>CM028232.1:23613891-24856079 GCA_016432845.1 Psidium guajava | reverse complement strand
CTTTGTGGATTTAAGCCGAAAATTGTTGACGTGGATGCTAGTGTTCTTACGTGGCATTTTTCGACACCGATGTTGTTTTTATTTTTTTATTTTTCATTTATTTTATATCTCCTCTCTTTTTGCCGATGGCTGGCTAGCCTTGCCTAAGCAAGAGTCTCCCTTGCTACGGCAAGCGAGGGTTGGCCTTCCCTAGGTGAGGGCAAGGCCAAATGAGGCCAACCCTCATCCAGGCAATGCCCAACGAGGCCCGCCTAATTTGGTGCATGGCCATGGCCTGCAACCGACCACTGGCGAAAAGAAAAGGAAAAAGAAAAATTATAATTTGACCAAACAAAATTACTAAAAAATTATAAGAAAATGTCCAAGTTAGCGTTAACGTCATCACGTACGACCCTCAGCTTGGGTCGTGCAAACCCATTTGATAGCCACCTGGGATTGCACGAACCAAGATGACGGTTGTCTAGGTTGTGCGACCTCAAGCGTTGGCATGTAGGTCGTCAACCAAAGTTGTAACCTAATGTATTTTTAAAATATACTTTATCAACAATTGTCGCGACCCTCTAAAAATATTTTTTAAATTTTAAAGGGGTTAACGGATTATTAGGTTAATTAGATTTGACTAACCTAACGCGGACCCTCCCAAGCCCTACCGAATCGCAACTTTGGTTTTTGTTTAAATGATTTTGAAATTTGGAGTCGCCACTAATCGTTCTTGGTAGGTCGATTAGAAACCTAAATAAATTAGCGGGAGAACTAATTTATTCCTGCGAACCAGAGATTATGAGCTCGGGGACTTGGTTACACTAGTTAATTAAAACTAATGCCCTTTCGGTACCTTAATTTCATGGATATCCTAATTCGGCAATTCAGGCTTGGTTTATTCCTGAGGCTCTAGTAGGGTATTCTCTTTTGTGTTTTCACTTTTTAAATAGGATGCATGGATGGTATATATTTTTATTTGTTATATTTTTTTAAGTGTTAAAGATTCCCTGAAGCCGAAAGAGGGAGTGTGTTAACAACTTCTGTGCAGTATTATGACCTACTCATCTTTTGAGTTTGATGATTCAAAAATTAAATTATAGGAAGTACATAACAGTGAATAAACACCTCCAATGGGAGGCCTAGCATTGGCTTGGCTCTTCCCTTTGGGATTTAAGGTACATGTATTTAAGTTGCAAGTATTTAAACTACTGTAAGTAAAAACCTCCAATGGGAGGCTAAGCATTGGCTTGGCTCTTCCCTTTGGGATTTAAGGTACAGGTATTTAAGTTGCAGGTATTTAACTACTGTAAGTAAACACCTCCAATGGGAGGCTAAGCATTGGCTTGGCTCTTCCCTTTGGGATTTAAGGTACATGTATTTAAGTTGCAGGTATTTAACTACTGTAAGTAAAAACCTCCAATGGGAGGCTAAGCATTGGCTTGGCTCTTCCTTTTGGGATTTAAGGTACAGGTATTTAAGTTGCAGGTATTTAACTACTGTAAGTAAAAACCTCCAATGGGAGGCTAAGCATTGGCTTGGCTCTTCCCTTTGGGATTTAAGGTACAGGTATTTAAGTTGCAGGTATTTAACTACTGTAAGTAAAAACCTCCAATGGGAGGCTAAGCATTGGCTTGGCTCTTCCCTTTGGGATTTAAGGTACAGGTATTTAAATTGCAGATGGACTTTATCCTCTCCATTCTGGGGTATGAATTCTTTAAAATAAAATACAACGAATTGATTCAACAATTTGAAATTTGTGCGCGCTTGAGGACTCCTCCAAGCCGATTTTGTGCTTCTATAGGGTTGACCATTGATATAGAGCTGCGGCTTCCTAACATAAAATAGAGTGAAGTGTCAGTATACAAAATATATGCCAATCTGCACCTAAAACCAGAAGAGTGGAAAGAGTACTTATCTCCCATTTTTTTGGGAGGGATTTCTATAATTGATTTTCGCTCTCTATGTTCCCAATATAGAGAGTCTCTTTTGAATTAAGAGGGACTTTTAGTCACAAATCAACTGAGAAATCGGTGGACAGCTTAGGAGCTTGTTTGGGCGATTTTTGCATCTCTACGAGATTTTTTGCCGTTGACGTAGAGATATCCTTCTCCTGACATAAAATATGGGAAAAATGGAGGTAGGAGAAAGTGTATACAATTTGTGCTAATTTGCGACTAAAACCACAAATAAATGAATAAATAAAAAAACACTTAGCTCGAATTTGTTTGCTCGTTGATGAGGATGAACTCTTGATTTATGTTGATCGATGAAAGAATTTGTGATGATAACCCCTAACTTTAAACTCCCATCATCTTCAAAATTCTCTCTCTTTTTGGTATTTTTTTTTCTCTCTCAAATTTTTCTTCAATCTCTCAAAACCCTCTCAAACATCCAAAATTTTCTCTCCCAAAAAAATTCTCCCAAACACTTCAAATTTTCTCTCTCCAGAATCCTTTCTCAAGCTCACTTCTTTCTCCTTTTATAACCTACTCATCTATCTCCCATTCTAATTTTTCCACTAACTCTATCTCCCATTCTAATTTCTCCACTAACTCTTCTTCATTTTCATCTTCCATTCTCCATCTCTATCTCACATTCTAATCTCTCCACTAACTCTTCTTCATCTTCATCTTCCCTTCTCCATATTTATCTCCCATTCTAATTTCTCCACTAACTCTTCTTAATCTCCATCTTCCCTTCTCTATTCTTATCTTCCATTCTAATTTCTCTACTAACTCTTCTTCATCTCCATCTTCCCTTCTCTATTCTTGTCTTATTTTCTCCATCCATTCTTCTCCAACTTCTCTTCTTCATCTCCTCTTCTTCATCTTCCCTTCTCTATTCTAATTTATCCACTAACTTTTCTTTTTATTATTTGTAAAATAATCCTTCAAGAGTTAGGTATTTGCACTTTAGTCCTTGAATTTTAAGTATTTACAATTCAGTCCCTGAAAAAATATATTTCTTTAAGTCCAAATCTCCTCACAATTTTTGACACACCAAAATTTACCACATGTCAAATTTAAGCTCATTTCTTGTCGCTGAAAATAATGCATAATTTAATTAAAGTCTTTTTGCAAAATTAAGTCATTCTGGGTATAATTGGGCCAAGATGAAAATTTAAAATATTAGAAGACAATGTCACAACTCATAAAAAGTGAAAGTTAAAAATAAGTTGACTCAAATTAAATTTTTTTAGGCCCGATTCGAGATTATACTCGTGAAGGAACACGTGACTCGAATTGGATTTTTCTGAATTTGCGATGGCCAATATGAAAATAGATTTAAAATAAAAATATTAACTATCTTTGTGTATTTTTTGGCCTCAAATGTTATTTTTTCAAAATTTTCAAATATTTTTGTATTTTTTTAAAAAAAAAATTAAAATATATATAATATGAAAAATTATTTTTTGGTCAAAATTCGTTCCCTAGGCTTGGCTAAGGCTCCCAAAGTTGATTTTTCAATTTTATGAATTTTTATGGATTTTCTATTAATTTTTGAAAATAAATAAATAAAAAATACGTAAAAATACTGAAAATATGAAAAATCGTTTTTTGGTCAAATTTGGTTCCCTAGGCTTGGCTAAGGTCCCCAAAGTTGATTTTTCAATTTTATGAATTTTTATGGATTTTTTATTACTTTAGCAATAGAAAAAATGATTAAAGATCAGGTGTCAACAGCTGCCCCTCTTTGAAAGGAAGCTCGGTAGAGGTTCATTTCAAAGACGAGATGACACCTGGATTCTTATCGACTCAATACAAGGAAATAAAAAGAGTCGTGACATGATTGTTCCACTGAAAATGAAATGAGAACCTAAGGATTCGTTATATAAAAAAACTTTAGGGTGGTTGAACTTGAACCCGTATGGTGGATCAACCCATGGTAGATTCCTAATAAAAGGATTCTACTGATTAAAAATTGAATTAAAATTTGACCCGTATGATGGGTCATACCATTTGACCCGTATGGTGGGTCGTACCATGGTAGATTCCTAATAAAAGGATTCTACTGATTAAATTTTGATTGAGATTTGACCCGTATGGTAGGTCACCACATGGAGCTACCTGTAAGAAGGACTTGGTGCCTGTAGAAAGGACTTGGTGCCAGTAAAAAGGACTTGGTGCTTTGCCTGTAAGAAGAACTTTGTGCCTGTAAGAAGGACTTGATTTGCCTGTAAGAATGACTTTGTTTGCCTGTAAAAAGGACTTACTTTGCCTGTAAGAAGGACTTTGTGCCTGTAAGAATGACTTGATTTGCCTGTAAGAAGGACTTTGTTTGCCTGTAAGAAGGACTTTATGCCTGTAAGAAGGACTTGATTTGCCTGTAAGAAGGACTTTGTGCCTGTAAGAAGGACTTGATTTGCTTGTAAGAAGGACTTTGTGCCTGTAAGAAGGACTTGATTTGCCTGTAAGAAGGACTTTGTGCCTGTAAGAAGGACTTAGTTTGCCTATAAGAAGGACTTGATTTGCCTGTAAGAAGGACTTTATGCCTTTAAGAAGGACTTGATTTGCTTGTAAGAAGGACTTTGTTTGCCTGTAAGAAGGACTTTGTGCCTGTAAGAAGGACTTTGTGCCTGTAAGAAGGACTTGATTTGCCTGTAAGAAGGACTTTGTGCCTGTAAGAAGGACTTGATTTGCCTGTAAGAAGGACTTTATTTGCCTGTAAGCAGGACTTGATTTGCCTGTAAGAAGGACTTGGTTTGCCTGTAAGAAGGACTTTGTGCCTGTAAGAAGGACTTTGTTTGCCTGTAAGAAGGACTTAGTTTGCCTGTAAGAAGGACTTGATTTGCCTGTAAGAAGGACTTTGTGCCTGTAAGAAGGACTTGATTTGCCTGTAAAAAGGACTTACTTTGCCTGTAAGAAGGACTTTGTGCCTGTAAGAAGGACTTGGTTTGCCTATAAGAAGGACTTGGTGCCTGTAAGAAGGACTTGGTTTGCCTGTAAGAAGGACTTGATTTGCCTATAAGAAGGACTTGGTTTGCTTGTAAAAAGGACTTTATGCCTGTAAGAAGGACTTGATTTGCCTTCGATTTGCCTGTAAGAAGGACTTTATGTACCTCAAAGGGTGCCATTCTGAAATCTGGGGAGACCAGGAATCCTGCAGAAGCTCAAACCCAAATTATATTCTCCTGTCGTTTTAGGAATAAACCAAAGAGGCAGAGATCAAAAGGTCTCGAACATTTTTGTCCTTGAGACAAATCATGCTTTATTGAAGAATGTGGATACCTGTATATACCGCAATGGATTCGAGTATCCCAACAACCGTCAGAATTCATTCTCTTAAAAGGTTCTGGTTGAAGATATACTTACCTGAGAATTTGGAAGAAATGCTTGGTGGCTTCTAGACAACCAGGCTTGTTCATTCAATAATCGCCGAATGAATTTCAAGACTTTGGAAGGTAACTCAAACACCGGGCTAACATGTGCAAGCATTTTCATCAATGCGTTCATTGGTTCATACAAAATTGTTCAGCTAAGTTTGCCATGATTAAAGGCAGTCTATGTAATAACTCATGATGCAATCGATCAACATATAGATCATGTATTGCATTACCACTTCTGTTTAAGGAGTTTTTTATAGTATGAACACCTCGAATGTAATCTAAATGGAGGACTTCATTCCGAAATGGCTTTTTCTCACTCTGGAGAAAGGCTGTTTATCTGTAGATCAAAATGTTAGACCTGTGTGGAAATGGTTTGCCTTTCCTCATCCTGTCATGCCCCATTCTGCACATTTGATATCTCCTGTGCAGTTTATGCTCTAAGTTGGAGTTGGTAAGTTAAACACACGGAATAGTCATACATAATTCATGAACTGTGTAAGCACAATGCAGATGTGACAATTTTTTAGCATCACGTGTGTTTATATAATGTGCAAATATGGGCGAATTTAAATTGCCCCTGGTATGTGGGCGGACCGAACAAATTGGGAAGCCTACTCCTTATGTCGAGGGGTGGTTTGTCTCAAACTTTACCCCTGCGCGATGAAGCATATGGGCGAGGGAGCATTTTGGTTTGTTTAATGCCCCTGCAAGAAGTAGAGAAATTATTCTTGAAACCAAACGAGATAAGGAAGACATATTTGCTTTTTCGTTTCAGAGCTTGCGATCAATTTGCCCCATTTTTCACCAGAATAGATCTTGTCAGGTGATCATACTTTTCTTTTGGATTTGTCTCCTTCAACATGTTAAATGTTATTTTAAAAAGAAAAGGAGACATGTCAACCAGTATTAAAAGGGATAAATTGGAAACGATACTGATTTACCCTTCATCTTGAATGCCTTGGACAAGTCTTTTACCAATTTTGCTGGATTGAGTTTTCTTCGACTTTTGTTGGATGCTTCACCATTAAGCCGAGAATGTAGCAAAATATTGACTTCGATATTACTCGTCGAGTATTCCTGCTTGCAAAAAGAAATGCACAAAAAGTTGTTTCATTTATTTATAATACATACAACATTCCCCACCCTCGGGGATCGAACTCGGGATATTTCGGACCTACTGTCATCCCCCATACCATTCGGTCCATTGGACCATAGGTGTCCATGGGGCTATCCTTTCAAAGGTTAATCTTTGGGGATAAAGCAGCCTTGTTGTATCACCTTATGCCATGTTACGGTATTTCTCGAGGTAATTTGCAATCCCTGTTAAGAATGGAATAAGACAATTCAAGACTTGAGATGATTATGTGCACATTAGAACGATACAGAATTACCCATTTCTGAGATTGTTCGCGTCTTTCGCTTGTACTTTCCTCTGTCCGAAGCTGTCCATCCCGTGGTAATGCCCATGAGTCGATTTGCCTCCAAATTTTGTTCAACTTGTATTCGGATATGATTGCGTTCTCGGGTCGATTTGCAATTTCCTGAGAATAGTAGGGGCTTAATTTTAAAACTTGGAGCAACTGAGGGTAAATTGAAATGATACGGAGTTACCCTTCAGGTTTATCCAGATTTTTACTCGCCATCAATTCTTCGCGAGGTTGGTGAGGTGGCGGATTCGAGCATTTAATAGGGGGAAGTCGGATTATTACTCCTTGCTTTTACATATTCACAAAAGCAGAAAAACATATCACGCAAGGAAATAAAACACATTCACTCATTCAGGATCAGTTCTGCTTCCTCTACAGGCTCTCCCATGATCAGCTGGCTTCATCCCAAATTAGGTATGCATCGGCCATATAGAAGGTCTGGTGGTCACTGGCTGAACAAGTGCATCACAATCCCGATGCTTTACCGATATCAAACTGGTTGATTATGGCGAAAAGATCATCGTCAATGTCCGCTTGGTGGTGATCTGTTCCTTCTTCCTCGGGAGGTATTGATACTGATCCAGTATCATTGGTCCTTTTGTACCCTGCTCCAACAGAACTCGATCCTGTTATAAATTGGTCTAACTCACCTCTTAAACGTGCATTTTCGATCCTCAGATCATACATTTCATCGAGGGTGAGGAGGAGGCTATTGCAGTTGGGGCAGGTGGCGGAGTCAAAAGTCTCTTTATACATCTTGTTTTCCGCTCGGAGGTTTTCATTTTCAACTCTTAGAAACTCGGCTTCGTTGTGCTCATGACGAGTCTTCATTCGGGTTCGTCTATTTTGAAACCAGAACTTGATTTGCGAAGGTTCAAGGCCTAGCTCTTGACTCAGTTCCATTTTTTGTTTGCCGTCTGGCATAGGGCACGTTCTGAAGAAAGCTTCAAGCTTTCGTACTTGCTCCTCAGTATGACGACGGTAACGCTTCTTTTGACATTTACCGTTATTGTCATTGTCCTTACCGGGCTCTTGGACGTCGTCGGTGGAAGGGCCGGGCTCCATAGGCTCGATCCCAAATATGGCTTCGAACTCTTCCTCTCCCATATTCAGCAAGTAACGATAACTTTCAAGTGTGTTGGGTTGAGACATCTTCGATTTGGTTAACGATTTCTCAAAGTTTGATATCTCTTCTTGTATTTTCACTCTCTGGATTTTTCTGGGAGACTGCGTATGCTTTAAGAGTCTCTCTTTCGAGCACGAATGAGAATTATCAAGAAGATGCCTCCTTTAAAATTAGACGTGGGTTTAGCAACTGTATTGCCTCTCTCGAGTGTTCTGGCTTTCTCGATTTTCTTTTCATCGTATCTCTCGCCTAGCTCGTCTCCTTCCATCTTTCCGTGGAAGGGGGCCCCTTGTTGCTGTCTCCACCGTCAATTTGCTGGCGAGTTCTTCAATAAAGACGAGTCGTATCTCTTTTCTGCCGAAAATGTCTTTGTCTCCCACTCAGCTTATTTTTTATCCTTTCTTTTTCAAAGTAGTGGCGTCTCGTCCAACTTTTCCGTAGAGACGTCGGATTTGCTTGGCTCGAGATTGGAGACGAGTAGCGGAGGTGATACTGATAGGGAATGGTAGACAGGAAAATTTGGCCAGTAGAGACTTCCCCTGCAAAAATGAAAGAGAATGCGGTAGTATATGTTCTTCATATTCTAGAAAAATTGGAACGATACTGTTTTACCCTTGTGTATACTTCCATTGAATTTGAATTGAGGAAGTTCCTTCATTTGGATTGGATTGAATTATATGTCCCGAGTTGCCCTTCACTTTGAGCTTGCCACATATGTGCTTTACTTAGTTGGGCCTTGTTTTCTTTCGGGTTGCCTTGGACCATCATCATTTTCCATGCCATCGGGTCCGTAGACCGGAGGGCTCCTTTAATTTGAAGGTTACCTTAAAGGCGAATGAGTCCTATCGCATTCCATTGGGTCATTTCATTTTGCGACACTCTTGAGGCACTTTGCAATCCCCTGGGTGAGAATGGAACAAATCCAATTTAGCATTTTGCAACGATTGAGGGTAAATTGGAACGACACACAGTTACCCGTCTTCGAGCTCGCCTGGGCTTTTCACTTGAAATTTCCCTACGTGAGGCCATTCAACATTTCTCATTATGGCAGTCAGCGACGTTGCCACAAATTGATCCGCCCTAAATCTAGCATAAAAAGGGATTCACGCATTCGACGGGATAAATAAATTGCCCCCTTGTCCTTGAATTAAATCGAGACACCTAGAAAGCTGGAAAATATCATACGCAGGGGAATTAAGCATGAAATGAAAGGTGCACTTATTCAAGGTCAGTTCTGCCTCTCCTGTGGCTCTTCGATAATCAGCTAGTCTCGTGTTGGTTCGGGTGTGGATAACCGATGTTTGAGAGTCCCTACTCACTGGCTCCTGATCGCGGCTTGGGACGTCTGTCAACCCTAAACTGGTTGACTAGGGCAGTAAGCTCATCATCTAGGTAATCTCTTGAACCTTCCAGCAACTGATGCTCGAATTGGGCATTGTTGTTGGTAAATGCTGGCGGTAGATTTCTCATTCTGTCCTCGCCATGAGCAATTTGACTTCTCATGCTGGAGCCTTCATCATTACTCGAGAAAGTGTGGGGATCACCAACTGTCCTGCTGCCAAAAACTCCTTCCATTCGAGGATTAGAGAAGTGGAAGTGCTTAGGATAACTTCTTGTCTGATTCTCTGGCTGCGCAGGCGCGCTGATCATGGGATGAGTTCTAGCCACAGGTTGGTGCTCAAACCAAGGAATCTGAATACACTGCTCCTGCGGTCTATACTCTTGAAGAGCATTAGGGTGATTCTGGAAGATACTTTGATTAACGTCTGGGGGATTGATGGCATGGCTACTAGCTTGGTTGATGATGGGAAGTGGCTCGCCCCATGCTAACCTGGGGAACTTATGGTGGCGAGGAGACTCGACGTTCAGGCTTGGATCAGTCCCGCCTTGGTTTTCTTGATTCTGAGCTGCATTGTGTTCTCTCACCCTTTTTCTGTACTTCTGAAGATGACTCGAAACATTTGCTTTAGTGAGTCCCTCTACCTTCATAATTTCCAGTATATGTTGCGGCCGTGCCGAATCTATTCCTAGCTGCTGAACTGCATTAACAAACATACGATGCAGCTCGGGAGACCAACTCATCTTCTTTCTCCAGTTGCTTGGAACAAAATTGAAGGCTTGATGCTTGTTCTCATGGTCGTGCAATTGCTTCCTTACCACGTGCTGCCATATGTTTTGAAGCATCTGAACTCTAACTGGTTTCGTTACGACGTCTTGGGCCCCATTTAAGACAGCCTTCATTAGGGCTTGCTGATCATCGCTTGCCGATATTACGAGGACTGGCATGTTTAATTTAGAATTGATGACTTCCAAGAGAGTGAAAACATCCATGTCAATCCCTACCATGGCGGTGAGGACGATATCAAATGGGTCACTACTCCTCCTTAATATCTCTAAGGCCTCTGTCGCCTTTGCTTGAGCTACAACCTTATACCGGCATTTTCTTAATACGGTAACAAGGATTGACAGAGAGACTGGATTACCGTCAATGGCCATGACCAGTAGACCCTCAGGGTAAGGAACTTCATCAGCTTTGACCAGGGTTGAACATGCGCTCGTTCCCCTAATACTCGACATATTTCTGGATCTAGGACTGCCGATTCGAGACCGCCTCGGGATGTCTTCTCGGACTTGAGGGATCACGAGATCGTTGATGCCTTCTCGTAACAGGCTTTGAAAGCCGATGCTTTGATGGTGAAGGTTTTGAATTCCTCTCCCACGAGAACTCCTTTCTCTCTATCTTTCTCCTACGAGTTTTTGCGAATGAACTCTGACTATCAAATGGGGACAAGTTCTCTCTCTGGCAATAGCAACGACTTCCCTCTTCACGGGCAGCGCTATTAGATTTTCCGAGGGAGAAAATCTGATATTCAGCTTTTGATCAAAGGGGAAATCCTTGTTTCTCGCTCAGTTTGTCTTCTTTTTTCTTTTCGTGATAGAGGGCCCCTGTCAAGATCTCCACCGTCGATTTACTGGCGGGTCCTCCAATGAAGACAAGTCGTATCTCCTTTTCGCTAACGTTTGCCGTGTCTTCCACTCAGCTCATCTTTCCGTCTTCTTTTTCAAAGTGGCGGTGTCTCGTCAAACTTTCTGCGGAGATTTCGGACTCGCTTAGCTCGCAGTCGCCATCTGATGGGAATTCGAGCCAACGAGGGTGGTGCCAATAGAGAATGGTAGATAAGAGAAATCTTGACTGGTTGATACCGTCACTATGAAATCAATATTTACTTCAAAGCAGATTACCATCTTCGCATTCCGCTCATCTGCCTCACCTCTCTCCCCCTTTCTTTCGTATTCTGCTTTCAAAAATGGCCAATTCTCCTAACCATACCTTATCCGCCGAAGTCCTAGCTGGGTGGGAGAGACTCTACAATCTTCTTGGTAGAGGTTACGCTCATATAGCCAAAAACTCTACCGTTGAGGCTGAAATCCTCGGTTTATTTAGGACCGTGGACGCTGCTTCTGTTGAGGGTACCCAACTAGGGAAGGAGTACCGGAACTTCTCGACCCTCTTCATCAATTTTCTAGCTGCCTATAACCGTGCTTATGAGACGGTCCTTGTGACCGCCGTCGTGAAAGCCCGTTACCGAGACCGGCACGAGCGTCTGGCAACAGTTACGTTTGTGGCTGATAATCACAAAAAGGCCCTCAAGTTTGCCAACGATCAGCTTTCGTGGCTGGTTCGTGAGAGGGGAAAGTTGGTGGACCGTCTGGCCTTGGTCCGAACTTACGCCGAACAGGAGCCAGGCAATATTGTGATGAGGTGTAAATGTGGTTGGCTGCAGGAGAGACTTGATGACATTACGGCAGACATTGCTTTCGAGAGGGCAGCGGTTCCGGACCTGGAGTTTGCCGTTGAGCATTACGAGGCTACTATGGCCCAGGTTAAAGAGAAGTGCGATCGCCTCTTCTTTAGGCTCGCGGAGCTTGATCCCGAGAGCGCCCGGTGCATCCAGAGCATCAACTGTTTGGAGAGTCAGTTGAGCTCTTTCGTAATGGTCATCAGGGCCCAGTTTGGCTTTACCTTTCCTCCCCAGTGAGTTGTTGTAATACTCTTTGATGAATGGAATGAAAGAAAAGCTTCACGTGTTTTGTTTTGTTTTTTTTTTTAATTTTCCTGCTATCGTTTCTTCCGCATAGCATAACAGAACGATTTGAGGTACCGAAGATGTCGAAGCTTAATGTTCTTCTTGATGTTCTTGTTTAATTGCTCCAGACGATGATATCGAGAACATTGATGATGGGTTCGGCGGTGGCCCCCACTATCCATCTTGAGATCACGAACAATAACGCTATGACAACTCGATCAGTGCGCTGGTAGTAAATCCGGCCACCTGTTGTGTGCCCACTTTTATCCATATTTTGTTTCTTTCGGCGTCTACTTGCTCGTGTCGGTCGCCTGTAGCGTCGGGAGAAATTCCTGTGGGCCACGTTCATTAATAGAACCTCGGTCCTCTAAAGCCCTCCGCATGTTTCGGATAAGAGGAAATTTTAAGACCGGTCTCTGGTTGATTTGATCAGGTAAAGGTATTTGTTTCATGGGTTCTGATTATATAATCCATATTGTTTTTCAAAAGACGCGGGATCCTCTGCAATACATTAAATATGCCCCAATGTTTAATCAGTATAAATCCACCGTCATATCAGAATACACTGCCCATACAAGTTTACGGATTGACACAACTTTGTCTGTCAAAGATGGACAATGTTCGTTTGCCCCCCAGAATTAACGGTTGAAGCCTCGGTGTTTTTCGTCTTTTGGTATTTCTGAAGATGATTCTTGATATATTATTGAACTTAATTTTTACACCCGTCTGGGGTATCTAGGATCTCCCTGCAAAAGAAAAGGATATAATTAGTATGCGACACAAGAAATGTCGGTCCATGACTCCTATATTAGTCCAATTTGATTTTTTTCTATTTTATAGAGAAATCAGAAGAAAGAAAAAAAATTTCCTTAGGAAGAAATGGGTTAATTTCTGATACAGAATTTTTTTCAGATTTATTATTCTTTTTTTTTATTTTTTTAAAGGAATGTGACAAAGTCTCTTGACGTTTACTAAAATTTTCGAAGGAATTTCCTTTTTATCAAAATAAATTTTCAGAGGTAAATTTGTCAGGAAAATTTTATTTTTATTGAAGCAGGAAAGATATGACAGAAATCCTTTATTGGTTAACGAAATTCCCCCGAGACATTAGTCTAATTTTATTTAGAGAAACTTTTCTTAGAAAAACATGAGCGAATTTCTCGAAAAGAATTTTTGTTGCAAGTTTTTATAATTTGAAAGAATGTGATAAAATCACTTGATTTTTTTTTTAAAGGAATTTTTCTTTTTATCGAAATAAATTTTCAGAGGAAAATTTGTCGGGAAAATTTCATTTTTATTGGAGAGAAAAAAACATGACAAAAATCTCTTATTGGTCAATTAGTCTAATTTTATTTAGAGAAAATTTTCTTAGAAAAACATGAGCGAATTTCTCGAGAAGAATTTTCTTGCAAGTTTTTATAATTTGAAAAATGTGATAAAATCACTTGATGTCTACTAGAGTTTTTTTTTTAAGGAATTTTTCTTTTTATTGAAATTTTCAGAGGAAAATTTTTTCATGAAAATTTCATTTTTATTGAAGCAATAAAAATATGACAAAAATCCCTTATTGGTTAATAAAATTCCCATGAAGGGATTTTTTACATCATTTTTTCAAAAAAAAAAATTTAAAAGAAATGAGGGACAAATTTAATTTTTATTTTCTTTTAAAAAGAATGGTCGTAATATCAAGCTCAAAAACTGACTAACACCTAGCATGGACCGACCGAAAATAAATACAAGATAAAATTAGAGAACTTACTTTTACCTTGGAGAAATGCAAATCACATAGTCATGCGCATGACTCAAGTGAGGAGTGGACTCTAGAAAATAAAAGAAGGAGAGACAAGGTATGAACCTAAAAAGGCTCCCACTATCTGAATTGACAAACTTACCCTCCGCGCAATCAAATCACAATGGGAAGAATTGTCAATTCAGATCATGAGCGGAATAAAATATGGTCAACCCGAGCGCAATCGACGCAAGAGCTTTGCATATTCGATCCCTATCTATGGTTTTCTAGGAAGAATTTCGCGACTTGAGTTTAGACGCTTGTGTGTGCAGGTGTCGTGATCCTCAGAGTATGCAAGACATGCACAACAATTGATATCAAAACAGCGCTTCTAAAAATGTGCGAAATTAAACAAATAAACCCAACACCGAGCCTGCAAAACAAAGGGGTTAGCCAAACACTCCGCCCCTTATAACTCCCATCCTGCAAAAACATATAACACCTATAGAATGAGTCCCAAACAATATCGCCAGAAGCGAGATATGCATGAAATTTTCATTGGCCTAAATCCACTAAGACTCTTAAAATTTCGAAAAAATTTAAGTATTCCAATTGGTATCTTTTTTCGAAAATTTAAACATCTCTGTCCCCAGTGGAGTCGCCAGTCTGTCGCGACCCTCTAAAAATATTTTTTAAATTTTAAAGGGGTTAACGGATTATTAGGTTAATTAGATTTGACTAACCTAACGCGGACCCTCCCAAGCCCTACCGAATCGCAACTTTGGTTTTTGTTTAAATGATTTTGAAATTTGGAGTCGCCACTAATCGTTCTTGGTAGGTCGATTAAAAACCTAAATAAATTAGCGGGAGAACTAATTTATTCCTGCGAACCAGAGATTATGAGCTCGGGGACTTGGTTACACTAGTTAATTAAAACTAATGCCCTTTCGGTACCTTAATTTCATGGATATCCTAATTCGGCAACTCAGGCTTGGTTTATTCCTAAGGCTCTAGTAGGGTATTCTCTTTTGTGTTTTCACTTTTTAAATAGGATGCATGGATGGTATATATTTTTATTTGTTATATTTTTTTAAGTGTTAAAGATTCCCTGAAGCCGAAAGAGGGAGTGTGTTAACGACTTCTGTGCAGTATTATGACCTACTCATCTTTTGAGTTTGATGATTCAAAAATTAAATTATAGGAAGTACATAACAGTGAATAAACACCTCCAATGGGAGGCCTAGCATTGGCTTGGCTCTTCCCTTTGGGATTTAAGGTACATGTATTTAAGTTGCAAGTATTTAAACTACTGTAAGTAAAAACCTCCAATGGGAGGCTAAGCATTGGCTTGGCTCTTCCCTTTGGGATTTAAGGTACAGGTATTTAAGTTGCAGGTATTTAACTACTGTAAGTAAACACCTCCAATGGGAGGCTAAGCATTGGCTTGGCTCTTCCCTTTGGGATTTAAGGTACATGTATTTAAGTTGCAGGTATTTAACTACTGTAAGTAAAAACCTCCAATGGGAGGCTAAGCATTGGCTTGGCTCTTCCTTTTGGGATTTAAGGTGCAGGTATTTAAGTTGCAGGTATTTAACTACTGTAAGTAAAAACCTCTAATGGGAGGCTAAGCATTGGCTTGGCTCTTCCCTTTGGGATTTAAGGTACACGTATTTAAGTTGCAGGTATTTAACTACTGTAAGTAAAAACCTCCAATGGGAGGCTAAGCATTGGCTTGGCTCTTCCCTTTGGGATTTAAGGTACAGGTATTTAAATTGCAGATGGACTTTATCCTCTCCATTCTGGGGTATGAATTCTTTAAAATAAAATACAACGAATTGATTCAACAATTTGAAATTTGTGCGCGCTTGAGGACTCCTCCAAGCCGATTTTGTGCTTCTATAGGGTTGACCATTGATATAGAGCTGCGGCTTCCTAACATAAAATAGAGTGAAGTGTCAGTATACAAAATATATGCCAATCTGCACCTAAAACCAGAAGAGTGGAAAGAGTACTTATCTCCCATTTTTTTGGGAGGGATTTCTATAATTGATTTTCGCTCTCTATGTTCCCAATATAGAGAGTCTCTTTTGAATTAAGAGGGACTTTTAGTCACAAATCAACTGAGAAATCGGTGGACAGCTTAGGAGCTTGTTTGGGCGATTTTTGCATCTCTACGAGATTTTTTGCCGTTGACGTAGAGATATCCTTCTCCTGACATAAAATATGGGAAAAATGGAGGTAGGAGAAAGTGTATACAATTTGTGCTAATTTGCGACTAAAACCACAAATAAATGAATAAATAAAAAAACACTTAGCTCGAATTTGTTTGCTCGTTGATGAGGATGAACTCTTGATTTATGTTGATCGATGAAAGAATTTGTGATGATAACCCCTAACTTTAAACTCCCATCATCTTCAAAATTCTCTCTCTTTTTGGTATTTTTTTTTCTCTCTCAAATTTTTCTTCAATCTCTCAAAACCCTCTCAAACATCCAAAATTTTCTCTCCCAAAAAAATTCTCCCAAACACTTCAAATTTTCTCTCTCCAGAATCCTTTCTCAAGCTCACTTCTTTCTCCTTTTATAACCTACTCATCTATCTCCCATTCTAATTTTTCCACTAACTCTATCTCCCATTCTAATTTCTCCACTAACTCTTCTTCATTTTCATCTTCCATTCTCCATCTCTATCTCACATTCTAATCTCTCCACTAACTCTTCTTCATCTTCATCTTCCCTTCTCCATATTTATCTCCCATTCTAATTTCTCCACTAACTCTTCTTAATCTCCATCTTCCCTTCTCTATTCTTATCTTCCATTCTAATTTCTCTACTAACTCTTCTTCATCTCCATCTTCCCTTCTCTATTCTTGTCTTATTTTCTCCATCCATTCTTCTCCAACTTCTCTTCTTCATCTCCTCTTCTTCATCTTCCCTTCTCTATTCTAATTTATCCACTAACTTTTCTTTTTATTATTTGTAAAATAATCCTTCAAGAGTTAGGTATTTGCACTTTAGTCCTTGAATTTTAAGTATTTACAATTCAGTCCCTGAAAAAATATATTTCTTTAAGTCCAAATCTCCTCACAATTTTTGACACACCAAAATTTACCACATGTCAAATTTAAGCTCATTTCTTGTCGCTGAAAATAATGCATAATTTAATTAAAGTCTTTTTGCAAAATTAAGTCATTCTGGGTATAATTGGGCCAAGATGAAAATTTAAAATATTAGAAGACAATGTCACAACTCATAAAAAGTGAAAGTTAAAAATAAGTTGACTCAAATTAAATTTTTTTAGGCCCGATTCGAGATTATACTCGTGAAGGAACACGTGACTCGAATTGGATTTTTCTGAATTTGCGATGACCAATATGAAAATAGATTTAAAATAAAAATATTAACTATCTTTGTGTATTTTTTGGCCTCAAATGTTATTTTTTCAAAATTTTCAAATATTTTTGTATTTTTTTAAAAAAAAAATTAAAATATATATAATATGAAAAATTATTTTTTGGTCAAAATTCGTTCCCTAGGCTTGGCTAAGGTTCCCAAAGTTGATTTTTCAATTTTATGAATTTTTATGGATTTTCTATTAATTTTTGAAAATAAATAAATAAAAAATACGTAAAAATACTGAAAATATGAAAAATCGTTTTTTGGTCAAATTTGGTTCCCTAGGCTTGGCTAAGGTCCCCAAAGTTGATTTTTCAATTTTATGAATTTTTATGGATTTTTTATTACTTTAGCAATAGAAAAAATGATTAAAGATCAGGTGTCAACAACAATTTCCAGCGATTCGAAAAATTTCTTTAGCTCAAAGGTCTTTGTATTTTTCAAAAGACATTCCGTCAAAATCGAACCAAACAGACTCTAGGACATTCGGAGAAGATGACAAAGGCGGCACTTAGATTTACTTTTATTACCTCCTTAATTTAAAAGCTAGCATGTTAAAACCCCCCCTCCCATCTCATTCACTATTCCCCTTTGCTTCCATATCTCTACTTTTTCACGTCTTTTTTTAAGTTTTCTTCGTTGATTTCACAGGTGATCTGTCGACTTTCTTCACGTGGAGAGTTTTGTCTAGCAAGCTCAGAAGTTCAAAGGTGAGTGTCTCGAAAGAATCTGCTATTCTGGATCTACTCGCTCATTTCGACTATGATATTTGTTCTATATAGTCGAGCGTGACTCCACTATTGCTTATGCATTTGGCTTATCTGAAAGTTACTTTGTGATGAATTGGTAATGATTTTCTCTCTTCAATCTAGTGGTATTGTTATCATCTCTATACGATGGTGATGCAGGAGGCATATCATATAAGTGTGCACCGCTTTTTGGCAAAGCCATAATTAGTGGAGAGAGAAATTTTGGGGTGCGCTCATCACTGATATTGACACGAATTCGATGATTGGCTGCCAATTGTGCGTTGACACATCTTTATGAAATGAACAAGTTTCTGTAGGCTATATCAAATTGATTTACCTTTCAGATTTGCTCGGTTTGTTTGATTTGCATCAAGTTGTGCACTTCTCTTTCGAATGAAATGAAAATTTTTCTTCTGTCCAAAAAAAAAAAGCAAAAAGAAGAAGAAGAAGAAGAAGATGCCAACTTGGATCAAAAGGGTCAATACCATGAAAAAAAAAGTCAAATTAGTACACATATAACAAATTTACTTTAAACTAATTTTTTAACTACAAAAAACTTTAAACCAGTATGGCTGTGATAAATTTACCCCAAGCTAATACACCATGACAAGCGAAGGGTGAAATTGACACGATGTACCAGTTTGGAGGACCAAAAGAAGGGGGGGATTGGGAAATGGAGACGCTGATATCATAGGTGTGCGGTTTAACTCTCGCCTTCTGTAAAGAGTTAAAGTAAAAATCAAAGAGATGAGAATTAAAAACAAGACAAAAAAAATTAATTGAAATTATTTATTTTATTTTATTATTATTTTTCGGGTCATGGCATTGTTCATTTTATTTATGTTGTGCCATATTTGCATTTTTTTTTCTTAACTAAAATATTAGTCACTACTCCAGAAAGTTAGGTAAATATGGAGCATGCACCTGGAGAAACTACAGACAAATAAGAATCAACTGGCGATGCACAACGTCATGGCTTACACTCGACTGGGATTTGGTATCAATATTGTACGGACGTTCGTCACCCTCTCCATGCACCACACATAATCAAAAGATTTTTAGGTTTAAGATCAAGTGACGACCATGAGAGGATTTCTTTTTTTTATACGAACACTGACATAGCTCTAATTTTTAAGGCTTTTGCACCATTTTTTGTTTCCCGGGAAGAGATTCCATGTTTGATTTCCGATGATATCTATTTCAGTCCTGAGTATATTCTACAGATCATCATGGTGGAATTTGGTAATACGGACACTTCTTATTTTTTTTCAAGAAGAGAGGAGCTCGTTCGAAATGGCTTGGACTCGTTAAATAAATCCCCACGATTCTCAACTAAAGAGATGCGATTACGAGACGATACAAAAGGACGCGGACCGCGTCGATCTTACGTAAGATTGATCACAAGGTCTTGCGCAACAACGTGAGAAACTACGTGACTAATCGTTGCATCAATCAAATCGAAACGTTGTTTTCACGGGAACAGACGCAATGCTATCCTGGGTCAAAGCCTATCACAAAAAAAAAAAAAAGAAAAAAAAGAAATTGCAAGCTGATATATCTCACTTACCCGATAACGACGTACACGAACTTTACATGCGTCTTATGAAAGAGCAAAACGACACTCTGAACGTACGATCTCAAGATCATCGAAAGGGAAACGACACATCGCAAAATGCCAAGTGTGTGGAGGCCCCTGCTATTCAAAAATTAAGTAGAGAGTTGACTGGCGAAGATGTGGATGGATTCTTTTAACATAAGAGGCTTTTCGAACGTTCAACCCTTCATTTGTAGGGAAAAAAAAAATAGCAGATTAGAGAGAGTATGAGGTCCTCTTCTTTTTATGAGGTGAAATGGGATTGGCCTGCGATGACAGCACACAGCAGCAGTTGGAATGCTACATCTTAACCACCAACATGAACGAAGAGCACAATAGCATTCACCCTTCGAAATTTTATGGCCCTTTTGATTTTGTTTTTCCCCTTTTTATTCTTTTTTTATTAGTTAATGAAAGGTGTGATAAGATTTGTCTTGTTCCATGAGTTTGAAAGCACATAATGCCTTCTCTTTCGTGTCTTGAAAGAATAATTAATGGCTGAAGTTTTCATTGTTGAATTTTGTGTATACGGAGTCATATATATATATATATATATATATATATATATATAAACAAGCATATTGGACTCTCCATAATTCACTACACCGACAGTACTGTCGGGAAAGTATTTTTCTAATAAAAATGCTCAATGAGCATGGACATAATAATTAAGACCAATAAAATAACGATGGAAAAGAGTTTCCAAAATTATACTTTTACCTCGTTGAACAACTTGTTAATCTTCTTTAATCACAAGATGATTTTCCACATAGTCCTCATAAAGCTAGTATCATGCAGCCTTTTATATATATATAAAGACATATATCGATGTGAAATTGGGAAAAAAAAATCAATGAAGATTAATCGCATTTGGTGACGTTGGACAAATGCAAAACAAAGAAGGATACGCAATTTGAATAGCGACTAAATTTCTTGAAAAGCTCATGTGACCTCCAAGTGATACTAAATATGGAGATGAATGTGTTTTTTTTTTTTTTGCCATTAATGTGGTTTCTAACAAAATCCTTTTTCTAAAACAAGTCTCGCATTAGGTGGTGTATATAAATACATGTAGATGGCCCAACACAACCCCCACAAAACCCTCCATACAACCTTGTCTTCATAATTGCTCTCAAACCTAGCAACCTCCCTCCCTCCCTCCCTCCCTCCCTCCCTCCCTCCCCCTCTCTCTCTCTCTCTCTCTCTCTCTCTCTCTCTCTCTCTCTCTCTCTCTCTCTCTCTCATATGGCTCGGTTTAGCACAGTGCTACTCATGACCTTGATGATCGTCTTTGCGACATTTGCTTCGAGTACTGAAGCCAGGAAGCTTTTGGACAGGAAGGAGGAGAAGCAGAAGAAAAACGAAGTGCCATTAATATATTCGAGCTTGATCTTCAGTGCCCTTCCCAAGGGCGACATCCCCGGCTCGGCACCCAGCAAGAAGGGTCACGCCTCACCGACCAACCGTAAGCTGCTCGTCACACGCCTCGTGAGGCCTAGCCAGTTCTTGCGTTCCATTCCGAGCCCTGGTTTTGGCCATTAGTTACAGCTCTCTTTAGTTTTATTTCAGCTGCTCTTTTTTGCATATTTGCTTTTAGCTAGTAAATTTTGGGATAATTTTCTGGTTTTTTTTTTATGGTGAGAATTAGAATATCTAGGATAAGTCAACGTTTTAAGTAAGATGAATAAAGTTGTGATATTTCCCTTCAACGTCGCTATGTGATGATTAGTTTTTTATTGTATACTAAGGGGGATGCTGCGCATGATGGAACTTTTGATCTTATGACAGGTCCAGTAGTGGATCGAAAACTTCACATAAAATAATAACTGATAATAACAGGGGTGGAATAAGTTAATTATGGCAGTCGAATCTCGACAAACATTATTCGAAAAAAAAAAACAACAAGTATTCTTATTAAGAGTAGTGTATAATGTGATGTCATACTTAGTTTCTTGTTGTATACTTGAAAAATATGGTTTTTCATATAATTTGTCCAAACATCCACTTATGCCATAGTTGATTGTTTAGCATCAGTTCTTTCTTTCTTTTTGTCTTTTTCGTTGAAACTAAGTAAACATAAATACTCTATATTTCATCATGGGCTATGTTTTCTCCGACCGCCATCCCGATTACTGAATTACAAGTTGTTATTGGATATATTTATTAATATATATAATCCAAATAATATGTTCCATATAAGCCCAATAGGTGAAAGCGTGTTTATGCCTGGAGCCCAATAACTCGCATATAAACTTTAGGATTTTCTACGCTGGAGGTAACACTGTTGAGCATTCTAAAGTTCATGTCTCTTGGTGTAATATTTTCAAGCAATTGAAAGGTTATCTTTCCAAAAACTCTTCATCTTCTCTCTCAAAATCAATAACCTCCAACAATTGTGGTCATCAACCACATGCAAATTTAGCAAAGTATAAGAGAAAGTTTTCATCAACCAGGTTGGAGGAAAACGTTGCCCTTTCAATGTACGCAAGACATTTGATTGCAATGTAAAGTCCAAACTTTTTACCAAAAAAGGAAAAAAGTCCAAACTTTGATGCCTAATGTTTAGTCGGCAGTCTTACCTACTCAGTCCTTCCATCTTGTGGACCACTTGGGGAGAGTAAAAGCAAAGGAATAGGACCCATCTTGATATTAGCCTAAGTGATAAGGACAAGGGGGACTAATATTCTCATCCATGAGGTCACGAGTTCGAACCCATTTGGACTAGTACGATGTGATTCTTGTTTTGATGAATTGGTTTCTGGACATCTACGACTCCATTAGAGCTATGGTAGTGGGCTCGAATGCCAAAAGGTATACTAAGTAACTATGACTTAACCGGAATATGTTGTAACGTTTTTGAGACACATACAATTATCCTCAAACGCAAATGCTGAAGCCGGTCATCCCTCGTCTCCTCCTTTTGTATGTCCAGAAAAAAAAAACAAAAAGGTGGAGAAGATTCGTAATGTTGTTTTGCATAAATGAAAAATAGATTTTAGACTGGAGGTCAATCACAGCTCCTTTTGATCCTTATATGGAGCTTTTCGTGTCTCGTATGCAAAATTTACGATCTAACTTCAATCATAAACACATTATTTATTTTATTAGGAAGCTTAATTGAAATAAGAACAGGTAAACCTAACATCAAGGATCAGGTTAAACGTGAATTAAAACCCATGTAGAAGCTCAAACACAAGTTTATCAAAGTGAGAAATGCATTTGTGTTGTGCGACCCTATTCCTTTGACCACTAACTCGGTCTCATTAGTGCCGGGAAAATTGTAAAAAAAAAAATCCCTAAACCTTTTATACTTTTACCAATTTAGTCGTAAATCTTTTCATATTTTGCCGATTCAATCCTATTGACCGAAAATTACTAACGCGGCACTGATATAGACGAATTTTAATAATTTTTTGATAACTTTTAAAAAAAATGATGATCTTTTTTCCTGTTTTTGACTTAGAGGCCAATAGCCTCGCTTTCTCTTTCTCAAGGGGGAACAAGGTTGGCAATCCTGCCTGCCCTAATCCAATGGGGCTGCCGACCTTCCAACCTTGAATAAAAAAATAAAAAATTTTAAAAAATTCTTTTATAAAATTATTTAAAAATTATTATTATTTGTCCACATCAGCATCGGTGGTGCCATTAGAACAACTAGCATCCACGTTAGCAATTTTTGGCTAATAAGATGGAATCAGTAAAAAGTGAAAATGTTTAGAACTAAATCAACAACCTTAAAAGGTTTAGAATTGAATTGGCAAAAGTGCAAAAGGTTTAAAGCTTTTTTTGGTAATTTTCACGGTTAGTGTCACTTTTAATGGAGATCAACATTTATCATTACACACCCACCCATCAGGTGGTCGCGTGGTAAGGAGTAGACTCCTGGGACCCTGTTGAGTAGTACTCGCGGTCCTGGGATCGAAACTTACTCGCCCACATTCATTGGTGTCTTACCCGAAGTACCGTGGTGGTGGGGTCCTGCGGTGCCTCCCCAGGGATTAATCGGTCGCCGTCAGTTTGAGCGTCAGCTTGCCGGCACGACTGGACACCCCGGTTATAAAAAAAAAACATTTATCATTACACTCGAGCAATAAGCTACACTTTTATATATTACCTTAATAATATTAACATATATCGAAGATAATTACGCAATTGGATATCAGGGAAACGGGTAAGTTGGTATTCGTGTACAATCAACTTTCACACTTCCAATACGAGAGGAATGGGTCAAATAATATAGATTTAACAATGCTTTCACCTAATAATTTAAGTTAGATAGTCATATCTACTGCCCGTAGGTCTGCTCACTTATTCCAACATCGATCATTTTGCCTGAAAAAAGTTGGTTCATTGCATAAATTTCCATATGAACCTACAAAACATGCAACACGCTTTTAGCCTTCCCTAAAGACAATTTGTAGGTGCACATTGACGACATTTTTACTGTATAATTCACTGACTAAACTCATTTTACAATACCTAGGTAATCAAGTCTTATGAAAACAATTGTATCCCTTACCCAAAAAAAAGTCTGATGAAAGCAATTGTATCTAAATTGAATTGAGTCCCACAAAAGAAGAGTCCAAAATGTTCCCCTTCCCACAACATGTTTGATACTATCCAAAGAAAATCATACAGAACTGGCAAAAGGGCAGATGTAAAATATTTGACATTTAATTTTTTTAAAAAAAATCTTCATATTGCAAATTCTCTGCAATATTAAGTAGGACAAGAAATTATTGACGAAACATAGAAGGATTGTCCGCATATTTTTGTAAAGATTTGAACATTTTCCGATAAAGTTGTTAGTCAAATATAAACGATTCATAATTTGAAATTAAGACATGCCATGGATAAAATAAAATTGTCAATTCAAGCATTCGTTCATTCACAAAACGTTCATAAAGTAACTAATCGAGGATATTCAGGGAATTAGGATGATTTTCTTCTTAAAATAGGGGACCATCTTTACTTTGGGCCTGACTTTTATTGGGCTCCAAAAGTAAAAAAAAAAATATATATTTTTTTTTTGCTAAAGGCCCCAGAAGTTGTCCTAACTTATGAGGGCGTACCATAATAGGCAGTGGGTGACGGTGCCTCCACCATATGGCCCCAAAAAATGGCAATTTCAACGTAAGGGTTGATTGACTGTAGTCTTTTTTTGGTCCAAGATTGACTATAGTCCAAAGTAGTCAGTTTTGACAGAAACTGAGGAATAAATTTGTATTTCTGCTTATTTCTTACATGTACATAACCGCATATTTAGTACAATGACGTACAATGTAGGAACCAATGTACAAAACAATATCTTTTTATTTTACGGACTAAGTATCCAATCTTATGGATTAACTAAATCTATCAATCTAAGGTATGCACAATCAATCTAAAGAATCAAATCCTATCTTCAACAAGTTTGATAGAATTGTAATTATGAGAGTCTTATCGTGCTATCTTATTAATCAATATCCTTGGCGCTCTATCGTGTGAAAAATGCCGCTCCTTAAACCTAGGTAAAAATAATTTGGTTGTGAGGACAGGCTATAACTCGTTTTGAAAATTAGAGATACTTTTGTCCCGCGATATAATTTCATGAATTATTTTGGCACCGTGCTATCTCAGAATACGCCCACATGACATTATGTTGGTGATATAGAGATAAAAAAAGAAAGGAAACAAATGCCAATGAATCGCTGATCAGTTCATAATAGTAGCAAAAATAAACAAAGATTTATGATATATTGCTGATTGGTCCCCGAGGGACAAATATTTATAGAATAAGTCCCTACAAAGAGAATCGAAGGAATCATGCGGTATCTGAAAAAAAAAATAAACAAAATAATAATAAAGTACCTGGTGGTTGTTGGGGAGGTCTTGTGGCATATGCCAAGGACAATGCCAAAAACAAAAAGGGTTTCTTAAAATATCTGCCAGAATATCTTATCAGAATATATCTTGAGCCTCATCCTTACCCATCTTGATTTCACAAGACAGTTTTGCAAGTATTTTCAAAACATGTTTCGTCGACATGAAAGTGATATTTTTAAATGCTCTCGAAGTACAACATTTCAATCGTACCAAAATTAATAGGCGGATCTTAAATACCAGGCATTCTGCTCATCCCGTTGAAATTGTCGCTCTCGACTTTGGCAGGAAAAATTTATGTCTCTAGAAAAGGCGAAAATACCACGCGCAAAAAAGAACCCTAGACTATGTCCACGGCGAGACCCGGAAACGCATGTTTTTGACATATCGCAGATACCCTCCCGAACTGAATAGAGTGACAAAAAAAAATCATTTGTCCATTGAAAAATTCATAAATTTTCCCTACTACGATGCAAACATCTCGGTTTTTAATTTTTCGGGCCTCATTTTTGTACTCGCATGACGAAAATTTATACGTATTTTTTGCACGCCGGCACAAGTTTAGAGAGTTGGCAACGCCCAAAGAAAAAAAAAAGTTTCGGACATGCTATCGTAACGGTTGAGCATAGTTTAGGATTTTTGGTCGAACCATTTTGGAAAGTCCTAGAGAAACCTTGCGTGTCTCCGCCCGAGTATTAAATGCAATAAAAACAAGATGTTCCATTAATCCTTGCCTAACCACCGAACGCCGCACCAACTTCGGCACAAATTTTAGGCGAAGACAGCACGGCACCCCGTCGCGCACGCGCTCTTCATCCCCCGTCGTGAAAAGATTTGGTCAAAAACGGACAGCGATCTGGTCCAACTCCAAAAAAGGTCGCGTTTCCCTTCGTACCCTTTTTTGCCCTCGCCCCGCTTTCCACGTTTATCTCCACCCCCCGGCCGGGGGCGCGGAGGTAAATATCCGGAATCCCCGGGGGACGAATTTGACATTTCGCCCCGCCAGCCGAACGACCTTCCCCCCGACCAGCAAAAAACACGTTATTAATTCACACGCCACCAACCAAGCGAAAGGAGCCCGGGCCACGTCCTCCCGCCAGCCAATGGGAGGCCGCCGCGTGTACCGCGTGACGCATCGGGTGACGCCACCGGGAGCGGCAAGCGTGTCCCGCGTCCTTCGATCTGCCACGTGGAGGGCTCGGCCGCTTGGGGGCGGGGTGGTCCCCACGGAGTTGGGGCAATATTCAGGTGCTCCGTGGACCACAGGAGCTCGCGTTCGCTTTCTCCACTCGGGCCGCGATGGGGCTCGGATCCGATGACGTGGCGCGGCGCGGGCGGTCTGTCCCGGTAGGGCGCCGCGTGTGCGTGGAACACGTGAGGAAAGCTCTCCGCCCCCAGCCGTAAACCCCACAAAAAGGTAGAAGGAAAAGGATAAGGGACGCGCGACCTGTGGGACCCGCTCGGAGCCCAATGCCTTTCAGAACGTGCACGCGTCGTCGGGCCCCATCTTATCCGACGGTCACCGTTGGTGATGCACCGAAGCATCTATCGACACGTGTCAGTCCGTTCCTTCGTGGTCTCCCGCGGGCCCGAGGAGAGAAAAAAAGGGCGCGGTGCCTGGTTTGAGAAATCGTGTTGTAAATGAGCGAATCGTTCCCACGTCTTTTAGGTTTTATGTTGACATCATGGTGACAAATCTACAGATTGAAAAATAAAAGCGTAACGAGTTTGACTAGACATGGGTTTAATCGCTATGTACATAAGATTTACAGAGCTAAAGTTTTTCGATACATCATGAATTATGTTCAAGCAAGAGATAACTTACGATTGTAATAAATGAGTGGATAGCGTAAATTTTTGCTTGTTTTCATGTGAAAACGAGTGGATTTTAACTTGGGTGAGATATTTAATTTTCCACTTCCTTTTTTTTATTATCGAATAAGTTGTTTTTTTTAAGTAATGGAAGTATAACAAGATTTTTTCTTAATTAATGGAAGTATAACAAGATGTCTTTAATTTTTGGTCTCTAGAAAAGAATTCATAAATAGAAAAAAAGAAAAATGAGGTCAAACATTCCACTTCTGTTGAATGAAAAGCACATACAATTTTCCCGTTAAAAACTAAACAATTGGAATATAAATTGACAAAAATAAATTGAAAAATAAATTCACAAGACCACATTACCCCTAGGCTTATTTATGCTCCCATTTTCTTTCGATAAATAGAAAACAAATGTTTCCACATGTATAGAGATTGGGAGTTTGCACTAGAAAGAGTAAGCGTACAATTAAGGATAATAAATTCAAGTTTTTCGATATCGAGTGAATGATCACACCAATGACAAGTGGACTAATTGGAGGAAATTATGCGGACTAACGATAACCCACGTCGGATCAAACTGCAATCAAGCAAAGTACGTAGCAAAGAGTCGAAATTTTCAACATAATTAATGATAATAATTAATAAAGAAAGTCAAATAATGAAATAACATCGTCGGGCATCAATTTAAGATTTAAGTTGAGTGTAGTCCATCTCCGATTAAGGTAAATAACATTAATCTTTCCAAAATTATTCGAAACACAATATCTGAAAAATCGGCGAAATTTGTTCAAATTTCGCAACTTAGAAAGAGGGAGATTCTACTGACAATATTGCAGTCCATGACTCAAGAATCGATATATTTAGGGAAAAAACTAACAAGAACTCTAAACTATGCCTGTTGTAATACATTTATCCCAAACCTTTTTTTGTATCACCAAAAATCCTAAACTTATATTGTGTGACAGATCTATTCTTGGTCACATTGTTGTCAAATAATCACTTATGAATATCTCACGTGGTGGATGGGTGGAAGAAGAAATGTAAAGGATTCTAATGTGGTGTCCATCTGGATTAATGAAAGAGAAACAACGTGATTTTCTTAGTATTAACAAAGGGATTTTTTGCTCTTCGTCTCTCTCGTTTTGGGGATTAGGGTTCTTCACAATGCTCCGTCGCTCTTTTATCTCTCTCAATTGCTCTATTAAAATTATTATGGAATCTTGATTTCTCTATGGAAAGAGGTTCGGTTAGTCAAATAATGAAAAAACAGGTACAGTATCAATTTAAGATTTACGTTTGAATGTCGTTCATCTCTGACTAAGGCAAATAACATTAACCTTCCCGAAATTGTGTGACACCCAATCTCCGGAAAATCGGCGAAATCTGTCGGAATTTCGCGACTCGGAAAGAGGGAGATTCTACCGACAATATTGCGGTCCCATGACCCGAGAATCATCGGAATTTATATATTTGTTGTATTTACATTTTTTCTTTTTTCTCATTTTCTTATTCGGTAAAAAAAAATGCAAATTGGAAATGCCAGTTGGCATTACTGGGCAGCCTACTGGCCGACCTTATCCTCTTCCATTATTTTATTATTTTCTTTTTTCTCTTTCTTGTTTCTTGTCTGTCTGTCTCTCTTCTTTACTTAACTTTTCATTCCACAAAAGCAAGAATTTTTTTTCCTTTGGGGGGAGAGAGATAGTGAATGTGCCATTGGGATCAACCCTGGAGGTGATACCCAACCCTAGATTTCTTGTTATCCAGGAATTTGGGGGGAGGGAATTCATATTCTTTTATACGATTTTCGGATCGAAAGCAATTTCTGCTAAAGAGGCAGAGGAAGAGAGAGGGCGAGAGAGGATTTTGGGTTCGTCAACAGCCGAGGTGAGTTGTTTTTCGTGTTCTCTTCTTACTTGATTTTCTCTTCAGATTGGGTTTCGTAAAGTTTCGGCTTTTGTAGCTCTTTGCAGTAGTAGCCTTGGTCCCTGCAGCTTCAAGAATTTCGGTTTGTTTACTGTGTCATTGCTTTCAGTGTTTTCATTTTGGTCTTCTCTGCATAGATGAGAGGTTTCGTCGGTGGAATTGATGATGTTTATGTTGATTGTTGTGTTTTCCAGATCGCGGCCGATTCTGGGTCACTTCGAAGAGAGGGATTAGCAAGAGGGGTTGGTTGGTTCTGAGAGATTCTGAGGTTCTTTTGAGCTGGGATTGTTTCGAAAATGTTGTCGAAATCGTATACCAACCTTTTAGATCTAGCTTCGGGAAATTTCCCGGTAATGGTCCGTGAGAAGAAGCGGCTTCCTCGGGTGATGACTGTTCCGGTGGACATATCGGAGCTCGATGATGATCAGGCCAATAGTGTGAATTCGGATGTCCCATCTTCGATTGTTCAGGATCGGATAATTATTGTGGCTAATCAGCTGCCTGTCAAAGCTAAGCGACGACCTGATAATAAGGGGTGGGGCTTCAGTTGGGATGACGACTCGTTGTTGTTACAGCTTAAAGATGGTTTGCCCGATGATATGGAGGTTTTATATGTTGGTTCTTTGAGGGTTGATGTTGACCCTAGCGAGCAGGATGATGTTTCGCAGCTATTGTTAGACAAGTTCAAATGTGTCCCAGCATTTTTACCACCTGACATCTTGTCAAAGTACTACCATGGGTTTTGTAAGCAACACTTGTGGCCGCTCTTCCACTATATGCTCCCTTTTGCGGCCAATCATGGTGGCAGGTTCGATAGGTCTTTGTGGGAGGCTTATGTTGCGGCAAACAAGATTTTCTCGCAAAAAGTGATTGAGATTATAAATCCAGAGGATGACTATGTCTGGATTCATGATTATCATTTGATGGTGTTGCCTACTTTCTTGAGAAGGAAGTTCATCAAGCTGAGGATGGGGTTCTTTCTCCATAGCCCTTTTCCATCATCGGAGATATATAGGACCCTTCCTGTTAGGGAGGAGATACTCAAGGCACTTCTTAATGCTGACCTGATTGGTTTCCACACATTTGATTATGCTCGGCATTTTCTATCCTGTTGCAGTAGAATCTTGGGTGTAGAGTATCAGTCGAAAAGGGGCTATATTGGTTTGGAATATTATGGAAGAACGATTGGGATAAAGATCATGCCTGTTGGGATCCACATGGGCCAGATTCAGTCTGTATTGAAACTGCCAGATAAGGAGTGGAGAGCGGATGAGCTGAAGCAGCAGTTTGAAGGAAAGACTGTATTACTTGGGGTTGATGATATGGACATTTTTAAAGGTGTCAATCTGAAGTTGTTGGCAATGGAGCAGTTGCTAAAACAGCACCCAAAGTGGCAAGGGAGGGCAGTTCTGGTGCAGATTGCTAATCCCGCTAGGGGAAAGGGTAGTGACCTTGAGGAGATACAGGCTGAAATACATGCGAGCTGCAAGAGGATTAATGAAACTTTTGGTCGGCCGGGTTATAAACCTGTTGTCTTTATTGATAGGCCAGTTTCTCTTTCTGAGAGAGCTGCATATTACACTGTTGCTGAGTGTCTTGTGGTCACAGCTGTGAGGGATGGTATGAATCTCACGCCTTATGAGTACATTGTGTGCAGGGAAGGAGTCTCTTCCTCAGGATCCTGTTCAGATTCAACTGGGTCCAGAAAAAGCATGCTTGTTGTGTCCGAGTTTATCGGATGTTCTCCTTCATTAAGTGGTGCTATCCGCATCAACCCATGGAACATTGAGGCCACTGCCGAGGCATTGAATGAGGCAATTGCAATGGCAGATCCTGAAAAGCAATTGCGCCATGAGAAGCACTACAAGTATGTTAGCTTGCATGATGTGGCGTACTGGTCAAGAAGCTTCTACCAGGATTTGGAAAGGACATGCAAAGACCATTTTAGAAGACGCTGCTGGGGAATTGGTTTTAGTTTTGGTTTTAGAGTTGTGGCACTTGACCCCAATTTCAAGAAGCTGTCAATTGATACAATAGTATCTACTTACTTGAGGTCTAAAAGTAGGGCTATATTGTTAGATTATGACGGCACTGTAATGCCACAAACATCCATGAACAAGAGGCCAACTCAAAAAGTTATTTCAATAATCAACACGCTCTGTGCTGATCCTAAGAACGCAGTGTTCGTGGTTAGTGGAAGAGGCAAAACCTTGGGAGAGTGGCTTTCTCCTTGTAGCAAGCTCGGGATCGCTGCTGAACATGGTTACTTTATGAGGTAGTGTGCTGTTCTTGATTGTAGGTTAACGATTTTACTTCCTCCTTTCATGATTAGAACCACCTCTCCCTACAGAAAAATTTGTCATATACACCTGATGCTCATCTGTTTATAATGAAATATCAGGTGGTCTGCAGATGAGGATTGGCAAGTTTGTGGACAGAGCAATGATTTTGGCTGGATTCAGATAGCCGAACCTGTTATGAAACTGTATACAGAAGCCACTGATGGGTCTTCCATTGAGAAGAAAGAGAGTGCCTTGGTTTGGCATCATCGGGATGCAGACCCAGGTTTTGGATCAAGCCAGGCAAAGGAGATGTTGGACCACCTAGAGAGTGTGTTGGCTAATGAACCTGTTGCTGTGAAAAGTGGTCAATACATCGTTGAAGTGAAGCCTCAGGTACTCATTTTATCTTTGGCTATTAATTATGTGTGAATATGTATTCCTCGAGTTTAATTTTTTTTTTTTTAGAGAGCATTTATCAACACTTGTGTCAAAGATGCTCAGGGTGAGTCGCCATATAACTAATTGCAGTTCATTCCAGTGTTTTTACTCTTTCTTTCTCTTTTCACGAATCCTGTGAACGAATCCTAGTTACTTAGCTTGGCACCAGGTGTTGTCTAACCAAAAGGCATAAACGAAGCAGTTAGCTCTACTCGAAAGGTAGTTTCTTAATTTGAAAGCATATATTACATAAAGTAGAACATGATTTGTTTTGGAATTGATTTTCTGTTCATCATCTAAGAAAATTCAACAATGCATTCTGTTAGTCGAATTTACTAACCATAAGCAGCTAATTCCCTCCTTGAAAGCTGACATGGTTCTCCTGAAATCTGCATAAAAATATAGCTTGGTGGAGCTGTCCACTTGTTTCTTGTAGGTCTGTAGTATTCCACCGATGTTTAGTCCTCCCTCTATGCTTGTGAGTTACCCTTAAAGAGTTGGCTATCTTTTTCTTATGGTGGCCCAGGACTGCATCATCTTGTTCATGTGCGATTATTCAATGGCAGTAATCAGTCATCCCTTGGTTGATATAAGTAGGGGAAATTAGTTTATGCAAGCTAGCATCGTTGTTGTGGCATTGTTAGGAAGGAGTACAGTACATTGAATTTTCTGACATTGTCGGCAGTCCTGTCTTAATTTGTGAAGACTGATCAGGCTGTCTCATTGTGCGCTATTTAGCCTTTTTTCCAAATTCTGCAAAGCCATTTGACAGGCTGATTTTGCTGCATTATTAAGTCATATGTACAATTAACATAACATGGGCGCACTGTATTCCCCAGTAGGCACGTTCGGTTTGAGGCAATATGATTAGGGATAGAAACTGTCTCTTTGTGGTTCTGTGTGGAATGTCTTGAGTGGGTTTCTATGTCATTCAATGCTAAAAGAGCCATGAAGAAACATTTGCTATTCAAGTTTGCTGGTTTAATTTTTTGCAATTTAAATCTATTGGAATTCTTAAGCACTGAACACTTTTGATTTGGTAGCTGAAAATGGGGTCCGAATCGAAGATTTCTTTTTGATGGGGAAGTACTGGAAGTGGGAATGAGTCTTATAGATACGGATCATGATACATAAAGGGATCTTGGATTTCCATCTGCATGGCGCCATGTTCAAAATTCATTTAGAGAGATTTTCGTTCTAGTGGTAGTTGTTTCTTGCAAGTGAGCATAGTTTTGTCCCTGCTAACAGGCAAACGCTATAGTGGAAGTCGTGTGTAATGTCCCAACCTGTGTGGCTCTGTTTGTTTTGCTTTTTTGGGTTTTCTCCTTTAACGAACTGATAAAAGTTGACGTGGATTTATAGTCATAGTGAGAAAGATGTTAGATGTTACTCATGAATTTTTACCAATCCTGCTCAAATCATTGGACAACTAGTGTAGGAGGTTGATTGACGACTTTTCAAGGCAGGATTATATGAAATATTATCTTTTTGCTGACAAGGTTGAGTGCAATTTATGCTTTGGATGTCTTCTGGCCAACCCTGTTTTGTCCTGCCGTGTGTCTGAAGTCGAGCATCTCTTCAGCTTGTGGTAAACTATTTAAATTTTGGTGTGCAGGGAGTAAGCAAAGGAGTGGTTGCAGAGAAGATATTATCTTTGATGGCTGAGAATAGAAGACAGGCTGACTTTGTGTTATGCATCGGTGATGATAGATCTGATGAGGACATGTTTGAGATTTTTGGCAGTGCTATTGCCAGTGGCATTGTATCTCCAAATGCATCCGTTTTCGCATGCACCGTTGGACAGAAGCCGAGTAAAGCAAAATATTATTTGGACGACACATCTGAAGTTGTCTTGATGCTTGAAAATCTCGCAGAAGCTTCAGATGTTCCAAGCTCAGCATCAGAAGAAGAAGAAGAAGAAGAAGAAGAAGAAGAAGAAGATTCCCTGTAGAATAATACCCAAAATTTTGTCAGATGACACATTCATTCCCTCAAAGCCCAAGACAATAGATACCAAGCTCATCAAGTTTTATTACAGTGCACGTTTCCTGCTTCGTTGAACAGAAGCATGGTACTCGAGGCTGACACAAACTTAAGCAGCTCCAAATTATCAAATCACAGAGAACAAAAAGATTGCTTGTGGAGGGCTTATTTAGGATGTTTAAGTACATTGAATGTCATCGAACATCTGACCAGGTATCGATGTCCTCTGCGTTCATTTCTGGAGAGTTGGATAGGGAATTTCTTGAATATTTACTTGGAAAGCACCGAGTTGACCCAATTCAGTTGATTATGCACACACTAGAGACGATACATATGCAAGACCGTCAGCTGTTGGAATCTTTTTATTTTTTATTTCCTCGTGTCGCCGTGTCTCTCAAGTTACTTTGTTTTTGCTTGTCGAAATTAATTTTTGACAAGCCATTGTAAATGTTACAGCTGACGTTGGAAGTTTTCTGTCTCTATTTCAATGAACATTGTTTCCATGTTATTCTTTTATTGTTGGTTGACATTACAGTACATGACTGGCTAATTTTTGTGAGAGTTCTTTTGTTTGTAGACGATATAGACGAGGCACGCACGCTCATTTTGAGTCTTTGAATTAGGTGGAACCGTGGAGGTTGCGCGCGACAGCAACGGAACGCGCCTGTCGACGCGACAATGATGTTTAAACTGGAAATTTGATTGAAAAAGAAAGGCTGGCGGTTAACGGACTAAATCCAATGAAACAGTGGCATAATCCGGATAAAGCAGAGATCGCCTTCAGTCATGGAATTACAATATTCTTTATGGGAAGCAAGGAAGTCCCTAAGCTGTGAAAGGACTTGGCTTCATCTTCGTCCTTGGCCGCTAAGAGGATGGACATAAAACTACGTCAAATGTTGTTTTGGTATGTGCAAGAAGGTTGCCCCTTCCTAAAAATGTTGGAAGTGTCCTAAAAAAAAATGTTGTTGTACAGAACCCTTTGTTTCTTTTGTTCTTCGTCAAAACAGGGAATAAATTACGCGGAGTAAGGTTCCGTTTGTTTCACAAAAAATTAATGATTTGAAATTTCTTTTACTAAAAATGATACTATGTGATTTATAATAAACGAAAGATTTTTTTTTTATCTTTCACAAAAATATTCAGACATGAGTTGCTATTAATGATGAAAGAAGTTTTTATCGATTGATTATTTCGAGCCATTATTTTTGAAGAATATTTTTTAAATTATTTATTTTTTGGTGAAATGGACGGAGCCTAACAACCGACCTAACATGAAAGGAATATGTAAGAAGTAATGAATAGGTTGTCAGGTCCCTCAAAATCATATTGTCCGCAAGGAAGCGCATCTAACAAGCGAACTGGCAGCTCAACAGCTTCCAAAGAATTGCAGAGGGTGAAGCAACAGCGAACTCTGCAGGTTGAGACTTGATCCAGGCTCCATTTGTTTCCTTTCCCAAAAACGAACTTTGAAGGATAAATATTTTCAAGGGAACTTATAATCAGGGAAAAGTGATATCTTCTTCCTGTGTTGGCCGTACTTTATGGATAACATGGTCGATGTTTGTTGCAAGGAAAATAATTGAAAAAGTACAAAAAAAAAGACTTAAACATATTGCGTTTATACTAATTCAGTCTTAAACCTTTTAATGGACTAAGTTTGTCTTAAATATTTTGTAGTTGTACCAATATAATTCATCTGACTAATTTTAGCTTTAAATCGCTAGCGTAAAATCCGGGCGTCCTACGTGGTATTGGGGCTAATAATGCAACCTGGAAGGGGGGGGGGTTGAATAGGCTGAGTGTTGATATTTTAAAACTTTTGTGGAATATAAAATGATTAACGTACAAAATGGTGCTGCAAGTAGATCAACATGTGTGATGCCGATAAGTAAATCAGAGTAAAGTAAACAAACCACACAACGATATATAGTGGTTCGGCTTTATACCTAAGCCTAGGTCTACTCTCAGACTAATAACCTTAACAGTGGCTAGATTCCATTGTAATTAGTAATGCAAGTTATAATTGACTAGTGTAATTCTCTTCACTTGATAGATCATACTTTCGAGAGACAAGAACACTATATTTACAGCTGTACACTTGATAGGCAACTATTATAGTGCTAAATTAAAGATGGAGATATACATAAGAAGATCAGTGAAAATTTCATGCTTAGAAGACAAGAGCAGTGGTCACGGTGGTGGGCGGCGATAGCAAATGGTGGAGGCGAAAGCCGGCGGTTGAGAAGGCAATGAGGGGTTATTATTTCTAATTTCTGTATCTCCGAGAAGCTATGATTTTTTGTTTCTGATTCCCCTTCCAAATCTATTTCTAGAATAAATTTTTGTTCATGAAATAGAAAAGTAGAATTACGTTACTAAATGAGTTTCTGTTTCAAACAAATGTTTGTCATGTACGTCCTTAAGAATAATTCTTCAAGCCTATGCACGTTCTCTTAAAAGAACCAAGTTTCTACGTCTGCGTGTTTGCGGTGTCATGACTATGGCAGAGACTTTTATTGGAGAGCATCTTGGAATGGCTCACCTGAAAACAGCAGGAAAAAGACATGGCAGCTTGGAAAACAACGGGGAAAAGTCATACCTCTACTCTTGTCCGGCCCCAAACAGCAGGATAAATGAGGAAGGAAGACAAGGTTAAGGCCACACTTGTTTAAGATTAAAGTTAACTTCTTTTTTTTTTTTTCTATTTCGGAGATTGGAATGTCATTCCAATTTCACAATATTAAGAAACAGCTACATGTGGACCTTCGCGTGTGCTTTTTTTTGAAAGTTTCAAATGTTTTGGATTTCAAAGAGAAAAGTCAAAGCGTGTGAATCCAACGATTTTGACCGAACAAAAAGTAAAAATTGAAAAGTCCCATCCAGATCTTTCTTCTGACCTTACTTCTTACTGCTGAGTTATAATTTTAGATTCACCTATATATACTTTCTACGGAGTAGCAAATTGTTGAATGTGGCACCTCTAGCGTTGGCGCCGAGTCGGTAGAAAGTACTTGATCATATATCTAGAGATGCCGACCGATTCCACGGAATAAACATGGCTGGTTGGTTTTTGGGGACAATTACCAAAAGAAAGTATTGAATCTATTGCACTTGTGTCAATTTAATTATAAATCTTTCGATCGTGTCCATTCAATTCTAAACACTTTTCATTTTGCCAATTGAGTCTATCAGACAATTTTGACAAGAAATCGTTAACATGGATGCCGGCTATCTTGCATAACATGAGTAGCGGCAATATAGATAATTTTTATAATCTTTTTTCTTTTATTCTTCTAGTTGCCAATAGCTGGCGGTCATTGACCATGGCCTTGTTTAGGCAAGGGCACCCCCCTTGCCAAATCGGGCCCTCACTTAGGCAAGGGTGACATTCGCCTAGGCGAGGCCGACTCTCGTCGATCATAAGTCGTGGCTGGGTCAAGGATTGGCAAAAAGAAAAGAAATGAAAAATAAATTAAAAAAAAATAAAGTAGTATTTAAAAATGTCTATACAACACAAGTCATGACACATAGGACCGGTGTCCATATTAGTATTTTCGATCAAAATTGGCTAAATGGACTCAATTGACAAAATGCGAAAGGATTTAGAAGTCAATTGGCTTAATTGAAAGATTTATGACTGAATTGACATAAATGTAATAGATTTATGACTAATTTTCTCTTGTTTCTTGTGTAAAAGCCGTGTTGGATGGTAGCCTCCAAACCCATTTCACCCTTTGCCCGTCTTTCGATGTTATTAAGTTTTAGGGTCATGTCATTCCTAGGATTCTTATTTGATAATTTGGGAAAGATCATCTAACTTTGACCTGTGAGATTTCGTCCTTACCAAAAGCCAAAAGGGCCCTTGGGAGCTAGTTTCGTGTCGTCAAAGGACCGGTGGGAGTTGTGCGATCTCGCGGTTTTTTCTTTCTAAAAAAGGGTCTTCATTAGCTGAGAAACGGTAATATTTGGGCTTGCTTTGACTTGGTTAAATCTTGACGAAGTTTTTTCTTATTGCCAAATTCAAACGTCGCTTGGATTTGGTTAATGTCTGTTGCAGCTGTGTTTTAATCTGGTGGGAGGAAAAGATTATTTATTACTTATGTTTATTTGAGGAATTCAAACCGGTGTAGAGATTTATTGAGTATGTCTTGAATTCTTTATTAGCTTGGGCTGACATTAGGGTTAGAGGCAGTACAATTATTTCTTCCCCCCCCCTCCTCAAGTTTTTAGGTAAAGAATTAGAGACATAAAGAGTTTTTAACTTTTTGGGCCACCTTTTGTAATCCTCGAATTTTCATAGTGATTTTGCTTCTCCTTTTTCTGGGATTTCTCACACAAGGGTTTTCCACATAAATCAACGTGTTTTTCTTTCTTCTTCTCATTCGTAATTTGGTTATTGTTTTCGCGCTGGTCATAACAAAATTACAGGATGGTAGATTTTGTTAGGAAATTCTAAGTAGCAAGACAATGAATCGTCAAAGAAGGTACAGACTACCTTACTTAATCGTGGAGATCAAATGGAAGTTCGAGCATGGCGAGCCAATACCGACGCGTAAAGAAATTTATATGAAGCAGATTACATCCGGCATCAAATTTTGAAGTGCAATTTACAGTCGAAACTGGTTGTCGACAAAAAGAAAAATTACACGGAAGGGAGGAATTCATATTGTATTTGGGAGCAATGCAAGTGAAGCTCAATGAGAGGATTGTATAGAAGTAGTAGTAGTAAATGTGGACATTTCGGTGCCACTGGTCGAGGTGGCATGGGATGAAACAATTGATTCTATAGACAATGTGGGTAGAGGCGCCTGGTATGTAGGGACCGGCAATTTCGATGGGAGAATGGGCGGCGGAGCATTAAAGTTGAGAACGTTTAAGGCTTCTCTAATGGAAGGACGGGCTTTGTGGTCTGGATGAGCGCACCACAGCCCTACAACCATAAAGCACTCCAGTTGCTTTCCATCGAAATCGGTACCAAGTTTCGGATCTGCAGCGTCGAGTATCCTCCCCGTCCCGTACAGCTCCCAAACCCGGTCCACTAGTGGGATTTGACCTTCATTAGCCCTTGGCTCAACGACTTTTCTTCCACAAGCTATTTCCAAGAGGACGACTCCGAAGCTATAGACATCAGATTCCTTACTTGCCTGGCATGTATAAATGCATTCCGGAGCCATATAGCCTAAGGTTCCGGCCAGCACCGTCGTTTGAAACCCTTTGGCGTGGTCAACGAGCCTCGCCAAACCAAAGTCCCCTAATTTGGCATTGAAATCAGAGTCGAGCATGATATTGCTACACTTTATGTCCCGGTGCAAAACGCATTGTTCCCATTCTTCGTGAAGGTAAAGCAATGCCGAGGCCGTGCCTTGCGCGATTTTGTACCGCTTCTCCCAAGGCAAGAAGGCGCGATCTTTGAATAGATGAGAATCGAGACTGCCATTAGACATGAACTCATAGATAAGGAGGAGTTCCTTTTTCTCATGACACCACCCAATGAGCTGGACTAAGTTTCTGTGTCGGAGCCGGCTTATGGTCCTCACTTCGCTCGCGTACTCCTTTATCCCTTGTCTTGATCCTGGATTAATCCTCTTGATTGCGACATTAGTATTCATGGTGGTCAAGTATCCTTCGTACACTCTCCCAAAGCCTCCTTTCCCAAGTAACCGTTCTGGTGAGAAATTGTCGGTCGCCGCGACCAAATCTTTGTAGGAGAATTTCTTGGGCCCCGGCATTTGCTCGAATTCTTCATCCATGGCCAGATCATCTTCTTCTCCGCTCGTGTAAGTTCCCTTTCTCTTGGAAGTGTGACGAAACCAAATGAAAGCCAGAGCAAGAATGAGCAAAACGAAAGAACCAGAGCCCAAGGTAGCCCAGAGCCATAACTTGCTCTTTTTTCCAGCCACTTGCACATTGGAGCTGAATTCCCATGCCTCAATAGTGTGCAACTCGAACAGTGAACCAGTGGTACCCGAGAAACCCAAAGTCACCCACTCCGGCAAGTACTTCGTGACGTCGACTACGTCATAGATAGCGGAGGAATTTATATCGGTGCCCATGGCATCACCGTCTATCATGAGAACGCTCAAGTTCTGTGCACTAGAATTGTACGCTACCGTAGCGTTGATCCGCCCGCCGCTCATGATTTTATCCTTGAACCAATCGACGCATCTATAGACCGTGGAAGTGAGATTATTCAAATCTATACCGACATGCGTAGGTTGGGAACAATTCGGGTCCCTGGCATTGATATCGTTGTTGTGAAAGGTGTCGAACTCGACAGCTACAAAAGAAGTCGAAGAATTGGAAGGGTTGCGGTTCGGATTTAAAAGAGCGAGGTAGCGTCCCGATGAGTTTACCGGAAGTTGAGACCCTTCGGGGACAAGAAAGAAGGTCAATCCATCACCAAAACTGGAGTCTCCTTGAGAGTTGATGACGAAGGTGAATTGGGTGGTGAAATCCGCCACATTTCCCGTCGCCTTATCCCAAAGGCGCATCGGATCGCGGTACGTGGCCCAACCCACGCTCTGATTGAGGTTCGTCCCTTGAGTGGACTTGGTAAGTTGGATGGAGTCGCTCGAAACCGACGCATCGCCTTGGAATTGAATCCTATTATCGTTGAAAGCCTGGAAGCTGAAATTGAGCCCCTGAGACGACGCGGAAGCCTTGGAGGCAGTGGCTAGAGACAGAACCAAGACTAGGAGCGATTGAAGAAGCTCTCTGGTCCTGAAGCTTATGATATCTGAGCTGCGAAGCTCCATTCCCGTCACGGCTCCTAGATTGAAAGCCGGGGACTCAGCACAGCTTTATGGTGGTACTTCTCAATGGGCTCTTGAGCAACTTTGCGTACATTCAACGTTGTCAAAAAGGAAAGAGTGCACACGATCTTCCACGGTAACCTGTCTCTAGACTCGAAACATAAAAAGAGCAAACAAATACAATCTTCAGGGATCATCTTAACGGCTGTCGAGGGCGCACTTCATAATCAATTAATTAATTAATCAAGAGGACTTCCCACCGGCGTGCTTTGACTACAAATGCCGCCCACATGAAAAACCCGTCCTATTCAGACGTCCTTTGTTGGTTGTCAAAGCACGTTATCTGCCGGCGGGTGCCGTGACTAAATTTGCCAACTTCGTCTGGGGCATTGTCTTGGAATGGTTCAACGAATCAGTAAGAACGATAGTTGCGCGTAACATCGGGTGACTGCGACGCAATCTTTGAAGTCTCGAGTTCGTCATTGGATGTTACAGCGACATAACCATTAAAAAATTAGGGGGTATCCGTCTTTCCTCGACGAGCCTTTTCCCTTTTATTCAGGCCAAACAATGGACATTTGAAAGAGTCCGAGGACCACTTCGAGCCTCATGTTGATAAACCCCCGATCGCGCCTTTATAAGGAAAGACCTCAACTAAACCGAGTCTCACGATATATAAATACGTTAGTGGGGGGACAATAGACGAAAAAAGAACGACAAAAAACTGAAGGGGGGAGAGAGAGAGAGAGAGGGGCAATTCTGGAGCCGAAACCTCCCTTGGGCGTAGCCTTCACCAAGTGGAAGTTGAGTCTTCTGGCGAATTCCAGTTTGGTCTTCAACGAAAAGTACACCGCAATGCATCAAAGGTTGGCCCAAAAGAGAGTATTTCTTGTCCACATATGCAATAAAAGTCAAGAACTCCTCTTGGAATTACATGTGGCTCCTTTTGGTGCGGTTACACGCTTCGTTCGTATGCTTGGGTCTCTGTCCAGGGCTTGAGGCGCCACGCTGCAGTCCAGCGTCGATCCGTTGAGGCCCTCCTTTGACGTTTTTGGCAGTAGCCCCTGATGAGTCTTCCTTCCTCACAACCAGTGGACTCATGACTAATCAAATTCCACCGCTCGTGAGCCATCCCCGAGGTCCCTCGCCGTTCGGTCCAAGGCCAAAAGGAGCTGTTTTTGGGTGGAATTCACAGCTCGTGCGCGTGCAGCAATGTGCAGATTTTTGGAGCAAAATAAGGTAATTTTTCTCACTTTTGGTTGAAAAATTTGTCGCGGGTCGAGTTGAGTTTGCATATCCATGATCCCTCTTTAATTGACATATTTTCTCTATAAAAAGATTGATGACAAGAACCTTTTTGCTAAACAAACATTGAGCTTTAACTTTTTGATGATCAAAAGAGCAATATGAAGAAAACCTATGATCGGATAGAATGGGATTTCTTAGAGGCTTGCCTAAGAAGGTTTGGTTTTGCTGAATAATTGGTTGACTAAGTTATGCAGTGTGTCACTACTGTTTCTTTTAGTGTCAAAGTAAATGGAGAACCCCTATCATACTTCAAACCATCTCGAGGAATTAGATAGGGAGACCCTCTGTCCCCCTATCTCTTCATCATGGTGACTAATGTACTGACTTCTCTTATGAGGAAAGCCCTGGATGATGGGAGTATAAAAGGGATTCAACTAAACAAATGGGGCCCTACTTTATCTCATCTCCTTTTTGCGGATGACTTCATATTTTTCTTGGATGGGAGAACTACAGAATGCCAAAACTTAGCATTGGTTCTAAACCAGTATTGCATGGTGTCTGGACAAGAGATTAATTTAAACAAGTCGGGAATTTTCTTCAACAAGGACTGCCCCCAGAGTTTGAAAGAGAACATGGCAGGGGAATTGAGAGTGCCAATCATAGAAAAGATTGGAAAATACCTCGGAATCCCTTCAGACTGGGGAGATTAAAAAAAAAAGCAAATGTTTGCTTGGATTCTAAGCCGCGTTAATACAAAACTGGAGGGCTGGAAGGGAAAACTTTTCTCCAAAGCAGGGAAAGAGGTTTTGATAAAAACAGTGGTACAAGCACTTCCTCTATATGCAATGTCAGTCTTTAAAATTCCAGTTTCTGTTTGCAAAGCAATGGAACAAAAAATTGCCCAATTCTGGTGGAGAACAAATGACAAAAAGGCAGGTGTCCATTGGAGGAAATGGGAAGTACTAAAGATGAGGAAAGATCAAGGGGGTTTGGGTTTTAAAAACCTGCTAGACTTCAACAAGGCTTTGTTAGCAAAGCAAGCCTGGAGATTAAGCAAGAAGCCAAATTCCCCTTGGGGTCTCCTTTTTAAAGGCCACTACTATCCTAACAGAGACTTTTGGACGAAAGGTCATCTTGGGGCTGGCAAAGCATTGTAATGGGAAGAGATTCTATTTCACCCTTTATTTTATGGGCTGTTGGTGATGGAACATAGATTAGATCAAGAAAAGACAAATGGCTAAAAAAAGGTGTTCTCTTTGGCCCTGCAAAAAGAAATGAACCAGAACTGGTTTCTAATTATATTGCAAGAGAAGAAAGCCATTGGAAAGAAGAAGCCTTGAGAGAACATTTTGATGATCAAACAGTTTGTGAGATCTTGACAATCGCAATCAAACCTCAAATTGAAAAAGACAAGATTGTGTGGATGTTGACACCTGATTTTTAATAAATTTTTCTTTTTTTAAAATTAATAAAAAAATCCATAAAAATTCATAAAATTGAAAAATCAACTTTGGGGACCTTAGCCAAGCCTAGGAAACTAATTTTGACCAAAAAATGATTTTTCATATTTTCAATATTTTTACGTATTATTTATTTATTTATTTTCAAAAATTAATAGAAAATCCATAAAAATCCATAAAATTGAAAAATCAACTTTGAGGACCTTAGTCAAGCCTAGGGAACCAATTTTGACCAAAAAATAATTTTTTTTATGTTTTTTTATATATTTTAGAAATAAGTAGAATATTTAATAAATAATAGCATTTGAGGCCACCAAAATATATAAAAATAGTCAATATTTTTATTTTAAATCCCTTTTCATGTTGGCCATCACAAATTTAAAAAATCCAATTCGGAGTCATGTATTCCTTCACTAGCATAATCTCGAGCCGAGCCTAAAAAATTCAATTTAAGTTAATTTATTTTCATTTTTTCACTTTTAGGAGTTGTGACATTATTCTCTAATATTTCAAATTTTTATATTGGCCCAATTATACCCAGAATGACTCAATTGTGCAAAAGGGCTTTAATTAAATTTTGCATTATTTTCAGCGACAAGAAATGAGCTTAAATTTGACATGTGGTGAATTTTGACTAAGTATAGGGAAGGTGTGTAAAAAATTGTGAGGAGATTTGGACTTAAAGAAATATTTTTTTTCAAGGAATGAATTGTAAATACTTAAAATTTAGGGACTAGAGTGCAAATACCTAACTCTTGATGGATTATTTTGTAAATAACAAAAAGAAGAGTTAGTGGATAAATTAGAATAGAGAAGGGAAGATGGAGAAGAGAAGATGAAGAAAATAAGATAAGAATAGAGAAGGGAAGATGGAGATGAAGAAGAGTTAGTGGAGAGATTAGAATGTGAGATAAATATGGAGAAGGGAAGATGAAAATGAAGAAGAGTTAGTGGAGAGATTAGAATGTGAGATAAAGATGGAGAAGGGAATATGAAATGAAGAAGAGTTAGTAGAGAAATTAGAATGGGAGATAGAGTTAGTGGAAAAATTAGAATGGGGGATAGATGAGTAGGTTATAAAAGGAGGAAGAAGTGAGCTTAAGAGGGGGATTTTTTTTTTTGAGAGAAAATTTTGGATGTTTGAGAGGGTTTTGGGAGATTGAAGAAAAAATTGAGAGAAAGAAAATACCAAAAGAGAGAGAGAGAATTTTGAAGATGATGGAAGTTTAAAGCTAGGGGTTATCATCACAAATTCCTTCATCGATCAACATAAATCGAGAGTTCATCCTCGTCAACGAGCAAGCAAATTCGAGCTAAGTGTTTTTATTTATTCATTTATTTGTGGTTTTAGTCGCAAATTAGCACAAATTGTATGCACTTTCTCCCTCTCTCCTATTTTCTCCATATTTTATATCAGGAGAAGGATATCTCTACGTCAACGGCAAAAATCTCGAGGAGATGCAAAATTGGCCCAGACAAGCTCTTGAGTGTCCACCAATTTCTCAGCTGATTCGTGATTAAAAGTCTCTCTTAGTTCAAAAAAGACTCTCTATGTTGAGAACAGAGAGAGCAAAAATCAATTCTAGAAATCCCTAAAAAAAAGGGAGATAAGTACTCTTTTCATTCTTCTGGTTTTAGGTGCAGATTAGCACATATTTTATATACTGACACTTCATTCTATTTTATGTCAGGCAACCGCAGCTCTATATCAACGGTCAATCCTATGGAAGCACAAAAATGGCTTGGAGGAGTTCTCAAGCGCGCATAATTTTTAAATTGTTGAATCGATTTGTTGTAATTTATTTTTAAAGAACTCAAACCCCAGAATGGAGAGGTAAAGCACATCCACTGGAGGTTCTTTAAATACCTGCAATTTAAATACCTGCACCATAAATCCCAAAGGGAAGAGTTAAGCCAAGCCTGGACCATCCATTGGAGGTGTTTATTCATTGTCATTTACTTCCTGTAATTTAATTTTTGAATCACCAGACCCAAAAAATGAGTAGGTCGTAACACTGCACAGAAGTCGTTAGCACATATGAATAATTAATGGAAAAAGCGTACTCATTTGTCATGGTATTTACATATGAATAATTCCATAAGATCAGTTGTGATTTGACCTATTCTTGAGACATTAAGAATATGAGTGACATTTTCACAGTTAGATTGAATCTTTAAACTGTTTCCGGTCGATAAATCATTGAGTGGATATTAATGATCCTATTGAGATTGGTGTTTGCTTAGCTTCACGATTAAGTATTGCATACTCAAGGAATTAACTAGTCACAAGTCATTGAGTATTATGATGACTGAGTTAGAACACAAGTTCACTAAACGTGCCATGCATATAATGGTTAATAATGCGGAAGTTTTTTAGCGTGGTCAATATCTAATCATTCATATTATAGTCATGTGTAAATAATCCTTAGACTTGAGACACAATATTGACTTGTGTATTGGATGGCTGTGATTCACAGGTGCGCATATTGCCGGTTTGTTGATCCGTCTCGTAGATTAATCTACAACATGTATTTTTTATATATATATTTATTGATATATGTAACTTGATGGTCATAGTTCATTCACATGCAAGGTACAGCAATGATATCCTATGCAATCTAATTGTGACATTGCATTGGAATCATTAATCGATGTTGTAATCAAGAAAGAACTGTTCATGTTTCGTATAAAATGCATGTCAAGTAGGTTTGTGTATATGGTCAAATAGGTGATTTGACAAATATTCTATGGCCTTTTTTCAATTGGGACATAATAAGATAGAAGAATTGAATGGCACTATAGCCAAAACTGACAAGTTTATTATGTTTTTAAAACATTCACACTATCTTGGTAGCCATGACATATTGTTAGATATCAATAATGGCTTGTTCAACAAAAAAAATAAATAAAAGAAATCATGGCTTGTAGTACCTAGGGGTTGGTTAGAACAATCAATTCTTTTGAAAGTACTAAAATGTTAATGTAAATCTTACTACTAGCTCAGTGATAAATTTAGGGATGTTACACGTCTTAACCGATTCCGAATGAAGTTGAATAGGAAAGACAATATTGCAAATATATTTACAATCATGGCTATCGAAATGAGTTAGGCTGAAATTATATTAAATTAAATTAAATCTTATCTTACTTTATTTTTTTTTGTAATGAGCATGCGGGCATATGATGCACATCCACACTAAAAGTGGACACAAATTAATGTGCCCAAAATGCACACATGCTGGTTATGTATTCTTTTGATTTTATATATGTATACATGTACAAAGATTAATTAATAAAAAAAAGGCTCACGCACATTGTCAGCAACTGTTGTTGACCGTGTGCACAACGTGCACGATCAGCAGTTGCTCTTTGCACAATAGAAGTGTGATCGGCAACAGTTGCTTGTGGGCGCGCGCGTATGCGCGATATTTGTTCGTGAGAGGAAAACAATTTTTTTTTTGGGTGCTGTATCGAAATATCAAGAGTACGGAGAATTATCTCCACAAGATTGGTAGCAAAATTAAGGTACTTATTAATCGCGAGTTCTTTCTTCCAGTCAACAAGTGATTGATGGTGTGTTTGAACTAGAAATTTAACTTTCGACTCGAAGAATATCTGAGTCAAGTCATTTTAAGCATGCAATAAGATGTGATCCATTTAATCCTATTTGTTCTTCTGATTTTTTACTAAAATGTATGAATAATGCCTATGGAGATACATGAATAGTTAATTTAATTTTATCTCTACTTTTGCTACATTTATTATTTTTACCTATGTACGTTCCGTTGGTTTGTATTCATAATTCATAACTCACCAGTGAATGGCGTGATTAGAGAAAACTTCTTTTTCACGGAGTTAAAATTGTAGATGTGTGCTATTTCTTTAACTTTGATGTCTTGAAACTTCAATAAAGGAATTCTTTAGTTAGGGAAAAGTAACCACACCAACTTATTCCGGTCCCGTAGCTTTCGACCAATATATATATATATATATATATATATATATATATATATATTCCTGTAGCTAAGAAGTGCATTGTATGATGATAATTGTAATTTCTTTTTCCTGCAGCATCGATCGAGTTCATACTAGTTTCCACAAAGTTGCAATGAAATCCTTTGTAGGACAATTTCTACATAGTAGAACAAAATTGCTGAATGTGGCAACTCTAGAAGTTGGCAATGAGGGCAAAGTAATAACGATAGAAAGTACTTGGCTATTTCTAGAGAAATGCGAAAGAACCAAAGAAACTCATGGATTTTGCGGAATCAACAACTGGGTGGACAAAAAATCTTGCAAGTTGACCGGATGGACTATTTTGACAAATTCTCAAAAGGTTTAGAATTTAAATGGCTTAGAATTGAATTGGCATAAGTAAAATATTTTTTAAGATTTTTTTGGTAATTTTCCAATTGAATCTAACGACAATGACGAAATTTGGCCCCTAAACAAAAATATCAATAGTGTATCATCTTGGATTCTCATTCTTTATCGCGATCCCCCACATTTAGGAATTAGGGACAATTTTTGCTTGAAAAAAGTTTGTCCCCATCAAATTAAGATATAGACGGCATTATAATACTATGGATAATCAAATTCATTTCGACAACTTTGCATTTCATGATAGGATTACTTTCGTCTACTTTCACTAGTTTTATCACAAAGTTCGTTAAGTAAGTTGAAAAATCCTATTCTAACTTTGGTCATGTATCTTCTATGGAATGCTCGTATGTCAGGTATAATAACAAGGCCTTGTATTAATTTTTGGCAATACGGCTCGGGTGGTTGATACCTCGCTTTAATTATGTGTCTATAAGTGATTTTTAGTGCTCAAGGCCGCAAATTAGGTTAGCAGGGACTCTAGTCTCACTTAATAAGTTGCAATTGGTACGAGGGGAAAATTATGCAAAAAAGTCTTAAATCTATTGCAGTCTTGTCAATTTAGTTTTAAACATTTTAATTTTGCAAATTAAGTCCTAACATTTTCACATTTTGTCAATTGAGTTCATCAGCCAATTTTAGATGGAAACCACTGCCGAAGGCCTTGGATATCCTTCGTGGCACGATCGGTGCTGACTTGGATAATTATTTACATATTTTTGTATTTCTTCAAATTTCATACTAATATTTTTATTTTTTATTTTATTTTTCCTTTCCTTTTCTTTTTTTAATGTGACTAGCTAAAGAAAATAAACAAAGAAAATTTATAAAAATTAGAAAAATTATCCACGTCAGTAATTTTTTATCAGAATTGGCTGGATGGACTCACATGCAAAACATAAAAAAAAATTTAGAACTCAATTGGCAAATTTAATAGATTTAGGATTGAATTAAAAAAAATGTAATAGATTTATGACATTTCAAATAATTTTCCTGACTTGAGAAATTTCATGCGATGCACAAACACCACCTCGCGAGAGATTTATAAGTACACATTTTGGAATATGTCAAATCCTTTTGAGGTTTATCTTGAGAGATGTTGTGACTATTAGGGTATAGTTCATACTCCTCTGCAATAGGAAAGCAAATGGGTCCTGCTTCATGTCGAGCGGGCGGGAGTCTAGGGGAATCGGTTCGACGGAGGCCTTAAGAGGGCATCGACCCCTAGACACAAGAGGACTTCTACGATTTAAGTCCATATTTTTCATTAGTAGCTTGGGCTTGAGCTCATGAATAACTATTACTAAGTATACTCTTTTTGTCTTGTAATTGAAGAATGTAATGAGAGGTGCCAAGTGATAATTCTAGTGAAATTTTCTACTGGACGTAGACTTAGTATAAGGGTGAATCAAGATAAAATATCGTGTCTCAATTTATATTTCTCGCAACTTTTACGCTTTACTTCATGTTTTGCGCGTTGATCCAAACATCTAGTATCAGACAAAGCTTTGAGGTTAGGATTTTCTTGGTAAAGAGAGATCTGAAAAATTGAATATTGAAAAGATGTCGGCTAGTCAATCACGGATTGAAGTAGAGAATTTTGGAGGACAGGGTTCCGAGTTATGGAAATTGAAGATGGAGGCTTTGCTTATGGACAAAGATTTGTGATATGTAATCAAAGAAGATAAACCTAAGCTGATTACTGAGAAGAAGGTGATAGAGGTGGAGATTGCATCCGCATCCATTCAATTGAAGACGTGGATCAATAGCAATCGGAAGGCACGAATCAGCAGCGATCAAAAGGCACGAAGCCTAATCTGGCTATGTTTCACTGATGATGGATTGGTGAACATGACCTGTGAGAAGACGGTGAAGGATCTTTGGACTAAGTTAGGAAGTCTTTACCAAAGCAAATAGCTCATGAACAAGTTATTTTTGCGGAAGCAATTGTATAACTTTTAGATGAGAAAAGGTGATTATGTTTTTGCACACTTTAATACTATCTATGTGTAGCTTGCGTCTATCAATGTTAATCTAGATGAGGAAGATAAAGAATGTACTTTGCTGTGTTCACTATCGAATTCATGGGAACATATAATTGTTTCGATCAACACCAGTGTTAGTACATTATCCTTTGAGAACATTATATCTGTATCATTACGTTATCCTTTGAGAACAATGTATCTATATTATTGCTTGAGGAGATGAGAAAAGCAGGTTCTGATAATAAAATGAATGAGGCTCTTTTCGTAAAATGAAGGAATAGTGAAGGAATCATATCCAAATTTGTTGATAGGTATAAATCCAAAGGAAGATTTAAAAACCACGATTGATTCAAAATAAAGTGTTGAAAGTGTGAAAGAGTTGCACATTTGAAGAAGGATTGCAAAAGAAAAAGTGTGGGTCCAAATAAGCAAGATGAGGCACCATCGTCTAGTACAAAGAAGGATGATGACAGTAACACGGGAGATATTGATCTCATTTGCAACTAATCTCAAGTTGACCGTAGTGTGTGAATAATTTATACTAGAATATCTTTCCACATGACGCCTCATAGAGATTGATTTTGCTGTTATGAGCCACATTATAGAGGTACAATTTGGATGGGAGATGATATGGTGCTTGCTATTGTCAATCGAGAAAAGGTGAAGTTGAAGATGATATATGGGATAGTCAACAATCTTTCAAATGTGATGCAAATTCTTGATCTTACTATGAATCTTATTTCTGTGAGAACTATGGTAGATGTTGATATTACTTTCATTAGCGATAAGTATTCATGCAAGCTAACCTGTAGATCTATGGTGATTGCTAGAAGCGAACAATGTGAAAAGCTGTGGAAATTATTGGGAAGCACTGTGATCAGTGGTGAGAGCTATATCATAGAGTAGGTGGAAGAAAATCCTACAATGTTGTGGTATCAGAGATTGGGTCATATCGATGAGAAAGGGCTGTGACCCTTACTTCAAAGAAAATAGTGGATGGAATCCAAAGATGTTCTATGGGTTTTGGATTTTGTGAATATTGTTTACATGAAAACAGAATCGGGTATCTTTTGAATCCGTAGGAGGGAGAGCGAAAGGGATTTTAAATTTAATCCACAATGATGTCTTCGGTCCTACACCTGTAGCATCATTTGGAAAATCAAGGTATTATGTTTCTTTTACTAATGATTATTCCATATATGTGTGGATATATTTCTTGCAGAGAAAAGATGATATGTTTGAAAATTTCGTGAGTTCAAAGCCTTAAAATCAGTTTGATAGAAAGATTAAAGTTTTGTGAACTAACAACGAAGGAGAATTCTATTCAATGAAATTTGATCAATTCTATGCGACCAGTGGCATGGCAAGGTAGAAAATAATGCCATATTCACCTCAATAGAATCGAATGACAAAGAAAATCAATCAATCTCTTATAGACAAGGCAAGAATTATGTTAAGTGGTGCAAGTTTAGCAGGTGAGTTTTGAGCGAAAGCAATGGCCATCGCACGCTATTTGAAGAATAGGTCTACCACATCAACTTTGAAGGATCAGGCACCGTTTGAAGCATTGTTTAGGAAGAAGGCAGGCATACCCATATCAGAGTGTGTAGCTACGAAGCATATGTACATGTGCCAAAGGAAAAGAGGAACAAGCTTGAGAGCAAGTTGAAGTGTATATTCATTAAGTACATGGATGGTATCAAAGGGTATAAGTTATGGAATCCCGATAATACACGTGTTATCTATAGCAAGGACATGGTGTTCAGAGAATCTATGATAAATCAGATTGTTTTACATGCTCCTAAAAAACCACAAATGATTGAATTAGATGTTGGTTTATAAGGAGAGACAGAGGTATCATAAGTTGAAACAGAAAATTCAGATTCTAAAATTGATGAGCCTGATGTGGAAGATGATATAATAGATTAAGATACTGAGTTTGAAGATGAAGCATCACCTAAACCGATCTTAAAGAGGTTTACACGACAAAGAAGATCACTTGATAGGTATACCCCATTTGCTAGTAATAAAAATCATGCTCTAATTGTTACATGTAATGATCCAAATAATATCAAGGAAGCAAGAAGTGCGGAAGATGCCAAATAGTGGAAGAAACCATGAAAAATGAGATGGACTCCTTGGATAAAAACATAACATGGAATCTAGTAAACTACCTTCAAATCGAAAGACAATTGATTGTAAATGGGTATTCAGGAAGAAGATTCTGCAGATGGAGAAACAGAATGATATAAAGCTTGTTTAGTTGCGAAGGGATATTTGCAGATAGAGGAAATCGATTATAGTGAGATTTTTTCTCTTGTTATAAAATTAAGTTCCATAAGACTTGTGTTATTTATAGCAGCTGCATACTATCTGGAGTTAGAGCAGTTTAATGTAAAAATAGCTTTCCTATATGGTAACTTGGAGGATGATATTTATATGAAGCGATCGAATGGGTTTGTGATAAAAGGAAAAGAAGATTTTATTTGCAAATTGAATAAGTCTTTATATGGCCTAAAACAATCTCCAAGGATCTGGTACCAGAAGTTCGGCTCATGTGCCTTGAAGCTTAGCTTTGTTTGCTATGGTGCTAATCATTGAATAAAGAATAGATGATTATTTTGATATTTTAATCTTATATGTTGATGATATGCTGCTGGTTGAGAATAATATGAGAATGATCAACATTGTGAAAGGATTGTTGGCAAAATAATTTGAGATGAAAGATTTAGGCCTAGAAAACTTCCTCTTAGGCATGCAGATAAAAAGAGAGTATGAGAATGGGAAGTTCTGGCTACATCATAAGAAATACGTTGAAAGTGTGTTGAAAAAGTTCAACATGACAGACTGTAAATCTGTGAAGACTTATGTGTCCAGAAGTTCCAAATTTTCAGCACTCCAGTGTCCCAAGACTAAAGAGAAAGTTGAAGAGATAGCAGCGGTTCCATATGCAAGTGCAGTTGGGAGCTTAATATATGCCATAATATGTATTCGTCCAGATATTGTTCAAGTAGTGGGAATATTGAGAAAATATAATTCCAATCTAGATAAAGGGCATTGTATATTTGCAAAGATAGTACTTCTTTATTTTTGTAGTACACTTGACTTTGAGTTATGTTATGAATGCATAAAAAACTCAAAGGGACAACAAGCATTAGAAATGAAGTGTTTTGTTGATGATGATTGGGGAGGTGACATTGATAATAGGGTGTTGACCAGTGGTTATGTTATTTCCTTATTCTGTGGAGCTGTGAGTTGGATGAGCAAGAAACAAAGCACGGTTGTTTTATCTACTATTGAGGTATAGTACATGGCTTTTATTTATGCTACTAAGGAAGCGATCTAGATGCATAGATTGTTTAAAAAGCTCAGCTTTATACAATCAGAGTGAAGGGTTGTGATAGTTAGAGTACTATATTCTTTGCCAAGAATCCTGCATTTCATGCAAGAACAAAACATATCGACATACAGCATGGCAATGCCCCCCGAATACTAGAGGTCTTTTATGATTTAAGTTCATATTTTTTTCATTAGTAATTTGTGTTTAGGCTCATGAACAATTGTTACTATATATATGCTTTTTTTTTCTTGTAATTGAGGAACGTAACGAGGGGTGTGGGGTTCTAATTATAGTGGAATCTTTTGCTAGACACAACTCTAGTTTAAGGGTGAATCATGATAAAATCTCATATCTTGATTTTTATTTTTCATTACTTTTATGCTTTGCTTTGTGTTATTACACATCGATCCTAACAGCGACATGCTTTCCCCATCACTCATGCTTTTGAAGACCTTGGTACACTCTGCTACCTCAAATTGAATTACATTCCTCATAGTCCTCTTTCCAACCTCTACTCTCCTCGACACCCAACTCCTTGGTTAGTCTAGTGGCAACCCCATTTTGATAATTTCTTCCTTCCTAGGTTTGCTCACCAATTATGGATTGGTAAATTCCAATGTTGACTAGGAAAGGAAAGAACTTTGTTGATTTTCATTTTTACCTTCCCTATATCAGGGAACTTCGGAAGATTGTTTGTGAAGGCCTCTAGGACCAACTTCTTAAGAACAAGCCAATTGTTGGTATCGTGGCTCTATCTGTCCTGCAACTTGCTGTGGACCCTTCACTTTTTTAAGTAAGATTTGGATGTTTCGACGAATGCTTGACCAACTTTGACTTGGGTTAAACTTAAACAAAAACCCAATTAGATTTTGTACTTGGATAGCATTAGTTGAAAGCTTTCCACTGATACCCAAATCACCCAATTTGACACTCGAATCATGAGACACCACGTGTGTTATTATGCACCATCCCAATGCGATGATGTTTATGAATTCCCCATGATTTGTATGATTTAAAGGAGTTCCTATAAAGCTCCAAATTATAAACTATCATACTAATAGATTTAGTATGAAAGAGAATTTGCGAGTCAAAGTTCGAGTTAGACTTTTGGCAAGAAAGACCTATGTAGTATCAACACGACATGCGACACGATATGACACATTGACACATGATTTCCCCAAAAAAGAAAATTCTGATATATTGGAACATTTTTATATTAAATATATATTTTTATATATAAATGATAAATTTATCATGAATATTTAAAAATATCAACGATGAGTTTTTTCTTTTTCTCTTAGTGATTTGTGATTAACGTTTTTTGGGACTGGCTATATATATTAATTTTGGGATGGCTGGTTATATGACTTAATTATATATTTTTTTGAGAGATTTACATTTTAACCCATTAATTATTGAAAATTCTCAAAATTAACCACGCGCGTGTCGAAATAACGTATTGAGATGTTGGACTTGTGTGTCATTGATGTATTTGGAGTGCCGACCACATGTTGGATAGTGTCGGAGAGTGTATGACGCGACACTTAAGCATCCGAAGAGTGGCGATGCTATATAGAGAAAGACCACCAAAAGGCATGAATAAAAGAAAAGAAAAGTGGGTTATTCTAAGACGAACTTCGTAACTCGATCAAGACTCTAGAGAGAGAGAGAGAGAGAGAGAGAGAGAGAGAGAGAGAGAGAGAGAGAGAGAGAGAGAGAGAGAGAGAGCTAACTCAAAATGAACTAGGACCATGTTGACCATACTAATTATAAAATAGAGGACATCATTATAAGTATTTCAACGATTGATTAGAATTCGGTCACCTAAGTTGTCAAAAGATAGCTTGGGCTCGCATTTAGAATCCCCAATTTTGAAAATGTGATACGTAAGACCTACTTGCATGTTAGTTGTCGCAAACTCTAGAATGGCATGAAATGCACGAAAATTCGACATCAAATGAGAAATTTACGAGCTTTTGAAGAAAACATGAAAAATTGGAAAGAACCAACAAGACAATGCCACGTAAACATAAACTCTAGCTTGCTCACAGCAAGGTGGCGGTCCAAATTTTCCCTATGGATATGGGGAAGTCCCACCTGTCATGTTAAGGAAAAGAAAGAAAGCCAATCTCGCAATCCACAAACAAAGTTATAGTCCCCTAAGTTCAAAATACTCATAGTCGGTTTTCTCGGAAGTCCAAGAAAATTTCTTAGTAATATCAACGTTGGTCTAGCCACTTTTTGAGCACGATGGAAATTTTCTAAACGGTTAGGTAGGCAGCAAAACCTTCCTAAATAGTTAGGAAATCCAAACACCTTCCCAGAGTGTAGGAATCAGGAATCTAGGCCCAGTTGCCACGGTCTTGGGCAGGGCATCAGGGACCCTTGCCTTACTTGGGGTATTCAGGCTCAAGTTGCCAAGGTCTGGTCGTCCTTAGGAAACAATTTCTGATTTTTAATAGAAAGATTTTTTTTTTGAGTTTACATATAGTTTCTCTGAACTAGGAAAAGATTTTCACTCATTTCTAAACAATTCAAGTCTGTTAAAATGCACGAGTGAGTTGTGTTCAAGAAATTCAACATCCGACAACTGGTGCGGGGTGAAGTATTTAATATATCCTAGTAGCCACATAACTCATTGGCTTAAGATTTTGAGTAAAGATGGGTCCAATTGGATATATTGATGACCTCAAATTTACGCTCTCTCTTCGTGATCTCCCCAAGCGAAAAGTATCGGGCTTCTATTGTACGGTCCCTAACAAATTGGTATCAAAGCAATGGTTGATTAAGTGAGGCCTCCAAATATGTTATGATGTTTGGTGGATGAAGTTGAGTGAAATTTTCAAGTTATGTTTTTGTGGTATAACGAGGCAAATGCAGAAGTGTCTAAATTAAAGGGAACATACTTAGCACTAAGCTCACATGTGAAGGGAAGATTATTGAGATGCATGCATGAATTGTGCTAGAGATATCCCACATTGGAGAATTTATGTAGTGTAGAGCAATTAATATATTCTAGTTAGTTAATAATTCATTGGTAGTGAAGGTTGTTGTTTCTAGCAATATTACCTAAAGGGGGTAAATAGGTAGGTGATTTTAATCGAATTTGACTAGAAATTACAGAATTGAAAGTTCAAGTCAAATAACATGCAAAATCGGAATATGAAGGTATATTGTTTATGATTTTGAATAGCAACATGCAATAATCTATCAACACAGTGTAAGGAGTTCAAGGATAGAAAAGATTGCACACGACGATTATAGTGGTTTAGCTTAGATCAAGCCTACGTCTACTCTCCTAGACATACATTTACAATATGTGATGATTATTGTATAAAGTCACGAAGATGAGCATGTAGAATCTGAAGTACTCTTGTACTTTGGGATTATTGATTTTGATCTCACACCCATAACTATACCATTGAAATCCTTTTATACTAATTTTCCTCCAAACTAGCCATTGGGCAAGTTTTCAAAGGATCGCTCTTTAATCTTTGATTGGACATCATCAATCCTAATTGAACAAGACTGTATAAAGAAGATTTGGTGACTGTTGAATGTTAAATCTAAACCCCTTTGATTCAGCCGTCCATTCAATTAAGCATTTGGTTTCCACAAGTAGATACTTTCATTCATGGAAGTTGTCTTGCCTCTTGAAAGGCAATCTCTAGCAAAGATATTCTACTATCTGTTATAGAACTATATTAGAAATCGTATATTACAAAATTCCTTTAAAAGAATTCCTTAGCCATATATGACATGTGTCATATGTGGGTCTTCACATAAAGATAGTTTCCAAAACTCAACAATTTCCCGCTATTGAACAGTCTTTAGAAACAAAATCAGTCTCTAGAATCTGAACAAATAGAACACGAAGTTGGAAGTTAAGAAAGTCCTTGTTGCTGCTCGCATATTAGTCTTCTTCGAAGATGCAATTGAATATACATAAGTGACATTTCACTTAATATGGATAAAATGATTCAACTCCTTTAGAAACAAATACGCGATATTCTTAACTTGAGTCTGAACACCAACTAAGATTAATATAAGCTTCTTCATCCATGTGTGTCACCTAAAATAAAATACATTTAAGTATTTACCAAATTCAATAAGACGAAGGATAATTTTGTCAATATCAAAATATTTCAGAAGAGTTTTTCTCGACAAAAGTGAGTCCATTTAAATATGTTGACATGCTCGAATTTGGACTCTCTTTTGATAAACTCCCAAGGCAAAAGGTATCGCGCTTCTACTATGCGCTTCCTAACAAAAACCTCGAAAAAAATGAGAGAAAAGGTTGTGGACAATAGATTTTCCGCAAAACATACCGAAGGTAATTGAACATTCTTCAGAATCTCTCTAGGAACACCCTTGGGAAGTTATTATTCACAGTTGTTGTCAAAATTAAACTGAAAATAAGAGCTCATTCACCATTTGAAATCAATGCAGAAGAAGATGAACAAGAGGATTCCTTCGACAAGGCAGCACATATGGACATTTCGATGCTATTACCAACTGGTTCACCACCGGTGGAGGTGCCAGAAGATTGAAGGAGCAACCACGTCGACAATATAGATGGAGGAGGCGCGAGGTATGTTGGGACCGGCAATGTTGATGGAAGGGCAGGCGGCGAACCATCAAAATTCAGAAGATTCAGTGCTTCTCTTATAGAAGGCCGAACTCTGGAGTCTGGATGAGCACACCAAAGCCCTACGATGATCAACCGCTCCAGTTGTTTCACGTCAAAATCACCGCATAGCTTCGGGTCCACTGCATCTAGCTGCTTTCCAACTCCATAGAGCTCCCAGACCCAATCCACGAGCCGAACTTGGCCTTCTATTGCCCATGAATCCACAACTCGTCTTCCACAGGCTATTTCCAAGAGGACAATGCCAAGGCTATATACATCCGATTCTTTGCTGGCTTTGCCCATGTAAATGGATTCAGGAGCCATGTAGCCCATGGTTCCGGCCAGTACAGTCGTTTGTGATCCTTTGGCATGGTCAACCAGCCTAGCCAAGCCGAAGTCCCCCAATTTAGCATTAAAGTCCAAATCGAGCATGATGTTGCTCGTCTTTACGTCTCTATGGACGACGCATTGTTCCCATTCCTCATGGAGGTATAGCAATGCGGAGACTATGCCTTGTGCGATTCTGTACCGCCTTTCCCATGTCAAAATGGTTCGGTGCTTGAATAAGTGAGAGTCTAAGCTTCCGTTGGGCATGAACTCATAGATAAGGAGGAGTTCCTTTTTCTCATGACACCATCCGATGAGTTGGACTAAGTTTCTGTGCCTGAGTCGGCTGATGGTCTTCACTTCTGTCGCATACTCCTTTCTCCCCTGTCTTGATTCTGGAGTAATCTTCTTGATTGCGACATTAGAACTCGTGCCAATCAAACAGCCTTCATAAACTCTTCCGAAACCCCCTTTCCCAAGCAATCGCGCAGCTGCAAAATTATCAGTCGCAGCGACTAACTCCCTATAGGAGAACTTCTTGGGTCCTGTCACTTGGTCAAATTCTTCTTCAATTGATAGGACATCATCCTCTTTTCCAATTCTGTCATTTATCTTTCTCTTTGACCTGTGATCAAACCAAGCAAAGCCTAGAACAAGAGTGAGCAACAAGAAAGAGCCTAAACCTGTGACAGGCCACAACCATGACTTGCTCCCCTTTGCTCTGAACTTGTCATTTGTGTTTTTGTCTGCAGGAACAGGATTGCTTGTTCTGTTTGCATCTTCGGTGACTATATAAGAGCTAAATTCCCATGAATACAGAGTATGCAACTCGAAGCTCAAGCCCGTAGTCGCGGAGAAACCGATGGTCACCCATTCTGGCAAATACTTTGTCAGGTTCACTGAATGGGAGAGCTTGGCAATGTTCAGATTTGGATGCGTGGCATCGATCATGAGGACGCTCAAATTCTGCGTGCTAGAATTGTATGATATGGAAGCATTTATGAGGCCGCCGACCATGATTTTCTGCCCGAACCAATCCACACATGTATATTTGGCGGACGAGATGTTATTCAAATCTATACCAACATGTGTACACGGCGGATCCCAAAAATTGGTGGACCTGTCATAGAAAGTGTCGAATTCCACAGCGACGAATGCGGTTGAAGGGTCGGAAGGGTCTCGGTTCGCACTTACAAGGGCAAGATTGCCTCCAGACGAGTTGCTCGGGATGTCTGACCCATTGGGGGCGAGAAAAAACGTCAACCCGTCCGCATGCGTCCAGTTATGCTCTGAATCGATGACGAAGCTGAACTGAGTGGTGAAGTCTGCCACATTGCCGGACGACTTATCCCACAGGTGCATCGGCGCGTGGTACGTAGCTCGACCCGCGCTGGAATTGAGGTTCCGATTCCTATCACTTACGGTGAGCTGGACGCGTGAAGGAGACAGGGACGCATCACCTTCGGGGACAATTCGACCGTCAAAGGCCTGGAAATTAAACGACATTTCGTCACTTAACACTGAAGCAATGAATGTGATGCTTGGATAGAAGAAAAGGACCAAGGAGAATGCTCGAAGCCTATGCATGTTTCTCTTCAAAAGAAAAACGCTTCTACACGTCATGACTGAGGCTGTAGGTTTATTAGAGACCATCTTGGAATGGTACAATGAAGTTCACGGGAAAGGACATAGCAGGCCCCGATGAATATTTTAAGGATGAAAACGGCAAGCTCACTTGACCGTCTTGCCATTGTTCCAAAACAAGAAGAGTGCATTGTAGCTGGAAAATGTTTAATTATAAGCAACATAAACCTAGTGGACAGGACAGAGTACGTCATTCAAGACACATCAATTGCGTGCCCATCGTTCTGCGTCAAGTCCATCTGCACATCTCCCGACGGTGGGGCCTCTGGACTTGTCCTCAGGATTATCAGAATAAGTATGGTACGTACTTAGACAAATAATTCATGATTAGAAAATCCAGAGTTGGTTTATAAGAAGGTAAAACACCATGCAGGACAAAGCTGGGAGTTTTGGACATGGGCTAATTGGCCTCTTCTCGTGTTCGGTCCAAAGCTTGGACTCCAAACGATGCCATGGCCGGCCGAAAGGAACTGAGTAACGAATCTTAGTGACGGCATCGATGTTTTTAGTCAGGGGCTTTGATCGATCATAACGAAGAGAAACGAAGCGCAGGAACATGTTAACCTTGCCCTAGACAATGTCAAAATTTGAATTGGCAATCAAATTTTAATTAACTGTAAAAAAAAAAAAAAGCCCTATGTGATCTGCATGTTAACATTTGCATTCGATGAAAGTCTCAAATGTTTCGGGAGGAGGAAAGAAAAAGTCGAAGTGCATGAATCTAAAGATTTTGGTTGAGCAAATTGTAAAATGCAAAAGTCAATCCAGAAAATTTCTTGGACATGTTTTAAAAGTTTCTTCCAACGACCTTTCTGATTGGTGGGTCAAACATCGATATCACCAACATCTATGTTCGTTTTAATTGCATGCAGATAATATTCATAATTCATAACTCACCAATCAGATTTATGGTTAGAGAAAACTTCCTTCCTACAAAGCTAACATTCTAGATATGTGTTATTTGTCCCATTTTGGTACCTCAAAACTTGTCTTTATTTAGCGAAAAGTAATGATGTCAAACTATTATTTTAGCTAATAAGTGCATTGTGTAAAAAAAAAAATTAGGTTTTTTTCCTGCCAATGTTGAGCAAGTTCATACTAGGTTTCATGAAAGTGCAATGAAATCATTTCTCGAAAGATTTCTATACAGCAGTAAAAGATTGCCAAAAAAAAAAAAGACTATTGATTGTTAAAAAATAATGACTATAGAAAGTAGGTTCTATTTTTTTGGGTCGAACAATAGAAAGTGCTTGACGATATCAGAGATATGCAAAAGAACCAAAGAAAACTTGTTGAAAGGTAAAGGATACAAGGTTCACGTCATTATATAGATTACCTTTTAAGTAAATTTATATGTCCATAATTAATCCTGCTTTTCTTTTTTCTTTGAAAACCTCACTTCAAGATCTGTGACAGCCGTTGTTCGCCAATAGCCTCCAACCCCCTTTCACCTGGTGCATGTCTGTCGAGTTTTTTTTTTTTTTGAAGTCTTTTAGGTGGTATTAGTTTTAGGATTATGTATTTTTGAAAGATTGTCCAAAAAGTACAATACATATTGCATTTCTTACCAATTCAGTTTTAAAAATTTTAATTTTATTAATTATATCTTAAACATTTCACGTGTTGCTAATAGAGTTCATCTAGTCAATTTTGACTAGAAATCGCTAACAAGATGCCAACTATCTTGTGTGACATAACCAACGCCGACATGGACACTTTTTAATAATTCTTTCAAATTTTTATTTATTCTATTTATTTTTTTCTTTCTTTTATCTATTTTTGCTTCTTTTCTTTTTGTTTTTTCTTTTTCTGTTCAAAGGGCCAGCGGCCCACTTACCACTGGCTAAGGGCCAACAACCTCCACTGCCCTCGTTGTGGTCACTTGCTCAGAGGTTGGTAGGGATCATTGACCTTTGAACCATAAACAAAAAGAAAAAGAAAGAAAAGATAAATTAAAAAAATTTAAAAAAAGTATTAAAATAATATTGTAGATTGTCCATTCATGAAGCAATTTCTATCAAAATGGTTGGATAAACTTAATTGAAAAAACGTGAAAAATGATTCAATTGCAAAATTAAAGGATTTATGACCGAATTGGCGAAAATGCCGTAAGTTTTGGACTTTTTGAATGTGTTTTGTGACATGGACAATTTGCCCTATTATCAAATGCACTTTTATGTGGAACCTTGAACGTAATAATAATTAAGCTTTTGACTATTTTAATTTGATAATCTCAACAACAACAAAAAAAACAAGAGGCTACAAAATAGCACTAGATTGGAAATTGGATAATCAACATTCTAAGTTCAGTGATGGTTGTATGAGCCTATATAATTAAGTTCTAGGTTCCAAAAAATTAGAATCAATACATCTTTTGGAGGATTTGGCAAGTGGAATATGCCCCATGGAGCATCACCTTGTGGAAGATGGCGTTGGACATCGGATGATGGGAGTATTTGGCAAGTGGCGATTGATATAATGCTAATAATAGTAACATTCAATAATAAATAGAAACGAGCTCATTGCATCCGAACAATATGACAAAAAGTCTTGGGTTTACCAAACTTTATCAACTAGCTCATTTTATATATCTTCAACTCTATTGCTCAACAGTGACAAAAAAAAAAAAAAGCTCTATTGCTCACCATTCATCAGTTTTTACTATCGTTCTCGGTCAGATCTACACTTGGGAGAGGGTATCAATGAAGTTCCGATGGACTTCATGTACATATACTCTCCCTCCGTCTATCTACACAAATCTCTACATTAGCCTTTCGAATAGTTGGCTTGCGTGCTATTTGTGATTAATTAGGGTATGTTTGTTTCATGAGAAATTCAATGAAAAAGGAAAGTGATTTTTGGAAAATCATTTTTCAGAAAAACGATTTGTTTTCCTTTGTTTGGTTATATATTATCAAAAATATTTTCTAATGTTTTGGTTTTCATTTGAAAAATGATTCAATCATATGACTTTATCTTTAAAAAATCCTATTTTGAAATATTTTATTTATTATGTCCTTTTCTTTTCTTTCTTCTTCCTTCACTGTCAAAGCCCATGGCGATCGCGTACCAACGCAGGGGAGGAAGAATAATAAAAAAGAATTAAAATATTTAAAAATCGAAAAAATGCTAGAATTTTAAAAATTAAAAAAAAAAGAGAGAGGAACAAATCCTGAAAATGTTTTTGCTTATTTAGATTTAGGAATTCAGTTCCTAATGTTATGCATGAATTTTATATTAATCAAAAAATACTTTCTGTTGACTAAGCCATTTTAATTAAACCAAGTAGGTGAAAGTCTGAAAAACTTATTCAAGGAAACACTTTTCCTAAAACAAATGCACCCTTAGGGATCATTTGTATCTTCAACATTATTTTTACAAACAAAAGTAAAGCTCCATTTATTTTGCAAAAAATGAATGATTCAAAAAATATTTTTCTAAAAAAATCACTTGTATCGCTTATAAAAGTGAACTAATGAAGAATAATAATCATTTTCCATAATATTTAGACAATAATTATTGATCAGAATAAAATATCTCTCATGACTAATTATTTTGAGCAATCCAAGCAAAAATTTTTGGAAAAACATTTTTTGAATCAATCATTTTTTCGAAATGAATGGATCCTAAAAACAAATTTAACTTAATCTGACTTTGAGTACACTCACGATCCCAAAACTTGCATAGCGATTGCAATTGGAGCAGCTAGATCTTTCGATTTGTGCAATGAGAGAATGTATGTTCTATAAAACTTCATTTGAGACCAACTATAAAGTTTAAGACTTCAAAAGTAGTTTCGCTTGATGAATTCAGGCAATGAGAGCGCCCAATATGTTTTGATCCCTGAATTTGTTTGAGGCTTTCAACCAATTAATTGTTGTGGGTTTTAACTTCCACGGAGCATGAAAGGACAATAGAAGAATGGTAGATTTTGCTAGGACACTCTTAACTAGCTATTGATAACAGAAGACACAGCATCAAAGAAGATAGCAGTTTAAACATGAAGAGGCACACATGAATCAATTCATATGAAAGCAGATAGAATCCGACATCAACTTTCGAAGTAAAATTTACAATTCAAACTAATGGTTGAAAAATACGGCAAAAGTAGTAACTCATTTTGTAGCCGTGAGCAATGCAGAGGAAGCAGAATGAGAGGATTGTATGGAAGAGGTAGTACATGTGGAAACTTCGGTGCCGCTGGTCGAGGACGAAACAGTGGATGCCATGGTGAATGAGGATACAGGTGCCAAGTATGTAGGGACTGGCAATGTTGATGGGAGAACGGGCAGCGGAGTGCTCAAGTTGAGAACGTTTAATGCTTCTCTTATGGATGGACGAGCAGTGTGGTCCGGATGAGAGCACCACAGCCCCACGACCATCAAGGACTCTAGCTGCTTTTCATCAAAGTCAGTACCGAGCTTTGACTCTGCAGCATCAAGTATCCTCCCGGTCCCGTACAGCTCCCAAACCCAGTCCACCAGCCGAACTTGGCCTTCCTCGGCAGCCCTTGGCTCGATGACTTTTCTTTCGCAAGCTATTTCTAATAGGACGACCCCAAAGCTATAGACGTCTGATTCCTTACTCGCCTTGCCCGTGTAAACGCATTCAGGAGCCATATAGCCCATGGTTCCGGCCAACACTGTAGTCTGTAACCCTTTGGCATGGTCAACAAGTCTGGCCAAGCCAAAGTCCCCTAGTTTAGCTCCGAAATCGGAATCGAGCATGACATTGCTGGATTTTATATCGCGGTGCACGACACATTGTTCCCATTCTTCATGGAGGTAAAGCAGTGCCGAGGCTATGCCTTGCGCAATTTTGTATCGCTTCTCCCATGGCAGGAAGGTCCGTTCTTTGAATAGATGAGAATCGAGGCTACCATTAGACATGAACTCATAAATAAGGAGGAGTTCCTTTTTCTCATGGCACCACCCGATGAGTTGGACTAAGTTTCTATGTCAGAGCCGGCTTATGGTCTTCACTTCGCTGGCGTACTCCTTTACCCCTTGTTTTGATCCCGGATTAATCTTCTTGATTGCGACATTAGCATTCATGGTGGTCAAGTATCCTTCATACACTCTCCCAAAGCCTCCTTCCCCGAGTAACCGTTCAATTGCGAAATTGTCGGTAGCTGCAACCAAGTCCTTGTAGTAGAATTTCTTGGGCCCCGGCACTTGCTCGAATTCTTCATCAATTGCCAGATCATCCTCTTCTCCACTCATGTAAGTCCCCTTTCTCTTCGAACGTTGACGAAACCAAATAAAGGCTAGAGCAAGAATGAGCAAAAAGAAAGTACCTGAGCCTAAGGTAGCCCATAGCCATAACTTGCTCTTTTTGACAGCCACTTGCACGTTAGAGCTGAATTCCCATGCCTCAATAGTGTTCAGCTCCAAATCCGTGCCCGTTGCAGCCGAGAAACCCAAAGTCACCCACTCCGGCAAATACTTGGTCAGGTTGACTATATCATAGATTGCAGAGGAATTTATGTCGGTGCCCGTGGCATCGGCGTCTATCATGAGAACGCTCAAGTTCTGTGTGCTAGAACTATACGTTATCGTGGCGTTGATTCGCCCACCACTCATGATTTTATCCCTGAACCAATCGACGCAGCTAGAGACCGCAGAAGTGAGATTATTCAAGTCTATACCAACATGTGCAACATTTGTACAAGTTGGGTCCACAACACCAGAATAGTTGTTGCGATAAGTGTCGAACTCGATGGCTACAAACGAAGTAGAAGAGTTGGAAGGGTCGTCGTTCGGGTTTACAAGACCGAGGTACCGTCCCGACGAGTTGACTGGGAGTTGAGACCCTTCGGGGATGAGAAAGAAGGTCAATCCATCGCCAAAATATGACTTACTTAGCGAGTCGATGACGAAGGTGAATTGGGTGGTGAAATCCGCCACATTCCCCGTCGCCTTATCCCAAAGGCGCATCGGCTCGGGGTACGTGACCGACCCCAGGCTCCCATCGAGGTTCCTCCCTTGAGTGGACTTCGTAAGTTGGATGGAGTCGCGGGAAACCGATGCATCGCCTTGGAATAGAATCCTATTATCGTGGAAGGCCTGGAAGCTGAAATTGAGCCCCTGAGACGTCGCGGAAGCCGTGGCGGCAGTGGCTAGAGACAGAACCAAGACTAGGAGTGATTGAAGCTCTTTGGTCTTGAAATTGATGGAATCTGAGCTGGGAGGCTCCATTCTCGTTGAGGTTTCCCAGATCGCTCTTGAAACCAGGGACTTAACACAGCTTTTGGTGCTTCGACATTGCTACTCGATTATATATGGGTACGTGGTGGAGTCCGAATGACCAAGGCTTTTGGTTCTTACTTCTTAGGGCAACTTGCCACCAATTTCGGAACGGTTCAATGTAAACGAAAATGAGATGGTCCCCACGAGATTCCACGAAAACTCAACGTTAGGCTAGGAAAAAAATAAGATAGAATTTTTTAAGGTTGTATTGAAAAAAACAGAAGTATAGCAGGAATTAATATATTCTATAATCATGTTAACAAATTATGCATGTGCTAAATCTAAGATGACGGCCAATTTTGAAAAGTGGGATCGATTATTGGACCACCCCCTTCTTTCTTTATGCTAGGCCTTTCCTGTTTGGTCAAAAACCACGGGCATTGCAATCCCAGATGGGCAGCCACTTGAGTCTCTTTTTCTATGTTTGGAAAGGACTCTGACACTCGCAACTCCTTGGAAGCTATTTTCACACCAGGCGGCCGTCTGACGACGGACCCACCGTGAGGCTGGCGGGAGCCGCCATGTATCTGTCCACTTGTCGTCAATGCAAATCTCTTTGCATGTGTAGAATACGATTTTCCTAGGTTTTTTTATGTCCGGATCATCGAGTCTGGAGAAATGCGGATCCTTCATCTCGTTCCCTAAGCTAAGTTTCCACGTCCGCAATTACCATGGCCGCTCGTGACGGGCTATTGTTAATCGAGCATCTAAACATGACCTACATTTGACCTTCAATAGTAACTACTTAAATGATGCTTATCTTGAGCTTAGCCGAATGATCGCCTGCTGTGCTGACCACGTTCGAGTCTGCAAAGAGGGCGGACAGCCCTTTCTTGGGTCTTGTTGAGCCTCGTCGAGTTGGTTTCGACAGTTCCTTCACCTTTGCCCTCGAGTTGATTATGATGCTTGAATGTATTGTTTTCATGTGTCTAGATCTAACGCACCGCCTTTGCAGCTATATCTTAGAGATGAAAGCCGGGGAGCGAAGCGACTCGTGCTCGAAACAGAGGCTGTTTGCCTAATTGATTTTGCTGTGTTGCAAATTAATTAGTGTGTTTAATCTTATTGTCAAAGCAAGCTAGTGCATATCATGATTGGAATGTTTGCATTTGCATTACTTCTTTTGTCAGTTCTAGTTAGTTCTTTTTTTCTCAAATTGGTTTTGTAAGTTTCTTTAATTTCGTTGCATCATTCAGGCTCGGAAGCATCATTATTTGGATATCTTTTGCATTTTACGATAGGATCTCTTTAGTCTACTTTCCCTAACTTTGTCACAAAGTTTGTTAAGTAAGTTGGAAGATTCTCTTTTGATTTAGTGCTTGTGTACTCTTAATGCATAGCTCACATGGTCTCTCCGGAAGCCCTACTATTGAAGAAATCACTACCTCTCTCTCTCTTTAGATCCTTGATTAGTCTTATCTATTCATGTTTTTTGATGTATAGTTAATGTGACTGTTTGCGTTTTGATATTTTCTCCATTTCGAGTATTATAATATGTCTCAAGTTTAAGCCTATGAACGAAACCCGATGCAAAATAGAAATATATGAATTGAGGATCGTATTGTTTTCGGATAATCGAACCTGCATCAATTGGGAAAGTACTGACCATTGACCAGATTTGAAATCTTGAATGGAAGTTGCGTTTCCACGTTGGAGTCCTCATCTGTAGGTTTTACGGGGCGGCTAAGATAAGAAGAAAAATATAAAAGGCAAAGTCGAAAGAAGAAAGTCCAAACTTGGACTTGTTGGCCGAATATAATGATTTCCTAATGCATGTTGGAGTCGGTCTCTGCAGCTCTAGTTTGGCAATATAAATAATCTGATCGAGGAACTTTTTTTAAGCGATGTTGTTGACGTGAATAGGGTTCTTTAAGCACCACTTGTACGAGTGCTTGCCCGTGGCATTTATCTCACGAAATTACATGATGAAGAATCGGTATTTGAGTCGAGAAATTCTTGTATAAGAATTTGTGCATAATTCCTTTGTGGCATTAAGAGATTATTTCGTGAGAAATTGAGGGCTAAATACTATGTGCGTTTTTTATTGTAATTGGGAGCCACCGTATATCTATCTGCTTGTCGTCAATGCAAATCTCTTTGCATGTGTAGAATATGATTTTTCTAGGTTTAAGTTTATATGTCCGGATCATCGAGTCTGGAGTAATGTGGATCCTTCATCTTGCTTCCTAAGCTAAGTTTCCACGTCCACAATTACCGCTGCTGCTCGCGACGAGCTATTGTCAATCGAACATCTAAAAATGACCTATGTTTAATTGTTTATCTTGAGCTAAGTTGAATGATCGCCCGCTGTGCTAACCACGTTTGAGTCTGTACAAAGGGCGGGCAGCCCTTTCTCGGGTCTTGTTGAGCCTCGTCGAGTTGGTTTCGATAGTTCCTCGACCTTTGAGTTGATTCTGATGCTTGAATGTATTGTTTTCATATGTCTAGATCTAACGCACCACCTTTGCAGCTATATCTTAGAGATGAAAGCCGGGGTGCGATGTGACTCATGCTCGAAACAGAGGCTGTTTGCTTAATTGATTTTGCTGTGTCGCAAATTAATTAGTGTGTTTAATCTTATTATCCAAGAAAAGTTTTGTGGTGTATTCTTGAGAAGAAAAAAGTACCCTTAAAGTATATAGAGGCAATCAAAGATATGTATGATGGTGTTACTACATGTGTTAAGGCCTATAATGGCACATCAAGTTATTTTTCAATCACAGTTGGTTTACATTAAGGTTTGGCTTTGAGTCCTTTATCTTTTTGCATTAATTATAGAGGAGCTAACAAAAGATATCCAAGATGAGGTGCTGTGGTGTATGCTGTTTACAGATGATATTGTGCTTATTGATAAGATCAAGACTGAGTTTAGTGCTAAATTAGAATTATGGAGAAACACGTTAGAGGCCAAAGGATTTACGTTAAGTCGAAGTAAGACGGAATACATGAAGTGTGAGTTCGCCATGATAAGAGGAGGTGATCAAGAATCCGTGATTATGCTTGGACAGAAGGTACCTAAGAAAGATGCTTTCAGATATTTGGGATCAATTTTGCAAAAGATATGAGAGATTGATGAGGATTTTAGTCATAGAATCAAAGCAAATTGGATGAAATGGCATAGTGCAACAGGATTTTTGTGTGATCACAAAATCCCTCTTAGGTTAAAGGGAAAATTTTATAGAACAACAATAAGACCTGCAATGCTATACGAAGCTGAATATTGGCCAGTGCAAAAGTAACATGAGCATAAAATTAAGGTAGCATAAATAAAGATATTAAGGTGGATGTGTGGCTATACAAGGATAGATAAGATAAGTAATGACGATATTCGATGAAAAGTTGGAATAGTAGCGGTAGCAGAGAAAATAAGAGAACATAGATTGAGATGGTTTGGACATATTCTCCGTAGACCCCTAGATGCTCCGATAAGAACAAAAGTGTGTTACCGAGAACACGATATGAAGAAAGGACGAAGTCGGCTGAAACTTACTTAGGGGAAGGTAGTAAAATAAGATTTAATGGAGTCGAAAATAGATTGGTGTACGAGCTGTCTTAGGACAAAGTGGAAGAAAGCTATTCGCATTGTAGAGGGAGGATTTCCTATGTTCCAGAGTGCCATGTTTAGTCCTTTATATTTATTTATATTTATTTATTTATTTATTTTTCGGGTGTCCATGTTTTTGCTTTTATTTTAGTATTTTTTAAGCTTTTCACTTCGGGTTCATCGATCGCCGATCCCAACTGATTTGGGATAAAGGTGATGTTGATATTGAATCTTATTGTCAAAGCAAGTCAGTCGGTCCGTCTAATGTTTGCATTTGCATTACCTCTTTTGTTAGTTCTAATTAGTTTTCTTTTTTCAAATTGGTTTTATAAGTTTCTTTAATTTCGTTGCGCCATTCAGGATCGGAAGCATCATTATTTGGACACCTTTTGCATTTCCCGATAGGATTACTTTAGTCTACTTTCCCTAACTTTATCGCAGAGTTTGTTAAGCAAGTTGGAAGATTCTCTTTTAATTTTGTGCTTGTTCACTCTTAATGCATAGCTCTCAGGGTCTCTCCCGAGGCCCTACGATAACTTCTCCGTGGACGACTCGGGTTGTTTCATTTGAAAAACACCCTTAGAGAATTTTGATGATTTCAAAATTATCATCAGTATTAATATTTTCATGGTAAGTGCTGATGGTCTTGGTAATTTTAAGAAAGTCTGTGATGATATTAACAATATCCAATAGTTCAGTGAAAGTAGACGAAGTCTCGACAAAACGAGAGCAAGTCAGATATCGCTGGCTGAACGGATTGTACAGGCAATTCTGACCTCAACAGCTACTCCAATCAACTTCCAATGGCTCCTAACTTCACAAAAGGGTCTCCAATGGATCGATTGAGGAAGTCTATTGAAAGAGGACCAAAGAAGCTTAAAAGGGCAGAAAGAAAAACAGAGAAATACTAGGGTTGTTCATTATAATTTTCTCCCTGATAATGGTGTACGTACTTCCATCTGAAAGTTCTCTATGTAGTGTTCTTCTGCTTTGTAATCGTGTTAAAACCAAGATAAAAGAGTGATAGTAGTGCTTGTTGTTTGATAGTATGACTTATGGTTCAATAGAAATAAAACATGCTTACTAAAAATTGGCGTGAAGATTCTTAGTGGAATTCATCCAGTGTTGAGGCTGTTACCTTGAAAAAGGATGTAGGCATGGGATAAAGCTGAATCTCTATAAGTTCATGCGCAATCATCCCTGTCTCCTCATTATTGTCATAATTAGGTCAACATTAGCTATATCTGCTTGCTAGCAACACTTGCACCTGTCACTCTTGATTTGCCCCTAATCATTGTAAGAGTGCCAGTCATTATCTTCCGCGAGAAATTTTGTTTATGATTTGAAAATAACTTTTTCAGCCCCCTCTTTTTATGTTGTATTGTCAGCCTAATTTTTTTTCATATATTTTCTTTATCTTTGTCTTGTTTTTGTTATTTATTGCTTCATTTTATTATTTAGGTATTTATGCATGGCCATATAGATCCGAATGTTTATGAATAAAATTCAGAAAATATTACGTGAAACAACTTTTATTAAAAAACATAGGAAGTCATATTATATATTAGGTCAAACTAGTGTAGCCAAGTCCTCGGATCATAAATATCTTGTTCGCAGAAGTAAGGCAACTTTCCCTGGCTTACTCGGGTCCTAACCGGCCTAGAATAAGCTAGTGGGAACTCTTTCAATTAATAAACAAGAAATTAATTTGTGGTTGCTAGGGCTTCGGAGAGCTTGTACGAAGCGTAAGCACCACTTTGCAAGAGGGTTATACATGCCAATCTAGAGAATCTCTTGAACTCTTCAGGGTTTACCTCATGAGAGTTGCGACATGAGTTCAGGCAATGAGCGGGCACAGTTTTCAACCCCGAAGCTCATTGGCGTCCTTCACTTATGCAGTGTACTTAGCTTTAACTTCAATAGAGCATGAAAGGACGACAAAAGGATCGTAGATTTTGCTCTGAAGCAATTGACAACACACACTAAACCATCGAAGATTATACATACTACCTTAATCCTGGAGATCAAATGGAAGTTTAAAATAGAAGAGATGAAGATATTTAAATGAAGCCGTTAACATCAAAAAATCAAATTTCGAAGAACAATTTACAATACAAGCTGAACATTAAAACATATACAGGAAGTAGGAATTCATATTGCATTTTGGAGCAATGCAGTGGAAGTTGAATGAGAAGATTGTATAGAAGAGGTAGTAAATGTAGGGACTTCAGTGCCGCTGATCGAGGTGGCAGAGGAGAAAGCAATCAGTGCCTTAGAAAATGTGGGTAAAGGCACTTGGAATGTAGGGACCAACATTTTCAATAGGAGAACTAGCAGCGGAGCGTTAAAGTTGAAAACGCTAAATGCTTCTCTTATGAAAGGACAAGCAATGTGGTCCGGATGAGCACACCAAGCCCTACAATCATCAAGCACTCCAGTTGCTTTCCATTGAAATCAGTATCAAGTTTCGAATCTGCCACGTCAACTAGCCTCTCGGTCCACAAGCCAGACTTGGCCTTCCTCGACCCTTGGCTTGACAACTTTTCTTCCACAAGCTATGTCTAGAAGGACGACTTTGAAGCTATAGACATTCGATTCCTTACTCGCCTTGCCTGTGTAAACACATTCATGAGCCATGTAGCCCATGGTTCCAACCAGAATCGCCATCTGTAACCCTAGCCAAACTGAAGTCCCCTATTTTAGCATTAAAATCGGAACTGAGCATGATATTGCTGGACTTTATATCCGGGTGCACAACACATTGTTCCCATTCTTCAAGAAGGTAGAGCAATGCCGAGGCTACGCCTTGTGCGTTTTTGTACAGGGCTCCATGGCAAGAACGTTTGTTCTTTGAATAGATGAGTATTAAGGCTACCATTAGATATGAACTCATAGATAAGGAGGAGTCCTTCTCATGACACCATTTGAGTTGGACTAAGTTTCTGTTCTGGAGCTGACTATTGATCTTCACTTCGCTGGCGTCCTCCTTTATCCCTTGTCTTGACCCTAGGTTAGTCTTCTTGATTGCAACATTAGCATTAAGGCTGGTCAAGTAACCTTGGTACACTTCCCAAAGCTCCCTTCCCCGAGCAATCATTCCATTGTGAAATTGCCAATTGCCGCGACCAAGTCCTTGTAGGTGAATTTTTTGGGGACCGATACTTGCTCGAATTCTTTGTCGATCGCTGGATCATCTCCTTCTCCATTCATGTCAGTTCTCCTGCTCTTCGAACGGTGACGAAACCAAATAAAGGCTAGAAAGAGAGTGAGCAAAACTCCACTGTTCGCCAAACCAGTGGCCAAAATTCTCCAAAGTTGATTCGACGCGACTGTTCACTTTCTTTACGAAGGCCTACAACCCGTCGTTTTTCTCGTCTCAATGAGATTTATCGCATGGTGCGATCAAAAGTAATTTTTACTGGTCTAAACATCCGAGAAAATAAGCAAAGAGTACAATCGTCTTTAACCTTTAGACGTGTTTTTCACACCGAGTTCAATTTTAAACATCTATGCAGAAATTTCAAAACAACAAGCCAGAACTTCATCAAAAAACAAAGCAGAGATCGTAACCTATGGCTCTGATACCAATGTTGAAATTTAACATCGAGAAGAATGACTAATCTCCATCGACATTCAATTACGAAATTGCTCAAAAACGTCATTGAATCATCGACGCGTCCACATATTTAATAACCTATTGTAGTCCGAATTCAATCACGAGTGGAAAGTATTCTTGTTTCATAACGTAAATGCCAATTATTGCTCAAAGTAACGATGATTTGCCTTTGTCTGTGTTTTTTTTTTTGTAATGATGATTTGCTTTTGTCTATGTTTTTTTTTTGGAGAGAGAGAGAGAGAGGAGAAAACAACATACTTCATCTATCACACATTTTGGCCCTTGGAAGTTATCTATATATTTACATAGAAGAAGGCAACATTTCTAAAAAGACACTTCTTCACGGCTTTCTCTCAATTGCACCCTATCATGAACTTTATCTAATAAATGCAAAGGCTTCGATGCCGCTGATCGATGTGGCAGAGGATGAAGCAATCGATGCTGTAGAGAATTTGGGTAGAAGCGCCTAGTATATAGGGACCAGCAATTTTGATGGGAGAACCGGCGGCGGAGCATTAAAGCTGAGAACGCTAAATGCTTCTCTTATGGAGGGACGGGTAGTGTGGTACGGATGAGCACACCACCGCTCTATAGTCATCAAGCACTCCAATTGCTTTTCATCGAAATCGGTATCAAGTTTCGAATCCGCCGCATCAAGTAGCCTCCCAATTGCGTAAAGCTCCCAAACCTAGTCTACAAGTCGGACATGGCCTTCCTCGACCCTTGGCTTAATGACTTTTCTTCCACAAACTATTTCTAAAAGGACGACTCCGGGGCTATAGACATTCGATTCCTTACTTGCCTTGCCCAAGTAAACACATTCAGCAGCCATATAGCCCATGTTTCTAGCTAGTATCGTCGTATGTAACCCTTTGGAATGGTCAACTAGCCTAGCCAAACCGAAGTCCCCTATTTTAGCATTAAAATCGGAATCAAGCATGACACTGTTGGACTTTATATCCTGGTGCAGGATGCATTGCTCCTATTCTTCATGGAGGTAAAGCAATGTCGAGGCTATGCCTTGTTCGATTTTGTACCGCTTCTCCCATGGCAAGAAAGATCCTTTTTTAAATAGATGAGAATCGAGGCTATCAAAAGACATAAATTCATAGATAAGGAGGAGTTTCTTCTTCTCGTGACACCATCAAATGAGTTGGACTAAGTTTCTGTGCCAGAGTCGGCTTACGGTCTTCGCTTCGGTGGCATGCTCCTTTGTCCCTTGTCTTGATCCTAGGCTAATCTTCTTGATTGTGACATGAGCATTCACACTGGTCAAGTAACCTTCATATACTCTCCCAAAGCCCCCTTCCCCAATTAACTATTCAACTTCATATACTCGGTAGCCGTGACCAAGTCCTTGTAGTAGAATTTCTTGGGCCTTGGCACTTGCTCGAATTCTTCATCGATTGCCAGATCATCTTCTTCTCCGCTCATGTAAGTTCCCTTTCTCTTCGAACGGTGATGAAACCAAATAAAGGATAGAGCAAAAATGAATAGAACGAAAGAACCTGAGCCTAAGGTAGCCCATAGCCATAACTTACTCTTTTTCCAGCCACTTGCACATTAGAGTGGAATTCCCACGCCTCTGTGCAACTCAAAATATGAACCCGTGGCAGCCAAGAAATCGAAAGTTACTCACTTCGGCAAATAACATGTCAGGTTGACTATATCAGAGATGGTAGAGGAATTTATGTTGGTACTCGTGGCATTGGTGTCTATCATAACCACACTCAAGTTCTGTGTGATAGAATTGTACGATATCATAGCGTTGATCCGCCTATTGCTCACGATTTTATCCTTGAACCAATCGACTCAGTTGCAGATCGAGGAGTTGGGATTATTCAAATCTATACCGACATGTGCGAGCTTTTCACCAAATGGGGTTTAAAAAGAATTACTGATTTAGGGCCCATTTGAGAAAATTTACGAGTTTGGGATCCATTTGGTAGTCTTGTTGCCGAACGGACCCCAGTTCGATACTTTGAGTGCCGAACTCAACACACCGCCTGCGGCGCAAAATGCTTCACGTGAAGCATTCTACGCCCCCTTGCTCAGAAGCTCAGAATGCTTTCGTGCGAAGCGTCCTGCGCCCCCCCTAAACTTCTGCTTAGAATGCTTTCAAATAAAGGCAAATTGAAGCGCAAAGTTTGCGAAGATGAAAAGAGGAAACAGAGAGAAAGTGAAGAGAGAACCAAGAGAGAAAAAATAGATTTGGATGTCACTTGTCGATTTCTAGTGTCTCCGTATCCGTGATTATTGATTCCGTCAACATTTCCTCACCATCGTACCAAGTAACGATTCATTTTATGATCTGTTTTCTTCTGCCCTTTGCATTTTTTGTTTTGTTACATGTAATGTTAATTTTTTTTACACGGTAGATAAGTTAGAGGAGACCAAGTATCTTTTTACACACGCACGTTTTTTGGGTTAAGATAATGCCTATATCCTTGTTAAAACATGCTGTTTTAGTACCGTGCGGTCACTGTTTCACTATTGTATTATGCTATTTTACATGCCGTTCAGTCCGAAAAATACCTTATTTTTGCACTATGCATATGTCTATTTTGCACTGAAAAATATCTTATTTTTGCTCTACTCATATCTCTGTTTTGCATATCTATACATGTCTCATGAAATATTTTGTGCGTATTAAATCCGTATTTCATCATGATTTTTGAAATTTTGGAGGGTTAATTGGATATAATTTTTAGAATATTGAAAAAATAAATGAATCATCATGTCTCAAGAAAAAATTTGTGGAAAATCCTTGTTAGATGTAGACCATAGGAAATAGTAATTAGATTGGACAGTGTAGATTTGGTCTTCGATTAAATGTGAGTCGTTCATTTTAGTTGCCTAATGTAACGGATGTGGGCTAGCGACCTGGGCAAACCTTGACCATATGATTTATTTGTAATAATAAAAAATATCCCAAAAAATAGAAAAATTGGAAAAATTGGAAAAAATAATTAAATAATAATAATAACATTCCTAAAATTCAATCGTTTTAGTCTCAATTCAAACTCGAGTGGGTTTGGGCCAGCTCTTTCGATTCGTGAGTTGGGTCGAGCTGACTCGGTCAGAAAAAAAAAGGGGAAAAGGGAAAATTAAAATTAAAAAAATAAAATCAAAAAAATAATAATAGAAAATATAAGAAATGGGAGTGGTGCCATTATTTGGGTCAAACCCTGGACTTGACCTGATAAATATAAGAAATATTAAATTAAACACTCGAAAAATGAAAAATCGAAAAATCACAAAAAAAAATTAAAATAATCATAAAAAGTTTCTAAAAAAATTAAAAAAAATTTCATGATTTTTGTAAAAAAAAAGTTCATAAGAATGTTATAAAAAAATTTTTGATTTTTAATAGAAAAATTAATTTTTATGAGTTTAAATATAGTTTCTCTTAACTAGGAAAAGATTTTCACTCATTTCTAAACAATTCAAGATTGTTAAAATGCATGGGTGAGTTGTGCTCAAGAATTCAACATCCGACAATTGGTGCAGTGTGAAATAATTAATATATCTTAGTTAGCATATAACTCATTGACTTAAGCTTTTGAGTAAAGGTAAGTTCAACTGAATATGTTGATGACCTTAAACTTAGGTTCCCTCTTGGCAATCTTCCCAAGCGAAAAGTATCGAGCTTCTGCTATATAGTCCCTAACAAATTGGTATCAAAGCAATGGTTGATTAAGCGGGGCCACCAAATCTATTCTGATGTTTGGTGGATGAAGTTGGGTGAAATTTTCAAGTTATGTTGTTGTGGTGTAACAATACAAGCCTACTGGTAGACTTCATATCTTGATGCAGGAGTATCTAAATTAAAGGGAACATACTTAGCATTAAGCTCACATGTGAAGAGAAAATTATTAGGATGCATATATGAATTGTGCTAAAGATATCCCAAATGGGAGAATTTATGTAGCGTAGAGTAATTAATATATCTTAGTTAGTTAATAATTCATTGATAGTGAAGGTTGTTGTTTCTAGCAATATCACCTAGAGGGGTGAATAGGTAGGTGATTTTAATCGAATTTGACTAGAAATTGCAGAATTGAAAGTTCAAGTCAAATAACATGCAAAATCGGGATATGAAGGTGTAGTGTTCTTGATTTTGAACAGCAACAATATTTGATTGGACGTCATCAATCCTAATTGAACAAGACTAAATAAAGAAGATTTGGTGACCTTTGAATCTGAACCCCTTTGATCCAACCACCCATTCAATTAAGCATTTGGTTTCCATAAGTACATACCTTCATTCATGGAGGTTGTCTTGCCTCTTGAAAGGCAATCTCCAACAAAGATATTCTACTATCTGTTATAGAACTATATTATAAATCATAGATTACAAACTTCCTTTTAAAGAATTCCTTGGCCATATATGACATGTGTCATACGTGGGTATTCACATAAAGATAGTTTCCACAACTCAACAATTTCTAGCTATTGAACAGTCTTTAGAAATAAAATCAGTCTCCAGAATCTGAACAAATAGAACATGGAGTTGGAAGTTAAGAAAGTCCTTGTTGATGCTTGCATATTAGTCTTCTTCGAAGGTGCAATTGAATATACATAAGTGACATTTCATTTAATCTGGATAAAATGATTCAACTCCTTCAGAAACAAATAAGCGATATTCTTAACTTGAGTCTGAACACGTACTAAGATCAATATAAGCTTCTTCATCCATGTGTATCGCCTGAAATAAAATACATTTAAGTATTTACGAAATTCAATAAGACTAAGGATAGTTTTGTCAATATCAAAATATTTCAAAAGAGTTTTTCTCGACAAAAGCGGATCCATTTAAATATGTTGACGGGCTCGAATTTGGACACTTTCTTGATAATCCCCCCAGGCAAAAGGTATCACGTTTTCACTGCGCGTCTCCTAACAAAAACCTCAAAAAAATGAGAGAAAAAGTTGTGGACAATAGATTTTCCGCGAAACATACAGAAGGTAATTGAACATTCTTCGAAATCTCTCTAGGAAAACCCTTGGGAAGTTATAATTCACAGTTGTTGTCAAAATTAAACTGAAAATAAGAGGTCATTCACCATTTGAAATCAATGCAGAAGAAGATCAACAAGAGGATTCCTTAGACAAGGTAGCACATGTGGACATTTCGATGCTATGACCAACTGGTTCCCCACCGGTGGAGATACCAGAAGATTGAAGGAGCAACCACGTCGACAATATAGACGGAGGAGGCACGAGGTATGTTGGACCAGCAATGTTGATGGAAAGGCAGGCGGCAAACCATCAAAGCTCAGAAGATTCAGTGCTTCTCTTCTAGAGGGCCGAACTCTGGAGTCTGGATGAGCACACCAAAGCCCTACAATCATCAACCGCTCGAGTTGTTTCGCATCAAAATTACAGCATAGCTTCGGGTCTACTGCATCTAGCTGCTTTCCAACTCCATAGATCTCCCAGACCCAATCCACGAGCCGAACTTGGACTTATCTTGCCCATGAATCCACGAGTCGTCTTCCACAGGCTATTTCCAAGAGGACAATGCCAAGGCTACATACATCGGATTCCTTGCAGGCTTTGCCCGTGTAAATGAATTCAGGAGCCATGTAGCCCATGGTTCCGGCCAGTACAGTCGTTTGTGATCCTTTGGCATGGTCAACCAGCCTAGCCAAGCCGAAGTCCCCCAATTTAGCATTAAAGTCCAAATCGAGCATGATGTTGCTCGTCTTTATGTCCTTGTGGACGACGCATTGTTCCCATTCCTCGTGGAGGTATAGCAATGCGGAGACTATACCTTGTTCGATTCTGTACTGCTTTTCCCACATCAAAATGGTTCGGTGCTTGAATAAGTGAGAGTCTAAACTTCCGTTGGACATGAACTCGTAGATAAGGAGGAGTTCCTTTTTCTCATGACACCATCCGATGAGTTGGTCTAAGTTTCTGTGCCTGAGTCGGCTGATGGTCTTCACTTCTGTCGCGTACTCCTTTCTCCCCTGTCTTAATTCTAGAGTAATCTTCTTGATCACGACATTAGAACTCATGCCAATCAAACAGCCTTCATAAACTCTTCCGAAATCCCCTTTCCCAAGCAATCGCACAGCTGCAAAATTATCAGTCGCAGCGACCAAGTCCCTGTAGGAGAACTTCTTGGGTCCTGTCACTTGGTCAAATTCTTCTTCAATTGATAGGACATCATCCTCTTTTCCAATTCTGTCATTTATCTTTCTCTTTGAACTTTGATCAAACCAAGCAAAGCCTAGAACAAGAGTGAGCAACAAGAAAGAGCGTAAACCTATTACAGACCACAACCATGACTTTGCTCTGAACTTGTCATTTGTGTTTTAGTCTGCAGGAATAGGATTTGTTAAATATGTCTTGAATTTATTTGACATATTATTTGAGTGGGCCGTAGGCCCAAACCCAGAGGAACTAGGTTTTCCTTTTTTGTTTGAGACACTATATATATAGCGTCATTAGGGTTTTCTTGTTGGTGTTGGCGTTGAGAGTTTTGTGAGGGGTTTGGAGTTGTCGACAAGATCGACTTTGTAATCGTGCACTCTCTCCTTTTGATATAGTGGAATTTTGTTTGCCTCGCCCGTGGACGTAGATCAATCTGATCGAACCACGTAAATCTCGTTGTTCCACTTTTGTTCTTCATTTGATTTTCGCAACAAATTGGTATCAGAGCCTGGTTAAGAGACGAAGAAGAAAGAGGGCGGCGTTTTGTGAGAGTTTTGCGTCGGCCGACCACACGTCCGCTACGCTCGGCCAACTCACTCGGCCAAGGCCCGTGATCTCGGCCAACTTCCGTCGGCCACGACCTGTGCTCTCGGCGACTTCCGTCGGCCTTGACCCGTGATATCGGCCACTTCCGTCGGCCACGACCCGTGCTCTCGGCGACTTCTGTCGGCCACGACCCGTGTCCTCGGCCACTTCCGTCAGCCTCGACCCGTGTCCTCGGCCACTTCCGTCGGCCTGGACCCGTGATCTCGGCCTCTTCCGTCGGCCTCGGCTCGTTATATGGGCCACTTTTCTCGGCCAAGGCCCGTGCACTCGGCCACTTTTCTCATCTAAGGCCTGTGCGCTCGGCCACTTTTCTCGGCCACCTCCAGGCGACCAGACCAGAACAGTCCCGACAACCCCCGACGACCCGATACCAAATCAAAGGGCTCTTTTAGATGGCATCTCTGAAGTTTCAGATTTCATCTTTTGATGGACAGAATAATTTTGGATTATGAAGAATAAAGATGAAAGCTTTATTGAGGCGAGAGGGTACGGTTAGGGCGCTGGACGGAAAATATCCAGACGACATGACCTCGGCAGAAATTGAAGAGATGGACGAGAAAGCGCATAGCGCGATTCAGTTATCTCTGGATGACAACGTTCTACGAGAAGTCGCCGATGAGGAAACAGCTGTGGGTCTCTGGAGCAAACTGGAAAGTCTCTACATGAAGAAATCTTTGACGTCGAGACTTTATTTGAAGCAGCGTCTTTATACCCTAAAGATGCGCGAAGGTACGCTTGTTCAGGAACACTTGGATGAGTTTAATAAAATTGTTCTGGATATGAAAAATTTAGATATTAAACTTGATGATGAAGATCAAGCTTTGATTGTGTTATGTTCACTGCCTACTTCATATGAGAATTTTGTAAATTCGATGCTTTATGGACGTGAATCCATAACTTTGGAGGATGTTAAAGCATCTTTGAATTCTGCTGAATTAAGAACGAAATTGAATGGGAATACTAGTGAAAATAAAGCAGATGGTTTATTTGTGAGAGGCAGGAACAAGAACAGGGATAAAACTCCTCGAGGGAAATCTGTTAGTCGCTCAAAATCTAGGTCACCTGGCGATAAGACGAACGTGGAGTGCTATTATTGTCACAAAAGGGGACATTACAAGTCAGATTGTCCTGTGCTCAAGAGAAAAGGTAAGCAACATGCTCAAAGACAAGATGTGGTGAATGTTGCTAGCGAAGATGAGTCTAAGGCGACAGACAGTGTTCTTACTGCATGCTCTGCTGTTAGTTTGTCCGATGATGTTTGGATATTAGACTCTGGAGCATCATATCATATGTGCCCAAATAGGGAATGGTTCACCACATATGAGAAAATAAATAGTGGATCAGTCTTGATGGGGAATGATACTGTATGCAGAGTTATGGGTATTGGTTCTGTTCGAATTAAATGTCATGACAAAGTAGTAAGAACCCTGACTGAAGTAAGGCATATACCGGACTTGAAGAGAAACCTTATCTCGTTGAGCAGTTTGGATTCCATTGGGTGTATGTACTCAGGTGGAGGTGGAGTTCTCAAAGTCTCCAAAGGCAATCTGGTTGTGATGAAAGGAAGCAAGGTGAACCACTTATATCATCTACAGGGTAGCACTGTTATGGGTCCTTCGATTGGCACATCTAATTCTGTTTCTGATAATGATAAAACAAAACTGTGGCATATGCGTTTGGGCCACATGAGTGAGCGTGGCATGACAGTTTTGAGTAAACGTGGTTTACTTTGTGGAGAGCAGACGACCTCGCTAGATTTCTGTGAACATTGTGTTCTTGGCAAGCAGTGCAGAGTTAGCTTCAGTACTGGCACACATTCAACAAAGGGCACACTTGATTACATCCACTCTGATTTATGGGGACCAGCACAGGTTCCATCTAAGCGTGGTGCTCTTTACTTTGTGACGTTTATTGACGATTATTCCAGGAAGGTTTGGGTTTATTTTTTGAAGAGGAAAAGTGATGTATTTGAAACCTTCAAGAAATGGAAAACCCTTGTTGAGAATCAGACTGGAAAGAAGATCAAACGTCTTAGGACTGATAATGGTCTTGAGTTCTGCAGTGGCGATTTTAATGAATTCTGTGCAGATGCTGGTATCGTTCGACACTGTACAGTTAGACACACTCCTCAGCAGAATGGGGTGGCAGAACGTATGAACAGAACCCTTTTGGAGAGAGCAAGATGCATGCTCTCTAATGCTGGCATGGAAAAAGACTTTTGGGCTGAAGCTGTTAACACAGCCTGTTATCTGGTTAATCGCTCTCCTTCAACAGCAATAGACTGCAAGACTCCCTTTGAGAAGTGGTCAGGTAAGCCTTGCGATTACTCTAATTTAAAGGTTTTTGGATGCCCTGCTTATTATCATGTTAAGGATGGTAAGTTAGAACCTAGAGCAAGAAAATGCATCTTTGTTGGATATGCTGATGGTGTAAAAGGGTATCGTTTGTGGTGTCAGGAATCCAACTCGCATAAGTTCATTATTAGTAGGGATGTTACTTTTAATGAAATGCTTATGCTTGATCAAAGGAAGATTGTTGATGAGTCTGCAGGAAAATTTGAGAGTGATGTGAATGAGGTGGAGCTTCAGGTGGAGCTTCCAGAGAAGACCTCTCAGAATGATTTGAGCAAGCAAAGTGCTGTTGTTGATTCAAGTTCAGATGAGGAAGCTACAGATGAGGTGGAGCAGCTATACTCTATTGCCACTGGCAGAGAAAGGAGGCAGATTCGACCTCCTCAAAAATATGGATACTCTGATCTGGTGGCTTATACTCTCACGACAGCAGAAGTTCCTGAGAGAAATATGATGGTAAAGAAGATTGATACTGCTGACAATCTTGCTGATATGTTGACCAAGCCAATCCCCGCCAACAAGTTTAAGCATTGCTTGAACTTGATTGGCATGCTTGGTTGAGTTTTGTCCCTTTCTGGGGCTTGGTGGCGAGGTGAAGGAAATTCTACCTTTGTTTGAAGAGGACATATTCTTTCCTTTTGTTACATCCCTTGTTTCCTACACCGAGTTAGCTCACGTAGGCTTAGGGATGCCAGAAGAACATGTTCGGCTTCTTGACTGATTAAATTCAAGCCAAGGTGGAGATTTGTTAAATATGTCTTGAATTTATTTGACATATTATTTGAGTGGGCCGTAGGCCCAAACCCAGAGGAACTAGGTTTTCCTTTTTTGTTTGAGACACTATATATATAGCGTCGTTAGGGTTTTCTTGTTGGTGTTGGCGTTGAGAGTTTTGTGAGGGGTTTGGAGTTGTCGACAAGATCGACTTTGTAATCGTGCACTCTCTCCTTTTGATATAGTGGAATTTTGTTTGCCTCGCCCGTGGACGTAGATCAATCTGATCGAACCACGTAAATCTCGTTGTTCCACTTTTGTTCTTCATTTGATTTCCGCAACAGGATTGCTTGTTCTGTTTGCATCTTCGGTGACTAGTAGATAAGAGCTAAATTCCCATTAATACAGAGTATGCAACTCGAAGCTCAAGCCCGTGGTTGCCGAGAAACCGACGGTCACCCATTCTGGCAAATACTTTGTCAGGTTAACTGAATGGGAGAGCTTGGCAACTTTCAGATTTGGATACGTGGCATCGATCATGAGGACGCTCAAATTCTGCGTGCTAGAATTGTATGATATGGAAGCATTTATGAGTCCGCCGCCCATGATTTTCTGCCCGAACCAATCCACACATGTACATTTGACGGACGAGATGTTATTCAAATCTATACCAACATGTGTACACGGCGGATCCCAAAAATTGGCGGACCTGTCATAGAAAGTGTCGAATTCCACAGCAACGAATGCGGTAGAAGGGTAGGAAGGGTCTCGGTTCGCACTTTCAAGAGCAAGATTACTTCCAGACGAGTTGCTCGGGATGTCTGACCCATTGGGGACAAGAAAAAACGTCAATCCATCCGCATGCGTCCAGTTATGTTCTGAATCGATGACGCAGCTGAACTGAGTGGTGAAGTCTGCCACATTGCCGGTCGACTTATCCCACAGGTGCATCGGCTCGTGGTACGTAGCTCGACCCGCGCTGGAATTGAGGTTTCGATTCCTATCACTGACGGTGAGCTGGACGCGTGAAGGCGACTGAGACGCATCACCTTTGGGGACAATTCGACCGTCAAAGGCCTGGAAATTAAACGACGTTCCATCACATAACACTGAAGCAATGAATGTGATGCTTGGACAGAAGAAAAGGACCAAGGAGAATGCTCGAAACCTATGCATGTTTCTCTTCAAAAAGAAAAACGCTTCTACACGTCATGACTGAGGCTGTAGGTTTATTAGAGACCATCTTGGAATGGTACAATGAAATTCGCAGGAAAGGATATAGCAGCCCCCGATGAATATTTTAAGGATGAAAACGGCTAGGTCACTTGATCGTCTTGCCATTGTTCCAACACAAGAAGAGTGCATTGTAGCCGGAAAATGTTAAATTATAAGCAACGTAAACCTAGTGGACAGGACAGAGTACGTCATTCAAGACACATCAATTGCGCACCGATCGTTCTGCATCAAGTCCATCTGCACATCTCCCGACAGTGGGGCCTCTGGACTTGTCCTCAGGATTATCAGAATAAGTATGATTCGTACTTAGACAAATAATTCATGATTGGAAAATCCAGAGTTGGTTTATAAGAAGGTAAAACACCATGACAAAGCTGGGAGTTTTGGACAGGGGCTAATTGGCCTCTTCTCGTGTTTGGTCCAAAGCTGGGACTCCAAACGATGCCATGGCCGGCCGAAAGAAACTGAGTAACGAATCTTAGTGACGGCATCGATGTTTTTAGTGAGGAGCGCAGGAACATGTTAACCTTGCCCTAGACAATGTCAAAATTTGACGTGGCAATCAACTTTTAATTAACTGTAAAAAAAAAAAAAAGCCCTATGTGATCTGCATGTTAACATTTGCATTCGATGAAAGTCTCAAATGTTTCGGGAGGAGGAAAGAAAAAGTCGAAGTGCATGAATCTAAAGATTTTGGTTGAGCAAATTGTAAAATGCAAAAGTCAATCCAGAAAATTTCTTGGACATGTTTTAAAAGTTTCTTCCAACGACCTTTCTGATTGGTGGGTCAAACATCGATATCACCAACATCTATGTTCGTTTTAATTGCATGCAGATAATATTCATAATTCATAACTCACCAATCAGATTTATGGTTAGAGAAAACTTCCTTCCTACAAAGCTAACATTCTAGATATGTGTTATTTGTCCCATTTTGGTACCTCAAAACTTGTCTTTATTTAGCGAAAAGTAATGATGTCAAACTATTATTTTAGCTAATAAGTGCATTGTGTAAAAAAAAAATTAGGTTTTTTTTTCCTGCCAATGTTGAGCAAGTTCATACTAGGTTTCATGAAAGTGCAATGAAATCATTTCTCGAAAGATTTCTATACAGCAGTAAAAGATTGCCAAAAAAAAAAAGACTATTGATTGTTAAAAAATAATGACTATAGAAAGTAGGTTCTATTTTTTTGGGTCGAACAATAGAAAGTGCTTGACGATATCAGAGATATGCAAAAGAACCAAAGAAAACTTGTTGAAAGGTAAAGGATACAAGGTTCACGTCATTATATAGATTACCCTTTAAGTAAATTTATATGTCCATAATTAATCCTGCTTTTCTTTTTTCTTTGAAAACCTCACTTCAAGATCTGTGACAGCCGTTGTTCGCCAATAGCCTCCAACCCCCTTTCACCTGGTGCATGTCTGTCGAGTTTTTTTTTTTTTTTGAAGTCTTTTAGGTGGTATTAGTTTTAGGATTATGTATTTTTGAAAGATTGTCCAAAAAGTACAATACATATTGCATTTCTTACCAATTCAGTTTTAAACATTTTAATTTTATTAATTATATCTTAAACCTTTTCACGTGTTGCTAATGGAGTTCATCTAGTCAATTTTGACTAGAAATCGCTAACCAGATGCCAACTATCTTGTGTGACATAACCAACGCCGACATGGACACTTTTTAATAATTCTTTCAAATTTTTATTTATTCTATTTATTTTTTTTTTCTTTCTTTATCCATTTTTGCTTCTTTTCTTTTTGTTTTTTCTTTTTCTGTTCAAAGGGCCAGCGGCCCACAGACCACTGGCTAAGGGCCAACAACCTCCAATGCCCTCGTTGTGGTCACTTGCTCAGAGGTTGGTAGGGATCATTGACCTTTGAACCATAAACAAAAAGAAAAAGAAAGAAAAGATAAATTAAAAAAAATTAAAAAAAAGTATTAAAATAATATTGCAGATTGTCCGTTCATGAAGCAATTTCTATCAAAATGGTTGGATAAACTTAATTGAAAAAACGTGAAAAATGATTCAATTGCAAAATTAAAGGATTTATGACCGAATTGGCGAAAATGCCGTAAGTTTTGGACTTTTTGAATGTGTTTTGTGACATGGACAATTTGCCCTATTATCAAATGCACTTTTATGTGGAACCTTGAACGTAATAATAATTAAGCTTTTGACTATTTTAATTTGATAATCTCAACAACAACAAAAAAAAAAAAAAAACAAGAGGCTACAAAATAGCACTAGATTGGAAATTGGATAATCAACATTCTAAGTTCAGTGATGGTTGTATGAGCCTATATAATTAAGTTCTAGGTTCCAAAAAATTAGAATCAAGACATCTTTTGGAGGATTTGGCAAGTGGAATATGCCCCATGGAGCATCACCTTGTGGAAGATGGCGTTGGACATCGGATGATGGGAGTATTTGGCAAGTGGCGATTGATATAATGCTAATAATAGTAACATTCAATAATAAATAGAAACGAGCTCATTGCATCCGAACAATATGACAAAAAGTTTTGGGTTTACCAAACTTTATCAACTAGCTCATTTTATATATCTTCAACTCTATTGCTCAACAGTGACAAAAAAAAAAAAAAGCTCTATTGCTCACCATTCATCAGTTTTTACTATCGTTCTCGGTCAGATCTACACTTGGGAGAGGGAATCAATGAAGTTCCGATGGACTTCATGTACATATACTCTCCCTCCGTCTATCTACACAAATCTCTTCATTAGCCTTTCGAATAGTTGGCTTACGTGCTATTTGTGGTTAATTAGGGTATGTTTGTTTCATGAGAAACTCGATGAAAAAGGAAAGTGATTTTCGGAAAATCATTTTTCAGAAAAACGATTTGTTTTCCTTTGTTTGGTTATATGTTATCAAAAATATTTGGGAAAATTTCAAAAAAGGGCCCGAAGTGATCTTATTTTTTCAAATAAGGGCCTGAAGTAAACTTCGTTTCAAACAAGGATTTGAAGTATTCAAATTGTTTCAAAAAAGGGCCTAATTGAAGGGCATTTTTGTTCTTTACTTTTTTATGTTTCTTTTACGTCCCCCCCCCAACTCCTCCCCTATTGTTCATCATCTCCCACCAGCACGTCTTCTTTGTGGGGACGTCGTCGGAAGACCTGCAAGAGCCTCCTTCTCCCGCCGTTAACGCCAGTCACCACGTCCACAAACGAGTGGCGTGGTCTGTGTTGCTGCCAACATCTTGATCAGGTCGTCCGGCGAGACCGATACCTCTTATTTGCTGCCCAGGTGCCATGAAACTTTGTTCGCTTCGTTGTTGCTATCATCGTCAATGTTGGGCTCTTGTGGCTGCTCTGTGTAGACTAAGCTACTATGACAGATCCCGGTGACTCGTATGAGTGGCGATGACACTTGCTGCCCAACAACGACATCACCTCCAGCTGCGATCCTTGCATCGCGACCGACACAGAGCTTTTACTCTCTGTTTAATCTCACTCAACTTTGCCGTTGAGCCCCTAGCTTCTTAGCTAAAAGAGACGACAGAGGAAGAGCCGGACCGGCTTTACAGTGAGTGGCAATGACAGCGGTAGGTCGAAACTCGGATAGGGAGCGCGCGCGGGTGAGCACTGGGACTTCCTCTAGTTGCTTTTCACTAATAGCGCCATTGGATTCTTTCTTCAGTCCTCGTCACGCAGCCGTCATCAGCGTCTTCCACCAGCATGCAACTTTCGTTGTCTACCCCAGTGTGGTCAGACTCGAGTCACGGGGTCGACCACCACACTCACCCATGGCGGACTCACCAGGTCCATCCCAATTTTCAGACACAAAAAAGGAAACAAGATAAAAATGAAGAACTCGTAGATTCGAGCGTAAGTACAAATCTTTCTTCTCCTCTCCATCTCACGATCTCATTTCCTTCAAATCCCATCCCGCTGCCTCTATTTCCCCTCCCTCCACGACGCCGTTTTAGCTCGAATCGCGACTACTTTCCATGGCATCCTCCACTGTGATCCCATAGCCTTTGGCATCCTTCAACACCAGCAAGGTGAGTTCCAATGCCGATGCCTTTAATCGTCACCAGCAAGGCGAGGGGGCCCTCGTTGGCCCGGGCAAGGGTAGCCCGACATCGCCCAGGGAAAGGCGTTTGTGGTCGTGGTGATTGGCATCAATTGCGGGAGAAGGCGGCTCTGATAGGTAAAAGCTTTGGTGCAGGTCTTTCGATGATGTCCCCATGAAGAAGATGTGCGGGGGGAGATGATGAGCAGAAGGGGAGAGGGAAAAAGGAAAAGGTAAAAAAAAAAATAGAAAAAAAAATTAAAGGACAAGAATGCCCTTTCGATAAGCCCTTTTTTTAAACAATTTGAGCACTTCAGGCCCTTATTTGAAATAAAATTCACTTCAGGCCCTTATTTGAAAAAACGAAAGCACTTCAGGCCCTTTTTTGAGATTTTCCCAAAATATTTTCTATGTTTTGATTTTCATTTGAAAAATGATTCAATCACATGACTTTATCTTTTTTTTAAAAAAGAATTTCTATTTTTAAATATTTTATTTACTATGTCCTTTTCTTTTCTTTCTTCTCCCTCCACTGTCATAGCCCATGGCAATCGCGTACCATCGTAGTGGAGGAAGAATAATAAAAAAAAGAATTAAAATATTTAAAAATTGAAAAATGCTAGAATTTTTAAATTTTTAGAAAAAGAGAGAGGAACAAATCCTGAAAATGTTTTCGCTTATTTAGATTTAGGAATTCAGTTCCTAATGTTATGCATGAATTTTCTATTCATCAAAAAATACTTTCTGTTGACTAAGCCATTTTAATCAAACCAAGTAGGTGAAAGTCCGAAAAACTTATTCAAGGAAACACTTTTCCTAAAACAAAATGCACTCTTAGGGATCATTTGAATTCTTCAACATTATTTTTACAAACAAAAGTAAAGCTACATCTGTTTTGTGAAAAATGAACGATTCAAAATATATTTTTCTAAAAAAATCACTTGTATCGCTTATAAAAGTGAACTAATGAAGAATAATAATCATTTTCCATAATATTTAGACAATAATTATTGATCAGAATAAAATATCTCTCATGACTAATTATTTCGAGCAATACAAACAAAAATTTTTGGAAAAACATTTTTTGAATCAATCATTTTCTGCGTAACGAATGGATCCTAAAAACAAATTTAACTTCATCCAACTTTGAGTACACTCACAATCCCAAAACTTGCATAGCGATTGCAATTGGGGCAGCTAGATCTTTCGATCTATGCAATGAGAGAATGTATGTTCTATAAACCTTCAATTGAGACCAACTATAAAGTTTAACACTTCAAAAGTAGTTTCGCTTGATGAATTCAGGCAATGAGAGCGCCCAATATGTTTTCATCCCTGAATTTGTTTGAGGCTTTCAACCTATTAATTGTTGTGGGTTTTAACTTCCACGGAGCATGAAAGGACGATAGAAGGATGGAAGATTTTGCTAGGACACTCTTAACTAGCTATTGATAACAGAAGACACAGCATCAAAGAAGATACATAGTACGTTAGATAATCTGCAGAACGAATGGCAGTTTAAACATGTAGAGGCACACATTAATCAATTCACATGAAAGCAGGTAGAATCTGACATCAACTTTCGAAGTAAAATTTACAATTCAAACTGATAGTTGAAAAATACAGCAAAAGTAGTAACTCATTTTGTATCCCTGAGCAATGCAAAGGAAGCAGAATGAGAGGATTGTATGGAAGAGGTAGTACATGCGGAAACTTCGGTGCCGCTAGTCGAGGACGAAACAGTGGATGCCATGGTGAATGAGGATACAGGTGCCAAGTATGTAGGGACTGGCAATGTTGATGGGAGAACGGGCGGCGGAGTGCTCAAGTTGAGAACGTTTAATGCTTCTCTTATGGATGGACGAGCAGTGTGGTCCGGATGAGAGCACCACAGCCCCACGACCATCAAGGACTCTAGCTGCTTTTCATCAAAGTCAGTACCGAGCTTCGACTCTGCAGCATCAAGTATCCTCCCGGTCCCGTACAGCTCCCAAACCCAGTCCACCAGCCGAACTTGGCCTTCCTCGGCAGCCCTTGGCTCGATGACTTTTCTTCCGCAAGCTATTTCTAATAGGACGACCCCGAAGCTATAGACGTCTGATTCCTTACTCGCCTTGCCCGTGTAAACGCATTCAGGAGCCATATAGCCCATGGTTCCGGCCAACACTGTAGTCTGTAACCCTTTGGCATGGTCAACAAGTCTGGCCAAGCCAAAGTCCCCTAGTTTAGCTTCGAAATCGGAATCGAGCATGACATTGCTGGATTTTATATCGCGGTGCACGACACATTGTTCCCATTCTTCATGGAGGTAAAGCAATGCTGAGGCTATACCTTGCGCGATTTTGTATCGCTTCTCCCATGGCAAGAAAGTCCGTTCTTTGAATAGATGAGAATCGAGGCTACCATTAGACATGAACTCATAAATAAGAAGGAGTTCCTTTTTCTCATGGCACCATCCGATGAGTTGGACTAAGTTTCTATGCCGAAGCCGACTTATGGTCTTCACTTCACTGGCGTACTCCTTTACCCCTTGTCTTGATCCCGGATTAATCTTCTTGATTGCGACATTAGCATTCATGGTGGTCAAGTATCCTTCATACACTCTCCCAAAGCCTCCTTCCCCGAGTAACCGTTCAATTGCGAAATTGTCGGTCGCTGCAACCAAGTCCTTGTAGTAGAATTTCTTGGGCCCCGGCACCTGCTCGAATTCTTCATCGATTGCCAGATCATCCTCTTCTCCGCTCATGTAAGTACCCTTTCTCTTCGAACGTTGACGAAACCAAATAAAGGCTAGAGCAAGAATGAGCAAAACGAAAGTACCTGAGCCTAAGGTAGCCCATAGCCATAACTTGCTCTTTTTGGCAGCCACTTGCATGTTAGAGCTGAATTCCCATGCCTCAATGGTGTTCAGCTCCAAATCCGCACCCGTTGCACCCGAGAAACCCAAATTCACCCACTCCGGCAAATACTTGGTCAGGTTGACTATATCATAGATTGCAGAGGAATTTATGTCGGTGCCCGTGGCATCGGCATCGATCATGAGAACGCTCAAGTTCTGCGTGCTAGAATTGTACGTTATCGTGGCGTTGATCCGCCCACCACTCATGATTTTATCCTTGAACCAATCGACGCAGCTAGAGACCGCAGAAGTGAGATTATTCAAGTCTATACCAACATGTGCAACATTTGTACAATTTGGGTCCACAACACCGATATAGTTGTTGTGGTAAGTGTCGAACTCGATGGCCACAAACGAAGTAGAAGAGTTGGAAGGGTCGTCGTTCGGGTTTACAAGAGCGAGGTACCGTCCCGCCGAGTTGACCGGGAGTTGAGATCCTTCGGGGACGAGGAAGAAGGTCAATCCATCGCCGAAATTCGACTTATTTTCCGAGTTGATGATGAAGGTGAAATTGGTGGTGAAATCCGCCACGTTCCCGGTCGCCTTGTCCCAAAGGCGCATCGGCTGGGGGTATGTGGCCCACCCCACACTCTGTTTGGGGCTCTGGCTTTGATTGACCTCCGTAAGTTGGATGAAGCCACTCGAAACCGACGCATCGCCTTGGTATTGGATGATATTATCGTTGAAATTCTGGAAGCTGAACTCGATGCCCTCAGACGACGACGCCAAAGCCGGGAAGGCGATGGCTAGAGAGAGCACCAAGACTAGGAGTGATTGAAGCTCTCTGGTCTTGAAATTGATGGAATCTGAGCGGAGAAGCTCCATTCTCGTTGAGGTTTCCCAGATCGCTCTTGAAACCGGGGACTTAACACAGCTTTTTGGTGCTTCGACATTGCTACATGATCATATATGGGTACGTGGTGGGGTCCGAATGACCGAGGCTTTTGGTTCTTAGGGCAACTTGCCACCAATTTCGGAACGGTTCAATGTAAACGAAAATGAGATGGTCCACCCGAGATTCCATGAAAACTAGACGTTAGGCTAGGGGGAAAAGAAAATAGAGGGCATTTTTTAAGATTGTATTGAAAAAAAAAAAACAAAGAAGTACAGCTGGAATTAATATATTCTGTAGATAATGTTAACAAATTATGCATGAGCTAAATCTCAGATGGCAGCCAATTTTGAAAACTGGGATCGATTATTGGTTGTCGCTAGCAAATATTATACGGTGCGAAGGAACGACGTGACAGAAGGTTGCGTTTATTGGGACCACCCCCTTCTGTCTTTATGCTAGGCCTTTCCTGTTTGGTCAAAAACCACGGGCATTGCAATTCCAGAGGGGCAGCCACTTGAGTCTCTTTTTTCCATTTTCGAGAGATGGACAGGACTCTGACCCTCGCAACCACTTAGAAGCAATTGTCACACCCGGCGGCCGCCCGACGACGGACCCACTGTGAGGCCAGCGGCTGTCCCCTTGTCATCTTTGCATGTGTAGAATATGATTTTGCTAGGTTTAAGTTTTTGTGTCCGGATCATCGAGTCCGGAGTAACATGATTGCTTCATTCCGCTCCCTAAGCTAAGGTTGACCTTCAATAGTAACTACTTAAATGATGTTTATCTTGAGCTAAGCCGAATGATCGCCCGCTGCACTCACCACGTCCGAGTCTGTAAAGAGGGTGGGCAGCCCTTTCTCGGGTCTTGTCTAGCCTCGTCGAGTTGGTTTCGATAGTTCCATCGCCCTCGAGTTGATTATGATACTTGAATGTATTGTTTGCGCGTCTAGATCTAACACACCACCCTTGTAGCTACATCTTAGCGATGAAAAGCGGGGTGCGATGCGACTGGTGCTCGAAACATGGGCTGTTTGCTTAATTGATTTTGCTGTGTCGCAAATTAATTAGTGTGTTTAATCTTATTGTCAAAGCAAGTCAGTCAGTGCATCCCATGATAGGAATGTTTGCATTTGCATTACCTCTTTTGTCGGTTCTAATTAGTTTTTATTTTTATTTTAAATTGGTTTTGTAAGTTTCTTTAATTTCGTTGCATCATTCGGGATCGGAAGCATCATTATTTGGACATCTTTTGCATTTCACGATAGGATTACTTTAGTCTACTTTCCCTAACTTTATCACAAAGTTTGTTAAGCAAGTTGGAAGGTTCTCGTTTGATTTAGTGCTTGTTTATTCTTAATGCATAGCTCACATGGTCTCTCCTGAGGCCCTACTATTGAAGAAATCACTACCTTCTCTCTCTAGATCCTTCTTGATCAGTCTTATCTATTCTTGTTTTTCGATGTATAGTCAATGCAACTGTTCGTGTTTGGATATTTTGTCAATTCTCAGTATTATAGTATGTCTCAAGATTAAGCTTATGAACGAAACCCGATGCAAAATAGAAATATATGAACTATGGATCATACCGTTTTCGGATAACTGAACTTGCATCAATTGGGAAAGTAGTGACCATTGATCATATTTGAAATCTTGAATGGAAGTTGCACCATGTTGGAGTCCTCATCTGTAGGTTTTACTAGGCGGCCAAGATAAGAAGAAAAATGTAAAAGGCAAAGTCGAAAGAAGAAGTCCAAACTTGGACTTGTTGACCGAATAACATGATTTCCTAATGCATGTCGGAGGGATGTAGGCCTGGGATAAAGCTGAATCTCTGTAAGTTCATGTGCAATCATCCCTATCTTCTCATTATTGTCATGATTAGTTCAACATTACCTTTATCTGCTTGCTAGCGACACTGGTAACTGTCCCTCTTGATTTGCCACTGATCATTGCAAGAGTGCTATTCATTATATTACGCAAGAAATTTTGTTTAAGATTTGAAAATAACTTGTTCACCCCCCTCTTGTAGGTTATATCGTTAGCCTAAATGTTTTTTGTATTTTTTTTCTTTATCTCTGTCTTGTTTTTGTTATTTATTGCTTCATTTTGTTATTATGCATGGCCATATAGATCTGCATGTTTATGAATAAAAATGAGAAAATATTATGCGAAACAACTTTTATTAAAACAAAATAGGAAGCCATAATATTCATTAGGTAAAATTAGTATTGTCAAGTACTCGAATCATAAATATCTTGTTTGGAGAAGTAAGGCAACTTTCCCTGGCTTACTCCAGTTCCTAACCAGCCTAGAATACGCTAGTGGCAACTCTTTCAATTAATAAACAAGAAATTAAGTTGTGGCTATCAGGGCTCCGAAGAGCTTGTGCGAAGCATAGGCACTACCTTGCAAGAGGGTTATACATGCCAGTCCAACAATATCTTGAACTCTTCAGAGTTCACCTCGAGAGAGTCACGACATAAGTTTAGGCAATGAGCCGCATAGTTTTCAACCTTGAATCTATTTGGCGTCCTTCGCTTATGCAGTGTACTTAGCTTTAACTTCAATAGAGCATGAAAGGACGACAAAAGGATGATAGATTTTGCTTTGAAACAATTGATAGCAGATACTAAACCATCGAAGATGATATATACTACCTTAATCCTGCAGATCAGATGGAAGTTTAAACTAGAAGAGATGAAGATATTTAAATGATGAAGCCGATAACATCCGCAATCAAATTTCTAAGAAAAATTCACAATACAAGCTGAATATTAAAACATATACAGGAAGTAGGACGTCCATCCGTGGTCCAATCAGGCTGAAATTTTGTCGGTGGCTTCAGGAATTATTGGTCTTGATTGTGAGCAGGTGGATTGCGTTTGAAGGCATCTACTACAGTTTTTTGTGAGTGATTTTAGACCACATTTTGAGGTGTTTTTTTTAATCCATTTTCTCTCATCAAAGTTGCTCTTCACTTATAGTTTTGGGATTTCAATGTTGTTGAAATCAATGAGGTTTAGTACCTAAACTATCAATATTGAAGATTTGGGTAGACTTCGCGAACAGTCCCATGATTTTTATCCTCAACATTGGAAGAGTTTTCCACGTAAAAAATTCTTGTGTTTTTTTTTATTGGTATATTTCCATCGATTGTGTTTGATTTGTTTTCTCGTAGGTTTAGTCGAAGAGGGAAATTTATCCGCTATTTTTCCCAATAGAAATCCGCCACGTCCTCGGTCACCTTATCCAAGAGGCGCAAAGCTCGTGATACGTGGCCCACACCACGATCTGATTGAGGTTCTAACCTCCATTGGCATCCGTAAGTTGGATGGACTTGCTTGAAACAGACACATCGTCGTGGTATTGAATGCTATCGTCGTTGAAAGTCTAGAAGCCGAAGTCGACGCCCTGAGACGTACGACGATGCTGAAGCCGGGAAGGCAACGGCTAGAGAGAGAACCAACCAAGACTAGGAGTAGTTGAGGCTCTCCATTCTTCAAACTTACGACATCTGAGCTGTGAAGATCCACTCGAGTTGAGGCTTCTAGATTTGCTCTTGAAACCGGGGACTTAGCACGGCCTTTTTGTGCTTGGACGGCTTGCGACCGATCTCTGAACAGCTCGATGTGAAGGGAAAATGAGAAACTTCACTCAAGCTCCCACGACGACGACTAGTCTCAAGACTCGGAAAAAGATATCAGAAAAAAAGGAAAACAAGAACGCGGTGCAGAAAAAGAGAAAGAATCATCGCAATAATCAATAGGATTAATACTACGAAAAGTTTTAAATTGATACATTGATGACAAACTTACCTAAAACTAATTTTTTTTATCACGAAAAAAACTCAAAACGGATGCACCCGTAATAAATTTACTCTCTGTTAATTTTTGTTAAATTATATTATTATCACGAAACTCCAAACCGATGCATATGTGACAAACAGATAGTAAAAATTACAAATCGGTATACTTACTAACTGTCACGTGTCATCTAACTTAGTAATTTGATCGTAAAATTCTACGGAAGCTAATGAAAAATAAATTTATTACGGATGTATCAATTTAAAAAAAAATTTATGCGTTCAGTATCATAATAATATATTAAAGAGAGTCACGATTTGATTATGCGCACGGTCAAACGTGATATCATAGCGGAGTTTGAAAAGTGGGATAGATAATTTCTTGGAAATTCCTTCCTCTTTTTGGCTCTTTGTAATTTTTTGGTTCTCCGTTTCGGATTTCTGGGACCGATTGAGCAAGATTTCACATGTTGATACCGATTTCTTTTTTATTGTAGATTCTTAAAATTGGAGGCAAATACTGTGTTCTCCATCTTTTTTCTTCCACGTCGCAGTGAATTTTAATTCCCATCCAGATGCGAGACTTTATTGTTAAGAAATGGAAAGGTGAAAACTTGTTCATATAATACATCGTGTGAGTTGTCTAAATGGTCGGGTATGGATTGAGTACTGGTTGAGTCAAAAAATTTGCATGATAAATAAATGGGTCATAAGGTTAATGGGTTAATTTGGATTGGACCATTTATGATCCACCCAAAACCCGACCCAATCCATTCGTTTGGCAAGTCTACATAATATTGAATCTTGCTCCTAAAATATCGACATAGGAGCGAAGTCCCGTCTACTAACTTGGTTGGCCCCTCAATCTATTTTATTAACCAGGGTATTCACTCAAACTCAAAAAGACTTTCTGGTTTGTTTCCCTATCCCTTTAATCTTGGGTTGGTCATAGTGCATTATTGAGGAAAAGTACCAAAAAAATTGCAAGAAGTGCCTCATTCAAGCCTTATGTCTCGTTTTTACGCTCATCGCGATCGTTCGTCGAATCTTAATATAAATAAAGTGCAACCGGAAGGCATCCTCCAATCCATCTATGCGCTTATAGTTTGTCATACCAAGTGCCTTCACTAATCACCAACAGCATCAGCTTGGACAGCTTTGGTCCATTCGCCACAGCCGCACACCATATAAAACAACGAAGCCTAAGTAACAGCACCAGGCCGTATCCCTGTGGCCAACATTTGCTCCAGCAAGTCCAAACCTCACTTCGTGGGGGACTCTCGCATAAAGCTTTGCAGCCTTTGATCTTAAAGTGCATTCACTTTGCCCATTGGGAGCAATGGCAAGTGTTGCACAGACAAGAATAGTACTCAGAGCTGATGGTTCGGAAAATGGACAAGCACGGCCTCGGGGGTTAACGGATTGCTAAGTGGGCTTGGGTGACTCTTGAGAGGCACTTACCCTTCGGATAGGTTCTCCCAAACCCTATCGACCACAACTTATTTTATTGTTTATTTGTAATTGAATTAGACTAAAGTCACCACTAACCTATTCTAGGAGCTCAATAAAGCGCGGTTAATCACCTTACTTCTACAAACCGTAGATTTCGAGTTTGGAGTTTTATCTAGAAAACCATACGATAGCATATAATAGACCATCAAAGAAGATATGTACTACCTTACTTAATCATGGAGATCAAACGGAAGTCTAAATATGAAGAGTAAATACTAAGGAACAAATATAAAGAAATTTATATGAAGTGAATCATATACAAAAGCAAATCTCAAAGTTCAAATTACAACTCAAACTGATTACATTAATGAATTGGATAATATCGTATTTGGGAGCAATGCAGAGCAATCCGATCGAGAGGATTATACAGAAGAGGTCGTATATGTGGACAATTCGATGCCGCTAGTCGAGGTGGCATGCAACGAAACAATTGATGATTGAAATAACGCAATTAATAATTTCGATGGTAAAAGAGCTTTATAAGATATTCTATCTCTAGTTACCATCGTATCAATATCTTCTACTTTACTCTTAGGCCGCGATTCTAAAAGAAGTGAGAATCGGGCATCTTGATTTCAAGAAGACAGCTGTCCTTTTGAAAAGATATATTGGACATAATTAAAGTAAGCAAACGATTTGAAATTTGATTTATTTTACGGAATAACACTCGTGTACCAATCTCAGCCCAGACAAAGAAAAACGACACCCCCCTACTTCCGCGCAAGGACACCAAGTTGTTCCGTTTTTTAATTTGCAGATGCGTAAACCGAGGGGAGATCTGGTTTGATTTTAATAATTAAAGTGAAGATTTTCGTTTTATATTTTATACTTTTTTTTTCTTTTATCTTCTCCTCTGAACAAGGGAAGTACAGGGTGACTCGACCATTCCTCCATGTGCTCTTGCTTTGGAGTGTTGGCTTTCACGGGCTCCAAGACGATGGCTCCGTCTTTCGATGAAGTAAAGTGTGGGGCCACTTTACTTTGGAGCGCACCATCCGGTGATCTGTCAGCAGTCCTTCGGGACGGGTCTTTCCATCGGGCTTCCTGACCATAGAAGTTCTTGAAAACTTCTCACCGGGGCGCTCCTTGGTCGTGTCTCTCCTGAGACACATCGTAAGGGGGCGTCGATCTTGCTTCAATCCTTTGGTAGCAGGTTCTTTACAGCAGTAGATACATGGAAGTTCTTTTTGCTGAATTCCCGTTCTACCTTTCTGGCGGGTCGCGAGTCTTTGCGTTCCTCCTTGGATCGCATTCATAAGCTCTTTTACTGCTTTAGAACATTTTTAGTCTAGCACGGATCTCATATGAAAGAGAGTCACTAATTTGATTATGCGCATGTGTCGAGCTTGATATGATTGCGGAGTTTGGAAAGTGGGATAGATAATTGCTTAAAACGAATCTAATTTGAAAAAAAAAGAAAAAGAGTTCAAAGTTCATTTAATGACTTAAAAATAGTTAAGCGAATCATAAATGAATCATAACAAAATTCTTAGGCGAGCATAATGGATCAGAAAAATATATGAGTCAAAACAAGTGGGTTATAAAGCGATCGAAACAAACAAGTCCTCGTCGGAACGGGGCAACTCGACGGATTCGTTCAGCGAGGGCGAGAAGATTGGCAGGGGGGGAGGGAGTGGGAACGGAGGGACCATCGTGGAGAGGAGCAGCCAAGTGTAGGTTCATGCGGCGGCCAGTGCGAGGTTCAGCATGGCGGCGGAGGAGATGGCGGCAAGTGCTTTGGCTTCACCGTGCCGCATGATACCTCCCGGATTCAGCCCCATCGCTCAGCTCGATTTGCTTTTTATGCTTCAAGACCTCCCGTGCCCAAACCAGGGAGAGAAAGAGAGAGAGAGAGGGGGTCTCCTTCTCTTTGGAAATTCCTTTTTTTTTTTTCTATTGTAATTTTTTGGTTCTATGTTTCTGATTTGTGCAACCGACTGAGCAAGATTTCACAAGTTGATACTGATTTCTTGTTTAATCGTAGACTCTTGAAATTGGATGCGGATACCATGTTCTCAATCTCTTTTCTTCCCCACATCCCAGCAAATTTTAATTCCCATTCAGATATGAGACTTTGTTCATATTACAAAATCGTAGATTCTTGAAGAAATTTTATATAAAGTGAATAATATACAAAATCAAATCTCAAAGTTCAAATTACAACTCCAATTGATTACACCAATGAAGTGGATAATATCGTACTTGAGAGCAACGCAGAGGAATCTGAATGAGAGGATTGTACGGAAGAGGTCGTAAATGTGGACAGTTCGGTGCCACTAGTTGAGGTGGTGTGCAAGGAAACAATTGATGATTGAGAGAACGGGACTGGTAATTTCGATGGTAGAATAGGCAGTGGAGCATTGAAGTTGAGAACGCTAAACGCTTCTCTTATGGAAGGACGAGCAATGTGGTCCGGATGAGCACACCACAGCCCTACGATCATTGAGCACTCCAGTTGCTTTTCATCGAAATCAGTACCAAGTTTCGACTCCGTCGCGTCGAGTATCCTTCCGGTCCCGTACAGCTCCCAAACCCAGTCCACCAGTCGAACTTGGCCTTCCTCGGCCCTCAGTTCAATGACTTTTCTTCCACAAGCTATTTCTAATAGGACAACTCCGAAGCTATAGACGTCCGATTCTCTACTCGCCTTGCCGGTGTAAACGCATTCGGGAGCCATATAGCCCATGGTTCCGGCCAACACCGTCGTTTGCAGCCCTTTGGCATGATCGACTAGCCGAGCCAAACCGAAGTCCCCTAATTTAGCATTGAAATCGGAATCGAGCATGATGTTGCTGGACTTTATATCGCGGTGCACGACGCACTGTTCCCATTCTTCATGGAGGTAGAGCAACGCTGAGGCTGTGCCTTGCATGATTTTGTATCGCTTCTCCCATGACAAGAAGGTTTGTTCTTTGAACAAATGGGAATCGAGACTACCATTTGACATGTGTTCATAAATAAGGAGAAGTTCCTTCTTCTCATGGCACCAGCCGATGAGTTGGACTAAGTTTCTATGCCGGAGTCGGCTTATGGTCTTCACTTCGCTGGCGTACTCCTTTACCCCTTGTCTTGACCCCGGATTAATCTTCTTGATTGCGACGTTAGCATTCATGGTGGTCAAGTATCCTTTATACACTCTCCCAAAGCCTCCTTCTCCAAGTAACCGTTCGGTTGCGAAATTGTCGGTAGCTGCGACCAAGTCCTTGTAGTAGAATTTCTTGGGCCCTGGCACTTGCTCGAATTCTTCATCCATGGCCAGATCATCTTCTTCTCCGCTCATGTAAGTCCCCTTTCTCTTCGAACGGTGACGAAACCAAATGAAGGCTAGAGCAAGAATGAGCAAAACGAAAGAACCGGAGCCTAAGATAGACCATAGCCATAACTTGCTCTCTTTTCCAGCCACTTGCACATTAGAGTGGAATTCCCATGCCTTAATAGTGTGCAACTCGAAACTTGAACCCGTGGCAGCCGAGAAACCGAAAGTCACCCACTCCGGCAAATACTTGGTCAGGTTGACTATAGCATAGATTGCAGAGGAATTTATGCCGGTGCCCGTGGCATCGGCGTCTATCATGAGAACGCTCAAGTTCTGCGTACTAGAATTGTACGATATCGTAGCGTTGATCTGCCCACCGCTCACGATTTTGTCCTTGAACCAATCAACGCAGCTGTAGACCGAGGAGTTGAGATTATTCAAATCTATACCGACATGTGCAACTTGGGAACAATTCGGATCCACAACAATGCTTTCGCTGTTGTAGAAAGTGTCGAACTCGATGGCTACAAACCATGTGGAAGAGTTGGAAGGGTCGCGGCTTCGATCTATAAGAGCGAGGCCGCCTCCCAACGAGTTGAGTGAGAGTTGAGACCCCTCAGGACGGAGAAAGAAGGCCATTCCGTCTGCAAAGTTCGGCTCTTTTAGCGAACTGATGACAAAGGTGAAATGGGTGATGAAATCCGCCACGTTCCCGGTCGCCTTATCCCAAAGGCGCATCGGCTTACGGTACATGGCCCAGCCCCCGCTCCCATTGAGTGACTCGCCTTGAGTGGACTTGGTAACTTGGATGAAGTTGCTCGCTACCGACACATCGCCTTGGTGTCGAATGCTATTGTCGTCGAAAGTCGCGAGGCTGAAATCGGTGCCCTGAGATGACGCCGAAGCAGTGAAGGCAATGGCTAGAGAGAGAACCAAGACCGAGAGTGATCGAAGCTCTCTGGCCTTGAAACTTTGGAAATCTGAGCTGCGAAGTTCCATTCTCGTTTAGGTTTCAAGATTTGCTCTTGAAACCAGGGACTCAGCACAGCTTTTTGGGGTGCTTCGACATCGTTACATGCGAATATAAATGAACGTGGAGTGGCCCCACGAATGACTTAGCCTTTTGGTTCTTGAACAAGTCGCTGTCCATCTTGGAACGGTTCAGCGAAAACGTAAACGAGTGAATCCACGCGAGCTTCCCCGACGACTAGACTCCAGACCTGAAAAAAATTAATATTGATAAAAATAACACGGTTCGCTAGAAAAAATAATTTTTCGTAGCAATAATTAATTCAATCTAAAAGGGTCGCGTTATCAAATATCTTGGGGACACTTCCGGATTAATTAATTGAAAAAATTGCGTGGCGAAGGATTGATCACACGCGTAGACCGCGAGAGAAACCAATCCCGTCGAAATCCTAGGTTTCCTTTGCTGGTCATTACACAAGTTGCATTAGAGGACAGTCTTTACTTTTAGATATTGTTTGTTACGTGAAAAAAAATTAACAATATTTCCTTAAAAGTTATCACCGGTATCGCTTTAAAGAATAAATGAATATTTCCATCGTTCACGAAAATATTTAGATTGTCTTCTATGAAAACATTATTCATACACTAAGGGTTCGCATGCCAATTTTGATAGGAAAAATGATTCTGATTAGAATGGATTTTTTTTTATTCTGTTTCATTGATGAGTTTCAGAGAATCAAAACATGTCTGGTAACTGCATAAAATTTCTATTTCAAAAAGTCACATCAATTTAATCGCTAAATTTGGGCGAGGGTCGCCTTTGCCCGGATCGGTGAGGGCCACCTTAATTGTGCTTGGGCGAGGAAATGAGGGACAGAATTGAGTTGTGTGAAACTCACTGGAGTCGAGCGATGAGGACAGTGGAGCTAGCGGGTCACAGGAGTGGCGAGCGAGCGAGTGAAATAAGGCCTCATTCGATTTTAGATAGAGAGAAAATGACAAGAAAGCTGAAACGGAAAAATGGGAGATGTGGGACTTCATACTCTTTTCTATTTCTGAAAAGTGATTCTTTTTTTTTAGAATTAACTTTTTTTTTATTCTTGTGTTTGCTCCAAATTTGATCCCGGGAACAAAATCAAAATCGTTTACGTTACCAAACATGTTTCTTATCATTGTTTGTTCTGGAGAACAAAATCAGATAATCAGAATCGGTGCCACACAAGCTCTAACTCTTTCAAGCAATATAATCAGACATTTTTAGAAAAACATTTTTTAAATCATTCGTTTTCTAAAGCAAAGGAAGCTTTAACGCTAGACTTTTTCCTTTTCTCTAATCCGAAGGGTTTAGGAGACTTTGTCAACATTAGGCTTTCGTTATTCGGCCAAAAACAACAATTGACCATGTGCGCCTCAGCCATATATTGACCATCTGCACATGGCCTGTATTTGACATTCACCTAGTCACCATTTCAATAATGTTATCTCGATTAAGCCACATAATTTGGTGTACCGATGTCATCGGCGCATCGCCAGCTTACGGAGGGAATTAAATACCATTTCATCATTGTAACTTCCTGTTTTTTTTTTTGTACAATACTGATTTTTTTCCCCGTTTCTTTAATTTGTGATTGGTCATAGTGCATGATCCACAATTCATGCAGTCCATTAAGAGCTGAACGTCTAAGCTGATCCATTGAGGCCGGGCCGAGGTCGACAGAGGCCAAGCCCGGAACCATCGACGTTAGGCCCCAGTCTATGGACCATCGAAGCCTAGTTCATTGGGACCTACGTACGTACATAAGTACGTATGCATGTATGTACACCTGTAACGCTGTCAAATCACCGAAAGTACTAGACTATCGATAGCAATCAAGAGGATAGTCTTTATTTTGATAAAAGTGCTGGACTGTTCTTTTTGCTCCCGAATGCTGGACTAACGAGATTAATTTAGAAGAGCAATGTGTCAAGTTATTCTTAATTTTCAAATATAACTCGCATGTGTAAAGCACCATCCGTGTTCGAAAAAGACCCTGGTGAGTCGATTTGTGTAAATCAGTTGCAAGAATTTCAACACTGCACTAATGCTAGACGGAGTCATCGATTATGCATATCAAACAGAGCATGTTCGAGGAGAGGCTTTACCTGGTGGTGGAGCGAGATGTAGCTCAGATTAAAGAGCAAATTGGTAAAGGAACTTCTCTGAAGTGTCGTCGAATGAAGATTGGAACCGGCAATGGGAGACCGTGCAGTAGCTGACTTCTCAAGCCTCATGGTCGCAATGCAGGGACGGACAGAGCACTTTCGTTCAGCATCCGCGAGCGGCGAGCGACCTCCAGAGGGCAATGGAGAAGGAAAATTGATGAAGAAGCCTCTGAAAATTCAGGAAAGGACAAAATGGAAATTTTGCCTTAGTGTTGGAATCAGTTCAACTTGTTTGCTTCGTACTCATTTTTCATTATCTTACCATGAGTATTTTTGGGAGATTCTTGATTGATTGTGTTCCTCGTACATAGTAGAATACGTATATATCCTCGGTTGCCCTTGGTTCGATCTTTGAGGATAGTTATGGGGTCAGGAATACCTCATGTCGGTTTGGTTTGTGCCCTGATTGAGTTCAAAACAGCTCAAACCCCCGGCTTTTGGGGCGATTTTCTCTCTCATCTCATGTACGTTTTGGGTCATTTTTGTTTCATTTTGTTCACAACATATGGATTTTCGTGTTGGTGTGTTTCTTTGCCATTTTTCATAACGAAGGCCGAGTTATGAGTCCGAGAAAATGCCTCAGTGAGCTGAAAAGCTAGGAGCAGTTGCTGGATTTTTTTTCTAAGTGTTGAAAACAGACCAATCCCCCTACTTTCGGGGCATTTTTCTCTCTCCGTGAGCATTATTCATGAGTCATTTCTTTTTTATTTTGTTCCTGATGTGTAGCTCTTCGAACCTTCTACTTTGGACCCGCTTTTATTGATGGTATTTCGGTCTTTTGAGGTTTTTATTTAGTTTAAATCACTCTCTGCACGTAGTACTTCGCATTGACATCTTGATCGTGGCTTGGTTCCTGCTGTGAATCAAGTTATGATCCTCGAAAGTAGCCTCAATGAGCTGCAAAGTGAGAGGCGAAGCTAGTTTTCTCGGATTTGGTTTTGCGACAAGCCATCTTCGTGGCTTTGGTACAGAGCGCTCCCTTAATATTTTTGGGATATTTAAACACATTTTAAAACCTTGTTTGATCTAGTTTCAGGTCATGTGTTTGGTTTTCCTTAATTGTATTTGACCATGGAGATAATCGCTCCCGAACATGCCCTCATGAGCTGATTTCTGGGAATTTCTAGGTTTCCATTTGCGAATGGCCATCTTTCTAACGTCGACGCGACATGCTCGGTCAATCATTTTTTGAGTCGTTGGTCATTTTACAAACCTGGTTATACCTATTTTCACGTGATATAATCGGTTTCTTCTAATTGTATTTGACCATGGAGATAATCGCTCCCGAACATGCCCTCGTGAGCTGGTTTCTGGCAATTTCTGGGTTTCCGTTTGCGAATGGCCATCTTCCTAACATCGACGCGACGCACTCGGTCAATCATTTTTCGAGCCGTTGGTCATTTTAGAAACCTGGTTATACCTAGTTTCATGTGGTATAATCGGTTTCTTCTAATTGTATTTGACCATGGAGATAATCGCTCCCGAACATGCCCTCATGAGCTGGTTTCTGGGAATTTCTGGGTTTCTATTTGCGAATGGCCATCTTTCTAACGTCGACGCGACGCGCTCGGTCAATCATTTTTCAAGCCGTTTGTCATTTTAGAAACCTGGTTATACCTAGTTTCACGTGGTATAATCGGTTGCTTCTAATTATATTTGACCATTGAGATAACTACCAGAGAAAACCTCTTCGCGGTCAACTTTTGCGTAATGTTTGGAAAACGGGTCGTAATTTTTTTTAACTCAGGTGAGATTTTCGCTGTATTCCCGATCAGGCCAACATGGGTTTTTCCGGGTCCGCCTCACCCCCAAAAAACTCGGAAAAACTGAAAATTTTCGGAAAACTAAAAGTTGGTCTTTTATCGCATATTTATGCCTATCGGATCCAATTTCACACTGGAGGATGACCGATGTCCATTCCGGTCCAATTTTTGTACGCCCGATCATGTCTTAGGTTTCAATTTCTCGGCCTTGTATCTAAATACCCGAGGGCCGCAGGTTTTTATTTATTGCACTAGCATAGATTTCCTTTTATGTTTGCTTCTCTTTCCTTTGAGTGCTTTGGATGATTTTCTCTTTTTTCGATAAAAATTAAAAAAATTAGAATATCACGAAACGAATCCCCGAAAGACCATTTTGCATGAACACTTAGCAGCAGATAAAAACATGATTAGGACTTAAAATTGGTAAAAACCTTGCGTGATCATCTTAGGTAACATTTAAACTCTGGACGGTAACCGAAAGGACTCTAGTATAAGGCTAGGGTAACCAAATCCCCGACCCTAGAATCTCTGGTTGCGTAGGATCGAGTGACTCCTTCCAATCACTCGATGAGGTATCCGGTCTACCTTCCAAAAGGGACCAGTGGCGACTCCGATCGCATGTACACACTGCACATGCCATCCGACTACACTAAGGTCGAAACCGATAAATCCCGTCGCGATTTGGTATGGGCCTGGGAGGGTCTGCGCCAAGAGCCCGTCATCGTAGCCCTTTGGCAATCCATTCGCCAGATCATCCGATCGCCTCGGATGCCGGGTTGTGACAACCCCCACCTTGCCGAACTGGGGGGAAGGATCCCCACCCTTCGTTCTGCCTTAGGGTGCCGAACTGGGGAAGTTCGATAAAGACATTCCCTGGAAGCCTTTCAAAGAAGGCTCTTGCAGTGGTTGACGCTTTGGAGGGAAAGGTCTGTATTTGAATAAAGTTAAATAATGTTTTGCTTTTGATGTATGATATTAATCTAACAAGACTTCCCTCCAGATAAATATAAGCTGCAAGTCTTCTTTTGTGTTTAAATAAAGTTAAATAATATTTTGCTTTTGTAGGTTAGCGGGTTCATTCATGGAGACTTCACTCTGAATGGACAATTTCCAAAGGATCTAATACTGCCATTTCCTTTTTTCTTCTGATGAGTAGATATCATCGGAAGGCACTGCCATCATGGACTTCCTTCACTATTGCATTTTTGTTCTTTGGGATAGGCTTATTAGTCGGGTATATTCTGTATCGTGCAGCAATTGACATTAGCAAAGTTGAAGATGGTTTTTATGAGATGCAGGAACTGAAGGTTCGGTAATATTGCGTGTGATTTAGGTCCTTCATACTTAACTTAGTTTGGTACTTTTCAGCAATTTTTAGTCTTCTTATTAGCAGATATACCTTTCGATTATTTTTCGTTTTCAATGTTGTAGCTATCCTTTCTCAGTTGCTTCGATTTTTCTTGTGTCAACAGACATCATAGTTAAATAGTTTTCTAATAGTGACAAATTGAGATATGCAGTAATTTTGTGGATGTTGTGGTGGTTTTTTTTTAATAGAATCCTCATTTCGTGATATTGTGGGCAATGGAATTTGCATGCTATATAGTAACTCTTGTCACTTTGCGTTTATATTTTAATGACTATGAAAGTGTGGGGAGATTCAAATGGGAGGTCAGGAACATTTTTACTTGGAGCCATAGAGCACCCTAATATGTCGTTGCAAATGTCATTATATAAAATGTAACGACGAAAATTACAATTTTCCCGTGGGTAATGAATTCCCGACGAAACTTTTCGTGGCAAATGTCGTTGCTAAATTCTGTTAGATTCGAAACAAAGTAGCAACGAATTAAAATTTTTATCGCTAAATTTTGTGATTCGAGTTAGCGACGAAATTATTTTTGTTGCTATTTTCGTCGTAATTTTCATGGAAAATAACATTCCTTTCAACGCTAATTGCCAACGAACTTTCCCACAAATAATATTCATCGCAAATTAGCGAAAATTTAGTCGCTGAATTTTCTGACCAAAGTCGGCCACGAAATTATTTTCGTTGCTATTTCCGTCACAACTTTCGTGGAAAATCGTCTACCTGGTTCGTCGCTAATTAGAGACGAATTTGGCCACCGGTAATGTTCGTCGCTAATTTGCCACAAATTTGGCCATGAAGTTAGTCGTTGCAAATTAGCGACGAATTTTGCGACGAATGTTTCTCGTCGCAAATTAGCGAGGAATTTTGCGACGAAAGTTTCTCATCGCAAATCAGCGACGAATTTTGTGACGAACATTTCTCGTCACAAATTAGCGACGAATTTTTCCACGAATGTTTCTCGTCCCTAATTTGCGACGAATTTTGCCACGAATATTTGTCATGGCAAATTCGCGACGAAAGTTCCAATTTTTCGTTGCTAAATTTTGCAACGCCGAATTGGCGATGAAATTTTTTTCATCGCAACTTAGTTTAGTGATGAATTTTGCCAAATTTTTTGTCGCAAATCCCGTTGCTAAAATCTTTTTTTTTTGTAGTGAAAAGGACGACTCTAAAGCTACATCCGATTCCTTACTCACCTTGCCCATGTAAACACATTCAAGAGCCTTATAGCCCATGGTTCCAACTGGCATCGTCGTTTGTAACCCTTTGGCATTGTCGACTAGCCTAACCAAACCGAAGTCCCATATTTTAGCATTAAAATTGGAATTGAACATGATATTGCTGGACTATATATCCCGGTGCACGATGCATTGTTCCCATTCTTCTTGGAGGTAGAGCAACGCTGAGACTATGCCTTGTACGATTTTGTATCATTTCTCCCATGGCAAGAATGTTTGTTCATTGAATAGATGAGTATCAAGGCTACCATTAGACATGAAGTCGTAGATAAGAAGGAGTTCCTTCTTCTCGTGAAACCACCTGATGAGTTGAACTAAGTTTCTATGCTGGAGCCGGCTTATGATCTTCACTTCGCTGGTGTTCTCCTTTATCCCTTGTCTTTACCCTGGGTTAATTTTCTTGATTGCAACATTAGCATTGAGGCTGGTCAAGCAACCTTGGTACACTTTCCCAAAGCCCCATTCCCCAAGCAATCGTTCCACTGCAAAATTATGGGTTGCTGCAACCAAGTCCTTGTAGGTGAATTTCTTGGGGCCCGATACTTGCTCGAATTTTTCGTCAATCGCTGGATCATCTTCTTCTTCATTCATGTCGGTTCTCTTGCTCTTTGAATGGTGACAAAACCAAATAAAGGCTAGAACGAGAGTGAGCAAAATGACGGAACCTGAGCCTAAGATAGACCATAGCCATAACTTGCTCTTTGTCTAGCCACTTGCACATTAGAGCTGAATTCCCATGCCTCAATAGTGTGCAACTCGAAAAGCGAACTTGTGCTAGCCGAGAAACCGAGAGTCACCCACTCTGGCAGGTACGCTACCGTATATCCACACACGAATTTTTTCTCGTCGCAAATTTGACGGTGGAGGAACTTACGTTGGCACCTGTGGCATCACGTCTATCATGAAAACGCTCAAGTTCTGCATGCTAGAATTGTACGCTACCGTATATCCACCCGCCGCTCATGATTTTATCCTTGAACCAATCAACGCAGCTATGGACCATGGAAGTGAGATTATTCGAGTCCATTCCGACATGTGCAACTTGTGAACAATTCGGGTCCATGACGTTGCTATCATTGTTGCGGAAAGTGTTTTTTTTTTTTTATCGAAGGTGTTCGGACCAGCGTTCATACGGATCGCGCACCTTGACTAATCCTCCGAGAGAGTTAGCGCAGCATTCCACTGCCACGACCCTCCGCTTAAATCACCGGCACCCAGCGAGGTTCGAACCCAGGACCTCTCGTGAAAGGACCAGAGTGCAAATCAGCTGGGCCACCGATGGGTGGTGTTGCGGAAAGTGTTGAACTCGACATCTACAAAAGAAGCGGAAGAGTTGGAAGGGTCGCGGTTTGGATTTTCAAGAGCGAGGTATTGTCCCGACGAGTTTTCCGGGAGTTGAGATCCTTTAGGGACACGAAAGAAGGTCCATCCATCGGTGAAGCTCGATTTTTCTAGTGAATCGACGACGAAGGAGAGTTGGGTGACGAACTTGTTGGGTCATTTTGGCTGATCCGATCCATTTGAGTCTCCTTCTCCTTATTATTTTAGAAGTTGTGGGCTTGGTTTTAAAGTTCTCAACTTCTTATTGTGCTGCAGAGGGGCTGCCATACCTCGGGTGACGTATCGCAACAAAGACGTGAAAAGGCAATAGCTTAAACATGGGACAGCAGCAATTTTCTGGGAAAAACGAATCTGTCCAGCGGCGATCAACTCAACAATCGAAAGTCTATTCCTGGTCCGATCGAACTGAAATTTTTTCAACAACTTTGGGACTTATTGATCTTGATTGTGAATGGTTGGATTGTGTTTGAAGGAATCTACTACAATTTTTTGTGATTGATTTTAGACCACGTTTTTGGGGTGTTTTTTCATCCGTTTTCTCTCGTTAAAAGTGATATTAATACTTGCTCTTCACTTATAGTTTTAGAATTTCAGTGTTGTTGAAATCATTGAAGTTTTGTACCTAAACTATTAATAGTGAAAATTCAAGTAGACTCCGTGAATAGTCCCAGGGTTTTTATCCTTCACATTGGAGGAGTTTTCCACATAAAAAAATTCATATTTTTTTATTCTATTCATATATTTCCATTGGTTGTGTCTGATTTGTTTTCTCATATGTTTTTTCAAAGAGGAAAATTTCTCCACTATTTTTCCCAATAGAAATTTGCCACATTCGCGGTCAGCTTATCCCAAAGGCGCAACGGCTCGTGGTATGTGGCCCCACGCCACGATCTGATTGAGGTTCTAATCTCTGTTGGCATCTGTAAGTTGGATGGAGTTGCTTGAAACCGGTATCGAATGCTATTGTCATCGAAAGTCTAGAAGCTGAGGTCAATGCCCTGAGATGATGCTGAAGCTGGGAAGGCAACGGTTAGAGAGAGAACCAAGACTAGGAGTAATTGAGGCTCTCCCTCCATCTATCTACACAAATCTCAACATTAGCCTTTCAAATTTTTGGCTTACATGCTATTTGTGGTTAATTAGGGCATATTTGTTTCATGGAAAACTCAATGAAGAAGGAAAGTGATTTTCGGAAAACCATTTTTTTAGGAAAACAATTTATTTTCATTTGCTTGGTTATATGTGATTGAAAATATTTTTTGGTGTTTTGGTTCACTTTTGAAAAATGATTTAATCACATGACGTTATCTCTAAAAAAACAGAATTCCTATTTTTAAATATTTTATTTATTCTGCCTTTTTTCTTTTATTTTTTCTTCCTTCGTTGTCAGACCCCGTGACAACTGCCCACCATTGCAGTGGAGGAAGAATAATAATAAAATATTTAAAATATTTAAAAATCGAAAATATTAGAATTTTAAAAAAAAAATTAAAAAGCGGGAGGAACAAATCCTGAAAATGCTTTTGCTTATTTAGATTTAGGGATTTAGTTTCTAATTTTATACACGAATTTTCCATTGATAAAAAAATATTTTCTATTGACTAAGATATTTTAGTCAAACCAAACAGGTGAAAGTCCGAAAAACGTATTCGAGGAAAACATTTTTTCTAAAAGAAACACACCCTTAGGGATCATTTGACTTCTTCAACATTCGTTTTACAAATAAGAGTAAAGCTCCGTTTATTTCAAGAAAAATGAATGATTCAAAAAACATTTTTCTGAAAATAATCACTTGTATCGCTTATAAAAAGTGAATGAATGGAGAACATAATCATTTTCCATAATATTTAGACAATAATTATTGATCAAAATGAAATATCTATCATGAATAATTATTTCAAGCAATATGAGCAAAAAATTTTGGAAAAGTATTTTTCAAATCAATCATTTTTCGCAAAACGAATGGACCCCAAAAACACATTTAACTTCATCCGATTTTGAATACACTCACAATCCCAAAACTCGCATAACGATTGCAATTGGGGCATGATAGATCTTTCGATTTATGCAACGAGAGAATGTATGTTTTATAAAAGTTCAATTGAGACCAACTATAAAGTTTAAGACTTCAAAAGAAATTTCGATTGATAAATTCAGGCAATGAGAGCACACAATATGTTTTCATCCCTCAATTTGTTGAGGCTTTCAACCTATTAATTGTTGTGGGCTTTAACTTCCATGGAGCATGAAAGGACAATAGAAGAATGGTAGATTTTGCTAGGACACTCTTAACTAGCTGTTGATAACATATGATACACTATCAAAAAAGATACATACTACGTTAGATAATCCTGCAGAACAAATGACAGTTTAAACATGAAGAGTTAACACTGAGGTACACATGAATCTTTTCATAGGAAAGCAGATAGAATCCGACATCAACTTTCGAAGTACAATTTACAATTCAAATTGATTGTTGAAAAATACAACGAAAGTAGTAACTCATTTTGTATCCGTGAGCAATGCAGAGGAAGCAGAATGAGAGGATTGTATGGAAGAGGTAGTCAATGCGGACACTTCGGTGCCGCCGGTCGAGGATGAAACAATGGATGCCATGGTGAATGAGGATATAGGAGCCAAGTATGTGGGGACCGGCAATTTCAATGGGAGAACGGGCAGTGAAGCATTGAAGTTGAGAACGTTTAATGCTTCTCTTATGGAAGGACGAGCAGTTTGGTCTGGATGAGAGCACCACAGCCCCACGACCATCAAGCACTCTAGCTGCTTTTCATCAAAGTCAGTACCGAGCTTCGACTTTGCTGCATCAAGTATCCTCCCAGTCCCGTACAGCTCCCAAACCCAGTCCACTAGCCGAACTTGGCCTTCCTCGGTAGCCCTTGGCTCGACGACTTTTCTTCCACAAGCTATTTCTAACAGGACGACCCCGAAGCTATAGACGTCTGATTCCTTACTTGCCTTGCCCGTATAAACACATTCAGGAGCCATATAGCCCATAGTTCCTGCCAACACTGTCGTTTGTAATCCTTTGGCATGGTCGACTAGTCTAGCCAAACCAAAGTCCCCTAGTTTAGCATCAAAATTGGAATCGAGCATGATATTGCTGGACTTGATATCGCGGTGGACAACACATTGTTCCCATTCTTCATGGAGGTAAAGTAATGCGGAGGCTATGCCTTGTGCGATTTTGTACCGCTTCTCCCATGGCAAGAAGGTTTGTCCTTTGAATAGATGAGAATCAAGACTGCCATTAGACATGTACTCATAAATAAGGAGGAGTTCCTTTTTCTCATGACACCACCCGATGAGTTGGACTAAGTTTCTATGCCGGAGGCGGCTTATGGTCTTCACTTCACTTGTGTACTCCTTTACCCCTTGTCTTGACCCTGGATTAATCTTCTTGATTGCGACATTAGCATTCATGGTGGTCAAGTATCCTTCGTACACCCTCCCAAAGCCTCCTTCCCCAAGTAACCGTTCAATTGCGAAATTGTCGGTAGCCGCAACCAAGTCCTTGTAGTAAAATTTCTTGGGCCCTGGCACTTGCTCGAATTCTTCATCGATTGCTAGATCATCTTCTTCTCCGCTCATGTAAGTTCCCTTTCTCTTCGAACGGTGACGAAACCAAACAAAGGATAGAGAAAGAATGAGCAAAACGAAAGTACCTGAGCCTAAGGTAGCCCATAGCCATAACTTGCTCTTTTTTCCAGCTACTTGCACATTAGAGCTGAATTCCCATGCCTCAATAGTGTGCAGCTCCAAATCCCTACCCGTTGCAGCCGAGAAACCGAAAGTCACCCACTCCGGCAAATACTTGGTCAGGTTGACTATATCATAGATTGCAGAGGAATTTATGTCGGTGCCCGTGGCATCGGCGTCTATCATGAGAACGCTCAAGTTCTGCGTGCTCGAATTGTAAGTTATCGTGGCGTTGATCCGCCCACCACTCATGATTTTATCCCAGGACCAATCGACGCAGCTAGAGACCGCAGAAGTGAGATTATTCAAGTCTATACCAACATGTACAACTTTTGTACAATTTGGGTCCACAACACCAGAATAGTTGTTGCGATAAGTGTCGAACTCGATGGCTACAAACGAAGTAGAAGAGTTGGAAGGGTCGCGGTTCGGGTTTACAAGAGCGAGGTACCGTCCCGACGAGTTGACCGGGAGTTGAGACCCTTCGGGGACAAGGAAGAAGGTCAATCCATCGCCGAAATTCGACTTATTTTGCGAGTTGATGATGAAGGTGAAATTGGTGGTGAAATCCGCCACGTTCCCAGTTGCCTTGTCCCAAAGGCGCATCGGCTCGGGGTACGTGGCCCACCCCATGCTCTCATTGATGTTCTGACCTTGGTTGGCCTTCGTAAGTTGGATGAAGTTACTCGAAACCGACGCATCGCCTTGGTATTGAATGCTATTATCGCCGAAATTCTGGAAGCTGAACTTGATGCCCTCAAACGACGCCGAAGCCGGGAAGGCGATGGCTAGAGAGAGAACCAAGACTAGGAGTGATTGAAGCTCTCTGGTTTTGAAATTGATGGAATCTGAGCGGAGAAGCTCCATTCTCGTCGAGGTTTCCCAGATCACTCTTGAAACCAGGGACTTAACACAGCTTTTTGGTGCTTCGACATTGCTACATGATCATATATGGGTACGTGGTGGGGTCCGAATGACCAAGGCCTTTGGTTCTTGGGGCAACTTGCCACCAATTTCGGAACGGTTCAATGTAAACGAAAATGAGATGGTCCCCACGAGATTCCACGAAAACTAGACGTTAGGCTACGGAAAAGAAAAAGAGGGAATTGTTTAAGCTTGTTTTGAAAAAAACAAAGAAGTATAGCAGGAATTAATATATTCTATAGATCATGTTAAAAAATTATGCATGTGCTAAATCTAAGATGACAGCCAATTTTGAAAAGTGGGATCGATTATTGGACCACCCCCTTCTTTCTTTATGCTAGGCCTTTCCTGTTTCGTCAAAAACCACGGGCGTTGCAATACCAGAGGGGCAGCCACTTGAGTCTCTTTTTCTATGTTCGTGAGATGGACAGGACTCTGACCCTCGCAACTCCTTGGAAGCTACTTTCACACCCGGCGGGCTCCCGACGACGGACCCACCGTGGGGCCGGCGGCAGCCGCCTTGTATCTGTTCACTTGGGGTCAATGCAAATCTCTTTGCATGTGTAGAATATGATTTTTCTAGGTTTAAGTTTTTATGTCCGGATCATCATGTCCAGAGTAATGTGGATCCTTCAACTCGCTCCCTAAGCTAAGTTTCCACATCTGCAATTAGCACGGATGCTCGCGACGGGCTATTGTCAACCGAGCATCTAAACATGACCCACGTTTCACCTTCAATGATAACTACTTAAATGATGTTTATCTTGAGCTAAGCCGAATGATCACCCGATGTGCTGACCACGTTCGAGTCTGTAAAGAGGGCGGGCAGCCCTTTCTCTGGTCTTGTTGAGCCTCGTCGAGTTGGTTTCGTTAGTTCCTTGACCCTCGAGTTGATTATGATGCTTGAATGCATTGATTTCATGTGTATAGATCTAACGCACCACCTTTGCAGCTATATGTTAGAGATGACAGCCGGGGTGCGAAGCGAATCGTGCTCAAAACAGAGGCTCTCTGGCTAATTCATTTTGCTCTGCGGCAAATTAAGTAGTTTGCTTAATCTTATTGTCAAAGTAAGTCAGTCATGCATCTTGTGATAGGAATGTTTCCGTTTGCTTTACCTCTTTTGTCGGTTCTAATTAGTTTATTTTTTTTCAAATTGGTTTTGCAAGTTTCTTTAATTTCGTTGCATCATTCAGGTTCGGAAGCATCATTATTTGGACATCTTTTGCATTCACGATAGGATTACTTTAGTCTACTTTCCCTAACTTTATCACAAAGTTTGTTAAGCAAGTTGGAAGATTCTCTTTTGATTTAGTGCTTGTTTACTCTTAATGCATAGCTCACATGGTCTCTCCGGAAGCCCTACTATTAAAGAAATCACTATTTATCTCTCTCTCTAGATCCTTGATTAGTCTCATCTATTCGTGTTTTTTTTTTATGAATAGTTAATGTGACTATTCGAGTTTCGATATTTTGTCAATTTTCAGTATTATAATGTCTCAAATTTAAGCCTACGAACGAAAAACATATATGAACTGAGGATCTTATTGTTTTCGGATAACCGAACTTGCATCAATTGGGAAAGTACTGACCATTGACCAGATCTGAAATCTTGAATGTAAGTTGCGTTTCCACGTTGGAGTCCTCATCTGTAGGTTTTATTGGGCGGCTAAGATAAGAAGAAAAATATAAAAGGCAAAGTCGAAAGAAGAAAGTCCAAACTTGGACTTGTTGGCCGAATATAATGATTTCCTAATGCATGCTGGAGTCGGTCTCTGCAGCTCTAGTTTGGCAATATAAATAATCCGATCGAGGGACTTTTTTTAAGCGCTGTCGTTGACGTGAATAGGGTTCTTGAAGGGCGACTTTTACGAGTGCTAGCTCGTGGTATTTATCTTGTGAAATTACATCAAGAAGAATCAGTGTTTGAGTCGAGAAATTCTTGTGTAAGAAGTTGTGCATAATTCCTCTGTGATATTAAGAAATTATTTCGTAAGGAATTGGGGGCTAAATATTATGTGCATTATTGATTGTAATTGGGAGCCACGGTGTATCTATCCGCTTGTCGTCAATGCAAATCTTTTTGCATGTGTAGAATATGATTTTCCTAGCTTTAAGTTTATATGTCCGGATCATCGAGTCCAGAGTAATGTGGATCCTTCATCTTGCTTCCTAAGCTAAGTTTCCACTTCCTCAATTGCCGCTGCCGCTCGCGACAAGCTATTGTCAATCGAGCGTCTAAACATGACCTATGTTTGACCTTCAATAATTACTTAAATGATTCTTATCTTGAGCTAAGCTGAATGCTTGCCCACTGACCACGTTCGAGTCTGTACAGAGGGCAGGCAGCCCTCTCTTGGGTCTTGTTGAGCCTCGTCGTGTTGGTTTCGATAGTTCCTTGACCCTCGAGTTGATTCTGATGCTTGAATGTATTGTTTTCATGTGTCTAGATCTAACGCATATGTTAGAGATGAAAGCCGGGGTGCGATGCGACTCGTGCTCCAAACAGAGGCTGTTTGCTTAATTGATTTTGCTGTGTCGCAAATTAATTAGTGTGTTTAATTTTATTGTCAAAACAAGTCAGTTAGTGTGTCTCATGATAGGAATGTTTGCATTTGCATTAGCTCTTTTATCAGTTCTAATTAGTTTTTTTTCCCCTCTCAAGTTGGTTTTATAAGTTTCTTTAATTTCGTTGCATCATTCAGGATCGGAAGCATCATTATTTGAACATGTTTTGCATTTCATGATAGGATTAGTTTAGTCTAGTTTCCCTAACTTTATCACAAAGTTTGTCAAGCAATTTGGAAGATTCTCTTTTGATTTAGTGCTTGTTTACTCTTAGTGCATAGCTCACGTGGTCTCGCCCAAGGCCCTACGATAACTTCTCCGTATACGACTTGGGTTGTTTCATTTGTTGGGAAACCATCCTTCCGGAATTTTGATGATTTCAAAATTATCTTTGATACTAATAGTTTCTTGATAAGTGCTGATGGTCGTGGTAATTTTAAGAAAGTCTGTGATGATATCAACAATATCCAATAGTTCATTGAAGACAGACGAAGTCTCGACAAAAAGAGAAAAAGTCAGATATTGCTGGTTGAACGGATTGTACAGGCAATTCTGACCTCAACAGCTACTCCAATCAACTTCCAATGGCTCCTAACTTCACAAAAGAGTCTCCAATGGATCGATTGAGGAAGTCTATTGAAAGAGGATCAAAGGAGCTTAAAAGGGCAGAAAGAAAAATAGAGAAATACTAGGGTTGTTCATTATAATTTTCTCCCTGATAATAGTGTACTTACTTCCATCTGAAAGTTCTCTATGTAATGTTCTTCTGCTTTGTAATCGTGTTAAAAACAAGATACAAGAGTGATAGTAGTGCTCGTGATATTATGATCTATGGTTTAATAGAAAAAAAAAACATGCTTATTGTAAATTGGCGTGAAGATTCTAAGTGGAATTCATCCAGCGTTGAGGCTGTTACCTTGAAAAAGGATGTAGGCCTGAGATAAAGCTGAATCTCTATAAGTTCATGTGCAATCATCCCTGTCTCCTCAATAGTGTCATAATTAGTTCAACATTAGCTATGTCTGCTTGCTAGCAACACTTGCACCTGTCACTCTTGATTTGCCACTAATCATTGTAAGAGTGCTATTCATTATCTTCCGCGATAAATTTTGTTTATGATTTGAAAATAACTTTTTCAGCCCCCACTTTTATGTGATATTGCTAACCTAATTTTTTTTTATATATATTTTCTTTATCTTTGTCTTGTTTTTGTTATTTATTGCTTCATTTTTTTATTCAGGTATTTATGCATGGCCATATATATCCGCATGTTTATGAATAAAAATCAGAAAATATTACGTGAAACAACTTTTATTAACACAAAATAGGAAGCCATAACATACATAAGGTAAAACTAGTGTAATCAAATCCTCGAATCATAAATATCTTGTTCGTAAAAGTAAGGCAACTTTCTCTAGCTTTCTCGGCTCCTAACCAGCCTAGAATAAGCTAGTGGGAACTCTTTCAATTAATAAACAAGAAATTAAGTTGTGGTTGTTAGGGCTCGGGAGAGCTTGGGCGAAGCGTAAGTGTCACCTTGCGCGACGGTTATACATGCCAATCTAAGAATCTCTTAAACTCTTCAAGGTTCACCTCAAGAGAGTTGCGACATGAGTTCAGGCAATGAGCGCGAATAGTTTGTTGCGACCTGCCTTAACCTCACCCTAAGGGTCTAGCTAATTTAGAGGTATTGCCATCAGTCAATAGCATGGACTCTCCCAAATCCTACCTCAAGTAATGTTGGATTTTGTTTTCGATGATTAGCAATTTAAATGCTATCGGGAGTCATCATTAGCCTATTGGGGTTGGCTAGAAACCAATCGAGATATGGGAGTATCACCTTGATTCTTACGCAACTAGAGTTTCTAAGTTTGGAAACTTGTTTACGCTAACTAAATAATTAGCGCCATTTCAATATCCAACTAGCAAAATTTCCTAAGTTAATCACACATTCTGCATATCATTTTAAGCTTACTAGGCATCTAACCAATGCTAGATGATCATGCATAATGTTTTTCTGTCATTTCGTGCAACTACCTATTTATCCTTAACCCAACATCTAGGGAAACGACTAATAGGCAGTATTTCAAAAGACAGCGCTATAAAAAGCACTCAATCAAGTAACATATGCCAAATATTAAACTGAAATGAACACATGTAGACCAAATCAATAATGGGGATATTTAAAGAAAACAACTCTAATACGCGGATCGGATGCATAAAAAGGGTCGTGTTGGACGTCGATCTTCAATCACCAAACTCTGATGGGCAACCATCTCCGTGAGCATCATTGTCGATCGCTACGTTAGTATATCAATATGATACATCAGGCATTTGGAACATGCACTCACCCAAAGCAAATAATTAGCGAAGTTCAACAAATTAAAGGATAAAATGAGCATTTTAAGTTAAACTATAATTATCGTGGTAATTTATCTTTTGAGACATGCATTATGAAAAAAATTATTTCGGACATTTACATGTTAAGTTAAAACTAAGTCATGCAAATTTAACATAAAAATAATTGATGACTAAACGAATAAAAGTCTAATTAAACATGTAGGCAAATAGAGGCATTTTCTAACTATTTCCCATTTTTTTGCATTTTCTGGAAATTTCTGATTTCTTATATTATTCCTAATTATTTTGTATTTTTATTATTAACAATAAAAGGATCCGCGTCGGGTCGGGTAGTGGACCCGACCCGGATTAGATCGAACCCAGGCCTCCACGGCCTGGGTTGTCACTTTTCGACTGGGCTCGAAGATTGAGCACAATGCGGCTCAAAATTATAGAAACGAGGGCCTAAAAGGCCCAAGATCTAATTCCTCTAAATAAAACGAAATGGGCTCAATCTCAATCTTCTTTTCAATTCGCCCCCCATATGATCCTTTGCTCTCTTTCTCTAAGCCGAGCTCAAGGAGAGCTCCAAGTGCTCTTCAGCTCTTCCTCTCTTCCCTTCCTCTCGTTGTGCCTAGAGGTGTCAAATGGGTGGGTCGGGTCGAATATGGTCCGACCCATATTGACCCATCTAACCCGTTTTGACTCATATTCAATGACCCATACCCGACCCAACATGTAACCAACCCATACCCGACCTGACCCATTTTGACCTATATTGTCAAATCACACTCTATTCTAAAAAAAATTATATAACTCGTTTAACCTATTTTAAGCTTTTCATATGTAAATGTTATCAGATAAAATTTTTACTTCAAATAAAAAAATTAAATAATAAAAATTATTAAATAAAATAAAAATTGATATTACTAAATTACTTTCATGCAATAAAAATGGTGGCGGTAGACAGCAGCAAAGATCGGTGGCAAAACCGCGGTGATGGTGGCGACCGCAAACTGCAGTAGTGACGGCGGACAGCGACGGCGACCATGACCGCGACCGTGAACGTGAACTGTGGCGGCAACCGCGATCGCGGACGGCGGCCGCGACCTCGAACTCGACCGTAGACGGCGGCCGCGATCGTGGACCGTGGTGACGACTGGGACTACGACCACGGCGACGATTGCAACCGCGACCGCGGCCTGCGGCCTCGATCGCGGACTGCGACCGCAACCTTAACTGTGGACGGCAGCCGTAATCGTGGACCGCGGCGGCGACCACGGACCGCGGCGGCCAACGGACGACGTCATGGATCCATTTGTAAAAGTAGAAAATTAAAAAATAATAAGAAGAAGAAAGTTTAGGCTTTGAGGCCTAGGTCCATTTGTAAGTTGTAGGAGTTGTGGGTCAAAAATGGGTCCAACATGGGTCAAAAATGGGTTCTAGGCATGGCCCAATTTTGACCCATTTAATTTTACTTCAACCTTTTGACTCATTTTTAGTGAGTCATTCAAAAGTTAATGACCCATATAAGACCCATTTTATGCAAAATATGAGTCAAATATGGGTTTTTGACCCATATTGACAACTCTAGTTGTGCCCCTCTTGGTCTGCCTCGCTTTTTGTCCCTTCCTCTTCCTTTTTTCTTTTTCTTTTTCGTCCTTCACTTATGCAGTGTACTTAGCTTTCACTTCAATGGAGCATGAAAGGACGACAAAAGGATGGTAGATTTTGCTTTGAAGAAGCAATTGATAACAGATACTAAACCATCGAAGATGATACATATTACCTTAATCCTGGAGGTCAAATTGAAGTTTAAACTTGAAGAGATGAAGATATTTAAATGAAGCCGATCACATCTGAAATCAAATTTCGAAGAACAATTTACAATACAAGCTGAATATTAAAACATATACAGGAAGTAGGAATTCATATTGCATTTGGAGCAATGCAGAGGAAGCTGAATGAGAGGATTGTATAGAAGAGGCAGTAAATGCAGAGACTTCGGTGCTGCTGGTTGAGGTAGCAAAGGATGAAGCAATCGATGCCGTAGAGAATGTGGGTAGAGGCGCTTGGTATGTAGGGACTGGCAATTTCAAGCACTCCGATTGCTTTCCATTAGTATCAAGTTTCGAATCCGCCGCAATCAAGTAGCCTCCCGGTTCCGTATAGCTCCCAAGCCCAGTCCACAAGCTGCACTTGGCCTTCTTCGGCCCTTGGCTTGACAACTTTTCTTCCATGAGCTATGTTTAAAAGGATGACTCTGAAGCTATAGACATCCGATGCCTTGCTCGCCTTGCCCGTGTGAACACATTCAGGGCCCATATAGCCCATGGTTCCAGCCAGCATCATCGTCTGTAATCGTAGCCAAACCAAAGTCCCCTATTTTAGCATTAAAAATCGGAATCAAGCATGATATTGCTGGTCTTTATATCTCGGTGCATAGCGCATTGTTCCCATTCTTCATGAAGGTAAAGCAATGCCAAGGCTATGCCTTGCGCGATTTTATACCACTTCTCCCATGGCAAGAAAAATCGTTCTTTAAATAGATGAGAATGGAGGCTACCATTAGACATGAACTCATAGATAATGAGCAATTCGTTTTTCTCATGACACCACCTGATGGGTTGAGCTAAGTTTCAATGCCGGAGCCAATTTATGGTCTTCACTTCGGTGGCATACTCCTTCATCCCTTGTCTTTATCCTGGGCTAATGTTCTTGATCGTAACATTAGAATTGAGGCTGGTCAAGTAACCTTAGTAGACTTTCCCAAAGCCCCCTTCCCCGAGCAATCGTTCCATTGCGAAATTACCAGCTGCCGCAACCAAGTCCTTGTAGGTGAATTTCTTGAGGCCTGACACTTGGTCAAATTCTTCGTCAATCGCTGGATCATCTTCGTCTCCATTCATGTCAGTTTTCTTGCTCTTCGAACGGGGACGAAACCACATAAAGGCTAGAACGAGAGTGAGCAAAACGAAGGAACCTGAGCCTAAGATAGACCATAGCCATAACTTGCTCCCTTTTCTAGCCACTTGCACATTAGAGCTGAATTCCCATGCCTCAATAGGGTGCAACTCGAAAAGCGAACCCATGGTAGCCGTGAAACCAAAAGTAACCCCCTCCGGCAAGTACTTTGTCATGTTGACTGTATCATAGATGGCGGAGGAATTATGTTGGCACCTGTGGCATCATGTCTATCATGACAACAATCAAGTTTTGCGTGCTAGAATCGTACTCTATCGTAAGGTTGATCCGCCCACCGCTCATGAATTTATTCTTGAACCAATCGAGGCAACTATGGACCATGGAACTGAACAATTTGGGTCCACGATGTTGCTATCGTTGTTGCGGAAAGTGTCGAACTCGACAGCTACAAAAGAAGCAGAAGAGTTGGAAGGGTCGCAGTTCGACCTTTCAAGAGCGAGGTATCATCCTGACGAGTTTTCCAGGGGTTGAGATCCTTCGGGGACAAGAAAGGTCAATCCATCGGCGAAGCTCGACTTTTTTAGCGAATCGATGGCGAAGGTGAATTGGGTGGTGAAATTGTTGGGTCGTTTAGGACGGTCCAATCCCTTTGATTCTCCTTTTCCTTGTTATTTTAAAAGTTGTGGGCTTGGTTTTGAAGTTCTTAGCTTCTTACTATGTTTGAGAGGGGCTGCCATACGTAGGGCAACGCGTCAGCACCAAAAAAGTGAATGGGCAGTAGATTAAACGGGGGGCAACAACAATTTTCTGGAAAAAAAAAATTGAATCTGTCCAGTAGTGATCAATGTCGCGACCCTCCCGAGATTTTCCGGGATCCCGGGGGAGTTAATGGATTACTAGGCCCATTTTGATATTTGGGCTTAGCTCGGGCCCTCCCAGGCCCATACCAAATTGCGTCAGGAAAGTCTTTGATTCGAAGTCGACCTTAGTGTAGTCGGATGACATGTGTTTAGTGTGCGTGCCATAGGAGTCGCCACCAATCATTTATTGGAGGGTATGATTGGAAACCCTATCGAACGATTGTGAGAGATCATTCGATTTTGCGGGAACCAGAGAAATGGGTTCGGGGACTTAGTTACGTCGACCAGCAAGTCGACGCCCTTTCGGTACCTAATTTGAATGATTTCCTAATCTAAGGAATTCATGCAGGCGAGATTGGATAAGGTAGGCTTTAAAAAATCTAAGGGATTCACACAAGTGGGTTTATCTATCCTATCAATCACAACCAGAGAAATAAATGCGCAATCAAGAAATCAAATCAGGAAGCAAACATATCACACCAAGTCAATTGCAAACAAAGGGGAGTCCTAGAAGTCTGGAAAATACATCAATTAGGTTTGAAGATGATTTGGGATGGTTTGGAATGATTTGGGTCAAATCGATCAGAAGGGCAGAATGGTCATTTTAAAAGGTTATGGAAGCCAAAAATGTGAAATTAAGTCAAACCAGTTGAATGTGGTTTTTCCCTAATTTTCACAATTTTTGGGATTTTTTGAACTTTTCTGAGATTTTTTGAAATTTTTTTTAGCATTTTTCTGAATTTTTTGGGAATTTTTCTGGATTTTTCTGAGAATTTTCCTATTTTTCTGATTTTTTTTATTGTTTTCCAAATTTTTTATTTTTATTTCCCTTATTTTGAATTTTTTATATTTTCTGAAATTTTCTATTTTTTAGGAATCCTTTTATGATTTTTGAAGTTTTTATTTAATAATTTTTTTTATTTTTTATTTAATTTTTCGGACCGAGTCTGGTTGACTCGACCCATGAACCGAGAACCCACACGAGTTTGACCCTAATTCTAAAACGATGTAGTATTTATTTTTATTTGTTTTTCTATTTTTCTAGTTTTTTTTTATATTTTCTAAGGATTTTCTCTTTCTATGTTTTTTTTTTATATTTATACGGACCAGGTCAGATTGACCCGGCCCACTACCCAGACCTGGTCCAAAATTCGAACAACCTAAACTCGACACGAAACGACGTAGTTTTGAGTTAATGTTTTTTTGAATTTTTAAATTTTTTTTTAGATTTGTTTTTTAATCTAAATGTTATAGATGTGACGCGTAGCAAGCTCTTGGCCACTAGATCAAAAGGAATTTTTATTTTTTTGAAAAATAATCTTTTTTTCTAAAAAATGAATTTTTATCCGAAAATTCTACGCGGCGCACACGTGTGTGCTACTTGTCGACAGGGAGAAGATGAACAGTGACTTGATGGAGTCACTATTCCGGCGGTGTTGCCGAAAAACACGAAAATCGAACATATCACTGCTTTTCAACCAATCCGGTCCTATCTCATCTATCTAACATCTCTAGAGCAAAATAAAGCCAAGCCGATGACTAATCCGGCCCAAAAAAAAAAATGCCGATTCCGGCATCACAAATCTCCGCACTTCGCATCCAAGAAGCATATAAAGAGAGTTTGCAAACTTACCTGGACCATTTCGAATGTCATTCAATGTCCATCGATGTCCACGAATTGCAACTCCGGTGAGGTTCGAGAGAGGTTCAATCTCGAAATTTCGACACAAACCAATGCATAAAAGAGAAAGGCCAAGCTTAGAAGGCGATTTAGACGTGAACCAAACGAAAATTACGAAGAAACGTGGTTGGATCGAAGATTCGCCATTGAAATCGGATTCGAGGTTTAACTATGGAACGCACCTTTTCGATGATGAAATCACGCGTGGTCTGATTCCAAAGCTTCGTTATGACGTCGCGAAGCTCCGGGGATGGTCGGCGTAGCTCGATTTTGCTCCGTTCGTCGTGACCGAACTCTCGAAGCCCTTTTTTTCTTCGAAGCCCTCCTCTAATGGCTGCCGTTGAGCTTCTCCACCCCCTCCATCTCTCCCCGTTTTCTTTTGTTTTTTGAGTTTTCTCTCGCTCCCCCGAAATCCCCCCCTTTTTTGGGATCTGTTATGATCTCTTTTCTTCTTCGGTTATGCCCATCGGCTTCGGAGGAAATTGGTTGGCCACGTCGTTAGAATTTGGCTTATTATTATTTTTTTAGCTCAGCGCAAGCCCCCATTTCGCGCACGTCCAGGAACTTTAAAAAAAAAGTTGCTGCTCTTGTTAGTTGACTTGGTCAACTTTGTGACCAAGTCAACTTTCTTCTTTTCTAATTTTTCTATTCTCCATCCGTTTTTCCATTTTTTTAACCAACCGAAAGGGGCCTTTTTGATCCTTAATCTGTTTCGATCGAAATCAACATCTATCCCAATTCAGTTTTAACGCCCGTTTCTATTGCAAGATCTCCAGCCTAGCGTCACACGTGTGCCAAACATTCTAGTCGGTCGGCAGAAGTCGGGTACGTGTGTGCATTACGGGCGTCTCCAATTTTTTGTCCGATCACGCACAAATTGACATTTTATTTGGACCATGCTTCTGCTCCTCCCTGCGCGTGTGGCGAAGAAGAAAACCGGTGAGAGTTTCTATCCATCGTCCAGAACGTGGAGGCCTCAACTCAAGCTTTGACTCTCTTTTTTTTTTTCTTTTCTTTTTTTCTTTCTTTATTTTTATACTTTTGTTATTGGAGTACCCCCATTTTGGTCCTGAGCTTCCTTGGACGTGCGAAGAGGGAACTACTACGGGTTTTGTGAACTTTTGGATGAGCACGTCAACTGGTTGACCTTTTATTTTCTTTATTATCTTTTTCTATTTCAACACCAATTCGAATCCTTTTGCAGAATTTGATAATTCCTTGAACTTTTGGACTAAAATGTAATTTTGAACAATAGAGGGGAATGTCACGAATTTGAAAATGCAAAAATGAAAAATTAACGTGCTAAAATGGAATTTCTAGAAATTATTTAAATAATAAAAAAATGAAATTAATTAAGAAACTATAAATTCCAGACTAATATTTTCAAAATTTATTTAACCAAAATTAAGGGAAAATTAAATTAAAAATATTAAATATTTTTTGTAATTTTCTGGCCTCAAATACTATTTTTATTAAGTTTTTAGTATTTTCCTAATTTTTGAAAAATATTAAAAATGCAAAAAATAAGGAAAATTATTTTTTGCTCAAAATTGTTTTCCCAGGCCAAACCAAGGTCCTCAAAGTTGATTTTTCAATTTTATGAATTTTTATGGATTTTCTAAAAATTTTCAAAATAAAATTAGCCAAAAATCAAGTGTCAACAATCAACTCGACGATCAAAAATCTATCCACGGTCCGATCGGGCTGAAATTTTCTCAGCGGCTTCGGGACTTATTGTTCTTCGTTCTGAATGGTTGAATCGTGTTTGAAGGCATCTCCTATAGTTTTTTTGTGAGTGATTTCAGACCATATTTTTTTTTGGCATCTTTTCATTCATTTTTTCTCATTAAAGGTGGTGTTGACACTTACTCTTCGCTTACAGTTTCGGGATTTCAGTGTTGTTAAAATCAGTGAGATTTTGTAACCTAAACTATATTAATAGTGGAGATTTGGATGGACTTCGTGAACAGTCCCATGATTTTTATCCTTCATATTGGAGGAATTCTTCACATAGAAAATTCTTGCGGTTTTTTTTCCTTTTGGTTCATATATATTTCTATTGATTGTGTTCGATTTGTTTTCTTACAAGTTCAGTCAAAGAGGAAAATTTATCCGTTGTTTTTCCCAATAGAAATTTGCCACATTCATGGTCGCCTAATCCCAAAGGTGCAATGGCTCACAGTACGTGGCCCGCCACACCCCATGCTCTAATTGAGGTTCCGGTCTCGATTGGCCTTCGTAAGTTGGATGGAGTCGCTCGAAACTGATGCGTCGCCTCGGTAATGAATGCTACTATCGTCGAAAGTCTAGAAGCTAAAGTCGATGCCCCAAACACGATGCTGAAGCCGGGAAGGCAACGGCTTGAGAGAGAGGCAAGACTAGGAGTAATTGAAGCTCTCTGGTCTTTGAAACTTACGATATCTGGAGCTGTGAAGATCCATCCTCGTTGAGGTTTCTAGATTTGCTCTTGAAATCAGGGACTTAGCACGACTTTTTGGTGCTTGGACGACTTGCGACCAATCCCGGGACGGATCAATGTGAAGGAAAATGAGGAAGAGTTCGCGCAAGCTTCCACGACGACTAGTCTCAAGGCTGGGAAAAAGATATTTAGAAAGAAGGTCAACAAGAACGAGGTGCAGAAAAAGAGAAAAAAAAATCATCGCAATATTTAGTAGGATTAATAGCACGAAAAATTTTAAATTGATAGGTTAATGACAAACTCTAATTTTCTAACCACGAAAAACTCTAAACGGATATACCCGTGACAAATTTGCCCTAAATTAATTTTTTGACTACCAACAATTCCAGATTGGTACATCTGTGACAAATTTACCTTTATTAATTTTTGTTAAATTGTGTTATTACCACGAAAACTCCAGATTAGTACTTTTGTAACAAATAGTTGGTAAAAATCACAAACCGGTACACCCCGTCAACCGCTTCGTATCATCCAACTCAGTAATTTGACCGTAAAATTTTAATGGAGGATAAATTTATCACGGATGTATCAATTTGAAACTCTTCGTTATATTAATCTTAATTTATATGGTCCATCATAATATTATATATCGAGGAGGCAATTCATAACTACTTAATTAGAATCAATCGTCTTGAAAATTGTCAACTTACCCAAAATTGCTAGACCTTTTTCTTTTCCCCTCAAAATATCAGGCTCCGCAAGTCTGGGTTATAGAGCTGTTTTCCAAAAGCGATGTGCCAAGCTGCGATGGATTCTCGAATTTAACTCAGGGGTGTAAAGAGCCGCCCAACATGTTTTAAGTCTAGCACGTATCTCATATCAAAGAGAGTCATCGATTTGATCATGCGCATGTGTCAAAACTTGACATGGTTGCGGAGTTTGGAAAATGGGATAGGTAATCGACACCGACTGTTCACCTTCCTTTCTTTAAAGAAAACACTCCACCGTTCGCCGAACCAGTGAACAAAATTCTCCAAAGTTAGATTCGACCCGACTGTTTCACTTTCTTTACGCAACCAACGCGTACGGCGTCGGGCCTACTGCCCGTTGTTTTTCTCGTCTCAACGATAGGGGTGAGCGGTTCCAGGTTCCGGGTAGGTTCCGCCCGGAACCTGGAACCTACCCGCGAGTACAGGTTCCTCGTTTTTTGGAACCTGGAACCTACCCTGTGTATCCTAGAACCTGGAACCTACCCTGTCATAGGTTCCAGGATCCGGTTCCAGGGTACCCGGAACCTACCAATTTCAATAAGAAAACTTGCGAAAAGAAACTCCAACATCCACATAATCATGTTCGGGAATATTTGATGGCCTGAGCCTCCCAAGGTTCTACCATGGCATACAATGGCTATCAGAGGCAAAAGCAAATAATTAGACATCTGTACACATATTAAAATACATTTCATGACATGTTTGGGAGGTTTGAGTTCGATAGCAAGCATGCATCATTAAGGAATTACGAAATGGGAGAAACGAGCCCATTGCAGAATTAAATGCTCACCAAAGATGGACTTGCACCAGAAATATCTTTGATTTGTTTTCTTGTAGGTGAACTCTGTGAAGTGGAATTGGAATTTACTTCCAGCTGGTGAAGTCTTTGAACTGCCTCTGCCTCACTACCCTGCGAAACAAGGAAATTTACAAATTATTAGATGTAGATCCAGTCAATAAATAAAGAATCTGCCAAACCATAGCACGGCATACACAGGAAAGAGCGGAAAAAGAGTACACTTCAAATGTACCCAATTTTTGCCTGAAAAAAAAAAAACCTGCCCAAGAAGAAAAAGGCAAAAGGCTTCCTCAAATTTCAGATCGATACCATCCAATGCTATCAAGCATTCGCAAATAACTTTTGCCCTGTTGATCTGCATCCATCAGTAGCACATTTTAACATGAGCACAAAAGAATGTAAACATGGAGTCCAACCAAAAAAAAAAAGGCAAGACCTTTGAAAAAGGCCATGTGGAGGACAAAGAAGAATGATGAAGTATATTGGCTGTTCTTACCAACTCCATTTGCTTCGCTGAAAACCCGAGAGCAATATGAGCTATCAGCACCATGTAGAAACAATCAAAATCAACAATGACCCTCTGATTTTGAGATTTGAGAGATTTCTTGTTCTTCCTTGTCATCGCCAGATCATCCCAGGGGAGAAGATCTATTATTTCTGTAGCCATAAGTCTACTCAGTGCTTCATCTAAAAGACATGCCCAATCTTGGACTTTGCATGGAGTTTCCACATCAAGGCCCTGCCTCAGCAATTCACGCAAGGCTGCAAGTGCTCCCCGTCTACGTTCAGCATTTTCAGGAGAACGAGGCATGCCTAGCAATTCCAAAGTGCAAGCAGGGGCAAGCTCCTCCAAAGATACTTCGATCTACATTATTCATGAAGGAAATTAAAACAAGTACAACTTAAAGGAAAGACGAGACACACTGTAGCATAGATATATTCAAAAGGAGTCTATCTTTCCCAGACAGAAATAATGTCTTATCTAAAATTAACCATCTATTCAAGTGCTGGTTACCACTTTAAAACCCTTTTAGTGATAACCAGGGCAACAGGATTGAAAATTACTAAGAATTCTACACAAAAAAGAGATTCCACTGCAATTTTACAAAAGACACTAGTAAATTGCATATGATGTTACCTGAGGCAGCAATGGCATTTTTCCAAGGGAAATTTTACTTCTGAGAAGACTCTGAGCACGAGCAAGGGCTTCAAATCCTTGGGACACTTTGTTCTTCTCAAAGCAAATCTTGGCAATTGCACACTTCAAGAAAGCGCCTAAGATAAGACAAGGAAGGATAACAACGCTGCTACACATCGATGAAACTCTCTTTTCTCTTGGTGATTTTTCTCACCTCGGCTAGTGCCATAGATAGAAGTAGATCATGAACATGCGGCTTTGCATCTGGATGTTGAAGAGCTGCTTGACCAATATTTAGCACCAGTTTTTCTTCTCCAACCTGCCATAGACAATAAAAGTGGCAACATTGCACCTATCATCTGAACCACTGGGCATTTTCTTTCCTATTCAAAGAGCTTTTCTTTTCAGAGTAACAGTATTCTATGATGACAAGGGAAAATTAACGTCATTAGGAATAGCTACACAAACACCAATGCTTAGCTTCTCCAATTTATGTAAAATATACCTCTTGAAGGAGGCAGAGAGCGCCAGGTAACCAAGACCATGGAATTCTAAGAGATGATTTGGGTAGGATTTTTTCCCTCGTATTTCCAGAATATTCTGGTTCAAAAAGAAGTTTATCCCTCACGTCCATAAGAAGAGCCTGCAATAAAACGAATAGCACAAAAAATTTCCCTTTAATTAATTGAAAAAGATACTGATGGAACAAAAAACAACAAGAATGAACCTTGAAGTTGCTACCTCTCAAGAATTGATGGCATCCATTGTGTACCCCTCCTCTACCTCAGCACGTTTCAATTGCATAACAGACTTCACAATCTCATCTTTCTCTGCTTGATCAGGAAGCCCAAGAAGCTGCAAGCAAATGTAATCTGCTGTGAGTGGCTCAGCAAATGAAAAACAGAAGTGCAAAATGCTAGATAACAGCAAATGCACGATCGATTTGTGGATTATTTGAGCCTTTTTCATATTGGCCATGAAGGACAAGAATTGTGCATTAGCAGAGTACACCTAGAAAGGATCAATTTCATATTGGAATGTCCCAATGCTACAATATCCTTCCCCAAGACTTGAGAGAGGTGATGTCTTCCAAGCTATGAGCCTCTCGTGCGAAACAACAGCCCCTCCACTCCCCTCCCCAGGATGGGCTAACTCTTGCCAGTTGATGAATGAGCAACCGAGTAATAAGAACTAATCTCACTTCATTTCTCAGTTGACTAGACCCAGAGTTAACTTTAATAGCGTACTGAGCCAAAATCTAAGCAGGTAAACGAACCAACTAGCATTTTCCTCGAGCATACACCTATTTGAACGAAGTAAATCACCTGGTAACAAGTGACGGGGATGTCGACGGTGGCATTTCGAGTCGGCGGATTCTCCAAAACGCGAGCCGTCTGGGTGGCCTTCAATCTCCACGCGCGGACCCCGACCGCTCTCTCCGTCGGACGCGGCCCGCTCACGACCCCGCGGACTCCAATTCTAGAGATGGTCGCCATTGCCAAGTTCGAGAAGTTCCAGGGAGAGGTCGATGATCGCGTCGAAGAGGGTGTCGATCGTCGAATTCTCCAGAGTCCGAGAAGAAGGAAAGGAATAACGCTGAAGAACAGAGTGAGAACTGAGAAGGAACATTAGGGTTTATTAAAAAAGCCGGTTCCGGTTCGGTTCCGGTTCCGGTTCCGATTCGGTTCCAGGGTAGAACCGGGAACCGGAACCAGAACCGCCGGTTCTTTAAAATTCGGAACTGAGAACCGGACCCTAACCTATTAGAACCTGGAACCGAACCGGAACCACCGGTTCGGTTCTCCGGTTCTCGGTTCTATTCGGAACCTATGCTCACCCCTACTCAACGAGATTTATCACATGGTGCGATCAAAAAAAAAATTTCACCAGGGGCTGAGGCTCACGAAGCCAGATCTGAATCAAAAATGACTAAATGGGTAAACTAAAAGTTGAAAGATTTTCTAAAAAAAAGAAAAAGGAAAACCGAACTGAATTGAACTTTTGGTTAAATTCATATTCAGTTTAGTTTGTGATTCAGTTTGATTCAATTACTCGCCCTAATGGTTCGGTTCGGTTCGTTTTTTTGAAAAACCGAACCGAACTAAACTGTTGACGCCTCTACTATAAAATACCATATATTAGAAATTCCTGATCCAATATAGCAATTGGATCTTCATGACTCTTGCCATAGCAAGTGACTCTAAACTTGTGCTCCTCCTCCTCCTCCTCCCCTCACCTTACTAAGTAACTTCACTTAATATTTACCTTGAGCTCGTATTTCATTGATAGTTTAAGTTTGTGCCTATGAATAGCTATAATTATATATATATACTCTTTTTCTCTTGTTGTTGAATGATGTAACAAAGAGGTGTAATGTGTTAATTATAATGGAATATTTTGTTAGATGTAGACTTAATTTAAGGGTGAACCAAGATAAGCCTTATGTCGCGTTTTTACCTTATTGTGGTCGTACGTCGAATCCTAACATAAACGAAGTGCAACCGGAAGGCATCCTCCAATCCATCTACGCGCTTATAGTTCATCATAGCAAGTGCCTTCACTAATCACCAACAGCATCAGCTTGGATAGCTTCGGTCCATTCACCACAGTCGCACACCACATAAAACAACCAAGCCTAAGTAATAGCACCGGGCCGTATCCCTGTGACCAACATTTGCTCCAACAAATCCAAACCTCACTCCATCGGAGACTCTCGTATAAGCTTTGCAGCATTCGATCTTCAAGTGCATACACTTTGCCATTGGGAACAATGGCAAGTGTTGCAGAGGCAAGAATAGTACTCAGAGATGATGGTTCAGAAAATGGATGAGCACGGCCTCAGGGGTTAACAGATTGCTAGGCGGGCTTGGTTGACTCTTGAGTGGCGCTTACCCTTCGCATGAGCTCTTCCAAATCTAACTGACCACAACTTGGTTTATTGTTTATTTGTAATTGAATGAGACTCAAGTCGCCACTAACCTATTCTAGGAGCATAGGAAGGCGCGGTCAATCACCTTACTTGTACAAACTGTGGATTTTGGGTTTGGAGTTTTATCTAGAAAACTCTAACTGGCAAATGATAGCAGATAATAAACCATCAAAGAAGATACATACTACCTTACTTAATCATGGAGATCAAACGGAAGTCTGAATATGAAGAGTAAATACTGAGGTACAAATATGAAGAAATTTATATGAAGTCAATAATATACAAAATCAAATCTCAAAGTTCAAATTACAACTCAAATTGATTACGCCAATGAAGTGGATCGTATCATATTTGTGAGCAATGCAGAGGAATCTGAATGAGAGGATTGTACATAAGAGGTTGTAAATGTGGACAGTTCGGTGCCGCTAGTCAAGGTGGCGTGCAATGAAACAATTGATGATTGAGAGAACGGGATTGGTAATTTCGATGGTAGAACAGGTGGCGGAGCGTTGAAGTTGAGAACGTTGAATGCTTCTCTTATGGAAGGACGGGCGGTGTGGTCCGGATGAGCGCACCACAGCCCTACGATCATCGAGCACTCCAGTTGCTTTTCATCGAAATCGGTACCAAGTTTCAACTCCGCCGCATCGAGTATCCTCCCAGTCCCGTATAGCTCCCAAACCCAGTCCACTAGCCGAACTTGACCTTCCTCGGCCCTCAATTCAATGACTTTTCTTCCACAAGCTATTTCTAATAGGACAACTCCGAAGCTATAGACGTCCGATTCTCTACTCGCCTTGCCCGTGTAAACGCATTCAGGAGCCATATAGCCCATTGTTCCGGCCAACACCGTCGTTTGCAGCCCTTTGGCATGGTCGACTAGCCTAGCCAAACCGAAGTCCCCTAATTTAGCATTGAAATCGAAATCGAGCATGATATTGCTGGACTTTATATCACGGTGCACGACGCACTGTTCCCATTCTTCATGGAGGTAGAGCAATGCTGAGGCTATGCCTTGCGCGATTTTGTACCGTTTCTCCCATGGCAAGAAGGTTCGTTCTTTGAACAGATGAGAATCGAGACTACCATTTGACATGTGTTCATAGATAAGGAGAAATTCTTTCTTCTCATGGCACCACCCGATGAGTTGGACTAAGTTTCTATGCCGGAGCCGGCTTATGGTCTTTACTTCGCTGGCGTACTCCTTTACCCCTTGTCTTGACCCCGGATTAATCTTCTTAATTGCGACATTAGCATTCATGTTGGTCAAGTATCCTTTATACACTCTCCCAAAGCCTCCTTCCCCAAGTAACCGTTCGGTTGCGAAATTGTCGGTAGCCGTGACCAAGTCCTTGTAGTAGAATTTCTTGGGCCCAGGCACTTGCTCGAATTCTTCATCGATTGCGAGATCATCTTCTTCTCCGCTCATGTCAGTTCCCTTTCTCTTGGAACGGTGACGAAACCAAATAAAGGTTAGAGCAAGAATGAGCAAAACGAAAGAACCTGAGCCTAAGGTAGCCCACAGCCACGACTTGCTCTTCTTTTTTCCGGCCACTCGTACATTAGAGTGGAATTCCCATGCCTCAATTTTGTGCAACTCGAAATTTATACCCGTGGCAGCGGAGAAACCGAAAGTCACCCACTCCGGCAAATACTTGGTCAGGTTGACTATATCATAGATTGCAGAGGATTTTATGTCGGTACCCGTGGCATCGCCGTCTATCATGAGAACGCTCAAGTTCTGCGTGCTAGAATTGTACGATACCGTAGCGTTGATCTGCCCACCGCTCACGATTTTATCCTTGAACCAATCGACGCAGCTGTAGACCGAGGAGTTGAGATTATTCAAATCTATACCGACATGGGCAACTTGGGAACAATTCGGATCCACAACAATGCTCTCGCTGTTGTTGTAAGTGTCGAACTCGATGGCTACAAACCATGTGGAAGAGTTGGAAGGGTCGCGGCTTCGATCTACAAGAGCGAGGCCACCTCCCAACGAGTTGACTGGGAGTTGAGACCCCTCAGGACGGAGAAAGAAGGCCAATCCGTCGGCAAAGCTCGAATTTTCTAGTGATTTGATGACAAAGGTGAAATGGGTGATGAAATCCGCCACGTTCCCGGTCGCCTTATCCCAAAGGCGCATCGGCTCGCGGTACATGGCCCAACCCCCGCTCCCATCGAGTGACTCGCCTTGAGTGGACTTGGTAACTTGAATGAAGTTGCTCGCTACCGACACATCGCCTTGGTGTTGAATGCTATTGTCGTCGAAAGCCTTGAGGCTGAAATCGATGGCCTGAGATGATGCCGAAGCAGTGAAGGCAATGGCTAGAGAGAGAACCAAGACCAAGAGTGATCGAAGCTCTCTGGCCTTGAAACTTTGGAAATCTGAGCTGTGAAGTTCCATTTTCGTTTAGGACTCAGCACTGCTTTCTGTTGCTCTGACATCTTGCGCATATAAATGAACGTGGAGCGGCCCCCCTAATGACTTAGTCTTTTGGTTCTTCAACAACTCACCGTCCATCTTGGAAAGTTTCAGCGAAAACGATCCACACGAGCTTCCCCATCGACTGGAATACAGACCTGAAAAAATTAATATTGATAAAAATAACACGGTTTGGTAGAAAAAATAATTTTTCATAGCAATAATTAATTCAATCTAAAAGGGTCACGTTATCAAATATCTTGGGGACACACTTCCGGATTAATTAATTGAAAAAATTGCGTGGCGAAGGGTTGATCACACGCGTAAACCACGAGAACAGAATTGAATTTTTGGTTCAATTCATATTTGTTTAAGTTGGATTCAACTACTCGCCCTAATGGTTCAGTTCAATTCGTTTTTTGAAAAAGCGAACCGAACTAAACTGTTGACACCTCTACTATACAATATTGTATATTAGAAATTTCCGATTCGGTATCGCAGTTGGATCGTCATGACTCCTGCCATAGCTGATGACTCTAAACCTATGTTGCTCCTCTTCCCCTCAGCCTGCCAAGTGACTTCACTTAATATTTATCGTAAGTTCGTATTTCATTAATAGTTTGGGTTTGAGCTTATGAATAACTATATATATATATATACTCTTTTTTTGCTTGTAATTGAATGATGTAACAGATAGGCGTAATGTGCTAATTATAGTGGAGTATTTTGCTAAATGTAACCCTAATTTAAGGTTGAATCAGGATAAGCCTTATGTCTCGTTTTTACGCTTGTCGTGGTCGTATGTCAAATCCTAACATAAACGAAGGGCAACCAAAGGGCATCATCCAATCCATCTACGTGCTTATAGTTCGTCATGCCAAGTGCCTTCAATAATCACCAACAACATCAGCTTGGATTGCTTCGGTCCATTCGCCATGGTCGCACACCATATAAAACAACAAAGCCTAAGTAACAGCACCAGGCCGTATCCCTGTGGCCGACATTTGCTCCAACAAATCCAAACCTCACTCCGTCGGAGACTCTCACATAAGCTTTGCAACCTTCGATCTTAAAGTGCGTACGCTTTGCCCATTCGGAACAATGGCAAGGGTTGCATAGGCAAGAGTAGTACTTAGAGCTGATGGTTCAGAAAATGGATGAGCACGGCCTCGGGGGTTAATGGATTGCTAGGTGGGCTTAGGTGACTCTTGAGAGCACGGGCTCTCCCAAACCCTACCGACTACAAATTGGTTTATTATTTATTTGTAATTGAATGAGACTAAAGTCGCCATTAACCTATTCTAGGAGCTTAGTAAGGCGCGGTCAATCACCTTACTTCTACAAACCGTAGATTTCGGGTTTGGAGTTTTAACTAGAAAACTCTAACCGGCAAATGAGAGTAGATAATAAACCATCAAAGAAGATACATACTACTTAATCATGGAGATCAAACAGAAGTCTAAATATGAAGAGTAATTACTGAGGTACAAATATGAAGAAATTTATATGGAGTGAATAATAGACAAAATCAAATCTCAAAGTTCAAATTACAACTCAAATTGATTACACTAATGAAATGGATAATATTGTATTTGGAAGCAATGCAGAAGAATCTGATTGAGAGGATTGTATAGAAGAGGTCGTAAATGTGGACAGTTCGGTGCCTCTGGTCGAGGTGGCATACAATGAAACAATTGATGATTGAGAGAATGGGATTGGTAATTTCGATGATAAAAGAGCTTTATCCTATTAGGTTATTCTATCTCGAGTTACCATCGCATCAAGACTTTCTACTTTACTCCTAGTTGGCGATTTTAAAAGAAGTGGGAATAGGATATCTTGAACCTCAGCCCAAAGAAAGAAAAACGACACCCTCTCCCCCTCTCTTTCTCTTGTCTCTGCCAGTTCCGCGCGAGCACACCCAGTTGTTTCGTTTTTCCATTTGCAAATGCATAAACCGAGGGAAGATCTGGTTTGATTTTAATAATTAAAGTGAAGATTGTCGTTTTATATTTTATACTTTTTTTTTCTTTTATCTTCTCCTCTGAACAAGGGAAGTACAGGGTGACTCGACCATTCCTCCATGTGCTCTTGCTTTGGAGTGTTAGCTTTCACGGGCTCCGAGACGATGGCTCCGTCTTTCGATGAAGTAAAGTGTAGGGCCGCTTTACTTTCGAGCGCTCCATCTGCTGATCTGTCAGCATTCCTTCGGGACTGGTATCTCCATTGGGCCTCCTGATCATAGAAGTTCTTGAAAACTTCTCACCGGGGCGCTCATTGCTTGAGTCTCTCCTGAGACACATCGTAAGGGGGCGTCGATCTTGCTCCAATCCTTTGGTAGCAGGTTCTTTGCAGCAGTAGATACATGGAAATTCCTTTTGCTGAATTCCCGTTCTACCTTTCTGGCTGGTCGCGAGTCTTTGCGTTCCTGCTTGGATCGCATTCATGAGCTCTTTTACTGCTTTAGAACATTTTTAGTGTAGCACGTATCTCATATCAAAGAGAGTCATTGATTTGATTATGCGCATGTGTCGAACTTGATACGATTGCGAGTTTGGAAAGTGGGATAGATAATTGCTTAAAACAAATCCAATTTGAACAAAAAAAAAAAGGTTCAAAATACATTTAATAACTTAAAAATAGTTAAGCGAATCATAAATGAATCGTAACAAAATTCTTAGGCCAGCATAATGGGTCTGAAAAATACGTAAGTCAACATAAGTGGGTTATAAAGCGACCAAAACAAACAAGTCCTCGTCGGAACGGGGCAACTCGACGGATTCGTTCAGCGAGGGCGAGAAGATTGGCAGGGGGAAGGGAGTGGGAACGGAGGGATCATCGTGGAGAGAAGAGCAGCCAAGTGTAGGTTCATGCGGCGGCCAGTGCGAGGTTCAGCATAGCGGCGGAGGAGATGGCGGCAAGTGCTTTGGCTTCACCGTGCCGCACGATACCTCCCGGAATCAGTCCCATCGCTCTGCTCCATTTGCTTGTTATGCTCCAAGACCTCCCGTGCCCAAACCAGCGAGAGAAAGAGAGAGAGAGAGGGTCTTCTTCTCTTTGGAAATTCCTTTTTTTTTCTGTTGTAATTTTTTGGTTCTATGTTTCTGATTTGTGCAGCCGACTGAGCCAGATTTCACAAGTTGATACCAATTTCTTGTTTAACCGTAGATTCTTGAAATTGGAGGTGGATACTGTGTTCTCAATCTCTTTTCTTCCTCGTCGCAGCAAATTTTTGTTCCCATTCAGATACGAGACTTTGTTCAAATTACAAAATCGTAGATTCTTGAAGAAATTTATATAAAGTGAATAATATACAAAATCAAATGTCAAAGTTCAAATGATAACTCAAACTGATTACACCAATGAAGTGGATAATATCGTATTTGCGAGCAACGCAGAGGAATCTGAATGAGAGGATTGTACAGAAGATGTCGTAAATGTGGACAGTTCAGTACCGCTGGTCGAGGTGGCGTGGAACGAAACAATTGATGCTTGAGAGAACGGGATTGGCAATTTCGATGGGAGAACAGGCGGCGGAGCGTTGAAGTTGAGAACGCTGAACACTTCTCTTATGGAAGGTCGGGCAGTGTGGTCCGGATGAGCGCACCACAACCCTACAATCATCGAGCACTCTAGTTGCTTTTCATCGAAATCGGTACCAAGTTTCGACTCCACCGCGTCGAGTATCCTCCCGGTCCCATACAGCTCCCAAACCCAGTCCACCAATCGAACTTGACCTTCCTCAGCCCTCAGTTCGATGACTTTTCTTCCACAAGCTATTTCTAATAGGACAACTCCGAAGCTATAGACGTCCGATTCTCGACTCGCCTTGCCCGTGTAAACGCATTCGGGAGCCATATAGCCCATGGTTCCGGCCAACACCGTCGTTTGCAGCCCTTTGGCATGATCGACTAGCCGAGCCAAACCGAAGTCCCCTAATTTAGCATTGAAATCAGAATCGAGCATGATGTTGCTGGACTTTATATCGCGGTGCACGACGCATTGTTCCCATTCTTCATGGAGGTAGAGCAACGCTGAGGCTGTGCCTTGCATGATTTTGTACCGCTTCTCCCACGGCAAGAAGGTTCGTTCTTTGAACAGATGAAAATCGAGACTACCATTTGACATGTGTTCATAGATAAGGAGAAGTTCCTTCTTCTCATGGCACCAGCCGATGAGTTGGACTAAGTTTCTATGCCGGAGCCGGCTTATGGTCTTCACTTCGCTGGCGTACTCCTTTACCCCTTGTCTTGACCCCGGATTAATCTTCTTGATTGCAACGTCAGCATTCATGTTGATCAAGTATCCTTTATACACTCTTCCAAAGCCTCCTTCCCCAAGTAACCGTTCGGTTGCAAAATTGTTAGTAGCCGCGACCAAGTCCTTGTAGTAGAATTTCTTGGGGCCCGGCACTTGCTCAAATTCCTCATCAATTGCCAGATCATCTTCTTCTCCGCTCATGTCAGTTCCCTTTCTCTTCGAACGGTGACGAAACCAAATGAAAGCCAGAGCAAGAATGAGCAAAACGAAAGAACCAGAGCCCAAGGTAGCCCACAGCCATAACTTGCTCTTTTTTCCAGCCACTTGCACATTAGAGTGGAATTCCCATGCCTCAATAGTGTGTAACTCGAACAGCGCACCCGTGGCAGCGGAGAAACCGAAAGTCACCCATTCCGGCAAATATTCTGTCAGGTTGACTACATCAGAGATGGCGGAGGAATTTATGTTGGTACCTGTGGCATCGGCGTCTATCACGACCACGCTCAAGTTCTGCGTGCTAGAATTGTACGATATCGTAGCATCGATCCGCCCACCGCTCATAATTTTATCCTTGAACCAATAGACGCAGTTATATGCCGCGGAATTGAGATCATTCACGTCTATGCCGACATGTTGAACTTCTCCGGGACAATCCGGGTCCACGACCACAGTCTTGTTATCATTGTGAAAAGTGTCAAACTCCACGGCTACAAACCGATCGGAAGAGTTTAAAGGGTCGCGGCCAGGATTTATAATAGCCAGGGCGCCTCCGAACGAGTTGACCGGGAGTCGAGACCCTTCGGGGACGAGAAAGAAGGTCATCCCATCGGCTAAGTTCCCGCTGTTCTCCGAGTTGATAACAAAGGTGAATCGAGTGGTGAAATCCGCCACGTTTCCGGTCGCCTTATCCCAAAGGCGCATCGGCTCGTGGTACGTGGCCCACCCCACGCTATTATTGGGGGCCTGGGCTCGCTCGCTCTTCGTAAGCGTGATGAAGCCGTCACTTGAAATGGCCGCATCGGGTTCTGTTTTAATAATGGTCTGGTTGAAAGACGTGATGTTGAAATCGATGGCCTGAGATGATGCCGAAGCAGTGAAGGCGATGGCTAGAGAGAGAACCAAGACCAAGAGCGATCGAAGCTCTCTGGCCTTGAAACTTTGGAAATCTGAGCTGTGAAGTTCCATAGCAATCTTGAAGCCAGGGACTCAGCACAGCTTTTTGGGGTGCTTCGACATCGTTACATGAGCATATAAATGAACGTGGAGTGGCCCCACGAATTACCTAGCCTTTTGGTTCTTGAACAACTCGCAGTCCATCTTGGAACGGTTCAGCGAAAACGTAAACGAGTGAATCCACACAAGCTTCCCCGACGACTAGTCTCTAGACCTGAAAAAATTAAAATTGATAAGAATAACACGGTTCTCTAGAAAAATAAATAATTTTCATCGCAATGATTAATACAACCTAAGAGGTTCGTGTTGTCAAATATCGTGGGGACACTTCGTGAATGATCAATTAGGAAAATTCCGCCGCGAAGCACTGATCACACGCGTAAACCGCGAGAAAAAGCATACCCGTTGAAAACCTAGGTTCCCTTTGTTGGTCATTGCACAAGTTGCTCTAGAGGACAGCCTTTACTTTTAGGGAGCGTTTGGTTCACGAAAAACAAAATATTTACAAAAATATATTTATAAAAGCTGTCGCTCGTATCATTTTAAAGAATAGATGAATATTTTCATCGTCCACGAAAATATTTACATTGTCTTTTATGAAAACATTGTTCATATACCAAGGGTCTACATAGCGACGATTCTGTTCCGAAAAATGATTCTGATTAGATTTGATTTTTTCTGATTATGTTCCCTAAATAAGTTTTAAAGAATCAAAACGTATTTGGTAACTGCACAAATTTTCTGTTTCGAGAAGTCACATCAAGTTAATTGCCAGATCTAGGCAAGGGTCGTCTTTGCCTAGATTAGCGAGGGCCGCCCTCATCGAGTTTAGGCGAGGAGACAACGGACAAAGCTAAGTCAAGTAAAACTCACCGGAGTCGGACGACGAGGACGATGGACAACGGCAGTGGAGCTGGCAGGTCACAGAAGCGGCAAGCGAGGGAGTGAACTGAGACCTTGTTTTGTTTTAGGTTGAGAGAAAATAACAAGAGAATCGAAGGAGAAAATGAGAGATGTGAGACTTCATACCATTTTGTGTTTTTGAAAAGTGATTCTTTTTTAGAATCAACTTTTTTTTATTCTTTTTTTTGCTCCAAACTTGATTTCGAGAACAAAATCATAATCATCATGTTACCAAACATATTTCTCATCATTGTTTATTTTGGGGAACAAAATCAAAAATTAGAATCATTGCCATGCAAATCCTAATTCTTTCTAGAGATATAATCGGTTGTTTTTTAAAAAAATATTTTTCAAGTCATTCATTTTCTAAAACAAAGGAAGCTCTAACGCTAGACTTTTTCCTTTTCTGGAATTCAAAGGGTTTTTAGGAGACTTTGTCAACGTCAGGCTTCCGTTATTCGGTCAAAAACAACAATTGACCATGGGCGACTCAGCCATATATTGACCATCTCCACATGACCTATATTTGACATTCAATTTCAATGATGTCATCTCCATTTAAGCCACGTAATTTGGTGTACCGATGTCATCGCCAGCGTAAGGAGGGAATTAAATACCATTTCGACATTGTACTTTCCTGCCTTTTCCTTTGTGGGGGGTGTTATAATACTGGTTTTTTCCCTCTTTCTTCAATTTGTGATTGGTCATAGTGCATGATCCACAATTCATGATTGCGAACTTTAGAAAATGGATTGACAATTGCTCGTTGTAGTGATGGTATATGAATGCAAAGAAAATGAAGAGTTCATCGTACTAGATCGACATGACAAGGGATTGGGCTGAGGAGACTTTGTCAATGTTATGCTTTCGTTATGCGGTCAAAAGCACCAGAGGACCATCAGCAACTGAGCCACATATTTGACCTTTGATTCAATAGATTTTTCAAAGCACTGTCATTAGGGAATAGGTTGACTAAATTAAATACGGATCATTTTGCCACACTGCTTTCTAGTATAATACTGGGTTTTTCCCCCATTTCTTTAATTCATGCAGTTCATTAAGAGCAGAAAATTTGCCTTTTATGCTGTAATTCATGCAGTTCATAAGCCTTTTTTCAAGTATCTAAACCAACAGAAAATCTCCACTGCTTTTCAGTTGCGTTAAGGGTGTGTTTGATCGCTCGTATCACTTACAAAAATAAATTAATTAATTAAAAACATTTCCATCGTTACGAAAACCTTAAACATAAATTGTTGTCGATAATGAAAATATTATTCATTCACTAATTATTCAAGGGATCAATTTTAGAAAAATATTTTTCGAATCATTCATTTTAACGGAACCTAATTCCATTGAATCTGGGCAAGTGTTGTTGAACCTCTGTTGTGTTTATTCCATAAATCCACGTCGGATGATAGCATACTATGGTTGAAAAATCGCAACCATGTTCAAATGGAGCTGCACAGGCAATATCATGCGTCTCACTTTTGAAAAGAGGCGACTTACAGGTTGTTCAACATTAGACTTTTTGCTGATACCTGAGGAAAGGAAAAATCCAAGAAATTGAAAGCTTTCTGGAGATCGTTATTCTCGCTCGTAGAAGATCCCGTCTGGACATGACGATTCTTATTTTCAGCTTGGGAAGAAAAAGGGACTCCCTCCCATGTAAGGCTGCATTTGTTTTCGTAGAAAAAAAACTTTCGAAAAAATATTCTCCCGCTTTTCAATATTTGCTCACGAAAAATGGATAAGTCAAGAAAAATATATTTTTCAACCATGAAAAAAAACACCTTGAAAAGTAGAAAAAATTATTTCCTTTTTTTGAGAAGAGGGAAACATTTTCGTTCATCTTTTTTCTCCTTCACTCCTTCATATTCATTTTCTTTTTAATTATTTAAAATAACAATTTCGAATTCTTTCGTACTCTACTATTCCAATAATTTTTATTCTTTTTAGTCTTTTCTTTTTTATTTCTCTATAGGTTGTCGACCACTGTGACGGCCGATGACCAGCCACAACCACTCATCAACCTCAGGCAAGCTCACCTCGCCAGATCTTGTGAGGCTCGAGCTTGCCTACGGCCGGTCAACAGTCATCACTATGAGTAGTGACTACCGAAGAAGAAGGGAAAAGATAAAAAGAGAGGAAAAAAAAGAAATTAAATTATAATAAAAAATTAAAATAATAAGAATTCGGATTTTTTAAAGATATATAATATAATAAAAAATAATTATTAAAATGAATGCACGAAGGAAAATTAAATCTGATTTTCCATACTGAACGATGAAAAATATTTTCTAATTTATTTTCTGATTTCAGTAGAAGATCAAAAAGTGTTGTCATTTTTTTGAAAAAATGACATCTCAGAAAGCATTTTTCAAAAGCAAATCATTTTCCGCGAACTGAACAAGCCTAAGAATTCATCTCCAGTAGCTTAGACTCTGGCCTGTTCAAGGAGAGATCGAGCTTTTTGAGATTTGGAAAAGGGAAACTGAATCGAACGAGGCATAGCCTCGACATTGCTATGTATCCATAAAGAATGCGAACGATGCATTGCCCATAGGTAGGGGTGTCAACGATACAGTTCAGTTTGATTTTTTTTAATAATCGAACCAAACCAAACTATTATGGTGAATGGATGAATTGAACCGAATTGTGACTCGAATCGAATACGTATCGAATTGAACTGAACTGAATCTATTTTTTGATTAATTATTTGTAAAAAATTTGAAATTTTTATTTTTATTTTTTAATCTTTTTATTTTCTTGTTTTCTTTTCTCCTTCTTCCTCCTTCCTCCTCCGATCGCAAACCTCTGCGAGGGCAGCTACCCGATGATCGGCTATGATATGTGGACCAGCAAGCTCAAGGCTCAGTGAATCGAGCCTCATCAGATCTGGCTCAACCGGGCTTAGCCTCGAGCAAGCGAGGCTTGCCTTACTAGATCCGGCAAAACTCAATCTCGCTTGAGGCCAACGAGGCTCAGCCTAAGCTCATCGGCCTTCGGTGAGGTCGGGCAGAAGCTGAGCCTAGCCTGTTGCTAGCAACTGGTTGAGAAGAAATTACAAAAGGAAGAAGGGGGAAAAAAAGAAATAATTGAAGAAATAATTAAAAAATTATTCAAAAAATTAAAAAATTCAAATTAGTTAATAATTTTTTAGGAAAATCAATTCCTTGACAACAACGAAAATCATTTTCTAGTTTTTTTTATGACCGAGGTTCACGCGGCTCGCTGACGAGCTTACGCTCGAACTAGCAGTGAAGCACGACTAATTCTCAGGGGAGAAGGGGTACTAGCGCAGCAACTTACCGCCCACGACCCCCCACTTAAATCACCGATGGCGAGTAAGTTTCGACCCTGCGACCCGCGAGCAAAGCTCAGCGTGGGCCTTGGAAGTCTAATCCTTACTAACGCGACCACCGATGGGTGGGTAAAATCATTTTCTAGTTCATTTTTAAGTCTTAGCCAAACACTAAAAAAATATTGTCATTTTCGTGAAAAATAACTTTCCGAAAAATATTTTCCGCGAATCAAAAGAAGTCAATATTCTCTCTAATGGGGGCGGAGCAATTAGACCTAGTTCAATACTATAAATTGACTAAAACATCCTTAGCATTTGGATATTACTGCAAAAGTGTTTAAATCCTAAAACACACACATAGCTATATCAACAAGAATAGAGAATTTGTGGCAGTAACGGCGAAAATTGTCCAAAAAGTCATAAAAACTATTGTATGGGACTCAATTCAATCCTAAACCTTTCAATTATGCAATTTAAATTTAGGACTTAAATGATAAAATTTCAAAAGATTTAGGATTAAATTGACACGATCGAAAGGTTTAGGACTTAACTTGTATAATTAAAAGGTTTATGATTCAATTGGCCTCCGAACAATAGGTTTAAGACTTTTTGGATGATTATCTCAGTAGTAATGACTATCGGACAACTGATCGCCCAACCTAAGGAAACTCGATGTCGTCCAAGGATGGGAGGGAGGGAGGCAACGATAGAGTGGAGAAAGGCGGATAAGGCGGTGGAGTCGCGCGACTGAGAAGAAGGTTGGTGGTGACAAATAACAATGCGTTAACGACGATAGAGCAGCGGTGGTGGTGAAGGAGGCCGATGGATTGAGGATCAAGGAAGAGGGGCCGGAGGGAAAAGAAGAAATTCAAAGTAAAGAAAAATGAATGGAAGACTACCTCAAAACCGTTCAATTTATTTACGTCGATCTCTTAAGGCGGTAAATTAAATACCCCTAAATTGAAAGTATCTGAAATCCTTTTTTTTTTTTTAATGAAAGCTTCTGCGCATGATTTCAAAGGTATCGTCAAAATCTGATACAAATCCAATACCAAATTCTCTTGAGAATGGGCCAATACAATTTGAAAATCCCAGGAAGGTACATTATGGTACGTTTATCCTCGAACTAACTTTCCTCTGAAAAGAAAATTTCCAAACTAGTATATTCATAACAAATTTATCTCTAAATTAATTTTTACCTCACAAAAAATAACGAAACCGATACCTGAAATCCAGATCTACATCATGATGTCATTTCGCCCCAGATACCGTTAAAATGCATACGTATCAACATGATGCATATGAGTGCAAAATATATATAATATGAAGATAGATGAATCTGACGTGAAAAATGCACATGCATTGGCATGTACGGATTTTGACGGGATAACCGGGAGGTAGGTTTGGGTCAGGAGGCTCGATTTTGAGATTTTCCGTGAAATTAAAATCAGTTTGGGGTCGATGCGTTATGGTGCCGAACTACCAGCTTGAGGATTTTAATTCTATTTATCTCCCAAGACTCACCACGGTCACCATATCTATGTACGACTTTTGGGGTGTATTTCTTTACCAAAATAATCCCCCAAAAAAGCAACTTTTGTCTTATAAATTAACAAGAAAAATCAAATGTACTCTCCCTCCCACAAAAGCGTGCTTCTTCTTCCTTCCTGTCCCATGTGCGCAGAAAAGCATCTTTTCATTCTGACGAATTATAAAAAAAAATCTTAAATTTATTATAATTTTGTTAATTTAATCATAAACTTTTTTATTTAGCAATTGAATCTTAAACCTTTTGTATTTGTACTAATTCAGTCTATCTACTCAATTTTGACTGGAAATCGCTGACATTATGTGGCCGATGTTGACGTTAACAATTTTAATGATATTTTAATTTTTAAAATTTTTCTTATGTATTTAGTCTTTTCTTTCCCTTTTTTTTTATTTTCCCTTCCTTCTTTCTCCTGTTGATCGCTAGACCTCAGCAACCAATTAGAGGCAAGAACCGACGAACTCGCTCTCGCCGATCATTGGTGAGGGCAAGCCTCCCCATTGCCCGCCCTTGGCAAGGTCAGGCCTTGCCCAACAATGACGAGGTTTGCCTTTGCCAGTGGTCGACGGGGGCAAGCTCATTAGAGGCCGGCAAGTCAAGGTCAACCTTGCTAGCCCTTGCCTTTGGCTGGCTAGTCATCGACCGTGATCGGCTAGAGAAAGAAGGAACGAAAGAAAAAAAAAAGAAAGAGAAAGAAAAAAATATATAATTCAAAAAATATCACAATATTCTGAAAAAAAAAAATTTACTTCAACGCAGACTACATCACGAAGGACGGCCGGCATCTAGATCACCGGTTTCCGATCAAAATTGAGCCAATGGACTACATTGACACAACTACAAAAGATTTAGAATTCAATTAATAAAAAAATTAGAATTGAATCAATACAATTGTAATATGTTTATAATAATTTTTTGGTAATTTTCCCTTTTAATTCAATCACACACTAGTGCGACACGGGCGATCCAAAGCTTGGCTAAAATGGAGAGGAGCTTCCCAGTCAAGATGGTTGAAGCGCTGTTTTCCATCACAAAATTCCAAGAGTTCATACGGCGCGCCGTTGACAAACCTGTCACCCCCTTTACCTCGTACGTGAAGGACGCACACCCTTCTTTGGTTATTTTCTAGGAAGGGAATTATTTCTAGTCTAAGAATATCACGTGATTTGCAAAATGAGAAGGGGATCTTCGAGTAAACTTTTCGTATGTGATGGAAAGAAGAATTTTCTTCATTAACATTCGGATCTAACGGGTTCAACATACGGCTTATGGAGACTATTGAGTCTCAGTCGGTAGCTACGGACCCTGGCCAAAGTACGATGATCCAACCTATAAGCTTTAACGCTCTGCTCGCGACAGGCTAGTCAGCATGGGCCAAGCGATCAACAAGTACACTTAACACGACTCTACGCCACATGGGTTGCGAACGGCGTAGAATATGTTGGTCTCACCAGATCCAACGACCACAATAAAATCTAATCCTACACAGTTCTAGGTGATCAATTAGGCTGGAGGGTTCGATGGATACTGAAGTCTGAAGGAACAGAGAGACCAAATGGAGCAGAAGGGTATTATGAGGTCGGGAGTGTCTCTTTGTTAGGTTTTAATGCATTCGGAGGGAATATTCTTATTCCGACTCGGTTGTCCCCCTCTATTTTCATTTATTTGTCTCTTTAATTAGTATAAAAATTTAAATAAGGATCGGATTGAAGTGCCATTATATTTTTTCAAATAAAGGTCTAAAGTGGATATTGTTTCGAAAATTATGATAATTTTCAAATAAGGGCCTGAAGTATGACTATTTCAAGTAAGGGTCTCACCTCGCCGGTTGGTCGGCTGACCGGCTAAATATTTTGGTCGATGAATGGTATTTTCACCAAAAGACAAGTTTAACTTAATTTTTAGTTAAATTAAATTAAAATTAAATTTTCACCAAAAATTAATTTTTGAAGCAAAAGTGTTCCCATGTGTGCCCTAACTGACCATGGAAGTTCCAAAGGGTGACTAAAATAGAGAAAAGGTTCCCAGTCAAAATGGTTAAGCATTGTTTTCCATTACAAAATTCCAAGAGTTCATACTATGCGTTGTTGACAAACCTTTCACCCCATTTACTCCGCCGGCCCTGCCTCTGGTTGATCATCGGCTGGTGATCGGTCGAAGATAGAAGGAGTGGAAGAAAAAAGAAAGAAAAGAAAGAAAGAATTAATATAAAATTCTGAAAACTATCACAATATTCTTTAAAAAAAATTTCAAATCTGCTCCGAATGCATCACAGAGGATGGCTAGCGTCTAGGTTGACAATTTCCGATCAAATTTAACCGAATGGGCTAAATTGACACAAATGCAAAAGGTTTAGAATTCAATTGATAAAAAAAATTATAATTGAATTGACACGGTTATAATATGTTTATGACATTTTTTTAGTAATTTTCTCTTTCAATTAAGGTTTCATTTGTTTCACGAAAAATGTGATAATTTCGGAAAATATTTTTCGAAAAGTCATTTTCTAAGAAAATAACGATGTTTTTCGGCGTTTAGCTAATACTTAAAAATGAACCTAGAAAACAATTTCCGTCATTTGTCAAGGAATTGATTTTCCTAAAAAAAATTTATTATATAATTTGATTTTTTTAATTATTATTTATTTGTTAAATAAAATATATTTTCTACTTTTTAATTACTTTCTTAAATTTTTTTCTCTTTTTTTATGTAATTTTTTCTCAGCTAGTCGGCGACCAACGACTAGCCATAGGCTAGCCTCAGCCTCGGCTTGACCTCGATGAAGGTCGGTGAGCTTAGGCTGAGCCTCGTCGACCTTCAGCGAGACCAAGCTTCACCGAATCAAGCGAGGCGAGCCCTGCTCACTCGATTAGAATGGATTTTTTTTTTCTAATTTTATTCCCTAGATGAGTTTTAGAGAATCAGAACATGTTAGTAACTGCATAAAATTTCTATTTCAAAAAGCCACATCAAGTAAATCGCTAGATCTGGGCGAGGGTCACCTTCACCTAGATCGGTGAGGGCCACCCTAATTAGGCTCGGGGGAGGAGATGAGGGACAGAATTGAGTCGCGTGAAACTCACTGGAGTCGGGCGATGAGGACGATAGAGCTATCGGGTCACAGGAGTGGTAGGTAAGTGTCACACCCCAAAACCACAATAATGGGGGTTGTGACACGGCCATCCCTTTCTCAAAAGGATGCAGCCGCAACTTAACCAGAATTCAACCTAATAACAAATATATATATCCATACATACAAACTCAAAATGCGATCCATGTGCATATTTCTTTAATCTATTCCATGGATGAATGAAGTCTTGACACATGTTATTTTCAGTCCTGCATGTCATGCATCATATTCTCTTGCATAAAAATGGGATTAAAACTCCTCCACAAAAAAAAATCATCATCATTCATTTGCATTGTCAAAATTTAGGTTCAATTTTGTCTTTGAGCGAAACCTCTACGAGTCTCCGCTCAAAGAGGGGCAGCTGTTGACACCTAAATTTTGACTTTTTAAAATTCATTCACTTAAGTACATAAAAAAAATGAGAATTTGTTCTCACCAAAAATTAATTTTTTCATGCATTGCATATTTAATTTTTTGTCGGTCATGCATTTTATTATGGTTAACGACGGAGGATTTGAGTTTAAATTGACAAACGATTGGACTGAGCATGAGGGAGGTGTGCCGAAAGGCTTATGAAGTTTTGAACTTAAAAGTTTTTTGTCCACAGGGACTGAATTGCAAATACATAAAACTTCAGGGACTGAATTGCAAATACATAAAATTTCAGGGGCTGAATTACAAATACATAAAATTTTAGGGATTGTTTTGCAAATAAGAGTTAGTGGAGAAATTAGAAAGGAAGATGGAGAAGGGAAGATATAGAAGGGAAGATGGAGAAATTAGAAGGAAAGATGGAGAATGGAAGATGGTAGAATTAGAAGGGAAGATGAAGAATTAGAATGGGAGATGGAAAGATTAGAATGGAAGATGGTGAATTAGAAAGGAAGATGGAGATAAAGAATGGAGGATGGTGGAATTAGAAGGGAAGATGGAGATAAAGAAGGAAAGATGAAGTTAGTGGAAAAATTAGAATGATAGATGAAGATAGAGAAAGGAAGATGGGGAAGTAGGCTATAAAAGGAGGAAGAATGAGAGCCTTGAAAAAGAGGGATTTTTGGAGAGATTAGAGAGAAATTGGGAAGACTTTAGAGATTGGAGAAAACTTGAGTAGAGATTTTGGGAGAGAAGAAAATTTAGAGAGAAAAAGAAAACAAAAAAAAAGAGAATTCTTTTAGAAGAGAGAATTGAGGGGAACGAGAGTTCGAAGCTCGGAGTTACCATCTTCATCGACCAATACCATCCGCGAGTCCTTCCCCGTCGTTCGAGCCGCGAGCCGCGATCCACAATCTTGATCCACGAGGAAATCCAAGGTTCGAGTTCGATAATCAAATCCGTCAAGTCATGTAACGATTCTAATCATTTAGCATATTCGAAATTGTGTTGCCTAAATGGACTGATTTGAATTTTGATTATACCTTGTTGGACATATTGCATTTCTTTGGAATAAATTGCATATCCAATTTTTGAGATTTTTATTGCACGTTGTAATATTTTCTTTAAAAAAAAGGGGGGGTTTGCTTTTGTTGCACATTTTCACATCATGTAGATAATTGCACGCGTAATTTATCTTGTAAATATTTAGATTAAACCGCATGCATTGCATATAACTTAGTTCCTTACCTTGTCATAAAAAGAAAATAAAAAAAAAATTGCACCTTTGAATCTCAAGTGTAAATTCATCAAAATTGCCAAGTTGAATATTTTCATGAAATTGGTACCGAAAGGGCGCTAGTAGAAATATCAGTGTAACCAAGTCCCCGAACTCATTAATCTCTAGTTCGTAGGAATAAAGTATTTCTCCCGATACTTTATTTAGGTGTCTAATCAACCTACCCAAAATAATTAGTGGCGACTCCAAGATAAATCCTTCTTTTGATGAAATTGAACCTAAGTCACGATTTGGTAGAACTTGGGAGAGTTCGAGCTAGGCTAGTTAATTCAATTTAATTAACCTGGTAATCCATTAACTTTAAAAATTGGGAAACTGATTTTTTTTAGGTCGCGACATGAAGCAGAAACAACAAGAAGGAGAGAGTAGGGAACATGGTTCGATTGGGATTGGTGACGAACATGGTGGCGAATTAGAGAATTTTAGGTCTAGTTTTTGTTCAAGATGACAGACCAACTAGTGGGAGATTGAAGAAATGACGATCTTGGTTTGAGATGCGTGACGATGAATTGAAATTGGGGGCGATGCAAGGCTTTCCTAAGCACATTTAGCATATGCAACTTGATCCATAGGGCTGAGCCTCACGAAGGCAGATCTAAGCCAAAAATGACTAAATAGATAAATTAAAAGTTAAAAGATTTCGAAAAAAGAAACTCAAAAATTGAACCAAACTGAATTGAATTTTTGGTTCAATTCATATTTGTTTAAGTTGGATTCAACTACTCGCCCTAATGGTTCGGGTCAATTCGTTTTTTGAAAAAGCGAACCGAACTAAACTGTTGACACCTCTACTATACAATATTGTATATTAGAAATTTCCGATTCGGTATCGCGGTTGGATCTTCATGACTCCTGCCATAGCTGATGACTCTAAACCTATGTTGCTCCTCTTCCCCTCAGCCTGCCAAGTGACTTCACTTAATATTTATCGTAAGTTCGTATTTCATTAATAGTTTTGGTTTGAGCTTGTGAATAACTATATATATATACACACACTCTTTTTTGCTTGTTATTGAATGATGTAACAGATAGAAGTAATGCGCTAATTATAGTGGAGTATTTTGCTAAATGTAACCCTAATTTAAGGTTGAATTAGGATAAGCCTTATGTCTCATTTTTACGCTTGTCGTGGTCGTATGTCAAATCCTAACATAAACGAAGCGCAACCAAAGGGCATCATCCAATCCATCTACGCGTTTATAGTTCGTCATGCCAAGTGCCTTCACTAATCACCAACAACATCAGCTTGGACTGCTTCGGTCCATTCGCCATGGTCGCACACCATATAAAACAACAAAGCCTAAGTAATAGCACCAGGTCGTATCCCTGTGGCCGACATTTGCTCCAACAAATCCAAACCTCACTCTGTCGGAGACTCTCACGTAAGCTTTGCAACCTTCGATCTTAAAGTGCGTACGCTTTACCCATTTGGAACAATGGCAAGGGTTGCATAGGCAAGAGTAGTACTTAGAGCTGATGGTTCAGAAAATGGATGAGCACGGCCTCGGGGATTAACAGATTGCTAGGTGGGCTTGGGTGACTCTTGAGAGCACGGACTCTCCCAAACCCTACCGACTACAAATTGGTTTATTATTTATTTGTAATTGAATGAGACTAAAGTCGCCATTAACCTATTCTAGGAGCTTAGTAAGGCGCAGTCAATCACCTTACTTCTACAAACTGTAGATTTCGGGTTTGGAGTTTTAATTAGAAAACTCTAACTAGCAAATGAGAGTAGATAATAAACCATCAAAGAAGATGCATACTACTTTACTTAATCATGGAGATCAAACAGAAGTCTAAATATGAAGAGTAATTATTGAGAAATTTATATGGAGTGAATAATATACAAAATCAAATCTCGAAGTTCAAATTACAACTCAATCTGATTATACTAAGGAAGTGGATAATATTGTATTTGCGAGCAATGCGGAGGAATCTGATCGAGAGGATTGTATAGAAGAGGTCGTAAATGTGAACAGTTCGGTGTCTCTGGTCGAGGTGGCATACAATGAAACAATTGATGATTGAGAGAATGGGATTGGTAATTTCGATGGTAAAAGAGCTTTATCCTATTAGGTTATTCTATTTCGAGTTACCATCGCATCAAGACTTTCTACTTTACTCCTAGTTGGCGATTTTAAAAGAAGTGAGAATATGATATCTTGACTTCAAGAAGACAGCTGTCCTTTTGAAAAGACATATCGAGCATAATTAAAGCAAGCAAATGATTTCAAATTCGAGTTATATGACGGAATAACACTCGTATACCAACCTCAGCCCAAAGAAAGAAAAACGACACCCTCTCCCCCTCTCTTTCTCTTGTCTCTGCCAGTTCCGCGCGAGCACACCAAGTTGTTTCGTTTTTCCATTTGCAAATGCATAAACCGAGGGAAGATCTGGTTTGATTTTAATAATTAAAGTGAAGATTGTCGTTTTATATTTTATACTTTTTTTTTTCTTTTATCTTCTCCCCTGAACAAGGGAAGTACAGGGTGACTCGATCATTCCTCCATGTGCTCTTGCTCTGCAGTGTTAAGCTTTCACGGGCTCCAAGACGATGGCTCCGTCTTTTGATGAAGTAAAGTGTGGGCCCACTTTACTTTCGAGCGCACCATCCGCTGATCTGTCAGCATTCCTTCGGGACTGGTCTTTCCATCGGCCTTCCTGATCATAGAAGTTCTTGAAAACTTCTCACCGGGGGGTGGAGGAGATGGCAGCAAGTGCTTTGGCTTCGCCGTGCCGCACGATACCTCCCGGAATCAGCCCCATCGCCCATCGCTCAGCTCGATTTGCTTTTTATGCTTCAAGACCTCCCGTGCCCAAACCAGGGAGAGAAAAAGAGAGAGGGTCTTCTTCTCTTTGAAAATTCCTTTTTCTTTCTGTCGCAATTTTTTGGTTCTATGTTTCCGATTTGTGCAACCAACTGAGCAAGATTTCACAAGTTGATATCGGTTTCTTGTTTAATCGTAGATTCTTGAAATTGGAGGTGGATACTGTGTTCTCAATCTCTTTTCTTCCATGTCGCAACAAATTTTAGTTCCCATTCAGATACGAGACTTTGTTCAAATTACAAAATCATAGATTCTTGAAGAAATTTATATAAAGCGAATAATATACAAAATCAAATCTCAAAGTTCAAATTACTAACTCCAATTGATTACACCAATGAAGTGGATAATATCGTATTTGGGAGCAACGCAGAGGAATCTGAATGAGAGAATTATGCAGAAGAGGTCGTAAATGTGGACAATTCAGTGCCGCTGGTTGAGGTGGTGTGGAACGAAACAATTGATGCTTGAGAGAACGGGACTGGCAATTTCGATGGGAGAATAGGCGGCGGAGTGTTGAAGTTGAGAACGCTGAACACTTCTCTTATGGAAGGACGAGCGATGTGGTCTGGATGAGCGCACCACAACCCTACGATCATCGAGCACTTGAGCTGCTTTTCATCAAAATCAGTACCAAGTTTCGACTCCGCCGTGTCAAGTATCCTCCCGTTCCCGTACAGCTCCCAAACCCAGTCCACCAGTCGAACTTGGCCTTCCTCTGCCCTCGATTCGATGACTTTTCTTCCACAAGCTATTTCTAATAGGACAACTCCGAAGCTATAGACATCCGATTCTCTACTCGCCTTGCTGGTGTAAACGTATTCAGGAGCCATATAGCCCATGGTTCCGGCCAACACCGTCGTTTGCAGCCCTTTAGCATGATCGACTAGCCGAGCCAAACCGAAGTCCCCTAATTTAGCATTGAAATCAGAATCGAGCATGATATTGCTGGACTTTATATCACGGTGTAGGACGCACTATTCTCATTCTTCATGGAGGTAGAGCAACGCTGAGGCTATGCCTTGCATGATTTTGTATCGCTTCTCCCACGGCAAGAAGGTTTGTTCTTTGAACAGATGAGAATCGAGACTACCATTTGACATGTGTTCATAGATAAGGAGAAGTTCCTTCTCCTCATGGCACCACCCGATGAGTTGGACTAAGTTTCTATGCCGGAGCCGGCTTATGGTCTTCACTTCACTGGCATACTCCTTTACCCCTTGTTCGGCTCTTGGATTAATCTTCTTGATTGCAACATTAGCATTCATGTTGGTCAAGTATCCTTTATACACTCTCCCAAAGCCTCCTTCCCCAAGTAACCGTTCGGTTGCGAAATTGTCAGTAGCCGCGACCAAGTCCTTGTAGTAGAATTTCTTGGGCCCAGGCACTTGCTCGAATGCTTTATCCATATCATCTTCTTCTCCGCTCATGTAAGTTCCCTTTCTCTTCGAACGGTGACGAAACCAAATGAAGGCTAGAGCAAGAATGAGCAAAACGAAAGAACCTGAGCCTAAGGTAGCCCATAGCCATAACTTGCTCTTTTTTCCAGCCACTTGCACATTAGAGTGGAATTCCCATGCCTCTATTTTGTGCAACTCGAAACTTAGACCCGTAGCAGCGGAGAAACCGAAAGTCACCCATTCTGGCAAATATTCTGTCAGGTTGACTATGTGAGAGATGGCGGAGGAATTTATGTCGGTGCCCATAGCATCGGCGTCGGTCGTGAGGACGCTCAAGTTCTGCGTGCTAGAATTGTACGATATCGTAGCCTTGATCTGACCACCGCGCATGATTTTATCTGTGAACCAATTAACACAGTTGTAGACCGAGGAGTTAAGATTATTCAAATCTATACCGACATGTGGACAATATGGGTCCACGACCACAGCAGGCTCTTTCACGTTGGGATAAGTGTCGAACTCGACGGCTACAAACCAATCGGAAGAGTTTAAAGGGTCGCGGCCACGATTTATAATAGCCAGGCCGCTTCCAACTGAGTTGTTGGGGAGTTGAGACCCTTCGGGGACGAGAAAGAAGGTCATCCCATCGGCGAAATAGCCGAAACCCTGATTCTGCATCGAGTTGATAACAAAGGTGAATCGAGTGGTGAAATCCGCCACGTTTCCGGTCGCCTTATCCCAAAGGCGCATCGGCTCGTGGTACGTGGCCCACCCCACGCTCAAAGCGCTGACCTGTGCTTTCTCGCTCCGCGTAAGCGTGATGGAGCGATCACTTGAAATGGCCGCATCGCCTTCTATTTTAATAATGCTCTCGTTGAAAGCCGTGATGTTGAAATTGATGCCCTGAGATGATGCCGAAGCAGTGAAGGCAACGGCTAGAGAGAGAACCAAGACCAAGAGTGATCGAAGCTCTCTGGCCCTGAAACTTTGGAAATCTGAGCTGCGAAGTTCCATTTTCGTTTAGGTTTCCAGAGCAATCTTGAAACCAGGGACTTAGCACAGCTTTTTGGGGGTGCTTCGACATCGGTACACGCGCACATAAATGAATGTGGAGTGGCCCCACGAATGACTTAGTCTTTCGGTTCTTGAACAAGTGGCAGTCCATCTCGGAACGGTTCAGCGAAAGCGAAAACGAAAACGAGTGAATCCACACAAAGGGTCCCCGACGACTAGTATCTAGACCTGAAAATTTTAAAATTGATAAAAATAACACGGTTCTCTAGGAAAAAAAAATTTCATCGCAATAATTAATACAATCTAAAAGGTTCGTGTTGTCAAATATCGTGGGGACACTTCGTGAATGATCAATTAGGAAAATTGCGCCGCGAAGCATTGATCACACGCGCAAACCACGAGAAAAATCATACCCGTTGAAAACCTAGGTTTCCTTTGTTGGTCATTGCACAAGTTGCTTCATAGGACAGTCTTTCCTTTTAGAGAACGTTTGGTTCACAAAAAATAAAATATTTACAAAAATATTTTTATAAAAACTATCGCTCATATCTCTTTAAAGAATAGATGAATATTTTCATCGTCCACGAAAATATTTACATTGTCTTTTATGAAAACATTATTCATATACTAAGGGTCTGCATAGCAACGATTCTGTTCCGAAAAATTATTCTGATTAGATTTAATTTTTTCTGATTCTATTCTCTAAATGAGTTTTAAAGAATCAAAACGTGTTTGGTAACTGCACAAATTTTCTGTTTCGAAAAGTCACATCAAGTTAATTGCCAGATCTAGGCAAGGGTTGCCTTCGCGTAGATCGGCGAGGGCCGCCCTAATCGAGCTTGGGTGAGGAGATGACGAACAAAGCTAAGTCATGTAAAACTCACCAAAGTTGGGTGACAAGGACGGTGGACAACGGCAATGGAACTGGCAGGTCATAGAAGCGGCGGGTGAGGGAGTGAACTGAGACCTTGTTTTGTTTTAGGTCGAGAGAAAGTAACAAGATAACTGAAAGGGAAAATGAGAGATGTGAGACTTCATACCATTTTGTGTTTTTGAAAAGTGATTTTTTTTTTCAGAATTAATTTTTTTTATTCTTTTTTTTATTTGCTATAAAACTGATCTCGAGAATAGAATCAGAATCAGAATCATTATGTTACCAAATATATTTCTCATCTTTGTTTATTTCGGGGAACAAAATCAGAAAATCAGAATCATTGCTATGCAAATCCTAATTCTTTCAAGAGATATAATCATTTATTTTTAGAAAAATATTTTTCAAATCATTAATTTTCTAAAGGAATGGAAGCTTTAACGCTAGCCTTTGTCCTTTTCTAGAATCCGAAGGGTTTTTAGGAGACTTTGTCAACATTAGGCTTTCGTTATTCGGTCAAAAACAACTTGACCATGGGCGACTCAGCCACATATTGACCATCGACACTTGACCTATATTTGACATTCAATAGATTTTTATTCACCTAATCGCGATTTCAATGATGTAATCTTGATTTAAGCCACATAATTTTGTGAACCGATGTAATCGCCAGCGTATGGAGGGAACTAAATACCATTTCGGGACTATATGGCAAACATTTTCTGAATTTTTACTGAATTTACTGAATGTGCTGACGTAATATTTACTGAATTTTTTAAAAAATTATTATTATTAAAAAAAAAGTGTGAAAGAAACAAGAAAGAAAAAATGAGGAAAATGTTTTCCTCTTCTCAAAACGAGGAAAACATTTTTCACATTTTTGAAAGAGATTTTTTTCATAGAAAGAAAATATTTTTCAGAACTAGCCTATTTTCCGCATTTCAAATGTTGGAAAATTCGGAAAATAATTTTTAAGAAGTTATTATTCGCGAAATACACGGAGTCCCAATCCCACACACTAGCCGACAACGAGATTTCCAAAGCGTGACTAAAACGGAGAGGAGCTTCCCAGTCAAGATGGTTGAAGCGTTATTTTCCATCACAAAATTCCAGGACTTCATATGGCGTGTCGTTGACAAACGTGTCACCCCCTGGGATGCGCACCCTCCTTTGATTTTCTTGGTCTTCAGCCTTTGCAGTGACGAGCTGACTTCTTGCGAGAGTACTTGGGAAGACGTTGCTGTGAGATCAGCTGCCTGTTGATGGTTGAAGCAACGGGGAAATCTTACTGATATAGCGGCTATTTCTGCATTACTTCCTTCGCTCTTCTGGTGATTGTAAATCGGATAAATTCGCTTGGGGGTTCATCTTGACGTGCCGTGAGTAGCCCCCGTGCACTCGGATCGTTCGATTCTAGTATGAAACGGCATCATTGCCGAACTTGTAGCCCTATCTGCCAATGGCCTCCGAGATTTGATGGTCCGGGACATTGGTTCTTTTCTAGGAAGGGAACTATTTCTAGTCCAACAATATCACGTGGTTTGCAGAATGAGACGGGGATCTTCAAGTAAACTTTTCGTATGTGATGGAAAGAAGAATTTTCTTCATTAACATTCGGATCTAACGGGTTCAACATACGGCTTATGGAGACTTCGAGTCTCAGTCGGTAGCGACGGACCCTGGCCAAAGTACGATGGTCCAACCTATAAGCTTTAACGCTCTGCTCGCGACAGGTTAGTCAGCAATAGCCAAGCGATCAACAAGCACACTTAACACAACTCTACGCCACACGGGTTGCGAACGGCGTAGAATATATTGGTCTCACCAGATCCAACGACCACGATGAAATCTAATCCGACATAGTTCTAGGGGATCAATTAGGCTAGAGGGTATGGATACAGAAGTCTGAAGGAACAGAGAGAGGAGTAGATGGGTATTATGAGGTTGGGAGCGTCTCTTTGTTAGGTTTTAATGCATTCGGAGGGAATATTCTTACTCCGACTCGGTTGCCCCCCTCTATTTTCATTTATTTGTCTCTTTAATTAGTATAAAAATTTAAATAAGGATCCGTTGAAGTGCCATTATTTTTTTCAAATAAAGGTCTAAAAGTGAATATTATTTCGAAAATTATGATAATTTTCAAATAAGGGCTTGAAGTATGACTATTTCAAGTAAGGATCTCACCTTACCGATTGGTCGGCTAACCGGCTAAATATTCTGGTCACCTGACAAGTTTAACTTAATTTTTAGTTAAATTAAATTAAAATTAACTTTTCATCAAAATTAATTTCTAAAGCAAAGTGTTGCCATGCCATGTGTGCCCTAACTGACCATGGGAGTTCCAAAGAGTGACTAAAATAGAGAAAAGCTTCCCGATCAAGATGGTTAAGCATTGTTTTCCATTACAAAATTCCAAGAGTTCATACCTTGCATTGTTGACAAACCTTTCACCCCATTTATCCCACCGGCCCTGCCTCTGGTTGACCATCGGCTGGTGATCGGCCGAAGGTAGAAGGAGTGGAAGAAAAAAGAAAGAAAAGGAAAGAAACGAAAGAAAGAATTAATATAAAATTCTGAAAACTATCACAATATTCTTAAAAAAATTTCAAATTTTCTCCAAATGCATCACAGAGGATGGCTAACGTCTAGGTCAGCAATTTCCGATCAAATTTAACCGGAATGGGCTAAATTGATACAAATGCAAAAGGCTTAGAATTCAATTGATAAAAAAAAATGAATTGACACTGTTATAATATGTTTATGATATTTTTTTAGTAATTTTCCCTTTCAATTGAGGCTTCACTTGTTTCGCGGAGAATGCGATAATTTCAAAAAATATTTTTTGAAAATTCATTTTTTAAGAAAATAACAATATTTTTCGGCATTTAGCTAATACTTAAAAATGAACTTGGAAAACAATTTCCATCGTTTTTCAAGAAATTGATTTTCCTAAAAAAATTTATTAACTAATTTGATTTTTTAATTATTATTTATTTATTGAATAAAATATATTTTCTATTTTTTAATTACTTTCTTAAATTTTTTTTCTCTTTTTTTATGTAATGTTTCCTTAGCTAATCGATGACCAACGACTAGCCACAGGCTAGCCTCAACCTCGGCCTAACCTCGACGAAGGCCGGTGAGCTTAGGCTGAGCCTCGTCAACCTTCAGCAAGACCAAACTTCACCGAATCAAGCGAGGCGAGCCCCGCTCACTCGAGGCTGAGTTAGATTCAGTGAGACGAGGCCTCCCTCGAGGCCAATGATGCCAAGGCTTGCCTCATCAGCCTATGGCGAGGCTGAGTTTAGCCAAACTAGATCCGGCAAGCTTGGCCTCCCTTGAGGCCAGCGACGTCGAGGCTCATTGTCGAGCCTCGAGCTCGCCTTGGGCGAGCGGATCTTGTCGCCAAGTTCCACCATTAGCGGAGGAAGTAGGCAAAGGAAAGAGTAACAATAGGTAGAGGAAGCGGCAGAGGAAGGAGTAGTAGCGAAGGAGGAAGAATGAGAAAAGAAAAAAAGAGAAGACAAAAGAAACAAAAGAAACAAAAGAAGAAAATAAAAAGATTCAAAAAATCAAAAATATCAAAAACAAAAAAAAATTGAATTTTTAAAAAAATAATAATTATTAAAAAAGTGTAAAAGAAATAAATAAAAATAAAAAAAATGAGGAAAAATGTTTTCCTCTTCTCAAAATGAGGAAAATATTTTTCATACTTTTGAAAGAGATTTTTTCATAGAAGGAAAATTTTTTCAGGACTAACCTATTTTCCGCACTATAAATATTAGGAAATCTGGAAAATATTTTTTAAGAAGTTATTTTTTTCGAAATAAACGAAGTCCCAATCCCACACACTAGCTAACAAGGAGACTTCCAAAGCGTGACTAAAATGGGGAGGAGCTTCCCAGTCAAGATGGTTGAAGCGTTGTTTTCCATCACAAAATTCCAGGAGTTTCCAAAGCGTGACTAAAACGGGGAGGAGCTTCCCAGTCAGGATGGTTGGAGCGCTGTTTTCCATCACAAAATTCCAGGAGTTCATATGGCGCGCCGTCGACAAACGTGTCACGCCCTGTACAATGTACGTGAAGGACGCGCACCCTCCTTTGATTTTCTTGAACACCTCGCCGTCCATCTTGGAACGGTTCAGCGAAAGCGAAAACGAAAACGAGTGAATCCACACAAGCGTCCCCGACGACTAGTCTCTAGACCTGAAAAAATTAAAATTGATAAAAATAACACAGTTCTCTAGGAAAAAAAAAATTCATCGCAATAATTAATACAATCTAAAAGGTTCGTGTTGTCAAATATCGTGGGGACACTTCGTGAATGATCAATTGGGAAAATTCCGCCGCGAAGCATTGATCACACGCGTAAACCCCGAGAAAAATCATACCCGTTGAAAACCTAGGTTTCCTTTGTTGGTCGTTGCACAAGTTGCTCCATAGGACAGTCTTTACTTTTAGGGAGTTTGGTTCACGAAAAATAAAATATTTACAAAAACATTTTTATAAAAGCTATCGCTCATATCTCTTTAAAGAATAGATGAATATTTTCATCGTCCACGAAAATATTTACATTGTCTTTTATGAAAACATTATTCATATATCTGATTAGATCTGATTTTTTCTGATTCTGTTCCCTAAATGAGTTTTAAATAATTAAAAACGTGCTTGGTAACTGCACAAATTTTCTATTTCGAAAAGTCACATCAAATTAATTGCCAGATCTAGGCAAGGGTTGCCTTCGCCTAGATCGGCGAGGGCTGCCCTAATCGAGCTTGGGCGAGGAGACGACGAACAAAGCTAAGTCATGTAAAACTCACCAGAGTGGGATGACAAGGACGGTGGACAACGGCAGTGGAGCTGGCGGGTCATAGAGGCGGCGGGCGAGGGAGTGAACTGAGACCTTGTTTTGTTTTAGGTCGAGAGAAAGTAACAAGAGAATTGAAAGGGAAAATGGGAGATGTGAGACTTCATACCATTTTGTGTTTTTGAAAAGTGATTTTTTTTTTCAGAATTAACTTTTTTATTCTTTTTTTGCTATAAAATTGATCTCGAGAACAGAATCGGAATCGGAATCATTATGTTACCAAATATGTTTCTCATCATTGTTTGTTCCGGGGAACAAAATTAGAGAATCAAAATCGTTGCTATGCAAACTCTAATTCTTTCAAGAGATATAATCGATTGTTTTTAGAAAAATATTTTTCAAATCATTCATTTCCTAAAGGAAAGGAAGCTTTAACCCTAGACTTTTTCCTTTTCTAGAATCCAAAGGGTTTTTAGGAAACTTTGTCAACATTAGGCTTTCGTTATTCGGTCACAAACAACTTGACCATGGGCGACTCAGCCATATATTGACCATCTACACTTGACCTATACTTGACATTCATTAGATTTTTATTCACCTAATCGCGATTTCAATGATGTTATCTTGATTTAAGCCCCACAATTTTGTGAACCGATGTCGTCGCCAGCATATGGAGGGAACTAAATACCATTTCGGGACTATATATGGCAAACATTTTCTGAATTTTTACTGAATTTTTACTGAATTTACTGAATGTGCTGACAAAATATTTACTGAATTTTTTAAAAAATTATTATTATTAAAAAAAATTGTGCAAGAAACAAGAAAGAAAAAATGAGGAAAATGTTTTCCTCTTCTCAAAATGAGGAAAACATTTTTCACACTTTTGAAAGAGATTTTTTTCATAGAAGGAAAATGTTTTTCGGGACTAATCTATTTTCTGCACTCCAAATGTTGGAAAATCAGGAAAATATTTTTTAAGAAGTTATTTTTCGCGAAATAAACGAAGTCCCAATCCCACACACTAGCCGACAACGAGATTTCCAAAGCGTGACTAAAACGGAGAGCAGCTTCCCAGTCAAGACGGTTGAAGCGCCGTTTTCCATCACAAAATTCCCGGAGTTCATACGGCGCGCTGTTGACAAACGTGTCACCCCCTTTACCACGTACGTGAAGGACGCGCACCCTACTTTGATTTTGTGGCAACGTGCGTGCTTTTGCATTTCTTGGTTTTCAGCCTTTTCAGGGACCAGCTGACTTCTTGTGAGAGTAGTTAGGAAGACGTTGCTGTCAGATTAGCTGCCTATCGATGGTTGACGCAACGGGGAAATTTTACTGATATAGTTGCTGTTTTTGCGTTAGTTTCTTTGCTCTCCGGTGGTCGCAAATCGGATAGATTCCCTCGGGTGTTCATCTTGACGTGCCGTGAGTAGCCCCCGTGCACTCGGATCGTTCGATTCTAGTATGAAACGGCATCATTGCCGAACTTGTAGCCCCATCTGCCAATGGCCTCCGAGATTTGATGGTCCGGGACATTGGTTATTTTCTAGGAAGGGAACTATTTCTAGTCTAACAATATCACGTGGTTTGCAAAATGAGAAGGGGATCTTCGAGTAAACTTTTCGTATGTCATGGAAAGAAGAATTTTCTTCATTAATATTCGGATCTAACGGGTTCAACATACGGCTTATGGAGACTTTCGAGTCTCTGTCGGTAGCTACGGACCCTGGCCAAAGTATGATGATCAACCCTATAAGCTTTAACGCTCCCCTCGCGACAGGCTAGTCAGCATGGGCCAAGCGATCAACAAGCACACTTAACACAACTCTACGCCGCACAGGTTGTGAACGGCGTAGAATATATCGGTCTCACCAGATCCAACGACCACGACGAAATCTAATCCTACATAGTTCTGAAGGAACAGAGAGACCAAATGGAGCAGAAGGGTATTATGAGGTTGGGAGTGTCTCTTTGTTAGGTTTCAATGCATTCGGAGGGAATATTCTTATTCCGACTCGGTTGCCCCCCTCTATTTTCATTTATTTGTCTCTTTAATTAGTATAAAAATTTAAATAAGGATCTGATTGAAGTGCCGTTATTTTTTTCAAATAAAGGTCTAAAGTGGATATTGTTTCGAAAATTATGATAATTTTCAAATAAAGGCCCGAAGTATGACTATTTCAAGTAAGGGTTTCACCTTGCCGGTTGGTCAGCCGATCGGCTAAATATTCTGGTCGGTAGATGGTATTTTCATCAAAAGACAAGTTTAACTTAATTTCTAGTTAAATTAAATTAAAATTAAATTTTCTCCAAAAATTAATTTCTGAAGCAAAAGTATTGCCATGTGTGCCCTAACTGACCATGGGAGTTCCAAAGTGTGACTAAAATAGAGAAAAGCTTCCCGGTCAAGATGGTTAAGCATTGCTTTCCATTACAAAATTCCAAGAGCTCATACTATGCGTTGTTGACAAACCTTTCACCCCATGTACCCCACCGGCCCTGCCTCTCGTTGATCATCGGCCGGTGATTGGCCGAAGATCGAAGGAGTGGAAGAAAAAAGAAAGAAAAAGAAATAAAAGAAAGAAAGAATTAATATAAAATTCTGAAAACTATCACAATATTCCTTAAAAATTCAAATCTGCTCTGAATGCATCACAGAGGATGGCTAGCGTCTAGGTCGGCAATTTCCGATCAAATTTAACCGAATGGGCTAAATTGACACAAATGCAAAAGGTTTAGAATTCAATTGATAAAAAAAATTAGAATTAAATTGACACGGTTATAATATGTTTATGAATTTTTTTAGTAATTTTCCCTTTCAATTGAGGCTTCATTTGTTTCACAGAAAATGTGATAATTTCGGAAAAAAAATTTCGAAAATTCATTTTCTAAGAAAATAACGATGTTTTTCGGCATTTAGCTAATACTTAAAAATGAACTTGGAAAACAATTTCCGTTGTTTGTCAAGGAACTCATTTTCCTAAAAAAATTTTATTAACTAATTTGATTTTTTAATTATTATTTATTTGTTGAATAAAATATTTTTTCTATTTTTAATTACTTTCTTAAATTTTTTTCTCTTTTTTTATGTAATTGTTTCTCAGCTAGTAGGCAACCAACGACTGGCCACAGGCTAGCCTCAGCCTCGGCCTGACCTCGACAAAGGTTGATGAGCGTAGGCTGAGTCTCATCGACCTTCAGCGAGACCAAGCTTCACCGAATCAAGCGAGGCGAACCCTGCTCATTCGAAGCCGAGTTAGATTCAGTGAGTCGAGGCCTCCCTCGAGGCCAACGACGCCAAGGCTTGCCTCATCAGCCCATGGCGAGGCTGAGTTTGGCCGAACTAGATCCAGCAAGCTTGGCCTCCCTCGAGGCCGGCAACATCGAGGCTCGAGCCTCGAGCTCGCGTTGCCGAGTGGCTCTTGTCGCCAAGTTCCACCATTAGCGGAGGAAGCATGCAGAGGAAAGAGTAGCGACAGGTAAAGGAAGTGGTAGAGGAAGGAGGAAGAATGAGAAAAGAAAAAAAGAGAAGACAGAAGAAACAAAAGAAGAAAATAAAAAGATTCAAAAAATCAAAAATAAAAAAATTGAATTTTTTAAAAAATTATTATTATTAAAAAAAGTGTAAAAGAAACAAGAAAGAAAAAATGAGGAAAATGTTTTCCTCTTCTCAAAATGAGGAAAACATTTTCCACACTTTTGAAAGAGATTTTTTCATAAAAGGAAAATGTTTTTCGAGACTAGCCTATTTTCCGCACTTTAAATGTTGAAAAATCCGGAAAATATTTTTCAAAAAGTTATTTTTCGCAAAATAGATGGAGTCCCAATCCCACACACTAGCCGACGAGAAAGACTTCCAAAGCGTGACTAAAACGGGGAGGAGCTTCGCAGTCAAGATGGTTGAAGCGTTGTTTTCCATCACAAAATTCCAGGAGTTTCCAAAACGTGACTAAAACGGGGAGGAGCTTCCCAGTCAAGATGGTTGAAGCGTTGTTTTCCATCACAAAATTCCAAGAGTTCATATGGCGCGCCGTCGACGAACGTGTCACCCCCTGTACCACGTACGTGAAGGGCGCGCACCCTCCTTTGATTTTCTTGGTCTTCAGCCTCTGCAGTGACGAGCTGACTTCTTGCGAGAGTACTTGGGAAGACATTGCTGTCAGATCAGCTGCCTGTTGACGGTTGAAGCGACGGGGAAATCTTACTGTTGTGGCGGCTGTTTCTGCATTACTTCCTTCCCTCTCCGGTGATCGCAAATCGGATAGATTCCCTCGGGGGTTCATCTTGGCGTGCCGTGAGTCTCCACTAACCAAAAAATAAGAAAAAAAAATACCTTTTTTTTTTAATTATTGCATATTTGTAGTGATTCTTTATGTCATATTGTTTCCCACATTTAATAGTAATAAATATTCATTCGACCGCTAAGTCAAGTACGTTGAATTTAGTATACTTTCGACATGTACATAGAATAGGTTACATGTTTAGTTCTAAACATACAAATCACATCATCTAATGGGTGAATTAGCCACGCATGGACTTTGCAAGAAGATACTGCGATCTCGCCGCGAAGGTGTGCGATCGCATGAATTAAGTAATCGGTCTCTATCATTCTTTCTTCTTTTTTTTTTCCTTCTATTTATTAATTAAAACAAGTAAATAAAAACCACTAAAAGACAAAAAATCTGTTTAATTGCTCTTACTCAAAAGGTTTAATAACACAAATAATTCATAAACTTTGGCTCAATATGCAAAATGATCGCGAACTTTTAATTTATTTAATGTGGTCCTTGAACTATATCCTAATGTGCAATGTGATCCCTGAATTTTTAATTTGCTCAATGTAGTCCCTGAATTTTGGTAAATGTTCAATTTAATTTCGGACTAATATGAAAATATTCAATGTCGTCCTTTCAGAATAAATCTATACAATTAATTATGCTACGAACTTCTTCTCTTTAAAATTACAATTGACCGGTACCCGTATCCACCGGTAGCCCTGTCTCATTTATCAGTGGGTCCCAGGTTTAGGAATTTGTTGTTGGATTTGGATATATAATTCTTTCGACGACAAATATTCCATGAACCTAGCACATATAATAAACTCAACTTAGACCGTCAACTACATGGGACCAATCATTTTTAATAATCCGAATTTCACTTACTATATATATTAGCCGCATGTAATAATTTCTCCAACACCAGAGAATGTGAATGAATTGGACCAGGAGTCGGGCGTGCTTTTCAACAAAGCATCACTGTGTTTTTTTTTCCCCTCTCGGATGACCAGACCGACCCATATGAAGCAAAGTTTCTGAATATAAAGTCCAATAAAGAAGAGACACTCTTGGAAAGAGAAAAGGGAAAAAAAAAAAAAAAAGGAGGAAGGTAAAAACCCCCACTAGACTAAAGCAGAGGAATAAGGGATGAGAAAGAACAGCACGCAAAATTGCACTGCGGTCCATCACTCCCACTTTGGTCAAAAGAATATCTGTCAACTTTGTGCTGACATAGCGTTTTATTTTGTAATATGCCGACATCTTCTCTTTTATCAAACGGCTGAGCAATAAAACATAAATAGTACTGTCGAAGTATTTCTAAAATTGAAAGCCGGTCTGATAGTACTGTTGGTTATTTCTGATCACATGATCTCCTAATCAATTAGTGATTTATGCAAAAATCGCGGTGATGATGTGTGTGGACCCATGATTAAGATTGTACAATTTCCGACAGTACTGTCAGAGAAGCATTTCCCAAATCAATACCCATTGATTGCCAAAATAACGTATTTTCCATTTTCAATCAAGTCGCTTAAGAAAATAAATCCCATGAACATATTTTCTAGCAAATTGGAAAGTCTTGGATTGAAATAAAAAAAAAAGAAATTGACTTCTTCTTTTCGAATGTACTTTGCAATCTAACTTGACCTCGGCCAAGTGAAAAACTACCCTTGTCCTTCGGGGCCTGGGACCCCAAGGAATGGACTCGAGACCCATATCTGAACTCGAAGTCCAAATCCTAAGATCTTGGGACCTTAGCCCAACCCTAAGTCCAAGATCTTGGAACCCTAGCCCAGGACCCTTGCCGGAAACCCAAACCTACCATTGAACCCTCCTGGAAACCAACACCGCCCTCCCCTTCCCTTTGGGCCCCTCTCGAGATCTTAGCTCTAGATTTGACTAATTAAGATCGTGAGTCAAAGTGATAAATTTTAGGTCAAAAATCATCAAAAACCCCAAATTATTTTTATGATGACATATTTAACCTAAATTAATTTTTGTGTCTCCAAAAACCCTAAAACGTATACCTGTGTCACGTATTTGCAATTGGGCACTTTTACATCAATGAGCATCTTTAAAATTAGGGTAAGACCACTGAAATCCTAGGCCGGTAAAGTCACACCACATTTATCTCAAATTAATTTTTGTGTCAACAACACAAATGAACCTAAACCCGAGAGAGACCATAGCCAACATTTGCTCTTCTTTCCTCTAACCTCGTAACTTGGATTTGTGAGGGTTGGAAAAGAAACTTGCAAGTTAGAGATAAATTCCTAAGTATGGAGCTTGAAATTCAAACCGGTCATGGCTGAGAAACCAAAGGTTACCCACTCCGGAAACTAACCTCCTGAGTTGACAAAGTAAGAGAGAGCGGAAGCGTGTCTTTCCAGACCGGAGCGGAAGCGTGGCAAGTTAGAAGGGTCCCGTTTCGCCTTCACGAGAGCCAAATAGCTCTCTCGATGAGTTGTCCGAGACTCGAAATCTGTCGGCACATTTTTCCAAACTGTATCAAAATTAATAACGAGGTGAATTGGGTGGTGAAATCAGCCACATTGCTATCGCCACGTCCCAAAGTTGTAAGGGCTTGCGGTAACAGGCTCGGCCAGCGCTGACAGTGAATCTTTATCGCTTTTGGTGAGTTGGATGCAGGAAATGGGATGCATGACCTTTGAGTTGGACACTCTTGTCGAAAGTCCATGATCAAGATTCCTTCGTGAGAAGTTGAAGCAATGAGAGAAATGGTCTAAGACAGGACTGTAGACCCGTCAAAACGGGTGTGTCATATCGGGTTTGGGTTGAGTCATAAATGATTCGACCCAAATAGACTCATTTAACCCGTCTACGATTCATATATTGTAATATAAATCTAGTGACTCATGCCAAACCCGGCTCATACCCAACGCATACTCAATCCTATCCTTTTTTTTTAAACACTTATCATATTTAATCTAATCTAGATAAACTCATATCTAAATTGAGGTGGAGTATGAAATGTGTGAAGGCGAGATTGAGGAAGAGTGAGAGAGAATGAAGAGAGAGTCATAGAGGTTACTTGGGTCTAAATAAGTTGTAAACCATTTATGACACATGGACGGCCCAATTATGACCCATTTACACTCCAATTATGTTTCGACCAAAAAAAAATACCTATATTATGTTTAAACACACCCCCACTTATTGAATATAACCAACTTATATAACAAATTTGCCCATCATATATGTTAAAAATTTGGGTTTATGGTCCATTTTAACATGTCTATTAGACAATGGAAATATAAGGGGATGCCATAAGATCTCCATGTTTGAATATCAAGTGGTTTGAGCGGTGAAGTTCCTTCGTCATGGGGAGTTTAGGAATTCCTATCTTGAGCTATTAAAGACATTTCAAAGACTACCCAATAGCTGCTGGAGCATCGCCTTCGACGGAACAATTCTCGACCCCAACTCCGAATTCATCGATTGATCCCCGCTTGATTATTACTTATGCAAGCAAAAGCAAATTTCAGCCACAGCGGGATTCAATGGGTCTAAGCTTGAAGATGTCGATTTTACGTACGAGTTGTCCACTCGCAAGACTATTGTTGTTTTCATGGTTGCCGATCAACAATTAGGAGTCTTTTTTTTAGCATAATCCCTCTATAAAAGGAGGTGCAATCTCATTTCCGTGAGATTTTCCTCAAGTGAACGAATTTCTTATTTCTGTTCTTAATCCAAATTTCTTTGGTGGTGAACCCAAAAATCCTTTTATCTTTGCCTAGTGGTTTTCTTTTAGATCATGGTAGTGAACTTCTTCAATCTTGAAGTCATTTATCCTCGACTGGGGGTGTTCTTTTAGGTCTCCGTAGTGAACTTCATCCATTCCAATCCTTATCCTTGGTGGTGGCGTGGCCTTTTATGCCTGCCTATGGTGATCATCATTCTTATTGTCACTCAAAACGCATGCCCATCATGCATCTCCAATTTAATTAATATCAGTTCAGTTATTAAATTTTGGAGAAACTCGAGAATCTTCAAAGGTATATTGTACCTGAAAGTTTTATTTGAATCAACAATAGGATCGACAATGCTGAGAAGAAGCTGATGGTTTATCTTGTTGAAGTTGTAATCTCACATCGCTTGACAGTGGGTCACACATGTTCTTTATATTCATGTGATCTCCATCTACCTATTAATTTGAGCTATTGGGTTGAACTTTCTAACATGGTATCAAAGTCAATATTATCCCCGTTAGTCAAATTGCATGTGCTACTCGTAATCTGATTTGTACGTGAGAGGAGGTATTAAAGTTGTTATATGATAATGGTCTTATATGCTTTCTATATTTATATGGTTTTCCTCTGCCTATTAGCTTAAACTTTTTGATTGAAATTTTTAACATATCCATCATCGATCAAGACTTTGAACAAGTGACGGCACCCAGGAAGTTTTCCTACGGCTTCACCGGTGATTCTCCCAACGATATTGCCGGTCCCAACTCACCTTCGCACGTCCGTCGGACATGAAAAACTTCGCGGTGGCTTAAACTTAGTGGAATTCATAATCGAGTTGATTTCAATTGCCCGATTCAACAAATATATATATATATATATATATGAGTTCTTATTTTGAATTGTGATTTGTATTTCAAGGTGTTCTTTATTACAAAAAATGAGTCATTTGAAAAATATTTTTCCAATAAAAAGAATCGTTTCTATTGTTTATAAAAATAAATGATTAGAAAAATACCTTACCCAAAAAAAATGATTAAAAAAAAATTCGTTGTATTTGAGGGTGTTCCTTATGGTGGAAAATGAGTCATTTAAAAAATATTTTCCAATAAAAAGAATCATTTCTATTGTTTATAAAAATAAATGATTGGAAAAAAATTTATCACTTACGAAAATACTTAGGCCTATATTGTTATTAGTGGTGAAAATATTTTTCATTAATTAATTTTTTAATGATATAAGTAATTATTTTTCGGCAAACATTTTTCGAATCGCTTATTTTTTTTTTGCGAAACAAATACACCCTCAATTGCAAGATTTTTTTTATCCCTTTGACGTTATATATTATGACATCTCCTTCATCCATCGCCTTCTTTGCTGGCCGTGATTACTCTCTACCCTCTTTGTGGAATAGCGACTAGAGAAATACTTCGACTTCTTAGATAGCTGGCCCATTACTGGCCCATTTTCATGTTAGTACCCTCCTTTTATTATGGGCTCTTTACTGGCCGCTTAATTTTTCATTTTAAGTGATATATTTATGTAATTGTTAACTTTTCGTATCTTCAGAAAAAAAGATGAGACTCCACAAGATATATGTTGCTACTCCACTGACTAAAATCAAAAAATCACTTTTCTATTATTTTACTTTTATAGTGATTTATTATGTTGGTGCATTATTTTCTTTATTAGGTTCCATTTGTTTTGTGAAAACGAATGAGTCTGAAAATATTTTCCCAAGAATAATTGTGTGTACCCCTTAAATTAATTAGTCAATAAAAAATATTTTTATTTTTCAAAAATAATTTATATTTAAATTCTTTCATGGATTATGAAAATATCATTCTTTCATTCATTTTAGTAAGTGATGCAAACAACCATTTTTAGAAAAATATTTTTCAATGCATTCTTTTTTTGTGAAACAAGTAAAGCCTTAACGGTACTAAAAATGGATCACAACAGAGCTTAGCAGATATTTACAAGCCGATTAGGTCAATTAACAATATGAAGAACAATTTATGCTTTTGACTTGTGGATGAGCTCGAGTTACATAATTAACTCCATATATATATATATATATATCACCCATTTAATAGCGACTTATTATAAATAGATCTCACCGACAATAAACTTAACAATAATTCATTAACTAGGAGGGTCGGTTCACCTACCTTTGAATGATGGTGGTCCTATGGACCGTGAATAGATTCACCTATGGCTTCCAGGTTTGTCAAAACGGCATGAGTTCACCAGGGTGGAGCAAGCTTGATCCATCCCCGTGGACTTTAGAGGGAAGACATCGTGATCTCGCCGCCAAGGTGCAATCACATGAGCTAAGTAATCAATTATAATCCTTTTTTTCCTTTTTTTTTAATCAATTAAAGCAAGTAAATAAAAACCACTAAAAGACAAAAAATTCTGTTTAACTGCTCTTTTTCAAGATCAGAGATTTGCGCTGCCCCACATGCTTAAACAATTAATAATGATAGCTAGAGATCGATGCGCATATCAAGATTGCTGTTCCTTTGGAACTAGACACCGGGATGCTTTTTCTAATTAGCCGAAATCATGCCCTCCACCCTCTAATTCAATAAAATAGTCAAGATTAATGGGCTAAATCATTAGTCTCGATTGGCAATGCGAACAATTGATATAGGTGACTATACAATGATTTGTGCACTTCTTTTAGTGGATCCTTGCTTATTATGCTAATTAACATGATCATAAGCGGCAGCCCGGAAAAAGTGGAAATGAGGAAGATGAAAATAAGCAATATTAGATAAATATTAATAAATAGCAAAAATGTCGCCCTGTATTTGATCGAGTAGATTTTAGATATTTCCCGGGGTTTCTTCTCATGAGTAATTTGAATTGTCGACAACAGATAAAAGAATACATTCAAACCGGTGATGTTAACATATTCACATAGAAACGGTTGATAAATAGGTCTCAGCCACGCGTGCACGTGGCAAGATCTTAATACTGATGGAATGAGAAATGATGAAGTATCTCTTGGAATTCATCATGTACATATCATAACCTTGTAATTAAACCCTAACTTAAGCTCTTTTTATTTTGTGAAAAATGAATGATTTAGAAAATATTTTCTTAAAAAATAATCACTTGGATCATTTGAAATAATTATCTCAATAAAAAATACTTTCGTCATCAACAACAGTTTCTATATCTATATATATATATATAGATATATATATCTTCTTGGATAATAAAAAATAATTTTGGCTCATTCATTTTGTAAGCGGTATAAGCGGCCAATTTTGGAAAAATATTCTGAGAAACAAATACATCATTATTTTGCTTCCCAATGTGTCAATGGCTTATAAAAGTATTATGCAAAAATATAGTTGTTTTCAGCTCATTAAGACATTATCTTCTTTTTCTCCTAAAGGCTTTTAGAAGGCGCACATTTGACAACTCAAAAGTCAGCTGTTAATTTCGTGACCTTCATGACATTCAGCGCTCGCACCGCTTCTTTTGTCTCTTAAATTTTCATAAATTATCTCACATTGTTGGTTATTCTCAACCACCCTTGGTCAAGTATTATTTCTCAAGTTCACGAACCTAGCTATCTCAAGGCATTCCTCACATTGCCACCAATTCTTCACGTTCATCAAGCGTTACGTAGTTGCTAGGGTTGTTCAATCATAGCCACATGGTATTCGTGATCCAACTTGATTTTGAGTCTCGAGTTCAAGCATCGAGACTGCATCTTAAGAGCGAAAACGGCAAAGCTGATGGAAGTAGATGTGGCACATGCTCAACGTTTAGAAATTATTCTGTAACGAAGCAAGTCTTAAACATTCTAATTATATAAACATAACGTCAATGGTGACAAAGATACGGCCATTACTGAAAAGTGTTCTTCTTTTCTCCTTAGGGACATCTATTTTGGTTAGAAAGGGAGCAAGAGGCTAAGTCGAATCTTAGATTGATCTACATTGATGATAAACAAAAGTCTTGTAAAGGGAGACACTTAACTCATCTCTTCTTTTTTTTTCTTCTTACCCTTTGCGTGAGCCTTCTGTTTTATGCCGCAATCGACAACCGTAATATAAGTAATCTATCACTCACCATTGGATGGGTACACTTTCAATCTCGAGTCATTAATTATCTCTAAAATTGATCATGAACGAGAAAATGTTTGGTATAATTTCCTCATGAAAAGTTTAATTGTGAAAATGGGTGCTACAACTTTTATAAGGTTTTTGGCAAAAACTTTACAGTTACAACATCTTCAAGCTACAATATTTTAATGTAGTTTTTAAATGTCTCGCCCAATTTAGAAGTTCCGTGACTTTAAAATACGTGCTACTGAACAACAAAAGTCACGCTGCTTCACAGCATTACTAACAATTTTGTTATAGTTATACTAAACGATTTGAATCATCGCTCTTTAGGGCGATGTTCCTGGGGTTTTGAATTTTTTTCCCCCTCGCTGGCCTAGACGATCCAAATAATTGGATTTAACGGATTTAGTCATATTTTTCTGTTGCAAGATAGTGATTATCATCAATGGATACAGAGATTGGCTCAAATTGGACCCAACATTGGATCCTTGGCACTGGTTCTATTCGTACACCTTTCCTGTCAATTGCTTTGACTCCTCGAGCCAGGGAAAATAAAATTATTTCAGATGGGAAGAGGATGTCCCTGAAAGGCCAATCCATCACCTGCCAAATCCACCAGACAGAATATTTCGTGTGTTTTCCCGGTTGGCCTGTTTCGTATCGACTTGGTTCTGACTCTGATCTCTCAGCAAATAGGGAATATATATATATCTTATTCCCTAATTCACAAAAATGGCAATTTTTATCCGGGCAATCGAGTTGACCAACTTAGCAGCAGTCTTTGTCTTTCATCATAGTCAAGCATATTCCGATGTATCAAGTCTTGTAGAATTATATTGATCTAATTAACATATTACAGCTTATGATCTCATCTTAGTATATAAATCTTCAATTCACTTCGATTCGATACATGTACGCAGTTCTTGACATAGGTCTACGTCCCGAATTTTTTCACGTCAGCGAGTAATAGTGCACCTTATCATACGTACCATCTAGATAATGTTTACTGTTAGTATCATAACATAAAATATATTAAAAATGGTGCTCCCATTTCAAACTTTATGCGAAATTGAATGTTGAGTAATGTTTTAAATGATATCAAAATTAGTGGTATTGGGTTTGATTTCTTTTACTCATTTCAGCGGATTTCCCTTTTATTGTGCTGCTAATTGGACTTCAACAAGGGCCATGTTCTGCTTCATCACTGATTAGAGGAGAATTTTCTACCTTGACATTGGATTAGTAGATTATTTTGTAAGGAAACTATGCCCTAACAAATATGAGTCACATCAATGAATATTCGGTTTGACTTACTGGTAGATTAAAAAATTTTGATTAATCCAACTTTAATCTTGACCAGATTTGAAAAGGGTCCACTGAGATTCGATGAAAAGTTTTTTGGTGACCATTTTATTTGTAAAAAAAAAAACAGGATAGAAAAACTTATACCAAAACAAAACATAAAATCCAAAGGGTCCCATTCTATTTTAATGCAGCTCCTGCGTTAAATAGAAAGAGATAAAGTAGTGATGCTTCTAAGCCAACTTTCGAATCGTGGAAAAAAAAAAAGGAAATGAAAGTATACCCTAAAATTATCTCATCAAAACAATCATGTACTTGACATTTCGAATATTTCGAAGCAATATCTATTAGTAGGTTATTCGATAAAAGAACACGTCGCGATTGCGAGTTCCTATAACTCAAGAATTTACCCCATTTAACATATATTTCTTACCGTGAAAAAAAAAATGCAAGACCGGTCCTTTAGTAACACACGAAAGTAAATATAGTCTCTACAAAAATGAAATCATTTGGACTCGATGAGGTTCAAAACCTACACACGTTTTCACACCTCTAGTATAGGTTTTTTGAGGTAATAGGAGATATCATAACTTTCAATTTGAAATTTAAGATGTTATGTTCTTAATATTTGTTATCCAATACATAGAGGAAAATTGCAATTATCACATAGTCAATCGAGAAAATTCCTTAGTTTTCGATAAGGTACCAATTCGTCTTCAATGCACGCGAAAACAACGTTATAGAAGATCTAATTATTCTAAAATCAAAGACACTTAGCGAATCCTTTCGGAAACCCTCGTTAACAAGAACGGAGAAGAAATGTGACGATTTCCAAAGCACTTATATACAGATGGAAGTCATGAAAAATAGAGAAAGCGTAGATCCTGGCGGTGGTCCGAGAGGCAGGTGATGGGCGCCGGTGGTCGTTAAGATAAGCGAGGGAGAAGTGCGGTGGAGCATCTTTTGACGTCAAGAAATGATTCGCTCGCACGACTTGAAGGGGGACGCGCACGTGACTCGGCATTGATAGTCGGGTCCGAAGTAGACCCTTCCTTTTTTTAAAAAAAACAAAGACCTTTTTTTTTTTTTGTTCGGAACGAGCAACTTCATTTCATACGAAGAAAATAGTACATAGCTTCAAGGTACCTGCAAATCCTACAAAACAAATAAAGCAAATCTGAAAAGTGAATCAACTTGCTACTGCTTGCAAAGACCAGCTCATTCTCCGAAGATAAATCTGTTGTAGCACAAAAGCTCGTACGGCGGCCGATCACCGAATCTCGCATTGTCAATGATGGGCACACATCGAGAAATTTCTTTTTAGTAACAACGGTTTTGCCAAAAGGCAGTGCGCGCCTAAGTACGGCGTCCCCAGCACTATCATCGTGTAGAGAACATAACAACCCAATAGGTTGAAGGAATACAGACATACGTCTTAAAAATCCCACATCTATCTCTAGATCGGGATAGAAGGGCACCCAAATCTAGGTCTAACTCTAGATCAGGAGAGAAAAGCTACAAAATATATAGCAGTTGATGACAAAATCACTATCAGATAAGCAAAACGCAAAAGACAACAAAAGTTTGCCGAAGAACAAGGCAAAAAAAGGATTTGTAAGAAGATCCTTTTTGCCGAAGAGGACGGCTGCCGAATAACCCTCCCCGCTGTCGAACACCCACTGGAAAAATGCCCCCCGCCGCTCTTCGAAATTTCAGCAATCACCAGGGATGTGATTTTCACCGTATGGCGTTCTAGCTACTTCAGGCCTCGGACAAGGAAATACGGTGGCTAGATCTCCAGCGAGAAGGCTTCACAGTTTCAAGGGGCTCGAGAGAGGGAGGGAGCACAGCAGACGAGGGGAGGAGGGAAGAGAATGGACCAGAGCAGAAGGGAGGGAACGGAGCAGGAGCTGGACGTTAGATGGGGAGAACAAACCAGAACAGAAGGAGGGGGAAAGGAGCAAGCCTCCCTCACAGAGGCCTGATACAATAGGGGCGGCGGCGGTGGCACAGGAGGAGAGAAACCCTAAGCAACGAAAGTTCCATGAATTTACTCGAAAAACCCATACATTGCCGAGTCAATTGATTTCTATCCCAAACCGAACTTTTCTCCAATAAATAATAAATGGGTATTGCTAGAAATCTGTGATTTGTCCACTAAGACTGGGAGTGACCGGTTTTCTGAATTAAGCCGGTTCCACCCTAAAATCCGAAGCCCGATCGGGCTGGATCAGTCGGCTTCGATCCAATTCTCGAGCTGAATTGCATGGAGTTTTGACGATATCTTTTTCTCTTTACTCTTTAAAAAGAAAAGGGAAAAAAAAAGCACACTGGTTTGGTCCGATCCGAGCACTTGGTTCCGCACCCGAAATAAGGAACCACCCAAAATCGACCGGTTCAATGGGATTTGATCGAATTCTTGAGCTGGTTTGGTTTTCATGCACGCCCGCCTAACTAATACGATGGAATAGGAAAAACCATGAGTAAGTATATTTGAAAAATTAAGGTTTTCAAAAGCTTGGTCTACTCAGGGAAGATAAATATAAGCTAAATAGGAAGATTTAACTTGTCAAAAATAAGAAAGTCGATAAATTTGGAGTGTTAGAAATTCAAGGGATCCTGATTCGTGGGGTTACGGATTTCTTTTTACCTTTAAATTCTAATGTCACCCCTCGCATGACATGGGCACATTGTGGAATTTCTAGATAGAAATTTGAGGTTGCAGTAAAACAAAGCATTTGCTTTCTAGGGATAATAATACAAATAGTTCATGAACTTTGATTCAATAAATAAGAAAAAATTTGTTGAACTATTGCTAATTTAGATGTAAGCCTTTTAATTTTATCAATTAGGTCAAACATTTTCATGTTTTGTCAATTGAGTCCGTTCGGCCAATTTTGCTCTGAAAATCGCTGATATGGACGTCGACCATCTTACGTGACATAGACATCCTATGTGGCACGGATGTCATGCATATTAATATTTTTTAAATTTTCATCTTGCGTTATTTTATTTTCTTTTATCAAATTGGCCAACAAGGGTCAACGGGCCCTCGTTGGCCACTAGACAAGGGTCGCCGAGCCCCTCGCTCGGCCTTGCCCAGACCATCACAGCCTTGCCCGCAGCCATGAGCCGTTCAAATTTCACAAATATAGTGATGCTTATGGAACGATAAAGCTTCTTAGGGCATTAAGGGAGGGAGACGACAGGGATCGCCATTAATCAATCCAGGAGATTCGCCAAATCCCGACATCAATGGTGTTGCCCGAAGACATGTGGCTGATGAGATAAAGAGGGGGCAGGAGGTGTGAAATTTTTTGTGCAATGATCAGTTGGTAACTTAGGCATTCAAGTCTAGGAAGCTTTAATGGAAAGATGAATGTAACGTTTTGAGCAAGAGGGGATACTTGCAATTAATCTTCGATAAGGTTAAAAATATATTTTTAATTCCGTCATTTTATAGGCAATACATAAAATTACATCGATCAACAAAATTATAGAATACTTTTTTTTCCCGAATTCACTTGGACCTCCAGCACCGCCTTCATCAGTCATATTTGCTAGTACAATGATCTTCCAAAGCCGGACTCAAGACTCCAATGGCCGAATTTCGATCCCTAATATGGCCGGGAGACTCAAAAGGCTTGGATTTGGGCGACATGATATTAGAATTGAAACCCGAGTCATCATAGGTACCGCTTAGCCAAAATCCCTAGCTATTGAAGGTGGATTATCTGCATGGTTCGGAACACTCCATTGTTGCACGGATGGCCAAGAGTTTGGAGTCCGGACTCTGACGGTCGGACTTGGGTCCGGCTTAGTTGGGGCCCAGACCTACTACTACCGTGCTCGACCTTGGGATCCCTAGTGGTTTAAGGTCTGCATGTTAACAATTCTGACTCTGTTCCCTGGAATAGTAAAGAATGAGAATCGTGTTTGGTAACGCAAATAATTCTGATTCTGTTCCAAGAATCAGTTTTAGAGAATCAGAATCACTTTTAGAGCAAAATCTAGAACAAAAAAAAAAGTTGGTTCTGAAATTATAATCACTTTTGAGAATCACAAAACAGAATGAAATCTCACATCTCTCACTTTTTCCTTTCAGTTCTCTCGTTACTTTTCTCTCAATTTAATAAAAATAAAATTAAAAAATTTCGAAAAAATTGAAATTTTTTAAAAAAATCACAAAAATTTTAGGAAATTTCTAAAAATAGAAGAAGCTTAGATGAGACTAGTTTGATCTCATTTTCATAATTTTGGACCTAAATTTCCTAGATTTCATAAATTAACTTTTTTACAAAAAATATCGTAGAAGATAAGGACATCCAATATGTGGATGGTAACATATATACTCGTAGCCATGCGTTACAAAATGTGACCATCTGCACGTAGAACTGGAGCCAAACACCCACTTGAATTTAGGATAGAAGTTGCAAAATGATAGTGAAGGACTTGTATTTCGTGTCTAGAAAGATAATTTGATTTTTTTTAATGATAATTTGATTGTTTGACTACTATGGTTGCATGTATTTGGACAACGCAATATTTAAAGAAAAAAATAAGTTCTTAATATGGGAACGTGTCTCATGCTTTAATCGAACTTCAAATGTTATGTATTAAAATTTGTGTTTTATTTATTATGACACGCTAAAAAAAATAAATGTATTTTAAATTTTTTAGTATGCATTGGAAATTAGTCTTCAATTTAGAATAAAATTTCACAAAGTAATTACATAATTATTTGACTTAAATGAAAAAAATTAGGAAGAGCAACAGTTTTTCAAAACAGAAATTTTGTACAGTTATCAAACGCATTTTCAGTTCTTTAAAACTCATTCAGGAACAGAATCAGAAAAAATCATTTTAATCAAAATCAGTTTTTTGGAACGGAATGGTTACCATGCAGATCCTTAGCGACCAGACTACTTTTCGGCCACTGACTATATTAATACGGAGTATTTCGCCTACTTATCTTATCCTTTTGATTGGGTCTTGGGGGAACATACCACCATCCTGAAATAAAAAGACATCATCAGTCCATGATTTTCAAACAAGAAATGAGGATAAATCCTGTTGTGAACATGGATCAGCATGCACCCAATCAAAACCACCCAAGAAAAACAGCAACTTTTATTTCCATTTTGCCATGTTTTTTTTTTTTTGGTCCTCGTAAGAAGAACACCTTTTTGGTCCCCCATTGTGACGTCATCGTCGACTGTCAAATCGTTGTTTTTTTTTTTCCGTTAACACGTCGGACGAATGAACAGTCAAACTTCTTTTCAAAATTTCTCGACAAGGAGAAAAATCCAAAAATACGAAATAGCAATAACTCATGTCGAGTTTATTCATTATTGTCCAGAAAGAAAAGCACCAGCAAAATCGAAACGAACGGACAACACCGCCTAATATTACAATTCGCACAGGCACAGTTCCGTCCTCCTCCTTGTCCGAGAGTTGCAACGGATCTCACTCCATTCCAGTCCAGTCCACCGCAGGCTCAAACCCCACCTCCCTCTCTCTGTCTTCTGTAGCTCTTTCTCTCTCTCTAGAACAGAGGTTGTTGTCGCTCTCTCTCTCTCTCTCTTAGTAACTCGCAGGGCATACTTCGTTGTTGGGTCTGAGCTTCGTCGAGTTGAGTTGTTTCGTGGGGTTGACGACAACGAAGCCTCGTGAAGTTCATGTGAAGTTCGCGATCGGGTGGGTTTGGCGTTTGGCCTTTCCGTGATTCAGTTCAGGTGATTGGAGTGGTCTTCCGTCTCTTTCCCCGTCCTTTTTCCCACCGAAAAAGACTTTTTGAGGTGTCAGCTGTTGCTGCATTGTTTCTTTTCGCGTCTCGAGCCTTGATTCTCCTCCTTTCTCTTGCCGTTTGTTTTGTTTTTTTCTCTCTCCGGCTGTGGATATAGCTGGATCTCTCCTAGGGTTCTCGGGAAGCGGAGGGTTGGAGAGATTCCGGCTGCGAAGGGGGCGGAATGAGTTCCGCTTTCCGGGCTTCGCTGGAGAAGCTCAGGCTGTCGAGTGTGTGTGTTGAGCTCGTGTACCCTGAAAGCGAAGTGGCCTGAGAAGCGTCAAAGCTCCTGTCTTTTTGCGCTTGAATTGAAATCAAGAGACGGTGCATCCCACTTATGCGTTTCGTCCGAGTCTGTGACTTCGCGGAGGGAGCCGTTATCCATGCGAAGTACTTGGCGGATTTTAGCGGATTCTGGAAGAAGTTGGGGCTCTGAGTAGGAAAAAGAGAGAGGTTGTGGAAATGAGAGTCCCGTTATGATGGGGAAATGGTGAGTTGGCGAACTTCGGCTTTGTTTGGGAGGTTTCGTGATCGTTTAAACGGACTCTCGACGTTCTGCAGGATCTGCCACAAAATTTGGACTTCAAAGAATGCGATATCCTGTGATTTGTTTCCTTATCAACCGAGATACTCTGCCTTCGGGGCATTAATGTTCTTACGATGACTAGAGCCGTCCGAAATAGGGTGCTTAAGGATGTGAACGGTGATATAAGCGATCATCTTCGGAACCACATCCATTTGACTAATTGCATTCATCTGAAGAACCATATGCACAAGCACAGCCCCATGTTGCCCGACAGGTCTTTGATGAGAGATCTCATCGTCCTGCAGAGGTCGCGATCTCTCAGGGACCCTTCTGCTAGTCCTTCCTCATGGCATTCTCCTTCTGTGGCCGACCTTCTCACCCAGCTTGGTGGGAAGGATATCATTCAGGAAGGAAGAAGGTCAGTTGGCATTGAGCGGCCGAGGAGGCAAGCAAGGAGGTTATCAGGAAGCTCACCACAGTTTGCTGGTTTAAGGACATCGAAGGGTGATCCTGGAGAGGATGATGAACATGATGATGTGGCACCGGTAGTTAGTGAGCATGGTAGCAGGAGTGAATTGCGTGATTCTAGAAGGATTAGGAGAGAGCACATTCGGAAAATCAGTAAAGAGGATTTTTTCGGTGGGAATGAGGATCCTAGACTAGGTATGGATGGAAATGAATCTCTTCATGACATTTTTTCCGGAAAATCTGACTCTAGAGAAAGGAAGTACAGAGAAAAGGGAAAACATGTTGAAGATGCTCAAGTAAAGTCCCTATCTGAGCAGTTGAATGATGTTCGGATAGATAGTGATGATTTGGCATCTTCTAACATTCATCATCAAGGAAGAAGTTCGAAAATGGAGCAATTTATCAGGGAACCCGAAAATGGTGCTCGCAAATACAGTAGCACTTCTAATAGGGTAAAAAGGCGCAAGTTCCGTGGGGCTAAAAGAAGTCGTGCTGCGGTGGCTTCCAGAGATACTGTGGTTCATAATGAAATGTCTGTGGCTTCAAATTCTCTAGCTCACGATTCTGTGCGTCCAACGCGTCACATGGAGGAGGAGGAAGAAGATTATGGGGGGCAAAATGTCACCAGAGCTCCTAGGAATGGGTGTGGCATCCCGTGGAACTGGTCAAGAATACATGACAGAAGCAGAACATTTCTTGACAGGGCAGGAAGGAGCTTTTCTTGTGGCTTGCAAGATAGGAAAGGGAGTCCAGCTTCTCGGAGGAGAGGTCTTGCTAACATTCCTGTGGACATGGAAAGTGCAAGCTCATCCGCAAAATCCAATGCAGAAGCATTGCCTCTACTCATTGGGTCACAGGACAGCACTGAAAATTTTGATAAGGGACATGATTATTCTGGAGAGTTGGGCATTTTTGCTGATCATCTGCTGAAGCATGATGTGGATTCTGACCTTGCTTCTGAAGCTAGATCAGGCAACCGAAACAGGGTGAGACGGCAGCCGCACCGGCACCAAAATCTGACCCAAAAGTACATGCCTCAAGCTTTCAGAGATCTTGTTGGACAGAATCTGGTGGTGCAAGCTCTCTCTAATGCTGTTAATAGACGAAAGATTGGGTTCCTGTATGTGTTCTACGGACCTCATGGCACTGGAAAAACCTCTTGTGCTCGCATATTTGCTAGAGCTTTGAATTGCCAATCCTCAGAGTATCCAAAACCTTGTGGGTATTGTGGTTCCTGTATTGCTCATGATATGGGAAAAAGTCGAAATATAAGGGAAGTCAGTCCTATTAGTAATTTTGATTTTGAGAGCATTGTAGATCTCCTTGACAGCATGATTGTGTCAAAGCTTCCTTCAGCATACAGAGTGTTCATCTTTGATGACTGTGATACTCTTTCTTCTGATTGCTGGAGTGCTATATCAAAGGTCATTGATCGGGCACCCAGGCGGCTGGTGTTCATTCTTCTCTGTTCAAGTCTTGATGCTTTACCTCATGTGATAATATCTAGGTGCCAGAAGTTCTTTTTCCCAAAGATAAAAGATGCCGATATCATATATACTCTACAATGGATCTCATCAAAAGAGGATTTAGAAATTGATGCTGATGCTCTGAAGCTTATTGCATCACGCTCAGATGGTTCACTAAGGGATGCACTGATGACTCTAGAGCAATTAAGCTTGCTTGGGCAGCGAATCTCGGTCACGCTCGTTCAGGAACTGGTGAGCTATTTTTTTTTTCCTGCAGTTGATAGCAATATTGTTGAAATTCCACTACTGCTTGACAGTAAATTGACTCTGTAGCTCTCTGTGTGAACATTCCTTCTTTCTCTATGTGATGCCTTAATTAGTGATCAATGTAAGCATTATAGTTCGTTAAGGTTTCTAGCGGTTTTGATGGTCTGGCCTTCATTTTGTTAGGGTTTAAATAGTAAACCCTGTGTTTGTATTTGCATTTAGATAAATGAGCAATATTTCCACAACTTCTATTTGATATTAGACCTGGATGTCCTACCTTGTGTTTAATATCTACCCCCCCCCCCTCTTTTGCCTTCCCATTTTAGATCTATTTCAACACTAAATTTCAGGCCAAATCTCAGCTTATGCGTGAAAAGAACTATTAGGGCATTTAGATATTAAACCTTGCTTCCATCAAATAGTTTGAGCTTTCAAATAAGCTGCTGTTGTCTCAAAATTTTCACATTTTTGGTGCCTGCGTCTTCTATATGATATGCTTTGAATAGAATTGGAGAACGCCCTAAAATTTGTTTTCAGGATTTGGTGAACATTCTATGCAATGAGCTCCACTTACTGTCAATTTACTGGTTGTTCTAGAGCAGAACTGTCATAGAGGTGGAGATTTTAGTGGACAGAAATTCGATGTTTATTGAATGTTTTTGTTTTCTGTTGGAGACATCTCCAAAGATACTCAATGGCCTTTTCTCGATTTACTCTGTAATTTGAGAGTTAAGAGAGTCTGTCAGTAAAATTTTCAGACGCAAATATTTTTAGAAGATGGGGAAAATTCGATGTTCATCAAAGCATTGATTATCCTGTATAGTGCTCATCTGGATTCTGATTTAGATGCAAAAAATTTCATAAACAGAGGGCTGCTTGTGTATGCTTGATGTCTTTCTTGATTAATGGGAGGAATCAATAACAGAGTTGAGATTTTAGTGGTATTTGGCTTAGCTTAAAAGAAATAACTCTTGCTTTCCCTCCAAAATTTTGATGACTTATTATTTAGATTTGGAAAGAACGCGAAAAGAAAATCGTAAGTAAATTAATGATTGTACGTTTTGAAACATTGAGGTGTTCGACGTTAAATGATATATCCCACTGTTTCTAATGGGATTTTCTAGGTTTCAAAGGGACTCTTCAATTCAGTAATGCGGCAATATATTTTCGAAAATTTTGCTAGGGGTTAATGATACTTATAGTATGGTTGATATGATTACATCTACATTCTAAATTTTTAGTCAAAAGCAGTATATGACTGTCTTTATGGTGGAATTGGTTTTACAAAAGTTGATGGGACCTTGAAGTGTTTTCACGAACCTGTTTACGAATTGTTCTTGAATATTATCCGGTATTTAGAAATTGTTGAGAAGTTGTTTTAAGTAATTTTGAGACCATTTAAGGAATTTGGTAAAATTCTGTGATAACAGTTATAATAGAATGCATTATAAGGTAAAAAATGAAAAAATTGGCATTTTTGTACTTAGTGAAGATGAATCGTGGCGGTGGGATGCTGCGCTAGCTTTCCTCAAGGACTAATCGGGTTCACGGCCCCGGTTTGAGCCCTGCTCACCAGCCTCCGGACACCTCAGTTATCAAAAAAGAAAAATATCTGACCAAAAATTTTTTTTATCTGACCAAAACAAAAAAAAAACAGACGAATTTGAAATTCCATCTGGTACAGACTTCTGTCCATTATCGCCATGGAAGACTGCCATTTTGGTTCCTCCGAAGAGCCCACTTCCAAAGAAAAAAGAGAACTAGAAGGGTTTCCATCTCCTTTTCCCAAAAGATATGACATGAGTAAACTTTCCATGAACAAGACATATATGAGACATGATAAGCTACTTCTCTTGTAAAGTGGCTGTTAGACTGCTTACTTATTCATAAATTGTTTTATCTGAAATGATCAGGTTGGGCTCATCTGTGATGAGAAATTGGTTGATCTTCTTGATTTGGCCTTATCAGCGGACACAGTTAACACTATCAAGAATTTGAGAGTGATAATGGAATCTGGTGTTGAACCCTTAGCCTTGATGTCACAGCTAGCTACAGTGATCACAGATATACTGGCAGGGAGCTATGATTGGACAAAAGAAAGGCACAGAAGGAAGTTTTTTCGACGACAACCATGTGAGTTTGAATATATCATCAGTGTAGTACATACTTGATCAACTTTCACATGCGGTGTTGCCTTTCTACTTGTTAATCAATTCATCCATTTGATTGTATGCCACATGATTAAGACGTTAATCCAAGTTCAACAGAGCTTTTAACTTCCAATTTTTTTGGTCCGCCTTTTAATTTCATTGGTTGTTTTGTTAATCAATATTGAGGTTCTAAAAAGTGTCGCTTATTCATGAAGCTGCTTTTCTTTACTTCACACTGTATTTGGTCCACTTAAGCAAATGCACAAAATATTCATCAAGCTTCCCTTATAATGTGACTTTATCCATGTTTCTTATATAGGAGAACTCTTACTTGGAGTATACAGGAACGGAAATGGCATATCTTTCATTGAGGACGTTTATACTTCAATTTGAGCATCCTATGCTTATACATGCTCCAGAAGTAGTTGTCTTAAGTCCGTTTTTTGTTCCTGACAACAAACTTATCGATTGCAGTAACCAAAGAAGACATGGAAAAACTACGCCAAGCTTTAAAAACTTTGTCTGAAGCTGAAAAACAGTTGAGGATGTCCAATGATAAATTGACGTGGCTAACTGCCGCATTATTGCAGCTGGCTCCTGATCAACAGTACCTGTTGCCTAATTCTTCTGCACAGACAAGCTTTAATCACAGTCCTTTGCCTGCGAACGCTATAGGTTTTAGAGAGACAGTTGGGCAAGCCGGTGAACATGCTGTAATGCATACGAACAAGAGAGGACTTTCAGCAAATGATAGAATGCAGATGGCCGATATTGGAAGTTCCTCTAGAATTCATAACAGCAATGAAAGCAAGGGTTTTAAAGTAGACATGGCTGGACAAAGTAGGTTTGGCCTGGCTCTTCAGCATGCATCTTTACAAGCCGACGGTGTAAGTACAAGTGGCAAGCCTGTTATTGGCAAAACATATAAGAGCGTCCAAGACATATGGATGGAAGTACTTGAGAGGATCCAAATTGCTAGCATAAAGGAGTTCCTACATCACGAAGGGAAGTTAGTTTCAGTCAGTTTTGGGGCAGGTACATTCTTTTGCTAACCGCAATCAACTATATAGGTGGACTCTAGGATTGTTATGAATTATTGGGTTACTCTTCGTTGGACCACTATAATTTCTTTCGATTCAATCGTTCTTTTTTATGGTGCTATAAACTTAATTGAAAAACTTTGAGATCAGAAATCAAAGTCAGCCTTTTGAGGGTGAGTCACCCCAAAATTCGAATGAGTATTGGCGTAATTTACTTCAGATACTTAATTGATCCTTGATTTTTCACCTGTATGAATTTTGTTTGGATTGGAGGATGTTAATACTTACAAATCTGTTCTAGCCACTATAAGATGAAATGTGCGTTGTATTTGGGCAGCCAATCTGGATATAGTTGCTTCTTTAGTGCATTTTTGTTTTTTGATGTTGAAATTGTAGTTGGACACCCATTGAGTATATCATATTTAATATGGAGGTCATTCTGTGTATATGAGTTTGAAGTTACACCATTTTCTTTTCAGATGTAAATTTCAAAGAAGTAATGATCTTAAGTACCTTTAACTTGTAGTAGTAATTTGAATGGTATGCTTATTCTACACTGATTTGTAGACAAGCAGAATATGACCATTTGGAGTTATCATACAAGTCATGTCAGAATGCAGTTCCACATTTGGCAATACAAGTGAAAAGTGTTTCTCTACATAAGAATGTGTTCTATTAAATTTTGACTTTGCAAAATTCTAAAGAAGAGTGGAATATAGGATTTTGACATTGATTTGATGCAAAATATGATATTAACATGTATGCAAAGAGAGGAATTGTCATCTCTCACCTCAATTGAAAATCAAAGATATGTGGGAAATACTCAAATTGAAAAGCAAAGCGGGAAATACTCAAATTGAAAAGCATAAACTTTAGTATCTCTAGTTTAAAGTAGCCAGTTGTTATAAATGAAGGAATCATTGAGTTCTATTTTATCAAGGATCCAATTAATTTCCTGACAAATGACGTTCCCATGCAATATATAGATCATCTCTTAGTCTCTAGAGTCGAATGGATTTGGTCTTATACATACGCCAGGAAGGTAATGAAAAAAGAGAGAAGATGAGTGCTTCTCTCTTTTATCATTTAGGAGTCGTGCGAGAAGAGAGGGAAGTTCTGTAAAAGCAACTGGAAGAATTGCTCAGATACCGGTGAGTGAGGCTTATTTGTCCTATTGTATTTGGTCTTGTAAGAGAGCTATCACTCGGGAATTTGGCTAGACCTTTATTGATGCTGTAAATCTAGACATCATATTGCCTTCATTTGAGAGGAGCATGGGCTCAAAAATTATTAAAGATGAGGTATATGGGGGATGATGTGGTGATGTGTAGACTAAGGACCTTGATGAGCTTTCTTCAATCTTTAAGTAAGTTTATAGTTGATGTTTTTTTTTTACAAGTGGATATCTTACATCTAGAAGTGGTATTAGAGTGGAAATTTTATATTTCGAGCATAGTGGAAGATCTCATCAAAGTATTGCCTAGCTAAGGCAGCTAGAGAAAATTTATCCTGATTTGTCAATGAATCAGTTGCAATGAGATTTAAAAAAAAAAAAAGGTGCACCAAGGAGTTCTTGTAGGTATTTCACAAAAGGAGGTTTAGGGGATCGGTGTATTTAATATCCATCTGCAATCAAGGTTTTGATAGAACATTTGAGAGGATCTAAGTGGATGATGATATATAAAATGAAGTGTTGCGAACATCTTTGGGACCCATGCTAGGAGATTCTGTGACGAAATCATAAATAACTATGCAGGGATTGCCGGTGTTTGAGAGACTTGAAGAAAATTGATGTGGATGAGTAAAAAATACTCACAAGAAAGTGACGAGACAATGATGTAGACATATATCTGAAGAAAACACGATTTACTGATTGATCAGTTGTCAAAGATGTGTGCCACTGTGCAATCTGTTACTACCCTGGTGCCTGGACCATAAAAAGAACGAGTGAGGTTCTTATTTCACTGGTCTGTGGACCTGCCTGAGTTACCCACGAGGGACTTGCATGACGTGCAAGAAGAAGCGCCATAATGTATCATGCCGTAAGCTTAAATTTTTGCCGAGAACGAGTGAGGTTCTTATCATACTGGCCTGCAAACCAGCATGAGTTCATCACTAGTTGTCTACAACATGGAGGGACTCACATGACATGCAAGAAGAATCCTGTGATAAATCATCCTAATCTTATATTGTTGCGATAGATGAAGAAACTATGCAAATTAGCCTAGGCTGGAAATGGGGGGATATTGACAGATATGGATAGTGATCAAGGGGTTATATGCCGTGTTGGACTGATATTTACCTGAAGGAAAGGAGGCTTTATTGCAAAATTATGACACTCCATAATGACTAGGTTGCACCGCGATGGGCAATTTTCATGAAGAATGAGGTTTTTGAGTAAACGTTCTACGGGGAGTTAAAAGGATGTTTAAAGGTGAGAAGGGAATAATATGGGCATGGTCTTGGATTATTAAGATCATCGTATTGGAAAAGGCAAGTTGAAGTGATTTTGTCAGGGTATAGAAATTTGAAACTTATCCTGAGCTTCAAAAAAGAAATGTAGGATAGAAGTGATCAAGACGGAAACAAAAGAAATCAGGTGACCTTATATTGTTCCTTTCAAGGGAAACTCAATGATGCAAGATTGAGAATAGTCCCAGCCCCTATCTGTGGAATAAGCTAGGTGGTTAATGCAGATCAGGTTGATATTGAGAACGTGTTAATGGCATAGATGATCATTTTCTGATCCAGTTGCCCAATGTAGTATTAGTTGAGTTGAATGAATGTTTCCCAAATTGACATGAATCTTTATACTACAGGTATGTTATCATATCAAATTTCAAAGCTTGATTTTTTTTTATGCTGTACTCGGCAGATTTTACTTAACTGATTTTTACCTTTCAACATAAGGTTTAGTGTTTTGGTTCAAGATTTATTATACATGCTAGATATTTTCTTTGTTCTGGTGTAGTTACATCTATACTTGTGAATTCTTTAGAGTTGCGACAAATATTTTCTTTTTGTTGTTTCCTTCCATGAAATAAAGACATTCATTAGCAGGATATGGTCAAGGGCACGAAAGAAAATCTATGTTTTCTGTTTGTACGGCTAAGTCTAATTGTTTTTCCTTTTAACTGCTCAATTTTGCAGCTCCAACTGTGCAGTTGATGTTCAGTTCACATCTGACGAAAAATACGGCAGAGAAATTTGGGCGCCACATCTTGCAAGCATTTGAGACTACTCTTGCATCACCAGTGACAATCGAAATTAGATGTGAGCCAAATAAAGATACAGCAATTGGAGTTAATGCCCCTCTAAGCTTACCTGCACCAACAAACGGTTCATCTCAAATCAGAGACTCCACTGGCATCAGTTGTCAGCCCCATCTTGAAGTGGGTAAAAGTGAAATAGTTGAACTAGAAGCTTGCTCTAGAGAGCTTAAGCAAACTGAGCACATCAATAACAACGCGAAATTTGATCCAAGAGGCTTAGAAGTAGCTTCCGACGTGAATTTGCCCCCTTCACTACTGGAAAGAGTAAAATTTAGTGACAGGAACCCAAGCCGGAGCATCGTGAGAGGCAAGGTATCCCTTGCACGTGTAATACAGCAAGCTGAAGGATGCTCACAGCATAGTGGCTGGTCAAGACAGAAAGCAGTTTCTATTGCCGAAAAGCTTGAACAAGAGAATCTGTAAGTGTTGTACTTCTTTCATGTTCAGAGAAAATATACTTTAATCTTTTACGATTTGTTTCCAAATTTCTCAGTTTCTGTGGCTGAATTTGCAGTTGCCAGAATAGATGTACGTTTGAATTCTGTATTTGAAAAACAAGAAACAATGAAATTGCCACATAGGATGTACTTCTATGTCCCAGTCTCCAGAATAGATGTACGTTTGAATTCTGTATTTAAAGAACAAGAAACAATGAAATTGCCACATAGGATGTACTTCTATGTCCCAGTCTCCAGAATAGAATGTATGTTAGATTCGCAGTCTTTTGCCAAAGCTATGTGGAACTAGAAATTTAAATGGGTAGTTTGTTTCATATGCCTTACAAAAAAAAATGCAGTTTCAAATGGCAATTTTCTGATTTGAGTTGCATATGAAACCATTTGATGAATTTATAGTTTGGTGTACAATTGCTGTAGCTAATATATTATTGATGCTATTCTGTCGATTGATTGGAAAACATGATTTCTCGACATTGCAGGAGACTCGAACCTAGGTCTAGAAATTTGCTTTGCTGGAAGACAACTAGAGCAACTCGTAAAAAGGTAATAATCGATAGACCTAATTCCATTGGTATTTCCTTTGATGGTGGGGTTTTTAAACATCAAATCTCTTCAATATTGGTGATGCAAGTGTTAGTACATTTTATTAATATATTCAAGGAGAGGAGAATGTGACTGAGATGGCATTGGGTAGTAGATAAATGGAAACTAATCCCAACTCAACCGTCATTAAGTACCTTGTATTGTTAGCGCTTATTGAAAAATTTTATAGAAGGTAATGATGCTGTTTAAAGGCAAATCCAAAAGCCCGGAACTGAAAATAGGCTAGTCAATTAATCAGATTCCATTCCGTGATGGGCTTCTTTGCTAGGATTCCTTCATGTTCATCGCTACCCTTGTAAACTTTATGTTCAAACTTGTTCCTACTTTGTTGGTTCAAGTTACCCGGATAGATGCAACCTTTGATGATAGGGAAGTCAATTTCTTGGCTTCATTTCAGAGTCTCTTGGGTAGTCTCTGCCCCTCATGGAATCAAAATCAGCACCTTTTTTTGTCATGTCCTGATTATAAATTTGGTACCCAACTCAGTTAGTGAATTTGTCTGGATAACCATTGATTTTTGTTCATAGTTAGAGTTTCAGTTTGTAGTTCTGGAGCTTCAGAAGGTCATCAATTCGCTCCACATGCGGTGGCTGTTTATCTTCGACCAACAACACATCGTTTAAGCTTTCATTTTTAACGTACTCAAAATAGTTAATTTACTGCCAATCATAGATTTGGGCAGTGTAGAGGCATTAAAAAACAGGAATACCAATGACTTTTATCGAGATTATGTTCTGCCTGAAAAATAATTTTGAGCGTAAACTCATTGCGATATGGCTTATTACAATTTGCTAGTTGTAATCATGAGTAGGATTGTTGGATTTGCCTTGATGAGTTTGGCTGTTGGAGCAGAGACGTAACTGTAGAGGAGACAACTTGAACTTGTTGTGGGACCAGACCTACATTTTCCCTTAGTGTATGAGCAAATAAGTAAATGGCTTATCAAATAAAGACAAGCTTTAAGATAACAATGTGATCATTATAACCCGTGAATCCTCTGGGGCAAACCTGCATTTTCTATTTGGAATGTGATCATTAAATGGAGCAACCGATTGCTGTGATATGAGTCCCTGCAGTGGCAAATTTTGTAATGTAATTTTCATTACTCATATGATTACTTTCTCATAGTATCGTGAACAGGGTCTATGAGTAGTAACTTATTTATTTAGGGAATTTCCATCTTTTCGCTCCTGGTTTGAACATGACGTTTAAGCGAAGTGATCAAGTTCCTTGAGTTATTAGTCATGTTCGTGGGCGGAACATGTTGCAAATGCTTTAGCTTTAACTGAAGGTGCACTAGCTTATCGTTTTACTTACTCATCTGTTGCATTTGCAGCTCTCTCGCTTGAAAATTAGAGCAAAGAGGCCACACGCGCTGCTGAAGCTTGTTACCTGTGGGAGGTGTCTATCAAGCAAGTCTTCGAGATGATTCATTGGGAATCCTTGGGATGTAAAATTTGCAGCGGCCTTCAACTTACAGTAGAATCTACAAGAATTTTCTGCTGGTTCGAAAGTCTGATTTTATTAGTTCGTCTGATCAGATTGAATAATAAGGTGAGGTATATTGACTGGAAGTCGTAGGAACAGAAATTAGTAGCACAGGTTCTTTTTAATGAATTTCATTAGTTTTATCTTTTCAATGCAAGTTTGCTTTTCATTTGTTTCTTTTCTACTTTCAATTTTTTCTTTTCTTTTGTACCTTACACGATTGGAGATGAAAGAGACATTTGCAGACGCGTATCATTAAGGTCATACAGAGATCAACTTGCGATTAATATGTTGTCCTTAAACAGCCCAGTTATATCAGTATGAGCTTTATCTCCAGACAAGTAGTTTATTATGTTGAACGTATAGCATTGACTATATAAAATGTGATGGCACCTGAAATTTTCATAAGACAATTGGATACCTGTACATTTTATTAAGTTCCAAAGGTTTTCTTCTGGGTCTGTCCTTATATCTGCCTGAATGGAGAAAGAGAAGTTAAGCAGCAGAAAACACAATCATGTCTAGAGTGTAAGTATCCTTAAAAATGTAGATATACACACCCAAATAGCACGTTGAAAAACGGTTACATAGGCTCACCAGAAAATTCTGGGAAACCGTTTAACAAAATTTGCTGCTTAAATCTCTGGCAGATAGGGACATCTAAAGGAGAAACTGAAGGAGGACTAAGTAACATGACCACGCTGATGTTTGGTACCATTTACTTCTCAGTGTCTGATGGTGACGATACAGATCTAGTAAAGTAGAAGACGGTGATGATACAATGAACCTGAGGATAAGGTGAGTGCGACCTTGGCGCCACTCGAAACACCTTATTTTTGGTATAGGGTTCTCAATATGTCAGTACGTCTTCTCTCCTTCATATAAGCCTTTTTATGATGATCAAAATTGCATTAACTCATACACCAATGGGGACGAGTTCAGTCATTCACGCGTGGTTGTGCACTCGGTGTTTTGGAAGGGGGGAATGTTTGATTGTTCAAAGGACAAGTTGAGACAGCTCAGGCAGTTCTTGGTATATATGAACAGTAATTGTAGACTAAAGCCACATCTAGTATTCTGGCTTTGGTTTTGCTCGCATTTTTTGTGGTTGATTGTTGTGATCTTTGTTGATTGATTGATTGATATTTGGAAGACAAAATTGGACTTCTTCGATTGTGATTTGCTCTGAGGAAAACATCACACGTTCCATGGTTTCGATGTCTTTAACACTGGTTTCCCTTCTAGTTGGCACGGATCATCTTCACTGGGTCACCTTCTGGCTTTCCCTCGCATTTGGTTTTCACTGTTTCCCGTGTGAACTTGTTACTAACACTGTGAAGTGCTGACAGTTAGAAGTAGAGGACGCCACTGCTCATTCCATTATTTAAGCACGACATACCTGTTACAAGCCTGAGAGGAGAATCTGCTTTTGGTCCCTTGTCGTTGGTTTTATAGCACCGGATGTAATTAAGCCTTGAGGCTTGTTGGGTATGCATCTGTAAACAGAAGCAAAGGAGCGCAATAACTTTGATTCTGTTCTGCTACATCTATGTAAAAGTTCCTTTTCATCGAGAAAGCACTTCTCCTTGCTGCATTATCGTCTTTTCCGAGCTTCTGTGATGCATCTAGAGTCCAAGGTCTTGCATACATGTATATATGTATTGGCTAAACTTTGTTCAGTATACAAGCACGTATCTTTACTTTCAGGATTGTTTTTTTTTTTTTAAGATTTTGATCTTGGTAAGTTTGCTATCAGTAACGACAGGGCCAAACTTTGCAACCACAAAAGACTTCTTCGCATCCTCTCTTTTCTAAATCGCCGGCGTCCTCGTCGTTTCGGCTGAGACCACAAAGACCTCTTAAAGGAACTTCGTATGGTCGGGTCTACTGAACCAGAGTGCACAAACCTCCTGTGGTTCTTGTCCTTTCAACAGGGCTTCTTCCAATGTCAATTCTTCCTGATTATGAAACAGGAAGAGAGTGATGTGATCACATAAGTCGAGCCCTGAGCAGGCACCACGAAACAAGACAAGTACATATGCGGGTGATCACGGGATTATAGAAAGAGCCAAAACCAACGACCATGTACGCTCATATGAGCAACAGCGACTACAGGAACATCAATCCTCAAAACTGATCTCTTGGACGACTATTGTCTGAATGACCTACACGTGTTTTTGTCACACCCACTTGCCCAACTTTTGCTCAAATGGCCTCTCATTAACATCGCGCAGCTGGAGTTCTCTATCCACTTGTGGGACATTCACAATAACCCTCTGCTCCATTTGGTCTCTCCGTTCCTTCAGTATCCATCGAACCCTCCAACCGAATTGATCACCTAGAACTGTGTAGGAGTAGATTTCATTGTGGTCGTCAGATCTGGTGAGACCAATGTGTACTATGCCACTCGCAACCCGTGTGGCGTAGAGTGGTGTTAACTGCGCTTGTTGATCCCTTGGCCCATGCTGACTAGCCTGTCGCGAGCAGAGTGTTAAAGCTTATAGGTTGGATCATCGTACTTTGGCCAGGGTCCGTAGCTACCGACTGAGACGCGACAGTCTCCATAAGCAGTATGTTGAACCCGTTAGATCCGACTGTCAATGAAGAAAATTCTTCTTTCCATGACATACGAAAAGTTTATCTGAAGATCCCCATCTCATTTTGCAAACCGCGTGATATTCTTAGACTAGAAATAGTTCCCTTCCTAGAAAATAACCAATGTCCCGGACCATCAAATCTCGGAGGCCATTGGCAGATGGGGCTACAAGTTCGGCAATGATGCCGTTTCATACTAGAATCGAACGATCCAAGTGCACGGGGGGCTACTCACGGCACGTCAAGATGAACCCCCCAAGCGAATTTATCCGATTTACGATCACCAGGAGAGCGAAGGAAGTAATGCAGAAACAGCCGCCATATCAGTAAGATTTCCCGGTGGCTTCAACCATCAACAGGCAGCTGATCTGACAGCAACTCTTCCCAACTACTCTCACAAGAAGTCAGCTCGTCCCTGCAAAGGCTGGAGACCAAGAAACGCAAAACACACACGTTGCCACAAAATCAAAGAAGGGTGCGCGTTCTTCACGTACGTGGTAAAGGGAGTGACCGGTTTGTCAACGGCGCGCCGTATGAACTCCTGGAATTTTGTGATGGAAAACAGCGCTGTAACCATCTTGACTGGGAAGCTCCCCTCCATTTTAGTCACGCTTTGGAACTCTCGTCGTCGGTTAGTGTGTGTGATTGAATTGAAAGGGAAAATTACTAAAAAAAATATCATAAACATATTGCAATTATGTCCATTCAATTTCAAAACTTTTTTTTGCCAATTGAATTCTAAACCTTTTACATTTATATCAATTCAATCTATCTAGTCAAATTTAACCGGAAATTGCTGACCTAAATGCCAGCCATCTTTTGCGCTAATTTGAAATTTTTTTAAGAATATTGTGATATTTTTTAGAATTTTATATTCTTTCTTTTTTTTCTTTCTTCCACTCATTTTTTCTCCGGCTGATCACCGATCGACGACCAACCAAAGGCAGGGGCCGACGAGGTAAAGGGGGTGACAAGTTTGTCAATAGCGCGTTGTCTGAGCTCCCAAGATTTTGTAATGGAAAACAACGCTTAACCATCTTGACTGGGAAGCTCCTCTGTATTTTAGTCACACTTTGGAACTCCCGTGGTCGGCTAGGGCGCGCATGACAATACTTTCGCTTTAGAAATCAACTTGTTGTAAGAAGTTGATTTATGATTAGAGAAATTTGTTTGGAGCAGAAATTTCTACTTTATTTTTAAATTTTTTAAATTTCTTTAAAAAAATAATTTTTATTATTAAAAAAATATTATTTACTTTTTAAAAATAAAAAATATTAATTTTTTATTTTTACTTCGGCAGTCGAAGACGGTGACATGATAGTGGTAGACTATGGTGGCGGGTGGTAGTACGCAATGATCGACGGTGGGTGGTAAGTCAACAGTTGGCAATAGGTGGCGGTAGTCACTGGCGATGGGAGATGGTTGAGGGTTGCTAATGGTTGCAAGCGGCAGTTAGTAGAGGTTGGCAACGGGTGGCAATCGACAGTGGTTGGCAACAGCAGTGGTTAGAGGTTGGAAGCTAGGGGTGATGGGCGGCGATGGGCGGCAATGTGCAGTAGTCAACGGTGGGCGGCAACAAAAATCAGTAGAGGGCGTGATCAAAAAGAAGGTGATAGCATAATAAAAAAAATGATGAGTTGAGAAGCAATTTTTTTTAATTTCTCAAATTTGGAAAAAAATAACTTCAAAAGTAAAAATTTTTACCAAATAAATTTCTGCCCCAGCTGTACTTTTGGAGCAGAAATACGCTTCCAGAAGTGTTACCATGCGCACCATTAGTGTGTGTGTGTGTGTGTGTGATTGAATTGAAAGGGAAAATTACCACACACACACACAAAAAGAGAGTTCTAAATGTTTTATAATTTTACCAATTCAGTTCTAAATTTTTTTTTAGCCAATTGAGTTCTAATCCTTTTGTATTTATGTCAATTAGTCCATTCGATCAATTTTGATTAAAAATCGTTGACCTGGACGTTGGTTTTCTCCATGATGCCGTCGATGTTGACGTGAAATTTTTTTTAAGAATATTGTGATATTTTTTCGAATTTCTCTCTCTCTCTCTCTCTCTCTCTCTCTCTCTCTTCCTTTTTTTTTTCCTTCGATTCCTTCTTTCTCCGTTCGATGACCAACTAGAGGCAAGGGCCAGTGAGGTCAACCTCGACAACCTCTAGCGAGCTCGTCCTCTTCGACCATCGGCAAGGGGAAATCTTGTTATCGTTGGGCAAGGCTTGACATTGCCATGGTGCCAAGGTCTGGCGACTGCATGGAGGAAAAAGGAAGGGAAAATTAAAAAAAAAGGAAAAAGAAAAGAATAAATCCATAAAAAAATATTAAAAAAATATTAAAATATCATTAAAATTGTCAATGTCAATATCATGTCAGCAATTTTCAGCTAAAATTGATCGGATGAATTGAATTATTACAAATGCAAAATTTTTAGTCCTCAATTGACAAAAAAAAATTATGACTGAATTAACATAATTATAACAAATTTAAGATTTTTTTTATAAGACACTTTTGCTGCGGACATGGGACAATAAGGAAATTGAAGCACGCTTGTGTGGGAGGCAGAATACATTTGATTTTTCTTGTGAACTTATAAGACAAAAGTTGCTTTTTTGAGGGGATTATTTTGGTAAATAATACACCCCAAAAGTCGTAGATAGATATGGTGACTCTGTGAGTTAATGACGCACCACAGTTTTCTTGGGAGATAATACAATCAAAATCCTTAAGCTGGAAGTTCAGTACAATAACACATGGACCCCAAACTGATTTTAATATCATGAAAAATCTTAAAATCGATACTTCTGACCCAAATCTACCTCCTGATTATCCCGTTAAAATCCGTACATTATTTTTCACATCGGATTCATCCATCTCTATATCATATTTATTTTGCACTCGCCTGCAGCGTGTTGACATGTATGCATTTTAATGGCATCTTGGGCAAAATGACATCATGGTGCAAATTTGGATTTGAGCTATCAGTTTAGGGATTTTTTGAACCTTTAATCCGTACGATGTGATCCCTAAACTTTAGCATAATGAATAATGCCGTTCTTGAATTTTAAATTTGTTCTATATAGTCCATGAATTTCTCGTATTTGTTCAATTTAATCCATAGGCTATATGAAAATGTCTAATGTTATCTCTGAACATGAATTAATGAAAACTAGATTGAACATAAATCGAAAGTTTAAGAACCACACTGAACAACTAAAACTTCATGGATGACATTACATATCTGCATAAAGTTCAAAGACTACATGGCATAATTGGCTAAAGTTCTTAAATTATTTATGTCATTATCCCCAAAAAAATTATTGTTTTTTTTTTATAATCGGGGTGTCCAGCCGTGCCGGCGAGTTGACACTCAAACCGACGGCGACCGACTAATCCCCGGGGAGGCACCGCAGGACCCCACCACCACGGTACTCCGGATAAGACACCAGTGAATGTGGGCGAGTAAGTTTCGATCCCAGGACCGCGAGTACTACTCGGCGAGATCCCATGAGTCTACTCCTTACTACGCGACCACCTGATGGGTGGGTACCAAAAAAATTATTATTAGTGTTTTGCAAATATAACGATGGAATAATTGTTCTCAAGGGAGGATGTAAATTCGGAATTGGATATAAAATGATGATTTTTTTAATAAATAAGTACATCAATAAATTAAAAAAAAAAGTCGAAACACGTTTGTGATATATTTCTTAAACCAAAAAGTAACGACAACAACAAGTCTAAGCAAGTTTTTAAATTATTTTATCTGAATTTTGAATGTAAAATTCGAGGGTATTCCTTAGAAAGATGGGAAGAAAAAAATACATTCTCTTAATTTAAAGAGTGGCATTAAGGAAAGTAGACTCCACGTCAATTTCGATTGATTACTTCTGGGTAGGCATGTACAGTAACTTCTCACATCTCGAGTAAATGATCAGAGCTTTAGCTCTTGCATTTTCAATCTGTGCTTCGCGCAATATTTTATAATCTACTTGGCGGCAACATATCTCTGATTATAAGACATTTGTGATACAAACTTGTTAATAAAAGAAAAGGTCGAAACACGCTTGTGATATATTTCTTAAATCAGGAGGTAACGAAAACAAGGTTGCGCGCGTGCTTCCACGGCAGACCCAAACCAGGCCCCACGCGCCTAAATACAGTTGGAGCCGGCGCGACCTCGCAGCCGCCAAACCACAATCTTGTTACGTGGCGGTGTTGTCCACACGACATCCAACGCTCCCCAATCCTCCACAAGATTAACGTGGGACTAGACCCCGCCAACCACCCAACACCCCCCCCCCTTCCCCCCCGCCCCACCACCCAAAAAAAAAAACCCCTCTCCCATTTTCAAGCGGCAAAAAAAAAATTCAATTATAACGATTGTAATTTTTTTATATTAATTTTTTCGTGATATCAAAAATCTCAAATTATGTCCATTGTGACAATGATTGCGACCAAAAAAAACCCTAAATCCTTATCTATGCGGCGTATTTACTTTCCGTCGGGGCTCCATCATATTATTTTTTAGCCAAAATGACCATTTTTATTTCATTTAATTTGCGTGGGCCCAACGTCAAAAGAGTTTGCTTTTTGGTAAATCTCTAATATTACTCATGGACAGAATCTTGCCACATGGTAAACATATCGCACAAATATAAAAAGCTTAAGATAAATATGTTACATCGAGCATAACTGAGTTTTTGGCGGCTTTTGCCTAATTCAAAATGATTTTGTCAAGGTAAATGATTCCTTTTAAGATTCATGTTACCAAAAAAAAATCTTTCATACTGTATTTATCCTTAACCTAATTATCAATCACAAAAATTAAACCCAATAATTATTACCAATGCCATATCCACTCTCACACTAATATATGTGCGTCGAAAAAAGAAATCAAGGATCTTAGCAAATTTTAGAAACTCGAGAGAACTCTTAATGTAAAATGAACAGATTTCAACAAATTCTTAATCGATGATTTTAGTGATTTGGAATTTTTTCTTTTAACATGAAAATTAGCTTGATTTTGGTGGTGGTGTTAGCATCATCATCATCATCATCATCATTATGTGAAAATGTGAAAGGTATAAAATCGTCGGCAGAAATGCCTTGGCCAATGGGGGCCGTTCCTTACTTGGACTTCTCCCATGGCGCTGGTCGTCGCGTTGACTGGGGGCTACGTGGCTTGACGGCAGCGGACATGCATCGCTGGGGGTACTCACTGGACACGGCAACGTCGGCCTCCGACATATTGAAGCCACGTGGGCCTCTTCTGACTTCGCAAAGGTTCGGACGCGTGAGCATCGAACTTTCGGTCAGATCGACTTGCCACGCGTCATCTTCTTCGACACGTGGCACAATTGGCACGATGTAGGAACCTTCTCGCCAACACCGGATAGTTCGCCCACTTTCAACATCGTCTATTGGGAAAAAAAAAATCATCTATGATTTTTTTAAAAATTAACTTAATGTGGTCCTCCTTGTAATTTGAGTTTCATTAAGGAGTATCAGCGACACGCAATATAACACGATATGCCGACACATCATTTCTAAAAAAATAGAAGATTTCAATACACTGCTGTGACACATATATACATAATAAATTATTATGAATATACGTGAGTTTCTTCTTCTTTTCTTATTCTGTTAGGTATTCATAATTAGTCTTTTTTTACTGATTAGGTATATTAATTTTGAGATGACCGTGTTAATAAATATATATTTGATAAATTTGCATTTTGACTCCTAATTGTTAAAAATACTTAAAATTGACTCGGTAAGTGTTGAAATGGTATGTCAGATGCTGGACTTGCTGGCGTGTGTGGAGCACTAATTACATGTCGATCACATATCGAAGTGTCGTACATAATATGACACGACATGACAACCCTGAGAGAGTGTCGATACTTCCTAGGTTCAATTTCATGCGTTTTTAATAAGCACAACATGCCATTTCCATGGAAATTTCATTGATGATGTGGAATCCCATGTGTCATTTCATTGAGTTTCAATCGCATTGTTACTACCAAAACAAGTGATTCGATCGGAGTGACCTACATCCATGAAAAGAGCAATAAGAAATTCCATTGTAAATCAATTGAGACAACAAAAATTATAATCACACTTTAATCACTTAAATTCTCTCGGTATTTCCTAACTCCTAATTATACCTTTAACCCACAAATATTTAGTTCCATAATACATCATGAAATATATATATATCAATCTCGCAAATGATTACTGAAAATCTCGACGCAACTTCAAATACTCCGGATGTAATTCGCGGGTACGAGCTCTTCTTGGATATTTTTTTGCGATGAGAACGTACTTCTTACATATAAGAGAATTGGATCCAAATTTTCAAATAGGAAACCACTTAAACAAACAAAAAAAAAAAACTACTGAAATTGGGAAACTTCCTGGAATTAGGAAAGTTTCTTTTTCGAGACATGTATTTAACGGGACATTACTCTCAGTGCCGAACCTTCGTGCCTAGCTCAACCTCGGGTGTTCTCACTCTCTACCGAACCTCGATTGGAGGTCACGACCAACCATGCAACCTTTCACACATGTAAGTGCTTGAGCCCAAATCTGAGTCCCATTGCCTCTAAATTCACTCTCCAGCGGTGGGCGAATTAACGGTGGCCGGTGTCAAGAAACGAGGGGTGGATGAGTTTATCTTGTTGGTGGCGACGTTGCCAAGTTGCAGCCGGAGTTGCCGCATTGGACGGCGGCTGAGTCATTGTTGTGCTTTCCATTTGGGCGGAGAGAGAGAGAGAGAGAGTACGCGTTTGACGACCAGGTGCAGCAAGAGCGAGGAGAGAAATACTATGCAGCGACTCAATCCGAGGATAGGAAGCGATCCTCGGCAAGAATGGACCCAGACAAAGATTGGCTCCCCCACAAACTTCTAGGATGACGAAGAAGACATGATTGAGTACCGAACAAAGAAAGCGTGCTCCTGAATTCTATCTAATTATAAGCATCGCTTCTTGACATAACGATATCCAATGTTAAATATGTTGAAGTGAGAGCATTCTTTGGATGGATGACCTGCTAAAAGAAGTGTCTACACGTATTCTTAAAGACAAAATCGTAAGCCACTCGTATAAAAGCTTGTTAAAAAATATTAACCAAATATAATTTATTAGGCTGTAATTTATACAACCCATTAATAGGAAAATATGTGATCTTACTCATCGATGAGCGAGCGAGAGATCGAGGAAGCCGCCCCAGTGGGAGTTCTGAAAGGAGCGATGCCTCCTAGACACAAGAATATCTATCGCTATATATTTTTATGCTAGTTGTTTGAGCATACACTCGTAAATAACTACCACTATATATCATCCATTTCTCTTATAATTGAGAGATGTAATAAGATGTGTGGATTGCTAATTATAATGAAATTCTCTATTAGATATAACTCTAATTTAAAGGTGTACAAAGATAAATTTCGTGTCTCGATTTTTTTTTTTACTTTTACACTTTACTTTGTTGTAATTTATACGTCGAATTCTAACCTAAATTACTTGTAATAGCAGAAAAAAAAATCATCAAATACTGGAGATTTTAAATCGACAACTATAAGTAATATATCCCTTGTAAATTCTTCTTTTGTTTGCCGATCTGAAAAATCCACATTTACGCAAAGTGAATAACTTTTTCTAAAGAAAATCAAACATAATAACTTTCTAAAATACTGGAGAATTCTTTTCTTTTTGGATTTTTCTTTTCGTCCACTTGTTTTTCGGATCTTATAAGCCAAAAAAAAAAAGCTGCAAAACTTGCCGCCCCTAACCCCCAAACCACAAAAAAAAAAAAGGAAAAAAAGAAAACCCCTTGACCGAGGTAAAATGCAAGTTCGATGACCTCTAGCTGTCCCACGCGCCTTAACAGTGCGTGGGGTCCACGACTTTTGTTTAGTCAACGCTTCAAGCAAAATCCAATGCTGCTTTTTTACTTTGCTTTTTTTTTTTAGGTAAATGGGCAAAAAAGCTAATTATACTCCACTCGCATTTGAAGGAAGCACCAAACTTCCATCAATTTCGAAGTTGAAAAGTTCAAAAAAAGAACAAAAAAATGTCTGCTTGTGGCACAAAAAAGTAATTTTGTAATCATTAGTTTGCGTAATTGAATCTTGACTATCTGGTCAATTATTGTTTCTCACAATGATTTAGAGTAAAATTTCACCTTGGTACAGCGAGCCATGCAATACCGATATATTGAACTAGAATACATCCTAATTTTAAATGACTATTTCTTGTGCTTACGAAAGAGTCCATTTTGATATTTTATATGCTGTTTGAATATATGAGACGAGGTGTCGCGTGATCTTGTTCGTGCTGTACTTGGACACTTACTGGTTTCGATCATCATTTGAAAAATCAGATCTTGGCATTTCTCATGGGGTAAATCTATTCTCGGATGGTCGATAGCCATCGTGCTCTTCGGGATGCTCAGTACCGATTCTGTGCTCATAAACTTACGTATTCATAAGAACAAATGTCGGTTTTATTTTCATGAAAACACCGCCAAGATGCTCGATGCAAAATTAGTTATACAGTCGCAATAACATATATCGCTCAGTAATTTCCAATTAATCCGGAGATTATTAACGGAATATTAAGATCCAATGATGGTCACTTCGGAAAAAAAGAGAGCACGAAATCAAAATAATTCGTCGATAATAAAAATGAGAATGTCGAATAACCAATAAATTCCAATGTCATCTTTATATTTCACTTCCATGTCTCTCTTTCGTTGTAAAATTTCAAAACACACGATTTGCTTTCATGAGTAGCATAAAAGATCACGTTATCCTTCGCCCATCAAACAGAAAGCTCCATGCTCGACCGAAAAATTCAAGGTGCAAATTAGAGGTTTCCAAAGTAGGGACCGCGATGGCATGTGATCGAAAAATTGAGAAGATACTAGGAATTCGGTATTTCCCTTTAATACAAAATTTTTTCCCCTCAAGACACCAAAAAAAAAATATATAATATTTTTCTCTCCATCGACCACTTCCCCACCATGGTCGGCAGTGGCAGCGGAGGCTGCAAAGCCCCCACAGCTAGTTCTACCTTTTTTAAGAAAATTAACTTAAATAAAAATTAATTTGATAATCAGATTCAACTTAAAACGACATCCTTTCAATCACTTCACCATCACATATGGAGAAAAAGAAGATATATAAAAAAAATCCATTAGCTAAATTGGACATAGTTAATAAGAGGATTCGACTATACAAGATTAACAAATTTTAGAGCTTAATTGTACTTTCTTAATAAATTTTAAGAATTTTAGAAAATATATTTTCAATTATTTATGGTGGGAAGCACAAAGAGATGACGAATTCTTTTTTTTTTTTTGGCGGAATTTGTTAGGAATTTTTTCGTTTTTTTTTAGAGGAGTATGAGGGGGAAAAAAAGGAGGGCGGGGGGCGATGTTGTCAGGGAATTTTTTTTTTTTTTGGTTGAGAGGAGGATGAGGGGGAAAATGAATGGACATGATCGTCCATCACCAAACCGAAAAGACAGGGTTTGGAAAGTCAAGCCTCCGCCCCTCCTCTCCCAGACGCGCAAATTCGCCCCCCTACTCCCAAAGAAATGATCTTCCATCTTCTTTAAATCTTTTTCTTTTGCAAGGCCTTGACTTGATAAATCCAAAGCTCCTTTCACTCCGTGAAAGATTCAATTCAACCCCCTCTACTCTCTCTCTCTCTCTCTCTCTCCCTCGGTCCACCGAACCTCATCGACGACAAACCAGCATAACAATTGAGGAGTAGGCGTTTCCGCTCTTTGCTCTCATCATCTTCCCCCGCCCCCAATCTGTCTCTCCTCCTGTCTTCTTGTTCTTGCCATTGTTGGGATTCATCCCTTTCGCCGGCAATCGCGGGATTTCCCGACGGTCGTTCCCAGGCACTGCGCGTCTGCAGAATAAGGGGTCGTTCTCGATTCCTTTCTTTTCGAGATCTGATCCTGACCCAGAGCGAGGGATTGGAAAACCCTGCGTGCCCGTCTCGTGGGTGGTGGGAATTGTTTCGGTAGTTTGTTAAAGTTCGCGTCTTTCGATCTCGAGGGATGGCGACGGCGGCGATTTTCTCGTCGCTCAGGCGGCGGAGGTCGCCGTGCTTGGAGGCCTTCTTGGCCCCGGTTGACCTCACCGACGTGGCCCTCATACGGACGCTAGCTTCGTTCTCCGGCGAGCTGGTCTCGTGCTCCGCGAGCAGATCGCTCTTCTTCCAGCGCAGGAACTCGCGGTCCTTGGTCCGCAAGATCGAGGTCTTCGTCGCGCTTTTGGAGTTCCTGAGGGACGGGATGAAGGATTTGCCTTCGGCCGCGGTTCTCTGCTTGAAGGAGCTGTACCTGTTGCTGTACCGGTCGAAGATATTGCTCGATTACTGCGCGGAATCGAGTAAGTTGTGGCTCTTGCTCCAGAACCATTCGATTTCCGGTCATTTTCACGATCTGAATCAGGAGATAAGCACGCTCTTGGATGTTTTCCCGTCGAAGAACCTCGAATTGAGCGAGGATGTCCGGGAGCAGCTCGAGTTGTTGCAGAAGCAATCGGGACGGGCCCGGTTTTCTATGGACAAGCACGATGAGGAGCTGAGAGTTCAGCTCTTCGCGTTTCTGAACGAGTTCGAGAACGGGCAGATTCCTGATCCGGCCGAGTTGCGGGTTTTCTTCGTGGATAATTTGGGCATTAGCAACGCAGAGAGTTTTAGGGCGGAGATTGATTTCTTGGAGGAACAGATTCATAGTCATGAAGGGGACGTCGAGCCTCCGGCTTCAATCCTGCAAGGTTTCGTTGCGCTCACCCGGTTTTGCAGGTTCCTCTTGTGCGGATTCGAGGAGGACGATGTTGGAACGAGATGCGGAAACACGAAGAAGCATAGAAAAGGGTTGATCGCGCAGGAAATTGCCGATACCTTCATTACAGTGCCAAAGGACTTTTGTTGTCCGATATCGTTGGATTTGATGCAGGACCCGGTTATCATCTCGACCGGCCAGACATACGATCGGAGGTCGATATCCAGATGGGTGGAAGAAGGGCACTGTAACTGTCCCAAGACGGGGCAAATGCTTGCTCACAACCGCCTTATCCCGAACCGGGCTTTGAGGAACTTGATTATGCAGTGGTGCACAGCCTATGGAGTCCCCTGTGACCCCCCAGAGATGATAGATACATCAGCAGAAGCTTTTCCGGCGGCTTCGCCCTCCAAAGCTGCCCTTGAAGCTAATAAAGCCACGGCAAAAATTCTTGTTCACCATCTGGCGAATGGGCCTCAGGGTGCGAGGACAAGCGCCGCCAAAGAGATCCGATTGTTAGCTAAGACAGGGAAGGAGAACCGAGCTTTCATTGCCGAAGCTGGGGCGATTCCCCATTTGCGGGAATTGCTCTCGTCTCCGAGTCCCGTCGCCCAGGAGATTTCCGTCACGGCGATGCTTAACTTGTCGATCTACGACAAGAACAAAAGCAGGATCATGGACGAGGAAGGATGTTTGCGGTCCATCGTGGACGTCTTAAGGATCGGCCGAACCACAGAAGCGAGGGAAAATGCTGCGGCGACATTGTTCAGCCTCTCAGCCGTTCACGACTATAAGAAGAGAATAGCAGATGAGGGCGGCGCGGTTGAGGCCCTAGCAGGACTCTTGAGAGAGGGGACGCCCAGAGGAAAGAAGGATGCGGTTACCGCTCTGTTCAACCTCTCGACGCACACGGAGAATTGCCTCAAGATGGTCGAGGCGGGCGCTGTGAATGCGCTGGTGGGCGCCTTGGGGAACGAGGTGGCCGCAGAGGAAGCGGCAGGTGCATTGGCCTTGATTGTTAGGCAGCCGATGGGGGCGGAAGCGGTCGGAAAGGAGGAATCGGCTGTCCCAGGTTTGATTGGGATGATGCGGTGTGGGACATCACGGGGCAAAGAGAATGCGGTCGCGGCATTGCTCGAGCTCTGCAGGAGCGGCGGCTCAGCTGCCACGGAGAGAGTGGTGAAGGCGCCGGCTTTGGCCGGGTTGCTGCAGTCTTTGCTCTTCACGGGAACGAAAAGGGCGAGGAGGAAGGCGGCATCGCTAGCGAGAGTATTTCAGAGGTGCGAGCACGCGTCATTGCACTTTGGAGGCTTGGGGGTGGGATACGCATTCGCCGGAAACTCCGCCGCGACCAGGGATTCGGGCTTCGGCAACGACGTCTCGGTACCGATGTCGATCCCCGTGTCCGTTTTGTAGGGGGGGTAATAAACGGAGGAGCTCTCTTGCTATCTTCAAGTTTTTTTTTCTAATTCTTGTTCATATATACGAAATTCTTTTATTGAAGTATAAAGCTCATGAGAGGAACCATAGCCTGTATCACTATGGCAGGAACGTTTTGCTCTTGTGATATGTTTGGATCATTGGTCTACCCATCCATTCTCAAGACGCACAACCTTGCGCCCGCAGGGTTTTTGCGCACACCGTTTATTTACATAGCCGCGAGCCATCTTCTGTACTGTTGTGCGTGCGAGCCAAAATTCCCGTCGTCACGGCGGTAGAGCTGATCATGAAATGGAAGGAATCCGCGCTTCTCTGTGTTCCGATTCTCGAACTCGGCTCTGCAAGAATCGTCAATCCAAAGTTCGGGGTTCGACATCCGGGGGCGATTTTAGTTTTTCTGCATCCAGGGTACTGTGCGAAAGCTGATTTGGGATATCTCGTGGTCAGCACTATTCATCGAGGAAGGACTAGTAAAGGGGTGGTCGGTTTAGGACAGGGAGGAGCTGATTCTAACATTCCTCAGGATTTCCTGGAAAATGGAACGCGTCTGGAGAGACATTTTCTCATTGCTCCCCGCAGTTTCCTAGGAAAGTTCCCTTAGGAGAAATTTCCTTCAATCTACTAAAAGTCACCAAGCCCTGAAAATTTTGTCTGTACCAACATCGTGATCAAATCAAACAGAGCAAAGACAGAATCATCGTCGGTCGTCCGTTCGTTTCTACAATGGTCAAAACAAAGAAGCTTTTATTTCAGGGCGTGCACGGTAATCATTGCTTTTTTTCTGTTTCTATTTAAAACGTGCTTTTGAAATTGGTTCGGAAGGAAATCTGTTCGGTAACCCAATTTCATTTTTCGATTTCTTGGGAGAAATGTTTTATCCAAAAATAAATTTGACATAGAAATGAGCTTTTTATGGAATAAAAATTCTTCTGTTAATAGCATAAAATTTTAATAGGAAGTCTTTCCATGACTCAGTCTCCCTCTCTCTTGCGTTCGGTCTCTCTCTATCTTGCGTCCCTCTCGCTGGTCGCCGACCTATTTGAGGCCGGACAGTCGATATCTATAGAAATTTTATGTCGTTATCAAAATAAGTTTCTTTATTGTGAAACTTGTTTCTCTTCTCAAAAAATATTTTTATTTAGAAATTATTATCAAAAATAGAATGATTATCAGCTATCGGTCCTCTGGCGTGTAGTCGCAGATTCTTGCTAAAGAATCTTTGAAAGCTTCCTTTTCTACTTCGCGAAAGGGAAAAATTCTTGATTCAGATGCGGTGAAAAGGGACGGGCAACAACCATTTGATGGGTCTCTCTGCTTCTTTCCAAGCTGTCAGAACCAGCCAACCAAGCATCTCGAATCTGCTCCATTGAAAGAAACCCCCACTTTTGAGAGGAAGAAGATTCGTGTGGCAACGGGCGAGGCAACAAGATTTTCTTCTGATGGGATTTCTCGGATTTCAAGCTCTGATGAGTTGAAATCCGACGAGGCGTTTCCTTGACTGGGGTGCCATTTGTGCTTGCACTTTGCTGGCCATCATGTTTTGCCCCCAGAGAGGCGCACCATGTGTGGCTCCCTGAAGAAGCTCGAGCAAAAATGTACCCCGACTTGATATCTGGACGATCCGCCCGCATTTTTGGCTCGCGTTTTTCCTAATTACCGGATATTTTCCGATATGAGATTCATCTATCCAAGGTACTTAAGTTGAGCTTCCTCGTCGCAAAAGATTTTCACGGTGTGGAACATTTGCCCGGTACGGCCCGTGAAGGCCGGGCACGGCCCCTTCTCCAGATGGGGCCGTCCCGGCGCGGCGCCGTGGCCATCGCTGGCTACAACACTTCTTTCTACTCCCTTTGTGTTATGTTCTTGTGGGGGTGGTGCTGCACTAGCAAGTCCTTCGGACCTTATCGGTGCTTTCTTTATTCTTCATTTCTTAGATATTGTTCATGATGTATCGGTATCGACTTTGGAGGGGAGGACTACATTGAGCGCTCCGGACCACCGCAGCCGATGGTCATGAAAATGTATATCATGCAACTTACTTCTATACTCGATCAAGCACTCGTTCATGTCGATTGGATATGGAAATAACCGAAAGAAAAACATATTGGACATGCTTACAATTGAATGAGTGATATTATGCCAACATATCAAATTGCATGGATAACATCAATATTTTTCAGTTGCTTAGCTTTCTCATTGATTCTCGCTGGAAGGGTCCTTTAATGGTTTGGTAGTCTTGGAAGTTGGGGCCAAATTGGAGTGAGGTTGGGGGGGCCAAGTCTCCATGATTGATCCATGGATAGTTCAATGGATCAAATTAGGTAGAAGGTGGAGAGGAAAAATGAAGAAAAATGGAAGTGGAGTCACTATTGATCCACACACCTAGCACATCATGTTTTAAATTGACAATCTTGTGATGATAAATGCATGATCAAACCATCTTGGAAAATTGAGAGCTCATCCCAAGTGGAACTTGACTAGTTGGAAGTCATGATGGCTAGAAAAGAATGCTCGAATCTTGTTTTGATCGCTCTCAACGTTAGTAGAACCCTCAAAATGGATGGATCAAATTGGTTCCGGTCCTTAAGTAGATTGACTCATCTAACCTATTTTCGTACAATGTAATTCTAGTGACCTATATCCGACTCAACGTGTGCCCAATCAATCTTGACCCAATTTATATTGCTAAAACACTTCAAATTTAAGATGTTCTAAGAAAACTCATACCCAAAATGAGATGGGAGGGTGGAGCGAGTGAGAGCCAGAGAGTGAACAGAGAGTCATAAAGGTGGGTAAAGTCTACGTATTTTCAACTTGACTATTCTAAACACATTGATGACCACTTTACGAAATCTAACTAACTATACAACAATTCAGTTAGTCAATTATGAGTTAGGAGATAAGCGTATCACCCATTTTGACAGGTCTGGTGTTAGAACAATCTCTATCTCATCTAAGATTTCATGCACTATGATTGTGCCATGATATTTGCAGTTTTAAATTGAGGAAATGGGCTGGGGTTAAAGAGGATGAGTACCCCAAGAAATGACATTGGAGATGGTCTAGACTGCCCCCAACTTTGATTGTGATGGGGTCCCAAATTGATATTGAACACCTCAGAATTAGGTGGGAAGATTGGTAATTCTTTATGCCCTTGGTAGGGCAGATGAAGCTGCAGAGAGTTGACAATCATCTTCTTGGAAATTTACACTGATGGATTTGGTAGAAGATATGAAAACAATATTGGGTAAGGTGGATGTCAACGTGGAGGGGAAAACGTCACTAAAAATTCTAAACTATATCTATTATTACGTATTTACTTAAAAAAAATTGATGCAAAAAACTCGAAATTTCTACTCATGTGATACATTATCCATACTTGTACCATATGATACATTTACCTCAATTTTTTTTATGGTACCAAAAACTCGAAATTCATAGGTATTTGAATTTGGAGAGATAAATGTGTCATAGGTGTAAAATTTTGGAGTTTTTGACGTCACAAATTTTTTTTTGAAATATAATATGTCACACATGTCCACTTTTAGGATTTTTAGTGTCACAAAAAAAGTTTAGGATAAATGTGTAATATTAAGATTTTTGGTGATTTTTTTTTCTCTAAAGAAAACCTAGTTAAGGAGGGGTTTTTTTTTTTTTATGTGAGAGACAACAAGCAGGATCATGATGACAGAAAGAACTAGTAAAGTTTCGTGATCAATAATGCGAGACGCTGTCGGGGAAGTGGAAGTTGGTGTTTCCTAGAGAAGGAAATTGGTGAAAGTTGTGTTTCATGCGCTTGAAATACTTTCTGAAATTACCTTGAATAATAATCTGAAAATTGGCAGGAAAGGGCAAAAAAAAAAAATTACTATTTGCTATGTCATATTAGATGGTAGACATAAGTGCATCGAAAGCATCAAAATATGCAATGAAAACGTATTCGTATCATGAAACTTTCAAAAAAGTCTAATAAAATACTGAGCTTATCGGATTTGTTTAATTAAATCTGTTTATTATGTCTAATTTGATTGATGGAAGAATGTTGACAAAAGTTTTTATTATTATTCTTTCACCACATCAATGCCTCGGATATTAAATTAACTTTAAAAGTGTTGTTTCTGGATTCGTCAAACTTCACTAATTTTAGTACTCGATTACAATTTTTCTTTTACTCAATCGAATTTCAACTATACGTTTTGGGACATCTAGTGTTGCTGCCGTAATTGATGAACCATTTTCATTAGTTCAGACCCTAACAAAATTTAAAGATCATTTGTGTCATTTTTCAAAAGAGAACAGCTACCAACACTACTATTCTCCAATAGATGATTCTTCACGCACCCCTGGCTCTGTTGTCATGGTTCCCCCATTGTACGAACTAAGAAAGACCAGCAGTAGGGCCGCTTTCAAAAGAAAAGGCAGCAGATCCAATATGATCGTGTACGAAAATGCTGTGCTGTGGGCTTCCTGGAAATGGCTTTTGGGAAAGTCCAGCATTGTAAATGGGGCATTAAACCTTCATGAATTGACCGGCGAGGATGAAGAGCCTGGCTAGTTTAACAATCCAGAACTGAAAAGACATGAGCGATCTTTGAGCAGATTGAAACTAGGATCATGGTTCCCCTGAGGGCAGAGTATTTTTGCCTTTCTTCCATATTCATTTGTTTCAGTTCGCTTGCCATGCGAATCTGCCTCCTTCGCCCCCGGAATCCCCGCCCTTTTCCATGTCCGAATTCGGACAGAAGTTCGGTCATGTCTCGTCTAGTCAGCATTTTCCGGCAATCGCGGTTTGACCAAGTGAAATGAGTCAGTTGGGATCGAGATTAGGCGCTGCGATTTAAGGAAAGTTGTCTGCCCTTTGGCATGAATGAAAGTGTCGATCGTCAGCAACTCTTCGGTCGAATTCGGCAAAGAGAGCCAACAAAGGAGGATTTGTAAACCAGAGGGAGCAAACTAATGTAAATGAAAAACTGATTAGGCAAATTGAGACAGATCTGTAAGCATAGACTTTCTGGCATCAGCCACAGATTCTTTGGTGACTAGAGATTCCTAGTCTCTTGTCCCACACTCCACCAAGAGACTGTCGGATTACTCCGCACCCGATCGTGTGAATGGCGAGTTAAGAAGCCGAGTTCGTTGCTCGGAACGAGTCGTGCCTTTCCTGTTGCTTCAGTGGAAAGGGAGAGAAACAGAACTCACTTGCAAGTTGGGTGTTTCTTTGGTTTGCTCCAATTTTCCTCAATGTTATACAACCCTTTGGGTTGAAACGCTTTCTGTTCCCTTCAAATTTTCTCATTCTCGAAAAAAGAACAAAAGGGAAAGAAAATGCAAGCTATGTTGTGACCATCTTCTTGCGCACAAGAATGTCAAAATCACTAACGGTCCATTCAGCAACCTGGTCAGGATCTTTGAATATTTCAGTCCCCAAATCTACAGAGGTCCATTGCCTCCTAGCACTTGGTGTCCCTGGATCCTGCAATAATCATTTACACGTGTCATAAGTTGAAGCTAAGAATTGAAAAAGACTGTTCGAGAATGTATATTTCCCCTTCTAGGGTCTTGTTGGCTACAAGTCTGGGCAGGTCAAGCGGTTTGTCAAGCGCATGATCAGGTCTATTTTTCTACAAAGCGAGAAACATGAATACGAGAGAGGAAAAAAAAAAGAGAGAGAAAGTCGAACCTGGTAAAAGTAGAGTGAGTGAGACAACCTCCCAACATCCAATTCCCATGTCCTAGGGTCTCCAATCCAACCCTCCCCCCGCCTTGTCGGGTACCCGTACTCGCCCCACACGGGGTGTGGCAGAATCTGGAGGATCTCCTGGGCCTGGGGGTTGCTGTAAGGGTCGCACAAGCTGTAGGGCTCCTCGAGGTGCTCGGCATTCCCTGGTGAGCAGTGCAGGTGGTATGCGCCGTACGGGAACCGGGCAGTGTCGTTCCGGTGGACCCGGGTCCCGTTCCGGAAGGTGTGGTAAGGGGGGCACACACCGAGGTTGTCCGGGTGGCACCAGGCGCTGGTGTTGGGGTTCAGGATCATCTCGCTGTACCTGGTGACATCAGAGGTCACGTCCCCATCGCATGGCTGGCCATTGTTCTTCCAACAGCTTCCGATGTCGATTAGGTAGAATTGGCTGTTTGGACCCCCACCTTGGAGCACATTCAGGGTGAACCTTACTTTGAAGTTTGGTGATTCTGGAATCTGTGTAGCATAATGAAAACATGATGGTAAGTTTGGTTTGAGTGCAAGCTAAAGTCGGTCAATTAAGAATCTTTTTGCTTCTAACATAACTTGCGCCAGAAGGACATGATTGAGATGTTTCACCAAATGGGCTATGCTCAATTCTGTTTCTCCTAATACCGAAACGAAATCAAAATCGCAATGACGGTGTTTGGAGCACCAAGTGAACTGTCATTTGTTTCCTTATGATGACCTGAAATGGAAGGAAGAAGGATGTGCTCACAATTTTGGACATTCCTCTGGTGGGGTAGTGATACCCACCAGAGATCCCCCTGGTGGCATCGGATCTCAGGTACAGCATCAGCCATGGATACTTCTTTGAAGTCCTCAAGACATGATGGAACACCCAGCTCTTGCCCTTCCCAATCTCCTTCTCCCAAGTCACAGAATAATAGGAATTGTCATAACCATTGCCATTGAAAACGCTAAACAAGTCCCATGACCCATGAAACCTTCCCTTAAGAGTGGTCAAGTTAGGGCCTTGCAAAGTTGTGTAGTCATGGTACATCAGCGGCTGGTTCATGCATCCCTTGCCGAAGCAAGGGAAGGAGGGGTCGGGGCCAAAGGGCCCAATCTTGTGGCCGTTTTTCGGGCACCTGGAGGCGAATGTGTCCATGTTGCCGTTCTTGAGCATGATCATCCAGAACTGCCACGGTTTCGGGGTGTCCTCGACCTGGCATTTCGCGCCCAAGTAGATCTCCTTGAGCGCAGCATAGAGGTCCGCGTTTAACAGGGCTTCGGCGTGGAGTCCCGGGAAAGGGTCTCCGACTCCGAGCCTATTGTCTACCTCCGTGACCCTGTGGACCAGTACGTAGGGCAGCAATTTGCACAAGGAGCAATTCTTTTCTGCATCAAAATGAGGTGCAATTGGAAAATGCTGTCACCAGAATTCAACTAATAGATGGTTTTGCTCAAATCAAAAAGAGAAAAATGAAAAAAATGGCAGAACAACCAATTTGTCATGGATGAAGAACGAGATGTTAGCAATACTCATCGATTTCACGGATGAACAATATTGTGCTAAAATCCAGGAATCGAATAGATAGTGCTGGAATTGGATGACGCTCTATCAAATCTGAGAGTGACTTTCTTTATGCTGAGATCAGGCAGATTAATGCAAATCCAGAATGTTGTTAACGTCGTTGTGCAAGTGCTCACATGACTCTGCATCCCTAACAAATCACTTAAGGAGCACATTTTCCTACTCTTTGCATTAGAACACAAGTGGAGATCCAGACCAAATGTAGGAGCCATTTTCCTCCATATACCAGAATATATCACATTAAAGCGGGGAAAAAGAAATCAAAACATGTTTTAAGAATGGCGAAAATCGACAGACGAACACTTTGTACAGATGACTTAAGCTGCTCGGTTCAGGACATTAACCAGGAGATCACCAGAGGCGCAGAAAACGGGATTCTTATCAGTGAGAAAGGAGGTGAAAACGAAACTGAAGCAGAAAAAATGAGAGACTGACCGTCTCTGCTGCGAATGGCTTGGTAAATGTCGAAGCAATCAGCAGCTCTTGGGCTCCCCATGTCAGGAGCCTCCTCGCCAACCTCGTTGCATTGGTTCCACGACTCTATCCCCAGCCTCAGCGCATCTCGCCTCATTCCCGGGTCGCCAACGGCCGACACGTACTCCGTCTTATCGGCACTCGACGATGAAAAGGAGACCAGAACGATCAGAATGAGAAAGCAACTCAGGCTCTCCTGCTCAGCCATTTAACGAAGGGACAAACAAACACAGGAGCCCAAGCAGATGAGCCTCTATATGTATGTATCTGATCTTCTTCAGAAGCATGGACAGGCTCTTTTGCAAATGGAATTGGAGACCATCTAGGAACTTCAACAAAAGGGTAAGTCTTTCTCTTGGGAATCCAGCTTCGTGTATAAATAGAACATTATCTTTTCTCTCTAAAAGCTTTCCTTTTTCAGTTTCCCCATTAGGTAGAAAAGATCTGAAGTTGCCATAGACAGTCATAACCTTATACTGCTGCTTTTTCTTCTTCTTCTTCTTCTTCTTCTTCTGTCTTTTTATTTTGATTATTGCGGTTTGGTGCATTTGGGTGGCAAATTGATATCTTTAACTCTCTTTTCAATCGACCAAACTTTCTTCTGAGAAAGGAAAAGCGCAAAGCATATCTCTTTCCTTTCCCTCTACCGGGAGAGATCTCTTTCATCCTACTTTCTTCATTCGAAATTCCTCCCGGCGCCTGTGATTTGAGGACACGAATGTACGCGGGCGCTAAAACGCGCAAGAATTTGTGGGAAAACCGACGTGCGAGAACAGGGTCATCAAGCTTATTATTGAAGAAACATCAAGGTGTAGATTGAATAGGCAAATTACATTTTTGTAATTGTAATGCAAAATGGTGTGAGAGGGTAGCATTCCAGTTCTCTGGGGGTTTCTTTCAGTCAAAGTGATGCCTTGATGATGTTCTACTCCAGTTTGGAATGCAATCATTCTTTCATTTCCATGTCATCGTCGGTTGCGCTGAACTTGGGCCATGTTAGCTGGTCAAGGAGTGTTGGGGACGATTGACCCCCTCCATATTCCAAATCTATACCCAAAAGTTTCTGAAAAGATATATGTATTCCACGAAATTTTAGCTTTGTAGGAGGGGTTTTTTCAATTTGTTGTTGTCAACCGAGAGAGGAAATTGTTCGATTAGTCCTAATCCAAATGTTAATTCAGTCTTTACCAATTTAGTTATAAACCTTTACGTGAATTTTCGATATAATCCTTCCGGTCAATTTTAGCTGAAAATCACTGAATGTGGCATTGTGCCATGTTGGACGATCAGCAACGATTGGATCGTCACATCCACGATGATTGGATTGTCATGTTAGCAATATCTAACGAAAATTGATTAGAATGATTATAATGTAATTTGGCGAGAATGTTTAGGACTAAATTAGTAAAATTAAAAAGGTTAGGATTGAATCGGTACCCATATAATGGGATTATGATTGATTGGGTAATTTTTTCCTATACAGTTGTATGTTTAATTCTTAGAAATTGGATTTAGATTCGTTTACTAAACTATGAAAAATTACTCAGTCATTTAGAATGATGATTGCTGCTATTAACGAGCATGTGCTAATTTATAGTTTATGATCAATCAGAAAAATTCTTCTTTGCATTACCGTATCATCTATTTGTTTAGTAGCTCCAAACGCTAACGCTATTCATTCGTAATAGGCAAAGCTGAATATTTAGGCTTTTAGGTAAAGATTTTTAAGGCTGAAAGATACTTTGGATTTCCTTTAGAGATGGTGATGCTTTAATCTATTTAACCATTAAGTGCGCTGGAAGTCCAAAATTTTGTCGAGAATCCTAAAATTTTCAAAAGACGTGGTCAAACTCTATGATTTGTTAAATTAGTTCGCTCGAATCCTTCTGTTAACTCCGTCCCACTAGCCTAACGGAAAATGCGAACTCGTCTTATTTTATTACTTTCTTTAGATACATGGCGATTATGTAATGTCCAACGAGCGCCATTGAGAATATATATATATATTGAAACAAGGCAAACTAAGTGAGAATTAAAAAAAATGAAAAAAAGCTAAAATTCAACATAAAAAAACACACACACACACACACAAAAACTACACACCAATGGAGATGGCTGGCGAGGCCTCGTTTAGGGACAATGAGGATCGTTGGGTTTTTTTTTTTTTACTTGGATTTTAGAGAAACAATTTATCTTTTTTTAACTTATTTAATTTAATATAAGTAAAATAAATGAAAACGACAAAAAGAAAAATCATGTAGGAGGGAGAAAGTAATAAAAAAAAAATACAACGTCAGCATTTCTCGTTTATCAAGCTGGATGAAGTTTATAGAAAGACTTAATTATACCAACTTGACAAGATTTAGGACTTGATTGCACTTTTTAAAAGTTTTAAGGCTCAATCGTATTTTGTTTTTGTCAATGCCTACGCTCCATAGAAACTGTCTACCTATTCTAAGATTTCCGGTGCACTTATCCCGCTAGTTTTCCCGTTTAATCATAGACCAATCAAATTGGGGAAAATTATACACTCCCCATAACTCGGAAAATTGACTTCTGATCTTCGAACTTTCGTACTTTTCCCAATGAAAAACCCTTAAAATTTTTAATTTGTCAAACTAAGTTCTTGAACTTGCATAAATTTTCGAATGAAACTCATTCGGCTCCAAATCCGGTTAAGTGAACTAACGCATTTGTTGGAACCATTGCAAGAGTTTTACAGTGGGAAAAAAAAAAAGTGGAGAAATCTCATTACTTAAGAGTTGATATGATCTCTAGTTTTAGTCCAATGCATTAATTAAGCACCAAGCTGATGCCCAAAAAAAAAGAAAATTTCCACCACACTTTTGCCGATTTAGACATGATTATAAGATTATATATAGTTATAGTCGTCAAGAGAAAAATATTTTTCTTGTCCGAATACTTGTTTAGGCTCGTATAGAAAAGTTTTAAGGAAAGATTTACGAAATTCCAAATCCCGATTCCGTCGCTAACGCTATCTATGCATGTGCCTTCTCACGAGATGGGGGAACAACCCGGACTCGAACCTTCGAGGAAAAACATGATCGTTTGGCCATCGCTTTGACGATGAATCGAAATTGGAGAAATGGAACACATAGACGCATCATGCATATCGCCAGACATTAATGAAAGTATGGGAAAACAAATGAAAGTCTTCTTCTTCTTCTTCTTCTTCTTCTTCTTCTTCTTCTTCTTCTTCTTCTTCTTCTGCCCCTATTGAAAGGATAAAGCATGGATTTTCAAGGCTAAACGCCAATAATGCAAGTGAAAAAAATTTCGCCGTTTGGATCATTAATTAGTCAGAGATTGTTGTCGCCTAAAATTTGTGGTCCACTAGACAGGTTACTAACTCAGTTATTGTGCAAGCTTTATGTACCCAATTAATTTTAGCTCTTTGGCAAAAGAATAACAATAATACCAATAATACGATGATAATAATAATAATAATAACAACAACATTTGTGCCTCTACCCTATTTCATGTAATTTCGATAAGTATCGGGCATTAAGAATCGAGATTATTTGGAGCAAGAGATATTGTAATTTACGGAAGGGACCCGAGCTTAAACTTACCCGAACAATAAACTTAGCACGCTTTGCGCATCCAATCTATCTGCACTCGGAGCTCTTGTGCGAAGTGTCCGTTGATGGGATTCGGAGATGGAGTTGGAGATATAAGATTGAGAGAGAGGGAGAGAGAGCCCCACCGGGACACAAAGATGGACGCTGGCGATGGTGGCCGGTGGGGGCCGTCGTGGCGGCGACGGTGGCTGCGTGTTTGTCCAACTGCAGACACTGGCTTCCACTTTGCAATGTGATGTTCTTACCTTTCTAGTTAAAGTTACACGGCCCATTCAAAACACGAGAAAAAGAAATCCGACCGATAAGGAGGTGGGCGGCAGCCTAAGGCTGCTGTCCTGCTAAACTTGGCCAATTCGTAATTATGGGTGGGATCAAGCTCCGGCATGTTTTTTTTTTTTTTTGTGGACCTAGCCCTAAACTTTAAAATGTTATATGCGGTTAGCAGACTTGAACAACATATTAGACCCAAAATTTGGACCTAGTTCGATCTAAATCCATTCGTTAATCCCCTTTCCAATGGAACTTAACCATCAGGCAAAGCTATAAAGAGATCCTTTTTTTTAACAAGTGCGTTGAAGTCCTAAAATTTATCAAAAAGTGTAATTAAGTTCTAAAACTTTTAAAAGGTACAATTAAGTCATAAAATTTATTAAATTTATAAAATCAAGTCTTTTCGCTAATGGCATCTTTTGAAAATTTTAGAATTCAACCACACTTTCGTAGGTTCGGTACTTGACTAAATTTTTTGAACGTTTTTAGGTCTCAATTATATTTTCATGATAAATTTCAAGACTCAATTGAACCTTTTAAAAAAATTTAAAATAATTATTAATTTTTCACAAAAATTTAATTATACTTTATAATAAGTTTTAAGACTTAGAGAGCGCATTCAATTTTTTTTTTTTAATACCTTAGACTGTGTTGGACTTGTGTGTGTGTGATGGAGATAGAACCATCATGTGCAGAGCCATCCCAAAGGACAAGAAGATTGTCACATCTCCAAAAGGGTCACATTAGTATTTTTCCAAAAAAAACCAAAAATGGGATCCCACATAGGTACTGCTACTTACAGTTTTACATAGGCCTTGATGCATTGATTTTCGAAGTCCTTATTTTATCGGTAATTTTGCAATTTCTGCGGAATCAATACTCGACAAATTGATAGCCGTTGGATCAAAAAATAAATAGTAATTACAAATCGTGAAAATTTGGAGTGGGCCGACATATTTCGATCGAGAACATTTAACCTAAGTTGGGTGCACCATTCACATTGTTAATTACGTTTTTTTTGCTGATTTGAAAACAAGGCATTTGTTCCATGACACGAGGCTCTTATTTCAAACCTCATGTCGAAAACAGTCGACTGAATTGAATCGCGTGAGAAGGCAAATAGACCCTTGAATTCGTCTAAAGGCATTTTTCTTTCCAAGGGACCGAGGCGTCTAGACTCCGAACCCTCTAAGTAGTCTAGAAAATTTCAGCTATCAAGGAAACGGAAACTATTTATTTCTTCTTCTTTTTTTCTCACTTTCCCTAACCGGGTTGTTTTGATTAAAGAGGAAAAGCCGCAGAAATAAGAGATCAAATAACAAAAGAGGAAAATAAAAAAGAAAAAGAAAAAAAAGAAGGCAAAAGCCGGCAGGCTTCTACAGACCCGATATAGCCATTGGATCGAACGAAAACAAATTTCACCATTTGATTCTAATTTATTCGAAGAATTTATATGTATAAAGATTATGATTAAATGCGCGCGATTGCGATACCACATTATTGTACCATGATACAGACATTAATGAGCATGGCGTTACATTATTTCTGCTCACACATTGTGTTTCTAGGACTCCTAGACCATGGTGGCTCTATTGCATCTACTTTATTGTTCCATTATGCGAAAACAATGGTACGACCTGGGAAAGGGCTAGAGAACAGCTACGGAAAGCCGATTGTGGCTCAGAAATTGACCACGGGCGGGACCACGGTGCATCGCCCTCAGTGACCTTTTATATCCAATGTGGATGAAATGTCAAATTGTTGAAGGTGCCATGAACTTCGACCATACCATAAACTATTTATGCTAATTTAAAAAAAAAAATCATGTCGACTAAAATGTTAATCGCTCGTAAGTTGAGAGAAATGCAATACCTATGCAATTGTCGACAGTGCGATTTTTCGTAACGAAGGTGATAGAGCGATTGCCTATGCATCGTGGTGGTGGTTGGTCGAGCCGATGATTAGGCGTCCGGAACTTGGTTTGTGAGTCGAAATTTGCAGGTTCAACTCTCGGCTCTACCCTCGATATAAGTAAATTTTTTCTTGCTATTGCAAAACCGGGGCTTGGACTTAGGTGTATCATCGGCCTTGAACTCCCCCATTCGCGACAAATTGGAGCGGCGGTGATTGGTGCGCCCAAAACATAGTAGTGCGCTGGGCTAAATTTACGGCACTAAAGTGAACATTCTCTGGCGGGATGATTTAAGGTTAGCCCATTTTTCAACCCACCCGTTGACTTGCGAAAACGTTTAAGTGCAAATTTTTAGAATATTCTCATCGAAAAATCTCTTTACTCGTTATACCGGTAGTAGAAACAATGTAAACAACAAAAAAGCTGATCAAGGAATAGACTATACTGAAAAATGTTACCATAGTACATCGGTTAGGGCTATCAACGGTTCGGGTTTCTGCGATACCCGAACCAAATCGAAACTTTTAGGTATGTGCTCGCCATGACCAGAATCACATGTGACTCGAGCCGAAGATGCTGATCGGTTCGGTTCGGTTCGGTTTTGACATCCCGGGATGCAAATACATATAGAGAGAGAGACTCCCATCTTTTCCCAAGTACGTAAAGCGAGAGAGGGAGAGACAAAGTGGTGGTCACAAGATATATGGCGGGCCTTTCTTTTGAAAAAGAATGCGGAAGTCTCTCTCGTCACTGAAAACCCCAACCCTCGATCCCACGTTCACACATAACCCACATTCTCTCTCTCTCCCCGTCATCACCATCGGCCTCCTCTGTTTCTGCTTCCTGCTATCCTGAAACATCCACAAGAACACAGCTTCTCGCCCGAGTCATGAAGCTGGGAAGATCGAGAACGAGGAGGAGAAGAGTGGAGCCCTTCTCGGGAACTGCTCCGTCCTCGCCCCGCCCTTCTCTGCTCTCGTCCTGGCTCTTGAAGCTCAGGAAAATCCGCGTCGATCGCTCCGACCACCGTCGCGATCGCTGCGGTCGTCGTCTGAGGCCGGGGAGTTTGAGCCCCGCGACGGGGCATTACAATTCTCCGTCGGACGTGGTTTCTCCGCCGAAACGCGGAGGGGTCGAAGGGGGTGAAGAGGGTCAGTTCTTGGAAGGCGATGGTGGTTTCTGGAGGCTGTCTTTCAGAGGAGGGAGGATGTTCGACGGGGAAGGCGACTTCAGCGGGGATTTGCTCGGACCGATTTGGTACAGGTCGGACGGGGACAAGGAGACCCATAATTTCGAAGAGATGATGTCGGGTATCAGGAGGAGGAGAGAGAGTCAGGGAAGATCGAAGAGCTTGCCAGACATAAAAGTAGAGAGCGCAGAGAGAGAAGCAGAGCTGAAGACTCCAAGGAGGAGGAAGGTCAAAAGGGAACGCAAATTCGGAATTAGGAGAGATGAAAAGGTCTTGGAAGCGAAGAATCAGGACCGCATTCCGTCCAACTATTCAATCTCAAGACGAAAGTCGGTTGAGGACAGCGAGTTCCCTTTGAAGTCGATTCCCGACATGCAGAAACAGGAGGACACAAGCGACGGCGGCGACACGAGCAGAGAGAAACAGAGGAAATCGCTCTACATAAGCAGAAGGGAGATACCACGCCGGAGGCCGAAGCAGAGCAGCCGAGTCCGAGTTCACTCCCCAAGAACCGCCAGAGTCGAGGTGCGCAGGCCGCGATCGCCGGCCGAGGACACGAAGAAAGCAAATTCGAAATCGACGAGGGCGAGGTCGAGGACTAAGAAGGGCGGCGGCACGGGTAATCCCAAGTCCAACAGATTGGAGAGGTTCGCGGTGGTGAAGTGCTCCCGCGACCCGCAGAGAGACTTCCGGGAGTCGATGATGGAGATGATCGTCGAGAGGCGGATCCGGCAGTCGGAGGACATGGAGGAGCTCTTGGCTTGTTACTTGACGCTCAATTCGGAGGAGTACCATGAACTCATCATCAAGGTGTTCAGGCAGGTCTGGTTCGAGTTGAACCAGGCTTGTTTTGACTGGTGAATAATTGAAGACAGAGAGAGAGGGAGCAAAGATGTTGGTAATGGCTAGTTTAATTTTACTTCAATACGATCAATTAGGTAAACAAGAAATTATCACTTCTCGGGTGTTCTCTTTTACTAAATTAGAACCAAAGATAGTTTTTCTTTTATTAGTCTCACAAATACTTTCCGGCCCTACCCTCGTCTCTTTACTAGCAGGGTCGTATGTCTATTTTCGATCGACAATATTTTTGATGTAAATTTCACGGGTTAATCGTGGTATTGCTTAGTAAGTTTTGTGTAAGGTACTCATCGCATTCTCTTTGAGTGCAAGAACGGGGAGAGAATTCAAACGGGTCATGGCGAAAAAGAGAGAACAATTCGAGGAACAAGTGCCCACAAAAAGTATGCCCTCCTTGACTTTTGGGCTTTGCTCTTTACTTCCTTTGTTTCCTCCTTTTGCTTAGAGCTCCTAAATTTGTGATCTTTGAAGAGGAAGTTAAACGCTTTGAGCGACAGTTATCCGGACATCTCATATTCCTAGGAACCTCACGGAGTAATGCTCGTGAGAATAACGAAGTCATAGGCACGTAAGTTTAGAGCCAGCTAGACTTCTCCAAGAGAGCTCCGAATTCGGGGGTTAGGGAGTTCCTCGAGGCCCTGCTATAAGTTGTATCCTTAGATGTTCGAATTGACAATGATAACCCATTTTGAACCTCACTTTTATTGTACTAATTTGGATGGATAAAGAGTGATCTGATTAGATATATGACGTACGGCACATATTGATTGGACTATGATTCGCGTTAGGCTCGCTTATCTAGGGTTCTTAATTAGCAAGTACAATAGTAAGAGGTTGATATAATTAAGTTGCGGTTAAGCTTTATGCCTTTCTCGACATCCCTTGATTTAACAACTTATGAGTCTCAATCTAGGTTATTTATCCATCTTAACCTGGCTTGCTGACCAAAAGGTTCTTCGGTCCACCCAAGAAATCCGTATGTACAATAATAAAATATTTTTTTGGACATTAAATGCACTAAATTCAATGGAAGGAGTGTTCTTTTTTAATACAAATCTAAGGAATTTGCCAAGAAAGTCCGAATGAAAACGAAAAACTTTTTGAAATCCCAACAAACAAATATATAATATTAGTTCATGCAAGAAAATTGACTATATACAACCATTACAAGTGGAGAAAAACATTTTAGAATATCTATATATATATATAAATTATGTATATAATACCTCGATTGATCCAGATAGCAAAATTAAGTCGACTACATATAACCTAATGGAATATATAAAGATGAAAATATTTAAGAGAATCCGATTTCATCCTGATTCGTGTGTACATAATAAAATCAATGTGGCTACACACAACACAATATGATCCATTACCATATTCCACATAATCCAAATGTGTAAAAGCATAATATTTTCCATATCTTAGTAATAAATAATTAAATTGCAAAAAATTATTATTCTCATATTCCCCGGCCAAAGAAGAAGATGCAATAAATGATACCAACCCCATGAAAACAACAACCATTAATTATAACCTAAGTTACCCACACACAAAAAAAAAAAAAAAGGCATTCCCTCAAAGTTCTCAATCATTTGATCTGCCTTTGATGCTCCCTTCGAGTGTCGCTCATCTCTTAGCTCTCAAAAAGGGTGGCTCTATTTGCACATAATTTTCAATTAGGGTTAGCTTAAGCATTTATGATGCCTTGTCTTGTTTGCTGAGTCTTCGTTACTAGGCATTGGGCTAGTTGGCTAGGGTGTAAATGAGAGTGAATAGCCGGCCGGCGAGGTCAAGCCCTCTTCGCTTTGTATGGTTTTAACGAGGTTTAATCGAGTAATATTTTGATTTTCTAAAGTATGATTACACGTAACATGCGAACAAGGCCTTGCTTGAAAGTTACAAAAATTTCCCTATTGGGCTGCTTAATAAATTTCTCGATAATAGTTGACTACTATTGTAATGCTAAGGTAGTTAGATCTAGTTTTTTTTTTTGTTGGAAATTTAAGGAAAGACTATGGCTTGATAATTGCGACGAAATTGTCTTACTTTTTTTTTAGTTAATATCACACACACAAAAAACTTACAAACCGGTGCACTTTTAACAAATTTGTCTCAGTAAACCTATTGTAAATTTATCCCAAATTGATGTAGATTTTTATGTGAACTTGTCATGTTGATTAAATTATTACCATGTGTCGTCCAGATTAATAATTTCACGATAAAGTTTGACGAAAGTTTACGGAGAGTGAATGCGTTACATGTGTACCAATTTAGAATTCCTAACGACCCAAAAATTAGTTTAAGATAAATATACTATCGATACATCAATTTGAAATTTTTTTATGGCACTAATTTTCTTTATTTTTGGGAAGATCGGTTGTCAGAAAATTTCTATTATTCTATTCATGGACGTTCATGGGTACCCGTGATGATGGTGTGCTTGCTGGCACGATGGGAAGTGTTTGGATTCCCTAACATAATATTAGAGGTGACATTATCCAATTCGAGCCGTCTAATTCAAAACAAACGGCCTAAATTGAGCTACATCAACTTTTTAAAAAGGGAGAAAAATTTCGGAGAAAATTTTAAAATTTTAAAATAATCAATTTGAGCCGTCCATTTTTGAATTGAACGGCCTAGATCCTTTATGTCACCCCTGACATAGTGTCACTATGTCAGGGGATCCGGATCCCGATGGGAATGGTAACACGTGCAATAATTTTGATCAAACTTTCTCTGGGTAAAAGATGTGTCATAGTGATTTTATAGTGAAAACCCAGAAAATAAAAAATAAAATAAATTATGTTCTTATTGTTGCTGTCCAAAAATAGTAATTTTAGCAAAATCACATCAGTCGGACGTGCCTGTCGCCTCAATTAGCGAGGTGAATGAATTTCTTTTTCTTAACACTGGAGGCATCCTTTCTACTTTTTAATGATTTTGAGACACCACTTACTTAAATTTAATGATTCAAATTAAGACCGAATGTAATGTACCAACCGAACTGGAAACTGGTTGAATCAGAACAAATCGGCTGGTTGGGTTCCAAACTGCCCGGACCAAATTGGATAGTATCTTTTTTATTAAAAAAATCCTAAATATAAACAAAAAAAATGCTTAGGATGCATAGACTACTTTTAGATTTAGCGATAATGTGATGCAATTAACAAGAGGTGATCCAGTGAATATGTTATTAACGAGAAAAAAAAATTAACAATAAATCACACACGCAAGAAAATGCGATTGGTCCAATGATTAGATTGTCCGAGAATCGGACCGAATTGATTGTCCGGTCCATTTCCCTATTCTTAAAATCGAGACCTGGTCGGGTTCTAGGATGTAGCGTGGGATCGGATCAAATCGGGCAGGGAACCGGTAATGGGATGGCTATCAATGAGAGGCTCCAGGATCTAGTTTGAGTTCACAAAATCTTTGATATTAGTCCCGTTTTGGGAGCATATGTAATTTTTTTTTTAAATATGTCTATCGAACGGGTAATGGGGATGCCTAATTTATGCTATCAAACATGAAAATTACCTTGGGAGGTTACTGGAACATATTCGATACCAACTACTCAATATATGAAAAAAAAAATTCATCTTTTTCTAATCGATGCATTTCGGCTAGATAGCTTCATCAAATGGTAAACGTTTCAAGAATTTTATAGATGCAACGTGAAATTTTTTGTACTGGCATCACGCAATGAGTGCTAGCACATAGGGCTGTCAAAAAGGCCCACGCCGGCCCGGCCCAAAAATTTTCATAATTTTCGGGCCGGGCCTTGGTACTGTACTAGCACAGTACCAGTACTGTTTTAATAAAAACAAGTTAACATTTTATTTGACACCCTCTGTCGTCCCTAAAGTCACGAAAATGGACAAAGCCTCTCTTCTCTCCGACGCCGAGAGCTACATCAAGGAGCTACGATCCAGGATCGATGAACTTGAGGGTGAGCTCAAGTTTCTTCCCCAAAAGCTCAGCCGAAATGAAGTGGCCAACCTTTTCGGCAATGAAACCAAGACAACGACGCATGCGAGCAAGATTAGATCAAGCACTTTGCTGAATTTTGTCAAGGTGGTTTGAGCAAGATGGAGATGGAGATGGAGGTGGAGGTGAAGGTGGTAGGCGGCGATGTGGTGGTTCGAGTGTGGAGCCCGAACCTGGACCACCCAGCTGCAAGGCTGATGTGCGCGTTGAAGGAGTTGGAGCTTGAAGTCCAACACATGAGCATGTCGAGTATGAAGGGCATGATGCTTTAGGACGTGGTGGTTCGTACTCCGACTGAGTGGACAAGCGAGGAGAGCTTGAGAGATGCGATTCTCGCAAAATTGTTGCATAGCCAGATATGCACCCGACGGTGGTGGCAGCGGTCCATATGGTATGTCCAAAGTGGACAGCATAATGCTCAGGTTCCGACCCATCACGCCCAAGCCGGCGTGCGGGGGCCTCCTCCTCCGGCGGATCTTCACCCGAGAGCAAGGACACCCGCATGCGTTGTCTGGTTTGTTTTGTCTTGGAGATGAGATGGAGAGAGAAGAGGGGAGAGAGAGAGCTCTGATTCTTATGACAAAATTGAAAGTGCGTGGTGTTGTCTTGTCCAAATCCATATCTGCTGAAAATCTTGAGATTTGTTTTTAAAAATGAAAATCTGTGTTTTATTAATTTTAAATAATATAAATAAAATCGAATATCTTGAAGTTTGATTTAAAAAAAAAAAACCAAAAACCGGCCCGGCCCGACCCAACCCAACCCGAATATCTTGGACATATTTGATTCGGGTATCGGGTCGGCCCGAGTCGGGTCGAGCTTGGAGCTGTTTGGTTTCGGGCTGGATTGGGCCTATGCGAGACCCGGCCCGACCCGGCCCATTGACACCTCTACTAGCACAGATGCACCCACGTCGAAGGCATGTGAAAAATTAACATTCAAAAGATATTCGCAAAATATTATCATGAGATTTTTGAATTTACGAATTAAAGGAAATAAATGGATGATAGAATATGACGAAATTGATATATATAATATAAAGATAAATAAGATGACACAAATAGTTCATAAACTTTAATTCAATGTGTAATGTGATTCTTAAACTTTTAATTTGATCAATATAATCCCTGAAATTTTGGAACATATTTAACTTAGTCTCTGAACTATAAAAAGATGTCCAATGTAGTTATTTTAATGGTTCAAGCCTAAAAACTAAATTGAATATATTTCAAAATTTCATCAATCATATTAATCAAATTAAAAGTTCAGAAATCACATTACATATTGGATTAAAGTTTAAGGATTATAAATGGTAAATTAAAATTTTATGAACTTCATTACATATTATATCAAAGTTGTTCCATTTTGCAATGTAGTTATTTTAGTTACAAATTTTATGTCCAATGTAGTTATTTTAGGGACTAGTTGTTCCATTTTGCAAAAAAATAAGGAGACTCATCAATTACAAAAGACGAATTTACTAAAGTAGCCCTCTAGAAGTTGGAGGAGAAGCAAGGAAAACCCTGGAAACTCTCTTCTTCTTTGTCCGCCTCCAACCTCCTCTTCCTCTCTGTACCTCTGCTCCCGCTCTCTATCAGAACTCGGCTTCCTCGTTTCTGCAGCCCCGTCTAAGCCTCGCCGTCGCCGACACCGACGCCGTCGGACTCAAGGTCCGTTGCCTTTTCTCTCTGAATCTTCGTCTCGCTGTTCAGCTGCTGAACAGTGGCTCTGTTGTTGTCCTGGCTTCGTTTTCTTTCAGTTATGGAAAGTTTAAAAAGTGCAAATTTGATTAGGAAGGGATGGGGCGATCCTTATGGAAGGGAATCTTCGTCGACGCGTTCCTCTCGAAGATCAAGGACAGGAAAGACCTCCTCGCGAACAAGAAGATCTGGTCGCGCAGGTCCTCCATCTTGCCGGAGTTCGTCAACACCACCGTGCGGATCTACAACGGGAAAAACTTCGTCCGCTCGAAGATCACCGAGGATAAGGTCGGCCACAAGTTCGGCGAGTTCGCTCTCACGCGGAAGCGGAAGATTCACAGAGCGAACACCGCGCCGGCCAAGAAGGGAGGCAAGAAGTAGAGTCCAACTGGGTAATGATCCGATTCCTGTTCCCAATTAAGACTGTGGCTTACATTCGAATTGGTTGGGAATGATTAGGCTCAACGTTGAAGGTGATGGAAATCTAGAATGAAATGAATGGGAAGTAGTAGATTGGGAAAAAAGATGCAGTCTTAACATAACTTTTGAAATTTGCTTCGTCGTTTGAATTTCTTCTTAATACCATAAGTTGGGTATGCTGAAATGAAGCTTCTATCCACGGATGGATTGAGCCATACTCTTCTTTCGAATGGATTAGTTAATGCTGAGTTGTGTCTAAATAAGAGCTTGCTTAGTGATTGACCTCTGTAGGTTGATAAATTTTGGCTATTTCAGCAATAGATCTCGTAGATAAGTGCATTGCGATATACTTCTCCTTGTGTTGTATGGATTTGTATGTTGCATTTCTTGAGTTCATCAATGGAGTTGAGTGTCTATTTGCAAGTTCTTACCAAGTCTCCATTGTGCAGTGACTTATGGCTTCGCATCACTGGAGGTATGAGGGTTTTTGCAAGTAGGTGCCTATGTTATGTCGATTAGTTCTTGAGCACAAAAATGGAAATTAGGAGTTTTGCTGCATTGGTCGAATTTTGGCGATTCGAACAGAAGTGAGTATGCATCGGTGAGATAACAGAAAAATTTGATTGCTCTTGTCGCCCTGCGAAGACCAGCAGCGCAGGGGTGTTCACCGGTTCTGATGACCTATTTCGTGTTGTACAATCGCGAATGTGTCTTTGGTGCATCATTAGCATCTGCATCACTTCACTAGAGTTTCTCTGGTGGGGTCAAGATGAAATGCATATGTATCTGTTGCTGGCCGGTTTGCACTTTCAGTTGCTTGTTTTCTAACTGTATCCACACCTACAGACTCAAAATCAGGAAAAACCAAAGCTGTAATGTTTGTCTTTGATTGTGGCATCATCTTGCCAGCTGCAATGTATTGCTCTTCGCCGATAATCTCTACGGCCATATTGTGTCGGGTCCGCCCTCCATCGTTTGTGAGCTGCTGTCTCTGATGGCTGCAGCTTCAGTTAGCTCTGAAGATCCAGCAAGTGCTGCCTTGATTTTCCCATCAAACGCCAATACCATACCTTTCCTCGCCAAAAGCACCATCACAGTTGACTAGAGATCCATATAGTCAGTTCAAAAGAGGCTTGTTTGTACAGTGAGCAAAACCCGACGATGTTTGGCTCGGTTAAAACCGTTCCTACTTTCATCCGCTCCCTGGGTCATTCGCAGCTCAAACTGTTGGACATTCTATCTGCTCGACCTCTCTTTGATAGGCAGCCCATGGAGAGAATGCTTAGGGGTTCAAGTGCAGTCCTGTGTTTTTGCATCATTCGGTTGAGCTTTATCCTCAAGAATGGAAAATATGCTTGTAATGTCATCTTTCGTTAGAGATTTTACTTATTCTATGGGTGCTCTGCTTTCGGATGGATACATCACCTACAAAATAACTACAAAATGTCATTTCCGATGAACAACATCGCTTACTCTCTTAGTAGTATTTGGGACAGAAATTATGCGATTCGGGACATAGTTGGGTATGTATCATTATTTACCTCGAAAGTATGTCGGATAGTTTCAGTTGCTGTAATAGAATTGTATGACGATGCTATCATGATTCTACATCAATTGTGTCACAAACAAGAACTGATGTTGTTTTGGGCCGGAGTAATGAACCTATTTGAAGTGGCTCATTTTGTATCAGAGAAGCCCATGTTTAATTCCGACGGTGGGAATGTTCAAATTACAAGGTTTTATAGAAACAGTCGTATCTAATGATTGAATTTTACTATTGATTCATGTTCGTCTAATTAAAGATCACGAGAATATCATTCTTTAAATATGATTTGGGCATATAAATTGGTTTTGATATCTTACATCATCAGTTGACTAAACTTGCAGGAGGTAGCTCCATTTGTTTTATGGAAAATAAGTAGGAAAATTAGTTAATGAAAAATATTTTCATCATCGATAACAATCTATGCCTAATTATTCTCGTAGGTAATGAAAAAAATTCATTTATTCATTTTTTAAGCGATATAAAGGATTACTTTTGGAAAAATATCTTTCAAATCGCTCATTTTTCATGAAACAAATAAGGTCTAAAACTCACGTAGTATTTTACCAATGTATGTCTTTTAGAGTACTCGAGTCGATTCAATTTGTTCACGACAGCTTGGACACGGCATGTCGGTTAATAAGTTTCTCAATCGAAAATAAATAATCATCTACGTGAAAAAAATAAAATAAAATAACATAAGCGAATTGATTTAATAATCAAAGCAAGGAAAAATGTGCTCTTCTTCTTCCCCCCGACCAAAGAGGATACAATAAATGAGACCTAGACAGAGGAAAAGACCACCATTAGAGCCTAAGCCAACAAGAACGTCCTCCGCCACATGGTCCCTAAATTGTCATGACTCTTGCCTACTCCTTTTAATTGTCCATTATCGTTTCCGATTAGGATTGGGCATGTGTTTCGATTATGTTGCTTGTAAAATAATTGGGTGGTGATCATCGTAACCAGGCATGGGCATTCATTACTATCCCCCCCCCCCCACCCACCCAAAAAAAAAAATCCAGTCTAAGCATTTATGTTATAAAATTTTGATTTGCTCGAACTTTGATTTAAAATTTGATGATATGACGTGTGTAGCTCTCATACCGCACCAATAATTGACAAAACAATTTTCAATTTATTTTCAGATTTCAGCTAAGCCCTAGAGCATAGTGCCATGTTTTTTCAAAAACGTTTTTTTAGAAAGGTCGATTTTTTTTTTCGCGGAACGTATATGCCCTCAATATACCTCATTTTCCCTTCTTCGAATTGCCTCATCCATCCATATTAAATCAAAGACAAAACGGTGCAAATGATCCCTAAACTTTGAGTCAATGTATAATGTAGTCCTTGAACTTTTCATTTAATCAATATGATTTTTGAACTTTACCTCAATATGCAATGTGGTCTTGAACTTTTAATTTGATCAGTATGATCATTGAACTTTTAGAACATATTCAACTTAATCTTTAGAATTGAACTGATGAAAGGGATACATTGAACATCTTCCTATAGTTCAGGGACTAAGTTAAACATGTTCCGAAAAATTCAATGATCATATTGATCAAATTAAAAGTTCAAGAATCATGTTGCATATTTGGTCAAATGTACCACATTGGTTAAATTAAAAGTTCAGGGATTACATCGCATGTTCAATCAAAGTTTATGGACCATTTTTGGTATTATCCCTAAACAAACTAGATCATATGATTCCTCGATTAAGGCCAAACCATTAAGATGAAAACCCAATATAGGCTAAGCAATAACCATCCTTGGGCCCACCCTAGATTGGTTGATTCCACAAATCCTTTAGAAAGTCTGGACGAGCTTGTGACCCGCTTCGATTTAGCCATGTCACACGTATTGTGTCTCATCGTCATAAAAAGTTGTAATGGTAATTTTGAATTTGAGGCCCTCTTGGAATGAGGTGAACCCAAATTAAAGAGATTATAATGATGCAGATCTTTTAACTTGTTGCCAATTGTTTAATATCGATGGGGTTGGTAAATTCGTACCTCGCTATCGTGCCTAGGCACGATCTGCAATCCCCTCGACCAAAACCATGTCGAAGGGTCACAACCTCACCTCTCTCTCTCTCTTCGTTGTCCAAGCGGGCCAACAAGAGCCTGGCAACGTTCTCCAGTGGTTGCTATTGTTTTACATGGGATATTGGTTTGGGGCCTAATTTTTGTCTTCGACGGAACATGAATGAATGAGCTTGATAGTTGCACAAAAATTGTGCTCCCAAAATAAAAATGCATTAGATAATTGCGCAAAATTTTTATTCTCGAGAATCACTAGGTGGCGAGAATTCTTTTTTTAAAAATATATTTTTAATTTTTAAAATATGTAAATTTTGTTTTTTTTAAATGTTATTAATTTCTCTCTCTCTTCGTTGTCCAAGCGGGCCAACAAGAGCCTGGCAACGTTCTCCAGTGGTTGCTATTGTTTTACATGGGATATTGGTTTGGGGCCTAATTTTTGTCTTCGACGGAACATGAATGAATGAGCTTGATAGTTGCACAAAAATTGTGCTCCCAAAATAAAAATGCATTAGATAATTGCGCAAAATTTTTATTCTCGAGAATCACTAGGTGGCGAGAATTCTTTTTTTAAAAATATATTTTTAATTTTTAAAATATGTAAATTTTGTTTTTTTTAAATGTTATTAATTCCTCCCATTTTATTTTTAAATTTTTTAATTCCCCCTTTTTTGTTAAATTTTAAAGCTTATTTTTAAATTTAATTTTTAAAAAAGTATTTAAAAAATTAGTTGCTAGTAAATTTTTAAATCTAATTTTTTTTTTAAGTTAAGAAGTCCATGTGAAGCTCATGTGGACTTATTCATTTTAAAGAGTTGAGACTTTACTCATTTTTGTGATTTTGATAAGTAATTTTTTTTAGAATCAATTTTTTTTGTTTTTTTTTTTGCTTCAAAACTATTTTCAGAAATAGAACCGCACGTTACCAAAAAGGGATGATGATGGTTACTTGGATATATTTGACCAAATGGGCCGACCCGATCCATAGTCCGGACCCAGCGAAATCTCAGTCTCTGCACAAAAAGGGCAAAAACTAAACGCCCCGAAGCTGAGGGTCACAAGGAAATTAAAAAAAAAAAAAAGAAGAACAAGACCAAAAAGAAAAAAGAAAAAAAGAAAAAAAAAGAAGATCAAACATAGAAAAGCTCTCGTCAAAAAAGGGACAAAAGGCAATGCCTCGTGGGTGGCAGGCATATCGTGCGTGACGCGACCCCACCACCGCAACCCCCCACCCTCAAAACGGATAATCATTTCGCCAGATTGGCCGAACATGGCGGTCCCCACCGCACACGACGCCGCAGCCACACCCGACACTCGACACTCGCGCGTCCGCCTCGGCGGAGCTCCGGCGAATAAGCCCCCACGTGAGCTCCGCATGATGCATAACATCGACCGGCGCAGAATACGTGCGCTCCTCGCCTAATCGAGAAATATACGATTCCGTCTATTTGGCCCCTCATTAAAAAAAACAAAAAACAAAAAAGGAAAGTCGAGGTGCAAACCTTGAGGAGCCGAAGGGGCGTCATGGAGATGCTCGATTTGGGAAGATAGGAACCTCACGGCGGTTCCAAACTCGAGGGAGGTCGGAATCTCGGCGAACGCTCGTTTTCGTCCGGCGTTTCATGCAACGTTCACGTCGCATTCATCGGTAGACATGAGCTGTGATGGATCAGGACATGGCGAACCGGGGCTATGCGGACGGACGAGTACTTTCGCCGGTCCAGCTAGCGAAGACGCGGAACCACTCGTCATGGGTAACTCTGGAGCAATTATCTAGTGCGTCTTATTTCCGAAGGGACAAGCCAATGCGACGGCCTCGTACCGCGTGGTCTTGCACAGAATCGAAACGGAACGGAACGGAACGGGGACGTCGAAGTCCGGAAGCGGTAACTCCGTGGAGACGCCCACCGGGCGAGCGGATGTGATTGGCCGGCTACGTCGCGTTAGTCGTACGACAGGTGGGTCGAACGCATTTTTCCTATTTTTGGGGAAAATATTCCGGACGAAAATATGGAAACACTTCAGGGTTTTGGATTATATAATCCTACAAAAAGCTTTTAAGCGATCCAGAGTCGGCCCCTGCACGTGGGGCACGTGCGCTGGCCGTCTCAGTTTAGCGACAAAGCGTCAAAAGGACCGCGCGAAAGAGGGGGGGGGGGTGGCCTTTCGTCTTGTCCGAGTGCCCTATAGAAGCCTAGCTGCTGATTTAAGAAATGATGTAAGGAATACATAGCAGCAAGAAAATTGTTTTGAAAACTAGGCTTTGAAATTATTGACATTTATTAGCCGATGAAAATTATTTTAATTATTGACGAAAAAATTTATTTCTGAATACATATTTTTTAAAAAATTATCGACAGCAACTTATGTCTAAATATTTCGATAGACGATGGTGATATTTTTTGTTCACTCATTTCTTTTTTCATGCGATACGAGCGCTTATTTTTTTCATCAACCCAACAAAGTCTTAGTCGTTTCGCCAAAACAAAATAGGGTCGGAGGGACGAACTAGACACCTATCGAACACATATCCCGTAATCGCCAAATTATTCTTTGTAATTGTCAAGTGTGTCGTGATCTAACTATCATCGATACGGACACCGATATGTGACACGATACGACACGACATGCTGACACGTCGCTTCTCAAAAAATAGATAATTCCAACATATTGGGACACTCGGTATATGAAATTAATGATAAATTGTCACATAAATATAAATATTAATGATGAGTTTCTTCTCCTTCTTCTTTCTATGATTTAGGATTAGGTTTTCTTGGATTGATTGGGTATATTAATTTTGAGGTGACTGAGTATATGATTTTAAGAATATATTTTTTTGATACATTTATAGTTTAACCTGTAATTTATTTATTGAAAACATTTAATATTGACCCCGTGCATGTCAAAATGACGTGTCAGGATGGTGGAATTGGGTGTCGCCAACGTGTCTAGAGTATTAGCCATGTGTCGATTGCATATTGGAGAATGTCTAACATAATACGTAGGCTTTTGGAGAGTGTATGTGTTTTCTAAGTCATGACATTGGTGACCATCGATGCTTAAATTTTTTTTTTTGGTTTTCCCCACATAAAATTGAAGAAAATAGTCAATTTCATCCTTAAACTAAATGAAATTGTTCAATGTCATCCTTCTATTAATTCAAGTTAATAGAATTTGCTGTTTGGCTTTCAATCCGTTAAATTTGAATGATAGACCAAAAAAAAAATTACTCGTAGATTATCCAAGCAAAATATCAATCTCAAAGTTAGATATATAACAGTATACACCATCAAATAATGATGTCCATGGTAAATCCCCCCCCCCCTTTTCCTTTTCTAAAGATGACAGACAAAAATAACAAATATATTGACTCATCATTTTCTAAAAATTCAATTCAGCCTATAGCACTCCACGACATCAAATAGCATCGAATCTGTCATTTGAGCAAACATAAGGACCATATCGAGCATTTATCAATAGTTCCAGCATTGAATTGGACAAACTAAAAGTTAAGAGACGGTGACATTGCATATTAGACTATACCAAAATTCATGAACCATTTGAGGCATTTTGTCAACTAAAATGCCAAAAATGGGGGTCTAAAAATCATCACCCGCACAACGTATGGAGAATTTTTATTTGGCATGCAATAACATCAACCTTTTACGAAGATCTCCTGATGAGGCGCAGTTATTACGTGTTTTTTTTTTAAGCATTTGCCTGCGTGCATGTCAAACCATTTAATCTAACGAACAAAATTCACTCAGGGTCCGTTTGATCGAAGGAAAACAGTTCAAAAAAACTCATTTTTTTTTTTAACTTTTCGATGTTTACAAAACTAATCGATTTATGAAAAATGTTTTTAACGGACTAGAAGCAATCGAGCTTTAAATCGGGAAAAAAAACACAATTTCCTCTTTCGACAAAAAACAAAATCACTTTTCTTAAATCATCAAGCACACAAAAAATTAAATGTTTTCCTCGAAATTTTTCTTTATCGCGAAGCTTTCGAGCTAATGTATCGAGATCGAGATATATAGAGAGAGGGGGGCGGGGGTGGGGGGAGGGAAAGAACAAGGGGGAAGGTTTCGAGTTGGGACAAGATTCTTAGTATATATACAAACGCGAAGATGTCAAAACAGTTTCGGATTTTGAAGAAAGGAGCAGGCTTGAGTGCGACGTGCGGTCAAAGGGGGAGACCGGGGCTGTCCCCTTCCTCCTTCCTCCCATCAATCCTTCGTGAATTGACCCGAGTAGGAGCAGAGCACCTCTCGCTTTCGCAATCCCACACCACCCACTCACCACCACCCTTTGGCATCATTTGATCCCCCCTTTCAACCCCATTTTTCTCAATCATATCCCATTGATGAATTCCCCTTAGTGCCCTTTCGCAAAATTTTTAAAAAAAAACTCCCTTTAAACGCTTTTAAGAAATTCATTAAATAATAATAATAATAATGTCGTCGGTGAAATCGACCCTCGACCGTGGTTAAAGCAATAGCTTTCTTTTCGAATAGTCTTCTTTCTTTACCGAGTGATTGATGCTCGGTGTTCTGTTCGCCAGATCTCCACTTTTGGGCGATGAAGGGGGATCCGCCTTGATTTTGTGCCAATAGTTTCGTCTTTTTTGGCAGTCATGGGAAGGTCTTGCTCGGTGTCTATCACTTTCTAAACAAAATGGGGGTTGCTTAGTATGGTTGCCTTTGCAAAATAACTTCTTCTTTTTTTTTTTTGAGGTCTTATATGGGTAATTTGTAATCTTATCGGTAGATGTCCCACCTTATATATCCGGTCGGGTTTCAAATTCGTGCATTATCCAATACCCTGATTTGAATTGCCACGGTGCGGAGTACGGCAATATCGCCAGGTTGCGAAGTACCTCGTCGACTTGCTTCGGACTGATTATGTGTCATGATTCAGCGCACAAGCAAGTCGAAGTGAAACGTAAGGCGAGAAAGATAAATTGAGACACTGGATTTTATTCTGGTTCACCCTTAAATTAGGGCTACGTTCAGTAGAGGATTCTACTATAATTTTCACTTCGCACCTCTTGTGACACCATTCAATTACAAAAGAAAATATATATATATATATATAATAGCAGTTATTTATGATCCCAAATCCCAAATCCAAACTGTTAAAGGAAAAATATGTGTTTAAATCGTAAAAATTCTCTAGTGTCCAAGGGGTGCTGTCCTCTTAAAATCTCGTCTTTTCAGCGTGGAGTGAGTTTTACATGCTTTCCTATCGCAAGGGAATATGAGCCGCATCCTAACACTATGCCCACCCACAAAAAAAAAAAAAAAAACTTATGCCAATTCGTCTCTAATCTCCCTCCACCACCCGCGGCAGCTTCGATGCAATTTTAACTTCACCGAGATCATCGTCGCACCATCAAACTTGGTGCACCCGGCACTGTAACCTTCTCGGCCACATGGACGCGTAACCTTTGACATGTAACACGATATCGTTTATGTTTTACTTTTTTTCGATTATCGATGTAGCGAAAATAGGAAACACAAATAATTTGATTTTTTTTTTTTGGCCCTTTTTAAGCTTTCACGTTTAATCCCAACAACATGGCTGTCTTTCCTCATGAGCACCATAGCAACATCACACGAAGCTCCCACCACTCTCTCTCTCTCTCTCTCTCTCCCCACTTTATATCCTCCGAAAAGTCGAAGAAACACGTGCCTTCCCCGTGATTCCGGAACGCGGAAAAGCCACGAGTCGCTGGCTCAGTGAGTCAAACCGGCCAGTGGCGCTCTCGTAATTCTCCGCCGTTCCCACGGGCAATTACGCCGGGCCATCCTGTTTTTAGCCCACCTTCTCCCGAACCAACTCGTCTCGTCACAGCCTCATGCACAACCACTCTCCAACAGAAACCGCCCCTCCGTAGAAAAAGATCCCAAAAACCCTCCCCTTTCTCGGGAAAATCCGCAACTTTCCCGAGAAAATACCCCATTTTCTTGCGATACCGGGGCCGCGCCGAGAGGAGAGGAGAGGCGAGATAGAGAAAGAGAGCGTGTGAGAGATGACGTCGGGGACGAGGACTCCGACGTGGAAGGAGAGGGAGAACAACAAGCGGAGGGAGCGGCGTAGGCGGGCGATCGCGGCGAAGATCTTCGCCGGCCTCCGGATGTACGGCAACTACAAGCTCCCCAAGCACTGCGACAACAACGAGGTCCTCAAGGCTCTCTGCCAGGAGGCCGGTTGGACCGTGGAGGAAGACGGCACCACCTACAGGAAGGTAAGCGAGACGCAGCTCCATATCTCCGGCTGTGACCGTTACTGCCTCTTTTCTATTTAAGCTCGTTCTTCTCTTTAGATCGTGTCGATGCGTCGTTGCAAGTAGTTTGAAAAGCTCGAAATGAGAGCTAAGAGAGCAGGTTACTAAAGATAAAACCCGCGAAAATCAATCTCAATCGCCGACTGCTGATGTTACCTGTGACTGCAACTTGCTTCTTCTTTTGGAATTTTAGATCGCGTCGAAGCACGATTTCGAGAGTTTGAAAGCTGGAAATGAGAGCTACGAGCAGAGAGAGAGAGAGAGAGAGACTCTGCTCGCAAATTCCTCCTTTGTACGGGCTTTCCTTTGTCCTTTCGATCATTGTGATGATGATATGATGAATGGAGCTGCGATCGATCTGCGAATCGAGGCTCGCAATGAGCTAACGTGCGTCAGGGTGCGTGTCCGGCGCACGCTAGTGCGTGTGCTTTGAAACTTAAATCAAACCTCGTTTTTGCTTCGTCTTAGTGGATGAATGTATGAAGGCATATGAATTTGACGAAAATTAGTGAGAGACTAATCTGGGCTAACTCGAAGGAAAGCCAAGCACGCTTGAACGGGGATCAATTTGTTGAGTTCAGATGGGAGGTACACGAAACACGAGAGTTCTCTTTACTAAAGATTCCATACAACTGCTGAAAATTTCTGAATCTGAGAGACCCTTCTGCAGACGCAGACGCAGACGCAGCCGCAGCGGAATTGGTCACATGACGAGAATGTCCATGCCCTCTTTGCCTTGATTGCCCCCCCATTTCTCCTTTGCGGAGGGTGAAAATTTGAAGTTCTTTGAGGGGCATAGTTGTCTCTAGGGGTCTGGGGTTTAATAACTTTCTCTTCCTTCGACGCGGAATGAAGCCCTTTAACCTTTTTTTTTTTTTCCTTTTTCTTTGTCTTTGGCCGTGTCGTCTTTAATGACGGTGAAGACCTTTTCCCTCTTTTTTCTGGTGGATTTTCTCTGGGGAAAGGACTTCGTTTTCAGAGTTTGTTGGTCATTTTTTTTCTCTCTTTTTTCATTTGCGAATCGCCGGTACCTGCCAGACAACAACAGTGCAGGAGCAGTAGTAGGACCCTGACGTACACAGACATCTTAATTCCTATGTTTAATCAAGAGGGTGTTTTGGTCATTGTGATTTGAACACCAATGAGCGCAAGTAACGTCTGTTTTGCAATTTTTTAAATTTCTTTTCCATCAATGATTATCCGAGATTCCCGGGTTTATCAGGATACTAGAGAGAGAGAGAGAGAGAGAGAGAGAGAGAGTAATTGTAGAAAAAGCTGCTTTGGGTGGTGTTGGTTGAATTTTGAAGGATTGGGGGGTCCTCGGATTCCTCTCCCTTTTGCGTGAACTTGCAAGGCAGAGAAAAGATTATAAAAAATCTGGGATTGGGGGTCTTTGTTAGATTATGGAAAAAAATGGGCTTTCTTTTAGGGAATTCTCTTCAATGGCACCATTTGTCAAACGTTAAAAAGATCGGCTTTTTTATTTTTTCGGTCAAATAGATCGGCTGTTTGACGTTGCTGTCTTTCTTTAAAAAAGTTTTGCGTCTTGGGCCGCAAGTCAGTTACCGTCTTGACGTCGTTATTTGGCTAAATATGCTCTTTTGCACATATCTGCTTTCACTTTCTGTAGCAACAACCCTTGAGCATTGAGATTATTCCCCTCTCGTTTCACTGCTTGCTTTCCTGTATGACGAGAAAAATTTCTGTGAAGAAACTCCAGAAACATGATGCTGAGGTCACGTTGAAGCATAGAAGTATGTTCAGACTTTACAAGCCATAATTACAAGTCAGAAAATGTGGATTAGCTGCCATAAGCACCATCTGCTTTTGAGGCTGATAGGTATTAGGAAGTTCATTATGGATTAGGAACTCTGCCAGATTTCTCCATGACGTGCTTTAGAAGAGGATGTCTCTGTGCCACATTTCTGGATTACATGCTTGTTGCGTGGTGGATGTCTGTGAAAGAAGGGAATGTCTCCCAGCAGCCATGAATTAAAAGATTGCAAAATTTGGTTAAATCAAGTGATCACCGTTATGGCATCTCTAAATTTAGTTACATATCGACTTCAGGATTTTAATCTGTCATCCCCAAACCTTGGCATGCATATATTCTGGCAGTACTACCCTCTCTCTCTCTCTCTCCTTTTTTTTTTTGGACATACTGGCAATACCCTCTATCTAATTTAAATGCTGTCCTCAGGGATGCAGACCTGTGGAACGTATGGACATTATGGGAGGATCAACATCAGCGAGCCCATGCTCCTCGTACCACCCAAGCCCCTGTGCATCCTACAATCCTAGTCCTGCTTCATCTTCCTTCCCGAGCCCTGCCAGATCACCATATCCTGGAAATCCCCATGGAAATCCTGATGCGGATTCTCTCATCCCGTGGCTGAAGAATCTTTCATCAGGATCATCTTCAGCCTCATCCAAGCTGCCCCATCATCTCTTCGTTCCTGGGGGTTCAATAAGTGCTCCAGTTACTCCTCCATTAAGCTCTCCAACTTCCCGAACCCCCCGGGCCAAAAACCACTGGGATCACACAACTGCTTCCATGGCCTGGACTGGACAGCATAACTCTGTTTTCCCCTCATCCACTCCACCGAGCCCTGGCCGTCAGGTCTTACATGATTCAGGATGGTTTGCTGGTATCCAAATTCCTCAAAGTGGGCCATCTTCTCCCACATTCAGCCTTGTTGCCCGAAATCCTTTTGGGTTTAAGGAGGAAGCTTTGTCTGGTGGAGGGTCCCGGATGTGGACTCCCGGGCAGAGTGGGACGTGTTCTCCAGCAATTGCTGCTGGTGCCGACCTCACATCAGATATTCCCATGTCGGACAGTATGGCTACAGAGTTTGCATTTGGGAGCAACGCAACAGGCTTGGTGAAGCCCTGGGAGGGCGAAAGGATTCATGAGGATGCTTCTGATGATCTTGAACTCACGCTTGGGAACTCCAGAACCAGGTAGAATCATGAGTCAACCGGTTGATGAGGTAACGTTATGCTGCTGAGGTTTGAATTCCCTCTTGGCCTGATGAAATGCACGGTCAGTGCAGATAAAAGGCGAGTTCTCTTTGGACGGGTTGGCGAGTTCTGTTTATGTGCAAGTTTCTACTTTTTTCACATGGTTCAAATCATGGTGTTGCAGTAAGTCATGCGGCCTGGAGATGCAGTGTTTAGGAGTAGCTGTTTTTCTTCTTTTCTCCTTTTATTTTCCTTGCGAAAGGATAACTGAAAATTAAGTTATAAATATTTGGGCAGCTTCGCTCCTGAGTTAAGTTCATTTGATCCACATTTTACGGTAAATTTGTGCAAGCAGAGAAGCTCAAAATCTTTTATCTTCTCGTTCCTGCTTTGTGCATGGCCGGTCATTGGGCCATTGGGAAGTTAAATCCGTATAATCGTAAGAGTGCCCACTTGTGCCGGCGAGGCTTTACATTTTTGCAGGATTCTTGGTTGGTCAGCCGAAAACTTGTCATCATTCCAAGATCTCTAAGTTCATGGCAATGTTTCTAGATTTGAGCTGTGACTCCTGATATGGTTCTTTTTTTTTTACTGGGTCAAAGCTCCTGACATGGTTCAATAGGTTGTTGTTTATCACAACCCTGTTGCTGCTACGGTATACAATTCTTGAGCTAGTTCTAGTGCACGTTCTGCACGAGGTATTAGCCAAATCGCATGTCCGACCGGCCTCAATATGTTCCAGTCATACAGTAGTCGAGCGGACAGGTAGATGAATGAGGCTATCGGCCATCAGCTTTTACCATTTGATGGAAAATTGGGGTCTCATTTCCAGATGGTAAAGGAAATTTGCCATATTCAGCCACGTTCCCTCTCGCAGTGCCATTGTCTTCAATGAATTCAGCGAGCAACAAACCACGTCCTAGGGTCATGCGTGGCTAGCGGTTTCCCTCCATTTCCCCTTTGGTTACTCGGATTGATCTTTCGACCACATGTCAGGGCGAGACATGGTTTTCTGTAGAGTTTATTTCATCGACGTAAAGTCCCCGAGTCTTTTTATTGAGCCACTACATTTTCCTTCCTTCACATTACCACTTTCCTCATCACACATTGCTCAATTCCCCCGCCATTCGACTGACGAGAGAGATTAGATGGGAACATAGATCTAGCACAACGAGATAAGTAACACGAAATTGCAATGATCTGTATGCGCTTACTTCGAAACAGGAAGAGCGAGTGCAATCCCGAACAAGTTCTAAAGAAGAGCTGCAAGTCAGGCCAGCACCACGCGACCTGTTTATCTTGGTTCATCATGAACGATCACGCAAATTTCCTCCATTATTGAGGTGGACACGTCCAACCAATCTCTGTCCAACCAATCTCCAATCAATTTGAAAAGAGGGGCGTCTTCCTTTTTTGCTAACATCACTTTTTGTCTTCCCTGATTCCTCGAGAAAACACCAAATATGAAATGGACAGCTTTATGTACATTCGAGAGATTGATCCCAGCGATTATAACTACTTACATATTCCTCCTGAAACCCTAGCCATGAGTTTTAACATGCTGTACACTTAATAAAAATAGACAACTTTACAGCGGCAAGAATTGCAGCACTCCCATAGGCAGTTTCGGGGACAACCGGCCCAATTGTACGGCACTAATTTGGTAATTAACACTCCAGCTTCTGGTACATGTCTGCGAGCGCATTATAAAGGGTTGCAGCAGCTGGTGGCCTCGGCAATGAACCAAGTAGTATGTCCAATGCATTTATTGACTGGCTGCCGTAAAATCGACAATTTTCTCTCGTCCGTGTTGTCACAACACTGCCTTCAAGGGAACATCCAACAAAAGCACCTGCAAATCATTTCATGCAAAAGCTGAGAACAATTGATGAACTTCAGAAAGCGGAATGAGCTCCCACGGACTGCTGGCAATGAAATGAGAGGAAAATGAGGAACACAAACTAGACCTCTCCAACTTTGCACTATGATTGTCTAGATTTAAGAAAGATCTATCAAAAAACAAACTTAGTTGTTCTCTCAAATGATCGGTTGTTAAAAAATATCACTGCAGAAGCTTTCTTAACTAATGTCTTTCTCTTTTCCCGTTTCCTTGGCACTGAGAAATGGGCAACAAGTGAGCTTCACAAGAAATGCTCTTCGTAGAAAAATTTTTAAACGATGATCTAATCAAAACAGCTTCATATAGCTTGAAAAGGTAAGAGTATCGTCATTTTATTGAATCTATAAATAGCATTAGTGCAAAAGCATTTTAAGTAATCGAGAATGTACTTTTACTTGACTGCCTAAGGACAGCTACCCATGCCATACAAGCTGGACTACATACCTCTCCTCAGCAACAGAAACATATGAGGAAGAAAGAAAGAGAACAAGATCCTTTGCAAAATGAGCAGTTTTTTTATGCCCCGTGACCGTTATTGTATCCACTTAGAAAGCTACTAAATACAAATAGAGAAATTACTATCACATTAAAATGGTTAATATCATAGGATATAATTCAATTTTTTTTCTTTTTTCTTTTTGCATAGCGGGATGTAAACGTACTCCAAAATCAGTTCAGAGGACAACTCCCCAGTTTAAAAGGGAAAATAGCTAAATAGGTGAGTACCTTTACTGCAGCTGTACGTATAACAGGCAGCGTAGCCACCATCCCCTGCTCGTACATCAGCTTCAGCAGCCCTTCCAATGGTACCGACTGCTGCACTCAAACCAGCCCCAAGTGAAATATGAGCAGTACCACTAAATGTCTTCACAGCCTCGGTTGTTCTCAACACTATTATGAAGTCTGTCAATTCTCCTCCAGCCTGCAATCACCTTTGACTGGTTACTATTGACTGGAATAAGGATATCTCTACATGAAAATATAACACAAAAACAAACATTTCTTGCAGGGATAATCTTTTCATTTGTGTATCTGATTTTTACTATTATTCTTGTATGTTATCGAGGAACCCACTAAAGGATTCTTTAGTTGATTTTTATGTTTCATCCAGGACTTCTTTGCTTGAGCTTAAGCCACACCAGCAGAAGCTGTTAATGCCAAAGAGATGCTAACAGAAATGGAATGATTATCAGGAAGACAAGGGCAATCTCTGGCTCAAGGACTTCCCCCACTTCCACAAAAAAGAGAAACGTCAAATTCAGAGGAAGGGAACACAGACACAGACTAGAACTTGAAAATTGAATGAAGACACATTAATCAAACAAAACGTTCAAATATCTCTTGCCCCGAGAAATACTGTTCTTTGATAGAGTTCCAAAAAGGGAGAAACAAATGGCACATTCCACGAAATAGAAGGATAACAGACCAGACATTTACAAAGGAAAACCGTCTCAGAGACCATGGCAATGAAGCAAACAATACTTCAATCAGTCAAGATGGAGTGAAAATTTAAACTGGTGTTTGTTAACTAAAGCAATCAACTTGAGCATGCTGATTAACGTGGTTAATCTGCAGACCGTATGAAAGCAGAAAAAATTCTTGGATTTGATGCTTGGCCCTTTAAGATTGTTGAAATTGAAATCCAGGCATACCATAGAACAAGCCTACCTGTGCTCCCCACCCTACTCCAAATGCAGAAATTGCAGAAGGTGGAGACCATGAGCCATCTTGCCTACGAGCAACCACAAGGCCGGTTCCAATATTGTAAGTTACCATCATACCAACTTTTGCAACAGAAATTATTGCAAGGCCTTTCGCTTGTCGTAAAATGGCTTCAGGAATTGCCTTCTCAGGTTTTACTGAACCCACCTGAACATTCAGAATGCAGCATATTATAAGCTCAATAACCACATGAGAAGTACAAGAGAATTCTCCACTGATTTAGAGAACCTTATTTCCCACAGAGAGAGAGAGAGAGAGAGAGAGAGAGAGAGAGAGATCTTAATTACTTTATCTTGCATCAATAGTACGCAAAACTATTAATCGAATAGTTTTAATAAGATCTTAAACATCCCTAAAATAAGATCACCACATCACCAATGATAAAGAGAAAATGACTTCACTCGTCAAAGGTTACGTCCACCATAGAGAGCGTTTATCTTTCAAGTAACAACGGCAATACTAGAGAACTGTTCCAAGACATACACAGATGGAATCAAGAGGTAGACAACATCATCTGAACTTTGGCCCTACCTTACTATAACCTCGGATCGCATTTGTTGCCTTGTAAATCTCATGTTCCATTGATTGTCCCCACGGAAAATTGATCCAGGATCTCAACGTACTAAGGTCGGTCAGATCTTGGGTCGGAAACTGAGAAGCGTGGCTTACTTGATCCATTAGGTAAGGCTGGACAGACTCAAGCCGCACGCAGCAGACATCACACACTCTCTGGGGATCACTAATCCGGAATTTTACAGGCAACAAGCTCCTTCCTCTAGAGCACTCACCACAAAACACTCCTCCACAGAATCGGCAATGATGCCTAGAACGCATGATTGGATGAAAGCGCACACTACACAGCATACATGCTGAAGCACTGCTGTCTGCCATCCATGTTGGTGGTTCTGCTTCAATAATTTCCCTCACATTTCCAAAACTGGCCTCAGTGAGAGTTTGAGCCATTTCTTGCCAAGCTTGCTCAAGCAGATGAGTAGACATCCAGGAGAACTTACTACTAATATCACCTGAAGTAAGAGCACTTACTTTGCCTCGGGCTGCGAGTAACATTTCAACTAGTACATCCCACATAGTAAGCTCCTTTTCTTCCATGACGTACTGGTTCCACCCCAAGTCCCCTTCTGGAAAATAACCCCCATTCGAGTAAAAACTTCTAGTCCAATCTTCTCGATGATTTTCCAACATAGGTGGACAGGAAACAGGTATCCACATGCCTGTATCTTCCTGAAGTGGTGAATCATAATAGAAGTACTTTCCAGGCTTCTGATCATTACTCTTTGATCCTCCTTTCCCACTGCTCTCCTTGTTACTGCTCTGGCATGGTTCAGCATCACATTTTGCAGCTGAAGTCCTGTCACTTGTAGAATCAACAGCAGATATTGGGGCATCATGAACCCATAGATTGCCAACGGCACCTCCATCCTGTCATCAGCAGTAGGGGGGAATAACAAACAGTAAGTTTTCCTAGTTTCAACATATTTGAGTCAGTATCCACAAATAATAATCTTCAGTAGAAAGCTTGCACAAAACATACACAATTTACGTCAAGAACTAAAAGCCAACTCTTTACACATGAAAAAGTAGAGCACTCCAGATGTTTGGCTGCTAAAGACAGTGGACAGCAAACTGTCAAGAGTAGCATCCCGCGAGTGCGTGACAAACAAAACTGGTACAATTTCAGTCAGCATCGGAAAGTAGCAACATCCACCACATTCTCACAGAGCTGCTTTCTCTCCCAACAACTAAAAAGACTACATGAAAAGAAAGAAATGCAATGCCAATCACTATTTCATGTTCCGCTCAAGGGTCTCACATGTTATTGTCAAGGCTATAAAACGAAGCGCAGAGATAACCAACTCTGGAAATTTTTCAAGACAAAGGGCAAGCATCAACCATTTAATGCGACCCTAAGCTTATGAACAATTCTTAGACTTGAAACTAGAATGTCTTGTCCTGATCCTCGTGATACGAGAAAGTTCAAATCTGTACTAAACTAATCAGCACTGAACCATTTGCACAAGTACATGAAAACTATCATTCACAATCACATAGGTAGCTCCAGCATTACATACCATATCACGCACCCTATTCATCTTGCCCCCTCGTTAACTCATGCCTAAAATGTAGTAGAAAAGGTCTTGTCCCACATGAAAAACATTAGCCATCGAGGTGTTACTATCAGTGTCACACAGCAACTAGTCGTCCCACCAGCACAGAAAAACAATCAGAATTCACAAAGAAACACAGAAGATTCTCTCTGCCCATAAGACAGAATTCCAAATGCCACAGATGTTCCCAAAACACAGTGAAATTGCTAAACCACTAGCACAACCAAAGATACCCCGAGGATGAGGATTACGAATTCACCACACAAAAGCGAATACAGGAGCTGAAAAAAAACACAGGCCCGCTTACACGCAAAGTATCGGAAATCTGGTCATCCGTATCGGGGACGACAGAGCTGAAGACCCCGGAGCCCAAAGCATCGACCTTTGGAGCTCGATTGCCAGGACCCGAGCCGATTCCCTCCATGAACACGCGAATCAAGAGCTTCCTTCGACGAACACCGACACGGTCGGCATACACGCCGGCTACGATTCAAAGGGGACTGCCAAATCGGCAAACGGAAATATCAATTCGATAGCGATGAGGATAAACAGATGAAAAAGACCCCCTTTATTCAGTGATTCGATTGGGATGAAGCTGGCGAATTCGTGGGTTCGCTGAAAGCAATTGGTTTATCGATGATCCAGCAACAAAGACGATAACTTCTGAATTGGAGAGAGAGAGAGAGAGAGAGAGAGAGAGAGGTCATGGAGCCATTACGTTTTCGTTGCGTAGAGTTTGTGCATTTCGACCAGCAAGAGGAGTGAGGCCCACCAATTTCAGCGAAAGTACGAATTTCTCCCCCCAAGTTTTGGATATTGTAAGATTCCCCCCTCCCTTTCTGATAATTAGCTTTGTAGCCCTTCTCGATCTTTAGTTATAGAAATCTTTAGTTACAATATTTTTTGTTTAATTGCCAGCAGTTCCCTTTTGTAGTATGTAAATTTTTTTTGAACTCAGTTATCGAATTTTCAGAAGTTCGTCTTACATAATCCTTTCTTTGAGATGAATTTAAAGCATCAACTGTTATTGCCATTCCCGTATGATTCCCGCATGGAATTAAAAATTCATCGCTACCAACATCCAACTTAAGATCTAAATGTTAACAATTACGATAAGACATAATAAACTGATGTCGGTTGATGGTGGAGACCCATAACTATTGATATAATGAGTCAGCAATTGACAATGGTAAATGAAAAGTTGTCATACATTATTGACGCTAAGTTACTATATGACTATTAGCCTTTCACATTTTAAGCCAAAAGGAAATGATTCAAAACCTTAAGTTTAAATACTAGCTCAAGTGTGTCTGAAAATTTCATAGTTTTTTTTACCCAGGTAGAAAATTTAAGGGTTATAAGATTTATCATTGACAAATAACTAACCAGCTGGTACTAATTAGTGATCGTCGGCTACATACTCCACTTAAAGTTTCTAAAACCAAGATTCTCCTTTTCATCAGGAGCACAACAAAGTTGGAAAAAGGCAAAGGTCATCTCCAGTTTTCTGCAATACATACCCGATCCATCGATGGCAAAAGGGACCAGTCCAACTTCCAACAAGATCCCCATCCTTGTCCTCCTCTTCTTGACCCTCGTCAGTCTCTGCCAGTTCTCATCTTCCCAGGTCCCCGGTCCTTCAATCCCTGGCAAGATCTCATCAAGACGCGATCTTTTGTCGGTTCGGCGGAGGAACAGCCAAGTGTCGGAGTGTACCAATCTCGGGTCGAGACCCGATTGCATCCGGAACTCGCAGTGCCGGTGGTGCCGCAGCGAAGCCCTCGACGACATGTGCTTCAGCAAGGCCGAGGCTTGGCGCTTGCCTTCTCAGGTCTTTCTTTGCGATTGATGGCTCTTGATCCGTGGTCTCCACGATTTCTTGTCTTCTGGGTCGAGAAAGATTGCCGAGGAAGATCACTAAGTTCGTCTGAGTGAATGAGCTCGAGAGGCGATTAGGGTGTTGGTTTCTTGTTTTTGTTGGTTTTGTGTCGTGCCCAATTTTTTTTTTCGGGGTTCCATTTCTTTGTTTATCTTTGTTTGTTATAAGAGGTTTGGAGAGAATTCGAAGGAATGTCAGGAGGTACTGTGCTTCCAGTCATGAGTTGATGAATCGGATGCATCTCTTCTTTGCTTGAGGTTTTTTTTCGTTCTTGTTTCTTCCCATGAAGAAATCTACATAATCTGGCGGAGGATGTAGAGGGTTAGCTCCATCTAGCTTGAGCTGTCGCGACGCAACATATGCTTGTGAAATCAGAACTTTTCACTGCCTGTGTCCAAACCATTAAGTTCATCACATTATTGGCGGAATTTCAGGTCCGAATAATGCTATGGAATTGTATGACCTCAAATTGTAATTGTTGGTATCACTTCCAGTTTCAGGTCTATGGTAAAAATTGCTACGTGGTGTGTGAGTTGGAGAAGTATCCGTCATGCAGGCTGATGATTTGATTTTGCCCAGGTCTTTGTTTCTTCTGTGAGATGGTTATCATTCTATGTTTTAGGCATGGCACCAATGAGCACGACAAACCAAAGTGTGAAATTCTACCATGAGCAACCCTTAGAATTCTGACATATTTGCAAGCTAAGTGCAAATGCATACTAAGTGCTCAAACGCAATTGAATAGACATTCTGATTTTATTCTTGTTCTCTTTGTTTTGTCCTCTTCGTACGGGGTTTCTTTTCCCTATTCCGTCATAAGATGGTGGAGAGGAAATAAGAAATCTAAGTTTTTTTTTTTTTTTTTTGGGGGGGTTAGCTGTTGGCGGCTGTCTTAGGTGCCTGATATGTCTGTCAAAGCATGCATGCTTCTGAGATACTTAGAAACAAGGGACAGGATGAGCATGTTGCACTGCCATGACGCTACAGTTCGTGCATTTTGTCATTCAATCATCTAGCTTTCTGAAGTGAGGAAGTTTCAGATGCGGAGGGGAAAAAAACATTAGATGCAATGGATATGATTTTGTTATTTCTTTCGTCATTGGTCGTTGATTTATTTTGGTTACCATGTGCAATTGTTATTAAACTGTCTTGTACATGCATGAGCGGCTCTTGCAGATATCTGTAGGGTTGGTTTGTGGGGGGTGAAGCTGTACAAGATTTTAGGATTCTAGTGGTTTGTGATCATATTTGTTTTCTGCACCGGAGTCATATACAGATCAGGACCAGCTAGCTCCAACCTGGTCTGCCAAAAAATAAGTACTCCATCCAGAATTTCGCAGAGTTTTGTTTGGCCAAGATGTTTTGTGGTTTGTGATTGAACTTTCACTTAAAAGGTGTGGAATTGTAGCCTTCCAAATATTAGGATACTAATTTGTTTTTATTGGGTCAATGGTAACACATATTACCCTATGATATTGGGAACTAACTAGAGTAAGTTCTTTTAATAAGCCTCCTCTGCAGCCAGTTGGAGTTCACTGTTGACTCTGGTTTTTCCATTCAGTTCCCATTAGATTCTTTACGAGTTCTTTCCATTGAGAAGATGAGTAAGTTACACTTGTTAATGACAATATGCTGTTATGAGGTGACCAAATTTATACAGATCGTGTGGAACCTTGGAGAAATATGAATCTAGTGTTTGACTATTTCATTGTTGCACAAAAAAAACTCCGATTTAGGCAAGGAGTTGGCAAACAACCTCAACTTCAAATAAATCATCAGCCCCAGCTTAGTGAACTGGAAATGATACATGAAATTTGTATGCTTGAGATTGAGACACGAAAATTTGCTTCATTGCATGTCTCAGTAGAGTTGATGAGGTAGATGTTCATAAGCTTTTGTTAAAGTGGACTGCTTCTCATGCTGCCTTGAGGTTATCCACTCCTGCCTGGGAGGAGGGAAGTCAGAAAAATCAGCATTTACCCCTCGAGGGGCACTGTCGCTGCAAGATGCCTAGCCATGTGCATTTTAAGCTCGTGAAAATTTCTTGCACAAAATGGCATTTGCCGATGTTCTCATCCAGTCTTAATATCCTCTTGACAATGTTCTGAGATGACATTCTGCGCTGCTCAGATGAACCAAATCACCAGAGCAGGTATGGTATCACCTTGAATTTGTGCATGACCCAATCTGCTCTGCTGGTTGTACTCTCCTCTGTGTGTACATGAAGCTCGCTCAGACATACCCCAGTTCCTTGCATCTCCATCCAATCATATGCATTCTTGATTGAGAAAATAAATTTGCGTGAGTTCGATTTGGAGGAGGTTTTCAGTCTTCTAATATTTTGCTTAGCATAGGCTGTCTAGTTTTCTCTGGTGCGCTAGTTTTTGATGACGCATTTTGTGTGGGTGTAGATCGGCGATAAAGAGCGACATAGTAATCTCTGTAGTATGAGCTATTCATTACCTCGAAAAGGAAAAGGATTGCTCGGTAAAATAAATGAACCAGGCGCGATCTGTGTTACCTTGTGGATAAGTAATTTACAGAACAGGGATAGAGAAGAAACCGCGAAGTGAATAAATAGTAAAAACAATCAAAGTAATTTTTGCAAAGGCATTGTTTCTGATTCTGACCGGAATTGAACAATCCTCTGTCCAATTTACCAGCAGTTACACAAACAAAAGAGAAGTAGTCACAACGAATCACACTTCCAACTTCGCATCTTCTCCAGCTCGGTACTGCTTCACAGCTTCCCTCATATCATCAAACCCATCAGTCCCTTCAAAGAACTTAACCAACTTCCCGAGCTGGACATCGCTGAGATCATTGACAAACGGGCTCACAGGGATTGCGTTCTCCGGCTGAAACACGTAGGCATTTGGGTTGTCGTCGACGATCACCACCCTCTTCAAGTCCCTGCCCATCTTGGACAAGTCCTTCACGAACTTCCCATCCACTTCCTCGCACGAATCCCGGAACAGCCGGTGCGATATCAGCGACCGTTTGGGGTCGAGCCGGTCAAGCACCAGCGAGGCGTACTCTCTCAGGCCGGCCGTGAAGATCACCAGTTCGAACTTTGCACTCATCACGCGCAGGAAATCATCCACCCCCGGGCGCTTAAGCACGTAAAAATTCAACCTTTCACCGTTTATCGACGGCTGGACGACGAAATCGAACTTCTCTGGAGGTGGGTCGGTCTGCGAGTGGACCAGTGTCTCATCGAGGTCGAGAAAGACGGTCGTCTTGGCCGGCGATACCACCGGCGGGAGACGGTAATTCTCGGCATCGAAGGAGAGGGATCTGCATAAGCTGGCCGCGGCTAGGGACGGCGGCTCGTCGGCGACCTTTCTGAGGACCTTGAAGCCCTTGTGGTGGCTCGGAGTGCCGATGTGGGCCAACCTGGAGAAGATCTTGACGAGGCGGCGCTGACATGAGTGGAGGGACTTGTTGATTGTCGCAATGAAGGAGCCGGCAGCGGCGGCCTTCTTGACAGGGGACTTCTTTCGGTGGCGGCGGCCGCGGCGGCCGCGGCAGTCCTTCATGGACTTGGTCGGTGTTCTTCTGATGATTCTTGACACCATCTCTGGTTCTTGATGCGAGAGAGAGAGGTGGGGGTGGTTGGGAATTGGAGACGTTGTCGGAAAACGAGAGGCGTTGGTTTGGTTTTTGGGGGGGATTTTGATGCCATTTCGAAATGGTGGTTCGGCGCAACGGTCCGGAGATTTAGGTTCGGACGGGGAGGCTTGGATCTTCTGAGAAAATGTTGGGTAAGACCTGGATTGCCACGTCGGCCGAAACAACCCCACTCAAGGCTTGCCACGTGTCCGATGGTCCCCACTCGAAAGCGATTTCAGAACTCCTTCCCTTCCCTGTGTTACCGTCGACCTCACAGTCACAGAAACACACTCGCTCTCCCCTCTTTGCTCCCAATCTCCGCCTCCGCCGTCGCCTCCAGGAGGCCCCACCGGCGGCTCCGATTCATCGTCTGCGTCCGGCGAGCTCAGATCCGCTGGATTCTCCGGCTCGCTCTTAAATAGACTCGAGCCGAATCTCCCGCGTGCAGAGGTTAGGGTTCTGTCCCTCTTTCGTTTATGTGCTGGACCTATCGGTTCTCGGATTTGAAACCGCGTTTTAGTCAATTATTTCGGTTGTGTCTTGTGCATGATTGAGAGGCTCTTTCACATATCTGTGGGTCCTGGTTCTTGCTGGGTTTGGTTTGGGGCACGGGGAAGGGAGGGAAGGGCAAAGGTCGACCTTCCCATCATATCGTGAGATTCCAGTGGTTTGTGATCGCTTCTGTATTTTGCGCCAGAGTCATACGTCGATCAGGCCCAGCTAGGTCCAAGCTGGCTTTTGAAGTCCTCCATGATGTCTGTAGAAAGATATGTTGTTTCGGCAGAGTTTGTTGTTTGGTCGCAACGTTTCGTGGTTTGTGATTGAACTCTCACTTAAAGGTGTGGAATTGTAGCCTTCAAACCATCAGCATATTAATTAGCATACTAACCCTTTGATATTGGAAGCAAATTCTGGATGGAGTACTTATTTTTTCGGCAGAGCTTGTTGTTTGGCCACCATGTTTCGTTCGTGGTTGACGATTGAACTTTCATTAAAGTTGTGGACTTGTAGCCCTATAGATTGTTTACCAGCTAGAGTCAGTTCTTTTAAGCCTCCTCTGTAGCCAGCTGGAGTTCACTGTTGGCTCTGGGTTTCCCATTTTGGGTCCCATTAGATTGTTGATGAGTTCTTTTCATCGCTAAAAGACGAGTAAGTTACACTCGTTAATGACAATATGCCGTTAGGAGGTGACCCAATTCATAAAGGTAGTGTGAAACCTTGGAGAAACATGAATTTGATGAACTGGAAATGATACACAAAATTTGTATGCTTGGGATCGAGACATGGAAATTTGCTTCATTGCATGTCTCGGTAGAGTGACGAGGTAGATGTTCAAATGCTTTTGTTAAAGTTGACTGCTTTTCATGGGGCTTTGTGGTTATCCACCCCCTACCAAGGAGGAGGGAAGTCACAAAAAGTAGCAGTTACACGTTAGGGGGGAGTCAGAAAAATTTCCTGTTACTTTCTGTACATGAAATTGCTTGATACATTGTGCCTAGATTACAGGGGCTATGGGTGCATTTTAAGCTCCTGAAAAGTTTTTGCACTTATTGGCATTGGCCAATGTTTTCGTCTAGTCTTGATACCTTCTTGACAATGTGCTCCGAGAGGACATTTTGAGCTGCTCTGTAATATGTGCTTTTAATAAGTCAAAAAAATAATAAAATAAAAAGTTGAAAAGTCAACAAAAGAAAGAAAAAAAAAAAGAAAGGGTCAGGGTTTAATTTCGAATGTAGATCGAGTTCAAGTTGCTGGGTTCATTTAAGGAGTTTTTATACTACGTTTTTACATGGAAATGAAGATTTAGGACGTTGTGAAGCCGTGGGATTTGACGGATCTCAATTTTGACTTTAGTTTGCCCGAAACAAAAATTTTAAATTCTGGTTGCTACAGTACTCGCGCGAACAACATACTTTAAGAGCTGATATCTTTATTTTTTAGTCATTATTTGAGGCTGATCATGTTAGGACTTTTGTAGTACATCGAATAAGCTTCGTTTGGATTATAAGATGGTTTGAAACGGAATTCGGTGGAGTGAGTTATGATATTTTTAGTTCTGAAGCACGAGTTATTTTGGTTGCTACGGTACATGCGCGAATAGCATGTTTAAAGAGCCGATATCTTCATTTTTCATTTGTTGTTTGAGGTGGATCATGTTAGGACTTTTATAGTACGTTGAATAAGCTTCGTTTAAACTATAAGATGGCTTGAAACGGAACTCGGTGGAATGAGTGATGACCTTTTTAGTTTTGAAGCGTGAGTTGTTCTGGTTTCCATAGTATGCGTGCGAACAGCATACTTCAATAGCTGATATTTTCATTTTTCGTTCATTGTTTGAAGTCCATCATGTTAAGACTTTTGTAGTACGTCGAATAAGCTTTGTTTGGATTATAAGATGGCTTGAAATGGAGCTCGGTAGAGTGAGTTATGGCCTTTTTAGTTCTGAAGCGCGAGCTGCCCATTAAGGATAGCAAAGGAAATCTGCTATCGGGCGAGCTTTCGTTAACGCGTGATCATCGTTATATTGTTAAATAGGTGTAAATTAGTTAAGCTGTCCATTAGAGTGTCATATTATTCGTTTTTGATCCATTTTTCGTATTTTTGAATAGGAATTCGGACGCGTTGGCTCGAGTAACCGTCGCATTTTAATTTTTTCTTCGTCTAGTGAGTGATATTATTTCTTCTTTGATTTGTGTAAATTCATGTTTTTCTGAGAAGGTATAATATGAGTTTCTAATGTGATTTGTTCTTTTAAAAGAAAAGTAAAAACGGTGTTTAGAGCATTTTTGTTGCATAAAATAGGATCGAACATTTACTGCCGTTTTGTCTCTTACAAAAAAAAAACTTACTGCTGTTTTGTTTATTCAAGATGGTTTGTGATTACTTTGTACTACTGATGTTGAGTTGATAGTGATGTTCATTCTAGTTGATATAATTTATGACAGATTTCTGTTATTGATTTTGAGTTGCTCAAGATAACTGTGAACCCGATTAATGGGTTTGTGGGTATGCGTATACTATTTAGGATATCCTTGTAGGCCGAGCCACCACATTGTAGGTGGAGACCTTGCTAGGGGAGAATCTTAGTCCTCTTTTGTCACGAGCATTAGATGTGACTACGGTTAGAGACTTGAGCATGTGATTAGTTAATGGATAGACCATTGATATGTGTTTTGCTGAGATTAACCAATAGATTAAACCGTTTGTATTTATTTTGTGTTTTAAATATGCATAGTGATTGTTCGATCCGCTTAGAAAAAATGTATTTCTCATTGAGCCGTGTTAGCTTATTCTTTTCACCTTTTTATTTTTCAGATCTAGCGAGTCGCCTGTAGAATGTGAGCGATCGTTAGTAGAGGATATTTTGTTGGTGGGAAGCTTTTATTATAAGTTGTGAGTTGTTTCTTTTGTATTTGGTGAACCCTTTTAAGTTGACATTAAATGTGTCTGTCATTTGAAAGGATATGTATGTATATCTATTTATGGTTTAGTAGCAAGCTCTGATGTTTGTAACTAAGGAATTTATGCACAGAATGGATCCCAATAACAATGTCCGGATGGATCCTTGAAAGCATGAATTGGTCTTCCAAGTCTGTCAAAAGACTGGATATGCTTTTTCGGATCTGGGTCCTCCGCAGAAACAATTTCAATTTATATTTGTTGTCAGGTTGAATTCTGATTAAATTGTGGCTGCATCCTTTTGAGAAAGAGATGGCCGTGTTACAACCCTCATTATTGTGGTTTTGGGGTGTGACATTTATTGGTATCATAGCATATGTTATGATTTTTATGGGTATAGATATGAGACGTTGTGAGATAGTGTGATAGATTTTAATGCGTTAGCCTAAGAGACACTAAGATATAGTTTTGTTTCATTCTTGGATTCAGGTAGCCATGAGTTCTGATCGAGAGCTACTTACTAATTTTTGCAAAAGCAATAGGAGTAAAAGAGCTATTAACTTTAAGTCTGAAGATATATCTCGTGGTTCTAGAGGCAGGCTTTCGATCATAAGGGGAGAAGAAGATGAAAGAGTTGAGTTACAAGAATCACAAGAGGAAAGCCAACAGCAAAAGATCCAAGACAACATAATTGGAGTCGTTCAGCCTAAAGGTGATAAAGGCTATACTTTTGCCCAGTTTAGAAAGGCGAATCCACCTACGTATGATGGGAAAACTGATCCTCTTGTAGCAGAGCGTTGGATTAGAAAGATAGAAGGAATCTTTAGAGTTGAAGAGGTTCCCGAAGAGAAAAAGGTTGACTTTGCTGCTCAATACTTAGAAGGGGAAGCTGAGTATTGGTGGGAAGGAATGAAGTTCGCCATTGGAAATGAGGACACTGCTATTTCTTGGAAGAATTTCAAGGAGACTTTTAATGCCCAATTCTTTCCACAGTCGTTCCAAGCACAAATGAAAAATGATTTTCTACATATTTCACAAGGTGACTCTACCGTCCTAGAGTATGCGGGTCGCTTCAACCAGATGAGTAGATTTGCGAGGCGTTTGATAGTCGATGAAAAGGAAAAAGCCGAACATTTTGTGAGAGGATTACGACCTGACATTCGTTTCACACTTGTGTCTCTTTCTTTACTAACATGTAAGGACGTGCTAGAACGAGCAATTAAAATCGAGCGTGAGATTTCTAGAAGGGGCATACAGGCTACTCCTCTGTATAAAAAGTCAAAGTTTACTCATTTTCAGAAAAGTCAAGCAAATGGTAACACCAAGCAGAAAAATATTAGTAATTTTGGAAAAGGAAAGAGTCTAGTTATTCAGGGTCCTTGCACTACATGTGGAAGACATCATGGTGATCCTTGCTACCGCAAGACTGGAGCTTGTTTTATTTGTGGAAACAGGGGGCATATGGCACGTGATTGTCTCACTCAAAGGAGCGTAGTTGCGGATAGTAGAATATGTTTTGTGTGTGGGCAACCTGGGCATATAGCATATTTTTGTTCTATGAGGAAGACGGTCACTTAAGATGGTCGCCCCCAAGAAAATCAACAAATATAGAAGATGATCGAAAAAGTTTTTGCTATAATGAAAGAGGATGCAGCGGCTTCTAACGTCGTCGTTGCAGGTAATATCTCAATTGCCTCGCGAAGTGCTTATGTATTATTTGACTCTGGTGCTACGCATTCTTTTATTTCTATTGAATTTACAAAAAAAAAACTTGATATGCCACCCGACCCTCTTGAATATGAATTGCGAGTTTATACTCATACTGGTGATTTCTTGATTGCTGATTGTGTATTCAAGAGGTGTGTACTTCGAATTGATGATGTAGAAATGTCTGGAGATTTGATATTGTTATATATATGAGATTTCGATGTCATTTTAAGGATGGACTGGCTATCAAGACATCATGCTACCATTGATTATTATTCAAAGAGAGTTATCTTTAGACTTCCGAATCAACATAAATTTTCTTTTTTGGAAAGTTATAGACATTTTTCCAAGATTAATTTCAGTTATATAAGTAAGGAAGTTTCTAAAGAAGGGTTGTTGTGGTTATCTAACTTGTATAAAAGACATGAGTAAGGAAGTTACAAAGCTAGAAAACGTTCCTATTGTTAGAGAATTTTCGGATGTATTTCCTGATGATTTAATCCGCTTACCTCCAGATAGAGAAATTGAATTTTGCATTGAGTTAATACCTGGCATCGCACCTATTTCGAAGGCACTTGTTGAGCTAAAAAAGTTGAAGGCGCAGTTACATGAGGTTTTGGATAAGGGTTTTATTAGACCTAATGTTTCACCTTGGGGAGCTCTCGTTTTATTTGTGAAAAAGAAAAATGGTAGTATGCGGCTTTGCATAGACTACCAAAAACTTAATAAGGTGACAATAAAAAATAAATATCTTTTGCCTTGGATTGATGACTTATTTGATCAATTCCAAGGAACTCAAGTATTTTCAAAAATCAACATTCGTTTTGGATATCACAAATTGAAGATGAAAGCAGATAATGTGCCAAAACTACATTTAAAATAAGGTATGGAAATTATGAGTTTCTTGTGATATCTTTTGGACTAACAAATCTACCTGCTACTTTCATGGATTTGATGAACAAAGTATTCAGACAGTATCTTGATAGATTTATGGTGGTGTTCATTGATGATATTCTAGTGTATTCGAGGAGTTTGGAGGAACACGAGGAGCACTTGCGACTTGTTTTACAGACTTTACATGAGAAAAAGTTGTATGTTAAATTCAGTAAGTGTGATTTTTGACTTGATCATATTGAGTTCTTGGGTAATGTAATCTTGAAGGATATATTTCTATTGACCCGAAGAAAGTTGAAGTAGTTGTTTATTGGAATTGTCCTATAAATGTTACTGAAGTGATAAGTTTTCTTGGGTTAGAAGTTTATTACAAGTGATTGTAGATAGATTCTCCAAAATTACTAGTCCACTTATTCGGCTAACTCAGAAAGGGGTTAAGTTCATGTGGTCAGATTAATGTAACGTAGTTTTCAAGAGTAAAAAAGGTAGTTGGTGACAGCTCCTATATTGACCTTACCTTTAGGAACTAGTGATTTCACTATCTATTACGACGCATCTAAAGAAGATCTAAGTTGTGTTCTTATGCAGGATGGTAAAGTGGTGGTCTATGCCTCGAGACAGTTGAAAGTACCTGATAAGAATTATCCCACTTATGATCTAGAGATAGCAGTGGTTGTGTTTATCTTGAAAATATGGCGATACTATTTGTATGGTTAGAAATGTGAAGTCTTTACTGATCACAAAAGTTTGAAGTACATATTTACTCATAAAGAATTGAACATGAGGTAGAAAAGATGGCTAAAATTCTTAAAGGATTATCAACTATAAGAGCTGATATTTTTATTTTTTGGTCATTATTTGAGGTTGACCATATTAGGACTTCTATAGTACGTCGAATAAGCTTCGTTTGGACTATAAGACGGCTTGAAACGGAGTTCGGTAGAGTGAGTTATGATATTTTTAGTTCTGAAGCGCGAGCTATTCTGGTTGTTACGGTACGCGTGCGAACAGCATGTTTCAAGAGCCGATATCTTTATTTTTTTGTTTGTTATTTGAGGTGGACCATGTTAGGTCTTTTATAGTACGTCGAATAAGTTTTGTTTAGATTATAAGATGGCTTGAAACGGAGCTCGGTGGAATGAGTTATGGCCTTTTTAGTTTTGAAGCGCGAGCCGTTCTGGTTTCTACAGTACGCGCGCAAACAGCATACTTCAAGAGGCGATATCTTCATTTTTCGTTCATTATTTGAAGTTGATCATGTTAAGACTTTTGTAGTACGTCGAATAAGCTTCGTTTGGACGATAAGATGGCTTGAAATGGAGCTCAGTAGAGTGAGTTATGGCCTTTTTAGTTCTGAAGCGCGAGCTGCCCATTAAGGACAGCAAATGAAATCTGTTATCGGGCAAGCTTTCGTTGACGCGCGATCATCATTATATCGTTAAATAGGTGTAAATTAGTTAAGCCGTCCATTAGAGTATCATATTAATCGTTTTTGATCCATTTTTCGTATTTTTGAATTGAAATTCTAACGCGTCGGCTCGAGTAACCATCGCATTTTAATTTTGCCTTCGTCTAGTGAGTGATACTATTTCTTCTTTGACTTGTGTAAACTCATGTTTTTCTGAGGAGGTATAATATGAGTTTCTAATGTGATTTGTTCTTTTTTAAAAAAAAGTAAAAGTGGTGTTTATAGCATTTTTATTTCATAAAACAGGATTGAACATTTACTGCTGTTTTGTCCCTTGCAAAAAAAAATTTACTACTGTTTTGTTTATTCAAGATGGTTTGTTATTGCTTTGTACTACTGATGTTGAGTGGATAGTGATGTTCATTCTGGTTGAGATAATTTATGACAGATTTCTGTTATTGATTTTGAGTTGTGATTTTATGTTGCTCAAGATAACTGTTAACCCGACTGATGGGTTTGTGAGTGTGCGCATACTATTTAGGATATCTTTATTATTTAGGATATCCTTGTGGGCCGACCAACCGGCATTGTAGGTGGAGACTTTGCTCAGGGGGGAATCTTGGTCGTCTTTTGTCACGAGCGTTATACGTGACTACGATTAGAGTCTTGAGCACGTGATTAGTCAATGGATAGACCATTGACATGTGTTTTGCTGAGATTAACCAATGGATTAAGTCATTGGTATTTATTTTGTGTTTTAAATATGCATAGTGATTGATCTGCTTAAAGGAAATGTGTTATTTACTAAACCGTGTTAGCTCATTCATTTCATCTTTTTATTTTTTAGATCCAGCGAGTTGCCCGTAGAATGTGAGCGATCGTTAGTGAAAGATATTTTGTTGCTGGGAAGCTTTTATTATAAGTTGTGAGTTGTTTCTTTTGTATTTGGTGAGCCATTTTAAGTTGACATTAGATGTGTCTGTCATTTGGAAGGATATGTATGTATATCTATTTATAATTTAGTAGTAAGTTCTGATGTTTGTAACTAAGGAACTTCTTGAACTTGCATATATGGATATACATATTTGTTATCAGGTTGAATTCTGATTAAGTTGTAGCTGCATCCTTTTGAAAAAGGAATGATCGTGTTACAACCTCCATTATTGTGGTTTTGGGGCATGACATGCTCAAATGAACGAAATCACCGAAGCCGGTAATATCATCATCTTGAGTTTGTGCATGGCCATTTCTGCTTTGCTGGCTGTACTTTGCTTGTATATGAAGCTCTCATCATCGAGCTTCTATTTCTTGCTATGAGTAAACAAGCACCATAACTCTTCCAATTCGCGAAAGCTAGTTCCTCGTCCTCTGCTTAATTGTCCTTTAATTTGTACATTTTTTAAATGACGTGAAGGGTTTGACACTCCCTGCGCAGACATACTCCAGTACTTTGCTCCTCCATTCGAGTAGTTGCATTCTCGATTGAGAAAAGAAATTTGCTTGAGTTTGATCTGTAGAGATAATGTGAGCATCGTCTTTGTGTAGCGTGTGGGAATTCCATAGCACATGAATCAATTTTTGAGTACGTTTTCAATCTTCCAATATTCGTTTAGTAAATAGTCTAGTTTTCTCCGGTGTAACTTTTTTTTTTTGCAGACGTACATCATATGGGTGTAGATTAAGTAGAACCGATATTGATACGACATGCCGACACGTCATTTATAAAAATTAAAAAAAATAATTTTGACAAGTTGCATATAAAATGTATATTTTATGTATATATATAAATTAATGTCATTATGATTATTTCAATCCAATTATTTTGATTTAAATCCATAAATAAATACTAAAAAAGAAATTTCGAATGAATTTACACCAAAAATCCACTAATTGTTAATATCATTCATGACAAATTCAACTACATTCCATTCCAACAATCCATAAAATTTGGAGGAAAAAACAAGGGGAAAATTCCGATTAAGGGCCCCAACTGCTCCTATTTTCTCAAAAAAAGGCCCATAGTGAAGATTGTTTCAAAAAAGGGCATGAAGTGCCCAATTTTATTTCAAAAAAGGGCCTCAGTTTGCCGGCCGGCAAACATAGACTATTTCCAACGAACAACAAGGGCATTTTTGTCAAAATAAATTTGAATTAAAAAAGAAAGATAAAATTCTAAAATTAAAGAACAAAACCCTACGTTCCCACTTCTCTTTTTCTTTCTCTAACCCACCTATGTTCGTCAAGGAGAAGAAGCTCCCTGTTGGTGACCAAGCGACGATGTGCAATCCGTCGGCAGGGACTTGCGACCAGGCGACGGCAGTGATGGCAACTGGGGTGACAACGGCAACCTTCAAAGGTGAGCAATTTTGAATGAAATTGGAAGATCCTTCTTGTTCACACAAACCCTCGTTCGTAAAGGAGGACCCAGTTGTGTGCAATTGAGCGATGACGTGCAATCGAGTGGCAGTGGTGATGGCAACGGGAGAGACCAAGCTACGGCGGCGGGGAGACTTTGTTTCAAGGCTGCGGTGAAGACGAGAACGAAGGTGGCGGCTGTGATGGTGACCTTCGAAGGTGAGGGATTTTGAAAATCCTTCTTGTTCACACTAAACCCCCGCCCCCAATTCAAGAATGGTTTTGACTGGGTCTTTCGTGTTAGCTCTATGATTCCCTCTTGAGGTCTGGTAAAGATGGCGATGCGCGACTGGATGTTAGCTCTGCAACTAGCAAGAGTAAGCTCCTCCAACAGTGAGCTCCTTCTCCTTGATGAACGTAAGTGGGTTAGAGAAAGAAAAAGAAAAGTGGGAACGTAGGATTTTGTTCTTTAATTTTAGAATTTTGTCTTTCTTTTTTAATTCAAATTTATTTTGACAAAAATGCCCTCATTGTTTGCCGGAAATAGTCCATGTTTGCCGGCTGGCGAACTAAGGCCCTTTTTTTGAAACAAAATTGGGCACTTCAGGCCCTTTTTTTTTGAAACAATCTTCACTATGGGCCATTTTTTGAGAAAATAGGAGCAGTTGGGACCCTTAATCGGAATTTTCCCAAAAACAAGGCAATCCCCATTTCACTATAAAATATAAGAAGTAGTCATTCATTTACATTATTCACTCCTCTTGAAAAAACAATAGATTTTATTTTCGACTCATCAAGTGAAAGACTTGCAACTTCAAATATCGCAACATCTTCACATGTTGAAATGCATCTATGCAAATACCCTATGTCTTTGTCTCTCTTTTTGCATATTGTGGGCCTTTTCTTGATAGAATATCAAAGTTGTGAATGAAAATCAAAAATTTCTTAATGTTTTGGGATCATCTTATTTCTTCTCACTCTAATTCCTCTCGACACATAAAAAAAATAGTTCTGCAAGAAGCTTTAAGGTTATGCTTTGAAGCATAGGTATACATGCATCATAATTAACCCCATCAAACTTTAAGGTCTATATAAACATGATTTCTTGCAAAATCTACATGCTGCAAATTCACTTTGTTGCGCTCATTCAAATTAGAAAAGTATCTCTTAAAGCATTTTAATATTTCTCAATTGATATCCTTATCTTTGTATGGAAAAACTCAAGTAGAATAAGTAGAATCTTCATTGAGTTATTGATCATTATAATACTTTATTTAATTAAATAAAAATCATAATAAATAAAAAGGATATTATATTATATTAAAAAAGTAATTAATAAAGTAAGAATCTATAAAATATTAGAACTTTCTTATGATTCAAGCAATATGTAAGCAATAAAGCTGAGTATTGTTTCTAATCCAACGATCCACAAGAATTGTGTGAACCACTTCATAAAATATTGATTTCTCATCTATCATTTTTACTTCATATACATATAGCTCTCCTTTTACTTTTTTATTCGTTGAATCCCACATATTATAAAGTTCATGAGTTAAGATACTATTTCAAATTGTAAGGACACGAGATTCAAGGAAGTTATTTATGTACATGAAGTAAAAGTACTAGATAATGGACCTACATTTTATGAGGTAATTTACACAATTCTTATGAATCGTTGGACTAAGAACAACACCCCACTTCATAACTTACACATTCCTTAAATACCAAGTAAATTCTAAAATTTTATAGATACTTACTTTATTAGTTATTCTTTCTTTAAAATGATAATATAATACTCTTCTTACTTATTATAATCTTTATTTTATTAAATAAAATACTATGACTATGAAATTAAGGATATCGATAAAAAAAAAATTAGAATGCTTTAAGAAATATTTTCCTAACTTGAATGAGCACAACAATGTGAATTTTGAGCATGCAAGTTTTACGAGAAATAATGGAAATTTTAAATTTATTTCCATTCAAAATCATATTTATATGGATTCTAAAACTTGGCGGGGAGTTAATCATGGTGCTAGCTTAATCCTTACCCTAACGAAAGCAATTAACAAATACTTTATCAAAATGTAATCATGTAAATAAACACTCAAATATTTAAAACTACTTATTGACTAGAAAGTAAACATGCACACTAATCAATATAGGTTACGGTTCCAAATATCAAACTCGAGTCATGAGACGAGATCGGCCGTGTATGAATAAAAAAAGAGCCTAAAAGTGCTAATTAGGACATGCAACAAAATTTATTTTTCTAACTATTCCAAATTTTTTTTCTCATTTCTTTGGCATTTTTTTTTGAAAATTTTCTAATTCCTGTTGACAATTTTTTTCCCTCATTCATACGGGCCTCCCTTCCCATTCTAACTAGAAGTGTCAAATGGGTGGGTTGAGTCGGGTCGAATATGGTTCGACTCATATTGACCTGTCTAACCCGTTTTAACCCATATTCAATGACCCATACCCGACCCAACCCGTTATCAACCCATACCAGACTTGACCCATTTTGATTTATATTTTTCAAATCACACTAATATTCTAAGAAAAATTATATAACACATTTAACCTATTTTAAGCTTTCACATGTATATGTTATTAGATAAAATTTTTGCATCAAATAAAAAAAAATTAAATAATAAAAAAATTATTAAATAAAATAAAAAATGATATTACTAAAATACTTTCATGCAATAAAAATGGTGGCGGCGGCGGCAACCAGCGACCAATGGCAGACAGTGGCAAACGGCGATCGACAGTAGACAGCGACAAACGACGACTGGTGGCAAAACCACAACAATGGCGACCGCGAACACGAACTGCGGCGGCAACCACGATCGCGACTGTGAACTACAGCGGCGACCGCAACCACGATCGCGGAAGGCGACGGCAATCGAGGAAGACGATTATGAACTGTGACGACGACGGCAGCGATCGTGGACAACGACCGCAAACTGCGGCGACGACCACGGACAGCGACGGTGACCACAACCGCGAACTGCAGCGGCGACCACGGACGACAGTGGCGACCGCGACAATGATCGCGACCGCGGACGGCAGCTGCGACCAAGACCGCAGACCGCAGTGGCCAACGAACAACGTCATGGATCCATTTGTAAAAATTAAAAATTAAAAAATAATAATAATAAGAAGGTTTAGGTTTTGAGGCCTTAGGTTCATTTGTAAGTTGTGAGAGTTATGGGTCAAAAATGGGTTCTATGCATAGCCCAATTTTGACCAATTTAATTTTACTTCAACCTTTTTGACCCATTTTTAGTAAGTCATTTAAAAGTTAATGACTCATATAAAATCTATTTTATACAAAATATGGATCAAATATGGCTTTAATTCTAACCTTGCCAAGACCAAATTAGGAAAACCCCTGATAAGCCCCCATTAAAGCTGCATCAAGTCCCTACTAAACACGCTGGCCAAATACGGTTCGAACTCCACGTACCTACTGGATAAACTCAAAAACAACCGTAGCTTAAACAAAGGTCGATAAGGAATCACGCAATTCATATCACTGACCACCAACCATCTTCGGAACCTGAATCGGCATTGTCACCGGAAATTGGTCGTCGCACGTCGACTCCGACTATCACCGAAGCTGCGATAATTCAGGAATGACCATGGCGATCTTGGTCAATGGGTGAAACTTCACCCAAGCACGCATAATGGCCAGCAAACCAACAAAGGACATGCCGACTCACTGATACAACTGCGGACTTGACAAAACAGGGGCAACACCTCATGAGTTTACGGCCGAGTCTTTTTCATCGAGCACCCGGCGGACTGATCGGCCGGAGACCCTGACTCACGTCCATAGCAAGAAGCAAAGAATTTACGAAAGCAAACGTGGAACGGGCTTGTTCAAGTCTAGTATTCGCAAAGAACCGGAGAAGGCAAATCTCGGCCACCGACTCGACGAAAACAGGGCAAGGCCCAAAAAAGAAGAAGAAAGGCTTACGGAGCGAGCGTTCAAAAGCAGAGTCCCTACCCGGCTCGAGAACGGCAGCGATCGGGCGAGTTCGAGGCAGGTCGAATCACAATCGACCACCTCGCAATGTCTCCGAGCCGGGACCCTCGGGAAAGAGACAACCCGAGCTACATGACTAGACGAAACTCGCCGGAAATGGTGAGAATCGGGAGAGGGAAGCCGTGAGGAGGACGTCGGCGGCTGAAGGCGACGGCGCTACCGAGCCCTCCCTGCTTCTCTCTGAAAGCAGCCGCATTTCCTCCTGGTTCTCCCCTGTTTTATGCCCAAAATATCTGCTCCTGGCTTCCTTGGCAAGCTTCCCAATAGGTCTGGTCTTGTCTTTGCAGAGAAAATCTCTGCACTGAATCTTCACACGTCGCCTCCATATCTCTCTCCTTCTGTCCCTTTTGTCCCGGTCGGTAACAGCCAGAAGAAGAAAAGAGCGAGGGGGAAGGAATATGAGCAGGCCGTGAATATTGGGGTGGTGGGGGAGGGGGAGTTGGGCCAGAGAAAGAAGGCCCAAATGGGCTTGAGAGAAAAAGAGATGGGAGGCCCACGAGCTGGCGGATCCGTGGGCCTCTCTCCGATTTTTGATTCTTGGTTTGAAAAATCTAATTTCTATTTTCATAATTTGCAGCAAAACAAGAACAATGGGAAATTACTATTTCGGCCTCTTTCCTATTTTAAGCCTCAAAAGGAAAAATAAATTAAATTCAATTGGGACAGACAAAATTAGGTGCCAGCATTGTTTTTTCAGGAATGGATAATGTAGTTGAATGACTATTGATTATATTTGATGGTGAAATGTGGACCATTTTTTTTTCTTTTCAAATTATTGTTAAATGTTAAATTTGATGGTGAAATGTGGACTTTTTTTTAAGTTATTGTTAAATGTTAAATTTGATGGTGGAATGTGGATCTCTCTCTCTCTTAATTATTGGGATGGAATGTAGTTGAATTTGTCAATTCGAAACAATGAATGATGTTAATAAATGGTGGATTAATGTTTTTACTATAAATTCATTCTAAGATCTACTACTATTATTATTATTATTATTATTATTATTATTATTTGTGAATTTAAATCAAATTAATTTGATTAAAATATCATAAAAATGACAATTTATCATGTATATAAAAATATACTTTAATACACAACGTGTCGAAATTCTCTATTTTTTGAGAAATAGCGTCTCGTGTTGTATCGCGTATCACGTGCCGCCATTAGTGCTGATTAGGGTTTCAGTTGACAAACCGCTAGTGGTGGATGGAAGCACCAAGTCCCACGAATCGTTTCTTGCTTATGATCAATACTCCCTTCTAGAGCTCGAGCCTCCCCTGGTTCTGCAAGAGTTTGGTAATCAATGTATAGTTCTTCATTTCTGTTTTGAGGGTGTCTGTTTGCAATATATTCTCTCACAATCATCATCACATGACAAAAACAAAATTGTCTTAACAACTTGTGCTTTGTCTATTGAAGGTAGTGTTCTCTTAAGGTATTATATCATTGGCGAGTTTCCAAAGGTTGTTCGTCGTTTCTCTCTACCAAATATCAGCCGACTTGGAACTTTCCAAAGTTACCGCAGTGTTTTCATTGCTTATGCAGTCCACGGGAAAATGCTTGGCATGAGCACATTCTTACTAATTTTATACTGAGCATAAGCGAAAAGAACGCGACGAAGACGTCGACGAGCGTCGGCTCAGATTTGGGGCAAAATATTGAGATCAATTTGGGGTTTGGGCGACAATTGATATGGGCAAAGATCGATTAAGCTTTGGACGAAATCGATTTGGGCAAAGAGAATCGAGTTTGAACAGCTTACGACGGCAAAAAAGAATGATGTTCTTGGACCAACTCTTTTTTTTTTAAAGGAAAAACGAAGCTGATTTGGTCATTTTCCTTTCCAACATTCATGTCAACACCGAGAGCGCTCACTTTAAATCCACATAAGATTTTTCCAACCAAAGTTGACCGGTGGACTGAATTAGTATCAATTCAAAATGTTTAGGACTGAATTGGTATCAATACAATATATTTATTGAATTCTTCTTCTATGCTTTTCCTTACATTTTTGTTTATGCCGTTAAGGTTACGGTCCGTGACTTTCGCAGCACTCCAGTATCCAGCAGCTCTAACCAACATTCCATGGATCACGGCAATTTATTTTTCGGATAGACTCTCGTGAGATACATCCTGGTTTATCTGTCAAAAACTCACGTTCAAACGTTGATTATTTTAAGCTACGTCACATGAAAATCTGTGCCGGAAATATATTGGGTATGGTGCTTTACTGCTTTCCCCCCCAAAAAGACGTATCAAAATGTAAGCATCGGTTAGATAGTGGAAGTTTCAAGCTCTTCCTCGTCTGAATTTGTCAACCTGAAGCAGTTCCCTTTCTCTTGCACCACGCTGTGGCTGAGCAAGCTCTCTCTTTTGGCGAGAGGATTCTTCAGCATCCACAAGAGGTGGGAAATTAGTACCAGCAAACATTGATGATTTGCTTGGTACGCTTGTTAAATATGTATAGGACCGAAAAATTTAACTTGAATCCAAGTTCACACTAATAACATGTTCATAATCATATTCTCTAATGCAACAGCATGACGATATTCATTTTCCGGAATTGCGCCATTCGCCATCAACTGACCTTGATCCTCCACATTCTAATATATATATTTTTTTGTTGTCCAAACTCAAAATAGTATATCTGATGAGATTTCACTAATTCACCAATGAAATTTATAAATTTTACTCCAGTGAATCATCTGCACCGTATCGATCAGGCAAATTATCCGAGCATGTCGGGCATAGTAGTCTCACATTAAACACAAGCAAAGCATTTTAATCATGGTAACCGATTTATTCCAATGCGACAGCCGGCAATCGATATGGACCATCCCCGACGCTTCATCATCTCAAATTGTCCCGGAACTTGGTGCCGACGATATCGCCGGGCGCACAACGGTTCGTTCATTCGTCATAAATATTACTAGGACGCCGGTAGTTATTCTATGTCGTTGTTTGGTGGACACTTGCGTCAATCATCCAACCACGAGAGGCTAGCATCGATGTCTCCGTAGTTTCGTTAATCATGTACAACCAAAACTGCAACGTAACGTGAATATTTTCAAAGACGGAAGACTTTTCCACGAGTGAACACGGCGGTCGTGACGCGGGGGTCGTCGTGCACCACTCAATCAGGGGGGGCCCGGTTGAAGCGGTTTTTTTCCATGAATCGCGGGAAACTTTCGCCGGAGTCAATAAATTTCGTGGGCCATGCAGACAGGAATGTGGAGAAAATCATATCACGGCGACTTTTGATCGAGTCAATTCACGATTAGTTGCCGGTGTTTTTCTACGCTAGGCGTTTCGTCAACACACTAGGCGTGCGATGTTGCGGGTGGTGTGAGTTCCACAGCGCCCTAACAATGTCTCATTCAAGGGGGAGGGTCTGTGCATGAACGAGAGAGGTGTGTGATATTCAATGCATGCGCATGGAAAGTATTGGGCTACTGGGTTGGTGTGAACTTTCGTAATTACAGAACAGGGACCTCGCAAGTTGAGGCACGACACGATCCAGTTCACAAGACTTTTCTTCTTCCCCCTTTAGAACCTTCCTGTTTGCACTTGGCCACTTCTGATCCATCGATAGTAATCAATGACGACCTAATTACGGATGATGGCCTAGCCAGTGACCTTGGGCTAGGTATGGTTTCAGCATTTGGACCTCTGAATGTGCGGACAACCAGGGTACCGTGCGCCATTGCGATCCCTTCTCGTGCGTCGGATTCGAATTTCATACGATTTTGATGCCTTGCTCGGCATTTTCCTCGATCCTTCTCTAACAACTCGTTGCCGCCGAACTGAGAAACAATTTGGTAAAATAAAAGCTGCCCTCCCAAAATAAGGGCCACCAAATATAGGTAGATTCTTATCTAGACTTGGTCCGTCACGAGTCACAAATCACATGAACATGTGGGCCTCATAAAGGACCCCATCACATAACAACTCGAAGTAGCTTAGATAGTAATTTCGCTCAAGCTTACCGAAGGAAAATTCAAAAGTAACTCGAATTCACATTTACCGTCAATTTCGGAAGGCAAAGCAGCATTTTTCTTGGAAACGCATGGGGTCAAGGTACGTGAAAAGCATCTTCTTCTCGAGGTTTGACAAGAGAGAGACGAGAGAGAAATTGCTTGGGCGGCTTTTGAACCGTTGGAGACTCCAAGTCAAAAGCCCCGACGTAATCCATGACAATGCATGATCTCACTCTCCTTATCAGTGTGCTGAAGGGAAATTCTAAGTGTGGACTGAATCTTCCAAACATGACTAACAACTGCACGCGTGTTCAAAGATCATGATGGCCATGGCCAATCTCAATGTAATAGTCGGACCCACAACTGGTGCCCCGCCCATTTTCGTTGAGAATATCTACGTTGCCGATGACGGTATGATTAAGCCGCCAAATCAGAAACAAGATTAACAAGAATGCGTGGCATAACTTGATCCGACGGTCGATATAAGCAATTGAATGAGTGAATTTACGAATGCTAGGTCATATGCCTTGGAAAGAGGACGTCTCTATCCATCCTGAGGTAAGTGCCTTGGATAGATGAAGACATTACATGCCGCTGCGCACACTAAAAAGGTTGACCAAATCGTGATGAGATTCAACTACGAGTTATGATGCGTGCACAGACATGGATTTTTTTTGCTACTTTGTTTTGTTATGCAAAAGGGTTTTTGTAATGCGGCTGTTGACTCGAGCAGTACGGTAGGACGCATAATCTATGTTTCTATCTATGCTTTATCGTACCCTTTTTTGGATGGTGTCATAAAATCGATTTTCACTTGCCAAGTTTAGAGGACAAAGACAATAGAACTGTCAGGCAGAGAGAGAGAGAGGGCGGCTTACGCTATGTATGATAACGCTTTAGAAAAAGTATTTCTATTTTCAAACACTTTGGAAACAGAAATTTGTATGACAAAAAAGTATTCTTATAGTGTTCCGAGAACACTTTTAACAAAATAGAAATGCTTTTGGAGCAAAAACAAGAAACAAAAAAACTTGTTTCTATATTCTCGAAATACTTTTTAGAAACATATCCGAAACATTTTTTAGAAACAATTGAGAACACTTTCTTGAAGGTAATTAAAAATAAAAATAATTAAAGAATAAAAAATAATTTAAAATAAAAATATTTTTTTAAAAAAATAATAAAAATAAAATAATTAAAGAAATTAATTAAAATAAAAAAATTTAGAATAAAAATAATTTTTTTTCAAAATTAAAATAACAATAATTAAAATTCGAAATAATAAAAATAATTAAAAATAAAAATAAATTTTTCGAGAAAAATATTAAAAATGAAATAATTAAAATAAAATTAAAAAAATTAAAGAAAGCAATTAAAAAAATTTTAAAAATAAAAATAATTGAAGAAAGCAATTAAAAAATTAAAAAAAAATTAAAAATCAAAAAATTTGAAATAATAAAAATTAATTGAGAAATTGAATCATTTACAAAGAGTAAAATTATGAACATAAATTTTTTGCAATCGCCAAATGCGTTTATGTTCCTTTTTTATTCCGAGAACAGAAACTTTATGCAGTTACCAAATGCATTTCTATTTCCAGAAATCATTGTCGAGAACAGAAATAGGAAAAAGTGTTTTTGTTCCAAAAGTTGTTTCGAAAACAGAAACGTTCCAAAGGTAAAGTTGTTGACACCTGATTTTTAATCATTTTTTCAATTGCTAAAGTAATAAAAAATCCATAAAAATTCATAAAATTGAAAAATCAACTTTGAGGACCTTAGCCAAGCCTAGGGAACCAATTTTGACCAAAAAACGATTTTTCATATTTTCAGTATTTTTACGTATTTTTTATTTATTTATTTTCGAAAATTAATAGAAAATCCATAAAAATTCATAAAATTGAAAAATCAACTTTGGGAACCTTAGCCAAGCCTAGGGAACGAATTTTGACCAAAAAATAATTTTTCATATTATATATATTTTAATTTTTTTAAAAAAAAAATACAAATATATTTAAAAATTTTGAAAAAATAACATTTGAGGCCAAAAAATACACAAAGATAGTTAATATTTTTATTTTAAATCTATTTTCATATTGGCCATCGCAAATTCAGAAAAATCCAATTCGAGTCACGTGTTCCTTCACGAGTATAATCTCGAATCGGGCCTAAAAAAATTTAATTTGAGTCAACTTATTTTTAACTTTCACTTTTTATGAGTTGTGACATTGTCTTCTAATATTTTAAATTTTCATCTTGGCCCAATTATACCCAGAATGACTTAATTTTGCAAAAGGGCTTTAATTAAATTATGCATTATTTTCAGCGACAAGAAATGAGCTTAAAGTTGACATGTGGTAAATTTTGGTGTGTCAAAAATTGTGAGGAGATTTGGACTTAAAGAAATATTTTTTTTTCAGGGACTGAATTGTAAATACTTAAAATTCAAGGACTAGAGTGCAAATACCTAACTCTTGAAGGATTATTTTACAAATAATAAAAAGAAGAGTTAGTGGATAAATTAGAATAGAGAAGGGAAGATGAAGAAGAGGAGATGAAGAAGAGAAGTTGGAGAAGAATGGATGGAGAAAATAAGATAAGAATAGAGAAGGGAAGATGGAGATGAAGAAGAGTTAGTAGAGAAATTAGAATGGAAGATAAGAATAGAGAAGGGAAGATGGAGATTAAGAAGAGTTAGTGGAGAAATTAGAATGGGAGATAAATATGGAGAAGGGAAGATGAAGATGAAGAAGAGTTAGTGGAGAGATTAGAATGTGAGATAGAGATGGAGAATGGAAGATGAAAATGAAGAAGAGTTAGTGGAGAAATTAGAATGGGAGATAGAGTTAGTGGAAAAATTAGAATGGGAGATAGATAAGGAGGTTATAAAAGGAGGAAGAAGTGAGCTTGAGAAGGGATTCTTGAGAGAGAAAATTTGAAGTGTTTGGGAGAATTTTTTGGAGAGAAAATTTTGGATGTTTGAGAGAGTTTTGGGAGATTGAAGAAAATTTTGAGAGAAAGAAAATACCAAAAGAGAGAGAATTTTGAAGATGATGGGAGTTTAAAGCTAGGGGTTATCATCACAAATTCCTTCATCGATCAATATAAATCAAGAGTTCATCATCGTCAACGAGCAAACAAATTCAAGCTAAGTGTTTTTATTTATTCATTTATTTATGGTTTTACTCGCAAATTAGCACAAATTGTATACACTTTCTCCATCTCCTTTTTCTTCCATATTTTATGTCAGGAGAAGGATATCTTTACGTCAACAGCAAAAATCTCGTCGAGATGCAAAAATCGGCCCAGACAAGCTCCTAAGCTGTCCACCGATTTCTCAACTGATCTGTGACTAAAAGTCCCTCTTAATTCAAAAGAAACTCTCTATATTGGGAACATAGAGAGCGAAAATCAATTATAGAAATCCCTCCCAAAAAAATGGGAGATAAGTACTCTTTCTACTCTTCTGGTTTTAGGTGCAGATTAGCACATATTTTGTATACTAACACTTCACTCTATTTTATGTCAGGAAGCCGCAGCTCTATATCAATGGTCAATCCTATGGAAGCACAAAATCGGCTTGGAGGAGTCCTCAAGCGCGCACAAATTTCAAATTGTTGAATCAATTCGTTGTATTTCATTTTAAAAAATTCATACCCCAAAATGGAGAGGACAAAGTCCATCCGCAATTTAAATACCTGCACCATAAATCCCAAAGGGAAGAGCCAAGCCAATGCTTAGCCTCCCATTGGAGGTTTTTACTTATAGTAGTTAAATACATGCACCTTAAATCCCAAAGGGAAGAGCCAAGCCAATGCTTAGCCTCCCATTGGAGGTTTTTACTTACAGTAGTTAAATACCTGCACCTTAAATCCCAAAGGGAAGAGCCAAGCCAATGCTTAGCCTCCCATTGGAGGTTTTTACTTACAGTAGTTAAATACCTGCAACTTAAATACCTGTACCTTAAATCCCAAAGGGAAGAGCCAAGCCAATGCTTAGCCTCCCATTGGAGGTTTTTACTTACAGTAGTTTAAATACTTGCAACTTAAATACCTGTACCTTAAATCCCAAAGGGAAGAGCCAAGCCAATGCTAGGCCTCCCATTGGAGGTGTTTATTCACTGTCATGTACTTCCTATAATTTAATTTTTGAATCATCAGACCCAAAAGATGAGTAGGTCGTAATACTGCACAGAAGTCGTTAACACACTCCCTCTTTCGGCTTCAGGGAATCTTTAACACTTAAAAAAATATAATAAATAAAAATATATACCATCCATGCATCCTATTTAAAAAGTGAAAACACAAAAGAGAATACCCTACTAGAGCTTTAGGAATAAACAAAGCCTGAGTTGCCGGATTAGGATATCCATGAAATTAAGGTACCGAAAGGGCATTAGTTTTAATTAACTAGTGTAACCAAGTCCCCGAGCTCATAATCTCTGGTTCGCAGGAATAAATTAGTTCTCCCGCTAATTTATTTAGGTTTCTAATCGACCTACCAAGAACGATTAGTGGCGACTCCAAATTTCAAAATCATTTAAACAAAAACCAAAGTTGCGATTCGGTAGGGCTTGGGAGGGTCCGCATTAGGTTAGTCAAATCTAATTAACCTAATAATCCGTTAACCCCTAGAATTAATAAAAATATTTTTAGAGGGTCGCGACAGCTTGGCGACTCCACTGGGGACGGGATTTTTAAATTTTCGAAAAAAGATACCAATTGGAATACTTGAATTTTTTCGAAATTTTAAAAGTCTTAGTGGACTTAAGCCAATGAAAATTTCATGGATATCTCGCTTCTGGCGATTTTGCTTGGGACTCATTCTATAGGTGTTATATGTTTTTGCAGGATGGGAGTTATAAGGGGCGGAGTGTTTGGCTAACCCATTTGTTTTGCAAGCTTGGTGTTGGGATTATGTTTAATTTCACACATTTTTAGAAGCGCTGTTTTGATATCAATTGTCGTGCATCTCTTGCATATTCTGAGGATCACAACACCTGCACACACAAGCGTCTAAACCCAAGTCGCGAAATTTTTCCTAGGTAACCATAGATAGGGATCGAATATGCAAAGCTCCTGCGTCGATTGCGCTTGGGTTGACCATATTTTATCCCGCTCATTATCTGAATTGACAATTCTTCTCATTGTGATTTGATTGCGCGGAGGGTAAGGTTGTCAATTCAGATAGTGGGGGCCTTTTAGGTCCATACCCTGTCTCTCCTTCTTTTATTTTCTAGAGTTCACTCCTCACTTGAGTCATGCGCATGACTATGTGATTTGCATTTCTCCAAGGTAAAAGTAAGTCCTCTAATTTTATCTTGTATTTATTTTCGGTCGAATCATGCTAGGTGTTAGTCAGTTTTTGAGCTTGATATTACGACCATTCTTTTAAAAGAAAATAAAAATTAAATTTGTCCCTCATTTCTTTTAAAAAAAATTTTGAAAAAATGATGTGAAAAATCCCTTCATGGGAATTTTATTAACCAATAAGGGATTTTTGTCATGTTTTTATTGCTTCAATAAAAATGAAATTTTCCTGACAAATTTACCTCTGAAAATTTATTCTGATAAAAAGGAAATTCCTTCAAAATTTTTAGTAAACGTCAAGAGATTTTGTCACATTACTTAAAAAAAAAATAATAAAAAAAGAGTAATAAATCTGCAAAAAAATTCTGTATTAACCCATTTCTTCCTAAGGGAATTTTTTTTTTCTGATTTCTCTATAAAATAGAAAAAATCAAATTGGACTAATATAGGAGTCATGGACCGACATTCCTTGTGTCGCATACTAATTATATCATTTTCTTTTGCAGGGAGATCCTAGATACCCTAGACGGGTGTAAAAATTAAGTTCAAAATATATCAAGAATCATCTTCAGAAATACCAAAAGACGAAAAACACCGAGGCTTCAACCGTTAATTCCGGGGGGCAAACGAACACTGTCCATCTTTGACAGACAGAGTTATGTCAATCCGTAAACTTGTATGGGCAGTGTATTCTGATATGACGGTGGATTTATACTGATTAAACACGGGGGCATATTTAATGTATTGCAGAGGATCCCGCGTCTTTTGAAAGATAATATGGATTATATAATCAGAACCCATGAAACAAATACCTTTACCTGATTAAATCAACCAGAGACCGATCTTAAAATTTCCTCTTATCCGAAACATGCGGAGGGCTTTAGAGGACCGAGGTTCTATTAATGAACGTGGCCCACAGGAATTTCTCCCGACGCTACAGGCGACCGACACGAGCAAGTGGACGCCGAAAGAAATAAAATATGGATAAAAGTGGGCACACAACAGGTGGCCGGATTTATTACCAGCGCACTGATCGAGTTGTCATAGCCTTATTGTTTGTGATCTCAAGATGGATAGTGGGGGCCACCGCCGAACCCTTCATCAATGTTCTCGATATCATCGTCTGGAGCAATTAAACAAGAACATCAAGAAAAACATTAAGCCTCGATATCTTCGGTACCTCAAATCGTTCTGTTATGCTATGCGGAAGAAACGATAGCAGGAAAATTAAACAAAAAAAAACACGTGAAGCTTTTCTTTCATTCCATTCATCAAAGAGCATTACAACAGCTCACTGGGGAGGAAAAGTAAAGCCAAACTGAGCCCTGATAACCATTACGAAGGAGCTCAACTGACTCTCCAAACAGTTGATGCTCCGGGTGCACCGGGCGTTCTCAGGATCAAGCTCCGCGAGCCTAAAGAAGAGGCGATCGCGCTTCTCCTTAACCTGGGCCATACTGGCCTCGTAATGCTCGACAGCAAACTCCAAGTCCGAAATCGCCGCCCTCTCGAAAGCAATATCTGCCGTAATGTCATCAAGTCTCTCCTGCAGCCAACCGCATTTGCACCTCATCATAATATTGCTCGGCTCCTGTTCGGCGTAAGTTCGGACCAAGGCCAGACGGTCCACCAACTTTCCCCTCTCACGAACTAGCCACGAAAGCTGATCATTGGCAAACTTGAAGGCTTTCTTGTGATTATCAGCCATAAATGTGACTATTTCCAGACGCTCGTGCCGGTCTCGGTAACGAGCTTTCACGACGGCAGTCACAATGACCGTCTCATAAGCGCGGTTATAGGCAGCCAGAAAATTAATGAAGAGGGTCGGGAAGTTTCGATACTCCCTCCCCAGTTGGGTACCCTCAACAGAAGCAGCGTCTAGGGTCCTGAATAAACCGAGGATTTCAGCCTCAACGGTAGAGTTTTGGGCTATATGAGCGTAACCTCTACCAAGAAGATTGTAGAGTCTCTCCCACCCAGCCAGGATTTCGGCGGAGAAGGTATGGTTAGGAGAATTGGCCATTTTTGAAAGCAGATCACGAAAGAAAGGAGGAGAGAGGCGAGGCAGATGATCGGAATGCGAAGGTGATAATCTGCTTCAATTTAAATAATGATTTCACAGGGGCAGTCCTTATTGGTCGAGTTTTTTCTATCTACCATTCTCTGTCGGCAACACCCCCGCTGGCTCGAATTCCAGTCAAGCGGCAACCTCAAGCTGAGCAGACCTGACGTCTCTGCAGAAAAGTTGGACGGGCTGCCACCACTTTGAAAAAGAAAGAATAAAAAACGAGCTGAGTGGGAGACAAAGAAATTTTCGGCAGAAAAGGAGATACGACTCGTCTTTATTGGAGGACCCGCCAGTAAATCGACGGTGGAGATCTTGACAAGGGCCCTCTACCACGAAAAGAAAAAAGGAAGACGAACTGAGCGAGAAACAAGGATTTCCCCTTTGATCAAAAGCTGAATATCATATTTTCTCCCTCGAAAAATCTAATAGCACTGCCCGTGAAGAGGGAAGTCGTTGCTATTGCCAGAGAGAGAACTTGTCCTCATTTGATAGTGAGAGTTCATTCGCAAGAACTCGCAGGAGAAAGATAGAGAGGAAGGAGTTCTCGTGGGAGAGGAATTCAAAACCTTCACCATCAAAGCATCGGCTTTCAAAGCCTGTTACGAGAAACCATCGACGATCCCGTGATCCCTCAAGTCCAAGAAGACATCCTGAGGCGGTCTCGAGTCGGCAGTCCTAGATCCAGAAATATGTCGAGCATTAGGGAAACGGGCGCATGTTCAACCCTGGTCGAAGCTAATGAAGTTCCTTACCCTGAGGGTCTACTGGTCATGGCCATTGACGGTAATCCAGTCTCTCTGTCAATCCTTGTTACCGTATTGAGAAAATGCCGGTATAAGGTTGTAGCTCAAGCAAAGGCGACAGAGGCCTTAGAGATATTAAGGAGGAGTGGTGACCAGTTTGATATCGTCCTCACCGCCATGGTAGGGATTGACATGGATGTTTTCACTCTCTTGGAAGTCATCAATTCTAAATTAAACATGCCAGTCCTCGTAATATCGGCAAGCGATGATCAGCAAGCCATAATGAAGGCTGTCTTAAATGGGGCCCAAGACGTCGTAACGAAACCAGTTAGGGTTCAGATGCTTCAAAACATATGGCAGCACGTGGTAAGGAAGCAATTGCACGACCATGAGAACAAGCATCGAGCCTTCAATTTTGTTCCAAGCAACTGGAGAAAGAAGATGAGTTGGTCTCCCGAGCTGCATCGTATGTTTGTTAATGCAGTTCAACAGGTAGGAATCGATTCGGCACGGCCGCAACATATACTGGAAATTATGAACGTAGAGGGACTCACTAAAGAAAATGTTTCGAGTCATCTTCAGAAGTACAGAAAAAGGGTGAAAGAACACAATGCAGCTCAGAATCAAGAAAACCAAGGCGGGACTGATCCAAGCCTGAACGTCGAGTCTCCTCGCCACCATAAGTTCCCCAGGTTAGCATGGGGCGAGCCACTTCCCATCATCAACCAAGCTAGTAACCACGCCATCAATCCCCCAGGCGTTAATCAAAGTATCCCCCAGAATCACCCTAATACTCTTCAAGAGTATAGACCGCAGGAGCAGTGTATTCAGATTCCTTGGTTTGAGCACCAACCTGTGGCTAGAACTCATCCCATGATCAGCGCGCCTGCGCAGCCAGAGAATCAGACAAGAAGTTATCTTGAGCACTTCCACTTCTCTAATCCTCGAATGGAAGGAGTTTTTGGCAGCAGGACAGTTGGTGATCCCCACACTTTCTCGAGTAATGATGAAGGCTCCAGCACGAGAAGTCAAATTGCTCATGGCGAGGACAGAATGAGAAATCTACCGCCAGCATTTGCCAATAACAATGCCCAATTCGAGCATCAGTTGCTGGAAGGTTCAAGAGATTACCCAGATGATGAGCTTACTGCCCTGGTCAACCAGTTTAGGGTTGACAGACGTCCCAAGCCGCGATCAGGAGCCAGTGAGTAGGGACTCTCAAACATCGGTTATCCACACCCGAACTAACACGAGACTAGCTAATTATCGAAGAGCCACAGGAGAGGCAGAACTGACCTTGAATAAGTGCACCTTTCATTTCATGCTTAATTCCCCTGCGTATGATATTTTCCAGCTTTCTAGGTGTCTCGATTTAATTCAAGGACAAGGGGGCAATTTATTTATCCGGTCGAATGCGTGAATCCCTTTTTATGCTAGATTTAGGGCGGATTAATTTGTGGCAACGTCGCTGACTGCCATAATGAGAAATGTTGAATGGCCTCACGTAGGGAAATTTCAAGTGAAATGCCCAGGCGAGCTCGAAGACGGGTAATTGTGTGTCGTTCCAATTTACTCTTAATCGTTGCAAAATGCTAAATTGGATTTGTTCCATTCTCACCCAGGGAATCGCAAAGTGCCTCAAGAGTGTCGCAAAATGAAATGACCCAATGGAACGCAATAGGACTCATTTGCCTCGAAGGTAACCTTCAAATTAAAGGAGCCCTCCGGTCCACGGACCCGATGGCATAGAAAATGATGATGGTCCAAGGCAACCCGAAAGAAAATAAGGCCCAACTAAGCAAAGCACATATGTGGCAAGCTCAAAGTGAAGGGCAACTCGGGACATACAATTCAATCCAATCCAAATGAAGGAACTTCCTCAATTCAAATTCAATGGAAGTATACACAAGGGTAAAACAGTATCGTTCCAATTTTTCTAGAATATGAAGAACATATACTGCCGCATTCTCTTTCATTTTTGCAGGGGAAGTCTCTACTGGCCAGATTTTCCTGTCTACCATTCCCTATCAGTATCACCTCCGCTACTCGTCTCCAATCTCGAGCCAAGCAAATCCGACGTCTCTACGGAAAAGTTGGACGGGACGCCACTACTTTGAAAAAGAAAGGATAAAAAATAAGCTGAGTGGGAGACAAAGACATTTACGGCAGAAAAGAGATACGACTCGTCTTTATTGAAGAACTCGCCAGCAAATTGACGGTGGAGACAGCAACAAGGGGCCCCCTTCCACGGAAAGATGGAAGGAGACGAGCTGGGCGAGAGATACGATGAAAAGAAAATCGAGAAAGCCAGAACACTCGAGAGAGGCAATACAGTTGCTAAACCCACGTCTAATTTTAAAGGAGACATCTTCTTGATAATTCTCATTCGTGCTCGAAAGAGAGACTCTTAAAGCATACGCAGTCTCCCAGAAAAATCCAGAGAGTGAAAATACAAGAAGAGATATCAAACTTTGAGAAATCGTTAACCAAATCGAAGATGTCTCAACCCAACACACTTGAAAGTTATCGTTACTTGCTGAATATGGGAGAGGAAGAGTTCGAAGCCATATTTGGGATCGAGCCTATGGAGCCCGGCCCTTCCACCGACGACGTCCAAGAGCCCGGTAAGGACAATGACAACAACGGTAAAGGTCAAAAGAAGCGTTACCGTCGCCATACTGAGGAGCAAGTACGAAAGCTTGAAGCTTTCTTTAGAACGTGCCCTATGCCAGACGGCAAACAAAAAATAGAACTGAGTCAAGAGCTAGGACTTGAACCTTCGCAAATCAAGTTCTGGTTTCAAAATAGACGAACCCGAATGAAGACTCGTCATGAGCACAACGAAGCCGAGTTTCTAAGAGTTGAAAATGAAAACCTCCGAGTGGAAAACAAGATGTATAAAGAAACTTTTGACTCCGCCACCTGCCCCAACTGCAATAGCCTCCTCCTCACCCTCGATGAAATGTATGATCTGAGGATCGAAAATGCACGTTTAAGAGGTGAGTTAGACCAGTTTATAACAGGATCGAGTTCTGTTGGAGCAAGGTACAAAAGGACCAATGATACTGGATCAGCATCAATACCTCCCGAGGAAGAAGGGACAGATCACCACCAAGCGGACATTGACGATGATCTTTTCGCCATAATCAACCAGTTTGATATCGGTAAAGCATCGGGACTGTGATGCACTTGTTCAGCCAGTGACCACCAGACCTTCAATATGGCCGATGCATACCTAATTTGGGATGAAGCAAGCTGATCATGGGAGAGCCTGCAGAGGAAGCAGAACTGATCCTAAATGAGTGAATGTGTTTTATTTCCTTGCGTGATATGTTTTTCTGCTTTTGTGAAAGTGTAAAAGCAAGGAGTAATAATCCGACTTCCCCCTATTAAATGCTCGAATCCGCCACCTCACCAACCTCACGACGAATTGATGGCGAGTGAAAATCTGCATAAACTTGAAGGGTAACTCCGTATCGTTTCAATTTACCCTCAGTTGCTCCAAGTTTTAAAATTAAACCCCTTCTATTCTCAGGAAATTGCAAATCGACCCGAGAACGCAATCATATCCGAATACAGGTTGGATAAAATTTGGGGGCAAATCAACTCATGGGCATTACCACGGGATAGACAGCTTCGGACAAAGGAAAGTACAAGCGAAAGACGCGAACAATCTCAGAAATGGGTAATTCTGTATCGTTCTAATGTGCACATAATCATCTCAAGTCTTGAATTGTCTTATTCCATTCTTAACAGGGATTGCAAATTACCTCGAGAAATACCGTAACATGGCCCAAGGTGATACAACAGGGCTGCGTTATCCCCAAGGATTAACCCTTGAAAAGAAAGCCCCATGGACACCTACGGTCCAATGGACCGAATGGTATGGGGGATGACAGTAGGTCCGAAATATTCCGAGTTCGATCCCCAAGGGTGGGGAATGTTGTATGTATTATAAATAAATGAAACAACTTTTTGTGCATTTCTTTTTTTACAAACAGGAATACTCGACGAGTAATATCAAAGTCAGTATTTTACCATAGTCTTCCCATAATGGTGAGGCGCCCAACAAAAGTCGAGGAAAATTCAATCCAACAAAACTGGTAAAAGACTCGTGCAAGACATTCAAGATGAAGGGTAAATCAGTATCGTTTTCAATTTATCCCTTTTAATACTGGCTGATATGTCTCTTTTTCTTTTTACAGGAAATATTTACACTAACATTTAACATGTTGAAGGAGACAAATCCAAAAGAAAATTATGATCATCTGACAAGATCTATTCTGGTGAAAAATGGGGCAAATTGATCACAAGCTCTGAAGCGAAAAAGAAAATATGTCTTCCTTATCTCGTTTGATTTCGAGAATAATTTCTCTGCTTTTTACAGGGGCATTCAACCGCTAAACCGTGGCGGTCGCTGTCATTAAACAAACCGAAATGCTCCCTCACCCATATGCTTCATCACGTAGAGACAAAGTTTGAGACGAACCACCCCTCGACATAAGGAATAGGCTTCCCAATTTGTTCGGTCCGCCCACATACCAGGGGCAATTTAAATCCGCCCATATTTGCACATTATATAAACACACGTAATGCTAAAAAATTGTCACATCTGCATTGTGCTTACACAGTTCATGAATTATGTATGACTATTCCGTGTGTTTAACTTACCAACTCCAACTTAGAGCATAAACTGCACAGGAGACATCAAATGTGCAGAATGGGGCATGACAGGATGAGGAAAGGCAAACCATTTCCACGCAAGTCTAACATTTTAATTTACAGATAAACAGCCTTTCCCCAGAGTGAGAGAAGGCCCTTTCGGATTGAAGTCCCCCATTCAGATTACATTCGAGGCGTTCATACTATGAGAACCTCCTTAAACAGAATTGGTAATGCAAGCTTGACAGAATAGTTTTGCATGATCCATATTTGGATTGATTGCATCATGAGTTATCACACAGACTACTTCTAATCATTGCCGACTTGGTTGAATAGTTTTACATGAACCGATCAACTCATTGATGAAAATGCTTGCACATGTTACCTCTGATACTGCCTGACAGGCAACACATTCCCAATGTTCAAACTACCTTCCAAAGTCTTGAAATTCATTCCGCGATTATTGAATGAACAAGCCTGGTTGTCGAGAAGCCACCAAGCATTTCTTCCAAATTCTCAGGTAAGTATATCTTCAACCTGAACCTTTCAAGAGAATGAATTCTGACGGTTGTTGGGGTACTCGAATCCATTGCGGTACATACAGGTATCCACCTTCTTCAATAAAGCATGATTTGTCTCAAGGACAGAAATGTTCGAGACCTTTTGATCTCTGCCTCTTTGGTTTATTCCTAAAGCGACAGGATAATATAATTTGGGTTTGAGCTTCTGCAGGATTCCTAATCTTTCCAGATTCCAGAATGGCACCCTTTGAGGTACACCAAGTCCTTCTTACAGGCAAAATAAGTCCTTCTTACAGGCAAACCAAGTCCTTCTTACAGGCAAATCAAGTCCTTCTTATAGGCACAAAGTCCTTCTTACAGGCAAAACAAGTCCTTCTTACAGGCACAAAGTCCTTCTTACAGGCAAATCAAGTCCTTCTTACAGGCAAATCAAGTCCTTCTTACAGGCAAAACAAGTCCTTCTTACAGGCAAATCAAGTCCTTCTTACAGGCATAAAGTCCTTCTTATAGGCAAACCAAGTTCTTCTTACAGGCACCAAGTCCTTCTTACAGGCATAAAGTCCTTCTTACAGGCAAACCAAGTCCTTCTTACAAGCAAAGTAAGTCCTTCTTACAGGCAAAACAAAGTCCTTCTTACAGGCAAACAAAGTCCTTCTTACAGGCAAATCAAGTCCTTCTTACAGGCAAAGCAAGTCCTTCTTACAGGCACAAAGTTCTTCTTACAGGCAAAGCACCAAGTCCTTTTTACTGGCACCAAGTCCTTTCTACAGGCACCAATTCCTTCTTACAGGTATCTCCATGTGGTGACCTACCATACGGGTCAAATCTCAATCAAAATTTAATCAGTAGAATCCTTTTATTAGGAATCTACCATGGTACGACCCACCATACGGGTCAAATGGTATGACCCACCATACGGGTCAAATTTTAATTCAATTTTTAATTAGTAGAATCCTTTTATTAGGAATCTACCATGGGTTGATCCACCATACGGGTTCAAGTTCAACCACCCTAAAGTTTTTTTATATAACGAATCCTTAGGTTCTCATTTCATTTTCAGTGGAACAATCATGTCACGACTCTTTTTATTTCCTTGTATTGAGTCGATAAGAATCCAGGTGTCATCTCGTCTTTGAAATGAACCTCTACCGAGCTTCCTTTCAAAGAGGGGCAGCTGTTGACACCTGATTTTTAATCATTTTTTCCATTGCTAAAGTAATAAAAAATCCATAAAAATTCATAAAATTGAAAAATCAACTTTGAGGACCTTAGCCAAGCCTAGGGAACCAATTTTGACCAAAAAACGATTTTTCATATTTTCAGTATTTTTACGTATTTTTTATTTATTTATTTTCGAAAATTAATAGAAAATCCATAAAAATTCATAAAATTGAAAAATCAACTTTGGGAACCTTAGCCAAGCCTAGGGAATGAATTTTGACCAAAAAATAATTTTTCATATTATATATATTTTAATTTTTTTAAAAAAAAAATACAAATATATTTAAAAATTTTGAAAAAATAACATTTGAGGCCAAAAAATACACAAAGATAGTTAATATTTTTATTTTAAATCTATTTTCATATTGGCCATCGCAAATTCAGAAAAATCCAATTCGAGTCACGTGTTCCTTCACGAGTATAATCTCGAATCGGGCCTAAAAAATTTTAATTTGAGTCAACTTATTTTTAACTTTCACTTTTTATGGGTTGTGACATTGTCTTCTAATATTTTAAATTTTCATCTTGGCCCAATTATACCCAGAATGACTTAATTTTGCAAAAGGGCTTTAATTAAATTATGCATTATTTTCAGCGACAAGAAATGAGCTTAAAGTTGACATGTGGTAAATTTTGGTGTGTCAAAAATTGTGAGGAGATTTGGACTTAAAGAAATATATTTTTTTCAGGGACTGAATTGTAAATACTTAAAATTCAAGGACTAGAGTGCAAATACCTAACTCTTGAAGGATTATTTTACAAATAATAAAAAGAAGAGTTAGTGGATAAATTAGAATAGAGAAGGGAAGATGAAGAAGAGGAGATGAAGAAGAGAAGTTGGAGAAGAATGGATGGAGAAAATAAGATAAGAATAGAGAAGGGAAGATGGAGATGAAGAAGAGTTAGTAGAGAAATTAGAATGGAAGATAAGAATAGAGAAGGGAAGATGGAGATTAAGAAGAGTTAGTGGAGAAATTAGAATGGGAGATAAATATGGAGAAGGGAAGATGAAGATGAAGAAGAGTTAGTGGAGAGATTAGAATGTGAGATAGAGATGGAGAATGGAAGATGAAAATGAAGAAGAGTTAGTGGAGAAATTAGAATGGGAGATAGAGTTAGTGGAAAAATTAGAATGGGAGATAGATAAGGAGGTTATAAAAGGAGGAAGAAGTGAGCTTGAGAAGGGATTCTTGAGAGAGAAAATTTGAAGTGTTTGGGAGAATTTTTTGGAGAGAAAATTTTGGATGTTTGAGAGAGTTTTGGGAGATTGAAGAAAATTTTGAGAGAAAGAAAATACCAAAAGAGAGAGAATTTTGAAGATGATGGGAGTTTAAAGCTAGGGGTTATCATCACAAATTCCTTCATCGATCAATATAAATCAAGAGTTCATCATCGTCAACGAGCAAACAAATTCAAGCTAAGTGTTTTTATTTATTCATTTATTTATGGTTTTACTCGCAAATTAGCACAAATTGTATACACTTTCTCCATCTCCTTTTTCTTCCATATTTTATGTCAGGAGAAGGATATCTTTACGTCAACAGCAAAAATCTCGTCGAGATGCAAAAATCGGCCCAGACAAGCTCCTAAGCTGTCCACCGATTTCTCAACTGATCTGTGACTAAAAGTCCCTCTTAATTCAAAAGAAACTCTCTATATTGGGAACATAGAGAGCGAAAATCAATTATAGAAATCCCTCCCAAAAAAATGGGAGATAAGTACTCTTTCTACTCTTCTGGTTTTAGGTGCAGATTAGCACATATTTTGTATACTAACACTTCACTCTATTTTATGTCAGGAAGCCGCAGCTCTATATCAATGGTCAATCCTATGGAAGCACAAAATCGGCTTGGAGGAGTCCTCAAGCGCGCACAAATTTCAAATTGTTGAATCAATTCGTTGTATTTCATTTTAAAAAATTCATACCCCAAAATGGAGAGGACAAAGTCCATCCGCAATTTAAATACCTGCACCATAAATCCCAAAGGGAAGAGCCAAGCCAATGCTTAGCCTCCCATTGGAGGTTTTTACTTATAGTAGTTAAATACATGCACCTTAAATCCCAAAGGGAAGAGCCAAGCCAATGCTTAGCCTCCCATTGGAGGTTTTTACTTACAGTAGTTAAATACCTGCACCTTAAATCCCAAAGGGAAGAGCCAAGCCAATGCTTAGCCTCCCATTGGAGGTTTTTACTTACAGTAGTTAAATACCTGCAACTTAAATACCTGTACCTTAAATCCCAAAGGGAAGAGCCAAGCCAATGCTTAGCCTCCCATTGGAGGTTTTTACTTACAGTAGTTTAAATACTTGCAACTTAAATACCTGTACCTTAAATCCCAAAGGGAAGAGCCAAGCCAATGCTAGGCCTCCCATTGGAGGTGTTTATTCACTGTCATGTACTTCCTATAATTTAATTTTTGAATCATCAGACCCAAAAGATGAGTAGGTCGTAATACTGCACAGAAGTCGTTAACACACTCCCTCTTTCGGCTTCAGGGAATCTTTAACACTTAAAAAAATATAATAAATAAAAATATATACCATCCATGCATCCTATTTAAAAAGTGAAAACACAAAAGAGAATACCCTACTAGAGCTTTAGGAATAAACAAAGCCTGAGTTGCCGGATTAGGATATCCATGAAATTAAGGTACCGAAAGGGCATTAGTTTTAATTAACTAGTGTAACCAAGTCCCCGAGCTCATAATCTCTGGTTCGCAGGAATAAATTAGTTCTCCCGCTAATTTATTTAGGTTTCTAATCGACCTACCAAGAACGATTAGTGGCGACTCCAAATTTCAAAATCATTTAAACAAAAACCAAAGTTGCGATTCGGTAGGGCTTGGGAGGGTCCGCATTAGGTTAGTCAAATCTAATTAACCTAATAATCCGTTAACCCCTAGAATTAATAAAAATATTTTTAGAGGGTCGCGACAAAAGTCAACGATGACTTAAACTCGGTTGTGGATAAAGTGATTAGGAGGATTTGACAAGATTGAGTTATAATGTTGTTTGAATTCCAAAGATGATGAAAAATTAGGGCTCGTCTGTTTTGTGAAAAATGAGCCACATGAAAAATATTTTTTAAAAAATAATCGTTTATATCTCTTTAAATATTTTTCATTGACTAATTTTGTTAAATGATATAAGTAATTATTTTTTGAAAAATATTTCTCAAATCACTCGTTTTTCATAAAATGAATACATTTTAATTATACATTAAGTGCATTCAATGCGAATGGCAACTGTGATGACTTTACTTTCTTTCACGAAACTTTAAGAGTGATATTCATATTCTACGGTGTTATAAATACTACATTTATCCAATGATATTACAAAATGATAAGTGGTGAAATCGATTCTATGAGAATGAGAAAACATTCATATTTATAAAGTTTAAGTAATATTGACTTCGTTATGCATGAACATGTTATGTTATGTGAACGACCGAAAAAAATATATTAAATATATTTCTTCACTAATATAGAGAGAGAACTATTCACCTCGTCCTTGCATCATAATTTGTAGCACAATAGACCCACGTACTGTGAAAAAAATATATCATTGTAAACAACATCTATGATTCTAGATGGATAATGATCCATAAATTTTGACCCAATGTATACTGCGATCTCCGAACTTTTAATTTGATTAATATGATCAATGAATTTGGATTATATTATAATAATTATCTAGCTATATTAAAAGGATATATCGATACTAGTTAAATTTCTGGTGTGGATGATAAACATTCCACTTCTGAATAGATATTCACACTAGGTGGATATGCTATATATTGGTGGAGAAGAAACAAATATGTATAATTCACTCAACAATGAAACTAGAATTTATTGCTTTAGCAACAATTAGGAAAGAGGCTGAATGGATAAGAAATTTGTTGTTGAACATCAAATTAAGGCTTAATTCTATGCCTCCTATTTCTATTAACTGTGATAGTTATGCTATTTTGGAAAAAGTTTATAGTAGCACTTATAATAGGAAGGCTGGACATATTAACCTAAGGCATTAGTATGCGAGACAATTGATTCAAAATGGTACCATAATGATTGTCTACGTGAGGTCAAGTAAGAATTTGGCTGATCTCTTTATAAAGGCTTGACCAACAGATGTAGTAAAGGTAACTTCACAAGAAATGAGATGAAACTCTTTGCTTGAAATAACTAGTAATGGTAACTCGATCTGATATTAGCATATCACTAGTTATAAGGTTTAATGCGTAAAAATAAGTTACTTAAAGTGATTGTTTGATACTAACATTGGCCCAGATATGAGAAGTCAGTCTAAGTTATACTCTTAATGAAGTATAATATGTTTTAGTAGTGTGTTTATTAGTAACAAAAATATGTGGAAATACTTAACCTATATAGGCTTAGAAGTAGTGCCATTTCTTATGAAAGTTAAGATTGCTTCTTGGAGAGCTTATGAAACAGTTACAAGCATAAGACCATAACAGGGCCGAGTAAATATGAACTTTTCATTGAAATAAGAGGTTAATATATTTGTAGTTTGTTCGATTCTATTACACAGAGTAATAAGTTTAAAGCTAAGCGACTTGTAATTTTGATAGAGTTTTAATATACTTGTACTAAATACATATTTAACTAAAAAGAGAGTTTTATGTATGTATATTAATCTCATGGAAATATTGGCTATATTTTTTGAAAAAATTTACGTTGTAATTTTGTTTCACAAACAAAGTGGGGATTATTGGTATGAGGTGCCTTGTCTCACATCGAAAGGAAGTGAGTGTGCATGTGGACTAGATTTAGCACTAATCAACAATTACTATTCTTTATTTATTGAAATTCGAAATTATTATTAAAAAATTATCCGTAATTATTGTGTTCTGGCGAAATAGTGTGACTATTCACAAATGAATTACAATAATTTTTTTTTTCGAATTTGATAATAAAATAACCGTTTCCATTAGCAAAACAAAGCAACTGTTCACAAAGGAGTTACAATTATTTTTTAATTTTTAATTTCAAATTTTGTATTAATTTCTTACACCTTTGGTGTGTTTGTGTCTGTTCAAACAGAACTACTGGTTCAAACATGAAGAGTTGTGTCCAAATTAATCTCCTTTGGGAACGAAGAGTTGTATTCAAATATAGTTATTTTCGAAATGAAGAGTTGTCTTCTCTTCAGTTATATATTCACACTATGACTCTTTTTATTATATACTTCAAATTTCAGAAATTCTATTTTCATTTTCTCAAAAGATAAACAACCATTGTTTCTAATTGTTTACCTTGAAAGATCCTAGAAAAATATTAGAATTACTATACGTTATTCTCACTGAGGAAAAAAGGACATTTTTAGTATCAAAATTTATGTACAGAGATCACTTCAATGCCAAAAGATTCCGTCGATTCACTTCAGTGTCAAAATTTTTGAAAAATGTCAAAATTTTTGAAAAATGATCACTTGTGTACCAACTCACTAGAAATTTGAATGTGACATTTTTTTTATTAATATATGATATTGAAGTGACTCATCAGAGGTCCAATGGGGCAATTTTTAATTTAAAATTTTTGTTTAAAATAATTTGAAAAATAAGCTAAATTTTTTTTTAAAAAGTTATTTTTTTAAAAGAAGGGGGATTATAGATTAGGCAGTGAGGTCTTGCTATAACCCTCACTAGCAATGGCCGATGAGGGTGAGGTATGGCCAGCAGGGCTTGCGATCCCCAACCACGGGCCGACAACCCTCGTCGAATGCAGGTGAGAGCCTAGTGGCCCTCACATAGATTTGGGCAAGCGTTATGGCCCCCACCTAGATCGGGCGAGGGCTACCACAAGTAGTGGATGGCTATTGTTGGCGGCCCTCACTTGATCCGCGACCCCTAGCAGGGGCTCGGCAACTCCTGCTGGCCATTGCTAGTAATGGTAGAGATGGCGGCAACAAGGGCTTGAAAAGCCCTCATTGCCTAGTTCTAAACTTTTTTTTTCCTTGTTTTCTTTTTTTTAAAAGGTTTTTTGTTAAATTTTTAAGCTTATTTTTTAATTTTAATTTTAATAAATTTTTTTTATTTGAAATGAATTTAAATTTTAGCTAATTTTTAAAATTGAATTTTATTTATTTAAAGTGTAGAAATCCATGTGGATTTATTTTTTTTAAATGTCATTTTACGTTAAAAAATTAATTATTAATGACACATGGCCCTTTTAGCTGGAAAATTTCGTCAACTACACCAAAATGATCATTTTGTCTCCGATTTCGCATTAAATTGATTCGATTGAAATTTTGGACACCAAAGTGATGTCCGCACACAGTTTTTGGCCTTAAAAGTGTCTTTTTCCCCTCACTAAGACTTTATTGTATCCTTGAGAATATTTGTAAGAAACCATTAGCAATGTTGTGAGGCAAATAAATCTTTAAAGTGAGTTTTTATCACACCCCAAAGTTTGATTTTATTTCATCTCATTCCGTTCAATATTTTCCAAGAAGATCTATATTTATAAGAGCAAACCTAGGATTTTAATTTCCTATTTCTAATATAAAACATTAGGCAATTTTCTGATTATTTTCACTAGTTGAATTTTCATAAAATAAGAGCTGAATTATCTTCCAAGTATAATTTGCAATAAATCAATTATTCAAACTTGGCTTTTATAATGCAAATTCTGGCTATATATGTATCCTATGGGTTTGACCAAATTTTATGCTATTGTCGGCTCAATTTGGCTTATCAATTAAGTACATAACCATTCACTAAAGTTCATCCGCTGGTCCGATATACGTGCAAATTATATAAGCTCGATTAACTATTAAAGCAAACACTCCTAATATCTGTATGCAATTTACTAAAAGTTTTTTTTTAGGTGTTGAGGTCGATCTCTAATAATGGGTTACCATAATTTAGGTGTCAATAGCGATTTTCGATCAAAATTGACCGGAAGGACTCAATTTGCAAATTATCAAAAAGTTTAGAATTAAATTGGTTAAATTGAAAGTGTTTAGGACTGAATTAACACAAATGCAATATGTCTAATACTTTTTTGGTAATTTTTCTCGATCAATGGATGTAGTTTCCACTTGTGTAATGATAACATTGCTTTGAAGATTCTCTTCTTCCCCTCTATTTTCTTATTTCTTGTGATGCATGACGTTGCTTCATGCGTGTAACGATCAGAACATTCTCGCCATCCACGTTACGTATTGGATTAATCCCTAGCCTAGAAAAGTCATAGCCATAACACGTATATACGTGTCTCTATTGATGATTGTATTTGGACATGTCGATGTTGTACAATTCAACAATGATGCTTTTCAGGATATTCTGTTTACTTAACCGACAATAATAAGCTTCTGTCTAGTTTTTCTCGAAGCAGTCCCTCGCTGAAACTGAGCCATGGTTTAAAAATACGTAGTTTGCGATGACAAATGGGGCGATTTCGTCTATAGAATGTCATGTACGATACAAAATAGCTGAGCGGAATTTAGCTCCGATGTCATGTTGAAGCGATGTTCGTGTGATCAATGAAAGTGAAAGGACGCGATTATATAAATTTAAAAGTACATCAACTTGATTAGAAAACGCTGTGAAAGTTTCCTGGCACTTTGGGTCATCCTCCCATATTTTGCAAGACATCTTATGCAACTGATCAGTCGGGCGAGTATTTCCAAGAGCTCAAGGCCTTATCTACCTAATAAGTTGATAAGGCAGGCATTTTTGCGAATTCGAGATTGATCTGTCTAAGTAGGGCTTCCATTTCTTTGTGTAGCAATGATATCATATGTGACGTGATCTACGGAGAGAGACCCGTCAATAAAAAAAAATAAGATTTACAAAACTCCAATAATCAACCAGAGTGCATATTATGCGAACAGCATGAAGGGTTGATTACTCCACGTCATCGGTGTAATTAATGGTAGAATACCTTTCCAAGCTTCGACGAAAAAAGGAATCAACATTTGAGATTCCGTTTGTTTCACGAAAAATGTGATGTTTTTTGAAAAATGATATAATATTTTTTAACATTTAGCTGAAATTTAAAAAATGAACTGAGAGATATTTTTCCTCGTTTGGCACATGATTAATTTTCTCGAAGAAAATTACCAAAAAGGTTAAGACTTCTTAATCAATTTTTCTTTTTATTTTTTTTCTTCTTTCTTTCTTTTTCCTCCTCTGTCGATTGTCAGCCACGGCGACGGCGGACAGTGCAAGTGACAGCCTGAAAAGTCATCCAGAAAGCCTCTGCATTTGCGGTGGGTGGTTACTGGTTAGTGCAGCCATCAATGCCCTTGATCTTGATCTCTCTCACGAACATGTCACCCTTTTTCAACGATGTCTTCAAAGTCTCCCTAAAGAAACATTCGAAAACACCCAAAATAAAATCAAATCAAATCATAAACAAACAAAACCTGAAAAATAAACTAAGATAGGCGACAAATGATGTACTGACATCTCCTCACGTTGTCACAGTACTTCCGAAATCTCCCTCTTTCTCTCTCGCTGTTTTACCAGCTCTGCTTCTGTTTCTTGGGTTCTCCTATAAAATGGGCTTGCCATCACCCTCTGTCTCTGCATAGACTTCACGGTAGAGTGAATCTCTCTGTTGCTCTCTCTCTCGCTGAGTGCTGCTTCTTCTTCTTCTTCTTCTTCTTCTTCTTCTTCTTCTTCTTCTGAGAGAGAGAGAGAGAGAGAGAGAGAGAGAGAGAGAGAGAGAGAGAGAGAGAGCCATGGCTGATAATGGAATCCATGGAGTCGTGGTGGACATGAAGGACACGAACTCAACCACCCAAATCAAAGAAGACCCGGGCCCCTGTTTCTCTCTGCCTTTCTTCCAAAAGGTAGAGTCGATGACTCTTCCTCTGTTTTCTCCTTCCTTTACTTTTCGTACCCGGGCTGCAACAGAAAAGAAAAGAAAAATGAAATCTTTCTTTTGCCCTTTTCTTTTTAAGCTTGTTTTATGTCCTTGCTTCTCCATTTATTCTCCAAATCCTTCGCGTCCTGCTGCCCATGATGGAAAATTTCGGGTGCTCTGGTTTTTTGAAACATCCGTATCTTTCAGAATTCATTTGGCAGTACGGATTGGCGCAGTCCTGTCCCACCCTGACTCCGAAAGATCCACGTGGAGTTTCGTGCCTATGTCCCCAAAACCAAAGATTTTCTCCTTATTATGAGTAGTCTCCAATTAAGCAGACGGAACTTAGGCGCAAGCTAATATCACCATAGAACATGGCACGAACGATGCGGGATTGACTTTAACGTATATCTTGGGCTGCTCGCAGCTGCTAGCGGAGGTGGTCGCAACCTACTTCTTGATATTCGCGGGTTGTGGGGCGGTTGTGGTGAACAAGAACAACGAGAAGGTGGTGACGCAGCCGGGGATATCCATCGTGTGGGGGCTCGCGGTGATGGTCCTCGTTTACGCCGTTGGCCACATCTCCGGTGCCCATTTCAATCCCGCCGTCACCATCGCTTTTGCCGTCACCAGGAGATTCCCATTGAAGCAGGTAAATTTGGAAATTTTCCACTTTACATCAAAAATTCAATTCCTTTTGTTGTTCTTTACACTTCTTTGTTGATGGGATTTGCTGGGGATGAATATATGTAGGCGCCTAAATGTCAGATTTCCCTTCTTCTTCTTCTTCTTCTTCTTCTTTTTTCTGTAATTTGTCATGAAGCAGGAAAGTTTATGAGAGTTAATTCTTGACTGCTTATGAAGGGATGAAAGCTTCCATGGAATGACTGAAATTTCTCTCTGCAGAGCAACTTTCTTCTTTGGATATAGAACTAGGATGGGGCAATAAAATTAGGTAGAAATTAGGGCTGCATCTCAAATCATGTTTGATGCACTCTTAGATATTAAAGAAAGGTAAAACTTTCGCTTTGAAAGGAGATTCTGAGCCTCTCGCTGTTCTTATGCAGCAGCGATGGCTTCTATCTACTGTGTTGACTGAACAATTTACCGCTCTGTTTTCTATCTTTTTTTTGCCCTCGATGCAATTGTGTTTGGATCCTCCTTTCAGGTACCGGCTTATGTATTGGCGCAACTACTAGGGGCAACCCTCGGGGCCGGCACACTTCGGTTGTTGTTCACAGGGATCCACGAACAATTCGCCGGGACGGAGCCTTCTGGATCGGATGTGCAAGCCTTTGTGGTCGAGTTCATCATAACGTTCTACCTCATGTTTGTCATCTGTGGTGTTGCGACTGATAATAGAGCTGTGAGTTTCACTTCATGCGTTGGTATCCTTCATCTGTTGATCACAATAATCACAATAAGCAAACAAAATTATATTCTCATTACGAAATCTTATCTTGATGGACTGCTTATGACATGGACTTGGTCCTGTAGTTTAATCCAATAGCGACAATTGCCTGTTATACGAATAATCATTATGCCAATCTTTAATCATTTTGTGTTTGATTCGTTCAGATTGGAGAGCTTGCTGGTCTTGCCGTGGGTGCAACTGTACTGCTCAATGTGATGTTTACTGGGTAAAGCTAAACTTGTCTTTTCTATAGTTTTAACTTATTCCAAAAGGTCTTGATAATGCTTGTTCATTTCGCATTCGTCTACACGGTGACAAGTATAGATCTGGATCAAACCAAAGTGGGTCAGATTAAGGCATTTATATTTCAGTCTTGTTTCTGATTCAAAGCTTTCTTTGAGCAAGAAAGCTACTTTGGAAGAACGTGGAGATCATTGATCATTAATTTGTGTTCTCCCATTCATTAGGCCAATCACCGGAGCATCGATGAACCCGGCGAGAAGCTTGGGGCCGGCGATCGTTTCCAACCATTACAAAGGGATATGGATATACCTACTCGCCCCGACCATGGGCGCGATATCGGGCGCTGCTGTCTACAACACCATCCGGTTCACTAACAAGCCTTTGCGCGAGGTGGTGCAGAGCGGTTCGTTCCTGAGAAACGGCGGGAGAGGTGGCTCCAACCGGTGAGAGAGGGAGGGGGAGAGGAAAAATAAAATAGTTTGTCAGTGTCATACTATTCTTGTACGTTTCGTATATTAAATGGGAATGTCGCATGTATTATAAGGTTTAACGATGAGAAACTTGCTTGATTGTCTAGGATACGACTTGCCGTTTTAAAGCTTCCGCCGGCCATTTTGGCCCACCTTTGAAATCTTGGTCCCAAACTAGCATGTTGCCCTTTGATGCGCCAAATCAGATCTGCCTTCTAGTCCCATGAATTGTCATTTTCCTAAAACTCTTTTACTTCTTATATGATTGGCGATCATGATCATTTATTTATTAAACTTACTTATTGTAGCAAGACGAACAATACAAAACTATCAGCTCAACTACTTCCGCGGATGCATGTTAATTGCCCTTTCCATGTTCATCGGGTAGGGCTCCCACCGTAGAGTGGGCGCGCGTTGCCCCTGAGACCAAAGGAGCAATCCGTGCTGATTACAGTACATCTCGGCATCGCCCGATTTACTTAATAAGTAATCCTCCACGGCCGGTGCGATCGGGAGAGGTGCAGGAGTTCGGAGTCGAACCCTACATCTTTTGAACGCGGTTGTGAAGACCGATTCGTGATCACAAAATCTGTCATTCTTCTAGGGCTCGTCTACCTGAATTTATCTACGGTCTATATACCCGAGTTAAAACCATGCTTTTAGAGAGCCATATTACGTTTGATAAGATAGTTCCTTATCCTTGAAGCTAGTCCAACATCCTTGATTTCCTGTTCCAAATTGGAAACTGCGGGATTTGGTGCTTAGAACGTGCCACCTTTCATGGCATTTTCCAGCCCTGTACTTTTTGCAGCCGTGAGGACATAGTAGCTGAGATATTGACATCTTGTCCAGTCATTGCAAGTCGAATCATTGCTAAACAAGGTAAGTTTTAAGGATAGATGATGATGTACTGGCATGCACTATGAATACATAAGGAGGGCAAAGAAATACAATGCCGTAGAACAAAGAAAAGGAAGAGGTTAAGAAGAGAATTTATGGAGGACTTCTAGTTGAAATGGATAAGTAGGGCTAAAGATTGTTGTGAGTGATATCCATAACTTGTGATATACCAATCAAGCACATGTTCGGAGGAAGTTTTTTCTAATTAGAGATCAAGAGAAAAACAATCCTTACGATGATAATCTACAGTGCTATGTACTATGTTTTCTCCGGATGCACTGTGAATATCACGTAGTTTTAACTTTTGTAAAACTCATATTGAGGCGGGCGAGATACTTAGATTTCAAAAGAAATCTATCCATGTAACAAATTTTGCATATTCTTCTATACAATTACCACGGTCACCACCGCAGCCGACGAGCACAACCATCTCCCATTGCTCGGCCTCCGTTGAACCGCCTCTCCACCCGCAATTCATATTAGCCTACGTTGAGAAATCTTCTTCCTGTGCTTTGCAATTTGACGTACATGCCTTTATGATAACCAAAATCATTCTAGTATATATAATGATGCTTCGCAAGTGGTGCAGATACTTTACCATATTCTGAATTCAATGGTTTCAATATATCCCCGACATTAGTTCGTCTTGGACAGCATAGCATTGAAAGCATGATGTTGATAGCACGAATCTGGAAGCAGTTGCATAAGAAGCATTTAAGGGAAGTTGACTTTGTGGACATGGCCTCCATGACAAAGATTTTGATTTCTTGATTATGTTCTTCCAAATAAAAAAAGGACGAGAGATCTATTTGATAATATGTATGGTTTTGATCTTAAAATTTTCTGATTCTATTCTCAAGAACACTTTTGTAGCAGAAATAAAAAAAAATTATTTTCTATTCTAGAGTCACTTTTGAGAAAGAAGACGAATAAAGTGAGAAGGCTTTAACTTTGTTTCACCACTCGCCGATTGATGCCGATCATAAAATTTTCGTTTGCGACAATTTAATTTTAAATATTTTAATGATTTATTAATTTAGTTCTTAATCTTTCAATTGTGTCGATTCATTCCTAAACCATTTAAAATTCTACTAATTTAGTCTTAAACCTATTATTAAGATAATTATGTGAAAAGACAACATGGACAAATTGTCAAAATATTTAAGATTAAATTGATAAATCGTCAAAAGGTTTAATACTAAATTGACACAATTGAAAGGTTTTGAGACTAACTTGGCAAATGTCAAAAAAGGTTTAGGATTAAATTAGCACAATTGAAAGATTTAAGACTGAATTAACTGATGTACAATAGATTTTGGACTTTTTGGACAATTTTCCTTTATACTTTCCTATACGTTGAATTTGTTGCAAGAGGATTCTTGGTTAGTGTAAATTTTCAACAAATTTTGAAATAGAAAACCTGTGCAAAGCATGCCGATTAACCTGAGTGCAGTATGTGTAAAAATAGAGGACGATTTCACGCCTTTTTTGTGGAGGAAATTGTCCAATACTCCTAAAACGATTGCATACATTCTACTTCAATACGAAAATTTTTAATTTTATCAATTTAATCATGAAGCTTTATACGAAATCCAATATAGTCCTCTCTATCAAATTTTCGTCGAAAGTTGCTGATGTTGTAGTTTGCCATGTAAGACAAAGATCTTTACTCACACATTCCACAAGAAAAGGTCGAGACATCTTGGATTAACAGTCGTCAAGTGGCGGCCCTCACACCTAACTAAAAAAGTTTGCATACATGTATTATAGAGGGGAAAAAGACATAAGTGCCATAAATTTTGTACAGCTCTCATTTGAGTATCATAACTCTTTTTTTTTAATCACTTGAGTGACATAAATCATGTACGGCATTTGCCATATGTATTTTCATTCGTCACTTGAATGCCATCATTATTTGAAGATTTTCACCTAAGTGTTATACCGTGTCAAATTTTTGACACTTGGATGAACATTTTAAAAAAGTTTTTCAACACAAGTGATCAATTGAAAATTATAGTATTCAAATATATGCTTTTTTAGAAATTATAGCACTCAATTGGTAAAAAAAAAAAAAGCTATGCAACTCAAGTAAGCACTGTACGATAATTATGGCACTTTTGGTATCCTTACAAGTGCCATAATTTTTTTTGTACAAATGTCATATTTTTCATACATCAATTACTTGAGTTTCATAACTTTTTTTTTTCTAATCACTTAGTACCATAAATTATGTATGTCGCTTACTTGAAAGCCATAATTTTATTTGAACACTTGAGTGTCATTAAAATTTTTATTCTATCACTTGAATGTCATAGTTTTTTAAAAAAATTCACCACAAGTGCTATTCCACATAGGATTTTTGGCATTTTGGTAAACTTTTAAAAAATTTTGTAAGTGATCAATTGAAAGTCATGACACATAAGTGAACGTTTTTTAGAAGTTATGGCACTTAAGTTATGGTACTTAAATGAGAATCGTAAGAAAGTTATAGCTAATATTTTAATGAAAGCTTTTTGTCTCGTCCCCATAATCTTGGATTTTCTATCTACCATTACCACCATCAACTTGTTTGTTTGGTTTTATATTGGTAAGGTGGCATCTTGAGCAAAAATTCATCTTTTTCGTCCAATTAAAGTTAGGTCCTTCAGGGCATACTACATACATCATGTTAAAATAACAAGCGTCGCTTGTCAATGTGGTTTATATACTCTTTATATACACATGATTTTCCTTTATCTATGAGCTTAATTTTTTTTTATTAGACTTTCTAACATATTCATCTCACATGTGCATCCACCGGTTAGCCAAATTTCACGTGTCAATCAGTATAATTTCGAGATGGACTTCTATCACATACGTGGATGATTTGTTATGGTGTAAGTGATTAAGGGAGTGTATCTCGATTCTTCGCCATCTTATCTTCCCATGCCACGACTTGTCTGGGCCAATAGTTCATTGTTGATAACCAATAAAATGCCATATATGACGTATAGATTTGCAAATTTTAGCTTCTACGAATTTCCATCAAATGTGATAAATCAAATGATGCCCCTATGAAGCTTCAAAATTAAAGGAAAGGGACATCGTCTCTGTTTACTTACCATTTTAAGCTATGTAATAAAATAAATTTGATGCTCTTCTTATCTTGTCGACTTGGTATTAGCTATATATAAAATAAAATCTTACCGCATATTATATATCGGGTCGACAGCATAATGTTGCACACATAGAAAGCCAAACATGACAAGGCAAATCGAGTTGCGTCCAAAGCTCATTATTGACACTTTCGACTTTATCGTTGATCCATTGGAGGGTAATACATCTTTTCTTTTGGACAAGCTAACCTTTTTAAGACCCATTCGTATTCGACTCTTGTTCTCGTGCTATGTCGAGAGTCGACATTCTTATATACGTATTGTGTAGATATTTAGAATGGATGGTTTTGTCCTTGATTAAATAACATGTGATTGTCTGAATTCCCATTCGGTCTCATTTTTCCGATTGATGGTTGCCCTAGCACTAGTTTACGTTCATTCAATACAATGTCGATAACTTTGTTAGTTGATATTTCCAATTAGTTAGTACAATACGGTTGATAATATAAAAGCATCCACGTCGTTTGTCTATGGAGTTTATATGCTATTTATATACATATGATCTTCCTCCACCTACAAGATTTTAGGTTTTTGGGTTGAACATTCTAATGATGTACGAGATCAGGTTTGGCCCCTATTTTGCTTGTGCACATCGTTCCTATTTTGGCTTGCACGCAAGAGAGGTGTTAATGTATCACACATTGCTTGTGTACAAGTTTTTGGATTAGATGTTCCCATTTATAATTTCAGCTCATATTTCATTTCTACAAACTCAGTGTGAAAGCTTGTATTGTCATCAACTTAATGAAATGGATCACCAATGTTAATAAATCATCTCTTGACGAAGCCGTATTGTTTTATGGCTCTTTTTAGCAATGATGATGAATGATGCAATCGATTTTGTAGAATTAACGCACATTAAAATCGTACATCATTCGTTCTATAGAGAAAAAAAGATCATTAACGTTCAAAACACTGTTTCAATCAATGGGGTGAAATTATTTTAAAAAAAAAGTCATAGCATATTGGACTTGTGTCAATTTAGTCATAAAATTTTTAATTTGATTAATTTAATTCTAAATCTTTTGCCAATTTATCAACTAAGTCATCCTGGCCAATTTTGGTAGAAAATAGCTGACGTGGACACTGGCAATTCTATGTGGTATAGCTAATATTGATGTGGAGAATTTTTGTGATGTTTTACTTTTTCCTTCTTTTTCATTGTGCCGACAAGTGTCACCGATGACCCTTGTCTTCATAGAGTCTGGGCAAGGGCTTCCTTGCCCGTGTCCGATGAGGTCCTTGCCAATGTTCCAATGGCTGTTGATGGTCACAGGCTAGAAAGAAGAAAAAGCAAAGGTAATAAAACATGCAAAATTCAAAAATTTAAAAAGTTATAAAAATTATCAACGTTAATACCAGCCGTCTAAAGCAGGACGACCAACATTCACGTCAATGATTTTCAGTCAAAAGTAACTAGAAGTATTGTATTGGTAAATTGTCCTTATGACTAAAATGGCTAATTTGAAATGTTTATGACTGAATTGGCATAGATGTAATATGTTTAAGACTATTTTAGTATTTTTCCTAATCAATGGGAGTAGTTTCAACACGTGTAATGTTAATATTGCTTTAAAGATTCTCTTCCTCCTCCCTAGGGTTTCTTGTTTCTTTTGAAGTACTCCATGAATATGATGACGTTGCTTCCATTAGTTTCACAATCGGAACATTCTCGCCACCCATGTTACACATTGGATTAATCCCTAGCATATAATAAAATCTTATCCATAACACGTTTTTTTTTACTTGTCAATTGATGACTGTATTTGGACATGTCGATGTTGTACAGTGCAACAATGATGCTTTTCAGGATACTCTATCAATATTACCGACAATATAGTACAAAAACAAAGGTGCAAATAAGGAGGCTACGGAATCTCTAGTTTTTTTTCTTTTTTAATCGAAGTAGCTCGTCGTTGAAACTAAGCCAAGATTCCAAAATATGTAGTTTGATATGACAAATAGGGCGATTTCCCATAGATTGCCAAGTACCATACAAATTAGTGAATGGAATTTAGCTCCGATGCCACATTGAAGCAATTTTAGCGAGGTCGAATTTTATCCATGTCATGTTCGGCGCCGCAGGACGGCCACCTCAGCTAATTCTAGCCATATTTGGTGTTGGAGGAATTATGTACTTTTAAAACATGCACTTTGGGTCATTCTCCATATTTTGCAAGACATCTTATGCAACTGATGATGAGTTAGGCGAGCAATTCAAGAAGCAGGCATTTTTACGAATCCGGCATTTTTCTCTTTAAGTAAAGCTTCTTGAAAAAGGTTCATTGTGTAGCAATCATACCATGTGACGTGATCTAGGAGGGGGACTCGCCAATAAAAAGTAAAATTCTTAAAATTTTCAATCATCAACCAGAGTGCATGTTATCTAGGTAGAGTGACCGGTCGATTACTCCATGCTAATTGTGTAACCGATGGTAAAATACCTTTTTGAGCTTCCTTGTGGTCGAGGAGTGATATCAACACCTGAAGCATTAAAATTGGATGGCATGAACTAGGAATTTCTAACATATTGATAAAGTTAGTTAGTTATCACTATAGCTAGAAATGAAAGAGAGTATGAGCCCATAGAAGGGCCAAAGTTTGGACATGAGCAAGTTCTTAAACTATTTCATCTAAACTTTAGTATATGAAACTTTGAGGGGATTCTTTGAGATGAAGGGATGAAAAATAAATTTTCTCAATTTGGGGGTGACAATGGAGAAGGTAATCTTCACATTATCTTCACATGTCTACAATCAGATAGGCTTGTACAGTACCAACACATGCCTGAGGTGAATTATGGGAGTTTTGGCTCCTGTGTTGCTAGCTTGTACTTCGTACAGTGCTTGTTAACTAGCTTGTTGTCATTGTCTGAAAAGTAATTCATAATGTCTTTTGATCTCTCTGTTCAGTTAGCATGTCACGTTTTGCAACGATATCTTCAAAGTATCCATAAAGAAACATTTGAGAACACAAAAATCAAATAAAATCACAAAGACCCCTCAAGAAAAAAAACTAAGAAAGAAATACAAATGAGGGAAGGACATGAGCTTTGCTTCTGTTTTTCAATCACATCACAGAAACCCTCAAAAAAACCCGAAAACAAAGCTAACAACGATATTTTCAAAGTATCCTCGCGCTGTCATAGTACTTCCAACTCTCTCTCTCTCTCTCTCTCTCTCCCCAGCACTGCTTTTGTCTCTTGGGTTCTCCTATAAATGGGTGTTTCATCATCCTCTGCATGGACATCATAGCTGAGTACGAGCTCTGCTTCTGTGAGTGATAACTATTTTTCTGATAGCGAGAGGTAGTCATGGCTGATAATAAAATCCATGGAGTTGTGTTGGACACGAAGGAGACGAGCTCAACCCCCAAAATGAAAGAAGAGACGGACGCCTGTTTCTCTGTGCCTTTCATCCAAAAGGTAAGAGTCAATGACTCTTCCTCTGTTGTCTCCTTACTGTACTTTTCGTACACGTGTTGCAACATAAAAGATAGAAAAGAGAAATCTTTTTCAGCTTGTTTTATGTCCTCGCTTCTCCATCTTGTCAGTAATCCCTTGGCATCCTACTGCCCAGGATGGAAAATTTCAGTGTACGCTATTTGTTCGAACCATCTGGATCACTCGAAATTCATCTGGCAGAACGGACTGGTGTAGTCCTGTCTCGTGCCTATGTCCAAAACTAAAGATTTTCATCTTATTATTGTCACGGAACCTGCATGAGCGATGATGGATCGACTTTAACGTGATCTTGGGCTGATTGCAGTAGTTAGCGGAGGTGTTCGGGACCTACTTCTTGATATTCGCGGGTTGAGGGGCGGTGGTGGTGAACAAGAACAACGAAGATATTGTGACGCTGCCTGGGATAGCCATTGTGTGGGGGCTCGCGGTGCTGGTCCTTTTTTACACCGTCGGCCACATCTCCGGTGCCCATTTCAATCCCACCCTCACCATCGCTTTTGCCGTCACCAGGAGATTCCCATTGAAGCAGGTAAGTTTGGAAAACTTTCCCTCCTAGCAAAAATATTCAAAATTTTTACAATTTTTTCACACTGCTTTGTTGATGGGATTTGCTGTGGATGAATATATGTAGGCGCAACAATGTCGATTTCCTACTTTATTTTTAAATTTGTCATGAAGCAAGAAAGTTTATAAGATTAATTCTTGACCGCATGAAGGGAAGAAAGCTTCCATGAAATGACTGAAAATTCGTCTCTGTAAAGCTTCCTTTTTCTTTGGAGAGAGAACTAGAATGGGGAAATTAAGCTAGGTAAAGTTTGAGCTTACATTGAGCATGCATCTAAAATCATGTTTGACGCACACTTAGATGTTAAAGAAAGGTAAGTTTTCGCTTTGAAAAGAAATTTTGAGCCTCGTGGTTCTTATGCAGCCGTGGTCGCTTCGATCTACCATGTCAAGGCACCCCAAATCCCCCGTTCACGCATTTGGTGATGATTGAACAATTTACCATCTGTGTTCTATCTGTATTACCCTCAATCCAATGATGTTTGGATCCTATTTTCAGGTACCGGCTTATGTATCGGCACAAATACTCAGTTTGACCCTCGCGGCTGGGACACTCCGGTTAGTGTTCACAAGGATCCGCGACCAATTTTGAAAGTGCCAAGCATCTATCTGCAGCACGAACAATTTTCCAAAAACAAGAAAGAAGAGGGAACAGAGCAGCTCACAAATCAGAATAATAATATGTTCATAATTTAACCGCTGAAAGTAACCACACGATATATAAAAAACTTGGAAACTGAAAACAAGCCTTAAAAATAGGTAACTGCAACAACCCACTTTCACATGATAGAAAAACTAACTGTCATGAGGCTTATCCACCAACTCCCAAGTTCTATTTTTCTCAATCATAGCCAGCTCCTCCTACATTGCAACTATCCATTTCCTATCTGCCTTTGCATCTTCAAAACTAGCAGGCTCAAGTACTGCAACATTACATCTTTGATAGATTTCATTGAGTGATCTAGTGCCTCTTACCGGTTGATCGTCAATCTGCTCCTCGGGATCAAATTCTTCTTCTGGTGGCTGTTGAGGTGCATGATATTGTTGCAGTGCTTCCTTGATCTGTTTCTCATCTTCTTTGACAGACCAACTCCACTTTTCTTCTTCAAAACACTTGACATCCCCACTCACAATTACCTTCCCAGAATTTGGTTGAAAGACTCTGTACGCCTTGGATTGTGGGCTGTACCCAATGAAGATACCAGGTTCTGCCTTTTGATCAAGCTTGTCCCTTTTTGCTTGAGGAACATGTGTATAACACACACATCCAAACACCCGGAGATTCCTTACTGAAGGCTTGACTCCAAACCATGCCTCAAAAGAAGTCTTCAACTTCACAGCCTTTGTAGGAAGTCTATTCAGTAAAAATACCGATGTACTTGCTGCCTCTGCCCAAAACTTCTTAGGCAACTCTTTCTCTTGCATCATGCATCTTGCTATTTCCATTATGCTTCTATTTTTCCTTTCACTCACTCCATTTTGTTGAGGTGAGTATGGTGCAGTGAACTGATGTTGCACTCTAGCTTCTTCACATATAGATCTAAACCTACCTGAGGTATACTCAGTTCCATTATCAGATCTCACCATACGTATGTTCTTGCCACACTGATTCTCAACCAACTTCTTGAACTTTTCGAATGTCTCAACAACCTCAGACTTGGCTTTCAAGAAGTAAATCCAACACATTCTCGTACAATCATCAATGAATGTGAGAAAGTACCTACTTCCATTCAATGAAGGCTCAGACATAGGACCGCGGACATCTGTATGGATAAGTTGAAGCTTCTCAGTTGCTCTCCAGCATGACGTTTCAAACGGAACTCTTATCTGCTTACCCAATAAGCAAATTTTGCAACCGGTTGTCTGTTGCTGCATAATTGGAAGTCCCAATGCTAGTTCATGCTTCTGTAAAAATTCAATACCTTTGCTATGGAAATGCCTCAACCTCTTGTGCCAGACTTCAACTTCATTAATTTGAACCTGCATTGCCTGCTGGTTCTTCTCCATTGAATCAAATGAAAAACACTTGTCTTTCATTTGGATCTTGAACAACTCTTGTCCACTGGAATCAGTAATCAAGCACACTTCACCTTCAAAAAATACTTTGTATCCCTTCTTAACAAGCTGACCAACACTCAACAAGTTCTGGTCTATCTCGGGTACAAACAACACGTCACTAATCAGTTTCGCTCCCTTTGGACCATCAATAACTACATCTCCTTTCCCTTTTACTGCAATGTAATCACCATTTCCAATCCTTACTCGAGTGCTCATGGTTCTATCCAACTTTATAAACAACTTCTCCTCAGAGGTCATGTGATTAGTGCATCCACTATCAACCAACCAACTACTAGTCACATTTGAAGTAAAGCAAGAAGCAGTAATAAGTTGCTCTACCTCATGATTCACAGCAGCTTGTGCATCACCATGCTGAACATTTTTCTATTGGCAAAACCTTGCAATATGACCAAACTTCTGGCATCTTTTGCATTTGATATTTGGTCTCTTCCAACACCTGAAATGGGGATGATTTCTGCCACCACAATGTTTGCAAGGATCTTGCTTTCTACCCTGATTTGCTTCATGTGAGCTTCCTCCATTTTCTAATGAATCAACATTCCATTTCTGTTGATTCCATTGTTTCTTTCCCTTTCCTGCAATACTTACCTTCAGTTTCGCCTGCAAAGCTCCTTCCATTGGCACTTCTTTCCTCATTAGTCTTCTTTGCTCCTGAGTTTGCAATGCACTCAACAACTCTGCGAGTTTTATGTCTGACAGGTCTTTGGTGTTCTCCAGAGATACAATAGTGGCTTCAAACTTCTCTGGTAACGACACCAAAATCTTTTGCACAAGCCTCTCATCTCTTAGGTTAGTACCCAGCACTCTAATTTTGTTGGCCAGATCAATTAACCTATCAGAGAAGTCCTTCACTGTCTCATTCTCCTTCATCTGCTGTCTCTTGAACTCTCGTATCAAATTCAAAGCCTTCATACCTCTTATCTTCTCGTCACCTTCATACTCTACCTTAAGAAAATCCCAAATCTCCTTTGCAGTTTGGAACTTCATTATCCTGGTGAATATAGTGGGCGACACTGCAGCATAGAAGCATGACTTCGCCTTTGCCTTCTTCGTGACTCTTTCTTTGTGAAACTGAATTTGGTTGATCGTAGGATTGTTAGGGAGTGGAGCCACTTTGTAATCACCTTCCACTGCTTCCCACAAGTCACTACCCTCCATGAAAGCGTTCATCTTCACCGCCCAAGCCGGATAATTTTCTCCATCAAACAAAGGTGGCGTCATAGAAGAAAAACCACTTGCACTTGCTTCCATCTCCTTCTCTAGGACGAAAAAACAAGTTCCCAGAAATTTCACAAGACCTTCACAGCTCCCGAAAAAATCACAAAGGCTCTGATACCAATTGTACGTGTTGTAGTTTTTGCTGTTGGTAAAGCTTTGATTACCTCACCTACAACACGTACAAATTTGCTGGGACGCAGCCTGCCGGGTCGGATGGGCAAGCCTTCATGCTTGAGTTCGTCACAACGTCCTACCTCATGTTTGTCATCTGTGGTGTCGCCACTGATAATAGAGCTGTGAGTTTCACTTCATGTGTTGGTATCTTTTTCTTCTTTTGGCTATGTTTCACATAATTACTGGTTTTATCTGCAATTCTGATAAAGGGCTGGCTCTTTATCATTTTGGTTCTGATATGTTCAGATTGGAGAGCTTGCTGGTCTTGCTGTGGGTGCAACTATAATGCTCAATGTGATGTTTATTTGGTAAGTTTAACTTGTCTTTTCTATGGTTTAAAATAAATTCGTCTTTTCTGTGGTTTTAACTCATTCCGGAAGACGATGCTTATTATTGTCCACATAGGTCTACTGATTGGATTAAACGGAAGTGGTGAAATTAAAGCATTATATTTCAGTCTTGTTTCTTTTGCAAAGCTTTCTTTCAGCAAGAAAGCAACTTCGGGGAAAATTGAGATCACTGATCATTAATTCGTGTTCTCCTGTTAATTAGGCCAATTACCGGAGCGTTGTTGAACCCGGCGAGAAGCTTGGGGCCGGAGATCGTGTCTGACGATTACAAAGGGATATGGATATACCTACTTTCCCCAACCGTGGGCGCGATATCAGGCGCTGCTGTGTACAACACCATCCGGTTCACTGACAAGCCTTTGTACGAGGTGGTGCGGAGCGGCTCGTTTCTGAGAAACGGGGGGAGAAGCTGCTCCAACTGATGCGAGAGGGGGAGAGAGGGAGGGAGAGACGAATAAAACAGTTTGTCAATGTCATACTATAATTGTACTTTACGTGTATTAAATGGGAACTTCACAAATATTATAAGGTACAACAATGCGAAACATGCTTGATTGTATAGAAAAGAAAAGGATGCGACTTGCCGTTTTAAAGCTTCCACCGGCTGCTTTGGCCAACCTTTGAAATCTTGGTCCCTTACTAGCATGTCGCCCTTTCATGTGCCAAATCAGATCTGCATTCAAGTTCCATGAATTTTCATTTTCGTAGAACTCTTTTGCTTCTTATATGACTAGAGAGACCATGATCATATATTTAGTAGGCTTACTTATTTTGATAAGACAAGCAATCCAGAACTATCAGCTGGGCGGGTTCCGCCGATGCTAATTGCCCTGTTCATGTTCGTCGACTAGGGCTCCCACCTGAAACCAAAGGAGCAATCCATGCCGATAGAGGTCCACGGGTCTAGAGAACTGCTCGGCATTGCCTGATTTGCTTTATAAGTAATCCTCCACAGCAGGTGCGACTGGGAGAGGTGCAGGGCTACGGAGACGAACCCTACATCTCTTGATCGTGGTTGTGAAGACCAAATCATTGTCTCGAATCTTTCCCTCTTTTAGGGCTCTTGTCCTTCTGAACTAATCAACAGTCAAATGATTGCACGTTGGATCCTTGTTAACCAAGGTAAGATTTAAGGTAGATGATGTACTGGCGTGCATTGTGAATAGACAAGTAGGGCAAAGAAATACAATGTCGTGGAAGAAAGAAAAGAAAGGGGTCAACAGAAGAATTTATGGAGGAGGAATTACAGTCGAAATGGATAAATAAGTAGGGCTAGAACAATCATCCTAGCGGAAGAATACTTCCTCGAATCTTGCCTCTTTCTCGGTGAGTTAGCACTTGTGGGTATCACAGTATTTTACTTAGATAAATTTAGTGTGGATGATGTCCATAACTTGTAACACTTCTACCAAGGATGAAGCAAAACATGACCTTTACTATAACCTACAGTGCTCTATGCTATATTTTCGCCCACGAATTACTATGAATTGTACGTAGTTTTAACTCGTGGAGGGCGAGTTAAGAAATTTGGTAAAATCCATGAAATATTTGGACTGGTGCACGTGTGGTTTTGAGTTCAATTAGTTCGTCGAGGCTCATGAAATGGAATTGATTGAAAGAAACCACGGCCCGAAATTGAATGTGCTTCGCATGACAACGAAACCGTCACGAAACTCCACTGATCTCCTTTAAAATTGAACTTGTTCACCAACGAAACCTGAGGAAAGCGAAACCCCAAAAACATACATGCAAAAAATCTCAAATCTAGACTAAATCGAGATAAAAATCTAACCCACCCATCGATGGTTCAGCTGGTTTGTATTCTAATCCTTTCACGAGAGGTCCTGGTTTCAAACCTCGCTGAGTGCCGGTGATTTAAGTGGAGGGTCTTGACAGTGGAATGCTGCGCTAACCCTCCCGGAGGATTAGTTGAGGTGTGCGATCCGTACAGATTCTAGCCTGGACACCTTCGATGCAAAAAAAAAAAAAAAAATCTACCCAAAACAGGAGGGAGAAGTTTACAGATCTAGACTAAATCAGAAGAGAGTTTAGAGTTTGTCAATGGCAAGTAACTAGCCACGAGATAGGGCTGATAAGGACTACCCTTGCCCACCCAAGCAAGCCTTAGGTGAGGTCAACCTCACCGATACTCGCATATTGGCCAATCGTCAAGGCCTAGCAACCAATGGAGGAAGAAAGAGAAAAAATAAGAAAAGAAAAAATTCAAAAAAAAATAACCAAAATTGCAAATATTGTCTATGTTAGTGCCAAACGAACTAGGTGGGAAGGCCTGCGTTGAATACACCACCATATCAATGATTTTATACCAAAATATTTTATTATCTTTCAATCCAATTTGTACAAGCACATCTAGTGAAATTCATATACTGTGGATTAGTAGAAAAATTATTGAAAAAGCCCTAAACCTATTGCAACTGTGTAAATTCAATCATAAATTATTATTTTTTTAGCTAATTGCATCCTTAACCTTTTGACATTTTACCAATTGAGTCCTCTAAAAAATATTAGCTAGAAATCAATGATAGGCATTGATCATCCTACATGACATTATTGACGTTAAAGTGAAATTATTTTTCTATTTTTTTTCTTTTCTTCTTTACTTACTACCATCGACCAACGCCTGACCACCTCTAGCGGCACTAAGTGAAGGCTGCATGCCCTCGCCAAGTGGCTTGCTAGGGCTTGCAAGTGAGGGTAGCAAGCTCTCATTAGCCACTGGGCGAGGGTCGCAACCCACACTAGTAGCTAGCGAGGGCTCACAGGCCCTTGCCCAATGGCCAAACGGCCTTTTGCCGCCCTTAAGAATTAAAAAAAAAATGCAAAAAATTTTAAAAAATCCACATCAGCATAATCAGTGCCACATAAAATGACTGACATGTATGTCACCAATTTCCATCCAAAATTGACCGAACGAACTCAATTAACAAAATGTTAAAAGATTCATGACTCAATTGACCAAAAAAAAATTAATTGAATTGACACAATTACGGTATGTTTTAAGATTTTTTTGATCACCAAGGTATTTGTATCCTTTCTATGCACGTAAGCCTTTCCGGAGCAACTAATTTAGGCTGATACTGATGCCAACCTCTTTTGATGAACTCAAGCCCATTGATATGAGAGGTCCAAAGTCAATGGTGGACCTCATCAACTCAGCCTACTTCACATCCCAGAGTACAAGCGTGTTTGTTAACGTAATCGATATGTATAAAAGCGGCTCAAACTCGAGAGCATTGCACCATAAACATCTCCTTGTTGGTTCTTGAGCATGAACAACCCATCTCTTCCTGTCTTGTAAGAATAAGAAAAGCAACAGTGATTCACCTAAGGTGACAGCAGATGACAATAATGATTGGGATCCAAAAACAGACTGTCCAAATAGTGGTTAGAATGGAGCCAAACCAATAGGGATGAACTTGTAGTAATATCCCCGCTTAATCCTCACCTCTCCTCAAACTTTGCGCAGTGCCTTCACAGATTTACTTTCCATACACTTCCTCACCAGCTCCACAAAACTTAAACCCGCTTTTTAAAGGATAAACTTGAAGCTCTCCAGTCCTCAAAAACAGCATCAAGCCAACATGTTTTGAAAATTGTACAGACATCTGAAAGAGACATAGGCGGCAAGTAACAAGCCGAATACTCATTGCCAACATATACTTAGGGCACGGGCGTTATTTTTACTATTTGACCGGAGGAGAAAAAGAATCAAAGAATGAGCACGAGTACAATACAAATGTCTCATTAAAGCTTAAAAACTTGTTTTACATGGCCTTACAACTTTGTCCAGACCCACGTGTTTGGCCCGGCTTGGCCGCTGTTACCCACTTTGCAGAGGAGGCACTCAAACCGCTGATGAATCAAATTCTTTCAACGGATAGCGTAAGTGCAGATGCCAGAAATGAGGTATCAGAAGGCCAGATTCCCAAACATCATTTTGAGGGGAGAGCATTTCGATCATCACTCCTAGCAGAACCAACGCTCCACCTCATTCGTGGTATAAGGATGGGCTTGCAGCAGATTAGAGTAAAAAGCAACTCCACAGTGAACATCACCATGCTAACCCAGATGAATATTGTCCTCTTCCAATACCATAGGATCCTTCTTAAAAGAGGAAGCTCGGACTCCAGGGTTAGTGACGCGTAATATATTTCAGGGATACCAGCTCCAGGACGGAATTCTGCCCGTTGTTCGAGGACCACCTTTAAGCAGGCAGTGGGTACATCACCTTCAATAAAACCTTGAAACTTCACATGAATGGTTTCAGATTCCGATACATAGCCAGCAATCAGTGGAACTACTTTAAGGAAAGTTAAGAGAAGGCGGATAGGCTCGCTTTTGAAGAGTAGCATACGTGGACGGCTCAAGCTTGAAAGTACTTCACCATCAGCAGACAGCAGATCAATCCTGACCTAACAAATATTAAGGATTTGAAAGTCAATCTTCCAGATAAGTGGTTATTTTATTAATTCGGTTGTAACCTACAAAGTTAGAGCAAAAATAAAGGAGAAAAGATGAGAAGGAAAACAATACTATTTGGAAAGAAGGAAAAAAGGCATACATATACACAACAGGAGTAAATAACATAGACATAGCAATGATTACATTAAATTTGATTAAGCCTGCTCAAGCGGGATAGATACCAATACTTGCAGGGTACCTGAAACTATTTCGGAGGAAGAAATGACACTTGAGACTCACACACTTCTGGTAGACCAGAAGCTACCATCAAGTTAGTACACTTCTACAAGTAAATCTTCCCACATGACAAGGCTAGCATAGGGTAAAAGCATACGGGGGGTGAATTGAACCCCCACTAAAAAAACTCGTCATGCTACAAAACCCCAGAATGCTACTATTGGTGAACCAGACCCCTTGCAAAGAACTTTTTAGAACTAGGACAAGTGAAATTTCCATATGGCAATGATCTAGAATTGCAGGTTTCAGTGCCAACTGAGATGCAATAGCAACTCTTGAAGACCGAGAAAAAGATTCCTTTACCAACGCAACGTGGTCAACTCCCTTTGTTAGAACAGCTCCCATTGACGCTCTCTACAGTCAGTACATAGAAAGGAAAAGGCTAAAAGGCGCACATCTACCTTAAACAAAACTGACATTTTGGTGCCTGAGCAAATTAAGTACTATAAAACATAATGCTGATTCTCTAGATAACACATATAAAATCGCATCACGCATTGAATAGATAAAGCATAGCACAACATTTCAAGCCACCAAACTGGACCCAAAGTGACTGCAAGAAGAAAGTCACCTGAAAGACACCTAAATTTCTGTTGTACTCAGACTCTGGCAATGTCAAAGACACCATTGCTTCCAGCTTGTGATGAGGAGGAATAACCCGCGATCTCCCATGTTTCCCAACATCAACAATCTCTCCACATTTGATTCCACAATCCACAGCACAAGAACTTATTGGTACATAAGCAGCCGGACTGTGTTTTGTGTAATCAAAATTCAATTTCTCTTCTATCCTGATCGGCTCTTCCACCAGGAACCTCATTACAAGTCCACTGATCAGAGTAGCAGACACAAGTAAACCGAACAAGATAAAACAAACGTAAATCGACCAAAAGAGCCCCCAACCGCATCGCAGCACGAGCTTCCAAAATGACTTATTGTCCTTGAACCATTCATGTACATAAGGACTCATATGATCGAATATCGAATTCCATATGCTCCATGACTTTCCAGTTACACACTCCAGGCCACGCCTTATTGTCGCATAGGGGTTGAAGAGGAACGCGTAAAATGTATGAAAACACCAGAATGGAAAGGTAAAAATGCTAACTAACAAGTTAATTTGGAACTCAATTGCCTTAATTAGTAGTCCCGCCACAGATATGAGCAAACTAGAAGACGTAGTTTCACCAAGCGCAACCGCCGAGTCAACCGAGTCACCAATTCGTTCGTCATCCACCGAGCTGACTGTAGACACGTCATTCCTCTGCTCGCTCACGTCATTACAGAACGGAGTCACGATCGACTCCGCTGAGTCGCCAACTCCAGCATCTTTCGATGTTGTTATGGTGGAATCCTCGCTCTCATCACGCAGAGCAATATCCGGAACGGAAATCGAGCCCCTCCCGTCCGCATCCGAGCGCGCTCGTTCAGTAGGACCTTCGACTTCCTTCAAGTCGGGATAAAGCCTGGACCTTTTCTCACTGGAACCGACGGGGAAGCCCGATTCTGTCTCGGCCGCTCCTCCGGCGGAGACCCTACCAGCCCGTCGGCGCCGGAGGCTGGAGGGAATCTCCGGCGAGGGCTTCGATCCCGATTCATCGAGAGAAACGGCGGAGCCGTCGGGAGGCAGGCAATCGCAGAATGGGAAGTCGTCGTAAGTGTCGTGAAAGATGGAGTCGTCGTCTTCGTCGCTCGAATTGGGCGAGCCCATGGAAGGTGAGGTGAATCGGGAATGGAAATTGGTGTTAGGGTTTCGTCACGTCCTGCGTTTGTCGGTGAGCTTCGGACTGGAAAGGAAGAAGAGACGATGCTGAGATTTTGCCTCTCGCAAGAAAGGGACGATTTTCCCGGGAACCACGTGGCGAGACATCGGAGTGCCACGTGGCCAGCTAGTCGGGGAGTGTAGAAGTTTAAAGCCCGAGACACCTAAAGCTCGGCCGGCCCGATTGATTTGGGGCCCGTATTCTCCGCGGGTTCATTTAGACTCCGTTTATTTCGCTTAAAATATAACGATTTTGAAAAATATTTTTTAAAAAAGTTAATTTTTGAGGAAAATGAAAATATTTTTCTTTATTTGAATGAGACTAAAAAATAAACTGGAAACTATTCATCATTGCTTGGTAAGGAAATCTCGTTTGATTTTATGCATCGTCGAAAATTGTTAATGTGAATTCGACGGCTATCCTATGTGGCACGACCAGCGTTAACGCGGATTTTTTTTTGTGATTTAAATATTTTTTAGATACTTTTATTATTTTAAAATTTTTGAATATTTTTTCTTATTTTCTTTTTGTTTATTGTGTTTCTTCTTTTGCCAATCACTAGCTGTAGGTAAGGGACGAGCTTCGTCGACCTTGAGCGAGGCCGAGCCTTGCTAGATAAAGATGGCCACAGTCCGAAACCGCCAATTTTGATTCGTGATCTATCATGGACCGAAACCTGAACCTTTAAGGCGGCTCCAGTTTCGATTCATGAACCGGCATTTTCGAGCTGGTTCAAGTCCCGGTTCTGGTTCTGGTTCACAATTGGTTTTAAAATAAAAATTTATGAAATGAAAAATAAATTTTTAAATACAAATTATAATCAATTTTGGAGATCGAGGGGAAAAAAAGAGAGGAAAAAAAGAGCTTGAGCTTAAATTATCATTAAGTGCCTACATATGTTCTTGAGCATAGAAGAATCAAAGCTTATATAGTTTTTTTACCTTTGATAACCCCATACTTACCTCATCGTCAATCGTCACTACCCATGACGATGGTACTTATGGCGGTGGTATCTCCATCATTGAAGAATTCAAATTCATTATTGGGATCCATCTCTTATTGTCGATATGCAACCTTTATCCAATCATTGACACAAGCTTGAGCCTCTATCGAATCCAGAGCTAATCTTGAACATTGGTCATCCGAAATATTACCTCCAGCGCTAAATGCTCCTGTCAACCTCAATTGTTGAGCAAGGGTTGCTAAAATCTCTTTTGTAATGTGAGTTAATATTGAAAATTTAGTTGAATGACTATTCCACCACTGTAGAATTTTGAAATCCATGCCTTCGAATTGAGGAAACTCAAATATGGTGGTTAAATAAATCTCTAGTTTGGAAATATTTTTCATTATTCCCTTTTGTCTTTTTGCCTATTTATTAGATTTCTAGACCCTCTACGTAAGTGCCTGCCTTACATGTCACTAGCTTGGGAAAAAGTTCCACTATCATCAACTATATTATATCTACTGCAAAAATCATTATACAATTCTACTATTATATTTTTAACTTCTTTTTCTATATCTCTAATATTCACAGTTTCAGTCAAATGTAAACACTCATAGTAGGAATGCAAATCATCAAGTGAGCCATCTATTTTGGTACGTGCATCCAAAACACAAGCAACCAAATGAATAATAGGAATTTTGGTATAATATTGCATCCATTTCGTTCGCATTACTATAATAGTCAGACCTAATTGATTATCGTTTTCATTTTCTTCAAAAATCTCAGCAATATTTACACACTCTATTAAAAATAAATACGGAGTAGGATAATAAACACCGAATAAAGTATAAGTCGCATTATTAATTTTTTTTTAAAAATCTAATTTTTTTTTTGCAAATACCCTACTCTACTCTTGTGGGTATAAATTATTTTGAGAAACATGATTCGTAAAAAACGTACATAATAAATCTTTATATAAAAAGATCGATTAAGTAACTCGTACGTAGCATTCCAACGATTTGAAAAAAATCTCTTAAAATTTTTTTTGGTTTCTTTCCATTTTATTTACAAAATCTACCTTAGTCTCTCATAACTTGGAGATGTTTTCATAAATATTTAATTGCTATTTTTATTGAATGGAGAAAATTTTCAAGAGTTGATAAACCATTGTTGACACCTGATTTTTAATCATTTTTTCTATTGCTAAAGTAATAAAAAAATTCATAAAAATTCATAAAATTGAAAAATCAACTTTGGGGACCTTAGCCAAGCCTAGGGAACCAATTTTGACCAAAAAATGATTTTTCATATTTTTAGTATTTTTACGTATTTTTTATTTATTTATTTTCGAAAATTAATAGAAAATCCATAAAAATTCATAAAATTGAAAAATCAACTTTGGGAACCTTAGCCAAGCCTAGGGAACCAATTTTGACCAAAAAATAATTTTTCATATTTTCGATATTTTTCGATATTTTTTTTTTTGGTAAAGAAATTTTTTTTTTCGATATTTTTATTTTCGAAAATTCATAAAAACAAAAAATTAAGAAAAATGAGAAAATTAAAAAATCAAGTTTGGAGCCTTCGCCAAGCTTAGGCAAATATTTTCGAACAAAAAAATAATTTTTTGTATTTATATATATTGTTTATATATTTTAGAAATTATGAGAATATTTAATAAATAATAGCATTTGAGGTTACAAAAATATATAAAAATAGTCAATATTTTTATTTTAAATCCCTTTTCATGTTGGTTATCACAAATTTAAAAAATCCAATTCGGGGTCGTGTATTCCTTCATGAGCCTAATCTCGAACCGGGTCTAAAAAATTCAATTTGAGTCAATTTATTTTCATTTTTTCACTTTTAGGAGTTGTGACATTGTTCTCTAATATTTCAAATTTTTATATTGGCCCAAATTATACTCAGAATGACTCAATTGTGCAAAAGGGCTTTAATTAAATTCTGCATTATTTTCAGTGGCAAGAAATGAGCTTAAATTTGACATGTGGTGAATTTTGACTAAGTATAGGGAAGGTATGTCATAAATTGTAAGGAGATTTGGACTTAAAGAAATATTTTTTCAGGGACTAAATTGTAAATACTTAAAATTCAAGGACTAGAGTACAAATACCTAACTCTTGAAGGATTATTTTACAAATAATAAAAAGAAGAGTTAGTGGATAAATTAGAATAGAGAAGGGAAGATGAAGAAGAGGAGATGAAGAAGAGAAGTTGGAAAAGAATGGATGGAGAAAATAAGATAAGAATAGAGAAGGGAAGATGGAGATGAAGAAGAGTTAGTAGAGAAATTAGAATGGAAGATAAGAATAGAGAATGGAAGATGGAGATTAAGAAGAGTTAGTGGAGAAATTAGAATGGGAGATAAATATGGAGAAGGGAAGATGAAGATGAAGAAGAGTTAGTGGAGAGATTAGAATGTGAGATAGAGATGGAGAATGGAAGATGAAAATGAAGAAGAGTTAGTGGAGAAATTAGAATGGGAGATAGAGTTAGTGGAAAAATTAGAATGGGAGATAGATGAGTAGGTTATAAAAGGAGGAAGAAGTGAGCTTGAGAAAGGATTCTTGAGAGAGAAAATTTGAAGTGTTTGGGAGAATTTTTTGGAGAGGAAATTTTTGATGTTTGAGAGAGTTTTGGGAGATTGAAGAAAAATTCGAGAAAAAGAAAATACCAAAAGAGAGAGAATTTTGAAGATGATGGGAGTTTAAAGCTAGGGGTTATCATCACAAATTCCTTCATCGATCAATATAAATCAAGAGTTCATCCTCGTTAACGAGCAAGCAAATTCGAGCTAAGTGTTTTTATTTATTCATTTATTTATGATTTTACTCGCAAATTAGCACAAATTGTATACACTTTCTCCATCTCTTTTTTTCCCCATATTTTATGTCAGGAGAAGGATATCTCTACGTCAACAGCAAAAATCTCGTAGAGATGCAAAAATCGGCCCAGACAAGCTCCTAAGCTGTCCACCGATTTCTCAATTGATCTGTGACTAAAAGTCCCTCTTAATTCAAAAGAAACTCTCTATATTGGGAACATAGAGAGCGAAAATCAATTATAGAAATCCCTCCCAAAAAAATGGGAGATAAGTACTCTTTCCACTCTTCTGGTTTTAGGTGCAGATTAGCACATATTTTGTATACTGACACTTCACTTTATTTTATGTCAGGAAGCCGCAGCTCTATATCAATGGTCAACCCTGTGGAAGCACAAAATCGGCTTGGAGGAGTCCTCAAGCGCGCACAAATTTCAAATTGTTGAATCAATTCGTTGTATTTTATTTTAAAGAATTCATACCCCAAAATGGAGAGGACAAAGTCCATCCGCAATTTAAATACCTGCACCATAAATCCCAAAGGGAAGAGCCAAGCCAATGCTTAGCCTCCCATTGGAGGTTTTTACTTACAGTAGTAAAATACCTGCAACTTAAATACATATACCTTAAATCCCAAAGGGAAGAGCCAAGCCAATGCTTAGCCTCCCATTGGAGGTTTTTACTTACAATAGTTAAATACCTGCAACTTAAATACCTGTACCTTAAATCCCAAAGGGAAGAGCCAAGCCAATGCTTAGCCTCCCATTGGAGGTTTTTACTTACAGTAGTTAAATATTTGCAACTTAAATACCTGTACCTTAAATCCCAAAGGGAAGAGCCAAGCCAATGCTTAGCCTCCCATTGGAGGTTTTTACTTACAGTAGTTAAATACCTGTACCTTAAATCCCAAAGGGAAGAGCCAAGCCAATGCTTAGCCTCCCATTGGAGGTTTTTACTTACAGTAGTTAAATACCTACAACTTAAATACCTGTACCTTAAATCCCAAAGGGAAGAGCCAAGCCAATGCTTAGCCTCCCATTGGAGGTTTTTACTTACAGTAGTTTAAATACTTGCAACTTAAATACATGTACCTTAAATCCCAAAGGGAAGAGCCAAGCCAATGCTAGGCCTCCCATTGGAGGTGTTTATTCACTGTCATGTACTTCCTATAATTTAATTTTTGAATCATCAAACCCAAAAGATGAGTAGGTCGTAATACTGCATAGAAGTCGTTAACACACTCCCTCTTTCGGCTTCAGGGAATCTTTAACACTTAAAAAAATATAACAAATAAAAATATATACCATCCATGCATCCTATTTAAAAAGTGAAAACACAAAAGAGAATACCTTACTAGAGCCTTAGGAATAAACCAAGCTTGAGTTGCCGAATCAGGATATCCATGAAATTAAGGTACCGAAAGGGCATTAGTTTTAATTAACTAGTGTAACCAAGTCCCCGAGCTCATAATCTCTGGTTCGCAGGAATAAATTAGTTCTCCCGCTAATTTATTTAGGTTTCTAATCGACCTACCAAGAACGATTAGTGGCGACTCCAAATTTCAAAATCATTTAAACAAAAACCAAAGTTGCGATTCGGTAGGGCTTGGGAGGGTCCGCGTTAGGTTAATCAAATCTAATTAACCTAATAATCCGTTAAGCCTTTAGAAATAATAAAAATTTTTAGAGGGTCGCGACAGCTTGGCGACTCCACTGGGGAATAGAGATTTTTAATTTTCGAAAAAAGATACCAATTGGAATACTTAAATTTTTTCGAAATTTTAAAAGTCTTAGTGGACTTAGGCCAATGAAAATTTCATGGATATCTCGCTTCTGGCGATCTTGCTTGGGACTCATTCTATAGGTGTTATATGTTTTTGCAGGATGGGAGTTATAAGGGGCGGAGTGTTTGGCTAACCCATTTGTTTTGCAGGCTCGGTGTTGGGATTATGTTTAATTTCACACATTTTTAGAAGCGCTGTTTTGATATCAATTGTTGTGCATGTCTTGCATATTCTGAGGATCACAACACCTGCACACACAAGCGTCTAAACCCAAGTCGCGAAATTTTTCCTAGGTAACCATAGATAGGGATCGAATATGCAAAGCTCTTGCGTCGATTACGCTTGGGTTGACCATATTTTGTCCCGCTCATTATCTGAATTGACAATTCTTCCCATTGTGATTTGATTGCGCGGAGGGTAAGGTTGTCAATTCAGATAGTGGGGGCCTTTTAGGTCCATACCCTGTCTCTCCTTCTTTTATTTTCTAGAGTCCACTCCTCACTTGAGTCATGCGCATGACTTTGTGATTTGCATTTCTCCAAGGTAAAAGTAAGTTCTCTAATTTTATCTTGTATTTATTTTCGGTCGGTCTATGCTAGGTGTTAGTCAGTTTTTGAGCTTGATATTACGACCATTCTTTTAAAAGAAAATAAAAATTAAATTTGTCCCTCATTTCTTTTTATTATTTTTTTTTTGAAAAAAATGATGTGAAAAAATCCCTTCATGGGAATTTTATTAACCAATAAGAGATTTTTGTCATGTTTTTATTACTTCAATAAAAATGAAATTTTCCTGAAAAAATTTTCCTCTGAAAATTTATTTCAATAAAAAGAAAAATTCTTTAAAAAAAAAACTCTAGTAGACATCAAGTGATTTTATCACATTTTTCAAATTATAAAAACTTGCAAGAAAATTCTTCTCGAGAAATTCGCTCATGTTTTTCTAAGAAAAGTTTCTCTAAATAAAATTAGACTAATGTCTCGGGGGAGTTGTATTGACCAATAAGAGATTTTTGTCATGTTTTTCTTGCTTCAATAAAAATGAAATTTTCCTGACAAATTTTCCTCTGAAAATTTATTTCGATAAAAAGAAAAATTCCTTCAAAAAAAAAACTTTGGTAAACATCAAGTGATTTTATCACATTCTTTCAAATTATAAAAACTTGCAACAAAAATTCTTTTCGAGAAATTCGCTCATGTTTTTCTAAGAAAATTTTCTCTAAATAAAATTAGACTAATGTCTCGGGGGAATTTTGTTAACCAATAAAAGATTTCTGTTATGTCTTTCCTGCTTCAATAAAAATAAAATTTTCCTGATAAATTTACCTCTGAAAATTTATTTTGATAAAAAGGAAATTCCTTCAAAGATTTTAGTAAACATCAAGAGATTTTGTCACATTCCTTTAAAAAAATAAAAAAAAGAGTAATAAATCTGCAAAAAAAAATTCTGTATCAGAAATTAACCCATTTCTTCCTAAAGAAATTTTTTTTTTCTGATTTCTCTATAAAATAGAAAAAATAAAATTGGACTAATATAGGAGTCATGGACCGACATTCCTTGTGTCGCATACTAATTATATCCTTTTCTTTTGCAGGGAGATCCTAGATACCCCAGACGGGTGTAAAAATTAAGTTCAATAATATATCAAGAATCATCTTCAGAAATACCAAAAGACGAAAAATACCAAGGCTTCAACCGTTAATTCAGGGGGGCAAACGAACACTGTCTATCTTTGACAGACAGAGTTGTGTCAATCCGTAAACTTGTATGGGCAGTGTATTCTGATATGACGGTGGATTTATACTGATTAAACACGGGGGTATATTTAATGTATTGCAGGGGATCCCGCGTCTTTTGAAAGACAATATGGATTATATAATCAGAAACCATGAAATAAGTACCTTAACCTGATTAAATCAACCAGAGACCGGTCTTAAAATTTTCTCGGATCCGAAACACGTGGAGGGTTTTAGAGGACCGAGGTTTTATTAATGAATGTGGCCCACGGACACTCCCCCGATGCTACAGGTGCCCTATACATACGAGTGGACGCCGAAAGCAACAAAACACGGTTGAAGTGGAGCACGCAACAAATGGCCGAATTTATTGGCACATTGATCGAGTGGTGGCAGCTTTATTAATTTACATGATTGAACGCGGGTCTCTAGGCGGCTGGTGGAAAGCCACACTGAATGCCTCTCTAATGTTCTTGATATCATCGTCTACCGCAACCCACGAGAGCATCATGAAGAAGATTAAACCTAGACGAATACGTCTACTTAATTTCATCGCACGTTCTCGCTTTTTGTCGATGTCCAAAATTAATGCACAAGCTAGAAGTAATCATTTCCCTTTCCCCCATATTAAATGCTCGGAGCCGTTAACCGCACCAAACTCGAAAAAATTAATATCGAGACGAAATCCGCGTAAATATGAAGGGTAAATCCGTATCGTTCCAATTTACCCTTAAATTGCTCTGGTTTTAAATTTGATCCCTTCTATTTTCAGGAATTTGCAAAAGCGACTCGAGAATACAGTCGTATTCAAAAACCAAATTTCCTGGTCGGGCTAAATTGGGGGCAAATCAACTCATGGACATTACCACGGGATGGACAGCTTCGGTTAAAGAAAAATACAAGCGAAAGATCCGAACAATCTCAGACATGGGTAATTCTGTATCGTTCTAATTTACACATAATCATCTCAAGTCTCGAATTGTTTTATTCCATTCTTAACAGGGATTGCAAATTACCTCGAGAAAATACCGTAACATGGCCCAAGGTGATACAACAAGGCTGCGTTATCCACAAGGATTAACCTTTGAAAGGAAAGCCCCATGGACACCTACGGTCCAATGGACCGAATGGTATGAGGGGATGACAGTAGGTCCGAAATGTCCCGAGTTCGATCCCCAAGGGTGGGGAATGTTGTAAGTATTATAAATAAATGAAACAACTTTTTGTGCATTTCTTTTTGCAAACAGGAATACTCGACAAGTAATATCAAAGTCAGTATTTTACCATAGTCTTGCCATAATGGTGAGGCGCCCAACAAAAGTCGAGGAAAATTCAATCTAGCAAAACTGGTAAAAGACTCGTGCAAGGCATTCAAGACGAAGGATAAGTCAGTATCGTTTCCAATTTATCCCTTTTAATACTGGCTGACATGTCTCCTTTTCTTTTTACAGGAAATATTTATACTAACATTTAACATGTTGAAGGAGACAAATCCCAAAAGAAAATTATGATCATCTGACAAGATCTATTTTGGTGAAAAATGGGGCAAATTAATCACAAGTTCTGAAGCAAAAAAAGCAAATACGTCTTCCTTATCTCATTTGATTTCAAGAATAATTTCTCTGCTTTTTGCAGGGGCATTCAACCGCTAAACCACGGCAGTCGCTGTTATTAAGCAAACCGAAATGCTCCATCACCCATATGCTTCATCGCACAGGGGCAAAGTTGAGATGAACCGCCCCTCGACATAAGGAGTAAGCTTCCCAATTTGTTCGGTCCGCCCACATACCAGGGGCAATTCAAATCCGCCTATATTTGCACATTATATAAACACACATTATGCTAAAAAATTGTCACATCCGCATTGTGTTTACACAGTTCATGAATTATGCATGACCATTCCGCGTGTTTAATTTACCAACTCCAACTTAGAGCATAAACTGCACAGGAGACATCAAATGTGCAGAATGGGGCATGACAGGATGAGGAAATGCAAACTATTTCCACACAAGTCTAACATTTTAATCTACGGATAAACATCATTTCCCTAGAGTGAGAGAAAGCCCCTTCGAACTAAAGTCCCCCATTCAGATTACATTCGAGGCGTTCATATTATGAGAACCTCCTTAAATAGAATTGGTAATGCAAACTTGACAGAATAGTTTTGCATGATCCACATTTTGATTGATTGCATCATGAGTTATCACACAGACTACTTCTAATCATTGCCAACTTAGCTGAACAATTTTGTATGAACCAATGAACGCATTGATGAAAATGCTTGCACATGTTAGCTCTAACATTGCCTGACAGGCAACACATTCCCGGTTTTTGAGTTACCTTCAAAAGTCTTGAAATTCATTCGGCGATTATTGAATGAACAAGTCTGGTTGTCGAGAAGACACCAAGCATTTCTTCCAAATTCTCAGGTAAGTATATCTTCAACCTGAACCTTTCAAGAGAATGAATTCTGACGGTTGTTGGGGTACTCGAATCCATTGCGGTATATACAGGTATCCACCTTATTCAATAAAGCATGATTTGTCTCAAGGACAGAATTGTTCGAGACCTTTTGATCTCTGCCTCTTTGATTTATTCCTAAAGCGACAAGAGAATATAATTTGGGTTTGAGCTTCCACAGGATTCCTGGTCTCCCCAGATTTCAGAATGGCACCCTTTGAGGTACACCAAGCCCTTCTTACAGGCAAACCAAGTCCTTCTTACAGGCATAAAGTCCTTCTTACAGGTAAATCAAGTCCTGCTTACAGGCAAACAAAGTCCTTCCTACAGGCAAATCAAGTCCTTCTTACAGGCATAAAGTCCTTCTTACAGGCAAATCAAGTCCTTCTTATAGGCACAAAGTCCTTCTTACAGGCACAAAGTCCTTCTTACAGGCAAATCAAGTCCTTCTTACAGGCACAAAGTCCTTCTTACAGGCAAATCAAGTCCTTCTTACAGGCATAAAGTCCTTCTTACAGGCAAACAGAGTCCTTCTTACATGCAAACAAAGTCCTTCTTACAGGCAAACCAAGACCTTCTTACAGGCAAATTAAGTCCTTCCTACAGGCAAAGCAAGTCCTTTGTACAGGCAAATCAAGTCCTTCTTACAGGCAAATCAAGTCCTTCTTACAGGCACAAAGTCCTTCTTACAGGCAAACCAAGTCCTTCTTACAGGCATAAAGTCCTTGTTACAGGCAAATCAAGTCCTGCTTACAGGCAAACAAAGTCCTTCCTACAGGCAAAGCAAGTCCTTCTTATAGGCAAATCAAGTCCTTCTTACAGGCACAAAGTCCTTCTTACAGGCAAATCAAGTCCTTCTTACAGGCATAAAGTCCTTCTTACAGGCAAATCAAGTCCTTCTTATAGGCACAAAGTCTTTCTTACAGGCATAAAGTCCTTCTTACAGGCAAATCAAGTCCTTCTTACAGGCACAAAGTCTTTCTTACAGGCAAATCAAGTCCTTCTTACAGGCAAATAAAGTCCTTCTTACATGCAAACAAAGTCCTTCTTACAGGCAAACCAAGTCCTTCTTACAGGCAAATTAAGTCCTTCTTACAGGCAAAGCAAGTCCTTCTTACAGGCACAAAGTCCTTCTTACAGGCAAAGTAAGTCCTTCTTACAGGCACAAAGTCCTTCTTACAGGCAAATCAAGTCCTTCTTACAGGTAAATTAAGTCCTTCTTACAAGCACAAAGTCCTTCTTACAGACAAATCAAGTCATTCTTACAGGCATAAAGTCCTTCTTACAGGGAAATCAAGTCCTTCTTACAGGCAAACTAAGTCCTTCTTACAGGCAAACCAAGTCATTCTTATAGGCACAAAGTCCTTCTTAGAGGCAAATCAAGTCCTTCTTATAGGCACAAAGTCCTTCTTACAGGCACAAAGTACTTCTTACAGGCAAATCAAGTCCTTCTTATAGGCAAATTAAGTCCTTCTTACAGGCACAAAGTCCTTCTTACAGGTAAAGTAAGTCCTTCTTACAGGCAAATCAAGTTCTTCTTACAGGCAAATCAAGTCCTTTTTACAGGCAAATCAAGTCCTTCTTACAGGCAAATTAAGTCCTTTTTACAGGCATTAAGTCCTTTTTACAGGCACAAGTCCTTTTTACAGGCACCAAGTCCTTTCTACAGGCACCAAGTCCCTCTTACAGGTATCTCCATGGGGTGACCTACCATACGGGTCAAATCTCAATCAAAATTTAATCAGTAGAATCCTTTTATTAGGAATCTACCATGGTACGACCCACCATACGGGTCAAATGGTATGACCCACCATACGGGTCAAATTTTAATTCAATTTTTAATCAGTAGAATCTTTTTATTAGGAATCTACCATGGGTTGATCCACCATACGGGTTCAAGTTCAACTACCCTAAAGTTTTTTTTATATAACGAATCCTTAGGTTCTCATTTCATTTTCAGTGGAACATTCATGTCACGACTCTTTTTATTTCCATGTATTGAGTCAATTAGAATTCAGGTGTCATCTCGTCTTTGAAATGAACCTCTACCGAGCTTCCTTTCAAAGAGGGGCAGCTGTTGACACCTGATTTTTAATCATTTTTTCTATTGCTAAAGTAATAAAAAAATTCATAAAAATTCATAAAATTGAAAAATCAACTTTGGGGACCTTAGCCAAGCCTAGGGAACCAATTTTGACCAAAAAATGATTTTTCATATTTTTAGTATTTTTACGTATTTTTTATTTATTTATTTTCGAAAATTAATAGAAAATCCATAAAAATTCATAAAATTGAAAAATCAACTTTGGGAACCTTAGCCAAGCCTAGGGAACCAATTTTGACCAAAAAATAATTTTTCATATTTTCGATATTTTTCGATATTTTTTTTTTTGGTAAAGAAATTTTTTTTTTCGATATTTTTATTTTCGAAAATTCATAAAAACAAAAAATTAAGAAAAATGAGAAAATTAAAAAATCAAGTTTGGAGCCTTCGCCAAGCTTAGGCAAATATTTTCGAACAAAAAAATAATTTTTTGTATTTATATATATTGTTTATATATTTTAGAAATTATGAGAATATTTAATAAATAATAGCATTTGAGGTTACAAAAATATATAAAAATAGTCAATATTTTTATTTTAAATCCCTTTTCATGTTGGTTATCACAAATTTAAAAAATCCAATTCGGGGTCGTGTATTCCTTCATGAGCCTAATCTCGAACCGGGTCTAAAAAATTCAATTTGAGTCAATTTATTTTCATTTTTTCACTTTTAGGAGTTGTGACATTGTTCTCTAATATTTCAAATTTTTATATTGGCCCAAATTATACTCAGAATGACTCAATTGTGCAAAAGGGCTTTAATTAAATTCTGCATTATTTTCAGTGGCAAGAAATGAGCTTAAATTTGACATGTGGTGAATTTTGACTAAGTATAGGGAAGGTATGTCATAAATTGTAAGGAGATTTGGACTTAAAGAAATATTTTTTCAGGGACTAAATTGTAAATACTTAAAATTCAAGGACTAGAGTACAAATACCTAACTCTTGAAGGATTATTTTACAAATAATAAAAAGAAGAGTTAGTGGATAAATTAGAATAGAGAAGGGAAGATGAAGAAGAGGAGATGAAGAAGAGAAGTTGGAAAAGAATGGATGGAGAAAATAAGATAAGAATAGAGAAGGGAAGATGGAGATGAAGAAGAGTTAGTAGAGAAATTAGAATGGAAGATAAGAATAGAGAATGGAAGATGGAGATTAAGAAGAGTTAGTGGAGAAATTAGAATGGGAGATAAATATGGAGAAGGGAAGATGAAGATGAAGAAGAGTTAGTGGAGAGATTAGAATGTGAGATAGAGATGGAGAATGGAAGATGAAAATGAAGAAGAGTTAGTGGAGAAATTAGAATGGGAGATAGAGTTAGTGGAAAAATTAGAATGGGAGATAGATGAGTAGGTTATAAAAGGAGGAAGAAGTGAGCTTGAGAAAGGATTCTTGAGAGAGAAAATTTGAAGTGTTTGGGAGAATTTTTTGGAGAGGAAATTTTTGATGTTTGAGAGAGTTTTGGGAGATTGAAGAAAAATTCGAGAAAAAGAAAATACCAAAAGAGAGAGAATTTTGAAGATGATGGGAGTTTAAAGCTAGGGGTTATCATCACAAATTCCTTCATCGATCAATATAAATCAAGAGTTCATCCTCGTTAACGAGCAAGCAAATTCGAGCTAAGTGTTTTTATTTATTCATTTATTTATGATTTTACTCGCAAATTAGCACAAATTGTATACACTTTCTCCATCTCTTTTTTTCCCCATATTTTATGTCAGGAGAAGGATATCTCTACGTCAACAGCAAAAATCTCGTAGAGATGCAAAAATCGGCCCAGACAAGCTCCTAAGCTGTCCACCGATTTCTCAATTGATCTGTGACTAAAAGTCCCTCTTAATTCAAAAGAAACTCTCTATATTGGGAACATAGAGAGCGAAAATCAATTATAGAAATCCCTCCCAAAAAAATGGGAGATAAGTACTCTTTCCACTCTTCTGGTTTTAGGTGCAGATTAGCACATATTTTGTATACTGACACTTCACTTTATTTTATGTCAGGAAGCCGCAGCTCTATATCAATGGTCAACCCTGTGGAAGCACAAAATCGGCTTGGAGGAGTCCTCAAGCGCGCACAAATTTCAAATTGTTGAATCAATTCGTTGTATTTTATTTTAAAGAATTCATACCCCAAAATGGAGAGGACAAAGTCCATCCGCAATTTAAATACCTGCACCATAAATCCCAAAGGGAAGAGCCAAGCCAATGCTTAGCCTCCCATTGGAGGTTTTTACTTACAGTAGTAAAATACCTGCAACTTAAATACATATACCTTAAATCCCAAAGGGAAGAGCCAAGCCAATGCTTAGCCTCCCATTGGAGGTTTTTACTTACAATAGTTAAATACCTGCAACTTAAATACCTGTACCTTAAATCCCAAAGGGAAGAGCCAAGCCAATGCTTAGCCTCCCATTGGAGGTTTTTACTTACAGTAGTTAAATATTTGCAACTTAAATACCTGTACCTTAAATCCCAAAGGGAAGAGCCAAGCCAATGCTTAGCCTCCCATTGGAGGTTTTTACTTACGGTAGTTAAATACCTGTACCTTAAATCCCAAAGGGAAGAGCCAAGCCAATGCTTAGCCTCCCATTGGAGGTTTTTACTTACAGTAGTTAAATACCTACAACTTAAATACCTGTACCTTAAATCCCAAAGGGAAGAGCCAAGCCAATGCTTAGCCTCCCATTGGAGGTTTTTACTTACAGTAGTTTAAATACTTGCAACTTAAATACATGTACCTTAAATCCCAAAGGGAAGAGCCAAGCCAATGCTAGGCCTCCCATTGGAGGTGTTTATTCACTGTCATGTACTTCCTATAATTTAATTTTTGAATCATCAAACCCAAAAGATGAGTAGGTCGTAATACTGCATAGAAGTCGTTAACACACTCCCTCTTTCGGCTTCAGGGAATCTTTAACACTTAAAAAAATATAACAAATAAAAATATATACCATCCATGCATCCTATTTAAAAAGTGAAAACACAAAAGAGAATACCTTACTAGAGCCTTAGGAATAAACCAAGCTTGAGTTGCCGAATCAGGATATCCATGAAATTAAGGTACCGAAAGGGCATTAGTTTTAATTAACTAGTGTAACCAAGTCCCCGAGCTCATAATCTCTGGTTCGCAGGAATAAATTAGTTCTCCCGCTAATTTATTTAGGTTTCTAATCGACCTACCAAGAACGATTAGTGGCGACTCCAAATTTCAAAATCATTTAAACAAAAACCAAAGTTGCGATTCGGTAGGGCTTGGGAGGGTCCGCGTTAGGTTAATCAAATCTAATTAACCTAATAATCCGTTAAGCCTTTAGAAATAATAAAAATTTTTAGAGGGTCGCGACAACCATATTGTACGCATAAATTTAAAACATGGCAAGCACATCTAATGTGAAAAAAAATTTCACCAAAAGTAAATTTATAAATATTTCTAACTCGCAAATGGAAGTGGTATTTGCCGAGGCATTATTAAAACCAATTGAAAAAAAATTATTAACTAATAAATATTCTTCAAAAATTTGCTTAATTATTCTATAAATATTACGTACCGTATACGTTTCATAAAAAATTGCAATAATTCTTTTTTGAATGTTCCAATTATCGTCTATCCAATGACATGTAATACCCATATAATAATGAGTTTGCTAAAGATCACTCCAAATGTCACTACTTATATTTATACGTCCATTGAAAATTACAAAAAAAAAATCCAAATCTTCTTTTCCTTTTTTATATGATTTAAAAATTTGGCGTTTAAGCGTATTTCTCGAAATAAGTTTTGCTTGTGAAATACACGCATTTTGTATAAAAGTATTAAAACCAAAATTTTCACCAAAATTAAGTGATAAATGTTCAACGGCAGCAAATTTAGCTAATTCTTGCTCATAATCATTTTTCTTATAACGAAATAAAGGAGAAGTATTAGAATCGACAAACTTGAAAATTTATTGTTGCATGGTGTCGATCTAGAATTGCATTGGATGTTTGACATCAAATGTTGTCGATATGTTCCATAGTCGCTTCCACTTATAAAGCTGTACATATTTTTAACAATATTTTACATGTAAGGTTGTACTTGTTTCCTTCTATATGTTGCTTGGTGAAGTATTGTCATATGATGGATGTACCCCATCGACTCATCTCCTTTGTTGTTGACGCTTCTTCGGCATTGGTAGTATGATGCAGATTTTCTTGCATTAGGACGTGCTCGATATTGGAAATAACATCGATATCGTCATCGTCATCGTCTCCCCAATGTGCACACTCACGAGGATCATGAGAATAATTGAATTCTTCCAGAATAATCGAGCTCTTTCCTCTTCTACTTGCCATTTTTTGAGAGAATTGAGCGGAAAAAAACTGACAAAATTGAGCAAATTTGAGAAATAAGAGAAGTGACAAAATTTGAGAGAAATTATGAGAAAAAAATAAAAGGTGAAGATGGATATTTATAATAGTTAGGATTATTTAATAAATTTTAAAAAATGAAGTAGATTATTTAATAATTAAAAAAACAACCATATGGTCGTTTGGTTGACCACCCAAACGACTATATAGCCGTTTGGTGGTTCGAAACCGTCGGATTCAAGCCAGTTCTAAAAAAAAAAACCGAATCCGGCCCAGTCAACAAGCCGATGAGGGGCTGGAACCGGTCCATGGCCACCTCTACCGCCAGATCCAACAAGTTTCGAGGTTGACAGCCATAGATGAGCTCAACCTTGTCTATGGCTGGTTGTGGGCTATCTTCATGGCCAAGACGATCAACAGCTGGCAGAGAAAAAATAAAGAAAAGAAAAAATAATTGAAAAGAAAAAGAAAGGTGAAGGAGTGTATGGAGAAAATAGAACGGAAAACGATTTTTTTTAAATAAAGGAAATTATTTTGTTTACTTTTAAAAATATTTTTTATTGGCGAAAAATATTTTTATTGGCTAGTTTATTTTTTGTGAACCAAATACTACAAAATCCAAAAAAAAAATTGTGAAAATTATATTTCGTGAAACGAACAACCCTTAGTTTGCAAGGATAACGATAGCAAAAGGCCAACGTGCATCACCTCTGTACCTTCATCGAATACGCTACGGAAGAGACTCTCTCTCTCTCTCTTTTTTTTTTCCTTTTCCAATACGACGTCGTGGGATCTCATCTCGAGTGGGGCACCCACGTCGTTGTCCACTCCGGGCAATGCAGGTTGCATGCATGGCTGGCGATGAATTCGATTCCACGCAGCCCCATGCGGTCAAAGTCAGATGCTTTGACCATGCCTTAATTAAAGTGAAATTTATTTCTTTTTTTAGAATCGCCATTGGCCACCCTTAATCACAAAGCAAAGCCATTGGAAAATCAAGAGAGACGGCCCCGAGGTTAAGATTGCTTTAATCAATCTTTATCTGCAGCCGTTGTTGACGATCCCCGTGGGTCATTTCAACTTCTCAGCTATCTTGATGGAATATTGACTTTTCCATGCATCTACCAAGTGCGCAAAGACATCAACAGTATCAAAATTTATATATAAGGCTTGTTTTGGTGTTAAATTTTTTATGGATCATTTAACTGTCAATGTTTTTTTAAATAATTATTTAAATGCAAACTTCAATGGACTTTACCGAAAAAACTTACGTGACATTTTTTTTTATTAATAGCCTACTTTAAAGTGGGTCGCAGGAGGATCCCAATCAACAATAAATAAAAAAAAGCCAAAAGTTTAAAAAAATTAAAAACTTCAAAAACAAGCTATAAAGTTTTTTTTTAATATAAAAAAGCCCTTGCCGCCACCCCTTACCATTGCCGGGAATGGCCAAGGCTTGGCAACTCCCGCCGACCATCCCCCACCCCTCGCTGCTTCCCCTTCCCTATGTTTTAATTTTTTTTAGCTTATATTTAATTTAATGTAATTTTTTTTTCAAATTAACTTATTTTTAAGTTAAAAAGTCCACATGAGCTTGAATTTTTTTTTAAAATTTTACACTTGAATTCCACATGCGCCGCTTTTTTTTAATTGCCACATAATGTTTTAAAAGTAATTAAAAAAAGTCATGTAATCAGTTTAGTCGAAATCTCTTGCCGTTGACACTAAAGTGATTATTTTTTTCTCCGATTTGGCACCTAAGTCGGCGAAAATTTTGATATGAAAGTGAGCTCATACACAAACTTTGATACTTATGGTGGGTTTGGCGCATTTTTCCTTTTCATAATTGTGGAGGTGTAGTTGATACTCCCCAATGACAAGAAAACATGTGGATCTCGCTTAACGTGGGCTTTAGGGGAGCCCCTAGCAGAGGTCTCAAGGGAATAGTGCCCCATAGATACCAGAAGGCTTTCATAATTTAAGTTCATATTTTTTTCATTAGCAATTTGAGTTTGGGCCTAAGGATAATTATTATTATGCATATTTTTTTTCGCTTGTAATTGAGTGATGTAACAAGAAGTACGATATATTGATTATAGTGAAATCCCCATGCTGGACATAGCCTTCATTTAAAGTGAATCATGATAAAATCCTGTGTTGATTTTTCTCTTCACGTTGTACACTTTACTTTGTTATGATTGTATGCCGAAACCTAACATCAATGAAGTTTCAGGGTGCCCTCAATTTACGATGAAGGAACCATTAACTTTAGAACTTTCAATTATGCACTGAAATTTGTTCAACAAATGCGATCAAGCCCTTCCTTTTATCTTAGGCATTTCTGCGACTGAAAAATATGAAGCAATTTTTTTAGTCATTTTTTAGGATGCTTGGCGTCGATATGATGACGTCTACTTGGTGCCACGTCAGCAAAATGGACTATGAAATAATAAAAACAAAAGAAGAGGGGGAGAGAGCGATTCGACTATAAGATGAGCCATCAGAAGTTTTGAAAACAAGGATTTGTTTATGCATATATAATGAAAGTACATTGCACTTTTAAGGCCTTTGAGATCTCCCTTTTCTGAGCGGGGGCTTGGTGCTTTTAGCCGAGTAAGCCATAAAATGACTAGTGTACCTACTTTGTAATGGCACCGTTGTCGGGATAATTGTTTAAAAAGTCCTAGGCCTTTCGTACAATAGTCAATTCCATCTCAAATACTTTGGCAATTTGTCAATTTAATTTAAACCTTTGACATATTTCAATTTAATCCTAAATCTTTTAAAAAATTTTCATTTTAATCCTAAATCTTTTAAAAAAATTTCATTTTAATCCTAAACCTATTATTTGGATAATTGACCGTTTAGGACTAAATTGACAAATCATCAAAATATTTATGATTAAATTGGCACAATTAAAATTTTAAGATTACATTGAAAAATCCTCAAAAGGTTTAGGACTAATTTGGCCGTCATGTAATCGGTTTAGGACACCACTGTCCTATTCTTGGAAGAAAAATATTTAGTATCAAGATCGATTTGTGACACTAATAAGTTAAGCGAGGTGACAATGAAAAATACTTGTCGGATATTGAATATAAATAAATAAATTAATTAGATATATAGTTTTTCTAGCAAAATTTTTAACTTCTAATCACGGGCTCAATCCCTGCTACAATGGCCAAATAGTGGCTCGACCCACAAGGCTATCGACCCTTAGAGAGATCGTAGCCATTGAAAGACTCAGCTCACGACACCCAAAGGTGGAGCCTAGACCACAGCTCAGTGCATGGGCCAGCTCAATCCACCCAAGAAGGGCACTTTCGCCCTCAAAGGACACCCGGCAAGAGTATAAAAAAGGAAAGGTTCTATAATCAAAGGCTACGTTTGGTAGTCGGGATGTACTTTCTTGTATTTGGTTCATACCCAACGCATGATAAAGTCATATATAAGAGGGACATAGACTGGAGAAAAATATCCCCTAGGGGAAGTGAGACAAAAGTGGATGGGATTTCTTATATTCATGATATGAAAGTTATCTCGCTCGAATAACAATATTCTTAAATTAAGATAATCAAATAATATTTAAATTTAAATAATCTTTGGATTTTAATATAAAAAAAAATTTCAAAATAACAAAAAAAATAATAGACAATCTTTTTTTGTTTATATATTTAAAGATGGATAGGATTTCTTATATTCATGACATAAAAATTATTTCTCTAGAATAACAATCTTTTTAAATTATAAAACTTAAAAAGAATAACTAAGTGTAAAGAATATTTGGACTTTAATATAAATAGAAATTTCAAAGTAACAAAAAAGCAATGGAAATTTTTTGTTTTTTTAGTTATATCAATATTTAGTTACATATTTAAATTTCTTTCTATTCTTTCATCTATATCAATATATACGTATTTCGAGTATCTATTTTTATTACATAGTTTAGGTATATTGTAAAATTTTACCAAAGAATGATAGAAGGGAATAAGAAAGTAATTAAAAAGAGAGGGAAAGTAATTAAAAAATAAGTGATAAAAATGAAGTAGAAGAATCCTGATTTTAAATGAAAAAAAATTCAACCTTGAAACAAAAATTTCTAATTCACTACATCTTCGTCTTCTTCATATTTCTAGTTCATGTTGAAGTTTCACGATTCCTCTGTAATTCTTTCTTCATGTTAAAGATCCATGACAACGGCGAGAGAATCGAACCTCTTCCTCTTTCGTAGTTCTTTAGTTTACGTCAAAAGTCTATGAAAGTAGCAAAAGAGTCAAAACTCCTCTTTTCCATAGCCCTGTGGTTCATGATGAAGTCTTACCAAGGTGGAGGAGAGTTAAAACACTATACTTTTCAAAATTGTAAAGGAGAATAATCATGTTTTCTCTTTTTTATTAAATTAGCAATTCCATGTTGTTGTACCCGTTTATGTTTCTTGTCATTATCGAACTTTTTTAAGATGTAGATTGTACGATAATTATGAATTAATATATGAAGTTTTTTTTTTGTGTAAGGAGAATTAATTTATGAAGTTTATCTCCATTTGTGGGGAAAATTATCCAAAAATTCATAAATTTTGCCAATTTAGTTATAAACCTTTTAATTTTATCAATTAAGCTTAAATATTTACACGTTTTGTCAATTGAATTCATTCAGTCAATTTTGATCGAAAATTACTAATGTAGACGTTGATCATCCTAAATGGCACAATTGGTTTTGACGTAGATAATTTGTAACAATTTTTAGTATTTTATGAATCTTTTTATTTATTTTTTTCTTTTTATTAATGTGGTTGGCGAGGTTGCTAGCTGACCATCAGAAAAAAAGAAAATAAAAAAAACTAAATAAATAAAAAAATTTATTTTTTTTTAAAATTTTGTTAAAAATTACCACATCAAGGTTAGTTGTGCCACTTAGGTTTATCGGTGTCCAAATCAGTGATTTTCGATCAACATTGATCGGATGGATTCAATCGATAAAATATGAAAAAATTTAATACTCAATTGAAAAATTTAGCGAGTTTATGACTGAATTGGTAAAAGTGTAATAGGTTTAGGATTTTTTGGAAATTTTTTCTTTGTTTGTGCATTTGTTACTTTTTTAACAGTGAATCATGAAAAAATTCTTACCATTTCTATTATTAAATTTTCAAGTTCATTTACATTGATATTCTGCTCATACCAAACAATGGATATACTGGATATGAAAACATTTTACTTTATTAACCAAACAGTGGATTAGATATAGCAAAATACATGCATTTCATATCACATCATATTCAGTGTTATTCTGATTAAAAATCCTAATTATCAAATGTGTCTGATGGCTAAAACAAAGTCTTTTTTGGGAACATCTCTCAATGGAGACTCTCTCTCGTCTGGTCTGTCTTTTTCCTTACCTCCCCTTCTCTCATCCACTAACTTATGCATCCGATGGTCCAATATTATTATGTTCATACCTGCAATAAAACCAAAATTTGTGGAGATCTTTTTTAAGTGTGTATCAATATCATGATCCGTAGATACATAAGAAACTAGACCGGGTACGCACAACATAATAGGATCTGTTATCATGTTCATGGAATTAGTAAGCGCAAAAGTGAAGTGTTTCTAGCAAAAAAAAAAAAAAAGGTCCAAAAGTAAAGTACGAGAGGTAATAAATATTGGTGGTAGCTCATTAATTTCTCAGCAATTTTGGTATAATAGTCAAGTTCAATTTTCCTTTGATTATGCCAACATCACAGGTCTGTAAGGCCCATTAATAACCGTGTGAGACCCTATCTCTACATGGAATATTTGGGTAAAAATATATGATGAAGTCTTTTTTTTATTAGTAATCTATCATCTCCATTTTGTCAATTTGGTGTAGAAAGGTGGCTAATCACCTCGAACATAACTCGCATAACAACAAAAAAAAATGTTGTCAGTCGATTTGAAAGGGACACATTATTTTAAAAGATGATGGATGCAATTTTATAGGAAATCAACCAAATGGAATGCAGATTTCACAGAGATGAATGCTCGGCAGAGCACCATCATACTAGTCTAGATAACCTAAATCCGATAGGATTTCCTTTTCTTTTTGATGTTCTTTAGCCTTCAAGGACTTCTCGACAGCAAATCCGTGCACTTGCCAAAATCCTAAAATCTATCACAAAAATACATTTTAATCTTAAAATTTTTAAAAAGTGTAATTGACTCATAAATCTTGTCACAAAAGTGTAATGAGTTCTAAAACTTTTAGAAACTGCAATCAAGTTCTAAACTTTTCAAAAAGTGAATCAACGAATGTAATTGATTAGATCAATGTGATAAGTTTTAAGATTATTTGTATTTTTTTAAAAGTTTTAGGACTCAATTATACTTTTTGAAATTTTTATGATCTAATTTCACTTTCATAATAAAGTTTTAGGATTTTCAATACACTTATTCCTACAATTTAAGATTTATGTCTGTCCATCCATCCCAAAATGAATGGAGAAACTGTTGACACCTGATTTTTAATCATATTTTCTTTTTTAAAAGTTTTCAGTATTTTTCGGCATTTTTATTTTTTGAAAAATCCATAAAAATTCATAAAATTGAAAAATTAACTTTGGGGACCTTGGCCAAGCCTAGAGAACTAATTTTGACCAAAAAATGATTTTTCATATTTTCAGTATTTTTTAGTATTTTTATTTTCGAAAATTCATGAAAAATAAAGAAAAAATGAGAAAATTGCAAAATCAACTTTGGAAGCCTTGGCCAAGCCTAAGCAACCATTTTTGAACAAAAAATAAATTTTCATATTATATATATTTTTAATTTTTTTTAAAATACAAAAATACTTGAAAATTTTGGAAAAATAACATTTGAAGCAAAACAAATACACAAAGATAGTTAATATTTTTATTTTAAATCTATTTTCATATTGGCCATCGCAAATTCAGAAAAATCCAATTCGAATCACGTGTTCCTTCACGAGTATAATCTCGAATTGGGCATAAACAAATTTAATTTAAGTCAACTTATTTTTAATTTTCACTTTTTATGAGTTGTGACATTGTCTTCTAATATTTTAAATTTTCATCTTAGCTCAATTATACCCAGAATGACTCAATTTTGCAAAAGGGCTTTAATTAAATTCTGCATTATTTTCAGCGGCAAGAAATGAGCTTAAATTTGACATGTGGTAAATTTTGATGTGTCAAAAATTGTGAGGAGATTTGGACTTAAAGAAATATATTTTTTCATGGACTAAATTGCAAATACTTAAAATCTCAAGGACTAGGATGCAAATACCTAACACTTGAGGGATTATTTTGTAACTAACAAAAAGAAGAGTTGGTGGAGAAATTAGAATAGAGAAGGGAAGATGGAGAAGATGAGATGGAGAAGGGAAGATAGAGAAGAAGAGATAGAGAAGGGAAGTTGAAGAAGAAGAGATGGAGAAGAGAAGATGAAGAAAATAAGATAAGAGTAGAGAAGGGAAGATGAGATGAAGAAGAGTTAGTGGAAAATTTAGAATGGAAGATGGATGAGTACATTATAAAAGGAGGAAGAAGTGAGCTTGGGAGGGAGATTTTTAGAGAGAAAATCTTGGATGCTTGAGAGAATTTTGAGAGATTGAAAGAAATTAGAGAGAAAGAAAAAAAGAAGAAGAGAGAATCCTTTTTTCCAAAAGAGAGTCTTGAAGATGGTGAGAGTTTTAATCTAGGTGTTACCATCACCAATTCCTCTACCGATCAACGCAAGTCACAAGTTCATCTCCATCGTTCGAGCCGCAATCTTGATCTATAAGGTGACACGAGATCCGAATTCGGCAATCAAATCTGTTAAATCAGGTAACGATCCTAATTATTAAAATCTTCGAGAATTTCCTTGCCCAAATAAATCAATTTAAATTTCGATTATGTCATGTCATACTCATATGTTTCCATATCTACATGTCGCATTCATACTATAAATTCCTGCAATTTAATTCTTGCACCATAAATCCCAAAGGGAAGAGCCAAGCCAATGCTTAGCCTCCCATTGGAGGTTTTTACTTACAGTAGTTAAATACCTGCAACTTAAATACCTGTACCTTAAATCCCAAAGGAAAGAGCCAAGCCAATGCTTAGCCTCCCATTGGAGGTTTTTACTTACAGTAATTAAATACCTGCAACTTAAATACCTGTACCTTAAATCCCAAAGGGAAGAGCCAAGCCAATGCTTAGCCTCCCATTGGAGGTTTTTACTTACAGTAGTTAAATACCTGCAACTTAAATACCTGTACCTTAAATCCCAAAGGGAAGAGCCAAGCCAATGCTTAGCCTCCCATTGGAGGTTTTTACTTACAGTAGTTAAATACCTGCAACTTAAATACCTGTACCTTAAATCCCAAAGGGAAGAGCCAAGCCAATGCTTAGCCTCCCATTGGAGGTTTTTACTTACAGTAGTTAAATACCTGCAACTTAAATACCTGTACCTTAAATCCCAAAGGGAAGAGCCAAGCCAATGCTTAGCCTCCCATTGGAGGTTTTTACTTACAGTAGTTTAAATACCTGCAGCTTAAATACCTGTACCTTAAATCCCAAAGGGAAGAGTCAAGCCAATGCTAGGCCTCCCATTGGAGGTGTTTATTCACTGTCATATACTTCTTATGATTTAATTTTTGAATCATCAGACCCAAAAGATGAGTAGGTCGTAATACTGCACAGAAGTCGTTAACACACTCCCTCTTTCGACTTCAGGGAATCTTTAACACTTAAAAAATATAACAAATAAAAATATATACCATCCATGCATCCTATTTAAAAAGTGAAAACACAAAAGAGAATACCCTACTAGAGCCTTAGGAATAAACTAAGCCTGAGTTGCCGAATTAGGATATCCATGAAATTAAGGTACCGAAAGGGCATTAGTTTTAATTAACTTGTGTAACCAAGTCCTCGAGCTCATAATCTCTGGTTCGCAGGAATAAATTAGTTCTTCCGCTAATTTATTTAGGTTCCTAATCAACCTACCAAGAATGATTAGTGGCGACTCCAAATTTCAAAATCATTTAAAATAAAAATCCAAAGTCACGATTCGGTAGGGCTTGGGAGGGTCCGCGTTAGGTTAGTCAAATTTAATTGACCTAATAATCCGTTAACCCTTTAAAGTAATTTTTTTTAGAGGGTCGCGACAGAAATCCTCTATTTCTAGAGAAGATGGGAAAAATCGTTGATCTCATTTATGATAGGCTAAATTAAGATGGGATATTCACAATTGGTATTGTGATCAATATTTATTTTGATTTAAACAAATATCAATCCATTTGCACTTGATTTTTTTATCACAAAAAATCTAAAATTTATATGTCTGTGATCAATTTATCCCAAACCAATTTTCTTTATCATGAAAAATCTCAAATTCGTATACTTGTGATAAATATATTCCAAAGTAATTTTTTGATCACGAAAATATCAAATTAGTGTACTTGTGACAAATTTACCTATGTTAGTTTTCGATAAATTTGTAGTCAAATTGCTGAGTTGAATAAAACGTTATAATTAACATGCGTACTAGTTTAAAATTTTTACTTTCCATTTGTTACAAGTATATAAGTTTGTAGTCATTTATGATATTAATCCAATTTAATGGACATTAACGAAGAGTATATTTATTACAACTGTATCAATGTGAAGTTTTGATGGTCAAAAAGTTAGTTTAGGGTAGATTTGTTAATGATTTGAGATTTTTTATGGTTAAAAAATTAATCTAATACAAAATAATCGTATATATTAATTTAAAAATTTTTATGATATTAATTCTTATAATTTTTACACTTCGGCACCTTTCCCCTTCACAGAAGTTTAAGGAAAACATGAAAATATCTAAATCTGGCAAAAAGATGACGATGTCTTTGTTTTTCTCAGACCGGGATAATAAATAAAGAAATTTGACTCTCGTACTCGTACGCTGGCGGCTCCGAGCCAACGTGCTCTTCCGAAGACCAAAAGCAGTAAACTAAAGCAGAGAGAAAGAGCGGGAGGATTATTGGTAGCTACTACTCGTTTTCACATCAGGTGAGAGGGGCAACTTGATTGGCTCCCCTGTCGTCTTCGGGCGCTGCATTTACCATTTCTTCTGTTTCTTTCGACGTAAAACTTTGAGACCGTAAGTCCAAAGCGATAACAGCTACCTGGGTTCTTAGTTTCTCTGAGACCCGCAGTTTTTTTCTTGATCATGGTTGCGAAGAACTCCTTGGTTTTCTTTGTTTTTGCCTTGAGCTGCTTCCGGATGCTTTGGTTGGCTGAACCGAAGGTTTCTCCCCAAGAAGGTGAGTGCAAAATCTTCACTTTTTTTGCGTAGAGGTTCGAGCTTTGGAGCTAATTTAAAGTTTTGTGCTGAGTTTTTCTGAGCTTTGCATTCTTAAGATGATTTGGAGTAGCTAATTTGGCTCTGCATATATCTTTGTTATTGGAATTTTGTGGTGTTCCTCCTTTCTTTAGTGGGTTTGAAGTAGAATGAGATCTGCTGTACAGTAAATTACAACAGAAATGAAAAAGAACAGATCAAACCAGTTCTCTCTTTCCTCACATTTTCCACAATTCATGTTTTGCTTTTCACTATGCTGATTCTGCTGTTTCTTGGGTTGATCTTGGTTGGAGTGGTTTCTCCTCTTGGGTCTGCGTGGTAGGATTACTAAATTTAGTCTCGGAACTTAGAAGAAAATCTACAAACATTTGTTTGGGGTTACCATTGTTTGTTATACTTAATAATTTTCCTGTAAGTTGTCCTGATCTTGCTAATGGTATCAGGCAAATATCCTGATATATTTAATTGGCAACTCAGGTTTCTACCATGACACTAATCTTTTTCCTTTTTCTTCTTTACATGGTTTTGAATGGGATTCAGTGGATGCTCTTCAGCAAATTGCTGCTAAACTGGGGGCCAAGTTTTGGGAATTTGATGACAATTCTTGTAACGTTGTCAAAGTTGGTGTAAAAACAGAAATACCATATGGAGCTGAGAGTACCATTGCTTGCGATTGCAACTTCCCAAATGATACCTTCTGTCATGTCATTAGCATGTATATACTTCTGAGCTTGTTACTCGGATTCAATGCATAGTTTTGCACCTTGAATGGACCAAACAATCCTATTTTATCTATGTATAATCGACAGTCTCTTTAGAAAGGTTGATGTAACTTACTCCAGTAAATAGAGTGAATTTTTCCAGGCTGAACTGAGAATGTTCAGATTCTTAGTTGCAAACACAGAATAGGAGGTGTTACATAGGTGCTGATGAACATTATGCATTAAATGACAAAACATGAAAAGGTTGAGTCCACAATTTTTCTTGTGAAACTAGTTATAGCAAGACTTTGAAAGCTGAGACTGTGACTCAAACGAGAGCCTCACCAGCTATGGATATGAGGAGAAAAGGACCTCTTTTCTGTAGCTGGAATTTGTTTATGTGGACTAGGTAAATATGTATATATTGATTGAGTCAAGAAGCTATTTTTCGCAATATTCATTGGAACGAACCAAGAAGATGCTGACTCTCTCTGTATTATGTTAGAAAAATAATATACAGGATGTTTAGATTGTATTCATCTACCTAATGTTCCCATGCTTAGTGGACTGCCAGCCACCATTGAGTTTAAAATTTGTATACCATCCAATTCCCAACATGACATTTTACAAGATTATTTTAGACAGATAGAGGAGCCTACGGTGCCCATCTGAGCATGAATTGTCCTATAATATGTCAAGTATCTTTTCAAGTACATTCTTTTGTACTTCATTTTACTTTTCGTGCTAATTTTTTAAGAAACATTTACTCAGTCATTATAATTCCTTGTAACCTTTCAAAGGGCAGCTTATATGCAGCATTGGCAAGTATAGTTGAAGGATGTGCTTTACAAATTCAAACAGTTTTTCTTTGCATGCTTGTAGCATTGCTCTTAAGGACATATTTCTGCTGATTGTCTGTGTAGAAATTATTATCATTTGGTTCTTATTTGTGTGGTGTTACTTGAGTTTGTCTAATTTTGGTTTTGATGCTCTGTAGAACTCTCAAGGGCCATAGTCTTCCTGGAATTCTTCCCCCAGAACTTGCTAAGCTTCCTCACCTTAGAGAAATGTGAGACTTTGATAGACTGCTATCATGTTTCTGCAGATATATATTGATATATGGACATGGAATACATATTTTGAAATCCTACTCTACAAATAAATACTATCTTTTTCTTGTAGTGACTTTGCTTATAACTACCTCTATGGGACAATACCTAAGGAGTGGGCTTCTTTGCAGTTGAATTTTATGTAAGATCCTTCTGATAATTCTCTCGTGTACTGGCATCTCATTACCCTTGGTCTAAATAACTGAAGCGATCGATGCAGCTCTGTTCTCGTGAATCGCTTATCTGGGGAAATTCCAAAGACTTTGGGCACTATCACCTCTCTCACGTACCTGTGCGTTTTCAACATCTTTGTCCCTGTTGATTGCAAGTTTGCTAACAGCTGTGATAATGCCTGTAGAAACTCTTGGTTGCCATGATTTCTTTTTGCAGTGAAGCTAGGAACTTAGCATGCAATTTCCTTTTAGGTTATGTTGGTTCATACTATTAGTGATTTCACTGGAGATTTTAAATCAGATGCCTTGAAGCCAACCAATTCTCTGGCAATGTTCCTCCTGAACTCGGAAGTTTGATCAACTTACAAACTCTGTGAGATGCTCCATTGTTTTTTTAATTGTCTGTTGTTCTGATTGCAAGTTTTGAATATGTTAGATGTTGATGAGGTTTTATTCTTGGCATATTATGCTGGCAGGATCCTGTCCTCCAATCAGCTAACTGGAAACTTGCCGACCTCTTTTGCTGGTTTGATAAATCTTACAGATTTGTAAGATGTTGTCATGTTCCTCCCATACTGATTATATATCTTAATTAGTAGTCTGATGACACGTTTTGATTGCATAATGCAGTAGGATAAACGATAATAACTTCAGTGGCAGTATACCAGAGTACATCCAGAACTGGATACAACTCAATAGACTGTAAGATAGTTTGCATTCTTCTAAGCTAGAGATGATGAAGAAAATCAAATAATACTCAATCAAAGCAAGTAACTATCATTTTACATATTGTGATGTGAAGAGAAATGCTCGCAACCGGCCTGGACGGTCCTATTCCAACTGGTGTCTCACTTTTGAATCTCATGATCGACTTGTAAGCACAAATCATTCTGTCATGATCCCGTGAAACTCATATTTGAAAATTTGACGTGCAGTTATCAAGTTGAGAAATTTAGAGCAAGTTCTTATATCTATTTCAGGAGAATTAGTGATATAATCGGTCCCAGACAGCTATTTCCTGATCTCAGTAATATGACAGGCCTCGTAAGATTGTAGGTTTGATTCTCGTTTCACTCATGTTCTCTACTAGGAGATAATTTCGGCATATGTCATGGGGTTTGAGTAACTAATTTGTTACATTGTCAGGGTGCTAAGGAGCTGTAACATGTCTGGGGAGATTCCCTCTTACATCTGGAACTCCAAAGAACTAGAAGTTGTGTAAGTATCACTTGTGCAAGTTGTCGTCTGAAAAATTTCTTTGCTTGCTGTTTGCATCATGTACAGTAAAAATCATGCTAATGTCCACATCACTCATGCTCAATTTTGAAAAGACTTTATAACCATTTTCCACAATCTGAAACATCCTACGGAGAAGCCGGTGCTCATTATTGCAAAACGATAGTGGTTAATCTTGTCTGGGTGTTTGAATGAACTTGGAAGTTTTTTTATTGCCACTGTATGAAAAACAGTAGATGCACAAGTAGGAGTGCCAAAATCATGCTGTGCAAGAGAGCTGGAAGTGCATGATGACATTCCATGACCAAAGGATCTATTCCATTGATGGTGTTACCTCGCATATGCTGGAAGTTAGGTGCGAAATTCAATTGGGACTTTAACTTATACTGATTTTTTCTTTTAATAGGAAACAGTTAACTTGTACTTTTTGTTTATTAACTCAGTTTAACTTAAACTTGATGCATCCTATGGTTGGGTACTGAGAGGGTCCAAAACCAAGTCTCAGACTTGTGGGTTTTGTCATACTTGTTTGTGACTAGGAGCATCCAGCAATTGTACCCTTGTGCGACATCTCCAGCCAGACCATTATATTTTGGGGTGTTTAGAGAAATTAGTTAGTTGAAAGCCGAAAAAAAAAGAAGAATTAGTTAGTTTTGAACCTTTTACTAAATGTATCAGACGCAGATCCTTAACTGCACTTATGTTATTTGATTGTGTCAAATCTAAAGTGGTATATACCAAACTTATGTTTCTATGAAATGTGCAATCGAATGAGGTGCTGTTTTTTAAATAGATTTCTCTAGCTGTTGGAGGCTCTATACTCAATCAGAACAAATACGACAAAAAGTCAGGCATTAACGCACCAATACAGAATTGCCCCCTGTATGGTTGTCCACATTTTCTTCTGATCTGCAATGGTGGACTATTCTGAGTGCCTAGAAAAGATCCTTGAAAGTGAACATTTTTCCCCACAACCAAGACATGGACTACTGCTACTTCCTAGTTGTACTTTACAATGGACATTCTGTGTGAGTTGCAATATGATAAATATGTATAATTCATAACCTCAAAGGATTTGCTTCCCACTCCTGATTAACAGCCACAAAACAGTACTTGACTGACATCGCCAAGCCATTAAGGCAATAAAGCATGCATCCTTTGTTTATTTGTTTTCACTGAAGTTACCAATATGGGCAGGGGGTTTTCTTGGTAGGATGTTTGGCATTAATTTTTGCATCTGGTTAAGTTTGTGTACATAGTGTCTTCTCAATGTTACTACCCTCGGATTATGTTCCATGCACAAGAGTTAGAACTTGCTGTGCTATATAAGATTTCTCTTTTCAGTTTTTGGAGTAATATTGCGCAATATTATGCATACAAACACTCATATTCTCCATTCAACAGGGATCTCAGCTTCAACAAATTAGTTGGTGAAATCCCAGCAACAATCACTGCAAAGAGTGTGAGATTTATGTAAGTCTGTGTCCTGTGCATTGTATGAGCTATAGTGAAATGAGTGGTGACATGAATGTGGAAGTGGAGATCTTTTGATGGAATTCTTTCTTAATAGAATCGAATTAAAAGAGAAGAATTGAGCCATGTGATCACCACCTATATTGGTGTTCTTAATTTAAGCCACGTTGTACAAAACCCAACATGCTTGTAGTAGAAAATGTTCCAACCTCAAATGGGACATTCAATCTGTAACTACGTCACAATATATATTCAGATGCATGAATAAGTTTTGTATTTTTTGTTCTTTTTTGTGCTCAATTTTATTCTTCGTCAGTGCTAAACACCAGATTTTGTTTTGGCTAGCTTTCTAACAGGCAATAATCTGAGTGGACAAGTGCCAGACTCAATCTTGAAGGATGGAACTAGTGTGTATGTTTTGTTCCTACCAATGTTGATTTTTCAAAATTACTTTCCGATTTTTTGGTTTGCCCTCTTTTTCTTATTTATGATACATTTGCTGTGAAATCTTCATCTCAAGATAAAATTACCGAATGTTTTTTGTCGCGCGGATGCAGCGATCTATCTTACAACAACTTTGCATGGCAAAGCTCTGAGGAACCAGCTTGTCAGGACAACTTGTGAGGATTCTTGTGGTTTTTCCACGATAAGTCATAGTGTTATAACTTAAGAAATCTCATAAGTCAGTTTTTCCTCATTTGTCAGGAACCTAAACTTGAACCTATTCAAAAGCTCTTCACAAGAAAACAACTTGTAAGATTTCTTGGCTTTTTTCCCTCACTTTACACTTTCTTTACTTGCTTTAGACTTTTAATTTGTTATTTTTGCTAGCTCTGTTCAAACAATTATTTCCTTGATTCATTTTCAAATCTGGAAGACTTATTTTTTACTGTTGGTTTGTGTCCCTACTCTGCCGCAGAAGTAGAGCTGTTCCATGCTTGGACAACTTCCACTGTTCTCGCTGTAAGTATGTTTCCATGAGCTGCAGAACATGAATTGGACACAATGCCATTATGTGTTAAAACTTCCAATCAAGATACGTATGGCTCAACAACGGCCTTTACAACTGAATGGTTACATCAATATTTCTCTATTGGAAAATGAGAAAGTTTTTTTCACGGTTCATGGACGGGGTCTCTCATTATCTTGTTCGTAAGATGCTGAGCATTCTTTTTGTAAAATTTTGTGATACCATTGCCAACGGGAAAAGTATAAAAAAAGCCATAAACCTATTGCATTAGTGCCAATTCAGTCCTAAAATTTTTGCATTTGTGCCAATTGAGTTAATTTAGCTAAGTTTTTCCAGAAATCGATGGTCCTACATGACACATGACACAGCTGGTACTGATGTGGATATTTTTTTAATATTATTTTAATGTTATTAAATATTTTAAATATTATTTAATATTTTAAATAATGTTTCATTTCTTTTTCTTTTTCTTTTTTTGGCGAGGGTTGTTGACCCCAATTGTCAAAAAGCCACGAGCCCTCGCCTAGATTTGGCAAGGGTCGGGTTGGGTGAGGGCTACGATAGCTTCACTTGGGGACGGAGAGGGTTGCTGGCCCCCAATCAAAAGAAAAAAAGAAAGTGCAAGAAAAAAGAAGAAAAAGAGAGAAAATAAAAAATATTATAAAATATTAACATATTATTAAAAAATATTAAAATAATATTAAAAAATATCCACATCAGCGCTAGTTGTACCACGTAGGACGACCTATGTTCACGTCAGCGATTTTCGATCAAAATTGGCCGGATTTGGTACAAATGTAAAACGTTTATGACTGAATTGGCATCAATAAGATTTAAGAATAAATTGGCACTAATGCAAAAAAGTTTAAGATTGAATTGACATCAATAAAAAGTTTAGGACTGAATTGACATCAATGCAATAGATTTAGGACTTTTTTGACACTTTTCCCCACTGTCAACTATTTTACAAGTTTAAATTATTAGATGAAGTGGCGATTTAACATTTCAATTCTTAAACACTCCTCTCCCATAGGTTGGACTTTGGTCTACAACTATAGTGTGGAAATATAATATAAGGAGGCAAATAAAGGCTTCATAAGATGTGTATTTAGGACCTTTTGCTCTAATACCATATGAAATTTTGTATGAGCACTACCGACTGTTTTAAGGTTTAACCTATTAGATTAAGACGTGATTTAATGGTTAAATTTGTTGAGATATTTTTGCCGGCTTTCTCATTTAAGGTGCATCCATTTATTTTGCTGAAGTTCAACCTTGTCCTGACAGATTCGAGTTGCCAACATGTTAACTGTGGCGGACAAGATGCAAACATCAAGGAAAATAAACAGAGTGTTCTGTATGAAGGAGATGGAAAGGTCGATGGGGGTACTGCATTATACTTCTTCGATGGGGATCGGAATTGGGGATTCAGTAGCACGGGTGACTTCATGGACGACAATGATTACCAAAATAAACTATACACTGTATCTTTACCAGATGCAAATATGGATGTTCTGGATAGAACAGCAAGAATCTCTCCGCTTTCACTTACCTACTTCTTTTATTGCTTAAGAAATGGACAGTACACTGTACGTTTGCAGTTTGCCGAAATTCAGTTCACCACTGACAATGTGTTTAACAGTCTTGGGAATCGACTTTTCGATATATACATTCAGGTAGTTCCTCATGTTACTGTTGCGTCTTGTGCTTTATACATCTTTGGAGCTGGACATTCCTCTTAACGCGTTACATTGTCACAGGACAAATTAGTCTGGAAGGATTTTAATATCAAAGATGAGGCAGGTGGGGTTGAAAAACCTGCAGTGGAGTTTTTTAATGTCAATGTGACTAATAATATGCTGGAGGTCCGATTTTTTTGGGTTGGTAAAGGAACAACCAGAATTCCTCGTCGAAGTGTTTATGGTCCTCTAGTATCAGCAATTTCTGTTGTCTCTGGTGAGTCAATTGTTTATATCTTTCCTTTGTGTATAATTGCACAAGAAGTCACTAAATATTTTGCACAAAATTGTTGCGATAAACCAAAAGAGTGCAATTTTGTCTTTCCTTTGCATTGACCGTCTACTACTATTGGAGTCCAACTGGTTCATTATAATTTGGTCCAGATGAATAAGAGTACTTATCTGGTGAGACGTTACCCACCACAACTTAGGAATAAACCAGTGTCTATTATATGCACCAACTTACGGTATTACCGTGTACCCATAGGTGTTATATGTTTTTGCGTAGCTTTCTCTTTGCTGGTCCAGTTTTAATATGTGTGACTAGACCTTTCAAATTGTTTAAGGTGGATTGAATATGTTTGGGAGGCATAATCTGGTCAAATTTTATGGGCATTTGGTTTTCTTCAGAAACATTATGCTTCTGCTTTTGTTGAGTGCTTAAGTGATGAAGCACACTTGCTTTTGTGGCTTCTTATCGAATGACGGGTCTGTAATGATCAATATAGAAAAAAATTTCAATATATATCTTACTTTAGTCAAACTGCTACAGTATAACGTGCTGGAAAAAGTGCACCTGCTGCTTTCCTCTGTGCCAAGAGTAGATCTCAGTCTTCTCTTTTCTCCTCCATGAAAGCTGAATTAGATCAAATATGTGTGTGTGATAATATATCGGCGGTATGAAACCATACATAGACACGGATATAACATACCGCTGTGTCTTGTATTTTCAATTGAGGGCAGAAAGGACCTAAGGAGTATTTGTTTAAACCTATTTTTTATGTTAAATGAGATCATACATTAAAATGTAAGATGAAGTTGGTTTTAAAAGCAAAAAAAAAAAAAAAAAAGGATTTCTCTCCTTTCCCCTTTTCATCCATTACAAATGAAGTTTCCATAGATTCTTCACCCATAGTATAATCTAAAATTGCACTCTTCCCTTGCTATTTCTCCTTATGCTTTGTCCAGAAGTAGTGTGATTTCTTTACTTCTTTCATTGGGCAGGTTTTGAAGCTTGCTCTAGTCATGGAAAAAGGAGAATTGATTCTATCTTCATAGGAGTTGGAGTCTCATGCTTTGTTTTCTTCGTGCTGGCCATCCTTTGGTGGAAAGGGTACTTGTCTGGAAAAAAGGGGAGAAGAACTTCTGCAGGTTATATCATGAATCCCTCCCTTTCAACGTAAATCATTTGTATATAAGTTTAGATGAAATCCTTTTTCAAGGCCAAATATATGTGTGTGTATGTATGCATAGACACTTCAAAAGAGACAAACAGAAACACAGAGCTGTATTAATTCATGCATGTTCCTTTCTACATGTTTCTCGACTTCGATTCCTGCATTCTTTATTATGCTACTCCTCAAGTAGCAAGGTTTTCTCAATGTGTCCAGGAACATATGTATTTTCTTTAAGAAAAAGATTGTTCAACTGGAAAATAATGGATATATATAATCTTAAGCTGCATTGCTACGAGATTTTCCTTTGTATAGAACTATTTCCCACTGATTTTTTGAAATCCTTGTCCAGACGACAGCAAAGGATTGGATCTGCAAACACGGACTTATTCTTTGCAGCAAATTAAAGCAGCAACTAATGATTTTGATCCTGCTTCTAAGATTGGAGAGGGTGGCTTTGGTCCTGTATACAAGGTGTAAAATTGCTATATTTATCTCCACAATAAAAAAGTTACCCCTTGGTTTGCTTCTAAAGAAACTGTAAGTTATTTTGGTATGCAGGGTCAATTACCTGATGGTACTGTGGTAGCAGTGAAACAGCTCTCGTCCAGATCGAAGCAAGGGAATCGCGAATTCTTGAATGAGATAGGAATGATTTCTTGTTTACATCACCCAAACCTTGTCAAGCTTCACGGCTGTTGCATCGAAGGGGATCAGCTGTTGCTGCTCTATGAGTATATGGAGAACAATAGTCTCTACCGTGCTATGTTTGGTGAGTTTATGAATTTTTCAATGGTAGTTCTTGCTAATCCTCATGCCATGTTATCAAATCTAGGTGTATAGAAAATGAATGGGTATTTTGTAGGTCCACAGAACTATCAACTTCAATTTGACTGGCCTACGAGGCTTAAAATCTGCATTGGGGTGGCTAAAGGTCTAGCCTTTCTTCATGAAGAATCCAGATTTAGAATTATTCATCGAGATATCAAAGCCACAAACGTACTGCTGGATCAGGAACTAAACCCCAAAATATCTGACTTCGGATTGGCTAGGCTTGACGAAGTGGAAAGGACTCATATTAGCACCAAGGTTGCCGGAACAGTGTGAGTTGCCATGTCCATGGCAGAATATCACAAAAACCATATTGACTCGTTCTTCTATGTATGACATTGATGTCTGATGAAATATTGACCTAGGAACTTATGTCCTTACTTGCAGAGGATACGTGGCGCCAGAATATGCCCTATGGGGGTACCTCACCTATAAAGCAGATGTGTACAGCTTTGGAGTTCTCGTATTGGAAATTGTTAGTGGTAAAAGCAACAACAGTTTTGTGCCAAAGGAAGAGTGCCTTTGCCTCTTGGATTGGGTAAGTTCTTCTCCTTATTAACTGCCACTGGCGCTTCTTATGATGAACTGTCTAATGAGATGGCTTGGTATGATGAGATTCATGAGAGGAGCTTTTACTTGCGCTGTCATGTTGAGAAAATCTCAACTTTTAAATTATGTAGGTGTTGATGGGGCTTTTTACGCAAATGGGTTAAACAATTTATCTTTTTATGGATTTAGGTTTCACGGCTAAAAAATAACAGGAAAGGGACTGCCGAACAAGCCCCCGTTCGGCGCTTCAAGCGCCGAACAAAAAAAAAATAAAAAAAAAACAACCAAAACCCTTGTTCGGCAGTTGAACTGCCGAACAAGGATTTTTGTTATTATTTTTTTATTTTTTTTCCTTGTTCGGCAGTTGAACTGCCGAACAAGGAAAAGTGGGTGGGGGGAAGGGGGTGGGTTAAAAAAAATTAAAAAATTCGTAAAAAATTATAAAAAAGAAAAAATACCAAAAAAATTCTAAAAAATTTTGATAAATTCCAAAAATTAGGAAATTGACCATTTTAATGAGTCGGTCCTATTTTTGATGGTTTTCCCTTTTAGACTTTTCGAAATGACGATTTTGCCCCTTACAGGCAAATTGTCTCGAAAAATTTCAAAAGTTTCCAAAAAAAATTTCAAAAATTAGTAAATGGGTCACTTTAATTGGCCAATCTTACTTTTAAGGATTTTTCTTATCTATTTTTTCAAAATGATGATTTTGCCCCTTATGGAAAAAAAGTATTCACAAAAAAAATATTCCATCATAAATATTTTTCTCATCAATCGTTACCTGTTCATTTTCTTGCAGGAAATCTGGGTTAGACACATAATTCGAATGTGACGCTGACTCATTATGAGCAAAACCCATATAAACCAAAATTATGTATTATTATGAATTTGATGTACTAGAACTTTTTACATCATAAATATGATATTGTTATGTGTTGACATCGTTGAATCTATAGGCATTGAAAAATCATATTTAGAAGCTTTAACGAAGCCTGAGGATCCAATTTGAAAGAAAAGTAATTTTTGAAATTTGTCGTAAATTTTTCGTAAATTTTAATATTATTTTCCATATTAAGAAAATATCTGAAAATAAGAAAATAGATACCGTAGACTACAAATATGAAGAAATTGCCAAAATTTTATTTTAAAAACCTTTCCATGTTGGACCATTTAAAATACTGACTATTTTTTTCGTGAACATTTTTTTTTTCCATAAGGGGCAAAATCATCATTTTGAAAAGATAGATGAGAAAAATTCTTAAAAGTAGGATTGACCAATTAAAATGGCCTATTTACTAATTTTTGGAATTTTTTTTGGAAACTTTTGAAATTTTTCGAGACAATTTGCTCGTAAGGGGCAAAATCGTCATTTCGAAATGTCTAAAAGGGAAAACCATCAAAAATATGACCGACTCGTTAAAATAGTCAATTTCCTAATTTTTGAAATTTTTGAAAATTTTTTAGAATTTTTTTGGTTTTTTTCTTTTTTTATGAATTTTTTAATTTTTTATTTGAACCCCCCACACTTTTTCCTTGTTCGGCACTATAAGTGCCGAACAAGGGTGTTTTTTAGTTTTTTTTTTATGTTTTTTTGTTGTTCAGCACTTATAGTGCCGAACAAGGCTTTTTTTTATTATTTTTTTCTTTTTTGTTGTTCGGCGCTTGAAGCGCCGAACAAGGGCTTGTTCGGCACCCCTAGCGCCGAACAAGCCCCTTTCTCGAAAATTTTTCGCCGCAGAACCCAAATCCGTAAAAAGATAAAATTTTTAATCCATTTTCGTAAAAAGCCCGTGTTGATGATAGAATTTTTTGGGCATTTTCATTATTAAATTTAATAAAGGTGCTTGCCGCATTACAAAATGGCCCTAAACACAGTATGGTAACCCATTTGTTCTCTGCTGAAGATACTAATGCTATTCTTGCAGGCCTGTCAATTGCAACAATCTGGCAACTTGATGGGACTTGTGGATGAGAAGTTGAAGCCTGAGATTGATCGAGGAGAAGCAGAAATGGTCATCAAAGTAGTTCTATTGTGCACCAATGCTTCTCCATCACTAAGACCGACAATGTCCGAGGTGGTGAACATGCTTGAAGGAAGAGCAACTATTCCAGATTTGGTCCCAGGACCAGGCAGGTACAGTGAGGACCTAAGGTTCAAGGCTATGAGAGACCTTCACCAGCACACGCAAGGTCGAAGCATGAGCGGAAGCCAATTGGGGAACATGACATCAGGGAATGTGACTGCGGTACACACTTTTGGTTCGACTTCCGTATCCAGCCACAATGAATGTGTGGAGATTAAACCAGAATCAAGACCATATTTAGCGTAAGTGTCTGTTCTGTTAGATTTAGCAATTTTGCAGCTGCATCAGCGAAGCTCGCGGTGTGTGTACAAATGTTATGTCACGGCTCATAATCATCATGTGCTGGTTAGATGGTGATGCATAGAAGGATGCATCATCTGTACGATATTTTCCTTTATAGTAGTCAAGATGTTTTTCTCTTGCCTTACCTTCTCCTATTCACCAGGGTCGTTCTTATTGTGATGACTATCATGTAAACATGTTCCGTTCAGTTGTGTAGAGTTGCTAGTTTTATTCTCCTTGAATTCATCTGCTCCTGCAATTTGACTTTTTACTGAGAGCATTTTCCTGATATTTTTCGAAACATACAGATAGTGTTGTATTGATCAATGCACACAAATTTTCCTAACTGAGTGATATTTTAGTTTTTGATTGGAAAATCAATGACTAGTTTCCAGTGGTGGTACGTGCATTTTTTTTTTCTGCTTTAGGAAAATGTACTTTACATATCTTCAGTTCTTAGTGATTGACTTGACCGGACAGCGGCAATGGTGCATCGATGCTTCTTGTTGATGGTGGAAGTGCCGACTGACAATATAAGGAGTTCGAAAACATAAATCGTTGTCCAAAAGCTCATCTTTTTCTTCACTGATTTTCCGGAACAAATTCGAGCACAGAAAAAACAGGAGAAAGTATGAACTGCTTTGCCGATAGCATTTCTTCATTGTAAGCAATATTGATTGTCTTCCTGCACATTCTGAATGGAGCTTGCAAACTTATGCAAGAGATGACAACATGATGTAACTTAATTAAGCAACAGCTTATCATGAATGAGAAAAAGTTCAAACAAAAAAAAAAGGATTAATATAACGGAAAACTTCAAATTGGTACATCTGTAATAAATATACTCTAAGCTAGTTTTTTTAATCATAAAAAATTCGTAATTGGTGCACTTGTAACAAATTTACCTTCCGTCAGTTTTTATTAAATATTACTTTTCAAATTACTAAGTTGGATGAAACGTGACAATTAATGGATGTATCGATTTAGGGTTTTTATCCTTCGTTTGTTATGGATGTATTGGTTTGGAAATTTTTTGTGAGATTAACCTAATTTAATACATATTAATAAAGGGTGAATTTGTCATTGATATATTAGTTTTGAGGTTTTTTGCTGTAAAAAAATAGTTTGGGGTAAAATTATTTCAGGTATATTAGTTTAGAGTTTTTTACGGTCTAAAGAGAATTTATTGCAAGTGTATCGATTTGAAATTATTAGTAATATTAATCCAAAAACGAAAAAAGGAAGAAAGGTTAAAAAATCCAAAAGTGGAGTAGAAACATACCGAACATTCAAAGCCGGACCTTGTTGAACTTTTATTAGTCCACTCATGTTGGCGTACTGCCAAAAAAGCAGTAGTATTTGACTTTCGTTGTCTTCTTACCGAACGATGGAGCAGCGTCACTTCTTCATTTTCTTTTCCTCTGCTTCTTTGTTCGTTTGCCTCAAGGAGACCAGTCAACCCAGAATCCTCCATTCATAAAAACAACGCGGTTTTCGAGTTATTGCAGTCAAAAGCCACCCTTGGAACGAACAAAGAAACCAGCACCGAGCTGCCAAGTCCAATCTTTAGCCCACCACAAACCCACCAAAAGAGAATTCACCCTTTTCAACCCCTCTGAGAGATTCCTTCATGGGATTTAACACCCCACTGTATTGTTCCCATTATACCCATCATCAGCAGCATCGTTTCTTGATCTCTTTCTTGCATCAATGAAAGATCCTGACTCGATGGAAAGCTTGAGCTTGAGCCCGGATGATGCCTTGACCGCCACCCTCTTCAACTCTGTTCAGGCCCTGGGCAGGGGATTTGATGTCACTTCTGATATCAGGCTCCTTTATTGCAAGGGTGCTCCTGGGTCTAGGCTTGTGGTTCTTGACGATGATCGTGTGAGGGATCTTGTGGTGTCCGATGGTGTTGTCCTGCCGAGTGTGTCCGCTGATATTGAGTGCTCACGGGGGAGAGGGAAGATTGAGAGGACTAGTGTCTGTAGCTTCCATGAGGTGAGGGTTTCTTGATCTTGAATTCTGGGTCATGCTCTTTCTTTTTCTTGATTGATTTGTGGATTATTTCGGGGATGAACTTGTGGGCATGTTTGTCTTGCTTCTTGGTGGCTTGTGGGCGTTGGGATTTCGTTGTGGCATGCTCTAACTTTTGATTTTGAAACTGCATCTGAGGACATGATGGATATGCAGAATCTTTTGTTGCTTCCAAATTGGCTTGTGTATTTGCGCACAAAAAGTTAGCAAGTCTTGCTTAGTTTTATTCATTGATCTATGGTAGTGGGAGAATTTGTGGTTTGCTTCAGTTTCCTATTTCTTTGGTTTTTCTGAGTGAGAACAAACTCTTGCACTTGCTGCAGTTTTATGTTTATGTGGAGAGAATGAAATGTTAGGCTTTAGCAGGATATGAAAACCGACATTTCGTTTAGCAATGTGAAGAGCACGTGTCTTTTTACGTCAAGCCAATGGTACGGCGAGCACTGCCATCTTCCAAGCTTACACAGCTTGCTCAAGCTGCCTACTTGTTTTTCATTCAGGGATGGTACCCCTTTGGTTTCCTAGTAAAAAAGAATATTAAGATGGATCTATTGAACTAATGCTGAGTCCTTGGTGGTCGGGGAACTCATGCAGCTTAAATGTTTGACAATGATTCCCTTCCAGTCTTTGGTTATATGAAATCAGGGATTGTTGAGATTGGTAGCATGCGTGTTGTCATATCCAGAACACACCAGAGCAGATCCTCGTGTAGTTGAGTTGAGAAGTTGCCATCCACTTGGGAAGATAGTAAAAATTAAGTCAAGTTGAAGGAGCTCTTAGAGGGCTATTGAACTAAAAGAATCTTGAGTGAGATGAGAAGAATTAAGATTGAGATGGGAAGAGAATAGATGAGAAGGAGATCGAAGAGGAGATAGTTGAGAGAGAATATTGCTTCTGCATTTCTTTCGTTAAGGAAAATAGCAAAAGAAATGAGCTTATATCTGCTCTTACAACTTCCCATTGGCATAATAGGCAGTAGAACTCCAACAAGCCATCGTAATAGCAATTTTGTTATTACTCTCTAACTAACAGCTGACAACCATCATTCTCTCATTAAGCCCCTCGTATGATTTATTCACTCATATTACTCTGGGATATGACATGTTGCAGAAGCTGGTCAGAAAATTTTGCCTTGTATTCTCATTCTCAATGCAGATTTACTTAGAGTTATGGTGTTTGTCGCATTCAACTTGACTATGTATTCAAGGAAAGTAGTTTTCAGTGGGGGCACTAAAGTTGACTGAAAAATATAGAGTACTCAAACTTTGTAAGCACCAGGACTGGGCTGCAGTTCGAGGGAGCAGTTATAACTGAAACTGTCTCATACAGTGTTTTACATCTCTGTCCTTTTGCTGAGGTCAATTCACTTGGTTTGCTGTGGGTGTGGTTTGGGAATCTGAATTAATAGTAGTGAGATAAAGACCAAACTCTCAAAGCAGTTTTTTTGACCTGATAACTAGTAGAGTTGAATTTAAGTTTCATCTCCCTGAGTTTTCTGAATTTTTTGAACCTGGACAGCGAGGTAGTGATCATGGAAGGGTGTGACGGTGAGCTAAATTCTGGCTTTGTTTGTACTATGATGCACAGGGTATTGGGCACTAAATTTTGCACATGAGATTACTGCATGAAAAAGTTTACTGGCTGGAGTGCTTTTGCTTTTTTCTCTTTGCATGTTACTATGTTAGTAATAATAGTGCTAGGTATATGGAGACTGGTTTCAAAAATGGTTTACTAAGTAATGTGGCAGATTCTTATTGGGTGTCGAACGTGGCCTAGTGGTTTAAAAGACCTCCTACAGTCTACCATGTTACTTTGTAAACCTATGTGTACACTGGTGTTAGTACACCTTGCATTACTCATGTTAGTAATTACTGGAAACATTGGGTGATATTGGCTGAATTCCTTCTAGATAAGGTAATTTGGGTTCTGACATCCCGGACAATAATTGATTGTAATGTCAATTCTGTATATTATAAGTAATTTAGATGGCAATTTTTAGTGTTGATCATTTCATATAAAATTTTGCTCTAGCCAGAAAGGGCAGGAGAAGATGTAAAAGATGTGAAATGAGACAATAAGTAAAGATTTCATGCATTCAGAGTTTCAAAAGACTTGATAAAGAATCAACTGCAATGGTAAAAGGACCATATGGCGACTCCACTTTGTGGGATGAGGCTTATTCTGTGGTTTTTTGCTGCTTTCTATTATGCAGTTTCAAGTTTCAACTTCCTTCTTGTTCCAAGGGTTATCTGGTTTAGTACATCCCCAAATCATTCAATTGGTCACACTTTGAAACTTTTTTAGGTTATTGCTTTCACAGCATTGGCAAGGATAAGATGATGAAAGCTCTGTTCCTTAGAATGGGGCTGCAATATACACCTCATCTTTTGATTATCTTTACCTCTTTATGAATTTAATTTGACAAAATTATACTGGAAATATACAATCTGATGAGACGTGGCATACCATTTTTAGCAACCATAAACTATCTAAATTGACATGTTTAAGTGTTGAGAGCCATTACAAGCTCATTCTTCTGTGATACTTCTTGTGCAGTGCCTTAACTACAACATGTATGGCATTATCAGAAGTGCTCATGTCAAGACCTGCATAATCTGGTTATAATAGGCTAGGAGACTACAGTAGCTGTTTAATTGTTGAGACAGTAGAAATGAGATGGAGAGAAAAATAGGGTTAGAATGTGTTTGCATAAAAACTAATATTGCATATATTCATTGACACTAGATAACCCTTGAAAATCCATATGACAAAGATCACGACGTAAATTACATCTAATAAGCTTATCATACTCTAGCTATCATTGAGGTCAAATTGTAAGATTGCCAATTGCACCTGAATGTTTGGACTATTAAATACAGTGATGAACACACAAAAAAGTTCCACTTGCATCAACTGTGTTCTACATGTGAAATTCTATTGATTGAGTCATAAGGGGATATGTTACTGGAAAAGAAAGGGGCTGGAATAGTTGCTTAAGAGGGGAAACCATAATTTGTGTTGAAGTTTGAAGCTAGGATTGTAGGAGAAAGGATATTAAAGACAGGTTTTCTACCCCTCTTTCATTTCTAATAAACAACTCAGTACTCATTAGTACACTCAACAAAGCTATCCATGGGGTATAGACTTCTGAAACTATAGCTAATGCTTTGGGTACTTTAGAAAATTCTTTCACATTTGGTGCTATTTTTAATCTGGTGACTTTAATTTGGCTATTTTTACATTTGAAATGGTTTGAATTTTAATTGGCTCTGGGACTTATCCTTCAATTGCTATCTGTTGGTGTTTTCATTTGGGCGGTTGACAGAGTGACTCAATTGAATCATTATAAAAGTAACATGACTTGGATCAAGATATGATATGTAGATCTTTTTTGAACATCATTACAAAATTCAATAATAAATAAAGTCATTTACTCCAAAAACTTATGATAAAAAGCTCTCCAAGAGCCAACTCTTTGAGGCGGAGGAATCTTTTCCCTTTCTTTTCTTTTTCCTTTGCAACTTGCATGATGCCCTATATGCCAGATGGGGCCAGACAAGAATTGTTGACTTCTCACCCTTAAATGCATATAATATAGATCGTTTTGCATCTTTCTTGCATCATGAATGAACTCCCTGTCCACATATCTGTTCTTGTGGATGGTCTTGATTCTTTTTTGGCTGATAACTCCGATGGGTGGCTTCACTAAGACTATTACTGTCAAAATTTCAGATGGCCGAATATTTTAATGACCAATCAGGTATATCAGGATCAACACCACTAGGAAGCTTCAATGCCATGTTCAATTTTACCGGCTCTTGGCAAGTTGATGCAGCATCTACAAAGTCACTTTCCATGGTTGGGTACTTCATTCCCTTGTTTAAGGTTGAATTGACAAAGCTTAAGTTGGTTTTACGGGAGGAAATCAAGCGTGCTGTTCCCTACTCATGGGATCCTGCTTCTTTGGCTAGGTAATCGTTCATAACCTATCTTGCTTGTACATTCTGTTCCAATTTACTATTTACACACTTGGTGCTTCTCGCTTACGCACTTTAAACTGTGTCTCTATCTTGATCACAGTAATTAACAAGTCCAAATTAATAAATATGCCAATTCATACCCTCCATATGAGTGGAGTGCATTATGAAGCTTTAGTTCCATCTTAATGCATCCATCTTTTTATGCAGAAATAATTCTTTGATTCATCTGCTAAGATTGAATACGAATGTGGAATTTTCCAAATAAGCTAAATCTTGAAGCTTTAGATACTTAGAATCTTTTACTATTATCCTCTTGCGCGGAATTTTAAGTCTTGCCACTTTTCTAACACGAATCTCTATTCCTAATCAATTGGCCTGAATGGAGCATTAGAAGATCTTCACTCAAGGCGACCAAAGCATCTCAAACAAGCCTTTTCCATCTATATCTTTGATTGTGTTAAATTTAAGTTTATCGTGCCTCTAGAACAGTTATTATGAGAAACTTGTAAACAACGGAACGCTTTTTCCTCTCTATTTAAAGAAAATTGCTGAGAACACCTGGACTTACTTGGGAAAAATCAAGCTATATTTTATCTAATCAAAAGTAGCAATATTTCCAAAATTAGTGTGTGCCTCATTCCATCCTGTAATGAGGCTTTATGTGGTGAGTTCAAACTGAACGTACATCATGAGTTTGAGTTATATGTTGATTATTCTAATATTGATACCTCTACAGTTTAAATTTTTGCTCGGGAAATGCTGGGCTTCCCTGGTTTCCCTTGTATCCGTCTCTGCTAATTCTATTGATGTATCTGCATGAAGTCACGGGAGTAATTCAAGTTAGCCCCCAACTTCCTCATCCTTTGTTTTCGTTTTCATCTTCAGCTTTATCGAGAACTTTGGTACCCATATTGTTACTTCTGCAACTGTCGGTGGAAGAGATGTTGTTTATATCAGGCAGCATCAATCATCTTCTTTGTCAACATCAGACATTGAAAGTTATGTAAAAGACATTGAGAGCCATCGGTTTCAAGAATCCAGAAATCAACCAAGTGCAGGCCTCCCAAAATACAAAGACAAGGTGAGTATCAGAATGTTGCTTAGTCCAAAAATTCTCTTTTCCATGGTAGAAATTTTCCTCATAAACTTGCAAGAGTCCAACAGTGGACAAAGTGAATATGACCTTCATTTTTTTTTAACACTCCAAAAGACTGTATTCAAATTCTGTCACGTGATATTCTCCTCATTTTGGAAGCACTGATCATGTAAGACTTCCAATTATTTTCTGCAGGATGTCACAATAATCTTTAGGAGGCGAGGCGGTGATGATCTTGAGCAGAATCAGGCTAAGTGGGCCGACACTGTAAGATTAGCACCAGACGTGATTAACATGACATTTACACCCATTGTTAAACTTCTGGAAGGAGTGCCTGGGATAAAGCACTTGGCCCGTGCTATAGACTTATATTTGGAATGTGAGTGGTCATTTTCCTGTAGCTGTTCATTAGTTTCATTGATTGGTAAAGGCAATGCTTCTTAAGGTTTTACTGATCTTTGGTTTTATTATGAACATTATTGAGGTTCAACAAGCTCTTAGATGAGAAACATGTTATTTGAAGTATATTTTAGTACAACACCTATTTCTGAGGATTGGTGGAGTCTCCTGTAGACATGTATGAACCCAGATCAGAAAAAATAGATCGCTAATTTAGTGAGCTTCTGAGGTTCTGTACTTTCCCTATTGTAATGGCTTAAAATGAGTGATTTTTTAACACGATGCAGATATGGGAACTTAAATCAGCTTAATTTCTTGATGAATTCTGTCCAGTTAATTTCACCTATTCCGTTGCATTTCTGATAAGTGGCAGAAACTTCAAAACTTCCTTGAAAACATTTAATTTCTACAAATTTGTGATTAGATATGTTAGGGGACTAATGAATTTCTTGTTTTTGTGTGGAGATGAGAATGTCTGCATCTGATTTTACTTTACATAATCGAATATGTGCAACTTGTTTGTTGTTCCAACCAGATAAACCTCCGATTGAAGATCTACAGTATTTTTTGGATTTTCAAATTGCTCGTGTCTGGGCTCCGGAACAGAAGAATCTTCAAAGGAAAGAGCCCGTCTGTTCATTCCTCCAGTTCAGCTTGATGGGTCCTAAGCTATACATTAGTCCAGATCAGGTATGTTACGATTTTATCAAGTAGGAAATATTACAAAAGCAGATAACACAGGAAGATACCTTATAGTACGAGGGAAAAAATGCAATAAAAGTGAAGGATTACTTATTTGGCTAGCTCAAATGACGAACTAAATGCAATAAAAGTGAAGGATTACTTATTTGGCTAGCTCAAATGACGAACTTTTAATTTCAATCTGTTTGAAGTCCACTAACTGCAGTTGCCCAGAAGAGAGAAATAAATGAGCTTCTATGTTCATCAGTATCTAGCTTGAATTTTTTAATGTTTAGTTCACAGCATACCTACTCATTAAACTAAATAAAGATGAAAAAGCAAAGAAGTTGTCCAAAATTGTAAGAAGTGCAAATCAAATGCACCGGTACCATATTGAAATATTTCTATTTGCTGTCACGACCATTGACTAATCCATTCATTCAAACCCAGCGATATCTCCATGTTCCTGAATAAATTGCTAAGATTGCATATTCCTATCTGATTTGGTAATTTTTCGGTCAGATGATGTTCCTTATTGTTCTTTTTCAGGTGACCGTTGGTCGTAAGCCTGTGACAGGGTTGAGACTTACAATTGAGGGGAGCAAGCAAAACCGGCTTGCTATCCATTTGCAACACCTGGTTTCTCTTCCCAAAGTTCTCCAACCCCATTGGGACACGCACATGGCGATTGGTGCTCCCAAGTGGCAAGGCCCTGAGGAGCAGGACAGCCGTTGGTTCGAGCCAATCAAGTGGAAGAACTTTTCCCATGTCAGCACCGCACCAATAGAGCACACGGAGACCAGCATTGGCGATCTCTCGGGGGTCCACATCGTCACGGGGGCTCAACTCGGTGTTTGGGACTTTGGGTCCAAGAACGTACTGCACCTTAAACTCCTCTTTTCCAAGGTCCCAGGTTGTACGATAAGGCGGTCTGTATGGGATCACAGCCCCGCGAATGCATCTTTGCTAAAGAATGACGGCGCTTCCTCATCAGCATCTAAGGATAAGGTGACCAGTGACAAAAAGGAAGACAGTTCAAATAAACCCGGAAAACTGGTGAAGATTGTGGACATGACGGAAATGTCCAAGGGCCCACAAGATATTCCCGGTCACTGGTTGGTTACGGGGGCAAAACTAGGAGTTGATAAGGGAAAGATCCTGTTACGCATAAAGTACTCGCTGTTGAACTACTGATTCATGGTGTATTATCCGGTAGGCTGATTTTCTTTTTTTCGGGTGGTGCTTAGCGTAGAGAAATGCATTCTTTGCACAGGTGATCAGCTTGAATTGTTCTGTACATTCTTTTTTTGTATGCCCTTTTTCTGGTCATCTATTGGTGATGCAGAATTATTGACAATTATGTTCCGTTTATTCACAAATCAAACTTAGTGGCTGCTGGATAAGAACACTGCTGTGTAAAAGTGGTTCATTTCATTATGCAGACCAAAGTCGTGATTGTTTCCCGAATAGCCGTTGTACTACTGTAGTCTACTTCTGTAACAAGCAGATTCTTTGGTTTTGGTATCACAATTTCAATTAGAACGAAAGGGGAACAGCGGGGGAAAGAACAGAAGAAAGAATTGAGTTCTGTAAGAGTGAATATGGCGGAATAACCGGTCGCATCAGACACACCTAAGCCTCTTTCCGTGCTTGTCTTTTGCGATTGTCTTGAGGCTACCATGTCGCACTAGATGCGGAACCATGGACTGCGTGTGAAAGATCATCAAGGAATAATCGTGGACTGCATGTCAAAGATCGTCATGGAATCATCAGACGCACCTAAGCCAATCGCGTTGCAGCCGCTGTATATGAAATTTCTTGTCAAATCTGACTAGCATTAGTTCTTTGTTATTGCCAAACTTTTGGAGGAGCGTCAGTTCATTTCTTGTGTTCCCATCAAACAGAAGCCAACATTTCCAGGAATACAATTTCGGCAGAAGCGCGTTCCCAGCGGGAATCATGGGTTTTGGACGTCCTCCGCCCGTTTGACCAGCAACTTTTAGCAAGAAAGTCGACCTACGAGTTGACTTCACCGGACCACCCCCCCCTATCTTGAGCTACCGTCGTGGGTATCACGGTTGGAAAATATGGTGGAATGCCATGAAAACAGAATCAGACTTTCAAGCATGCTAAAACTCTCTTTTAAGGGTTTATTTGCCCCACAAAGTTATTAATGATTTTCGACAAATATCCTCCAACATGCAACAAAGTCTCAGATGGAAAATTTCTAAAAAAAGTTCTAAATCTATTGTAATTATGCCAATTTAATTTTAAATTTTTTTCTACGATTCAGTCCTAAAACTTTTATAATTATTTCGATTCAGTCCATCTAGCGAATTTTCGCTCGCTAGCGACATAATATTTTTAAATATTTTTTTCTTATTTTCTTTTTCTTTTTCCTTTTTTGCGCTCCCCTCTTCTTTCTCTGTTCCGGCCATCGACCGCAGGACGGCCGTGCGAGGCCTGACCTCGCCATGGCTGGGCGGGTTCGAGTCTCGCAGTGGTTGGGCAATGCTCGCCTCGCTAGCCCAGATCTGAGACCGTGAGCGTGCTTTAGAGAGCTGGGAAGCTAGAGAATTTTCTAGTGTAGATGGTGGTCAAAGATCACCGAGTGCGAAGACGGTGGCAAGCTAGAGAATTTCCTTTGGTAAAGAACACGGGCTTCATAGGACCCCGCGCAATTCGGTTGTTTCCTTGTCTTAGCGAAGCGCAATTGGGACCCTAACCGAGATTTGCCACTAGGCCGATGATTTCCTGCTCAACATCCATCTGTAGTTCACTCTCTCGCCAATTGTCCCAAGCCCCGCCATGGTTGGGCGAGACTCGATCTCACTCAGCTCTGGGCTGGTGAGGATCGACCTCTCCTAGATTTGGGTTGGCGAGGTGAGACTTGCCCGACCAATGTGAGGAAGGCTATCCTTCGGTCCATTGCCGGAGCCAAGGAAGCAGATGACCGAAGCTGGGGAAGAAAATGGGAGAAGGAAAAAAGAAAAGAAAAGAAAAGAAAAAAAGGAAACGTATTTAAAAAATATATCAAAAATTCAAAAAATATTAGATTGCCGATCGGCCGGTGTCCATGTCAATGCTGCTAGCCAAAATTCATCGGATGGATTGAATTGACTTAATTACAAAAGGTTTAGATTTTTTTTTATAACCGAGGTGTCCGCATGGCCAGCGAGTTTGTGCTCAAACCAGCGGTGAAGCACGACTAATCTTCGGAAGAACCCGCAGACCCCACAACCGCGGATCCCCGGTTAAGTCACCTAGCGCTGAAAAGTTTTGAACCTAGGAACTCTCGTGAAAAAAACTGAGCGCAAATCAACTCGGCCACCAGATGGTGGGTCAAAAGGTTTAGAATTGAATCGGCAAAAAAAAAAAAAAAATTTAAGGACTGAATCGACACAATTACAATAAATTTAGAATTTTAAAAAAATAATTTTCTCCAATTCCGATGATTCTTTAGGATTTTTCTAGGGAAACAATTGGAAATAACAGCTTTGTATCTTTTGAGAAAACGAAAATAGAGGTTCAAATCGTAAAAATAAACAAAATCTCTAAATATATAATAGTCAAAGGAAGACAGAAAAAAAGAATTGGGTTCCGTAAGAGTGAACCCAACTGAATAATCGGTCGCATCCGACACACCTAATCCTCTTTCTGTTCTTCTTCTTCTTTTTTTTTTTTTTTGGTGATTGTCTTGAGGCTACCAAGTCGCACTCGATTCGGAATCATGGACTGAGTATGGGAGATCATCATGGGATGATCAGACCCAACTAAGCCAATAGCTTTGCAGCCACTGCATATGAAATTCCTAGTCAAACGCGGCCAGCATTAGTTCTTTATTACTGCCAAACTTTTGGAGGGTCAGTTTATTTCTCGTTTAACGGTCAAACGGAAGCCGACATTTCCAGGAAAAACCATTTCAGCAGAAGCACGGTGATGTTTGGACATCCACAGAGGGAGCCATGCGTTTTGGAAGTCCTCCGCCCGTTTGACCGGCAACTTTTGGCAAGAAAGTCGACCTCCGAGTTGACTTCACTGGACTCACCCACCGCCCCCTTCCCCCAATTCCCCAATCTCGAACTACCGCCGCGGCGAACCCCGTTGAAAAATATGGTCGAATTGCGAAGAATAACGGAATCAGACTTTGAAGTGACCTCACCGGATCCGCCCACCCCTCTCCCCCCTCAATCTCGAGCTACCTTCGCGGCTAACACCGTTGAAAAATATGGTCGAATGCGAAGAATAATAGAATCGGACTTTGAGCGATGCTAATATTAATCGGATTTTGAGGCGTGCGAACATTTTCTTTAAGGATTCATTTGCCTCGTAACGTTGCTAATGGTTTTCGGCAAATATCCTCCGACATACAATAAAGTCTCGGTGAGAATGGTAAATCTCAACTCTGATAATTCTCCAGGATCAACGGCTTTGTATCTTTTGAGAAAACGAAAATAGAAGTTCGAGTTTTGAGAATAAGCAAAATCTCTTAGTCGCAAGAAGACATTTTCGCGTTTCCTAACAGTAATTCGGTCACAACTCTTCGTGTCCGAAGAATAATTTATTTGGATGCACCTCTCCGTGACACACTTATTCATGTTCGTAGAACAGTTGATTAGAACGCACCTCTCCGTGTCCGTAGAATAGTTAATTTTGGATACAACTGTCCGAAAACTATCTTGTCTGAAAAATTACAACTCTTGAACATATAATAATTAATTAAAATTCGAGAAAAAGTTTAACAAAATAACTGCAATTCCTACGTGAACAAAGAAACAGTCACAATGTTTCATTATCGTTAGGAATTAATAGTTTATTTTTTATCATAATTTCAAAAAATAGAAAATAAAGTGATTTTTTATAAGTGCATAATTATCCGCAAAGTGCAAAGTGCAACTAATAACCGTGGACCCTCACGCGGGTATAGTAGGGCTTAACCCACTTGCTCATTTTTTCTATTTTAAAAGACTACAGTAGCCTTCTAACTAATAAAGTGACTTGCACTCTTCTTTTTATATCTTACGTGAGATTAGAAAAAGACTTTTTCCTTATTTGTTTTCGCAAACAAACTTCAACGATGATAACCTCGAAATGAAATTTTTTAGAGTTGCCACAGTTGGACCGCGGAATTTTTTTTTTTTAATTCCCCCCTCGGTCAGAATTGGAAACTTGAACTAGTTGAAAAATGGTGGCGATAACGATATACTGTGAAAATTTGGCTCCCCGTTCCCCCTCTTTCGAACTCCATAGGTCAACGAATTCCGTCTTCGTTGCACTAGGACGATCAACATGTGAGATCTTATCGTCAATGAGACCTACCATACGAAGTTTCCGCAATCGACGCTTCTTGTCGACTCAGAGCTTGACCTGACAAATCAATGAAGCATTCAAGAGGTCTTATTTTTCTCTGTCCTCATGAATTTCGAGCAAGCATTTGTTGACCAAACGCTCACACTAAAGACCTAGAATCTGCATGACCGGGGTAAGTTTGCTGTGTTTAAGGACGAAGACTGAAAGGAATCATCATGCTTACACAATGTCACTTGATTTACAAATTGGAGCATTTTCATGGAGTTAAGATGTCGTTTTCACTAAAGACATCATCACGACCAAGTCCACCGGTCGTCTCTTACACGTTCGGCAGCAACATCATCAACAAGAAGATGCAATCATAACCCGACGACAAAGTGGGCATTGCTGTACTTCTATAAATGCAAACTAGCAAAAGAGGCCTAGACTCTAAATCTCATCAGTGACTGCCCGTTTGAACTTCAAGAGCCAAATGGACCTCGAAACAACGGTCTGAATGTTGTCCCTTCAAGTTCACGGCCTTCCTTGTTAATTTTGCTTGTCATGCTGAGGGTGATATGTTCTATTTACAGGAGAAGCCGGAGCTCGTCCAAGGGAAGGTGGATTGGAAGGGAAGAACGGCTATGAAGCATAAACATGGAGGAATGCGAACTGGTTTGCTTATTCTCGGTATGGCATCATATTTGTGCCACTTAATGATTCAAGCGAGTTGAATGCGTAGTCTTTAGCTTAGTGAATTACAGTTCGAAGTCAGGTGAAAGTTGGCACCGAAACACCTCAGAGGGAGGAACAGAATTTTGGACTATGAGTTCATGCTGTGATTATACCGTGAACTCCACCACGCATGACCATTCAAACGTTTCTTTATTTGCTTTATCCAGATGGTTCTTGAATGGTTTATGTTCTGATGATTTCATCTATTGTCGCAGCCGCATTCGGCTTTGAGCAGATGGCGACTGTTGCGCTGGCTGCGAACTTGGTGACATACTTCAATGGGGTCTTGCACTTTGACTTGGCCGATGCCGCCAACCAGCTCACCAGCTTCCTGGGCTCTTCCTACATTCTTTCCCTTGCCGTGGCTGCCTTAGCAGACATATACATTGGCAGATTGAATGCCACTCTCATTTCAGGCTGCGTCGAATTCCTGGTATAAATTTCACGGGCATCTATTTCTCTTGAACATGTGGCAATCAAATGAACTGCATCTCGGCAATTATGACGATCATCATCTTCTTTTGTTCTGTTCAGGGACTGGCATTACTCACTGTACAAGCTCACTTTCCTGGGCTTCGGCCTCCAACGTGCAACATCTTCGATCCTACTTCTCACTGCGAAAAAGTTGGGGGCGGAAATGCTGCCCTCTTCTTCATCGCATTGTACCTATTGGCTGTTGGTTCAGCCGGAATCAAAGCCGCGCTGCTGCCCCATGGAGCCGACCAGTTTGACGAGAAGGACCCTAGGGAAGCAAGGAGCATGTCGAGCTTCTTCAACTTGGTGTTGCTAATAGCGTCTCTTGGCGGGGCGGCTAGCTTGACACTCATCGTGTGGGTACAGGACAACAAAGGATGGGACCGGGGCTTCGGGTTATCTACTGTGGCCATGTTCTTGGCCTTGGTGTTATTCACAGTAGGACTGCCGATGCACCGGATACAGCCCGTTCAAGGAACCAGTACAATCGTTGAAATCGTCCAGGTCTATGAAGGTTCCTAAATTGGCTTTGTCCTAACTTATGATCGTTCAGGGCTCTAATTGTGGCTGCTCTCTCTCATGGCTCTCAGGTATATGTTGCCGCGATTCGTAATAGAAAGCTTCAACTCCCTGAGGACCCAGCGGAGCTGTACGAGATTGACAGAGATGCAGAAGCTGCTGCAGATGAAGAATTTCTGCCTCACAGAGATACTTTCAGGTCGTCGCACATAACTTTCCCTACGAGGAAAAGAACATTATTCAAGTTCATGATCTCCTCATAAATCGTATCAATGGAATCTCAGGTTCCTAGACAAGGCAGCTGTGAAGGAAACGCCAGCACTGCAACACAGGCAATCTGAAACTCCGAACCCGTGGAAGCTGTGCCGGATGACCCAAGTGGAGAGCGCAAAAATCGTGCTCGGCATGGTTCCAATCTTCTGCTGCACCATAATCATGACCCTTTGCCTGGCTCAGCTCCAGACCTTCTCCATCCAACAGGGCCTAACAATGGATACAAGAATAGGTTCCTTGAATATCCCGCCCGCCTCACTCCCCGTCATCCCAGTATCCTTCCTCATCTTCATAGTCCCTGTCTACGACCGGGTGTTCGTCCCGTTTGCCAGGAAAATCACAGGCCACCCGACAGGCATAACCCACCTGCAGAGAATAGGCGTCGGGCTTGTTCTATCAGCGATCTCGATGGCCGTGGCTGCGATTGTGGAGGTGAAGCGGAAAAAGGTGGCCCGCGACCATGGCATGCTTGATGCGAGACCTGTCGCTCAGCCGCTGCCCATCAGCGTGTTCTGGCTTTCCTTCCAGTACTTCATCTTTGGGATCGCTGACTTGTTCACGTACGTTGGGCTCCTCGAGTTATTCTACTCCGAGGCACCAAAGGGGATCAAGTCGCTCTCGACCTGCTTCATGTGGTGTTCCATGGCGCTTGGGTTTTTCTGCAGCAGCATATTGGTCAAGATTGTGAACAGGGCAACAGAGGCCGCGACCAGGAGTGGAGGTTGGCTTGCAGGGAACAACATTAACAGGAACCATTTGAATCTGTTCTTTTTGCTGCTCTCAATCCTGAGCACTAGCAACTTCTTCGTATACCTGTTTGTTGCTAGCAGGTACAAGTATAGGCCTCGAATAATGCCTGTTGTCTCCAACTAGATGAACCAAATTAGGAAGACAACAATTCATGGAGATCTGTGTTGATAAGTGTGACTATTGTGTCGTGTCTTAAATTGCATGTGTTTTATGTTCGTTCGCGTACATTTCTTCTGGCAAAAAGAAAATGAAGGGTACAATTTCAAGTAGCTGGTTTTTTTCATCTTTGAACATGACGATAGACAATTGCACTGTTTTCATTAACCTTCTTTGTGACGATTTGGAGCGATGATGGCGGGCTATGGTAGACGGGTCAAGAGGGCCTCGATAAGGAATGACTCCTACCGGGTTTCTACGATGGCAAAGGGTGCCGTAATGAATCGGATTGTGGACAGAATAGAGAGACAACGGTTACGAGATATATAGGTGAAAATTGAACTTTAACCTTGCGGAGGTGCGTGTTGACATAACGGTAAAACTTAGCTTTAGAATTCCAAAATTGAGCGTGTTGTGAAAATACTAAGAGGATGGGTGACCTCTTGGGAAGGTATCCACATTACGCTCAAGGAAAAAATTATGAGGCTCAACATGAAACAGGTCAAAGCAGATACTACCTTAGTGAATTAATCCATGATGTCCCAATCTTAGCGCAACATTGGCAATGGTTTGACTTTTTAGTTTGCATCCAGGCAAAATTCCTTGATTGAAGGTGTTTTCAACTAAAAGAAAATAGTGTTTGACAATTGCTATTTTGGAACATTTTTTTCAAAGAAATTGTAAAATAAACCAAAATTCAAAAGAAGAACAAGAAGAAGACGGGGAAGTGTAGAGGTGGGCAACTCCTTGTCATGGGGTCACCGGACCATAATTGCATCGTCGTAGGGGCAGCCGGACTCTAGCTAGGCCTCATTGGCATTGCACGACTCTAGGCAAGGCGTCATCGGGTTGTGTGACCTAGGTAAGATTTATGTCTTGTTCGGACGACTCCAGCTTGCTCTCTCTCTCATCTGACATTGAATTGGCAAAGGTGGGCTTAGTCAAGGTCACTCAGTGGAAATTCCAAACAAGAGCTCGAAGTGGGATCCTTTCATCAAAAGAAGGCTCAAAGTGGACACCGTCTCAAATAAGGATCCTAAGTAACCAATTTATCCATGTCCAGGGCAATTCTCGTCCAAATACAATTTTCTTTGTTTTTCTTTTTCTTTCTCTTTGTTTCATGTTCTCGTTTTCTTTTTCTTTCATCATCTTCCTCACGCCTCTTTCCCTCCACCTCGCCTCCATCTTTTGTTGGACATATTGTTAATATAGTCCAAAATAATATGCTCACATACAAGCCCAATAGGTGAAAGCATGCTTGTTTGGGTCCATATGGGCTGGAGCCCAATAGCTTGCATATTAACTCTAGGGTTTCCTAAGCTGGAGGTAACACTGAAGAGCATTCCAAATTTTGATGTCTCTTGGTGTAATACTTCAAGCACCCAATACTCTCTCAAACCCACATACTCCAACAATCTTGAAGTATTAGATCCGTATGTCGGATTTGAGCGAATAAGGTGTCTACTCGAAGATCTCGTCAAGACGAACTCGCAGGTATAATTTATTTTCGATTTCAAATGTCGGATTGACCGGGATCTGAGTTTGAAGTTCCGGTGGCAGAAATCTTTGAGTCAAAAGTCCAGAAATTATAGCCAATTTTAGAAGCTGAGACCACTTGGGCTTTGTTCTACTCATCGATACGAACGTTTTGAGTAGTCATTCGCGTCAAACGGAGGTCGGACGACGGAGATACGGCAATCGGAAGTTTCAGCGCGTTTCCGGTGACGGGAATTTCTGCAGAATCTTTGATTCAAAAGCCCAGAAATTATAGCCAATTTCAGAGGTTGATACCACTTGGGGTTTGTTCTACTCGTCAAGGCGAACTTTTTGAGTGGTCATTTGTATCAAACGGAGGTCAGACGACGAAGATACGACAAGCCGAAGTTTCTGACGCTTTCTTGGTGATGGGATTTCCCCGAAATCTTTGATTCAAAAGCCCAGAATTTACAGCCAATTTCAGAGGGTGAAACCACTTGGGTTTTGTTTTACTCGTCAAGACGAACATTTTGAGTGGTCACTCGTCTCAAACGGAGGTCGGACGAAGGAGATACGGCGATCAGAAGTTTCCCACACGTTATGGCGACGGGATTGCTCCGGCGACGGGAATTTTCCGGCGATCGGATTTTTTCCGGCGAGCTTCGGTGACGAGGGCAGTTCATCTTAAGGTTTTTGGGCGTTGCGGATCCAATTTTGGGGTCTGTTTTGCCAAATTCCACCCCTACAAAGCTCTAAGGACTTCAAGGTGCACTCTTTCTAACACTTTGCTTTGATTAAAATGGCAAAGCGTAGTTCCTATGATATTATAAAGCTGCAATCGTTTGATGTCATTGAGTTTCATGGCTGGAAATTACACGTTCAATTTGGCATGAAAGAACGTGAAATATTCTACACTGTTTTGAGTGACTTTGCATCTACCGTCGAAGATGTGGACAAATATCAATGGAACAAAGATGAAGATTTTTGTAGAGATTACTTGTTGAACTCTCTAAATCCTCGTCTAGCTATGACTTATAGTGAGTATAAGACGGCGAAAGAGATATGGGATCACTTGAATGCTCAGTTTCAAAAACAAGAGGGGCTCTCTAAAACCCTCTTAGCAGAGAAATTCTTTGACTTTAAGTTCAACATGAATTCAAGTGTCACTTCTCAGTTAATTGAACTTGAGAATATGAGGAACAAGCTGAAAGATGATAAATCTGATATGTCTGATAATCTCTTTGTCGGTCTTGTTTTGAGTAAGTTACCTGCTGAATGGAGTTCTTTCAAGACTGAAATACACAGACTGAAAGAACAGATGGGACTAGATGAATTAAAGAGGTATATTCACATTGAGGATCAAAACAGTTCTAGGAAGAGTTTGGAACAAGTTGGACAACAAAAGTCGGTTGCCAACTTAGTTTCATATTCCAATAAACCGAAAAATGTCCAAGTCACCGAAAGGCGAATCCTCTTCACAGTTAGAGGCCAAAAAGACTATTTTCAAAAAGAAGAAGAAGGGAAAGTGCCATAACTGTGGAAAGTGGGGTCACTGGGCAGCAGAGTGTAAACTACCAAAGAAGCCAAAGAACAACACACCACAAAATGAGGCTAATATGCTAACTAGTGAGACTCAGCCTCAAGCCTTCATTGGAATGATGAAAAATGGAAAGGCTAGTATCTCTTCTGAGTGGTGGTTGGATAGTGGCGCTACTTGTCATGCTGCAAATGACAAGAACCTACTCACTGAAGTCACAGAATTGAAAGACACCGTGGAAAATTGCAATGGTGGTGAGGCAGAAGTGACTCATACTGGAACCGCAAATTTGGTGCTTTCTTCAGGTAAATTACTAACTCTGAAACATGTTAGAGTAGTACCTTTACTTAAGAAGAATTTGATATCTATGAGTTTACTTGATAAAGCTGGTATGTCCTTTTCAACTATGAATGGTGGAGTAACTTTATCTGTTAACTCATGTTATTTCGGTTGTGCATTCATGGTTAATGGTATGTACAGGTTGAGTTTAGATACTGATAGCATAAACCATGTGAGTTCTACTCTGATTGATCCAAAGTTACTGCACAATAGACTTGGACATGTGAACTACAGGAAAATGCAACATCTAGCTAAAACTCACAACATTCCATTGGATACTTCTATTCGATTTGACAAATGTGAAGTGTGTCTACAGGCTAAGATCACTAGAAAACCTTTTAAGTCGGTTTCTAAAAGCACACAACTTGTTGAGCTGATACATTCTGATCTTTGTGATTTTAGAAATTACGTCACTAGAGGAGGTCGGAAGTATCTGATAACATTCATAGACGATTTTTCTAGATATTGTCATATCTATTTATTGAAATCGAAAGATGGGGGTTTTGAAAAGTTTAAGATTTTCAAGTCTAGAGTAGAAAATCAACTCAACTTGAAAATTAAAAGGTTTAGGAGTGATAGAGGAGGAGAATATACAATGACAGGGTTCAAAGAATTTTGTGTTTTAGAGAGCATAATACTTGAAACCACTACTCCTTACTCACCCCAATCAAATGGTATTGCTGAACGTAAGAATAGAACGTTAACTGAAATGTTAAATTCTATGTTACTTACAGCTGGCATGCCTTCCTCCTACTGGGGAGAAGCGGTTTTAACTGCTAATCACATCCTGAACAGGTTGCCATACTCTAAGTTGTCCATGACACCTTATGAGATATGGTATAAGCGTCCTTGTAATTATGATACTCTCAAGACTTGGGGCTGTATTGCTTATGTAAGAATACAAGATCCTAAGAGACCTAAGGTGGGACCTAGAACCATTACTTGTGTATATCTAGGTAGTGTAGAAGATAGTGCTGCAGATAGGTTTTTGGATCTATCCACTAACACAGTGATAGAATCTAGAGATGCAGAATTCTTCGAGAATAAGTTTCTCAGAGATCATGGCTTGAATGTTTCTGGATCTACAGATATGATTTCAGAATCTCATGTAGAATCTGAAGCAGACCCTTCTGACACTAATCCCACAAAACTGGCTATTGAATCAGTTCCAGTCAGAGTATCTACAAGAGAAAGAGTTCCCAAAAGTTTTGGTGAGAACTTTGTTACTTACCATCTAGAGGATGATCCATTTTCTTATCAAGAAGCAATGAGATCTAGGGAATCCTTATTATGGGCAGAAGCCATAGATGATGAAATGAGCTCTCTGTTACAGAACCACACTTGGCAGCTAGTCAATTTGCCAAAAGGGGCTAAGGCTATAGGCTGTAAGTGGGTATTGAAAAAGAAACTGAATAGTGATGGATCAATAGCTAGATACAAAGCACGTTTAGTAGCTAAAGGCTATAAACAGCAGAGTGGAATAGACTATTTTGATGTTTATTCACCTGTGTGTCGTCTATCAACTATAAGAATTCTTCTTGCTTTGGTATCTATTGAACACTTAATAGTGCATCAAATGGGTGTAAAAACAGCTTTCCTAAATGGAGAGTTAAATGAGGAAATTTACATGGTACAACCAGAAAAGTATGTCATGAAAGGTCTTGAGGACAAAGTTTGTAAATTAAATAAATCTTTGTATGGTCTTAAACAAGCACCTAAGATGTGGCATCTTAAATTTGACAAAGTGGTAAAGAGTTATGGCTTTCAGTCTAGTTATTTAGATAAATGCCTTTACCATCGTTCTATGTCAAATAAAATAGTCATTATTTGCTTGTATGTTGATGACATGTTAATTCTTGACTCCGATCATTCTGTAGTGAGTGACGTGAAAGCTACTCTAGCTAAAGAATTTGACATGAAAGATCTTGGTATTGCTAATACCATTCTTGGCATGAAAGTAAGCTTTGAAAAGCAAGTTATCTCCCTTAGCCAGACTCATTATATTGAGCAGCTACTTTCTACTTGGGGATACAGTAAGTGTAAACCGAGTGAGACACCATGTGATTATAATAAAAGATTGAGTCCCAATGAAGGGACCAGTGTAAATCAATTAAAATACTCGAAATTGATCGGTAGTCTCATGTATGCTATGAGTTGCACTAGACCCGACATCGCCTTTACAGTTGGCATGCTGAGTCGTTTCACTAGTAATCCCAGTAAAGAGCATTGGGATGCCCTTAGTAGGCTGATGAGATACCTTAAAGGTACGAAAGATTATGTTCTATGCTATTCTGGTTACCCTCCAACTCTGGATGGATATTCTGATGCCTCGTGGTGCTCAGAAATTGGAAATAGTAAATCCACAAGTGGATATCTATTCACTTTAGGTGGAGCTGCTATTCCTTGGAAATCCAAAAGACAGACTTGTATTGCCTTGTCATCTATGGAATTGGAACTTTTTGCCTTAGCTTCCGCTGGCGAAGAAGCAGAATGGATACAGAATCTGATTTTGGATATTCCTTTGACTCGGCTACAGATTAATTCTTTAAGCCTGTTCTGTGATAATCAAGCAGCTGTCCAAGTTGTCAAGAATGCTCTCTTTAATTCAAAGAGAAAACATGTGAGACTGAGACATGCGTTGTTAAATTATCTTAGAGAACAAGGAGTTATCACCTTGATCGATGTGAGATCGAAGGATAACATGGCCGATACTCTCACAAAAGGTATGCCTAAAGATCGATTATTCAAAACAGTGAGGGAAATGGGGTTAAAGACTACGTAGACTGGTCTTAATTACCATTTACCTACCTTCTGATTGTATGTTTTGACTTATCGAATCTTCCTTTGTTGGCCCAAAAACGATAAGCACAGCTTATATGTTTCATCGATGTTCATGGTTGCTGACTAATTTGAAAAGGGTGAGTTGTCTCATTCCAAACTTGATGAAGATGACTTTGACCTAATTCAAAAGTTCTACCTGAAAGCTTGTGTCATTCCAAACTTGATGATGCAATCCAACTAGGCTGGACTATCCTTTTGGTTAAATGATCTCATTCCAAACTTGATGCTAGATTATTTGACTTTAAAGAATTAGTAATTGTGACATTCCAAATTGAAACATAGAAATAGTTGCTTGCATAAGAAGCCTATTGGTCTTGTTAGGTTATTGTAAGTGACTTGACTATTGGTCATGTTCCTTGAAACTAGACAATGGTTATTCTCTTACAAATAAACCTTGGTTGATGGCTCTTTGTAAATCAAACTGTTTAGGCCTTGTTCATAATTTATGAAACTGGCTTGATGCTTATGAACATGATATTATGATGCTTTATGACATCAATATATGTTCTTCTCTTCCTGATGTTACGGTGCTAAGTTCTTTCAGTAGAACTAGACACTTTTAGTAGATTATTCAAATGATTGAATTCATGATAATATGAAATTCATATTTGACATTCTACAGCGGATGGCAGAGATGGAGGAGAGCTTGATGAGTGGGATCCTGACCAGGATGATCTACTTGATGAATGAATATATATCATTTAGAGTGTGTGGGGGACTTGACAGTTCACCTGCTGTTGCCCATTTCTGATGGAGTCCATTTATTTGAGACTTGCCTTTTGCTATCTCTATCTTGGGAATATTATTATGCTTATTTCTTGTATTTGTAAGGCCTTGGACTATTTTGACTGGCCTACTTATACTTGACTGTTATGCATATGATGGTTGTGAAATGATTTTGAGATTTATTTTGGATATGCTGATCTCAAAACAGATTCATGATAACGATGACTCACTCATTTGGATTGCAAATAATGATTGAGTTTTTTATCCGAGTTGATTGTCTTGGACTGAATGTGGATGATTCATATTTGTTTGAACATTACACTGTCACCGTATTGGATTGTGCTGTATGGTGAACATAGGAGGAGATTGTTGGACATATTGTTAATATAGTCCAAAATAATATGTTCACATACAAGCCAAATAGATGAAAGCATGCTTGTTTGGGTCCATATGGGCTGGAGCCCAATAGCTTGCATATTAACTCTAGGGTTTCCTAAGCTGGAGGTAACACTGAAGAGCATTCCAAACTTTGATGTCTCTTGGTGTAATACTTCAAGCACCCAATACTCTCTCAAACCCACATACTCCAATATCTTTGATGCCATCCTCAACTCCTCCAGCATTTGAAGGAGAGTTGTCGTGGTGAGTTATGTGAGTTAAACATGTTGTGAGCTTAAAAGGTTATGGGGCAATCTGCCAGAATCCAGACTATAACCTCATGGTGCTTGTACACTAATGCTTTTGTTGGTTGTCACTTAAGAAGCCTCATGAAATTAGGGCTGATCAACTGATTAATATGTAATTCTCGAGTTGTGATGTCTTAGGTTGGAATTATTGCTTCCTGGTCGTAGCCGTGGCTGAGTTGCAAAATTTATCAATAGTACTCTACATCACCGCATATGGAATCAACCATCTAAAATATTGGCTAAAATCTTCCCCCCCCCAACCCAAAAAAAAAAAAAACAAGCAAAAAGCCATAGTACTAAAAATAATGTGATCCCATAGTCTCATTTTGAAACCAAAACCGAGCACACAATCAAATAAAGATGAAACTTTACATGAACCCAAGATCAAATACCTCAAAAGCCCATCAGGGTCAGAAGCAAGCCAAGTGCTCCTAATAGCAGCTTGGTAATTAGAGGAGTTAAGCCCAGCCTGAATGCCAACAAGACCCAAAAGCTTGGGACGATTGGTCGCCGTAGCCAAGCCACCACCATCACTGAGCTTTCCTGAACCAGAAACCAAATAAAAAGCCTGAAAAGTGTCCTCGGTCCTTTCGCAGGAGGTTGGAATCCTTGCCTCCTGGTCGTAGCCAAGAGATTGCACGTGCAACGAATATGATGAAGCAAATTCAATGATCATGTCATGGCTATGGGATTCAATGGATTTCTCCATAAGTGATATATGTATGTTTCTCAAGACTGCAAAGGGGTTTGGAATTCCATTGGCAAGACTTATTCAAAGGCTTGAGATAAAGCACAAGTATATGAAATCAAGGTATGACAAGTGCAACTAGACAAGGGTGCAAAATAGTGATGAAATATGTCAATTCCCTTCAAAATCTTTGGCAAGAACTCGATCATTACCGAGTATCTGAGATGAAGTGCGTGGATGATGTTGCAACTCTAAAGACCTTCATTGAAAAAGATTGAGTATGTGATTTCTTGGTAGGTCTTAATTCTAAGTTTGATCAAGGTAGGATTTAGTAACTCACAATGCGTCAACATAAGAAAGAGGAAGGATGGATGCTTCAAAGCCAACATGGAAGGATAATCGAGACAATATGTGGTGTGCCTATTGTAAGAATCCAAGGCATTTGAAGGAGCATTGCTGGAACCTAAATGGAAAACCGACAATCACAAGCCAAGAGTGGGGAAATAAAGGAGGATAGCTAAGGCCCCAAGTTCATCTAATTGAACAAACTAGCTAGTAGATTAGTAATAGTAAAGGACAGGAGAAAGAATCCTTCAATAGTGAGTCAATAGAAAGAATTAGAGGCTTTTTAGGGCCTCTTGGAAAGCCCTCTAGTGCATGTTCTTTGGGACTCTCAAGTAAGCCTCCTTTTTTTTTAGGTCTAAATGATTTAGAAACACTTTCTAATGAAGCTTGGATAATAGACTCAGGTGCTATTGATTACATCACTTACATTTCACATTTTTTAGTATCTATTCCCCATATCCAAGCAATAGTAAAATAGTAGTGACAAACAGTTCCCCGGCCACTATTGCAGGAATTGGTGAGACACCCATTCTCACTCTCAAAGGTGTCCTCAATTTGCCAAAACTATTAGCTAATCTTATCTCCATACAAAAGCTCATCAAAGACCTCAAATGTTATGCAAGTTTTTACTCTACCTATTGTGTTTTTCAGGAACATGATTTAGACAGGAAGATTGAAGTTGTTAAGGAAAGGAATGAGTTGTACTATCTTGAGATGCCGAGAGTTTCGAAGAATGTCATGAATAATTCATCATTCTCATTTCTTAGTACTTCAAATAAAGATATCATTTGGCTTTATCATTTTCGTTTTGGTCATCCATTTTTTCGTGTCTTAAATATCATGTTTCCTTATTTGTTTAAAGGATTGGATTGAGTGAATTTCAATGTGATACTTGTGAATTTGCTAAATACAACTACGTATCTTTTCCTATTAATGACAAAAGAAGTTCCCATCCTTTTAGTTTGATTCACAGTGACATTTGGGGATCCTCCATAATTTCAAATATCTTAGGAGCCTAATAGTTTGTTTCTTTATGTTGACACTTGGTTTTTAATTATCTTTTTTCTTTTAAAATTAACATAAAATTCATAAAAATTCATAAAATTGAAAAATCAACTTTGGGGACCTTGGCTAAGCCTAGGAACCAATTTTGATTAAAAATGATTTTTCATATTTTCAGTATTTTTCGGTATTTTTATTTTCGAAAATTAATAGAAAACCCATAAAAAATCATAAAATTGAAAAATCAACTTTGGGGACTTTGGCCAAGCCTAGGAAATCGATTTTGACAAAAAAAAATAAATTTTCATATTTTCAATATTTTTTGGTATTTTTATTTTTGAGAATTAATAAAAAAATCCATAAAAATTCATAAAATTGAAAAATGAACTTTGGGGATCTTGACCAAGCCTAGGGAATCAATTTTTGACCAAAAAATGATTTTTCAAGTTTTTTGCATTTTTTTTATTTTATTTTAGAAAATAGAAAAAATGCTTGAAAATGAATAAAAAATAGCATTTGAGGCAAAAAAAATGTGGATAAATCTGCAAAAATTGATCTGAAAAATGGAATTAATTTGTTAATATCATTTTTAGATTAATTAAAAAAATTGTAGAAAAGTCGTTTTAGCCCCATAATTTTTGGTTTTTGCATTTTTGGAGTTGTGACATTATCATCTAATATTTCAATTTTTTTTTGGCACGATGGCACTCTTGAAAACAGTCTAACATGGCCTTATCAGTCTAAATTTGTGTCAAGCATTTCATTTTGAAGCTTCGATCTCAACAAGGTGTTGGACTTCAGAGCTTTATTAGCATCAAGGGGTTAGGAGTATGATGTTTCAACCAATAATTTAAAGAGTCCTTAGGAACGTCTGGCCCGCGACAAGCAAAGCCTTCAACGCCATTTAAGTCTGGATGTCTGTGAGCAATTCATGGATGTCAATCATACGATAAAGGATAAGGACCTTATTGAGTAGAAATTGTATCCTCATGGAAATGGTTTAGACCATAAAATTTAGGCATCAGCTGCTGTACATAATATTCAGAGACTAATTGCAAAGATGATGTGTTAAGAGGCCAAGCGCTAGGGAATTGAATCGGTTGAAAAGGAAAGCAAAAAGTACTTCAAAAGACCCAGGCAAAGTTTGGTCTGAAGATAGCAAAGCAGATGTATCAAATGCCCATGACTCAGCTACCCTAAAGGGCGCTGGTCCAGAGCCAATTGTTATTAATAAGTTTGGGAGATTTGACATGGAAGGGTCCCGGCTTTGAAAGAAATTTTAACTCATCATGGTGCCTCGGCTGGTGTCTTTTTGCCCAACTCCAGCTTTACTGCTATACCTCGTGAATTAAGAGATGATGGCTATGTATGTTCATCTGAAGACAAAAATAATACAACTACATTGAAGAAGAGATAGATCAGTTGATCTCAACATGCAAGTTTCCGCTAATGATTCTGAGCCAGAAATTAAGAGGCTCGAGACTGAAGGTCACGAAATGCAGCAATTAGCATTGCTAAGAGCATGGATATTTTTGTCAGGGTCGAAGACTTTAATGCAATCTGCATAAGGTTCAACTAGATGGTGGGATGATTGAGGTGAATAGCCAAGCGGATCTCATTTGACTCTCTTTTCGCGTGCATGCACAAACTTTAAGAGAGGCGGAGTTTTGAGTTCTTTTAGAGAAGCAATTGCTGCAAAGAACCGTCTGATTGGTGTACATACTCATTCCTAAAATTCCAATGTTGATCGTTAGGTTATGGTCATATCGGTCACTTTGGTGGTATTGTTTTTCCACTTACTTATTGAAGCGATGTCTTAGCAGCAACATGAACCCCTCAATAGTTTTCTCGATTACCAGAAACCATTCAGCAACATCTTGAGCTCAAGGGGGTGGGGGGGGGGAAGTATTGCTCTTCCTCTTTTTGCGAATAAGTCGCTGTGGCCAAAATACTGAATGCCACGTTGGTTATTCCATGCCTTGAAGCAAATCCTGTTTCGGAGAAGACGAGGAGAGAAGGGAGTGGATGGTTTGGCGTGCCGTAAGGAAACTCATATTCTCCCCCACTAAATTTGAACCGTGAAGCCCTCCCGTTCTCTCTCATTCTCTCTTTCGGAGGAGAAGAAGAAGAGGGAGATGCTCTGGAATGTCGTTCTGAGGATTTGGCGCAGACTGGGACAAAAGAAGACACATAGTGGAGATTCCACCAAACACAAAAGGGTGAGAGGAAGACGTTCAACAACAAAAGAGAGTGGCCAACATACACTAGTGGAGAGAAGAATAAAAAAAGATAGAAAAGAAAGAGAGGAGGGGAAAGAGCTCTCGGTTAAAATGGCAGGGGGAGGTGAATATTTTATTTTGTTTGGGGGGGGGGTTTCATGCATGATGAGGAGAACTTAGAGGTGGAATAAAAATGATGGGGGGGAAGAGATCCTGGGGGGCTTTTTGGCGGACACATCTGGGATGAGCTTCATTGAACCCAGTAAGAGCTTCCCTTCATTAGATTCGTTCAACACGACCCAGAACACACGCCTCTTCTGAGTCCAACCCAAGCCTCGATACCTATCATGCTCCTCAACTACAACGCCAACGTAGACAGCTCGAACAATGGTGTCAGCGTGTGGAACTTCAATCCTCGCAATTATGCCTTCATAAACGAAAGAGAGGGATGATCTAAAATAGAGGAGGGACCATTTCTCATGGGGGCCTCCATGGACGAGGGTGAGACTAAAAGAAGAGTGTGGTCCTTATAGCAAAGGGATCGACAATTTGCATAGAGAGAAACCTAGCGACAGCTTCCCCTGTTTCTCGGAGAGTCAACTCCCTAAAAACAGCCCACTTAGTCGATATGCCTTGCTTGACTTGCGTTCCCATCGCTCCCCACGCGCAGCCATTCATGCCTTGATCGCTGATGACCGCTCCTCCCCTTCAATTCCCGACGTGGAGATCTTCACACCTCTTGCCCAATGATTTGATGATATGCTTTCCAGCTGCTTTGGTGTAGAACTACCCTAGGCCCCGGTCCTGTGTCGAACTCGAAGACCCGTTCTCCAGTTTATGGGCACGCCTCCTCTGAACCTTGCTATCGGCTTCTCTTTAGCTCCCCCATTTCTCTCTCTCTCTCTCTCTCTCTCTCTCTCTCTCTCTCTCTCTCTCTATAGTTGATATGGGTTAGTTCCCATTTCCTCTTCCGTCCCTACCTTGAATGCCCACTCGCGTCGGAGCCTCGCGATCGCACAACCATTAATCCCAGGAAGCCCGACGGCGCCGCGTGCTTAAGCTCGCCTGTGAGTTCCACCGTGGGATCGGTCGGCGTTTCAGTTACGATGAAGAAGAAGTTTGTAACCGGCGATGCCGGTTATGTCCTCGAAGATGTCTCACATCTATCTGATTACATACCCAATCTCCCTACCTATACTAAACCGTTACAATATAATCCTTCATATTCAGTCATTGTTGCGATCCTAAAAAATTTCTTATGGGTGGAAAAATTCCCAGGCTAACGGATTATTAGGTTAGTTAGATGGATTAACCTAATACGGACCCTCCCTAGTCCTGCCGAATCGTAATGTTGACTTTATTCAAATGATTTTAAAATTTGGAGTCTCCACTAATCATTTTTGGGATGTTGATTAGAAACCTAAGTAAATTAGCGGAAGGACTAAGTTACTTTTACGAACCAGAGATTATGAGTTCGGGGACTTGGTTACACTAGTTAATTAAAACTAATGCTCTTTCGGTACCTTAATTTCATGGATATCCTAATTTGGCAACTCAGGCTTGGTTTATTCCTAAGACTCTAGTGGAGTGTTCTTTCTTTATGTTTTCACTTTTTAAATGGGATACATGGGCGGTATTTTTTATTTATTTTCAACGTGTTAAAAATTTCCTGAAACCAAAAGAGGAGTGTGTTAACGACTTCTGTGCAGTGTTACAGTCTACTCACTTTGGGGTCCGGTGATTCAAAAATTAAACGGCAGGAAGTCAATAATAGTAAATAAAGGCTTCCAATGGATGGCCTAGTCTTGGCTTGGCTCTCCCCTTTAAGGTTTAATGATGCAGGAATTAAATTGCGGAAATTTAAATAACGGTAAGTAAAAACAATGGGCGGCCTAGCATTGGCTTGGCTCTTCCCTTTGGGGTTTGATGTTGCAGGAATTTAAATTGCAGTAAGTAAAAACCTCCAATGGGCGGCCTAACATTGGCTTGGCTCTTCTCTTTGGGGTTTAATGATGTATGAATTTAAATTGCAGGAAATAAACGACCTCCAGTGGATGCGCTGTGCCTCTCCATTCTGGGGTTTTAGTTCTTTAAAATAAAATACAACAAATTGTTTCAACAATTTGAACTAAAATCCGTTGACGGGTCGGCTGCAAATTTGATGGACACCTTGGAAATTTTTTGGGCTCACTTTGTACCTCCATAGAATTTATCGTTGATACGGAGTTGTCCCTCCCCTTTTTTTTACCTACCATAAAATATGGGAAAAAGGGAGATGGAGAAAGTGTATACAATTTGTGCTAATTTGAGACTAAAATCACAAATAAATGAATAAATAAAAACACTTAGCTCGAATTTGTTTGCTCGTTGACGAGGATGAACTCTTGATTTATGTTGATCGATGAAGGAATTGGTGATGATAACTCCTAACTTTAAACTCCCACCATCTTCAAAATTTTCTCTCTCTTTTTGGTATTTTCTTTCTCTCCAATTTTTCTTCAATCTCCCAAAACTCTCTCAAACATTCAAAATTTTCTCTAAAAAAACAATCTACCTCTCAAGCTCACTTTTTCCTCCTTTTATAACCCACTCATCTATCTCCCATTCTAATTTTTTTCACTAACTCTATCTCCCATTCTAATTTCTCCACTAACTCTTCTTCATTTTCATCTTCCCTTCTCCATCTTTATCTCACATTCTAATCTCTCCACTAACTCTTCTTCATCTTTATCTTCCCTTCTCTATATTTATCTCTTATTCTAATTTTTCCACTAACTCTTCTTTATCTCCATCTTCCCTTCTCTATTCTTATCTTATTTTCTCTATCCATTCTTCTTCATCTTCTCTTCTCCATCTTCCATTCTCTATTCTTATCTTATTTTCTTCATCCATTCTTCTCCATCTTCTCTTCTCTATCTCCTCTTCTCCATCTTCCATTCTCTATTCTAATTTCTCCACTAATTTTTCCTTTTGTTATTTGCAAAATAATCCTTCAAGAGTTAGGTATTTGCACTCTAGTCCCCGAATTTTAAGTATTTACAATTTAGTCCATGAAAAAATATATTTCTTTAAGTCCAAATCTCCTCATAATTTTTGATACACCTCCCCTATACTTAGTCAAAATTCACCGCATGTCAAATTTAAGCTCATTCTTGCTGCTGAAAATAATGCAGAATTTAATTAAAGCCCTTTTGCAAAATTGAGTCATTCTGAGTATAATTGGGCCAAAATGAAAATTTGAAATATTAGAGAACAATGTCACAACTCCTAAAAGTGAAAAATGAAAATAAATTGACTCAAATTAAATTTTTTTAGGCCCGATTCGAGATTATGCTTGTGAAGGAATACATGACCCCGAATTGGATTTTTTAAATTTGGGAACATGAAAAGGGATTTAAAATAAAAATTTTGACTATTTTTATGTATTTTTTGTGGCCTCAAATGCTTTTATTTATTAAATATTTTCCTAATTTCTAAAAAATATTATATATAATGTGAAAATTTATTTTTTGATCAAAATTGATTCCCTACGCTTGGCCAAGGTTCCCAAAGTTGATTTTTCAATTTTATGAATTTTCTATTAATTTCAAAAATAATAATAAATAAAAAATACCAAAGATTACGGAAAATATGGAAAATTATTTTTTGGTCAAAATTGATTCCCTAGGCTTGGCCAAGGTCCCGAAAGTTAAGTTTTTAATTTTATGAATTGTTATGGATTTTCTATTAATTTTCGAAGATAAAAATATTAAAAAATACCAAAAATATGGAAAATAATTTTTTGGTCAAAATTGTTTTCCTAGGCTTGGCCATGGTCCCCAAAATTGAATTTTTAATCTTATGAATTTTTATGGATTTTCTATTAATTTTAAAAGAGAAAAAGTGATTGAAAAACAGGTGTCAACAGTCATGAAGCAATATTTTGTCTATATCGATGACACTGTCGCGACCCGAAATTTTTCATTTTTAGGTTAGGTTAACGGATTATTAGGTTAATTAAATTAAATTAACTAACCTAACGCAGACTCTCCCAAGCCCTACCGAATCGCAACTTTGGTTTTTGTTCAAATGATTTTAGAGTTTGGAGTCGCCACTAATCGTTCTTGGTAGGTCGATTAGAAACCTAAATAAATTAGCGGGAGAACTAATTTATTTCTGCGAACCAGAGAAAATGAGTTCGGGGACTTGGTTACGCTAGATTACTCTAACGCCCTTTCGGTACCAATTTCATGAAAGCTCATTTGGAATGATTGGGAAAAGTTTGGGTCAAACTGATCAAAAGGGCAAAATGGTCATTTTTCAAGGTTCGAGAAGTGAAAATAGGTCAAACCAGTTGAATGTGGTCGTTTCCTATTTTTTCGCAATTTCAGAGAATTTTTCAAAATTTCTCGAGACGATTTACCCATGAGGGGCAAAATCATCATTTTGAAAATATCAATAAGGCAAATCATTCAAAAACAGGATTGACCAGTCGAAATAGGCCGTTTCCTAATTTTTGGAAATTTTTGGAATTCTTCCAAGACGATTTGTCCATAAAGGGCAAAATCATCATTTTTGAAAATTGAAGGGCAAAATTGCTAAAATAGGATTGATCAGCTGAAATGATCCATTTTCCTAATTTTTAAGGCTTTCGAGAATTTTTTCTATTTTGGGACATTTCAGAATTTTTTTGTGTGATTTTTCTAGAATTTTTCTCCATATTTGTTTTTGACATTTTCTGCATTTTTTTAACTTTTTTATTCATTTTTCATTTTCATTTTTTTTCTTATTATTTAAAAAAGGGGCGGGCCGGGTATTTAGATTCGGTCCGGACAAACCCAGGCCTTTTGGGCCTGGATTCTCACACAGGCTGGGCTCTGGGGTGAGCCCAACCAACAAACCTCACGAGTAGCAAGCCTAAAATAGGCCCGGATTTTCACTTCTTTTAATTACAATGAAATGGGCTTGATCATGCTCAAATTATCCAAATGTTGGTAGCTCGGCACGCACAGCCCAATTCCAATTAAACTAAACACTAACTGCTAAAAGGTTTGGCCCAAACTAAAAAAAAAACGTATTAGACTCAAATATAAATAGGACTTGGCCTAGCCCGCACACACTCATGCTAAATTTGTCCTAACTAAATCCTAAATCTCTGGATCCAGCCGCCCATAGCCCATATTCATGCCAATCTACCTCAAATTAATGATCACAAACCAGCTCATAGTGGTATGACTTAGCCCGAGTCTATGTTCTACGACAATTATGTAACAAAAATGAGGTTTAAACTGACCTGTGCTTGTTTGATGTTCTCGAATCGATGTTGCAGATTATCCACCAATTTTGTCTTTTGTCTGGTGTGGGCATACTTCAGCCGAAAATCCACCCCTTCACATGCTCATGCTCCGTAGTGCACTGGGAGCACTGACTCGTACCGACGTCCAAACTCAGCTTTGTCCAAAGCTTCCATCTATGAAATGATCCCCTGAATACTTCATTCGAATCCACAGTCATATTGACAACTCCTTTTCCTCAAAGTAGAATCCAATCTTTGATATCTCGTCTTGGTTCCACCAGTGCCCGACGTCGAACACGATCACGTTTGAGCCAGCCCACGTCCTCGAGAACCAATGCAACTCGTTGACCCGAATCATGCCTCGGACATGGGTCGGGGAGTTTGGGGAGACTCTGGTCGTTGCAACCAGGAACGGCACCCGGTAATACTCGACGATGAGGTTGTAGTCGTGAGGCCGGATTGAGAGGTAACCCTTGTGTTTGGTTATGGGGCTCCCGTTGGCTTCGTGGATGGCAGACGGGTCGGAGATGGCTCAGAAAGCATACAAACTAAGGACTCTCGTCGATTTGCGAGCAACCCAAATTTCTGCGGCTCGACCACTCCAGTTCATGGTTAACGCAAGTCATGATGATGTGTGAACGAAAACGAACGCTGGGTGGACTCGACGATGGATGGGCCCTATTCTTCCTGGGACGTGCGTTTGGGGAAGACGACGGCGATGATCTGCTACTCCTGGGCCAAGCGAACCTTGTTTGCATGTCACGATATCCAGGAGCCCTCGCACGTGTGATACGGCCTACACTTCCTTCATGTAATCGTGTTCAACGATTCTCAGAAGGCACGATTCCGAAGTGGCAACCTCTACTTTGTCATTCAACCGCTGCTCTTTGATCTTGTGAGTAAGAGAGTAGTTCGTGAAGTGGCATGTCTCAACATGGTTGGCCGGTAATCTTCAGATGTCGTGGATCTTGTCAGTCTGGAGACCCTTGAGTATGACTTGAGCATCGTATGGGGTGATGACAGCTATGTCAAGAATGCTGGGCACAACTTTCTCTTCCTTTCTCTTCTTCTTCGTCTGGGCTTTGTCAGAGTTGCCTCTGCTTGATCTTGGAGCCATACTTTCGTTCACATTTTGATCTTGAAATGCCCACCCGAGACGAATATTAAAAGGAGGGTGCTCTTCAGCTGCACAATTCCATGCATCCGCACCTACTGTACATAGGGACTAACCTCAAGGATAGATTTCTTGGCACGTTTCGTTATTGACCCATAAATCAAGCACCTTGCGGGCCTCTGATGGCAGTGTCTTCATCAGCAAATCTCGAGCTTCAGTCGCTCAGCAGCTCGGAGTTGAAGGTGAGCTGTGTCGGCTTCGGCGCGTCCCCCTACTCCTCGAATCAGCCAGGCGAGTTTGTCGAGCTGGCGCAAGATCCGACGAGTCCGGCGACGGCCACACTGTCGAGGACGGCCTTCGGATTTTCGCAGTCCACCTCATCATGCAACTCCGACCTCCCCAAGCCGTACTCATTCCTCACCTGGAACCTCACCCTCGTGTTGCACTAGGTAGCGTATCACGATGGTCGTACTACGGCCCGGCCGACTTTGCGATGAGCATATGTAGTTTATCCACATGATGCATTTTCGCAAATAAACTCTATAGCTTAGCATATGGAGTGCAGGGACGTAACGAAGCAATAGCCTCTCGTAGGAATCGCCAGGTGATTAGTGCCATAAGCCTCATAGAGTGTGATATAGTCCCACCACCTGAATTCAACTTGGATCCGATTCCTCACGACGTTGTAAAGCAGAGTCGGGTAAAACCAAACGCGAGCACCAGCTCCGATCGATTCACTCTTCTCCTTAATATCCAAGTCCGACCCGTGGACCCCACCATCGCGTTCATAGGCATTCTCGGAGGCAGAGGGTGAGCTGAACTCAGCGAGCCGTCAAACTCATTCTCGCTCCTCTCGAGTTGCGAGCTCCTTCTCGAGTGGAGCCGGGAACTGCATGTTTTCTTCGACATCGTCCATGAGTGCTCTTGACCGATGGCAATATGAGATCTACGCGTGGAGCTTCGTCCGCGAAGCTGGGAATTTGGGAGGAGATAAAGGCACCTGCATGCTCGGCTGGGTTCGTGTCGGCAGAAAATCGAGGGAGCCAGCGAGCTTGAGCTTCCGCCATGACCGTGAAGGATGATCATCTAGCGATGCTCGTACCCAAAAATGGAAAGCCACCATCCATTTCGGGAGTATATGGCGACCAAGTGAAGTTCCTCTTCTCCAAGCAGCATCACTACGTACGTTTTTGTAAGGGCAGACCAAACTCGTTCTCTCAGTTTCGTATTACCCCCTCCCAAAATAAACGCTTCGCTTTAGCGGGTGGAACCAATAACTCACTTCAGCAACCTCGATCACATTCGCCGAAACCCACGTCGAGGAGGTGACAGTGTGGGTGCAGATGAACGGGGATAAGCAAGGGTACAAGGATGTTCCTATGGACTTGGTCGCCGAGATCAGCTTGATCAGCCGGCCCTGGAACGCCATAATGACGCCGTAGATAATGGAACTCTCCGGCCAAGATGGACAGAAACGTCAGGAAGGAAGTTCCAGGAGTCCCCCCCTTTTTCTTGTACGTGTCTGCATGCACTTGAGGATACTCACAACTTGGCGTTTGACTGTTGGCCCTAACCTCCTTTCCGTTGATCCACCGTTCTCGGTCGAATCGCTGGTGGTCCAGTCTTCACTTCATCAATGACAGTGGGCTCGAGATTTGCCAACACAGCGCATGGGACTTTTTTTTTCGCACTGGTCTCGCTGAAGAACGTCCTGAAGGCATCATCACCTCTACCGACAGCTTTTTTCATTCGGCCTCTCGCCAACAGGCTGTTCCCATGTGTTTTCTAAGCTACTCACCTCATTCTCTACCATTCAACCCATTCTTCCACCGAAAGTCCTCCTTCCCTTTGTCTTCCCCTTGCTTTTCTTTCTTTGTTTATTCTTTCGGTCCATTTTCTTTTATCCTCTGTTCGGTCAGTCCACTCACTTCTCCACTTTCTCTCTTGTGATTGTGTTCCCCACCCATGGTTTCTCTTTTCTTTCTTGCACAAGAGATACCGTTAGCTTTGAACGCTAGCTTTGAACGCGCGTTCCATCATCCCAAGAACATCATTTCAGCTAGATAAGACAAGGACTTTTGCATGTGGCTCAATAGACTTGATCCACAAGATTCTCCTTGTGGTTACCTCCATGTTAAACCTTCCAGTTCTTGTAGCTTGGGGACCTCCTTAGAAGACACCAGTTAGAAGAACCGCAAGTGTTCCTCCTTTCCCATGAATCATCTCCTTCAGACTAGAAGTACCTGCATATAGGCTGACCAGAAAAATGGTACGGCTCACGGTTTTGGGGGTTTCATTGAAGTTTCCATATTCCTTGGAGCGGACTCAGCTTTCTCAAATAGTCCAGCATTGACATAGATCGATGCTAGGTTGCTATACACAGTCCAATAGTCAACCTGACTTGAATCACTCAACGTCTTTTGCCACACCATTTTTGCTCCCTCAATATCATCTAGAGTTGCATAACTCTTCGTCTAGAATACGTGGGAAAAACTGTCCAAAGAAAAGTTATTTTCCTTTCATTTTTGCTACAAAGGGAAGGGACCATCTCAAGCTTGCCCAATCTCAAGTACAACGTCCTAAAATTTGCCCAAAAGTCAAGCTAGTGGAGGAGAAGTTCAGTTCACCCATTTTCTCGAAGAGGGCCAATGCCTTGTCTTCATTAGCATCCTTACAGTAATAGTCTAAAAGAGTTCCATAAGTAGCTTAATTTTTGGCTGATTCTCGAAGGTTATTAAAATAATTCTCGGCTGCATTTACCCCCTTGACCCTTGATATCAAGTCCAATTTTAGCGCATGGTCTGTGCGAAATTGATATTTCTTTTCTCCATCCATTGCATTACCTCGAGAGTATGCTCGTAGCGACGGTACTTGCGCGACTCCTTGGCACACCTCACCAGGTCGAGTTTGCTCAACCAACCTATGTCCCTCCATGATGTAATCATTCAACCTCTTCGACATGCTCCTTCCGAAACCTGCCCTTGTCCATTAACAATTGTCATCTTTTTCTTTTGAGAAAATATTCTATCTCAAGACTTTATCAATGTCCTTTTCTTCATTTGCATGTAACATTGCATCAATCAAATTCTCGCATTTCAAACGATGAATTGAATTCGAAAAATCGAACGCAACAATAGAAAGTGCACCATCGGGCCATTGAAAAATTAGGACTATTAGAGGACAATGTCACGACTCTAGAAATGCAAAAATTTGAAAATTATGGAGCTAAAATGAATTTTCTGTTTTAAATTTTTTTATTTAATCTGAAAACGAGATTAACAAAGTAATTCCCGATTTCCGATCAATTTTTGCAGAGTTTCTTTGGCCAAAATGAAGAGAAAATTAAACAAAAAATACTGACTATGTAGAAAGACACTTAGCTTCAAATCTGGGATGAATATGGAGAAATGGAGAAGAGTAGAAAATTTGGGCTAGTTTATACTAAAAAATCAAAGAGAGTAGAGGGACACTTAGCTTCAAATCTGGGATGAATTTTTGATTTATGTTGATCGATGAAAAAGTAGATGATGATAATCCGCTAGCTTTAAACTCCCATAATCTTCAAAATTGTCTCTCTCTTTTTGGTGTTTTTTTTCTCTCAAATTTTTCTTCAATCTCCCAAAACCCTTTCAAAAATCCAAAATTTTCTTTCCAAAAAATTCCCCCTCTCAAACTCACTTCTTCCTCCTTTTATAACCCACTCATCTATCTCCCATTCCAATTTCTCCACTAACTCTTCTTCATTTTCATCTTTCCTTCTCCATCTCTATCTCACATTCTAATCTCTCCACTAACTCTTCTTCATCTTCATCTTCCCTTCTCTATATTTATCTCTCATTCTAATTTTTCCACTAACTCTTCTTCATCTTCATCTTCCCTTCTCTATTCTTATCTTATTTTCTCCATCCATTCTTCTTCATCTTCTCTTCTCCATCTTCCATTCTCTATTCTTATCTTATTTTCTCCATCTTCTCTTCTCCATCTCCTCTTCTCCATTCTCTATTCTAATTTCTCCACTAACTCTTCTTTTTTTTATTTGCAAAATAATCCTTCAAGAGTTAGGTATTTGCACTATAGTCCCTGAATTTTAATTATTTACAATTTAGTCCCTGAAAAAAATGTTTCTTTAAGTCCAAATCTCCTCACAATTTTTGACACAATTCACTGCATGTCAAATTTAAGCTCATTTCTTGTTACTGAAAATAATGCAAAATTTAATTAAATTTCTTTTTGTAAAATTGGGTCATTCTGGGTATAATTGTGCCAAGATGAAAATTTAGAATATTAGAGAATAATGTCACAACTCCTAAAAGTGAAAAATGAAAATAAATTGACTCAAATTGAATTTTTAGGCCCGATTCGAGATTATGCTCGTAAAGGAATACACAAGCCCAAATTGGATTTTTTAAATTTACGATGGACAACATGAAAAGGGATTTAAAAGAATAATATTGACTATTTTTATGTATTTTTGTGGCCTCAAATGCTATTATTTATGAAATATTTTCCTAATTTCTAAAAAAATATATTAAAAAATACGAAAAAATTATTTTTTGCTAAAAAATGGTTGCCTAAGCTTGGCCAAAGCTTCCAAAGTTGATTTTGCAATTTTCTCATTTTTTCTTGATTTTTTTATGAATTTTCGAAAATAAAAATATCGAAAAATACTGAAAATACGAAAAATCATTTTTTGGTCAAAATTGGTTCTCTAGGTTCACACTTGTAGAGATGGCTAAGAAACTCTATGTAGACCCATTTATTCTGAATTCTCCTGTTTTAAGGTGGCGCTATCTTCATCTCGGAATAAACAATGATCACCAACGAGGTTTTCAAGAAACGAATATGCAGGCTCAATTGGGCAATGCAAAGGATAAAAGTGTATTGGATAGAGAAACGAATGCTTTTCGTCGTCCTAAGGCACTTGAATTATCGTAGAAGGTTGAAAGTTAAGAAACACTCAAAAATTGATGTTAGTCGGAGCAAGAAAATTTCTAATCATTTACCTCGTGCTATTGCTGGGACTACCTCCATTTGGCCCCGATGTGTGGTGGTTCTTGACAGGGGTCATGAAATGAAATCGCCGCTCAAATGTGTTATCAATGGTCACCTGTAGTGTTTTGGATAGAGAAATGAATGCCTCATTCCTTTTGGCTGTCGTACCTTTTGCGAGAAAACCCATTACCTTGAGGAATGCGGAACCTGTTTAGCACACGACTCACTGTGGCTTAAAATGTATGACGTGTATCGAAATGACTTGCCTTTCATCATCTTGTCATGCCCCCCTTTACACATTCGAGGCATCATGTGTAGTTTATACTCCAAGTCAGAATCGACAAATTAAACATGCAGACAAGTCATGCATGAATCATGGCACGTACAAACACAATACGAATGTGGCAATTTTGGCCTCATGTATGTTTGTGAAATAAGCAGGTATGGAAGAAATTTCTTAATAATGAGAGGATTTGAATTGCCCCTGGACGTGTGAACGGATCGAACAAATCGCGAAGTTTGCCCCTTAAATTGAGGAGTAGCTTATCTTAGACTTTGCCCCCTTTTCAATTCAGGGTCTACCATCAATTTGCCCCATTTTGATCGGAATGGATCTTTTCAGATGATCATAATTTTGTACCACTTGGGGTTGTCTCCTTCAACATGTTAAATGTTAGTATAAATATTTCCTGTCAAAAGAAAAAGAGACATGTTAGCTGGTATTGGAAGGGATAAATTGGAAACGATACTAGTTTACCCTTCATCTTGAATGTTTTGCACGACCGCTTTATTAGCTTCGCTGGATTGAGTTTCCCTTGGCTTTCGCTGGACACTTCAATATTAGGCTAAGATCATGACAAAACACTGACCTTGGTATTACTCGTTAAGTATTCCCGTTTTTTCTGCAAAAAGAAATGCGCAAAAAGTTATTTTATTTATTTACAATTCTTACAACATTTCCATCATCGAGGATCGAACTCGGGACGTCTCGAACCACTGTTATTCCCCATGCCATCCGGTCCATTGGACCGTAGGCGTCCATGGAGGCTCTCTTTTATGAGTTAACCGTTGAGATGACATGGTCTTGCTACTTTACATTGGACAATTCTACGTCCCGGTTCTTTTCAAGGCCATTTAAAATCCCTGTTAAAAATGAAAGTAATTCAGGATCGAGACGATTATGGAAAAATTAGAACGATACAAAATTACCCTTTTTTGAGATTGCCTGGGTCTTTCGTTTGCGTTTTTCTTCGTTTGAAGCTGTCCATTCAGTGATAATATCCGCAAATTGATTTGCCCCCAGTTTCATTCAACAAGAGAACTTCGTATTCGAGTATGGCTGTGTTCTCGGGTCAATTTGCAAATTCCTGAAAATACAAGTATCTAATTTAACATTGGAACAATTGAGGGTAAATTGGAATGATACAGAACTACCCTTCGAGTTTACGCGGATTTTTACTCGCTATTAATTCCTCCCCGGGTTTGGTGAAGCGGCGGATCTGTGCGTTTAATAAAAAGAAGAAAGTTTACTACTTCTTGTTTTTACATAAATTCAAGACATTGATGAAAGTAGATAACATCCCCCGCTAGGGAATAAAACTTATATATTCATTCAGGATCTGCTCAGCTTCCTTTGCGGGTCTTCCGATGATCAGCCAGCTTCGCTCCAGATCTGATATGCATCGACCATGTTGAAGGCCTCGTGATCACCATCTTCGAAATACAGACTCCGTGTACCTTACAGCCCTGATGTTTTACCGATATCGAACTGGTTGATTATGGCGAAAAGATCATCGTTAATGTCCGCTTGGTGGTGATCTGTCCCCTCTTTCTCGGACGGTATTGATGTCGATCCAGTAGCATTAGTCTTTTTGTACCCTGCTCCAACAGAACTCGATCCTGTTATAAACTAGTTTAACTCACTTTTTAAATGAGCATTTTCAATCCTCAGATCATGCATTTCATCGGAGGTGAGGAGGCTATTGCAGTTGGGGCAGGTGGCAAAGTCAAAAGCCTCTTTATACATCTTGTTTTCCGCTCGGAGGTTTTCATTTTCAGCTCTTAGAAACTCGGCTTCGTTGTGCTCATGGCGAGTCTTCATTCGGGTTCGTCTATTTTGAAACCAGAACTTGATTTGCAAAGGTTCAAGTCCTAGTTCTTGACTCAGTTCCATTTTCTGTTTGCCGTCTAGCATTGGGCATGTTCTGAAGAAATCCTCAAGCCTTTGTACTTGCTCCTTAGTATGGCGACGGTAACGCTTCTTTTGATCCTTACCGTTGTTGTTCTTATCTTTACTAAGATCTTGGACGTCGTCGGCGGAAGGGCTAGGCTCCATAGGCTCGATCCCAAACATGGCTTCGAACTCTTCCTCTCCCATATTCAGCAAGTAACGATAGCTCTCAAGAAAATTGGATTGAGACATCTTCGATAATTCCTCAAGACTTGCTAACTCTTCTGGTATTTTCACTCTCTCTAACTTTTTCTGAGCGACTGTGTATGATTCGAAACTCTCTTCAGAGTTTTAGATGAAGATTATCAGAAGGACGCTTCCTTTTAAAATTTACACATGTATGGTTTCTCCTGAACGTTCCGTCTTTCTCAATCTTTTTTGCGTGTCTCTTGCTCGGCTTGTCTTTTCTCGTCTTTTCCTAGTGGTAGGGCTCTCGTCGTTATCTCCACCATCGATCTGCTGGCAAGTTCTCCCATAAAGATGAATCCCGTTTTCCTTGTCTCCCACTCAAGTCATCTTTCTTTCTTCTTTTTCAAAGTGGCGGGGTCTCGTCAAATTTTCTGCGGAGATTTCGGATTTGTTTAGCTCGAGATCGCCATCTAACGGGGATTCGAGCCAACGGGGATGGTGCCAGTAAAGAACGGTAGATAGGGAAATCTTGACTAGTTGATACTGTCACTACGAGATCAATTTTTACTTCAAAACAGATCACCATTGTCGCATTCCGCTAGTATGTTCTACCTATCTTCTCATTTCTTTCATATTTCACTCGTCCTTCTTGATTTCCTCCTTGATAATGGCCAATCTCCCTACCCACATCTTCCCGACTGACGTTATGTTCAAATAAGAGAGGCTCTATCATCTTATTGGACAAGGTTATATCTATATAGCGCATCATCCGAGTATCGAAGCTGAGATCTGCCTATTCAGGGAACTAAATGCTTCTTCGGTTGAAGGCACCAACTTGGAGAGGGAATACAGAGCGTTCCTACACATCTTCATCGATTTTCTGGAGGCTTGTCGAAACACCCAGGAGACAGTCACCTTAGCCCGCGTCGTGAAGGCCCGCTACTAGGATCGATCTGAATGCCTGGAGTTTGCAGAACGTTCAGTTGCTCGATACAAGGAGGCTGTCAAGTCTGTTGATGAGCGGGTCTCACTGTTAGTTCACGAGAGAGAGAAGCTGGTGGAGCGCCTAGCTCTGAATCAAACTTATTTTGAGCATGACCCGAGGGACGTTGTGATGAAGTTCAGATGTGAATGGCTGGAGGGGAGGGGAGGCTCGACGATCTAACAGCGGATATAGCTTTCGAAATGGACCTGATCGACAACTTAAAACTCGCCGTTGAATACCACGAGATAAATGCAGCCATGTACAAGGAGAAATGTACTCGCCTGTTTTTCAAGCTTGCAAATCTCGACTCCCAGGTCGCTCAGTGTAGGCATAGCATTAATTTTATGGAAAGCCAGTTGAGCTCCTTTGTAATGCTTGTCAGGGCTCAATTCGGCTTTACTTTTCCTCCCCACTGACTCTTGTAGAGCTTACTGACGAATGGAATGAAGAGAAAGCTTCTCATGTTTGTGTTTTACTCTTCTTGTCATTTCTTTTCTCGTATAACATAATTGAATGATTTAAGGCACTCCTCGCACCCACTTCAGTTAGGACCAGAGCACCTCTTGAGAGTACCATAGTCTAGAGCAAACTTAGTTTCTGAAATAGGGACTGTTGGTAGCAACCTTTGTGGGACGAGATCATCCCTCTCTATTAGATTCAATCTGCTTCTATCAATTGTACCTCCGAAGGAATACGTAGGAAGTGTATCTCTACCTCAGCTGGTAGGATTGTCTCAATCTTGTCTTATCTTGACAAATGGTGGCTGTAAAAATGATAATACACAACCTAACGGACAAAGGCAAGACACTATCACTCCTCTCTAATGATGATATGGAAAAAGGATTCGGCGGCGGCCCCCACCGATCACAGTAAAACCCACAACTGGTCATTATTACCGTTCTAACCACTCGGTTAGTGTGCCAATAAATAAACCTGGCCATCCGTTGTGTGTCCCACTTCTTTTCTCGCTTTATCTCTTTCGGCGTCCACTTATTGATGTGTCAGTTGCCTGTAGCGTCGAGAGAAATACCTGTGGGTCACACTTCGATAATAAAGCACCGGGCCTCTAAAATCCACCACATGATTCGTATCCGAGAAAGATAAGGGGCAAGCCTTTGCTTAATTTAATCAGAAAGGCGTTGAGAGGTCGGGTTAAAATCATTGCTTCATGGATTCTGATAATCTGCGTCTTTTCAAAAAAAATACAAGAATCGCTCTAATACATTAAAAATGCCCCCATGTTTATCCCGAATACATTCACTATCACATCAAAATACATAGCATGTATGTGCTCAATAATGGACATATTTTCGACTCCGGGAGAACTTACCTCTTCATATGCCCCCAAGGTTAAGGGGTCAGCAATTTCCCGTCCTCTTGTATTTCTGAAGGTTATTTCTAATTTTTACTCCCGCCTGGGGTACCTAGGATTTCCTGCAAAAGTAAAGAACATAATTAGTATGTGATCCAAAAGAGATCGGTCCATGACCCCTAGATTAGTCTAATTTTATTTTTCCATTTTATGAGAAATTAGAGAAAATTTTCTTCAAAAAGGATTTTCAAAAAGGATTTTCTTGCAGATGTTACAAATTAGAAAAGATGTGATAAAATCTTTTGCATTTAGCAAATTTCCCGAAAGAATCTTTTTTTTTCTTTTATCAAAATGAAATTTCAAGGATAAATTCGTTAAAAAAATCTTTTGTTTGTTGAAGCCTTAAGGAAAACCGTGACAAAATCTTTCATTAGTAAATAAAATTTTCTTAAGAATTTTTCATGTTCATTTTTTCAAATGGGATACCAATTTAGTTTTTATTTTCTTTTGAAAAATGACCATGATATTAAATTCAAAATTTGACTGAATCCTAACATGGATCGACCCAAAAATAAATACAAGATAAGGTTAGAAAACTTACTTCATCTTGAAAGAAATACCATGCAAATCATATAGACATGCACATGAATCGTGAGTTTAAATCTTAGCCTATTTACTCTAAAGGCTGACAAATTGAAGCGAAAGACTTACGGCAAGGCAACAATCTCGCGCACATAATTAAGATTAGCCGTGATCCCACGACGTAACCAGGATTAGCCGGGCCTCCCCACTTCGGCTGCTCGAGCTAAAAATTAAAACCACTGCTTTGGTAATCTTACCAAGCATGAGGCCTAACTTTTAAACTCATTTTTGAAAAGAGGTTTGGGATTGAATCTGGGCTAACTTTCGACGTGATCTCACGCCGAACGCTAGAACCAAATCACAACATCATCCTAAAACTAGTGGCCCAGGTCCGACCACGGGACGTGTGTGATGTAGTGCTAAAACTGTAAACACTTGCATAACATTTAAATGCAAACACCGCTTTAATGTTTCAAAAATTAAATAACAATTCTCACACACCAAACTTGCAAAATAAAGGGTTAGCCAAACACTCTACCCCTTATGACTCCCATTTGCAAAACCATTTAACACCTAAAGGTTAGAATCCAACATATTATTAGACCAAATGAGTTCCCATTAAATTTTTATGGCATAAGTCCTCTAAGTTCTTAAATTTTCAAAAATTAAGAACACGTCCCCAGCAGAGTCGTCAAGCTGTCGCGACCTAAAATTCATTTTTTAAGTTAATGAATTACCAGATTAATTGATTAAATTAACTAACCTAGTTCGAACTCTCCCAAGCTCTACCAAATCGCGACTTTGATTTTTTGTTCAAATGGCTTTAAATTTTGGAGTCGCCACTAATCATTTTTGGTAGGTTGATTAGAAACCTAAGTAAATTAGCGGGAGAACTAAATTACTTCTACGAACCAGAGATTATGAGTTCGAGGACTTGGTTACACTAGTTAATTAAAACTAATGCCCTTTCGGTACCTTAATTTCATGGGTATCCTAATTTGACAACTCAGGCTTGGTTTATTCCTAAGGCTCTAGTGGAGTGTTCTCTTTTTGTATTTTCACTTTTTAAAATGGAATATACGTGAGTGACATTTTTTTTGGAATTTTCAAAATATTAAGTATTTCCCTGAAGCGAAAGAGGGAGTGAGTTAACGACTTCTGTGCAGTGCTGCGAGCTACTCTTTTTGGGGTTTAGTGATTCAAAAATTAAATTACAGGAAGTAAATGACAATAAATAAAGACCACCAATGGATAGCTCAGCCTTGGCTTGGCCCTCTCCTTTAGGATTTAAGCTGCAGGAATTTAAATTGCAGAAATTTAAAATAACTTCCAGTGAGCGGGCTTTGCCCTTCACATTCTGTGGTTTAAATTCTTTAAAATAAAACGAATTGATTTGACAATTCGGGCCGAAATCCATTGATGGATCAATTGAAAATTTAATGGGCACTCAAGAGCTCGTCAACGCCAATCTTACACCTCCATGGGATTTACCGTTGACTTGGAGTTGTCCTTTGCATAATATAAAAATATGGAGAAATGGAGAAGAGTAGAAAATTTGGGCTAGTTTATACTAAAAAAATCAAAGAGAGTAGAGGGACACTTAGCTTCAAATCTGGGATGAATACTTGATTTATGTTGATCGATAAAGAAATTGATGATGATAACTCGCTAGCTTTAAACTTCCATCATCTTCAAAATTCTCTCTCTTTTTGGTATTTTTTTCTCTCAAATTTTTCTTCAATCTCCCAAAACCCTCTCAAATATCTAAAATTTTCTTTCCAAAAAATTCCCCCTCTCAATCTCACTTCTTCCTCCTTTTATAACCCACTTATCTATCTCCCATTCTAATTTCTCCACTAACTTTTCTTCATTTTCATCTTCTCTTCTCCATCTCTATCTCACATTCTAATCTCTCCACTAACTCTTCTTCATCTTCATCTTCCATTCTCCATATTTATCTCTCATTCTAATTTTTCTTCTAACTCTTTTTCATCTCCATCTTCCCTTCTCTATTCTTATCTTATTTTCTCAATCCATTTTTCTTCATCTTCTCTTCTCCATCTTCCATTCTCTATTCTTATCTTATTTTCTCCATCCATTCTTCTCCATCTCCTCTTCTCCATCTTCCCTTCTCTATTCTAATTTCTCCACTAACTCTTCTTTTTGTTATTTGCAAAATAATTCTTCAAGAGTTAGGTATTTGCACTCTAGTCCCTGAATTTTAATTATTTACAATTTAGTCCCTGAAAAAAATATTTCTTTAAGTCCAAATCTCCTCGCAATTTTTGACACAATTCACCGCATGTTAAATTTAAGCTCATTTCTTTTTACTGGAAATAATGCAAAATTTAATTAAAGTCCTTTTTGTAAAATTGGGTCATTCTGGGTATAAAATAAATTGTCTCAAATTGAATTTTTTTAGATCCGATTCGAGATTATTCTCGTAAAGGAATACACGACCCCAAATTGGATTTTTTAAATTTACGATGGCCAACATGAAAAGGGATTTAAAAGAATAATATTGACTATTTTTATGTATTTTTGTGGCCTCAAATGCTATTATTTATGAAATATTTTCCTAATTTCTAAAAAAAATATATTAAAAACATACAAAAAATACGAAAAAATTAGTTTTTGCTAAAAAATGGTTGCCTAAGCTTTGCCAAAGCTTCCAAAGTTGATTTTGCAATTTTCTCATTGTTTTCTTTATTTGTTTATGAATTTTCGAAAATAACAATATCGGAAAATACTGAAAATACGAAAAATTATTTTTTGGTCAAAATTGGTTCTCTAGGTTTGGCCAAGATCCCCAAAGTTTATTTTTTAATTTTATGAATTTTTATAGATTTTCTATTAATTTTTGAAAATAAAAATAAAAAATAAAAATCAGGTGTCAACAACAGGTTTTCTTTTTTTGCTTCAACACTACTATTGAGCAGGCTCAGTGTGCAATCAATGCTGACTATGTCGAAGCTAAGTGCCTTGTCATTTTTCTGATCTTAGATGCAAATTGGAGCAAATTCTCTACACTTACTACTTTCTTTCCCTATATTTTTATGTTAGGCAAAAGGTCAATTCCATATCAATGGTAAATTCCGTGGAGGTACAAAGTTGGTGCAGACAAGCTCTTAGATGCCCATTAAATTTTCACCCGACTCGTCGATGGATTTTAGCTCAAATTATTGAATTAATTCATTATATTTTACTTTAAGGAATTCAAAACCCCAGAATGGAAAGGGCAAAGCCTATCCGTTGGTGGTCCTTTATTTACTACATTTAATCCATGTAATTTAATTTTTGTACCGTCAAACCCCAAAATGTGAAGGGCAGAGCCCACTTACTGGAGTTCATTTAAATTCCCGTGATCTAATTCCTGCACTATTAAATGCCAGAAAAGGCGGGCCGAACCAAGGCCGAGCTACTTACTGGAGATCATTCATTTTCTATCATTTACTTCATGCTATTTAATTTCTGTACCATAAAACCCCGGAATGGGTAGGTTGAGCTAAGTCTGATCCCTTTATTGGAGGTCTTTTATTTATTGCAATTTAAATTCCTGTAATTTAATTCCTGCACCATTAAACCCCAAAGGGGAAAGCCAAGCCAATGCTAGGCCATTCATTTGAGGTCTTTATTTATCGCAATTTAAAATCCTATAATTTAATTCCTGCACCATTAAATCTCAAATGGGAGAGCCAAGGCAATGTTAGGCCATCCATCAGAGGTCTTTACTTACCGTCATTTAAATTCTTGAATTTAATTCTTGCACCATTAAACCCTAATGGGGAGAGCCATGCCAATGCTAGGCCACCCATTGGAGGTCATTACTTACCGCAATTTAAATTCATGTAATTTAATTCCTGCACCATTAATCTCCAAAGGGGAGAGCCTAAGAGCCAAGCTAATGCTAGGCCATCCATTGGAGGTCTTTATTTATCGCAATTTAAATTCCTGTAATTTAATTCCTACACCATTAAACCCCAAAGGGGAGAGCCATGCCAATACCAAGCCACCCATTAGAGGTCTTTACTTACCGTTATTTAAATTCTTGCAATTTAATTATTGCACTGTTAAACCCCAAAGGGGAAAACCAAGTCAATACTAGGCTATCCATTGGGGGTCGTTACTTATCGTCATTTAATTTACTGTAATTTAATTTTTGCACCATTAAACCCCAAAAGGGAGGCCGAACCAAGGTCGAGCCATTCATTGGTGGTGCTTTACTTTCTATGGTCTAATTTCTATACCGTCAGACCCCAAAATGAGTAGCTCAAGCCATCTGTTGGACGTGGTAACACTGCACATAAGTCGTTAACACACTCGCTCTTTCGCCTTTAGGGAATTTTTAATACTTTGAAAATACCAAAAAAATACCATCAATGCATCTCATCTACAAAAGTGAAAATACAAAAAAGATCACCTCACTAGGGCCTTAGGAGTAAACTAAGCATAAGTTGCAAAATTAGGATATCCATGAAATTAAGGTACCGAAAGGGCATTAGTTTCAATCAACTAGTGTAACCAAGTCCCCGAACTCATAATCTTTGGTTCGTAAAAGTAATTTAGTTCTCCCGCTAATTTATTTAGGTTTCTAATCAACCTACCAAAAATGATTAGTGGCGATTCCAAATTCTGAAATTATTTGAATAAAAATCAAAGTTGCTATTCGGTAGGACTTGGGAGGGTCCGTATTAGGTTAGTCCATCTAATTAACCTAATAATCCGTTCACCTGATCGAAAATTTTTTTGGATCGCGACACTCTAATCGATGATTGCATGAGGGTCACATGGATATTTTTACTCAAACACAAATCTAATGTAAGTAGTATTGTTCCTAATTTCCATCCCATAGTTCAAAACCAATTTGGAGTGAAAATTAAGACTTTAGGTCAAATAATACCTGAGACTACTTTGATGAGATCTTATCAACCTATTTTCAAAAAGAAGGGATAATTCATGAGTTATCTTGTTTAAACACACCACAAGAAAATTGGGTTACTAAAAGAAAAATAAATGGTCATTTGTTTAACACTACTTGAGCATTCTCGTTTCATGGGAATATCCCTAAGTCACACTGGGGGGAAGCCACCCTTACATCTACATACATGATTAATACACTGCCATCAAGAGTTTTAGATTTCAAAACTCCTATGGTAGTTCTTTCCAGCTTTTATCCTTATTTTAGGATGACAAATAATCTCACACCTAGAGTCGTTGGTTAGACCTCATTTGTACTGTTCACGATCAACAAAGGGGAAAACTAGATTCCATAACAATCAAGTGTCCTTCTTGGTTATTTCTCTACACAAAGGGCCATAGATGTTATCATCCTCCTTCTAGAAAGACCTACCTAGTAGCTGATGTTATATTTGTATAAAATAAACCTCATATTCCATAGTTTTATCTTCAGGGATAGAAATGATTACTTAAAGATAAAGACTTCAAAAATCTTAATCTTGACTTATCTTTTGATAACCTTCCAATCTAAGCTCCCACTCTTAATCAACCAATCCTTGATCAATCAGCTCATAACTAATCAATTTTCGATGAATCAATTCCTACTATTTCAATCCTGGACTCACATCCTGCAAGTTTATTCCGGAACAAGTGTCCACTCTTGTATCTACCTGTCTTTATGACAATGAGATTTCTTCAAGTGTACTTAAGAAAGACAATTATTCCAAACCAAGCACAGATTCACGATTCCATTTCGAGTTTTGCAATTAAATTTTTGATAAGTTCCGAATCTTCTTTGCATAAATAGTCGATTGATATGCTAGAAAATGGCACACACCTTCCCACTGTTGTTAGAAAGGTACAAGAGAGTGCACAAAGCAACCTTGATATCACTATCTCACCATGTGTAACTGGAACACCTAGCACCACCTCATAACAATTTCATTATAAGTGTGAACACTCTTACTACTTCAAATACTTTATTTAAGGAATTGTCTAAAAAAGAATGGAGGAACGCAATAAGAGAAGAAATACATGCACTAGAGAAAAAAAATACTTGAGAAATTATCAAAAAACCGATGGCAAAAAAATTGCGGGCTGCAAATATATGTTTATCTTGAAATACAAAGCTGATGGTTTTCTTGAGAGATATCAAGCAAGACTGGTGGCAAAGAGTTATACTCATACTTGTGGACTAGATTATCAAGAGCCATTTGCTTTGTGGCAAAGATGAACACTATAGGAGTTTTACTTTTTTTTGGCGGTCCACTTTAATTGGCAATTTCAATAGTGTGATGTGAAAAATGTATTCTTATAAGAAGACCTAGAAGAGGAGATCTACACGAGTATTCCATTGGGCTTTGAAGGATAAAGGACAAGAAATAAAGCATGTAAATTAGGAAAAGCACTATATGGCCTCAAGCAATGGCCCATAGCTTGGTTTGGGAAATTTTTGAGAGTTAGGATAGCTTTGGGCTACAAAAAAAGCCAAGGCGATCATACACTCTTCATTAAGCATTAGACAACAGGGAGAGTGACAGCACTTCTAATGTATATTGATAATATTATTGTAAAAAGTGACAATGTTAAGGAGAAATAGAAGCTAAAGTTGATTAAAGAGGTTGAAATAAAGGAGTTGGGAAGACTCAAATACTTCCTTGGCATTAAAGTTTCTTAATTTAGACATGAAATTTTTGTCTCACAATAGAAGCATATGACTGATCTCTTGAAGGAAATCGAAAAACTTGGTTTTAAACTTGCAGCTACAACTATTGAACCTAATAAAAAAAAACTTGGGGAGACAAATGAAGAATCTATTGTAGAATATCAAAGATTGGTTGGTAAACTCATCTATCTAGCTTATACTATACTAGATATTACCTATTCAGTGAGTGTGATTAATTAGTTTACACATGACCCAAGATCATTACACTTATAAGCTGTTAATCGATTGCTACATTACTTGAAAGGTATTTCTTAAAAAGGAGCTCTATTTAAAAGAAATCAAAAACTGGTGCTAAAAGCTTATACTAATGTTGAGCATGCATGATTTGTTAGGGCTAACTATGTAACCTAGAGGGGGTGAATAGCTTGTTTTGAAACTTTTTCAATTTATGCAGAAAAAAAAGGCAATATGAAAAAGATTAGATGAGAAAATATTTCACAAGAGATGCTTGAGTGTGCACAAATCTAAGTAAAGACACACCAAATATATAGTGGTTCGACTTATATACCAAACATAAGTCCACTCTAGATAATTAAGAGCCATAACACGAGCTAGATAATATACTGGCTCACAAGTTACAAATAGTAAGTGAGCTAATCTTTTAGATGATAGATCACACTATCTTGAGCTAACCTCACTACTTAGTAACGTACATTTAATTTTGCACCATTACAAGGCCACAAATGATCACAAGATCTTTTAAAAGTGTGAGCTTTTTGACAGGATCAGTTGTTAGACCGAAATTTGGTTTGTGTATTTGCTTGCCTAACTCCTTTGGCCTTCATGATCTTCCCTTTTTTATAGGTAGCAACAACATTATCATTGGAGCATCCTTGGAGATGCAAAAGTAGCCGTTGGAGGTTGATAGGATGTCTTGTCTTCAAAATGGAGCTGCCCATAGAGCTGCCTTTTCAAGACAAACTAGATTTGCTAAAAATAGGTGCATAGCTTCTATTTCATGCTGACACCTTTTGCTAGACCCTAACAGGAGTAGGTAATAGTTCTCGATAGAGGCTAGAGTTATCCTTTCATGCCCTCCCATCAAGCAATGGCTACTTTAGCATTTGTTTCACAAACATCAGCTTGTTTGGACTTTAAACAACTTTGTAGACCTGATATTTCGAGCTCTGATACCAACTATTACTGACGAGATCTTTTGTGGTCCTCAGCTGATGTTTTCATGAAAATGTTGCACACCTCACTCGATCTTTACCCGATGGTCATCATGTGATTCTTAGTCATGGATAAAACATCTACACATCACAGGTAAAATAAATACGTAAAGACAGTTTAGAAATCATCAAAATATTTTATGAGATGTTTCTTCAAGAGGATCCATGGTGGACAAAAGGTCAATATATGTTATTGCATATTTCTTGGTGAAAATTTAGTGACTTGGAGGAGTAAAAAATAGAATGTAGTTGAAAGATTAAATGCTAAATCAAAGTTTCGAGCAATGGCCCAAAGAATATGCGGGTTATTATGGTTGAAAACCATCCTAGAAGATCTGAAAATTGAGTGGGAGGGTCTTATGAAGTTGTATTGTGATAGTCAGTTAGCAATTAACATTGCTCATAACACCGTGCAACATGATAGGATGAAGTATATTGAAATTGATAGACATTTCATCAAAGAAAAGTTAGAAAAGCGGTTTATCTACATGTCCTACATACCTTTTGGAAATCAACTGACAAATGTGTTGATCAAAGGGCTTAATGGTAGGATCTTTTACGAAATAAAGCTGAGCTTGAGGGGAAGTGTTGAATTATCCTGAGGCTGTGATTGTCAGGAAATAACTATAAATAATTGGTTGGGAAATTATTTCTTATTATCCCTTAATTTGTAGGATTGGTCCCTTAATTTGTGGGCTTATAACTGTATTTTTCAAATATGCTTTTTTTTCCCTAGTTTGTACTTAAAATAGTCCAATAAATAGCTTTGTAAGTACAAGATGAGTTTTGATTAAAAAAGAGAGAGTACAAGATGAAATGCAAATTATCAGAATTCTTTTCTCTAAATCCTTCGAGAACAAATTCGTGATTGTTTCCCAAATAGCCATTGTACTACCCTAGTCTACTTCTGTAACTAGCAGTTTCTCTGTTTGTGGCCCCGGTTTCGCAAGTTCGATAAGAACGAAAGGGAAAGAACAAGAGGGAAAAACAGAAAAAGGAATTGAGCTCCGTAAGAGTGAATTCGACAGAATAATCGGTCGCATGGGACACACGAAAGCCTCTTTCTGTGCTTGTTGTTTGTGATTGTCTTGAGGCTACCATGTCGCACTCGATGCAGCATCATGGACTGCCTCTCGTTCGCTTTCTAGGGCGTTTGGTTTTAGCCAATATCTTTGCAGCCACTGCAGATGAAATTTCTAGTCGATGGGAACCAGCATTAGTCTTTTATTATTGCGAAACTTTTGGAGGGTCAGTTTATTTCTTGTGTTGCTAACAAACGCAAGCCAACATTTCCATCATCCAAGACAGGTCGCTGGGAAGACAATTTCAGCAGAAGCACGGAAATGGGAACATTCCAAGCGGGAATTATGCGATTTGGACGTCCTACATCCGTTTGATCAACAACTTCTAGCAACAAAGCTGACCTTTGAGTTTACTTCACCGGACCCCCTATCTCGAGCTACTGCCGTGGCCGTCGCAACCTCGAAATGAAAATTTGAGAATTACCACAATTGGAAGACGGAAATTTTTTGCCCTTTCAACGATATATATTCTACGAAAATTTGGCTCCCCCTTTCCCCCCTTCAAGCTCCATAGATCAAGGAATTCCACGTCTGCGACAGTGGGGTCATCAATATGTGAGATCTTAGTCACGACTGTAAATAAGCAATGAGACCCATCATATGGAGTCTCCGCATCAAGGCTTACCTCAATATGACTCAGAGCTTGATCTAACAAATATAGTCATGAATTTCGAGTAAGCACTTGTTGATCCCCACACTAAGCCTTAGAATCTGCACGACTGGTTAAATTTGCTCTGTTTAAGGAAGAAGACGAAAGGAAGCATCATGCTTACAGAACGTCACTTGATTTAAAAACTGGACAATTTTCATGCAGTTAAGAGCAGAAAAGATCCCTGCCCTTTCTCTCTGTCCTTTTTGCTAAAGACATCATTACGACCAAGTCCATTGGTCGCCTATTACATGTTCGGTAGCAACAACATCAAGAAGAAGATGCAATCATAACCAGACAACAAAGCGGGCATTGCTAGAGGGATAGAAGTGGTCATAGCATCTCATGGATGCTTCTATAAATGACAAACTGGCAAAGGCCTAAGCTCAAAATCTCGAAGGTGACTTCCCTTTCGAACTTCAAGAACCAAATGGACCTTGAAACAAGGGTCTGATTATTGTCCGTTCAAATTCATTGCCTTCCTTGTTAATTTTGCTTGTCCTGCTGAGTTTGAGATGTTCCGTTTTGCAGGAGAAGCCGGAGCTCGTCCAAGGGAAGGTGGATTGGAAGGGAAGAACAGCTCGGAAGCACAAACATGGAGGAATGCGAATCAGTTTGCTTATTCTCGGTATGGCATCATATTTGCGCAACTTAATGAGTCAGCCGAGTCAAATGCTTAGTCTTTAGCTTAGTGAATTACAGTTCAAAGTCAGGTAAAAGTTAACACCGAAACCCGCCAGAGGGAGGGAAAGAATTTCGGATTATGAGGTTACGCTGTGATAATACCGTGAACTCCACTAGGCATGACCATTCAAAGGTTTCTTTATTTGCTTTATCGAGATGGTTCTTGAACGGTTCATTTCCAATGATTTCATCTATTTTGCAGCCACATTCGGGTTTGAGCAGATGGCGACCATTGCGCTGGCTGTGAACTTGGTGACATACTTCAATGGGGTCTTGCACTATGACTTTGCCGATGCCGCCAACCAGCTCACCAACTTCGTGGGCTCTTCCTTCATTCTTTCTATTGCTGTGGCCGCCTTAGCAGACATGTACATCGGCAGATACAATGCCACTCTCATTTCAGGCTGTGTGGAATTCTTGGTATAAATTTTACAGGCATTTATTTATCTTGAACATGTGACAAGGTAATGAACTGCATCTCGTAAATTATAACGATTGTCATCTTCTTTTGTTCTATTCAGGGACTGGCATTACTAACTGTACAAGCTCACTATCCCCGGCTTCGTCCACCAAAATGCAACATCTTTGATCCTACTTCCCACTGCGAAAAAGTTGGGGGTGGAAACGCTGCACTCTTCTTCATTGCATTGTACCTCTTAGCCGCTGGTTCAGCCGGAATCAAAGCTGCGTTGCCGGCCCACGGAGCCGACCAGTTTGACGAGAAGGACCCAAGGGAAGCAAGGGACATGTCGAGCTTCTTCAACTTAGTGCTGCTAATAGTGTGTCTTGGCAGCGCAGCTAGTTTGACACTCATCGTGTGGATACAGGACAATGAAGGATGGGACTGGGGCTTCGGGTTATCTTCTATAGCCATGTTCTTGGGCGTGGTGTTATTCACATTAGGATTGCCGATGCACCGGATACAGCCCGTTCAAGGAACCAGTACAATCATTGAAATCGTCCAGGTCTATGAAAGTTCCTAAATTGGCTTTGTCCTAACTTATGATCGCCAACATCCCAAAGACAGAAAAATGTTCAGGGCTCTAATTGTGGTTGCTCTCTCTGATGGCTTTCAGGTCTATGTTGCCGCAATTCGTAACAGAAAGCTTCAAGTCCCTGAGGACCCAGCAGAGCTGTACGAGATCGACAGAGATGCGGAAGCTGCAGTAGATGAAGAATTTCTGCCTCACAGAGATACTTTCAGGTCGTTGCACATTACTTTCCCTACGAGGAAAAGAAAATTTATTGAAGTTTATGATCTCCTGATAAATTGTATCAATGGAATCTCAGGTTCCTAGACAAGGCGGCCGTGAAGGAAACACCACCACTGCACCACGGGCAGTCTGAATCTCCTAACCCGTGGAAGCTGTGCCGGATGACCCAAGTGGAGAGCGCAAAAATCGTGCTCGGCATGGTTCCGATCTTCTGCTGCACCATTATCATGACCCTTTGCCTGGCTCAGCTCCAGACCTTCTCCATCCAACAGGGCCTAACGATGGATACAAGGATAGGTTCGTTCAGGATCCCCCCCGCCTCACTCCCCATCATCCCGGTATCCTTCCTCATCATCATTGTCCCCATCTACGACCGGGTAATCGTCCCGTTTGCCAGGAAAATCACAGGCCACCCGACAGGCATAACCCACCTGCAGAGAATAGGTGTCGGGCTTGTTCTATCATCGGTCTCGATGGCTGTGGCTGCCATCGTGGAGGTGAAGCGGAAAAAGGTGGCCCGCGACCATGGCATGCTCGATGCGCGACCTGTCGCTCAGCCGCTGCCCATCAGCGTGTTCTGGCTCTCCTTCCAGTACTTCATCTTTGGGATCGCTGACATGTTCACGTACGTCGGGCTCCTCGAGTTATTCTACTCCGAGGCGCCAAAGGGGCTCAAGTCGCTCTCAACCTGCTTCCTGTGGTGCTCCATGGCGCTTGGGTATTTCTTCAGCAGCATATTGATCAAGATTGTGAACAGGGCAACAGAGGGCGCGGCCAGGAGTGGTGGCTGGCTTGCAGGGAATAACATTAACAGGAACCATTTGAATCTGTTCTATTTGCTGCTCTCAGTCCTGAGCATTAGCAATTTCTTCGTATACCTGGTTGCTGCTGGGAGGTACAAGTACGGGCCACGAATAATGCCTGTTGTCTCCAACTAGATGAACCAAGTTAGAAAGACAACAATTCATGGACATTTATGTTTGACAAGGGTGACTGTTGTCGTATTTTAAATTGCATGTGTTTTGTTCGTTTGTATATGTTTCCAATCACTTGCATTTATCCAAAATTCCAAACCTATCGTCTCACAACACGTTTGTTCTTATAAGTTAATCTAAAAAACATTATTCTACAAATCATAATTCACATATGAGCAAAAATTATAAATTTATAAGCTGAAGAGTGAGGCGGGGCAAGCCACAATAAGTAATAACTTTTTATTTGATTAATTCACTTTTTTACATTGACATGAAGTTTAGAAAAAGTTTCCAATACACGTGCTCTCATTTTCTTAAATAAAAATTTGAAATGGACATTGTTTTTAAAAAAAAAAGACCTAAAGTTCCCTTTTTATTTCAAAGAATGGCTGGGAAGGATCCTATTGCATGATGACTCGAAATAATTGGTGATTCTCCTGGTTCGTCAAGTGCAATGATTAAAATATCGGAAGAGAGGTAACACCGAGAAGTTCGAAAAAAAGAAAAAGGAAGATCTATCGCAGCGAGAGCTACATCTCACGAATCTATCTCAAAACCAAAGTTGGCACTACTCATAAGCTAAAGGATTAGGTGCATGCTCTTGGAACTTTGTGCTTGTGCGGAGGGGTTTAGCCATAGTTAGGGGTGAGCAAATTGAACTGGACTAGCCGGGTTGGTCTAGTCCTTAGTTCCATGATGGATGGGACCTGACCAGAGCATTTAGAATACACACATATAGAAAATTAGAAATATTTGAAGAACTAGTTAATCTAATTTTCTCATCTTATGCTCGATACTCAGTTTTCTCCTTTCGCTAGACGATTGCTTTTCGCCTTCTCAATGCTACCTCCAATCGTGTTTGTTGATATGCAGTCCCCGATCGCGTTTTGTCTTTGGTTCAATCTGTGTTTTGTCTTGTCAATATTATGCAAATCCATTGTTTTGTTCCCACTTGGATATGATGAGTTACAAGTGTAATACCACTTTGATTTTGATTTTGATTTTTTTTTTAACTCGAAGAGAATGATACAAGAGTATAATCCCATTTCAGTTGTTTTAAGTGTTTTCTTCCTAATTTAATCTTTTCTTATTATTTTAGGATTATAAATACTTATATGATGGTTGTGCAATGATCATGTATATATTTATTAGGTTGGATGGTTAAGATTGAAAGTTCTTAGTTTAGATCCAAGGGTTAAATTTTTATAAGCAGCTAGTGTTAGCGATCCTACGAGAATTGGACTGGACTATAGATTCCGGTTTAGTTCCCGATCTCGAAAATTTAATGATTGAGACTACCGTTTCGGTTTTCGATTCCATTCCGGAATCGGCACTCCCAGTATGGGTTTTGGATTAGCCCAGACCATACACACCCCTAGCCATATCCATAATTAGCAATAATATAAGAGGGATGTACATACATTGTGAACAGATTTGGAATTAGACATGAGAAGATGGATAGATGACAGCATTTTAATGCCCTATCTAGTCAAAATCAAGTTTGACAAGTAAACTCTATACGATCTTAGGAGGAGCATAGTATCTTAAACCAAGGTACGCTGTCAACAAGTTGGTTTAAGACATTGTGTGAAGCAAAGGTCGATGACGTAAGAGCTAAAACTTCGATGGCTTACCCAGACGCAGGAGGTTATTATATTTGCCTATTTAGCACTAGTCAACAAAATTTGACGTGGAGTCTATCTTCTCCATTGTCACCTCCTCAGTTAAGAGAAAATATTTTTCCTTTTTTCATCTTGGAAAAATACTCTCGAATTTTACGTTTCAGACTTCAAATAAAGTAGTTTAAGGACTTGTTGAGGTCCACCCTTAGTCTACAAAGATTGATCAAGTAAAATCAATTGGGATTACAAGCTAACCAACCTAAATTTTAGCATTAAAAATTAATCGGGAGATTCAAATTTCCATGTTATCCAAATATTGTCTCTCAAATGTGAACAGCCCAAAAGGCAAAAAAAATAAAATAAAAATAAAAACAAAGGTAGTTTTCATCTGTGTAACACCGACACAACGCGCGGCACCACATTGTAATTTCTCAAAAATAAAAAATTCCGGCCCTAATTCACCGTCGCTGTGGATCCCCAATCCACCAAGTCCCAGGCGGATTTGAATCCCCTAACATAATGTTAGGGGTGACATTACCCAATCGAAGCCGTCAAATTCAAAATGGACGGCCCAGATTGATCCACATCAACTTTTTTAAAGGGGGAAAAAATTTTGGCGGGAATTTTAAAATTTTGAATTAATCAATTTGGGCCGTCCATTTTTGAATTGGATGGCCCAGATGGCTTATGTCACCCCTAACATAGTTTTACTATGTTATGGAAACCGGATCCGTCGTAGCAGGCGCAGCTCGCGATGGTCCTTCGCCTCGACCGTTCCCACTTCGAAACCCTAACCCCTCACCTCACGTCTGTTGGGATTCACGTAACATGCATAGGCAAAATATAATAAATGCAACGGAAAAAAGAATACCCATACATGTATCTCCAGAGGCGTTGTTCGTGCGTTTCAATCAAAAATCGAACTAAACGAAGAGAGTCATACGGATTACCTCTTGTAGCGTGCTCGAAACGGGTTGCTCCAAATGTTCTTCGGTGCAAGTCCCACAAGCGTCGGACCTCTAGTTCAGACATACCACCAATCGTACGACGAACGGAAGAAAGACGACGCGGAAAAACTCCACACTTGATTGTGCTAGCAATCTCGTGATGAAAAACTCTTTGCGTACTCGATTTTCGGTCACCACAAGAACAAAATCGTAGAGAGAGTATTTCTGGTTTTTCTCTCTTAGTTTTCTCACGGGCACACACTCTTTTTACGCACGCTATCTATATTCACTTCTGCAACTTTTACAGAGTAAAATCTTATACACGCAACGTACCACGCGCACGACCAATAACGTTTACTGATCGTGCGCGTCGTGCGTTTTAGCACAAACGCACGATTAGAGTGCGTTGCACAGTTAGCAAAAAATTGTTGATCGTGGTCAACAACTTTTTTTCTTTGACCACGTGCAGTCAACAAATCAAAAAGCACTACCTTTTCTTCTATTGGTTTCTTCTCTTGTTTTTTTTTATAATAAAGAAACCCATGGTCAGCACAATTTTGTGCTGACCATATCTATTGTACGCACACCAATATGTGCGTGCAACATAATATAAAAAATATATATATCCATAAATTATATCTATATATAATTTAATAAAAACAAGATAGTGCGATCACATGTGTGTATTTTGGATACATCAATATGTGTCCCATTTCAAAAAGTGCGTGCGCATCGTATGCACGTACGTCCGAGACCAAAAATAAAAATTAAATTAAATCTAATTTAATTTAATTTCAATTTGACTAAATCGATAGTGGTGATTGCAACATATTTGCAATATTATATATTCCGTTCAACGTCGTCATATATTGGTTAAGGTGTGTGACATCCCTAGGTTCATCACTAAGCTGGCAGTAAGACAAATACTAACACATTAGTACTACCAAGAGAATTGATTGTCCCGATCAACTACTAGGTCCTATAAGTCACGAGTGACATCTAGCAATATGTCATGGCTACCCAGGCAATGTGAATATTTTAAGAACATAATGAACCTGTCAGCTCCAGTTACAGTGTAATTCAATCCCTCTGTCTTTCTATGTCCCGATCGAACAAAGGCCATGGAATATTTGTCAAGCCACCAATTCGATCATATGCACAAATCTAATTTACATGTATTTGTATGAGACATAAACATTTTATTCTTGGTTACAACCCCGGCCGAGGATTTCAATGCATTGTCATAACTAGATCGCATAGGACATCATACCTTGCATGTAACAAGGAGATAGATTCCATTTTGCGCACACGTGTGACTTCGTATGTGTACGAACTATAACCATTAAGTACAGAGACGGATCAGCGAACCGCCAATATGCGCACTTATGAACTATAGTCATCCAACGTACAAGTCAATACTGTGCCTCAGGTCTAAGGATTATTTACACAAGACTTGAGCATGAACGATTAGACATTAACCACGCTAAAAACTTCCATGTCGCTAATTGTTAAATGTGTGTCACGTTCAGTGAACTTGTCCGGCACAAGCACCTATGTTCCAACTCTGGTATCGGAATACTCAATGACTCGTGACTCATCATTCTTTTAAGTATCCAATACTTGAAAGCAAAATTAAGAACACATCGGTCTCAACAGGATCATTAATGTCCACTCAATGATCCATCGACCGAGAACAATTTAAAGATTCAGTCTAACTATGAACCTGCCACACATATTCTCGACGTCTCAAGAATAGGTCTAGTCACAACTGATCTTATGGAATTTATTCATATATAATTGGACAAATGAATAAACACGTCTTCGCCATTAATTTAATAATAAATTGAAATACAACCGAAATCCCTAATATGTAACTATTACATAGTTGCTTTAGGGCATATATATATATCTAACAACGTCCTCCTCCAACGAGCTCCGACCTTAAGCCGAGTCCCTCTTCGACTTCGAAATTTTGGGGTTGGGAAGTCAAATCCAGTGCCCTAACATGTTGAGTTAAGCGACTGAATGTGTGCATTTTTACGCTTCTTTCTGTTACCGGAACAACTCTCGAAGCGGGCGGGGGAATTGAAGAAAATGGACGGAAGTAGAATTAGACAGGGAGAACGGGAGGTACAAGTTGGTAGCATAACGCAGTCGCTGCCTTCGCGGACACAGGTGCACATCTTTACCTCCAAACAATCGGGTTGTTGAAATGCATGTTTAAACATTCATATAGATGGAGATCGGGGCTGTGGTATTTATGGACAGCGGAACCCCAATCGAGGGGGGTACTGCTCCTGAAAGTAGTTTTGAATCGGGATGAGATATTTGATGACAATGATTGTCCTGGGAACAAGAACGTTTGCCGTTCTTCGATTACTTGGATTGGGAGCAGAAAATTTTTCAACTATGGGATTAGCAAATAAGAGCCCCTTGATGTAAACAACAATTTGTTAGCGATTTAACCACTAGTATTTCTCATGATTCAAGATCCACTTGTATAAGCAGCAAAAGACGCGAACATAGTCAGTTGGCTTGCAGAGTAATGGATGATAATTTTCTGTGACTAACCCACAGGTTGACTACTGATGTGAACTGATATGGTAGCACATTTAAAGACAGGTTTGAAATTCGACTTGATTCCGTTTGGTCAGGTGAACGGTGGTTCAGAAATTTTTTTTTTTTTTTTGTAATTAATTTGTGGTGGGGAGACTGGGAGTTTCATCGTTGTTATAAATCTTTGTTTAGTTTTGATGGCTTGTTCCTCAGACATGAGCCTCGTATTGGACTTATAGGACAGGCACATAAAGACCACATAGCCCCTTAGTGACACACCTGAACAAGCAACTAAGTGAAAACTATTTCATTTTCAGTTTTTCTGCCTTCTGGGCTGTTCAGATATATTTGATTTGGACTCTCTGTTACTTTGAGAGACAACATTAGGATAACATGGAAATTTAAATTTCCCAGTTAATTTTTCAGACAAAAATTTAGGTTGGTTAACTTGTGATCCCAGTTGGTTTTACTTAATCTGTCTTTGTAGAGTGAGGTTGATTTCCTCCTCACAAAATCGTAGAGAGTTTACTTTTCAGACATGATTTTGACTGTATAGGGCATTAAATGCTACATCCTCCTTGTCAAATAATTGAGTATATCTCGATATACATAGCATCTCGCTTAATTTGTAGTTCTTTTTGGATAATCTTATTCATCTGTCACTGTTAATGCGCAGGTGTTTTTGAATGAGTGGTGGCTGGTCAATGCTAATGGAAAGGGTTTAGCTATTGGAGGATTTGCTCACAGAGAGTATTCTACTTCTGCCTCTCTTTAGGAGACATATGTTTTCATTCGTTTCTTGAAAAATTTCTGGGAAGTCCTACATATGCATAAACTGATATATGCATTTGTAAAAATGCTGTCGTCTATCCATCTTCTCATGTATATTCCAAATCTGTTCGCACTACATGTACATCCTCTTATATTATTGGCAACTGTGGATATGGCTGAACCTCTCCTGCACAAGCACAACATCTAGGAGATCATGAACGTAATCCTTTAGCTTATGTGTAGTGCCAACTTTGGTTTTGAGATGGATTCATGAGATGTAGCTCTCGCTGCGATAGAGCTTCTTTTTCTTTTTCCCTAACTTCTCGGTGTCACTACTCTTCCAATGTGTTAATCATTGCACTTGACAGGAGAATCACCAATTATTTTGAGTCATCATCTAATGGAATCCATTCCAGTGTCATTAAAGTGCTAGGTGCTCTTAAGCTGCTAGGACTCCTTGGGGCCTAAGGCATTATTCATTAGCCTGTGTGAAGGGAAGCACTAAGTTAAAAGTGTGGGATGTATATGCTAAGAAATCAATTATTAGGTCTTCAAACAAATCAGAGTTACTAAATGCTACTTGTCTTATTTTCATGTACCATACAAAATATTCCATAAAAGCGGTGAAGATGCTTCGAAAATTTATTAATAGTAACTTGAATGTCTCATACATATGATCTAAAAAAGAGAAATATCTCTAAAATAAAAAAAGAGCACGTGAAATCCTAATGTTTTTATAGTCTTCATTAATGTCACCCAAGCAGGTAGAATGAAGGCTAGGGACTTGGTTTTGCCTGGCAAAAGAAATAATGGCAGTGATAAAGAAGGAGGCTTTTGATTTGGAAATGTGTGATACTGAGACAGAATAGCAAAACACTGGTGCTCCTATTTTGCAAGTACTCATACGTACGGAATAGAAATATTAGTACATAAGAACAAGGGATAAGTGTATTGAAAGTCATAAAACTTGTCACGAAAGTACAATCGAGTCCTAAAACTTCCTAAAAATGCAATTAAGTCGTAAAATTTATTGTAAAAGTGCAATCAAGCTCTAAAACTTTTAAAAAAAGTGCAATCAAGTCTAAGAATTGTTGAATTGGTCTAACCAAGCCCTTTTGTTGATTTCACTTTTTGAAAGTTCTAGGAGTTAATTGCACTTTTTGAAATTTTAAGGGCTTGATTGTACTTTCGTGACAAATTTTAGGACTTGATTGTACTTTCGTGACAAATTTTAGGACTTGATCGCACTTTTTGAAAGTTTTAGGACTCAATTGAACTTTCTTGACAAGTTTTGGACTTTTAGTGTACTTATCCCTAAGAAAAATAAGTACAAGCTCTTCTTTTCCATCATCCAAGTATCCACGCATTTTGCTCTAAAATTTTGTGCTTATAAAGAAGGGAGAATTATACATGTCTGATCTATATGACTTGTTGTCAATACCATTTTCGGGCTGGAATTTGAAGAAAGTATTTGAATCTGTGAATGAAGGTTTTGCATCTCATAGCTGTGTTATATCATGGTATGGTTGAAGGCTAAGCAAGTTTTGCTTTAACATGTGTCAGCAGTGGAAGAGTAAGCCTTTTTTGCTCTGCACCAATTGTGAAGAGGCATGATACTACCACATTTGAGACAGCAGATGGCATGACAGTCACGGTTGGTAGTCTGATCAACCGGCTACGAACTCTGGAAAATGGATTTTCCTTGAAGGTATGAAATGCTTTCGTGTGAACAATGACTCTCGTGTGCTTGTAATTCAGTTAATAGCATCTTCTAGTATCAAGTGCATTGGCTTCTAACTGATCGATCTGAATAGGTGTGCAAGAAATTCCTGCTTGGATTTCCATATGATTGGGCAGAGCATTCAACTTCCTGCTATGGCGAAAACTGTTGTGTCCAAGCTGGTTCAGTTAAGGCTACGGCTTCTGAGAAAACTGACTCCCAGTCAAGGAGCACAATAAATTACTTTGAGGCAACTTTTCTTGATGATGTTACTGTGCCAAAGTTACGAGATTTATTTAGTCTTGGCGATACTGATGATACATTCTTGATGAAGAAAATATATGATGATGTCATGGACATGTTGGGAAGTGGTGCTGAGCATGATGGAGAATTTCTTCGTTCAAGCAGAAAAACTAGTCTTGGTATGGCTGCCAACAGCCAAATTGAGGCTCAAATTGACAAAAAGAAATCGAAGGAGGATGGATTGTGCAAGCATAATGAGGACATTTTGTCTGCAAGAAAAATTGTAAAGAAAGTAAACCATAGACGAAGGGAAGGTGTTTCAACTAGAAGCATGACTAGGCTTAAAAAATTATAAAGGTCTAAACTGCCCCATGTGTGCGGTTCAGACGCCTAACACATATCTAGTATCATGACACACCAAGTTGTTTGGGGCATTCACCTGGATTTTGGATCTTCCTATAAAAGATGGCCAACGACATCTCTTCTGCTTCTGAAGAAAAAGAAGCTCTTCATCAAACAACTCCATGGCGCTTTCAGTTCTGCTTTGCCTACTAAATGTGGATGGCATGGAGACCCAAGCATTGCCTCCAGCATTGAGGGTGTAATTAAAAGTTCGTGCACAGTGAAGTAATCACGAAACTGTATTTTGAATTTTGTTTTAATGAAAGTTTCTGCGTAGAATGTAAAGGTGATGGGCAGGGAGATTCTCCCAAAGTGCAGGAGTCTGTCACTTTCAGGAAGTCATTGAGGGGAATTTTGCGGTAGACACGAAGTTGGGCTCTGTTTATGAGAGTATTGTAAGTCATCTTTTTTTATTTTGATGGAGGTGGGAGTTTCTCAGTAAAGGCAAAGTGTGGCAGAATCTGTTGGAAATTAGAAAGCAACAGTTGTTTAATGATATCGAAGTTGGGTCGATAGTCTCTAATAATGATGTGATAGGAGGTGCTACTAATGGGAACAAAAAACTTCTAGGAAGTAAGTACTTTATACTTGTGCAAGATGGGAGGCAATACCCAAATCGATGGTTCTCTTACCTGTCCATTGACAATTGAAGTCATTGATGATACTGGCATCGATTGAACTCGTGTCATTCAATGGAATTGGAAATAGCGGGGACAAGGAGATGGGAGATGCAAAAGAAGTGGCATATGGAAAATTAGACGAAGAGGCCTCAAAGGAAAGGGAGAGATGCAAAAATGTTCATGGAGAACTGTGAAGAGCGAGACAACTTAGCGCATTTTTCTGAACCTATATACAAGTTGAACAAAGGGAGACAACCAAAAGAAGTTCTCCAGGGAAGAAGTGGAGGCCCTGAGGCTCATTAATATTGAATAACGAAGTTGGGAAGAGAGATTTACATGGACTGGGCCCTTTAGCAAGAGAGTTCAAACCTTGCTAGTTCTAACCATCAGCTGCAGTCTACTTTGAGATTTCCTTGCCAGCGTCAGTCTCTTGGGAGGGCACAGGATCCTGGTATTCTTGGTGGGTATCATTGCTTTAGTTGCTATATCGTAATTTTTTTCTCTGGCTATACATAATACTTAAAGAGAAGCTGAATGAGTTGATGAAGGTAGTCTTTATTTAAGTTTGTTCACGGTGTCCAGATCACATTCTCACAACGGCCTTACCTGGCCAATGTTCATTCTGTGGTTATCGTTGGTCATCACAGGACAGTTTGGAGTATGCATCGTACATATTGTCCTCCACTTATCTTCTTTGGCTTTTTCTTTCAAGAAAGATGCTGCTAGGTTTGAGAATATTCTACTACAATAAGGTGCTCAGTGCTTCCTCTCTCAAGAAGTGTAAAGAGTGAACATTCTTATTTTTATTGATAAAACTCAAATTATATACACAATAAACCTGTCGCGACCCGATCTTCGGAGAATCTCGGTGAGATCAGCTGGTGGATTGCTAAGTTGCCTCTCTAAAGCGAAGGGTTTAGCTTAGGCTCTCCCAAGCCCATACCAAATCGCGGCGGGATATCGAATTCAACCTTGAGTGTGGTCGGGTGACATGTGTATACGTGTACATGCTTTTGGAGTCGCCACCGATCTTTGAGGAAGGTAGGTCGGAAATCTCGTCGGACGGTAGGAGTTGCCGTACGACTCTAACGGAATCAGAGATTTTGGGATCGGGGACTTAGTTATGCCAATGTTGCCATTGACGCCCTTTCGGTACTGAAGTTGAGCGATTTTTCTAATTTAAGGAATTCATGCAGGCGGGATTGGGTAAGGTAGGTTCTAATGGTCTAAGGTATTCATGTAGATGGAAGTATCTTTTCTATCAATCATCAATCACAATCATGAAAATAAATGCGCAATCCAGGAATCAATTCAAAAAGAAATCACATCAAAACAAGTCAAAACAAACAAAGGGGGGTCTTAGAATAATAAAAAAAAACACATCGATTAAGTTCAAGGGTGATTTGGAATGATTTGGGTCAGATTGACCAGAGGGGCAAAACAGTCATTTTGGAAGGTTCGGGAATTCAAAACCATGAAAATAGGTCAAACCAGTCGAATGTGGTTCTTTCCTCATTTTCATAATTTTTGGGAATTTTTCTTGATTTTTCTGAATTTTTTAGAATTTTCCGAGAATTTTCCATTTTTTGGGATTTAAAAATCATTTTTCGAATTTTTTTTTGGACCGGGTCGGGTCAACTCGGCCCAGGGCTCGAGGACGCTCGGCCCATATCGTATGGGTCCCGGGCCGGTCTAAAACGACGTAGTTTCGGATTTTCTCTTGAATTCTTATTATCGACAAAATAGCCCATCGGGGGGTTTTCTCGCACTAATTCCCGACTCCTCGGGAACATTCAACAGGAAATCCATACCTCGATACAAACTACAACATACCGGAAATTATACGGATCAAAGATACGTGAATGAAATGGACCAATACACGACCGAAAACTCATGGGAAAAACCGATGTTGGTTGCCTCACCAGACTTAGTTTTTGTTTTCGTCACAAAGGTTGCTCGTGAAGGGGTTTTAACATGTTATTTTCAAGCATCTCGGATGGACCCAGCAGCAAAAACGTACATTGACGCAAACTACAACATGCAAGGAATACTGGAAAGTAATAAAATGACAAAACTTGCATGGGAAAATCAAGGGAAGATCGCCCGAATGTGTGAATCCGAGCAGCTCAGGGAACCTGGGTTTGAACCCAAGCACATAAACTGGTTATGTGCCCGATTTCAAGCTCCGAAGTCTCCCACCTCGTGGACTTTTTTGGAAAAACGTTTAGTGTTGGACCAATTACGTAACATGAGGTTTTCAAAATGCCAAACTTCCCAGCAAGAGACCAAATACATGCATCGCAAATATGCCGGGAAGAAGCCTTCATGTACTGCTCAAACACTTAGCCAAAAATGACGAGTGGTTCCCTCTAGCTTCTGAGCTCACTGAGGCATCTTTGAAGCCCCATATCTTGGTCCACAAAAAAAATTAGGAGGAGTCATTCCTACTGTTAGAAAGAGGGTGAAATGAGGTTTTAAGAAAACTTCACGGCTTGGAAAATGGCTGTACGACGGTGCTGAAAACGGGCCACGAACAGGCCCTTTCGCACTGCCCCTCAACACTTAGAAAAAAAAACCAGCAACTGCCCCTAGCTTCTTAGCTCACTGGGGCTTTTTCTCGGACTCATAACTCGGCCCTCGTTTATGGAAAATGGCGAAGAAACACACCAACACGAAGAGCCATACATTGGGAACATAATGAAACAAAAATGACCCAAAATGCACACGAGATGAGAGAGAAAATCGTCCTGAAAGTCGAGGGTTTGGGCTGTTTTAAACTCAAATCAGGGCACAAACCAGACCAACATGGGGTATTTCCGACCTCGTAACTATCGTCAAAGATTGAACCGAGGGCAACCGATTATATATTCGTGTTCTACTACATACCAGGAACACAATCAATCAAGAATCTCCCAAAAATACCCATGGTAAGATAATGAAAAATGAGCACGAAGCAAGCAAGTCGGACCGAGTCCAACACTTAGGCAAAATTTTCAGATTGAATTTTCTGATTCTAATCAGACTAATGAGGCAACTTTGGAAGAGCATATCTCACATCTCGATCGTAACCAGGAGCAGCACAACATATCAAAACGAAGATCTACATATGCAGAATGCATTTGAGCAAAGAAACGACCGAATATTACGTGAAATCACCATGAAAATCAGGTTTAAAGTCGGGGGTTTGAACCACCCGAAGCATTTCATCAAACATCTTATGTGCAGGCAAAGGCTCAAACTAGAGAAAAACAATTGCGGATGGGTATTTGCATTACCTTTTCCGGCGACTCAGATGGTGGATGGACGTCGGTGTTGGCTCGATAGGTAGGTGGTGTGTAGGTGTATCTTGGTTGGGTGGTGGTCGCTCGTGGAGCTTCTCGGTGTACTCCCAAATCACTCCCGAAAATCCCCTGTTGGCCAACCCGAACTCTCCTTCAAAAAACCCAGCCCCTCTCTCTCTTTTCTTCCCTCCTTTTCTGCTCTTTCCCGACACCTCCCTGATGAATTATGGCGCCTTGGGGACTCCACGTCATTGGGACTTCCCTATTCAACAACCCCAAAAAATGAAAAGCTTCTCATTTCTCTTCTTTTCTTCCATTTGTTCCCCATTTTCTTCCAACAAAAGCTGCCCCCTCTGCCCATCCTTCACGCGTGCATCATGGTAGGAAGAAGGAGAATAGTGGCCGGGTCATGAGTCGGGTCGGCCCGACCCGACGATCCGGCCGGCCAAGATTCGCTCAAATTGACCTTGAAGTCGATCAAATTTCTCAAAATTGAAGCTAAAATTGGATTTTCCATGCTGGATTACATCTAAACATGTGGTTTTTGCAAAACATTTGCTTGAAATTGCATAAAAACCTCAAATTTTTAGTTTGACCCGAAATCAAATTTTGAGCAATCCAAAGCTTAAACGACGAAATCAGTCTAAACCACCCCCTCCAATGGATTTAGAATGATGAAAACTATAGGGTAGAGGTCTTGAATTTTCATGGGTGCCCCTAGAAAAAAGTTTAATTTCATTTTTTGTCAACTTAGGGGCTAGATTGAAAAATGCAAAATCCAACTAAGGCCCCTTTTGCAAAATTGAGCAATTCCGGGTACAATTTGGCCAAGATATAATTTCTGGTGATAGGGCATGATGTTACGACTCTAATATGTAAAAATGAGAATTTATTGGGTTAGAAAAGCAATTTTTTTGAATAATCCGAAATTACGCTCAAAGAGAGAGCATATAATTTCAAATTAAATTTTCCAAATTTTCTTTATCCAAAATGAAAAAGAAATTTAAAGAAAAATACTGGTTATTTTTCCATATTTTGTGGAATCAAATGCCATTTTTTCCGATTTTTCTACTATTTTTGGTATTTTCCGAAAATATTAAAAAATGCAAAAAAAATGAAAAATTATTTTTTGTTCAAGATTGGTTCCTTAGGCTTGGCCAAGGCTTCCAAAGTTGATTTTTCAATTTTCTCATTTTTTATGAAATTTGTTTATGAATTTGTAAAGATAAAATGCTGAAAAATACTAAAAATATGAAAAAATATTTTTTTGCTCAAAATTGATTCCCTTGGCTAGGCTAAGGTCCTCAAAGTTGATTTTTTCAATTTTCTAAATTTTTATGGATTTTCTAAAAATAAAACTAGCTAAAAATCAAGTGTCAACAGTTGCCCCTCTTTGAGAGGGGTCTCGTGAGAGATCACTTTCAAAGACAAGACGACACTTGATGTCTAGCCGACTCTACTGGGAAAATGAAAAGTTGTGACATCCAACTCTATTTATTTTCGTGAAAGCCTTAGTCCAAAATTTCTCCAGTTCATCTTAATACAAGGGAGAGGGAGATGTAGAGTCAAGGGAGCTACTTGCGACTTACCCATTCGCCCCGCCATTGTCAATGCCTGCTCTGTTGAAAAGTGGAATGGAAACCTAAGGATTTGTTATAAGAAAACCTTAGGGTGGTTGAACTTGGACCTGTATGGTAGGTCACCCCATGGTAGGTTCCTAATGAAAGGACTCTACTAATTAAAATTTGATTAAGATTTGACCCGTATGGTAGGTCGCCCCATGGTAGGTTCCTAATTAAAGGACTCTACTAATTAAAATTTGATTGAGATTTGACCCGTATGGTAGGTCGCCCCATGGTAGGTTCCTAATGAAAGGACTCTACTAATTAAAATCTGATTAAGATTTGATCCGTATGGTAGGTCACCCCATGGTAGATTCCTAATGAAAGGATTCTACTGATTATGATTTGATTAAGATTTAACCCGTATGGTAGGCCACCCCATGGTAGATTCCTAATGAAATGATTCTACTGATTATAATTTGATTAAGATTTGACCCGTATGGTAGGCCACCCCATGGTAGATTCCTAATGAAAGAAACCTACTGATTTAAATTTTGATAAGGATTTGACCCGTAGGGTAGGTCGCCCCATGGTAGATTCCTAATGAAAGAAACCTACTCATTTAAATTTTGATTAAGATTTGACCCGTATGGTAGGTCACCCCATGGTAGATTCCTAATAAAAGAAACCTACTGATTTGAATTTTGATTAAGATTTGACCCGTATGGTAGGTCATCCCATGGTAGATTCCTAATAAAAGAAACCTACTGATTTAAATTTTGATTAAGATTTGACCCGTATGGTAGGTCACCCCATGGTAGATTCCTAATAAAAGAAACCTATTGATTAAATTTTGATTAAGATTTGACCCGTATGGTAGGCCACCCCATGGTAGATTTCTAATCAAAGAAACCTATTGATTTGAATTTTGATTAAGATTTGACCAGTATGGTAGGTCACCCCATGGTAGATTACTAATAAAAGAAACCTACTGATTTAAATTTTGATTAAGATTTGACCCGTATGGTAGGTCACCCCATGGATTGATCCTTTAGGCGGTTTCTACCGTTGAGTTGATCCTTTAGGTGGTGTCTACCGTTGAGTTGATCCTTTAGGCGGTGTTTACCGTTGGTTGATCCTTTAGGCGGTGTCTACCTTTGGGTTGATCCTTTAGGCGGTTTCTACCGTTGAGTTGATCCTTTAGGCGGTGTCTACCGTTGGGTTGATCCTTTAGGCGGTGTCTACCGTCGGGCTGATCCTTTAGGCGGTGTCTACCGTCGGGCTGATCCTTTAGGCGGTAGATATCCTTTAGGCGGTGTCTACCGTCGGCTGATCCTTTAGGCGGTGTCTACCGTTGGGCTGATCCTTTAGGCGGTTTCTACCGTATCTCTAAGCGGCGAGTCGTGAGCGCTCTGGGCTCCGACTCGAACTGGGCCTTGAAATACCTTAGAGGCATATTCTTATCAAAGAGGTTTTTTTTTTGGTAAATCAAATCTTTTCCGAGGCTATCGGCTGCTATCCGTTCTGGAGGGTGAGAGCTCCAAGGCTACTAATCGACGTACACTCGCGGAAAAGGCGGTCACCGTATCTCTAAACGGCGAGTAGTGAGCGCCCCGGGCTCCGATTCGAACTAGGCTTCGAGATACCTTAGAGGCATATTCTTATCAAGGAGGTTTTTTTTTGGGTAAATCAAATCTTTTCCGAGGCTATTGGCTGCTATCCGTTCCGGAGGGTGAGAGCTCCGAGGCTACTAACCGACGTACACTCGCGGAAAAGGTGGTCACCGTATCTCTAAGCGGCGAGTCGTGAGCGCCCTGGGCTCTGACTCGAACTGGGCTTCGAAATACCTTAGAGGCATCTTCTAATCAAGGGGAGAAATCAAATCTTCTGAAGCTGAAGGTTGGCGATCCAGTCCGGAGGATGGCAGTTCCGCGGCTACTAACCTGTGAACACTTACAGAAAGATTTATCCAAGTCATCATGCTTTTTGAACGACGAGTCGTAAACTGTTCAGTTTCGAACTCGGACTATGCTTTTAGACACCTCTTTGTGATTCCTTTTTTTTTAAGGGAGACCTTGATGATGCTTTAGCGGATCAGAGGGGTGTTTAGACTTGAAAAAAGACTCCAAACGTAAAAATCTTATTTTGACATTATTATGAGATTTAGGAAATCGAGAATCATGTGGAAACTTTGATCTGAATTGTCTTACCGATGAGAGCGCCATTCTGGGATCTGAGGAGACTAGGAATCTTGCATAAGCTCAAACCCGAATTATCTTACCATGAAGGGTGCCATTCTGGGGACTTGGGAAGACCAAGAATCCTGCAGAAGCTCAAACCCAATTTTACTTACCTCAAAGGGTGCCATTCTAGGATCTGGGGAGACCAGGAATCTTACAGAAGCTCAAACCCGTTTTATCTTACCTTGAAGGGTGCCATTCTGGGATCTGGAAAGGATAAGAATCCTTGTTGACACTTGATTTTCAATCATCCTTTCCTTTTCGAAAATCAATAAAAAATCCATAAAAATTCGTAAAATTGAAAAATCAACTTTGGGGACCTTGGCCAAGCCTAGGGAACTAATTTTGACCAAAAAATTATTTTCCATATTTTCAGTATTTTTCCGGTATTTTTATTTTCGAAAATCAATAGAAAATCCATAAAAATTCGTAAAATTGAAAAATCAACTTTGGGGACCTTGGCCAAGCCTAGGAAATCAATTTTGAACAAAAAATAATTTTTCATATTTTTTGTATTTTTAATATTTTTCAGAAATTAGGAAAATATTATAAAAATAAAAATAAAATTGCATTTGAGGCCATAAAATGTGTATAAATAGCCAATATTTTTCCTTTAATCTTCTCCTCATTTCGGTTAAAGAAAATCCATAAAAAGTAATCTAAAATTGGGAATTACTTGGTTAATCTCATTTTCATATTAATGAAAAAAAAATTTAGAAAATTCATTTTTTGACTCTGTAATTTTCGATTTTGACGTTTCTAGAGTCGTGACACGGTCCTCTAATAGTCTGAATTTTTCAATAGCATGATGGTGCATTTTTCAGTGTTGCGTTCGATTTTTCGAATACAATTTACCATTTGACAGGCACATTGGCTACGAAGAGCAAAGTGTTGAGGAGGAACGTCAAAGAAAGATCAGAATCCGTGCAATGGGACCAAATGTTAATGGTGAGGGTATACTTAATCATTGTAAAGATGAACCTTGACTTATACCAAGAACTGCAAACTCGGGTCAAAGTAGTCAGCAAGGGAGAAAAATTTTGTTTGCAACAAGAGCAATCCCAACTTGCTATTCATCATGTGTGGGTTTGAAGTGCGCACACTGCCAAAGATAAGAATGACACTAGGAACGTTTAGCAACACAGGGGATGGTCATTAATTGCTGGAAGACTCTCGGGTCACAGATGATGGTAGAGGTGGAGAAATTCGAGGGCAGGACCGTAAGGCTACTTATTACGGACTGAGACTCTTCAAACGAAGATCTAAAATCTACCATAACTGCACTATCCGAGGTAGTGGCTAAAAATCATGATGGTTCTTATTGTAGGAGGGACGAAATTGAAACTCCAGAGCAGTTTGAACAAGTTGTAGAAACGGCAAAAACTCAACTTGGATGGCCTTGTTCTTATTGATTGCAGATGACTCCAATACGAACGCTTGCCTCCTTGCTGAAAATTTCAGGAGTAAAAGCATGAAAACTCGGGTAATTGGATGCCCTGAAACCATTGATTGCGATCTCAAATGCAAAGAAGTTCCTGTGAGTTTTGGGTTTGATAGCGTATACAAGATCTGCACCGAATAGATTGGCAATGTCATCATAGATGCTCGGTCAACTGGAAAGTATTACCACTGTGTGCGACTAATGGGACGTGCAGCTTCTCACATCACTTTAGAATGTGATTTGCAAACTCATCCTAATATCACCATTATTGGAGAAGAGGTTGCTGTCAAGAAGCTGTCTCTTAAAAAAAAAAAGTGTGTCACTGACTTCATTGTTGATGTTATATACAAGACGAGCGGAGCAGTAACAAGCTCCGAAGAATTTGGGTTTGCATTGCAGACGCCTCGGTAAATTGGCAAGCCTCTGTGGAGCTGAATGAAGTCACGGACAACTTTAATGCCCAGGAACTTTTCATATCGGGGCTTGTTGATTATTTCATTAATCATCCATCACATCTTGAGCGAGAGGAAGTCTCACAAGGTTACGCTTTTCCTCTTGATCGACACCGGGCACATCGTTGTTGAGTTCGTAGTTGGGTTCATGAGCAATAGTCTCGGCTTGATATCAAACGCATGCCACGTGAGCAATAGTCTTGGCTCTTATGCCTCGTATATATGACGCATACCTGCCCCGCTAATGGTCTGTTCAATTATGATCGTAGGAAATTTGAGGTTCGCTCTGAGTGTGTCAATGCAGTTTTTCTGGTATTGGTTGGAGCACTTATTGTGTTAGAGTCTATTGATAGAATTTTGGATCCGCAAGAGATATCAACCAACAATTTGTTAATCGTATCCATTGGCGGGCTTCTTGTTAATGTGATTGAGTTGATATTCTTCCATGAAGAGCATCATCGTATGCACGGTGGAGCCGGCTTTCACTCGGATTCTCACTCTGGCTCCCATTCCCATTCCCATTCTGAACACCAATATGATCATGACTGCCATATTGAGGATCAGATATGGACTTCTATTGACCATGATTACCATGAAAAATCTTGCCCTGATCATCAGCATGGTCACCATCATTCTGATCACCACAGCAATGTCAATGCTAAAAATTCTTATCCTACTTTGGGGAGTGCTAGTGGTCATGGTCATCACCATGCTGACAATCATAGTGAAGGTTCTCATGGGCATGATCATGCTCATCACAATGACCATGCTCATGGTGATGGTCACGGCCATCATCATCATAATTCAGTCTTCGCACCTCATTACTTCACCGAAGGTAGATATAACGGAAGTGTTGGAGTCGTATCGACTCTGTTGATAAAGTATAGGGGATGGCAAAATTAAAAAATGGATGGGGATGGTGGATCCACCGAAAGAAGAGGAGAAGAGGTTGGGCACTAGCCGCTATGAATGGAGGGAGGAATGATGATGGTGGGGACTCGGTTGACTGGTGTTGACACCTGATTTTTAATCATGTTTTCTCTTTTAAAATTAATACAAAATCTATAAAAATTTGAAAAATTGAAAAATCAATTTTGGGGACCTTGGCCAAGCTTAGGGAATCAATTTTGACCAAAAAATAATTTTTCATATTTTTGGTATTTTTCAGCATTTTTTATTTTCGAAAATTAATAGAAAATCCATAAAAATTGAGAAAATTATAAAATCAACTTTGGAAGCCCTAGCCAAGCCTAGGTAACCATTTTTGAACAAAAAAATAATTTTTCATATTTTTTGAAATATATATATATTTTTAGAAATTAGGAAAATATTTAATAAATAATGGCGTTTGAGGTCACAAAAAAATATGTAAAAATGGTCAATATTTTTCTTTTAAATTCCTTTTCATGTTGGCCATCACAAATTTAAAAAAAAAAACCCAATTCGGGGTCGTGTATTTCTTCACGAGCATAATCTCGAATCGAGCCTAAAAAATTTAATTTGAGTCAATTTATTTTCATTTTTTCACTTTTAGAAGTTGTGACATTATTCTTTAATATTTTAAATTTTTATCTTGGCCCAATTATACCCAGAATGACTCAATTTTACAAAAGGGCTTTAATTAAATTTTGCGGCAAGAAATAAGCATAGGGGAGATGTGTTGAAAATTTTGAGAAGATTTGGACTTAAAGAAATATTTCTCCGTGGACTGAATTGCAAATACTTAAAATCTCATGGACTAGAGTGCAAATACTTAACATTTGAGGGATTATTTTGTAAATAATAAAAAGAAGAGTTAGTGGAGAAATTAGAATAGAGAAGGAAAGATGGAGAAGAGGAGATAGAGAATGGAAGATGGAGAGGAGGAGATGAAGAAGAGGAGATGGAGAGGAGGAGATGGAGAAGAGAAGATGGAGAAGAATAGATGAGAATAGAGAAGGGAAGATGGAGATGAAGAAGGGTTAGTAGAATGGGAGATAGATATGGAGAAGGGAAGATGGAGATGAAGAAGAGTTAGTGGAGAAATTAGAATGTGAGATAGAGATGGAGAATGGAAGATGTTGAAGAAGAAGAGTTAGTGGAGAAATTAGAATGTGAGATAGAGATGGAGAATGGAAGATGTTGAAGAAGAAGAGTTAGTGGAAAAATTAGAATGGAAGATAAATGAATGGGTTATAAAAGGAGGAAGAAGTGAGTTTGGATGGGGGGAATTCTTTGGAGAAAAAAAATTTGAAGTGTTTGAGAGAGATTTTTTAGGGGGAGAGAAAATTTTGGATGTTTGAGAGAGTTTTGAGAGATTAAAAAAAAATTAGAAAGGAAGAAAAAATTAAAAAAAAAGAGAGAGAATCCTTTTTTTCAAAAGAGAGTCTTGAAGATGGTGGGAGTTTAAATCTAGATGTTACCATCCATAATTCCTCTACCGATCAACGCAAGTCACGAGTTCATCCCCATCGTTCGAGCCGCGATCTTGATCCATAAAGTGACACGAGGTCCGAATTCGACAATCAAATCTGTCAAATCAGGTAACAATCCTAACCATTAAATCTTCGAGAATTTTCTTGCCCAAATGAATTGATTTAAATTTCGATTATGTCATGTCGTACTCGTATGTCTCCATATCCACATACCGCATTTGTATTTGTGTTGTCATTAATTTACGCGTATCCACCTAAAAATTTTTTTTCGACTGGCCAATCCTATTTTTGATGTTTCCACCTCCCGATCCTTGAAAAATAACCGTTTTATCCTTCTGGTCAGTTTGACCCAAACTTCTTCCAATCATCCCAAATGAGCTTTCATGAAATAAAATGGTACCGAAAGGGCGTTAGAATGATCTAGCGTAATCAAGTCCCCGAATCCATTTTCTCTGGTTCGCAGAAATAAATTAGTTCTCCCGCTGATTTATTTAGGTTTCTAATCGACCTACCAAAAATGATTAGTGGCGGCTCCAAATCAAAAATCTTTTGCATGAAAAGAACTTAAGTTGCGATTCGGTAGGACTTGGGAGGGTCCGAATTAGGTTAGTCAATTAACCTGATAATCCGTTCACCCGATTGAAAAAGAATTAAATTAATTTTTTTCGGGTCGCGACAACTGGAAAAGGGAAAAGAAGAGCTGGCGAAGAAAGTTCCAGTTGGCGATGTTGCTTCTCTGAATGTTACTTTAGTGAGGGATCCATTTTTGAGTAATTCTTCCATTGACTTCGTGGTCAATGGGCTATTCACAGCATGCAGGCAAAGAATTTCCTGGTGGAGGCCATGATGAAGCAGGTGGATGCTTTCGACAAAAGGAAAGGAAAAGAAAAGAATGCTTGACAATTTTGAAATTATATCCTAAAGCATCGCATATCTGGATCAATATGGCAGAGGACCCATTCTTCACGAAGTCCTTGGTGTCATTGGTACTGGTGGGATTTTAGTTGGAGTCCATCATGAAGAGGTAGAATGGGGGGGCAAAATCATGAGGCCACTCAATTGGAAAGGGACAGCCAGAGAGGACCATAGAAAAAGAGAGCTAATGAGGATGTAACACGGGCGGTTGTTGTGGCTGCATAAGAGAAAAATCAGCTGCTGGTCCACGAGAGTTACTGGTCCATGAAAGGTTGCTGTCCAACGGCAAGAATGGAAGCTGCTGTCCAAGTTGAAGGGGAGCAATCCAACGGCAAGAATTTGGCTGTTGGTTCAAGATGACGTGAAGATGGGGAGCTGAACTTCATCTGCTGTTGGACCAAGAAAAGTCAGTAGAGTTAGCTCCCAAGGAAAGTTAGTTGCTGCTCCAAGATGATTGGTTGCTGGTCCACGGTATTGAAAATATTAAAATAAAATTCAGAAGAAAGTCAAAAAAAGAAGAAGCCTCAATTTTTGACTATTAATGGACAACTTAGGTGTGCTTAAGCCTCAATTTTTGACTATTGATTGTCAAAAATGGACAACTTAGGTGTGCTTGAATTTGATAAAATTAAGTGTAGTCAAATAAAGACATTTAAGTTTGGCAAAAATTAGGTATAGAATTGGATATAAATATGTGTGGTTTTCTTGTAACTTAAAGCAAAGCTTGATTTTCTTTGTGTAAAACCTTGGCAAAGGTATTTTGTAGTATTGCTCTCTCATTTGTGTTTTTGTTATTCTCTCTAAATTAAATCCTCCAAGCTTCCGCAAAATTCCTCCTTCCTTTTTATTTGGTTCCTACATTTGGTATTGTTGACACCTGATTTTTAATTATATTCTCTTTTAAAATTAATAAAAAAATGCATACAAATTTACAAAATTGAAAAATCAATTTTGGGGACCTTGCCCAAGCCCGGGGAACCAATTTTGACCAAAAAATGATTTGTCATATTTTCAATATTTTCTGGTATTTTTATTTTTGAAAATCAATAGAAAATCCATAAAAAATGAGGAAATTACAAAATCAACTTTGGAAGCCTTGGCCAAGTCTAGGGAACCAATTTTGAATAAAAAATAATTTTTCATATTTTTCGCATTTTTTAATATTTTTCAGGAATTAGGAAAATATTTAATAAAAAATAGCATTTGATGCCACAAAAATATGAAAAAAAAATATAGTCGGTATTTTTCTTTTAATTTTCTATTCATTTTGGCCAAAGCAAATCTGCAAAAATCAACCTGAAATCGGGAATTACTTTGTTAATCCTATTTTCAGATTAAAATTTTTTTTTTATGGAAAATTCATTTTAGCTATGCAATTTTCGATTTTACATTTCTCGAGTCATGACATTGTCCTCTGAAAAGTTTGTTTGAATCCGATCAAAATATTCGGTGGTACCTCGAAAAGTTGAGAATTTTGGAGATGGAGGGGCATTCTCTGAGATTCATATTGATCAGTACCCTCTTGATGTGGGCAGGGATAAATCTAGGAAGCCTCAATCCAAAATTCTGCCGGTGACCGTTGATGCTCATGGAAATACTGCTTATGATGCCATCGTTAAGAAGGTTGGAGCCAGCTCTTGGCTGTGATGAGACTCTTAGAGCTGATGCCCTTGATTAGTTGAAGCATAATGCCACCAAAGCTGACATTCGATTTTACAAGAGTTACACGAAAGTGGCTGTTGAGGGCCTCATAATTGCTTACACAAAGTGGGCATCACGAGCAGGCTGCTCCATTTGAAATGCATCAAGCAACAAGTCTAGATCTCATTGCCTTTATTAGCGGCCGTGATTTGGCTGACCAACGAATCCAAGTTGAAAGTTTCAAACTTATTGAAGGAGGTTGGTGCCCATGATTTCGATGGACTAAAAAATGAATGGAGGAAAGTAAATGAAAGAGGAGACTGAAGCTGAAGGAGGGGCACCCACATGGTTATCTTCACGCTATCGGCTTGTTGATGATCACTTTTGGAATGGGATCGAGCGCCTACCAGGTAAACAAAGCGTGAAGGTTAGACGAGGCATGCAAGTTGGTGCATTGGGACTGTACGAGAAGACATAAAGCTGTTGAAAGCAATGGGATGGGATTGCTTCAGATTCTCCATCTCGTGGCCTCGTATTGCACCTCGTAAGAAAGAGCCAAGACAAAAAAAAAAAGGGGGCAGTGGGCACCGAAAGAAAAAGCAAGAAAGGGGCATCGCATTACGGCAAAAAAATGAAAAAAAGAAAAGGGAGCTATCATTGTGGCTTTCTGGTGGAGTCCACGGAGGATGGTGGACGTGCTGAGGCGGCACTTTCGCTGAGGTCAATCGTTGGATCGAACACTCGGTAAATAGAAATACTGAGATCCTTGACCTGGGATTTTCTGGCATGCGGCTTTCCCACTGCGGGATGTGAGCGTGAATTAGCTGTTTTTGTTCTCCAAAGCAACTTCCTAACTGAGTTGAAGTTGGTGAGCTGCAAGGTGAATGTATCTACGGCTATTGTCATGAGGGCACTACCGACATAACATCATCACAAAAGGGTGTCAACCATGTCTAATGTGAAGCTACTTTCTGATGTAAGACACATATCACAGACAATGAAAATGGAAGCCAGCATTCCAGCCTACCGAACATTTGCTTTGGAGGAGCTCCAGAATGCTAAGAATAACTTCGACAATTCACGTTTATTGGAAGATGGTTCACATTGTCAGATATATAAGGGTTGGCTAGCAGACGGCACCCTTTTGGCTATTAGAAGAATAAAAATTGCAAAAGAGACAGTTCTCAGTACTATATGCCCATCATTGAGAGGATCTCTAAGCTTAGACATGAAAATTTGATTTATACTCTTGGACACTGCTTCGAGTAATACCCCGACGATTCCAGTGTTTGCAGAATCTACCTTATGTTTGAGTTTGCTGTGAACATAACATTGAGAGGCCGAATTTCTGCTAGCCTGTCATCGTCACGAGGCTGCTGATCTATTTGATGCCTGCAGTATTAACAATCCAAAAAAACTCTATCTCGGTGGTCAAAGAGGACAAGAGGTGAGCTATAAAAGAGAGTGGGGTCTCGGAGAGAAAAACAAAAAAAGAGAAACTTTCGGTGGAGGAGATCATAAAAAATAAAACAATGATGGGGAGCGTGATCGACAAAAGGATGGATAGTCCCATTCCGAGAATACCTCGAAGAGGAAACAAACTCCTTAAAAGTATCAAACACTATCAGGAAAATGGGTTTTGGGAGGGAGTTCCAAAGAAGGAGGCTGAAGCACCAAGCTGGTTGAAAGGAGGAGAAAAACGATCTCGGAGAAGAAGAAGCCTCTCTAAAAAGTTTGACATCGAGAGCCTTAATGCTAAGTATCAACAGAGAGCCAGGTCATGTTTCCATGGCCTCACCTTCATACCCCTATTCGGTGCCCATAGCTGTGCCTTCTGTTTTCTTTTCTTTTCTTCTGTTGATCCACCCATGGAACCCTACGATTTCTATGTGATTCCAAATCCCGATGTCATCCCCAACTCCCACTCCGCTTGGCTTTTATTTACAACACCCAACATTCAGATTGAATAGTTGTCGAACCATTAGGCACTTGTGCTTGTGCAGCTGGGAAATCGGTCCTTTGTCCCGAAAAAAAAAAAAAATTCAAAGCAAGAGGAGGAAGCATGAGAAGTCTGGTAGTTGACGGTGGTCACGCTCACCGACATGCAGAGCGTACCGGACCTTGTGATTTTACACGGGAGTGTCCGAGAGATGAAGTGGGCCGTGAACTCGGCATTCATGGCCGTACGTCTTCGCATGCGTACTCGTACGTCGAGTCTCGCATGTCTTTCGAGCACAAGGATATTCACCTTCTAAGCTTGTTGGACGTCGAGTCCAACCGGAAGCTCCAAGAGTTGTTTCTCCCAGCTGGTCCAAACACCACGGGAGGAGGATAGGTATTACGCATGGGGACTCAATCAAATTGCAAAAGCAATGAGCTTCCTCAATAATGGGTGTAAACTTGTTCACGATAAGATCTTGGCAGCTCCGAAAATTTGAATTCAGTTCGAGAGGAAGGCGAGGTCAGGGATAGCTTGAAAGATCAGGATCATGGAGGATCTCCACGGGTGGCTAGTTTCCTTCTTCGTGGTCGTAGCCCTCGCGATCGTTGTTATTTACCAGCTCATGTCGGCAGATCTGGAGCTCGAGCACATAAACCCTTATGATTCTGCATCGCGGATTAATGCAGTGATCTTACCGGAGTTTATTGGACAGGGAGTCTTGTTGTTGTTTCATCTCTTGACAAGACATTGGGTTATAGCCCTGTTGTGTGTTCCATACCTATATTACAAATTCGCGCTTGGTAGATGTTACTAAGATATACAACATGCTCAGGTGGGAAAACAAGAAAAGGCTTTTTAAGCTGGGCTATCTAGCATTGCTGCTCTTCCTCCCCTTGTTTTGGTTGATCTATAGCGCACTTGACGATCATGAAGAATGAGGATATTATCATATGAGATTCTCGTATATTCACGTGATTTTTCGAGAATCTTCAGGTTACAGGGAGCCCTGGTTTATATGCTTTGCTTTCATTATCACGGTTGATTGGGTAGGAAGCAAGTTGCGCTTTTAAAGTCACCATCAAGTCATCCTCCATCTCTATTTGGCTGTACTGCTTTGTGCTAAGGAGTGTTCCGTTACCTTTCCATCTTCGTCTCTGTGATGCTCCAAGCTTGAACAGAAGCTACTTGTCGAATACCAGTTGCAAGGAGGGGGAGAGGAATTAATAAAAAAGACAGAGGAGGTTCGGAGGGGAGCGCAGATCACGTCGACGAGGAGGCCTGATCTGGAGGGGGTCACTTCATGGAGACACAAAATGGCCGGGGCGATTTATCTTGCTTGGTCCGCCGACACGGGCGGCATTAATCGATCCGATTCAGCCGCGAAGTAAAAGGGAGATGCCCGGAGATAAGGGCTGCTGTCCCCATGAGTTCCAGTTGTGCCGTGCAAGCCCTAACTGCCGGTGTCTAAGATTGAAACTCGATTCCCAAGTTTGGTGAAGTGCAATTTATGAAAGTGTACTCTTACAAGATAAGCTGCTGGAGTTTGGCAAGTCCAAGGCCTCCACATTTTTGCGAAGATGCGCATGCAATAGACGGGGGCTCACCTTCTCCTCAATCTCACGATCCACTTTCTCTTGACTCTGAGGTGGCACATTCTCATCTAGCTTCTGTGCGGAGTCCTCCTGCGAATTTGAGTCACTTTCACTCTGCGAAGGCGTATTATTGGTCTCCTTTGGTGGTGTCTTCAGAGGGCAACAGAGATTTGGACACATTTTTTTCTGCTATTTGGAACGGTGGAGAGAATTACTAAGCATTAGAAGCTTTTCTCTGGGTTTAAGCCAAGCTCATCTTTTTCTTCGAGGATACCAAACTACAAACCGAAGGATCTCTTTCTCCTGATTTGCGAACTAAATTGGGTATTCAATGTTGAGGAACCAGTTGAGCAGTTATAGGGAATAAACAAGCGTTGGCGGAGCTCTCACCATGATCAGTCTTCGACGCGGCATACCAACTCTCCATGGTCACATCAGCAGCCCTAAAAACACTCCAGGTCCGAAAGATGAGGGGAGGGTTAAATTTGTCGTTGATGCGATGAAGAAGTCAATCACGAAACAACAATCAGGTATTGTTCAACATCTCTCACCCATTAAAGTTCAATTATTTATGCTTGAACCACCTTGAATATAGTTACTATATGTGTCTTTCTACATTAAAAAAATAGCCATTCATGTTCCAAGTATCATGTAGAAATTCTTATGCTGTGCGAACAAATTTGATAGGCATACCTGTTTCTGAAGCACTGAGATTGGTTCATCAATGAGTTGACTTCGTTCAGTAAAGTTTAGAGAGTAACTAGCCATAACCAGAACCTGCTGATAGTAGCATTGGCTTTCAAATGAATCTCGCTTCTCTGTACCTCTCGAGATTTTATGTGCGTAAAAGCAGAATCAAGTTGCCGCTCCAAATTTTGGAGGTCTTTGAGGCCCAGAGAACCAAAATCTTCTCCCATGAAATGCCTGAAACAATCAAGCAAATATCAAGATTCATTAGCTTTGATTTATTTTCAACTCTTGCAGCAACTTCATTTGTATACATATGCCTATGATTTCTCTGTAAAACTTCAAGTCTAGCCTTGACCTTAGCATGCTCCAAAGTCCAGCGACCCTGAAACGCATGATCTAGGACTTAGTGCTAATTGATTTGCCGTAGCAAAAAGGAACTCTTTTTATGTATATATGAAACTATAATAAGATGCGATTCTTGCTTCAAAAAAAAAATCCTGAAAAATTCAGAAAAATCTCAGAAATTAGGAAACGGGTCATTTCAATTGACCAATCCTATTTTTGGTGAATTTTCATCCCGATCTTTCCAAAATGACGATTTTGCCCCTTATGGGTAAAATGTCTCGGAAAATTCTGAAAAATTCAGAAAAATCTCAGAAATTAGGAAACGGGTCATTTCGATTGACCAATCCTATTTTTGGTGAATTTTCATCCCGATCTTTCCAAAATGACGATTTTGCCCCTTATGGGTAAAATGTCTCGGAAAATTCTGAAAAATTCAGAAAAATCTCAGAAATTAGGAAACGGGTCATTTCGACTGACCAATCCTATTTTTGGTGAATTTTCATCTCGGTCTTTCCAAAATGACGATTTTACCCCTTATGGGTAAATTGTCTCGGAAAATTCTGAAAAATTCAGAAAAATCTCAGAAATTAGGAAACGGGTCATTTCGACTGACCAATCCTATTTTTGGTGAATTTTCATCTCGATCTTTTCAAAATGACGATCTTGCCCCTTATGGGCAAACCGTCTCCAAAAATTCTGAAAAATTCAAAAAAATCTCAAAAATTAGGAAACGGGTCGTTTTAACCGACCGATCCTATTTTCGGCATTTTTGCCTTTCCTATCTTTGGAAATGACGATTTTGCCCTTCGGACAAACCGTCTAAAAAAAAATTTCGAAAGATCCCAGAAAACTCTCCAAACCTTCAAAAATTAGGAAATGGGCCATTTCAACTGGCCAATCCTACTTTTGGATGATTTCCCTCCCTGGTCTTTTCAACTCAAAAAATTCTGAAAAATTCTTAGAAATTATGGGAAATAAGGAATGACCACATTCAACTGGTTTGACCTGTTTCCACTTCCTGAGCCTTGAAAAATGACCATTTTACCCTTCTGGTCAGTTTGACCCAAATCTTTCCAAATCACCCCAAATGAATTTTCATGAAATTGGTACCGAAAGGGCGTTAGAGTAATCTAACGTAATCAAGTCCCCGAACTCATTTTCTCTGGTTCGCAGAAATAAATTAGTTCTCCCGCTGATTTATTTAGGTTTCTAATCGACCTACCAAAAATGATTAGTGGCGACTCCAAATTCTAAAATCATTCAAACAAAAATCAAAGTCGCGATTTGGTAGAGCTTGGGAGAGCTCGAGCTAGGTTAGTTAGTTTAATTAATTAATATGGTAATCCATTAACCTGAAAACAAATGAATTTTAGGTCGCGACAGGTATCAGAGCCAAGTTATGGCGTCCACAAGTTCCGTTCAATTTCAACTTCCAAAGTTGAACGGAAAGAATTTCAACAACTGGTCCGTCCAGATGAAGGTTTTGTTCAAATCGCAAGATTTGTGGAATCTGGTGGAGAATGGCTACATCGAAGTAGCTAATAACGAAGAATTCAATGCCATGAGAAAGGAGGAGAAGGATTCGTTGGTGGAGTCCCGGAAAAAAGATCAGAAAGCATTATATGCGATCTTTCAAGCTGTGGAGGAGACAATATTTGAAAAAATATCGAATGCCGAGACCGCCAAAGCAGCGTGGGATATTTTGCAAAAATCCTACAAGGGCGACGATCGTGTTCGAAGAGTTCGGCTTCAAACACTTCGAGGTGATTTTGAGTCTTTACGCATGAATGATTCTAAATCTATCTCTTTGTATTTTGATTGTGTACAAAACATCGTTAACCAATTGAGGGTTAATGGTGAAACACTCCAAGATGTACGAGTCGTAGAAAAAATCTTGAGGTCTTTGACTGAAAGATTTGACTACGTTGTTGCGGCAATCGAAGAAGGCCAAGATATATCAACCATGACATTGGAGCGGTTGATGGGTTCATTATGCTCGCATGAGCAAAGAATGAATCAGAAGTCCGTCGGTTCATATCCCAAGCAAGCCTTGCAAAGTCGTATTGTTCCATCAAATCGAGGAAGCTATCAAGGAGGTTGAGGTCGCGGAGGAGGCCAAGGAAGAGGTGGAAATTCCAATTTCACCGGGAAATTTAAAACACGTGACAAATCAAAAGTCAAGTGTTTTAAGTGCAACAAGTTCGAACATTACAAATCCGAATGCCATGCAAAGGCGACGTACGAGCAGGCGGAGCACGCACATACCACCGATGCTGAAGAATACATGGTGCTAACATGTACGAAGGATGACTCAAGTACTGCAGACACCAACATATGGTATCTAGACACTGGTTGCAGCAATCATATGACTGGCCGGAAGGAATTATTCTCGCAATTGGATGAGACGAGTCGTGGTGAAGTCAACTTCGGGAATAAATAAAAAATTCCCGTGATGGGCAAAGGTAACATTAATATCAAGTCAAAAGATGGTACTAATGTTGCTATTGCAGATGTTTACTTTGTGCCAGAACTTTTTTGGAATTTGCTAAGTGTTGGGCAACTTTCCGAAAAAGGCCACAAAGTTCACATTGAAAATGGAATTTGCACCATTAGAGGTGTCAACAACAAGTTAATCACAACGGTGCAAATGACGAAGAACCGGATGTTTCCCATGACTCTTCAGACGAAGAATCTCTTGAGTTTTCAAGCGACGATGAAAGACAACAACTGGCTGTGGCATCTTCGATACGGTCATCTAAATTTTCGTGGACTAAAACTACTGGTTCAGAAAAAGATGGTGACCGGCATGCCTTTAATCGAATGTCTAGATCGTCCATGCGAAGGATGTCTCGTTGGAAAACAACATCGAGAATCATTTCCAATAGGGAAAGCCAGAAGAGCAAAGCAACCTTTGGAGCTGGTACATACAGATATATGTGGCCCTGTTGAGGGCAACCTTTGAATCAGTCGGACAAAAAAGGTACATGCTGATTTTTGTTGATGATTTTACCAGAAAAACTTGGGTATATTTCTTGAGAGAAAAATCTGAAGCATTTGCCAAGTTCAAAGAATTTAAAGTCTATGTTGAAAAACATAGTGGCTTTAATCTAAAGACGTTGAGATCGGATAGAGGGGGAGAATTTACCTCAAATGAATTTGACAAATTTTGTAAAATTCATGGAGTAAAACGTCAGTTGACTGCCAGCTATACACCTCAGCAAAATGGTATAGCAGAAAGAAAGAACAGGACAATTTTTGAAATGGCAAGAAGTATGTTAAAAGCCAAAAATTTGCCTAAGAATTTTTGGGCAGAAGCGGTTGCTTGTGCTGTATTTGTACTAAACAGGTGTCCAACAAGGAGTGTTCTTGGAAGAACCCCAGAAGAGGCTTGGAGCGGCAACAAGCCAGATGTTTCGTTTCTACGAGTATTTGGGTGCGTGGCATATCCCCATATACCAGATGAACGAAGAAAGAAGTTGGATGACAAAAGCGAGAAGTGCATCTTCATTGGCTATAGTGACACAACTAAAGGTTATAAGCTGTATAACCCAGTCACTGAAAAGGTAATTATCAGCAGGGATGTCCAGTTTTTTGAAGATGAAGCTTGGGACTGGAACCAAAAGGGTGACCAGAAAAACATCACCATCGAAGATGAACCATTGGAGAGAGAAATAGAAGAGCCTCCATCATCTTCAACTAGTGGTACATCTTCACCAACAGCAGCTTCAGAACCACCACTACGTCGTTCACAACGACTGAGGGAGACGCCAGCAAAATTCAGGGATTACGTGGTCACAGGAGGCGATGGAAGTGATAATAATGGAATCACTGATGAAACATTGGTAAACTTTTGTTTGTTTGCTGAATGTGATCCTGTAACCTATGATGAAGCAGCTGCAGATGAAAGGTGGATTCATGCAATGGATGAAGAAATTCACTCCATTGAGAAGAATGACACATGGGTGCTAACTTCTTTACCACCTGGTAAGAAACCCATTGGTGTCAAGTGGGTGTACAAGGCGAAGTACCAACCCAATGGTCAGGTGGACCGTTACAAGGCCAGACTGGTTGTAAAGGGCTACAAGCAAAAGCCAGGTATTGATTATTTTGAAGTATTTGCACCAGTGGCTCGGATGGATACCATCCGGATGATCTTAGCACTTGCAGCTCAAAATCATTGGAAGATCCATCAAATGGATGTGAAATCAGCATTCCTCAATGGTGTTCTTGAAGAGGAAGTCTACGTGGAGCAACCACAGGGTTATGAGAAAGGGCATGAAAATCAAGTTTACAAACTGAAGAAGCCTTTGTATGGGCTAAAACAGGCACCTCGTGCTTGGTACACACGTATCGACACATACCTGTTAGAGCGTGATTTTCAAAAGTGCCCGTATGAGCATACACTGTATATCAAGTCAAATACTAACGGTGACATAATAATTGTGTGCCTTTATGTTGATGACTTGATATTTACAGGCCGCTGTGAAAAAATGTTTTCAGAATTCAGGGAGGCTATGACTAGCCAGTTCGAGATGACTGATTTATGATTGATGTCCTATTTTCTTGGGCTTGAAGTGAAGCAGACAGATAATGGCATATTTATTTCACAGCAGAAATATGCTAATGATATTCTGAAGCGATTAAAAATGGAATCGCTCAAACCAATTTGAACTCCCGTAATTGAACGTTTGGAGCTGAAGAAAGAAGGAACCGGTGAATTGGTAAATCCCACTTATTTCAAAAGCATTGTTGGCAGTTTAAGATATTTGGCTTCTACAAGACCAGATATTACCTATGGAGTGGGAATTATTAGCAGGTTCATAGAGAAACCATACCAATCACATTTACAGGCGGCAAAAAGAATTTTGCGGTATGTCAGTGGAACTCGTGATCATGGAATTTTTTATTCTTATACTGACAACTTTGATCTGTTGGGGTATACAGATAGTGATTGGGCAGGTGATACTGAGACTCGAAAGAGTACTTCAGGGTATGCTTTCTTTCTTGGATCAGGAGTAATTTCTTGGTCTTCGAAAAAACAGCAGGTTGTTGCACTCTCGACAGCTGAAGCAGAATACATGGCATTAGCTTCAGGGGCTTGTCAAGCAATATGGCTTCGATGGATGCTGCGTGAATTGATGCATGAACAAGCAGGTCCTACTAAATTGATGTGTGACAATAAGTCGGCTATTGCATTAGCCAAGAATCCTGTATTTCATGGCAGGAGCAAGCACATCGACATCAAGTATCACTATATTCGTGAGCAAGTCAAAGATGGTGAAATTGAACTTAATTTCTGCAGATCAGAAGACCAGATTGCAGATATCCTGACAAAACCATTGAAGGCTGATTTGTTCGAAAGATTGAAGACGATGCTTGGTGTTATGAACTTCCAAAATCAATTTTAAGGGAGGCTATTGAAAATATTAAAATAAAATTCGGAAGAAAGTCAAAAAAAGAAGAAGCCTCAATTTTTGACTATTAATGGACAACTTAGGTGTGCTTAAGCCTCAATTTTTTACTATTGATTGTCAAAAATGGACAACTTAGGTGTGCTTGAATTTGATAAAATTAAGTGTAGTCAAATAAAGACATTTAAGTTTGGCAAAAATTAGGTATAGAATTGGCTATAAATATGTGTGGTTTTCTTGTAAGTTTCATATCAAGGAGGAGAAGAAATAGAGAGAGAGAGAGAGAGAGAGAGTTTTCTTGTAAGAACAAGCTTAGAGCAAAGCTTGATTTTCTTTGTGTAAAACCTTGGCAAAGGTATTTTGTAGTATTGCTCTCTCATTTGTGTTTTTGTTATTCTCTCCAAATTAAATCCTCCAAGCTTCCGCAAAATTCCTCCTTCCTTTTTATTTGGTTCTTACACACGGAAGAGTCTAGGGGCTGTCAAAAGTAAAATAAAAAATTGGTAGCTGCAGCGGGGAGAGATAGACAGAGGGACGTTCAAGAACAAGAAAAATCGGACACAGACAGAGAGGAATCCCCACGGATATGGCTCGGACGGGGAGATCGCAAAAATGGAGAGCTTCTTTGTTTCTCTCTAGAAGGACGTAGCCGGCGAAGACGATGAAGAAGATTTCAACTTCCTCGAGGAACCCGACAAGGCTCACGGTGCCGTTGTAGATGCCGCGGTGCCTCACTCCGAATGCCCCGAGTCTTACCATTTTCATCGTCAACGCAACTCACCACTCCACGATAGGTAATTTTCTCAAACCTAGTAGTCGCTCGTATGTCAAGGATTGCGAATAGATGACTATATGAGCTTAAATGAGAGGAGTTTGGGAGTGACCAGTGATCATTTGCTGCTGTAATGAATGCATATGCTATAGATGTGTTGCACTTGTATGTTTATTGATGATGGTTGACATTGAGATGTAAGTCCACAAGCTTTTATTTTCGGATCAGCACGCCCAGTGGTCTTGTAACTAGATTTTCCATGTCTAGATGACGAAATCTCGAAAACAAATATAATGAACATTTGTAGATGACTTCGAGATCTTCGATTTGATATATTATGGTGCGAAAATGGGCGTCGTTTGCTATGTCAAAAAGGTCCCGAAATCGAGAGCAGAATCTGGAAATATGGTGATCAGAACCTGAGATGGAATTTTTCTGATCTGACCTTTCACGCTAAATGATTTTCCATGGGTTTTTCTAGACTTCGTTTCTTAAAGACCTCTTCATGACATTTGTTCATAAGATCTTAATGCATAACATATAAAAAATACAAAAATATTCATAAACGTTTCGTATTTGTAATGCATTTAATGAAATCATGCAATTCTGTTGGCATCTTTGAGTCTGAGTGTTTTCCTGTGCGTGGTCATATTGATTCGTAGTTATCTCATGTTTAGAGTCTTCTTTTGAAACTTCACAAAAAATGAAAGTTGTTCATCGGGGTCTTGTTTAGTAGACTGAAAAGTTTGGTGCATTAATTTTGAGATTTGAGTGTCCATTTGAGCTTAATCCTGAAGTATGTCGGTTTTTTGAAATTTGTTTATTTGCTGCTGAGCTCTCATGAAAGACCATTTTCTACACGAAAATGAGTGTCTCTTTAATAAGAATGTAAAACATGAAAGTTGTCAATGACACATTTTCCCATCCACATAAAAAATCTCAGAATTTTTGCATACATTTTATTATTTCTTTTGTATTTTATGGTTACTGCTTTTTTCCCTAAGAATGTTCATGGACAGTATGATTTAATTCGTATTTTTTGTGTTAATGCATTGGAAAATGTAAAAAAGTGGTCTCAATGAAGTTTAATCAGCACGTGTTAAACTTTCTTTGAGTTTTTGAATTGTCTTAACTCATTGGTGATTGTGCATTTTCGATTGGATAAGTTCATTATTTTCATTTGGCTTTCGGCCCGATGCTTTGAAGACTGGAGGATGACCGATGTCCATTCCGGTCTGTTTTGTTGTACTCCCAACCCACGAGACTTGGCGACGGGTGTTTGACCGATGTCCATCCCGGTCCATTTTTGTTGTATTTCCAATCATGTCTCAGGTTTTATTTAATTGGTCTGTAATTATTCACCCGACGAGTTGCAGGTTTTATTTTCACTGTCCTTAGGGTAGTTTTACTTCACCTGCTCTCTCTTCACATCTTTGTTTGCTTTGGGTGATTTTGCATTCCTTTATAATACATAAAAAAAATCACTGAAAATACAAAAAATGCCATTCATTTGCATTTCATATAGTATAGCTCATGCATATTCTGCCATGTTATTAATCCATGCATATTCATTCAGAAAAAATCAAAACTTTTCAAAATGAGGGTTTTATCCCCTCTTTTCAAAAAAAAAATGATGAATGAGGGTTTTATCCCCTCTTTTAAAAAATGAGGGTCATATCCCCTCATAGATAAATTGTCTTCAAAAATCCCAAAAATCAGGAGACGGGCCATTCCGACCGGTCAATCCTGATATTTTCAAAATGACGATTTTGCCATTCATGGGCAAAATCGAAACGAATGTATTTACATACGCATATCACCATACATGTCACATATATATGTCACGTATTTGTATGGTGTATGTACGCATGTTACGTACGCATGTTCATGTATGTGCATATCGTATTCGTACGTCTTTGTACCTGCACGTCATGTACGTATTCGTATTCGTCTATCCCCGTATGCATGTTGTATTCATATGCATGTCACGTACGTATGTCATTCGCATGTCATGTACGTATTCGTATTCGTATATCGTATCCGTATGTTCGTATACGTATGTCGTATTTGTGTACCCGTATTCTTTTACCTGCGTACGAATGTCATATACGCATGTCTTGTCATATGTCATATTTATACGTCTTCGCATACGCATGTCATATCAGTACGTCATAGTTGTATGCTATATATTCATATGTCCATGCACTCCATTAAAAAGTAAAAACACAAAAAGAACATCTCATTAGAGCCTTAGGATTAATCAAGCTTGATTGCCAAAATAGGATATCCATGAAATTAAGGTACCGAAAGGGCATTAGTTTTAATCAACTAGTGTAACCAAGTCCCCGAACTCGTAATCTCTGGTTCGTAGAAGTAATTTAGTTCTCCCGCTAGATTACTTAGGTTTCTAATCGACCTACCAAAAAACGATTAGTGGCGACTCCAAATTTTAAAACTATTCGAACAAAAAAAAAATCAAAGTTGCGATTTGGTAGAGCTTGGGAGAGCTCGAACTAGATTAGCTAATTTAATCAATTAATCTGGTAATCCATTAACCTAAAAAAATGAATTTTAGGTCGCGGCAATCCTGCAGAAGCTCAAACCCAATTTATCTTACCTTGAAGGGTGCCATTCTGGGATCTGGGAAGATCAAGAATCCTGCAGAAGCTCAAACCCGTTTTATCTTACCTTGAAGGGTGCCATTCTGGAATCTGGAAAGGCCAAGAATCCTGCAGAAGCTCAAACCAAATTTATCTTACCTTGAAGGGTGACATTTTGGGATCTGTGAAGACCAGGAATCCTTGAAGGGTGCCATTATGGGATCTGGAAAGGCCAAGAAACCTTCAGAAGCTCAAACCCAATTTATCTTACCTTGAAGGGTGCCATTCTGGGATCTGCGAAGACCAAGAATCCTGCAGAAGCTCAAACCCGTTTTATCTTACCTTGAAGGATGCCATTTTGGGATCTGGAAAGGCCAAGAATCCTGTAGAAGCTCAAACCCAATTTATCTTACATTGAAGGGTGCCATTCTAGGATCTAGGAAGACCAGGAATCCTACAGAAGCTCAAACCCGTTTTATCTTACCATGAAGGGTGCCATTCTGAGAATTGGGGAGACCAGAAATCCTGGAGAAGCTCAAACCCGAATCATATTCTCATGCTAGTCTTCGAAACAAATCGTGCTCTTGAGCGATTATCTAAGAGTCATGCACACGCATTTTTTTAAGTAAATGCACTCACGATGCAGGAAGTCATCCAAAACATCTTTGCAATACTCGCGATAAAAAATTCCTTGTAGGGAAGATTTTGAATCAAATGATATGAAATTGCCAAAGGGGTTTGCTTAAGACATCAATTGAAGTACGCTCATCAAAGAGGGCTTCTCACTTATTTCTCTGAAAGGATGTTTTGATTTTTATTCAGGAAGCACTCGAATTTTTTCTCGAACCTATGCCTAGGGTTTTGGAACTATTCGCAGTGCATACAATTTGATTGATCAGAGAGGTCTTTAAGGGACCGTAATGTTGGGCTTGGTCAAAGGTTTCCAAGGGGGACCCATAAATGAGTCGAGGTCAATGAATAAAAGGTCTTCATCATCTACTCCGGGTTTACAAGTCAAGAACCCTGCAAAATGAGAAAGAAACAGTCTTGCTCGTACCTTTTTGAGCGATGCTTAAAATCATTCAATCTCTACGTTAACTCAAGTGCCTTAATCAGAAAAGACTTTCACGGGTTGTAACATAGGTTTGGATTGGGGACCAAGGAAGAAAAAGTCTTATTTTGGCCCAGAAAATATATGAGGTGGGTTTGACATTGGTGATCATTCCATCTTTATCACCAGTCTCGGCCCTCTAGAGTTGTTCTCAAAGAACACCATCGTTGTATGGGGATGGTGTGGACTTCTACTGACGTCGCTGCTCGAGGATGATGTAAGCTCCAACTAAGTATATTTTGCAATTTGACTCCTCTGAAGAGTTTTTCTTTTGCAACCAGATCCCATTGGGGATTTAGAAAGGAGATAATATGCCTACATTTTTACTGAGTCTGCAAATGTATAAGTAAAATTCAAAGGCATTCAAAAATGAACATTGACTTGAATGGGCATTAGCCTTACTTTTGATTGGAGCTTTGCTTTTTTATGCCCGGGATTGGCTCTCTTTTTTTTTGTCCCGCCTTTTTTACTTTTTGTCTTTTCCTCTTTTTTTTTTTCCTTTTTTGTTAGAAAAAAAGAATTTCTAATGATTGTGCCATGTACACATGCTTATAAAAAATCCAGCACATTCGGAGAGTTGGCTCAGGAACTCTATGTAGACCCAATTCTTTTGAGCCCTTCCGCTTTGAGGTGGCGTCATCTTCATCTCAGAATGGGCAATGATCACCAACGGGGTTTTAAGAAACGAATATACAGGCTCAATTGGGCTATGCAAAGGATAAAAGTGTATATGATAGCGTATGAATGCTTTTCGTTGTCCTAAGGCACTTGAATTACCGTATGACGTTAAATGCAAAGAAACACTCGAAAATTAATGTTAGTCCGAGCAAAAAGATTTCTAACCATTTACCTCCTGCCGCTGCTGGAACTACTTCCGTTTGGCCCCGATGTGGGGTGGTTCTTGACAGGGTTTAAGAAATGAAACCGCCGCTCAAATAGGTTATCAATGGTCACATGTAGTGTTTAGGACAGATAAATGATAGCCTCTCGTCGTTCCAATCCGTGTAATTACTGCGAATAATTCCTACGTCCCTAGGCAAAGGCCTTCACTCATCGCTCAAGTGTGTATAGGGACGTGTTTGGGCATAGTTTGCCTTTCATCATCTGAGGTGCTTCAATTGATAGGTTTAATCGCCCTCATTTGGAAACTCATTTTATTTTCAACAAAATTTAATCCCCATGTGGAATTATGATGCATAATGTATGTTTCAATGCACGTTTGGATAACTTCAACAGCTTTTCAAATCCAATTGCGGATGAAGTATTTTCATTTTTATTTTTATTTTTAAATTTCATTCATTTTTTGGTCATGACGTTATTGAGTTTTCTTAGATTCTTCAGAATTCCAAAGTTTTGAGGAGAAGTGATACTTATCTTTTCGGCGCGGCGACCCCTGCAGAGATCGAACAGGAGGTATCAATATGTGTCCTCAAATTCAAAATCAATTGGAACGATACCTCTTTATTCTTGATTGTGCATTCCAATCGAAGTCCCGATGTACATATTATAGGAGCATTGTTATTTGATTGTGACGACGATGCTTCCATTTTAGTGTGACGATCCCTGTAAAGATAAAAAATGATGTGTTAATATGCGTTCTCAAATTCAGGATAAACTAGAACGATACCTCCTTACTCTTGATTGTGCATTCCAATTGAAGTTCCGATGTACAGATTATAGGAACATTGTTATTTGATCGTCATGACCATGCTTCCATTTTAGCATGGCGATCCTCTTGATTGCATCCTTGGGAGTCTTTGATTCTTTTCACATCATAGGTTTGCATTGAAAAGAATCTCTCCATCATGCTATGGTAAGCATTGTCTATTGATCTTCATCCAAAAAGCTCCCATTGCCATAAACTGTATTTGCTTAACGGCTGCATTTGTTTGGATGTGTTACTAGAAGTTCTTGACATTTCCTATTCAAGAAACCAAGAAACTCATGTTAGGATTCATATTAGAGAATGCGTCATGGAGACGACACGTTTTACCCTTCACTTAATAAAAGATCATTTCTTGGGCCTTTGATTCTCTAAAATTGGTGTTTCTTTTAACCCACGTGGGCGAACTCCTTTCTTCGAGTTCTCTTGGGTGTGAATAATTTTCCTGCTGAAAAGAGGATAAACTCATATTATCAATAGGACCATCAAGTATCAAATTGGAACGATACAAAATTACCCTTCACTTGAGTTCGTGTCGACAATTTTGAGATTTCTTTCTAACGTGGACGGCCTCTATTGAACCTCTTTCATTTGAGATGGGAGGTGTGATCCACAAAAAGCTTGTACCACATCTGCTTGATGGGTATACATTTCTCTTTGCTTGATGGGTATATATTTCTTTTGAACTTGTTGAAAAGGGATGATCTTGTTTTCATGTCCAGTCGTACCAAGGATCCACTTGTCCCAATTAAGTGACACTTGCCCCGCTTTGAGGCGTTGTATTCTCAATGTTTGAGGTAATTATCTTCTTTAAGTGTTCTCTCACTTGTTATCCCCTTTATGACATCCACCCTTCACTAGAGTGCATGATGATGTCCTATCAACACATTCCTTCTTTTCTTGAGATGCTCAGTCATGTCAACGATTCATTTGCCTCAATCAGGTGGCATTTGCCCCAGTTAGGTGTCTTAATGCTTTTTGCATCTTTTCACAATTCTTTATCTAATTTGAGAATATCTCATGTTGGAGATTTTCATGTTTCTTTTCACCTGCATGTGAAGAAAGAAATGTCGATTCAAATTCTGAGTTTATTTGAATTTTTAGGAACGGGATACCCCCTTCAAAATGTAGTCTTTCCGATGCTTGAAGAAACTGTTCTTTTCAAGCACCCTGCTCCAGTTGGACATGTCTTGCTAGTTGCCATGATGGATTTGATGGCTTTGCCCCAACGTGCTATTTGGTGAGGAAGGAAAAGATTTTTGCCCCCTTCCCCAAATTAATTTTTCGTGGAAAGAGAACGATTTGCCCCATTGGATTCTCCTTGTTGACTCCACTTATTCATCTCAGCTAACTGAGTCATCAACCGTTCTCATTTGTTTCCAGAGAAATAGATTGACAAGTTAGTTTATATATGAAGTGCTTCCATTGGAAAGACTACATCTACCTTCATGGAGTGTTGTTCTTTGAAACATTTTGCAAAATCATGACATGAGTGAAATCACAACCTATGCATGAGGTTTTGAAACTATTTTTTCAAAAACCGTGTAGAAAAAGACACTTAGGGGATCAAGTGTCGAACTTTCTTTCATCCTTCTTGGTTACAGGCAATCATGAAATGAGAAGACACATTAAGAAACAATTTTCAAAACTTGGCTTCTTTTTGACATCTCAATGTCAAGAATGAATTTTGTAACAAACACATTTGCGTGTTCATTTCCAAGCAAATGCTGAAGTTTCTTGTGATTAAATGTCTTAAATATTTTAATTTGGCTTTTAAGGAGAATGATACTTATCTACCTCTCAGTGGTTTGACAATCCTATAAGAATGAGAAGAGATGTGTCAATTAAAGATCTTTTAGGTAATGAAAGATTTGGAGCGATACAACCTTATCCTCCATTTGAACTTGCGTCAGTTTCCTCAAAAGGCGAAGATGACTTGCACTTATGCAATCATTTAGAGATTTTTTTTTAATTGCTTGAAAACCATCATATGATGCTTTGGTAATTCTCTCCATCGCATTCGCCTTTGAAGTGTTTAATATTTCCCTTTCCTTCACATTTATCCTTGAAACGTTTATATTTTCCCTTCATTCACTTTTTCTGCCTCGACTTTTCGGCACCCCTCCCTGTTTTGTCACATGAGGGTACTGTTCCTTGAGTGCATTGCATCCATTTATTGACTGCAAAGGAAAAGATAAAAAAAAACATTATTTTCACACTCGACTGAAAGTAATTGGAGAACGATACGTCCTTTTTCATCAAGAGGGATGATTCGATCTTGTCTCCTTGCTCAGTTGGGATTGCAATCGCGTTTTGGTGATTTTCCCCATTCGTTATCCCAATATATATTTTTTGATAGGATGTGATAAGCTTGTTTGCAGTAGACTCCCTTTTTTAGCCTTCAATCATCTCCTCAATTAACACCGCTCCATTATGCTTGGCCTGTGGTTTGATTATCTCTCTTTAGTCTTTCACCGTTTTAACCTGTTCATAAGAGAGATGGATTCACGTCAATTATGATACCCAATATCCAAATTGGAACGATTACAGTTTTACCATCTCTCCCTATCTTTTCATTGTCGGATAAAGGGATTTTCAATAGAAAGTTGTTGTGTGCAACCTGTCAAGAGAAGATAATGTCAATATTTGAATGAAAGAGAGATCTTTCAATGAGGCCGCCTCTTAAATGAAAACGAGGCGACGATACATATCCCATAACCCTCCTAATTATAGGCATTTGATATTCGCCAATATTTCATATTAAGAGGAGACGATATTAAAAGAACGATCATGGCTATTAATCGAATGCCCATTTAATTTCAAAAGTTCAGTATGCAGAATGAGGCATTAGTTTTCAAATATCGCATTGTGATCTTTTCGTGCGAAAGTGATACCATTTTTATTTAAGAAATCAACACACAAAATGTGACTTGAAGTTTATTAAAAATATGATTTCAATTTTATGCCCCAAAATTTCATTTGAAATTGGGAGGATTTATATACAAAATGTGATTTTAAACCCATGATTGAAAACTTGTATGAACCAGAGGTGTCCAAAATTCATGCTCAATGTTCAATTTGAAAAGCAATCGTCGAAGATTCTCAATTGTAAGGGTAAAAGCTTAGGGCATTTGATTGATTACGATGAAATTTCAATTGAAAATGAACAAGTAGAGGAAGAAATCATACTCACAGTGATCGGTGCGATGGATTTTTTTTTGTTCTTCCTTTTTTTATTAGTTTTAGGCATACTATTGAAAGGAATGTAATCCAGGATAATTGCTTTTGATCGATTTCAAGAAAAACGAATGGACTGGTTAAAAATGAATGCAAAGTGCAATTTCAATGTGTCCTAAGTTCAATAAACTATAAGACAACCAAATTAAAGCCGTTTACTAGAAACGGGAACAATTCAAGTGTCCCATATTTTCTTAAAGTTAGAAAGCATGAACGACTTTGACTAGTTATCATGGATTACATAGAGAAGTTAGTTATGCAAAATGTGATGATATATATACATGAGCCATTCAATTTCATATCTCCTTTTGGTGAAATAAGGGTTAAATACTCCTATTTGACCAAAGGAGGTCTAATAGAAAGTTTTAAACCAGATTTCTCCCAGAGGGAATTATGCAATTGATTAGAATTGTTTAATGATTGGAATGAAAGCCATCGTCACACCCATTTATTAAAACCTCTAAAAAGAATTGAAAATGTGTGAATACATCTCAAAAGATCCCTAATACATCAATTCTACTGGGATGTGACAGAAATGATTCTCTCATGAGGAAATCCGGAGTACAAAGTTCAAAAATGAAATCTATGATAAATGGGTGTGATAAACTCTAAGGATGCCCTGAATCAGATTAGCACATGTATCCATCCATCTTGGAGCTCCCTTCTACGGTCGAATCGACATGCTTCAAATGTCTCCATGTTGGTGTCGTAGCGTAGAATGTTCCTTTGCCCCCTTGTGGTCGCCTCCAGGAACTATAACCTAGCTTGGAGAAACTGTCTTTCTATCCTAAGAATGGCTTTCAAATCAATCATTTAATCGATGATCCTCTTTTTTTGTGTTTCGATTTTTGGTTTTAGGTATACCAACCATCCAATTCATATGCGCATGAGACAAGTGAGGAATTGACTCTAGAAAATAAAAGGAGGGACAGGGTGTGGACCTAAAAGGCTCCCACTATTTGATTTGACGACCTTGCCGACAAGCGCAATCAAACATCAAGTGGGAAGAATCATCAATTCAGATAGCGAGCGGGATCAAATATGGTCAACCTAGGTGCAATCAAACGCTAGAGCTTTGCATAACGATCCCTGTCTATGGTGACTAGGAAAAGTGTTTCGCGGCTTGGGTTTAGGCGCTTGTGTGTGCAAGTGTTGTGATCCTCAGAATATGCAAGACATGCACAGCAGTTGATATCAAAACAGTGCTTCTAATTAGCAGGAAATAAACAAACAACCCCAAACTCCAACCCTGCATAAAACTCGTCAGCAATCACTCATCCCCTTATAACTCCCATCTGCAAGAATATTTAACACCTTTAATTAGTGGACTTACCTCACCTTCAAGAGTGCCTGCAGAAAAACATGCTAGAGAACACTCAACTTTTTAATCGGCTCAAGTCCTCTAAAGGTTTAAGACCAAGTCCCCAGCAGAGTCGCCAGCTGTCGCGACCCGATCTTCGGAGAATCCCGGTGAGATCGGCTGGTGGATTGCTAAGTTGCCTCTCTAAAACGAAGGGTTTAGCTCGGGCTTTCCCAAGCCCATACCAAATCGCGGCAGGATATCGAATTCGACCTTGAGTGTGGTCGGGTGACATGTGTATACGTGTACATGCTTTTGGAGTCGCCACCGATCTTTGGGGATGGTAGATCGGAAACCTCGTCGGACGGTAGGAGTTGCCGTACCACTCTAACGGAACCACAGATTTTGGGATCGGGGACTTAGTTACGCCAATGTTGCCATTGACGCCCTTTCGATACTGAAGTTGAGCGATTTTTCTGATCTAAGGAATTCATGTAGGCAGGATTGGGTAAGGTAGGTTCTGATAGAAGTATCTTTTCTATCAATCATCAATCACAATCATGAAAATAAATGCGCAATCCAGGAATCAATTCAAAAAGAAAACACATCAAAACAAGTCAAAACAAACAAAGGGGGGTCTTAGAATAATAAAAAAAACAAACCGATTAAGTTCAAGTGTGATTTGGAATGATTTGGGTCAGATTGACCAAAGGGGCAAAACGGTCATTTTGGAAGGTTCGGAAATTCAAACCATGAAAATAGGTCAAACCAGTTGAATGTGGTTCTTTCCTCATTTTCATAATTTTTGGGAATTTTTCTTGATTTTTCTGAATTTTTTAGAATTTTCCGAGAATTTTCCATTTTTTGGGATTTAAAAATCATTTTTCGAATTTTGTTTTTTGGACCGGGTCGGGTCAACTCGGCCCAAGCCGTATGGGTCCTAGGCCGGTCTAAAACGACGTAGTTTTAGATTTTCTCTTGGATTCTTATTATCGACAAAATAGCCCATCGGGAGGTTTTCTCGCACTAATTCCCGACTCCTTGGGAACATTCAACAGGAAATCCATACCTCGATACAAACTACAACATACCAGGAATTATACAGATCAAAGATACGTGAATGAAACGGACCAATACATGACCGAAAACTCACGGGAAAAACCGATGTTGGTTGCCTCACCAGACTTAGTTTTTGTTTTCGTCACAAAGGTTGCTCGTGAAGGGGTTTTAATGTGTTACTTTCAAGCATCTCGGACGGACCCAGCAGCAAAAACGTACACCGACGCAAACTACAACATGTAAGGAATACTGGAAAGTAACAAAATGACAAAACTTGCATGGGAAAATCAAGGGAAGATCGCCCGAATGTGTGAATCCGAGCAACTCAGGGAACCTGGGTTTGAACCCAAGCACATAAACTGGTTATATGCCCGTTTTCAAGCTTCGAAATCTCCCACCTCGTGGACTTTTTTGGAAAAACGTTTAGTGTTGGACAAATTACATAACATGAGGTTTTCAAAATGCCAAACTTCCCAGCAAGAGACCAAATGCATGCATCGCAAACATGTCGGGAAGAAGCCTTCATGCACCGCTCAAACACTTAGCCAATAATGACGAGGGGTTCTCTCTAGCTTCTGAGCTCACTGAGGCATCTTTGAAGCCCCATATCTTGGTCCACGAAAAAAATTAGGAGTCATTCCTACCGTTAGAAAGAGGGTGAAATGAGGTTTTAAGAAAACTTCACGGCTTGGAAAATGGTTGTACGACGGTGCTGAAAACGGGCCACGAACAGGCCCCTTCGCACTGTCCCTCAACACTTCGAAAAAAAAACCAGCAACTGCCCCTAGCTTCTCAGTTCACTAGGGCTTTTTCTCGGACTCATAACTCGGCCCTCGTTTATGGAAAATGGCGAAGAAACACACCAACACGAAGAGCCATACATTTGGAACATAATGAAACAAAAATGACCCAAAATGCACACGAGATGAGATAGAAAATCGTCCCGAAAGTCGGGGGTTTGGGCTGTTTTAAACTCAAAGATTGAATAACATGGGGTATCTCCGACCTCGTAACTATCGTCAAAGATTGAACTGATGGCAACCAATTATATATACGTGTTCTACTACGTACCGGGAACACAATCAATCAAGAATCTCCCAAAAATACCAATGGTAAGATAATGAAAAATGAGCACGAAGCAAGCAAGTCGAACCGAGTCCAACACTTAGGCAAAATTTTCAGATTGAATTTTCAAATTCTGATCAGACTAATGAGGCAACTTTGGAAGAGCATATCTCACACCTCGATCGTAACTAAGAGCAGCACAGCATATCAAAACGAAGATCTACATATGTAGAATGCATTTGAGCAAAAAAACGACCGAATATTACGTGAAATCACCATGAAAATCAGGTTCAAAGTCGGGGGTTTGAACCACCCGAGGCATTTCATCAAACACTTTATGTGCAGGCAAAGACTCAAACCAGAGAAAAACAATCGCGGATAGGTATTTGCATTACCTTTCCCGGCGACTCAGATGGTGGATGGACGTCGGTGATGGCTCGGTAGGTAGGTGGTGTGTAGGTGTATCTTGGTTGAGTGGTGGTCGCTCGTGGAGCCTCTCCGTGTACTCCCAAATCGCTCCCGAGAACCCCCTGTTGGCCAACCCGAACTCTCCTTCAAAAAATCCAGCCCCTCTCTCTCTTTTCTTCCCTCCTTTTTTGCTCTTTCCCGACACCTCCCTGATGAATTATGGCGCCTTGGGGACTCCACGTCATTGGGACTTCCCTATTCAACAACCCCAAAAGCTGAAAAGCTTCTCCTTTCCCTTCTTTTCTTCCATTTGTTCCCCATTTTCTTCCAACAAATGCTGCCCCCTCTGCCCATCCTTCACGCGTGCATCATGGGAGGAAGAAGGAGAATAGTGGCCGGGTCATGAGTCGGGTCGGCCCGACCCGACGATCCGCCCGGCCAAGATTCGCTCAAATTGACCCCGAAGTCGATCAAATTTCTCAAAATTGAAGCTAAAATTAGATTCTCTATGCTGGATTACATCTAAACATGTGGTTTTTGCAAAACATTTGCTTGAAATTGCATAAAAGCCCCAAATTTTTTGGTTTGACCCGAAATCGAATTTTGAGCAATCCAAAGCCTAAACGGCGAAATCAGTCTAAACCACCCCCTCCAATGGATTTAGAATGATGAAAACTATAGGGTAGAGGTCTTGGATTTTCATGGGTGCCCCTAAAAAAAGTTTAATTTCATTTTTTATCAACTTAGGGGCTAGATTGAAAAATGCAAAATCCAACTAAGGCCCCTTTTGCAAAATTGAGCAATTCCGGGTACAATTTGGCCAAGCTATAATTTCTGGTGATAGGGCATGATGTCACGACTCTAATATGTAAAAATGAAAATTTATTGGGATAGAAAAGCAATTTTTTTGAATAATTCGAAATTACGCTCAAAGAGAGAGCATATAATTTCGAATTAAATTTTCCAAATTTTCTTTATCCAAAATGAAAAAGAAATTCAAATAAAAATACTGGTTATTTTTCCATATTTTGTGGAATCAAATGCCATTTTTTCCGATTTTTCTACTATTTTTGGTATTTTCCGAAAATATTAAAAAATGCAAAAAAAATGAAAAATTATTTTTTGTTCAAGATTGGTTCTTTAGGCTTGGCCAAAGCTTCCAAAGTTTATTTTTCAATTTTCTCATTTTTTATGAAATTTTTTATGAATTTGTAAAGATAAAATGCTAAAAAATACTAAAAATATGAAAAAATATTTTTTGCTCAAAATTGATTCCCTTGGCTAGGCGAAGGTCCTCAAAGTTGATTTTTTCAATTTTCTAAATTTGTATGGATTTTCTAAAAATTTTCTAAAAATAAAACTAGCTAAAAATCAAGTGTCAACAAAACCCAAAGACCATTATACCCTTTATTATCTCTAACACTCCCCCTCAAGCTGGAGCATAAATATCAACCATACCTAGCTTGTTACAAATATATCATATTCTCCCATTACCTAAAGATTTAGTAAAAATATCTGCAAGTTGTTTACCAGTCCTAACATAACTAGGAAGAATCATTCTACTTTGAAGCTTTTTTCGAATAAAATGACAGTCAACCTCGATATGTTTAGTTCTCTCATGAGACACCAAATTGGGAGATATATGTATTGTTGCCTTGTTATTACGCTATAAAACCAAAGGAGCTGAAGCTTTAGAGCTTAATTCAGTTAGGAGTTGCTAAATCCACATTAATTCACATGTCACTTGTGCCATGGCTCTATATTCTGGCTCAGCGCTGAAACGAGTAACAACACTCTGCTTCTTACTTTTCCACAACACTAGATTTCCTCCAATCAAAGTACAGTAGCCAATAGTTGATCTTCTATCATTTGGAAATCTTGCCCAATCAGCATCAGAGTATCCCTCAACTCTACTATGACCATGATTTTAATAAACGAGTCCTTTTCTTGGAGCTTTTTTCAAGTATCTCAAAATTCGAAAAACTGCATCGCAGTGAGATATACGAGGGGAAAATAGAAACTGACTTACCACATTAACTGGAAAGGCAATATCTGATCTAGTAACTGTAAGATAATTCGGCTTACCTACCAGTCTTCTATATCTCTCAAGATTATCAAGAATTTCTCCTCCATCAGCTATCGGTTTGACTCCTTGCTCCATAGGTGAATCAGGAGACTTTGATCCCGACATTTCTGTCTCAGTGAGCAAATCCAGGACATACTTTCGCTGCGACAGGACAATACCCTTCTTTGACTGTGCCACCTCAATTTCGAGGAAATACTTCAACTTTCCTAAGTCTTTAGTCTGAAATTGTTGCTGAAGATAAAGTTTTAATTCAGCTATACCAGTAAAATCATCTCTGTGATAATAATATCATCAACATACACAATCAAGAATAACATGCCTCTTCCTGATCGTTTATAGAAGAAAAAATGATCATTTTTACATCTAGACAGTCCAAATAAGAGTAAGACTTCATAGAATCTTTCAAACCATGCTCGTGGAGACTGCTTCAAACCATATAAAGACATCTTTAACTTGCAAATCAATCCACCAAACTCCTCCTAAGCAATAAACTCGGGAGGTTGCTCTATATACACCTCTTTATTAAGAGCACCATGTAACAACGCATTCTTTACATCAAGTTGAAACAAAGAGTAGTTATATGTGGCCGCAAGAGAGATCAAAATACGTACAGATGTAAGCTTCGCAATAGGAGAAAACGTGTTTAGATAGTCAACCCGATATACCTGAGCATATCCTTTTGCTACAAATCTTGCTTTCAAGTGTACAAGAGAACCATCGGGATTAACTTTCACAATATACACCCATCGACAACCAATAGCAGTTTTGCCTGACGGAAGAGGTACCAAGTCCCAAGTTTCATTAACCTGTAATGCCTTTAATTCTTCTTCCATAGCTATCCTCTAGCCAAAGTTTTGTAATGCCTTAGCTACAGACTTGGGGATAGGATTTTGATCAATAGTGGATAGAAAGGATCGAAAAGAAGAAGACATAGAATTATATGAAAAAAGTTTGCAATAGAATGTTGAGTGTAGGCATGTATGCTTTTGCGGTGAGCAATAGGAAGATCAAGATCAGATATTGCCCGAGGATAAGCTAGAGGTAGATCTGGAACTGAAAATGACCTAGTAGTGACAGGAGGATTGGGGGATCGGTAGCTGCTCAAGAATGTCGAGTATAAATTTTGAGAGGAGGAGATTCCTGTGCAGACACAGGTAAGACAGTTGGAACAGGTGACTGAATGATAGTCACATGTAAGTCTTCATCCATCTCATAAACAGTGTTTGGAACTTCATGTTATGGAGTAGACTCAAAGAATGAAACATCAGCAGTTATAAAGCATTTTCTCAAGACTGGGGATTAGCAACAATAACCTTTTTGAGTATGAGAATATACCAAAAACATACATTTAATGGTCTTGGGATCAAGTTTTGATACTTCAGGTCGATGATCACGAACAAAACAAACACAACTAAATATACGGGGTGGCAATGTAATAAAGGATGGCTAGGAAACAAAGTGGAGAAAGGAATACCATCTCGTAAAATGGAAGAGGGTACGTGATTAATAAGATAGCATGCAGTAAGAACAGCATTAGACCAAAAGATTTTAGAAACCTTCATCCCAAATAACATGGACCTGGTGATTTCCAATAAATGTCTATTCTTCCTTTCAGTTATACCATTTTGTTGAGGTATGTCAAGATAAGAAGATTCATGAATCATATCACACTGAGTCATAAATTCAAGAAAAAATGCAGAAAAGTACTCTTTTAGCATTATCAGAACGCAAAATTTTGACCTGCATACCAAATTGAGTATAAATTTTAGAAATAAATACTCGAAATATAGAAAACAATTCTGAAAGACTTTTCATTAAATATAACCATGTAACTCTGAAATAGTCATCAACAAAAGTAACAAAGCATCTAAAGTTTAAACTGGAAACCAAATGACAAGGACCCCAAATATTTGAATGAACTAATGAGAAAGGAGGCACAACTCTTTTATTGACTCGAGGGGGGTAACTAACACGATGCAATTTGCCAAATTAGCATGATCCACACTCTAAACTAGAAAGAGACTGAAATCTAGAATTCAACTTCTGAAGACTATGTAGCAAAGGATGTCCAAGATGATAGTGAATTTGATGTAGAGAGACAATACTAGAGCAAGCAATGGAAGGAGTATCTTCAAGCACATACAGCCCCCCTATCTCTCATCCTCTACCAATTGTCTTCTTTGTAACCAGATCCTGAAAAATATAAGAATCAGGATAAAAAGTCACTAAACACTGAAAGTGTTTGGTTAATTTACTAACGGAAATAAGATTAAAAGGAAATTTTGGAATGTAAAAAACTGAGGATAATGATAAAGAAGGGGCTGGATGAACTGTACCAACTCCCTTAACTTGAGAAGAAGAACCATTAGCTAAAGTCACAGTGGATGATGATGAAGTAAGAGAGGAAAATATACTTGAAATACCTGATATATGATCAGATGCCCCTGAATAAATGACCCAAGGGTGTGAGCTAGCTGAAATACATGCAGTAGCATTACTCGTCTAGGCTAGAGTAGCAGTGGAAGAAGTAGGCTGTGAAATATGAGACTGGTTGTACTGTGTGAATTCCTCATCAGACATAACTACAACATTGCCTTGAGAAGAGTCACTGCCATATGTAGTATTTGCAAACTGTTGTTGTCCTAGTTTGCCATGTAACTAGAAGCAAAATTTCTGAATATGGCCGGGTTTTCCACAATAATGACAAGTTCGAATCCCCCCCGAGCTCAGCAGAAGCTTAGGGCTATCCATAAAGCTATTTTTGTCCTTGGCCTCTTCCTATTCCTCATATTCCTGTGTTTCGACCACCACGGGCACCACGACTATTATATCCTCCACGATTTCCTTCATCACCCTTACCTCCACCATTAGATATTGAGAGACAAGAGTTGAACTATCAACCAAAGTTGTGGTATTTTGGGAAGAACCAGGAGATACTCGAAGAACTCGAGCATATGTATCTCTAAGTGATGCAATAGTCTCTCCTCCAAGAATCTAAGACCTAATAGCATCATAGGTTGGACCAAGACTTCCAAGAAAATTCATTACAGCCAACTGTCATGCAGGGGATCCAAATCCTAATTTAAATGCACGTCACCTAGATTAATTGGTTTAGTTGATTAAATTAGTTAAATTGCATGCCATTAGGATAGTCATTTAGTTTAGTTTAATTTAATGCATTCTTAGGATAGTTTGCATTTATTCATGTAATTGCATTTTTGGAATAAATTCATGCATTGGGTATAAGTCAGTCTTTTTTCCTTTTAAAAAGAGAAAACCGTAAAAATAATAATTCTGTTGCTCATGCCCCTTGCAATTATCTTGATTTCTAGGTTTTTAATTAAATTGATTGTGCATATGTATGATAACCTTTGTCAGTGACTTAGGTTAAAATTTAATTAAGCTGTAAGTCAAATGATTTTCATAAAAATGAACCGATACCAAAAGAGTATTAAAAAATCCAGTATAACCAAGTTCCTGAATTCATAATCTTTAGTTTGTAAAAGTAATTTAGTTGTGATGCTATTTTACTTGGTTGTTTTAAACTGATTAGTGGCGACTCCAATGTTAGATATATTTTGCGATAAAGCACAAACCTTAAGTTGTGATTTGGTATGAGCTTGGGAGAGTTTGTACTAGGTTAATTAAATAATTAACTTAGTAATTCATTAGCTTAAGTTTTTTGGCACAAAAATTTAGGTCGCGACAACCCCTCATCGAAAGGGTCTTGGATTCCCTACACCCCTTCCTTTTGTTTTCTGTGGAGTTCTATCCTTGGGAATGTGCCGGGACCATCCGTCTTTGCTGCTCTTGTTTCAGGAATGATCTCTTTAGCTTGTTCTTCATCTTCTTTTGATTTTTTCTCACAGAAAACGTCCTAAAGAGGGCTATTATCCTGAACTTCTACTCGCTCCTGCTCCCATAGCAACTCCCCATCTTCATTGTGAACCTGTCCTCATCATAAGGGACATCTTCATAGAAACTTGCATAATGACCCATAATTCCGCACGAGTAGCTCAGGGTAACTTGTATATATATATGGATCAACGAGAAATTTAAAAGTGAGACGAATTAATAGCTGTGGCCTGGATGTTCGAAAACAATGTAGACCAGCTACTAATTTTTTCAGAGTTCGTACTACCATATATGACCTAAAAAATTCAATTCTATTTTTCAAATAAGCGAAGGACATAATATCTTATATATATATATATATTCAATTTTTGCAATTATAGTAGTTGTTAAGAACCAACAGAGGATTGCACACTCTGTTTCAGCAGAAACTTGTCAAAAAGAAGTAAGTATGGTAGCTACACGTATGCACAACAATGCTGGGATAATCTGGAAGGAAAGAAGTGAAGACAACAGCAAAGTCTCTAGCTTCACGTGTCCAACTATGAATGGAGATCTTCATTTGCACAACCGTTACTCTGTTTCGTATACCTAACTGAAGTTGTTATTTTGTTAGTTAGTTATAATCTAAAGATGAACTGTAAAAACCACCTCCGGTGGTTTCTCATAGAAAAATGTCATATAAATACGGAAATACGACGAGACGCGAAGTAAGCTTGTAAGCTCTCAGATGAAAGTCCTTTCAGCTAGTACTCTGTTTCTTTTGATGAGCACTCTGTTCTTCATCTTCTCTCGCTACTCATCATCTTTCACATGGTATCAGAGCAGTCCCTGAGAGCACAAGAATGACAACAAGAGCACAGAAGTATCCTTTTCCAATCCATGTTAACATCTCCAACTTCGTCACAATCAAGCTGACTGAGGATAATTTCCTCCTCTGGCAAGCACAATTCCACAGGTTCCTGTGAAGTCAAAAACTATTTGGATTCATTAGCGGTGAGATTCTGTCGCCTACTCAGACATTACAGGTTGAAGTTGAAGGTCATGAGGTCAAAGTTGTGAATCCTGACTATTCAGACTGGGTAAGAACAGATCAACTGATATCATCGTGGATTAGTGGAGCTGTATCGGAAAATATTCTAAGTCTCATCATTGGTTTGGAAACTTCACACGAGGTATGGCAACCTTTACTAAACCGATTCACTCAGAAGTCTATAGCTAGAGAATTTAAATTAAGAGGGAAGTTACAAGCATGTTAGAAAAGGGATCGAGCACTATCGGTTTATCTCAGAGAATATAAATCAATTTGTGATCAACTAAATGCAATTGGGAAGCCTATAGATGAGATAACAAAGATGTTTGGTGTTTTGGAGGGATTAGGATCTGAATATGAGAGTTTCAGAACTACAATGTACTGCTTGAAGCCTCAGCCGGAATATGATGAAGTAATTTCACAATTGGACATATTCGAAACAAGACTACAGGGCTATTCATCAAGCCAATATAGTCCTCATCTAGCCTACTATGGGCAAAGAAGATCTGAAGATCAGCAGAAGATAGAAACTGGTAGTGAATTTGTTCAGCAAAGTGTCGGTTTTGGAGATCAAAGAGGCAATAGCCGCGGAGGACGTAGTTACGGCAGAGGACGTCCCTTTCATAGTAGAAATCATGGTTATAGATACCCTGGAAGAAGCCAAGGCTACAGGACAAATAGCTGGAATGACAATCAGGAGAATCAACGCTTTAAGCAGTTCAATAATTCTTCTGGCATTGGTCAAGGATTTTGGCCATATGCAGACTCCTCACAAAGGTATCAAGATACCAAATCATATCCCTCCCCAAATCTAACACTTAACAAGCACTTACAGGATGAGAAAATAACAGACACTAGTCGATTGGAGTGTCAAATCTGTAAACGACCAGGACATGATGCTCCACATTGTTGGTATCGCTTCGACAACTCATATCAGGCAGAGGAAATTCCAACAGCTCTAGCAGCAATACATCTTGAAGATTCTAAAGGCAGAGAATGGTATCCAGACATAGGTGCTACCACTCATATCATTGCAGATCCAGGTACTCTCCATAATTTCTCTACGTATAATGGTACAGATACAGTTATGATAGGGAATGGCTCATGCCTACCTATAGCCTATACTGGTAATGCTGTTCTACATACTAAGTTCAATCCATTACCTCTAAATGATGTGTTGGTTGTCCCTGAAATCAAGAAAAATCTTCTCTCTATATCAAGACTAACAGATGATTACCCCTGCTCATTTATCTTTGATAATAATGGGGTTTATATAAAGGACAATCACACCAATGCAACAACGATGCTCGAAAAGAAGGATATAGGACTTTACCGAGTGGATCCACACACTACAGAGGTGTTCTTTACTCAAAGACAAAAGCTTATGGGAGAAGATGTGTGGCATCAACGGTTGGCTCATACCAATCTCAAAACACTGAAATATTTGTAGAGTCGGCAATTAATCCATTGTAACAAAAGAGCCCATACCATATGCAGCAGCTGCCAAGTTGCTAAGAGTACAGCATTACCATTCTCAGTATCAGAATCCATGTCTACTGTTCCTTTAGAAAAGATTCACTGTGACATTTGGGGTCCCTCACCAATTGACTCCTTCTAGAAGTTCAAATACTATGTTGTTTTCGTGGATAACTTTTCTCATTATAGTTGGATATACCCAATGAAGTTGAAGTCAGAATTTTATGATATTTTTGTTCTGTTTCAGAAACAAGCAGAGAATCAATTTGATCATAAAATCAAAGTCTTTCAATGCGGGGGGATGTTAAGAACCAACAGAGCATTGCACACTCTGTTTCAGCAGAAACTTGTCAAAAAGAAGTATGGTAGCTACACGTATGCACAACAATGCTGGGATAATCTGGAAGGAAAGAAGTGAAGACAATAGCAAGGTCTCCAGCTTCACGTGTCCAACTATGAATGGAGATCTTCATTTGCACAACCGTTACTCTGTTTTGTATACCTAACCGAAGTTGTTATTTTGTTAGTTAGTTATAATCTGAAGATGAACTGTAAAACCCCACCTCTGGTGGTTTCTCATAGAAAAACGTCATATAAATACGGAAATATGACGAGACGCGAAGTAAGCTTGTAAGCTCTCAGATGAAAGTCTTTTCAGCTAGTACTCTGTTTCTTTTAATGAACACTCTGTTCTTCATCTTCTCTCGCTACTCATCATCTTTCACAGTAGTTAGGTGAAATTATACACCATTAGCCCAGGAAACATCGCAATGTCGCCTACTTGCTATAAATAGTGCAATTTTTGCTTTTTAATTGTATATATATGCTTAAAAGGCTTTGTTTATTTTTCGAAAAAATGAATAATTAAAATTTTTTTTAAAAAAATGATTGTTTATATCGTTTAGAAAAATAAATGAATGAAAAATAATTTGATTATTCACGAAAAAATTTAGGCATAAATTATTAATAATAAAAAAATATTTTTTATTAACTAATTATTTCAAGCGAAGTCAATAGTCGAAAATTCCTTGTAAAATTATATATATATATTTTGCAAAATAAAAAAAAAGCTTAAAAATCTAATGAATTATGTGCCTCTATGTTCGAGCTTCTTGATGCATCCAAAGACCATCACATCACTGGCATAACCATAGGGCGCACCGAATATCACTCAATCTCATCCCACGTAGCCACTTCACGACCGCCATGCACACCTCCGTGGCCGTTCCTCGAAGCCCCCACGTTCACCACCCACTCCTTCTCTCTCTTTATAGACTTCCGCCACCTACTTCAGCCATCAAAGCCTCATCAGTCATCAGTCATCACCGCAAAGAGAAGAGCGAGGGAAGAGAAGGGAAAGGGAAAAAAAAAAAAATGGCGTCGAGCAACCAGCCACCAGGGCCGATGCCGCCGGCTGCGCAGGGGGAGAAGACGATGGGGAAGCCGATGACGGTGGGGCAGACGATGCTGGACATGGGGGCAGCGATGCTGCAGTCGCTGAAGCCGGTGAAGCAGATTAGCCAGCACGTCTGCACCTTCGCCCTCTATGCTCACGACCTCGGCCGCCAGATCGAGACCCACCACTTCGTCGCCCGCCTCAACCAGGACTTCCTCCAGTGCGCCGTCTACGACACCGACTCTGTCTCTGGCCGCCTGATCGGTAATAGTGACACACGGGTTCCCGGAAACTTTGCAAAGACACGAAGGATTTAAACTGAGATTGAGATGATTGATTGCGGTCATCATGTCAATCGTACGATGTAACTATGCCTTTGTACCTAGATGGACTAGAATTCCCCTTTTCTTTATCTCTGAAAGTGGAGACGTGGCTCGTGCAAGATCGGGAATTTTATGTTCTAGAGATTTGAGGCTAAACTTCTACCTAATCTTCAAATGTTTTAAGGGATAAAATCTTCGGTCCTCCCATTTGCCTAAACATATTTTACTGTGATTAATTTAGTCTTAAATTTTTTATTTAATTGTGTCAGTCTAATTTTAGATCTCTTGTTAATATAATCATAAATATTTTCATTGTGTCAATTTATCCTAAAATTTAAATCTAAACCTTTCAATTATATCAATTTAATTTTAAATATTTTAATGATTTGTCGGTTTAGTCATAAATTTTTTAATGATTTGTCATATAGTCTTTTTTTATTATAAATTTATGATTAAATTGACAAAAATTTAAAAGATGTAGTTCTAAATTGGTTTATCGTCAAAATTTTATAACTAAATTGGCGGCCGTATAATTAATTTAGAGTTTTTTTTCTGACAATTTTTTTCCTATTGAAATACTTATGTCTTGTCCAGGAGTGGAGTACATAGTGTCGGACAAGATATTTGAAGCTCTTCCTCCGGACGAGCAGAAGCTCTGGCATTCCCATGCTTATGAGGTCAAATATTGTTTAACTTTTGTCGTCTTCTTTTTTTTTTTTTTTTGGGGGTGGGGGGGTGGGTGTGGGAGCCGTTCGTTTCTTGAGATAATCTTTGCTATAACTTTGCAGATCAAATCTGGTCTATGGGTTAATCCTCGGGTCCCTGAGATTGTAGAGAAGCCAGAGCTTGAGAATCTGGCCAAGACTTACGGCAAATTTTGGTGCACATGGCAGGTTGACAGAGGTAATTTAGCAAATGAAGTTTTGTCATTTGAACTTGGTCTGAAACTGGACAATGCCTGGTTTTGGATGTTCTGTGGTAAGGCTTGGTCTCTTTAACATTGGACTTTGAGCCTGTGTCTTACACTAAGCGGAACATTTTTTCTACACGGTGGAGCTCAGGCGACAAGCTCCCGCTGGGCGCGCCGGCCCTAATGATGTCGCCCCAGGGCGTGAACCTCGGGAGGGTGCGGCCGGACTTGGTCCAAAGGAAAGATGACAAGTACAACATCTCGACTGACGCCCTCAGGGCCTCAAGGCTGGAGATCGAGGAGCCGGAGTGGATCAATCCGCAGGCCGACTATTGGAAGCAGCACGGCAAGGGCTTTGCGATCGATGTCAATCCAACCGAGATGAAGAAAATCGCGCCCTTCCCATGAAACGTCGGTGTCGAGTTAAGAGTAATAAATGTCATAAGTATAGTTTGTCTTTGTTTTGGGCCTGTGTAGGTACAGTTATGGACATGTTGAATGTCAGTATGTACTACGTAGATGCGGTCTAATTCCTCATGGATTTCGGTGTACTGGACTGGGGAAGCCGTTTAATCAGATAAAAATTTGGCAACTTAAAATTAGTTTGCAGTTCGATTAGAGAAAACTCGGTGCTCGACTTTAATTAGGATTGGCAAATTTCTAAGAAAAGTTAGGTAATTGAAGGCGCTAGTAACAAATGATAAAAGATTGTAAAGCCCAAAAAGTCGGGGTCATATAAAAAGTTAAATTGAAGCCTAAATGAGAGATTTAACTCATTACATTGTATCACAGTGAGAGAAAAGTTGGTGATGAATGATGCTAATTTCGGTCATTAATCTCTGAAAACAGTTGGTAAATGTAGGGAGGTTGCCAACCGATGCAAACAAAGGGGGTAATTCACAGTAATTTAATTCAAAAAACTTGTAAGTCATTAATTCACAATAGTAGGTAATTTAGCGAAATAATGACAATTTGGAAATCTAAAAGAAAATGATAATTGTATAAATGGGTCATTTTTCTTTTCACAAAGGCATTTTTGCCAATTGAGTACAATCAACTAATATAGCTCGAAAAGTACTGACACAAGCGATAACCATCCAACTCGGCCATAGGGCACATTTGGAGCTAACATGATCAATTTTTAATAATATTTTAATAATTTTTCAAGTTTAATCGGGCTCGGTGGTCTCAGGACTTAAGTCACTCTAGATTGCTCCAATCGAAGTTTCAAAGCTTCGGCTTGAACCTTTGTCAATGGCATCACCCTAAGCCCTGGCAGAGCTCCTCTCTCTCTCTCTCTAGTTGTGTATCCAAGAAACGAATATCCTCCCTAATCCTAACTGCCTCCAATCTGTTATATCCAATCCCCAAATCTTGGACATGTGAGGGAGGGCTTGAACTAGGTCCTCCTCATGTGCCCGACATGTGTTCACGTGCCATTAGGCATGTTAGCATAGGTGAAGTCCGTTGGCTTCGGCTAGCCTTCTTGTGTGTGTGAAAAAAATGGCATGGATCAAGCTTCCATCCCTTTGTTTAACTTGCACATATGAAGAAGAGAAAGAACTAGATTTGGTTTTTTTTCTTAACCCAGGTCAATGGGTTGATTGGAGCGAGTTTATCTATCCTATTTTACTCGGTTCAAAGAAAATATCCCAATTGAACTTCAAATTGTTCTTTTGTTTTAAATTAATGTGAAAATTGGAATCTAGAGTGTGGAAACCATCTAAGAATAACAAACTCGGGGGAAATTTATTTTATTTGGTGAAAACCACCTCTCCAAAATTTAACCCAAAATAGAAATTTGACTAATCCAGACCCTTAATAACAAAATTGAATCAATTTGACCCCATCAATAGATTCAAAATAATGAAAAGCATAGGTTCATGGTCTTAGATTTGAATGAAATTCTCTAAAAAAATGATTAATGGTAGTTAGAATGAAAATCATGGACTAAATTGAAAAATATTTTTGCCCATTTTTGAAATTTCCCAATCTATGAAATAATCGAACCAAAATGCAATTAAAGGCGTAAAAATCAAATGTGATGATAAGCACGAAGTGAGAAAAGCAATAAAAAGATTCAATTTGTGATTTTTGCTCCTTTGGGGATCTAATTGCAAAATTTTGAAAATCAAGGCCTCTAATTGAATTTTTTATATTTGAAGTAACCAAAATGCAATTGAAATTAAAACAAGACTAATTTCTCTCTCTCTCTCTCTCTCTCTCTCTCTCTCTCTCTCTCTCTCTCTCTCTCTCTCTCTCTCTCTCTCTCTCACACTCATATTTTCTATATTTTCTGATTTTTGTGATATTTCTAATTAAAAGAAATGTAAAAAATTTCGTAAAATTGACAAGAACACTTTTTGTTCAAAATTTATTTTTTAAATTTGGCCAAGGCTTTTAAAGTTGATCTTCAAATTTTATGATTTTTACGGTATTTTTTTTTATTTTTTTAAAGAAAAACTAATTAGAAATCAACCTTACCAAAAAAAATATATAATAAAAAAACCTTACAAAAAAAAAACTAATTAGAAATCAAGTGTGAGTAATAGACCCTGTAGTTGGGTGGTATAGCTGATAGTCTCTCCCTAGAGGGTTTCCTAAGTGGAGTCGCAACAACCTTGTCCTACACCTAAATGACTTGAGGAACTTCATTAGGAAATGTCTTTACAACATGACCTTGGACCTCAATAGGCTTGGTATGTGGTGTGGGAGGTTCTAATGTCCTTTGTATAGGAATAGAAAGAGATACAACAATATCCACCATTCTGTTATCCACAATAGTTCGCAAGCAGTTACCCCTTTTGGCCACATCAAACTCTAGACACTTCGTTGTTTATGAATCCACAATCCTTGCTCCTCTATTTGGATTATAAAATATATATCCCTTTAAATGATTTGGATAAGATAAAAAAAATAACACCTAATAGTTCTAGAATCCAACTTACTTAAAATTGGATTAAACAACTTCACTTATGCAGGATATCCCCAAATCTTAAGATAATTCAAGATAGGTTTACATCCAGTCCATAACTCAAAAAAAGTCAACGGAATAGTTTTTGATGTCACATAACATAGCTATTTTCAAGGCTTCACCCATAGATAAACAAGTAAATTTATTCGGCTCATCATACTCCTTAATATTTTCGTAATGTTGCGATGGCCACACTATTTTGTTCAAGATTCTTAGGCATAGTAAAATTAGTTATTATCCCATAATCCTCCAGGTACTTAGCAAATAACCCTTTAAATTGTTTAGCATCACCATGCCTGACAAAATACTCACCACCTTGGTTTGGTCTGACAACCTTAATGACTTTTCTTAATTGTTTCTCGACTTTATTCCAAAAAAATCTTAAAATTGTCAAGAGACTCAGACTTTTAGTTAATCAAGTATACATAACCATATCAAGAATAGTCATCAATGAATGTGATGAAATAAAAATTTCTACACAAATTTGATTTATAGAGTCCACTGATATTTGTGTAAATGACCTTCAATAGATCAGAACTACGAGCTGTAGTTTTCTTTTTTTTTTCTTTTATCTTAGTTATCTTGTCTCTACAACAATCTACATAAATCTCTAAGTCACTTTCAATAACAAATAGGATGTCAGCCTTTACCATTCTTTCCACCCTATACTTAGAGATGTGATAAAAAAATGTTTATTCTATAATACCTAAAATTGTTCATTAGGTGGAGATCTTTTGGAAACAACCTTTTCAATAATATAAGTGACATATATATATCGTTGGGAGATGAACACAATATGTATAATCCATTGAACATATTACAGTACCCAACTTTGTTTGAATTAAAACAACAAAGAAGCATTGTTCTTTATTTCAAATGAGTCGCCATACATATCCAAACACAATACGGAAACTAAGTTCCATCTAAAAGATGCTATATAAAAAGTGTTTCTTAACATCAATATAAAGCCAAAGTCTAGTACTGAAATGATGTCTCTTACGAGCTCAATGTTTACTTTCTCGTTGTTTCCTACAAGGAGCTTTGACTCATCTTGATTTAGCTTCCTTCGATTTATGAATCCCTATAAGACAAACACAACGTGATTAGTTGCACCTCTATTTAGCCACATGAACTGGATGGGATTTCTATTATGTAGGATTCTAAAAACAAATGCCAAGGAATCATTATTTGTAGGCTCACGCTTGGACAACTAAGTCTTAAATTTTTATAGTCTTTCTTGATGTGACATTTCTTTTCACAAAAGAAGCAACGATCACCATCCTTCTTAAAGAATGCTTTCTTAGGATCCAAGTTATCAAAATATTCAATGGATTCATGAGTACCTTTATAAGTACGTTTTCTAGATCTCTTACTCTTCTTGTTACTTGAACTTGAGGCATACAAGGCAAGATGTCCTCTTTCTTTCTTTAGCTTTTCTTCCTTTATAACCACTCTAGCAATCCGGTCATTCATTGACCAGGTCCTAATTGGCCTTTGTATTCCCAAAATTAGGTGGAAGGGTGTTTAAGGCATGATACACAGTGCAAGCACTAGGAATAGAAACTTAAAGAACCCTAAATCTTGATTGTAGGTCCAACCTCAGGACATAAAGCCTAACTCTACTAGCACCATCATATTTCATACTGAAAAGACCTTACAGAAGTGTCCCAATCTCAGCATTAGATGAGACATGATTTCTTGCCTTCGAGACTACCATCATTTTCATTATATTTTTATTGTATTAGTTGTCATGCCCCGGACCTGTCGAACGTGCAACATCCCTTTACCTGCCAAAATCGCTCATCGCCTGGCTAACTCTAGCGACGGCCCAGGACTCGTCGCGGCCAAACGACGACTAACAAATGCAACAGCGAAAACGAACAACCCCTGACAAACACATGTGTGGGATAGAGAGATAGAGAAAATTTAATTTACATAACTTAACACATAACAGTGAATGTTCTATACAACCTGGGAGGGAGTCTTTCATCTGAACCTCGAAACACAAGTCGATCATGGTCAAAAAGGAAACAAACCAAATCAAAAAGTCACTAAGTCTCGTCCGTGCATCTCCTGGGAACTACTCCTCCTCCTTAGACGAAGGGAACTCCTTTAGATCAGTCTCCTCAGATCCCGGAGATCTAGGCTCTCCATCTGCCTGCTTGACGAACACGTCGTTTGCTCCCTCGATCTCCATTACTACGTCCCTATCTACATCCTGGACATCCATCGACGCAGGGTCTACAACCTCGCCTTCAAAAGTGGTCGTATTCATCAGGCCTGTCGGCCCCATCAAAAAGATTGGTATATCCAAACTCTACAGAGGACCATGCCACAACTCCTGACCCACCCGATGGTACCATCTCTTGTATCTATGAGGGAGCAAAACGCCATAGCCCTCGTCGACCCATACGGTGCAGCTATGCAGCTCATACGAAATTTCGTCCATAACAGGGCACGAAAATACCTGTGTCTCAATCTCCTGAGGAATCCCGTGGCGGACTGGGGGAATACGATAAGTCATATCTACGGTCGATGGTCTGAAATGGTGATCATCCAAAAAAATAGGTGAGTCGAAACTTAGTGAACACACATCTAAACTCAATTTAGTAAACAGCATGCACCTCTTGCCAGAATGTAAATCATCACATGTATATTGTGACCTCAAATCAAAATGATGCCAATGCAGATGCTTAATGCTTGCCGGTGGCTCTCTGGGCACTGTCGGACTTCCTGTTTCGGGTTGCCGGTAGCTCTCAGGGCACTGCCGGACTCAACCCAACCGGTGGCTCTCATCGGCACTGCCGGTTCTCGGCCACATCGTAAACGTCTCAGGCCTGTGCCTCAACCGGTATCTATTCACACCGAAGTTGGCACACTTGTCTCTCCAGCTACCCCGTACCGAGCACGTTCAGGCGCAAGTGCAACACCGTAGCTCAATTAGCACTACGATCGGCACCTCCTTGTCACTCTGCATTCCCGGTGGCCCCCTAGACACTGTAGGGCCATCCCGCATGGTTCTACGTACTCCGCCAAACGCACATGTGTCATGCCAATATGCAGATCAAATATTAGCATCATAAAATTCTTAATTGGCCCACCCCATAAGCATTCATGCAAGTCAACTTTGCCACATGCATTTCCCAAGATTTTTCACCAGAGTACACAATTTAACTCCGAATAATTCAAATATAATAATCAGGCATTTCACGTTGCAAAAACTCGCATTCCAGGACCCGGTTTTCATTCTAAGTCACTTAGGTTCAAAGGCAAGCAATCTGGCACACGTGGTATTTTCTAGAGTCCGCAAAAATTATCAATTGACCCCTATGGTCAGAAATAAATCATTGACATTGAACGTCCAGGAAGTTTAATATTTTTCATCATAAAATTTTCCCTACTAGTCCCTAGCATACTCGACATTCTAACTCAAGTTTAGGAATGTGCTCACCCAAAAATCGAATTCGAGCTCGGGCTAGACGGTGATGAGCTCGGGCCACGAACGGCGATGGCTAGTCACTATTCCGGGGACACTATTCCGGTAGCACTATTCCGGCGACACTGTTCACTGCGGTGACGACGAAACCAACGGCGATTTTCCGGCGAGGAACAGAAACACAGCAACAAGAAAAACACAGCAGAGACAAAGAGGATTGCAACTACATCAAATAAAAGAAGAAAACCAACAAAACAGGGTCAATTTTGATTCAAAACTGGGAATTCTCTAGGAGATTTTTCGCTGTTCCGTTTTCAGAATATCGAAGCTCAACGTCTTACGAGTACACAGGCGAAAACGAAGCTCGATTTGGACACCGGACGACCCCGAACGTGCCGATTTCTTCCGGGCGTGCGTGCTGGAACGCGAGAACCCGAGAGTACAGAGAGCAGTCGAGAGGAATCAGCTGAAGATTCAAACAGCTGAGGAGCACGAGCAGCAGATTCTTGAGCTACTAAGAGCTGGAGCAACAAACGACGAGCAGAAAGAAGTAGTGGTACACGTAAAACCAACTGAACCGATCGGTTGGGCAAAGAAAGAAGAAGCAGTAGCGGCAAGGTTCACGCAGCTGAAGGACCAGTCAAAGGAAAGGAAGAAGACACTGCAGAAAGGAGGAAAGAAAATCATGAAAAACGGTCTTATTTGCGTGGGGAATGAGCCCAACCAAATTGGTGGAGTAGAGCAGCCCATTTCATATGCTAGACTTTCATGTAATGTCTAGTATCATTTGTTGAAAATCATCTTGTTGCTAAAATTCAAAATCACAAGATTATTAAACAAAAAAAAAAGAGAGAGACAAGTGTAGCCTAAAGAAAATGGGCCTGCTTCCAAACAAAAGGGAGTCGGGAGTAAGAAAAGCAAAGGCTACTCCAAAGAATCTCGGGCAGAAAGAGCAAAGTGCCTATCAAAAGTAAGGCCAATGCCCATATATATGTAATGAACTTCTGACTTCGAACATACATTTTGAGAATTCCCGAAAAAGGATCCCCAAAGAAGTCAGTTTGCAAAGTGTAAAAGAACTACCACCCCTCAGCCAATGATGGTATTCATTAAAGACAAATTCAGGAAGGTCAAAGATCGGTGACAAGACTGCAATGATCACCAACACCAAGCCCTTCTTATATATTTTGCTGAGCCAAAACGAGCCATTCGTTTCTCAGACCCAAATCCCGACCTACGTTACGACCCTTGAAAGTCTCTTCTGATTAGGGCACCTAAATTAATGTAAGAGTTGAATGACTTTAAGAATCGCTCGGAGAAGTTCGAGCAAGATTATTTCTCTCTCATTTTGCAGGGTTCTTGACTTGTAAACCCGGAGCAGATGATGAAGACCTTTTTTTGTCAATGGCCCTGACTCGAAATGAGTCTCCTTTGATAAGCCTTTGAACCAGCCCACATTACGATCCTAATCAAGACCTCTAGATCGACTTGATCGTATCAATTGCGAGATTACTCATACCCTCGCTGAATGCGATGATGGTAAGGTTGAGTGCTTTCTTTTCAAATCCTGCAATCCGGATAAACAGCGTTTCTCGAGAGTGAGAGAAAGCCCTTTCGGACTGAAGTCCCCATTCAGGTTCAATTCGAGGTATTCATGACATGATAACCTCCCTCGACAGAATTGGAAATGCAAACTCGATAGAATAGTCATGCATGATCCATATTATGAGCATACACATATGGTTTTAATCATTGCAAACTCAACTAAATGGTTTTGCATGAACCGATGAACTCATTGATAAAAATGCTTGTACATGTTACCTCTAACACTGTCTGACAAGTGGTGCATTCCTAATAGTCGAGTTACTCTCCGAGGTCTCAAAATTCATCCAAGGGCTATTGAACAAACGAGCCCTGTTAGCAAATGCTCACCAAGCATTTTCAGGTGAGTATATCTTCAGCCTGAACCTTTCAATTCTGATGATTGCCTGGGTGCTCAAATTCATTGCAGCACATAAGGTCATTCAGTGAGCAAGCAGACATGATACAATCAGTCTGTCTATGCCTCAATCATTAAGTCAGAAGATTCAGGTAAGTCTTCTGAACCCTTGCGGCTCATGATCAACATGCGCTCATGAAGTCTTCATCAGCTCACGATTGATATAATCTCGTGTTCTCAAGCTTTATCAAATCATGATTGACCAACTCTTGTGATCTTGATCTCAACATGCCTCGCTTGCACCAAAAATGCAGCACGGCCTCCTATCTTCGAAGACTTTACCTGCACCAGAAGGCGGTATAGCTTCATTTCTCAAAGACCTCATCTGCGCAAGAAAGCAATACGGCCTCAACTTCATGCGAAATGCCATCTCTGGAGACCTTCCATTGGAAACCCCAATACGAGATGGTCCATCTTCAAAGTCCTGAAAAGCAAGCACCAATCAGGCAAAATGCCATCTCTAGAACCCTTCCATCGGAAACCCCAATACGGAATGGTCCATTTTCAAGTCCTGAAAAGCAGGCACCAATCAGGCGAAATGCCATCTCTAGTACCCTTCCATCGGAAACCCCGATACGGAGTGGTCCATTTTCAAGTCCTGAAAAGCAAGCACCAATCAGGTGAAAATGCCGTCTCTAGAACCTTCCATTGGAAACCCCAATACTGCAAGGTCCATTTTCAAGTCCTGAAAACCAGGCACCAATTAGACGAAATGGCATCTCTGGAACCGTTCCATTGGAAACCCCAATACGGAATTGTCCATTTCAAGTTCTTCTTACAGGCAACCAAAAGTCCTTCTTACAGGCACACTCAAAGTCCTTCCTACAGGCACCAAAGTCCTTCTTACAGGCACCCAAAGTCCTTCTTACAGGCACACAAAAGTCCTTCCTACAGGCATCAAATTCCTTCTTACAGGCACCCAAAGTCCTTCTCACAGGCACAAAGTCCTTCTTACAGGCATTTTCATGGGGTGACCTACCATACAGATCAAAATGCAAGCGAATCCTTTAAGTAGGATAGATCGCTAATAGAGTTCTTTCATTAGGAACTCTGCCATGGGGTGACCTACCATACGGGTCAAAACTAAATTAGATCTTAATCAGTAGAATCCTTTCATTAGGAATCTACCATGGGGTGACCTACCATACGGGTCAAATTTCAATCAAAGTTTAATCAGTAGAATCCTTTCGTTAGGAATCTATCATGGGTTGACCTACCATACGGGTCCAAGTTCAACCACCCTAAAGTTTTTCTATAACGAATCCTTAGGCTCTCATTCCACTTTCAGTGGAGCATTCATGTCAGGCGACCGCCAAACAACGGGCAGGTAAGTGCCAGGTAAATTCTCCTCAACGTCTCTCTATCTCTCCATCGGAGTCTCCTCAGATCAGGTTTGGATCGGAACTTACAAAGAAGGGTATTGGAGACCAAATGTCACGACTCTTTTTATTTCATTGTGTTGAATCGATTAGGATTCAGGTGTCGTCTAGTCTTTGAAATGAACCTCTACCGAGCTTCCTTTCAAAGAGGGGCAGCTGTTGACACCTGATTTTTAATCATTGTTTCTTTTGAAAATTAATAAAAACTCCATAAAAATTCATAAAATTGAAAAATCAACTTTGGGGACCTTGGCCAAGCCTAGGGAACCAATTTTGACCAAAAACTGATTTTCCATATTTTTGATATTTTTCAGCATTTTTATTTTCGAAAAATTAGGAAAATATTGTAAAAATAAAAATAAACAGCATTTGAGGCCACAAAAATAAAAAAATAGCCAGTATTTTTATTTCAATTTTATCTTTATTTTGGCCAAAGAAAATCTGCAAAAATTAATCTAGAATCGGGACTTACTTTGTTTTTCCCATTTTTAGATTAATTGAAAAAAAAATCGTAGAAAATTATTGTAGCTTCGTAATTTTCGATTTTTATATTTTTAGAGTTGTGACATTGTCCTTCAATAATCCTAAATTTTCAATGGCCTGATGGCATATTTTTCGTTGTTGTGTTCGGTTCTCCGAACTCGTTATTTGTTCGGATCCAGAACTTGAGTGGCATGGGCAAGGGTGGCTTGGCACTGGTAACTGGAGAATTCAAAGGACTCAAACGGACAACAAAGGCTTGGCTTCGGAAGCATGGACCTTTTGACGCTATCATAGATGGTGCAAATGCGACTTTTGTCAATCGGCATCACTTTAATTTTTCCTAGGTCAACTTTATTATGAAGAAGTTACGTGAGATGGGCCCGTCATAGAGATTTCCTTTACTTATATTACATAAGAGGCGTGTGCATGGAAAACCTGATAAAAATCCTAGAAGAAAAATCGTTGGAGACAAACCAGATTTTTATTCTCTTTTTCACGCTCTCAATATTGAACGAGGAACTTGAACCTTCTTGGGTTCTTGATGTATGAGTTATCTCACTGTGGTTCCCATCGTGGTTTGCATTGGTGGCTATATTTAATAGCCAAATAATCATATTAGTGGAGAAGGATGGTACTCATTAAAAGATTTCTTGTCTTGACATTTATTGCAAAATCAGAGAGTCCACTTCTTTTTAAAAAAAAATAAAACATCGGAAAAGTTTCTTGTTCCGGCGTTATTGTCCGAGTTCCTTCATCACCAAAACCATCAACAGTTATTCTTCCAATCTACATTCTATGAAGGGGACAAACTGCCTTTCCACCTCGGCGAACCTCGATTCCTCGCCAGCAGATTGTCTTCGTGCGGAGAACTGTTGGCATCCAAGAAAGCAAGCCCGGCATAGAGAATCGTCTTATACTTCGAAGAAGCTCTCTTCGCTCTCGATCCTGGCGGACGCGCACGCGATCTCATGTCGATCTGAGCAAATTCCTGCGTCGCGGTACTCGATTTGCGGGGATACAACAACATCCATGGTCGCATTGGAGTCGGATCTTCGCGATCTCTCCACCGAGTCTCACCGGAGGTATCCCACCGTCAAATACATTGCGAAGCACGCAATTCTGAAGCTACGCTCACTTTCAAGTCCAAGTAAATTGCTGATGATGAGGACGTATTATGAACCTTCCCGCTGAGAAAGCTGGTCGTTGAGGATTTGAAAGTTGTTGGTCCAAGGAGAAGAGGAGCCTCTTCCACGTCAGGAACAAAGACTGTTGTCCAACAAGAGAAGGGCAGCTGGAAGAAAGTAGCTGCAGCCCAAAGAATAGGTAGCTGCAGCTGAAGAAAGGGAACTCCACATCCACGTTGAGCTGACTTGAAGCTGAGCTTGCGGTCCAAGGCGTGAACTTCAGCTAGCTGAACTCCAAGATGACGGGAAGATGGGGAGCTGACAACTTCAGTTGTTGGCCCAAGCTGGTCCAAGGTGAAGGGGCTACTGACCAAGTGTGGGGCTGACTTGAATGGCGGGGGTAAAAAAAGCTGAAAAGGAGGGGGCTCTTTCTTCTCCTGGTGATCGTTCCCCTTTCGCTCGGATGATCACCAAAGAGAAACAAGGAACAACTTAGTTGTTCTTTTGAGAGAACAGAGAGCAAGGCAGAGGAAATACACTGGGGGATTCTAGAGGGTAGTTCCAGGGGGAGTCAAACCTAATCGAGCGGTACACTTTGCTAGTGGGGGCTGGGAGATTGTTGTACATTGAAGGGAGCTTCGGTGTTTCTTCCTCCGTGGACTCAGGTGGGGGTCTTCATCAGCAACGAACGGAGAGCGGGGAAGAAATGAATTCTGCATCTTCCACAGAGGGCGTACACCCTTGACGAACAACCATCTCTATCGACCGTCCTTCCCCTTAAAGATCCTAACCTCAAACGAATGTTTGGATCTCACTCGCGCCATCTTTTATAGAGCTCTAACCGAGACCCATCTCGCCAAAGCCTGTCCTCTGCGGGCTTCTCCGTGGGGAAGCTGGGTTCGTTGGTCAAAAGTTGAGAGGTTTTTGAAGTTTGTTGACTCCGTCGTAAGCAGGGATGTTTGGCTCCAACTCTTCTTTTTCCCCGCATGTGCCATGCTCGACAAAATGTCTACTTCAGCTCGTGAAGTGGGCGTGAGCCAAGCATTTTCGGAACTGGACGCGACTGAACGGCGAACAACATATTCTGCCCCGAGGTTGCTCAAATTCTAGCTATGCTTTTGAGTCACAAGGCGTCCACGAACTGCACCTTCTGGTTTCCGAATAATAAATTCGCCTTCAAAGCTAAATGTTTAGAGCATCATATTCTAAACTCATCGCCCAACGAGAAGTTCATAAGGAGATACACCAGAGAGTGAATAGCGTTGGTTCCTAAAGAAAGACGTACGCGGATAGGGACGTGATGATCAACCTCGGCGAATTCAGAAGGATCGGCCTCGTGGTGGTCAACCCCCATGCTCGTGCTCAGGCCGATACTTCAGTCGTTAGTCAACACGAGCATCATTTCCTCGAACGGTTCGGCTGCAACAAATATCAAATCCTCACTACTGCCCCGATGGATCTACTCGTGACCATGACAGCTCGGTTGCCATCGCCGGCACCTCAAATCTTGATGACGACGACCGTGACGATGCCGGAGTCCCAAAAGCCATGATGGGTTGGTACAATAGCTGCGCCACATGTGAGCACTTCAACTGTTACGGCAGCGAAATCTTCGACAAAGGAGATATAGGAGACGATGTCCCAAGTAGTTCAACGAAGAGACTGGCGCCCTTTGTGAATTGCAGGCTAAAGTCAAGAAGGAGATGGGAGCTGTCCAAGAGTCTTCTAGCTCCCCTGCGACTCTGACTGAGGAGGAGTAGGATGATTCACGCTCAATTTACGTTGGCAATGTAAGTTGTCCACCATTCACAGATTCTTTTCGAAGCCTCATCTCTTTTATATTATTTATGTTCTTGGGTTTATCATGCGTCTAGTTGCATACCAATAACGCTCCACCTGTTGATTGAAATGCTAGTCAAAACATGTTCTTCATTCAAGGAGCATACACTACTAGGGACAGCACTACTGAAAATAAAAAAAAATCAGAGATAGAAATCTGGTGCTCCCTTTCGGCCCATTGATCATTCTAATCGATGTCATTGGGTTTGGCTACAAACTGTCTGGTCAAATGTTGGGATTTTATATATATCCTTACTCGATTTTACTCGTTGGAGAAAGCTTTTTCACGAATGACAGGCAATATATCCAATCACTTTGTAACTAGTTTAAACATCAATGGATCACTTCTCCGTCGTTGTCACACAATTCTTTTAATAAAAACTGAATCACTAGGTTATGAGCTTTTCTCAGTGTATTCATTGTATATTTTCGTACATCTCATGCAATATACATATCCCATGCTTATATGTTCTACGTTTGTGCGTCATACCATCCATATATTATTTGCATGTTATTTTTACTAGCTCATGTAGTTAGTCACATTATTTTTGTCACGTCGTAATTTCCCCGTCATTATGCCATGTTATTCATGCAACTAGAGTACATTATTTTGCATGTTACATGTAATTACGTTCATGTCACGTTAGTTTGCATGTTTAATTGATCAGTCATATTGCATTCTAGGGATAGAATCATGTTAATAAATTGAACTAGATTTCATTCTGGGATAGAATATGCATGTTTAAGCAAAGTCAATTTTAGGGCAATAATTAAAAAATAATAATAAAAATCAAAATCAAAATCAAAAAAATCGAAAAAAAATTTCAAATTTTTTTTCAAAATGACGATTTTGCCCCTTATGGGCAAATTGTCTCAAAAAATTTCGAAAAATCCTCAAAAAATTGTAAAAAAATGGGAAATGGTCAATTTTGACTGCCCAGACCCATATTTTGTGAATTGGACTCCCATTTCTTCATGAAATGACTGTTTTGCCCCTTTCGGGCAAAACGTTTCAAAAATTCTGAAAAATTCTCAAAAATTAAGAGAATAAGGAATGACCACATTCAACTGGTTTGACCTATTTTCACTCCCTAATTCTTGAAAAATGACCATTTTACCCTTCTGGTCAGTGTGATCCAAACTTTTCCCAATCATCCCAAATGAGTTTTCATGAAATGGTACCGAAAGGGCATTAGTTTTAATTAACTAGTGTAACCAAGTCCCCGAACTCATAATCTCTGGTTTGCAGGAGTAATTTAGTTCTCCCGCTAGGTTACTTAGGTTTCTAATCAACCTACCAAAAATGATTAGTGGCGACTCCAAATTCTAAAATCATGTGAAAAAAAATCAAAATTGCGATTTGGTAGAGCTTGGGAGAGCTCGAACTAGGTTAGTTAAGTTAATCTAATTAGCCTGATAATCCGTTCGCCTGAATTTAAAAATTATCTTTCGGGTCGCGACAGGAAGACATCCGAAAAATCACGCACTATAGGCAAGTCTTCAAGCCTTACTTCCTCCACTGATGAATCAGTTATAGACGCTAGGTATCCTTGGCATCCTTCGTCCATCAACTTAGTTACTTCCAATGACGATATCCAAGGGATCGAGGTTCCTCCCCGGTTTCCTTGAAATTCGAATCTAGAGTGACCAGTCGGATTAAACTGAATCACCCTACTACTACAATCAATTACTGCCCCATGTTTAACTAACCAATCCATTCCAATTATTATGTCAAAGTCAAACATGGGCAGAATAGCCAGATCAATCAATTCTTCTCTATCACCCAAGGATATCTTACACCCTTGACATCCTAGCAAGATGATCATTTTATCCTTCAGTGGGGTGACCACATGCAATCGTGTTTTTAATGGTCTCACATCAATACCAGCCAGTGCAACAAATTGTTCAGACACAAACGAATGAGATGCTCCCGGATCAAATAAAGCATACGCAGCATGATCACACAAAGAAATGGTACCTGTGATCACGCCAGGTGCGTTCTCAGCTTCTCCTCGTGCCATCGCATACACTCTTCCTTGCGCTGGCGGTCGATTCAGATTTTCTTGGGGAGCAGCCATCACTTGTGGTCCAGTTGGCGGTCTTTGCTGTTGAAACTGCGGTCCCCGGTTTTTCCTCGGGCAATGCCTCGCAATATGCCCCATCTGCCTACACTCATAGCATGCTCTTGTCTTCCTTGGGCACAAACCAACCGCATGCCTCTATTCGCAATCACGACACCTTGTACTTCCAGGAGGTGTTGGTTTTCCCAAAGTCCTTCTGGGTGGAGGCACAAACCTTCTATTGTCCATCATTGGCCTTTTTCCAAAACTCCTGTCATCCCGTCTGGGCATGAATCGTGATCCAGATGCAGCGACTCTTTCATTTATATCTCTTTCGAACTCTTGAGCCCTTTTATACATTGCTCCATAGTCCCTCAATCCTGCGGTAATCAGTCGATTACGAAATTCCGGCCTCAATCCTTCACGGAATCTCCTTGCCTTGTCCTAAGCATTCTCTATCATCCTGGGAGCAAACTTCGATAGCCTTGCAAATTCTGCCTCATATTGATCCATTGTTATCTGCCCCTAACGGAGTCGGAGGAATTCTTCCATCTTTCTTTCCTGCGTGGCTTTCGAAAAATATTTCCTGTTAAACGCTTCACAAAAAGCCATCCAGTTCGGCACGGTACCTTCAGGGAAGACTCTTCCTCGTGTGGCCTTCCACCAATCATCCGCGGTGCCTTGGAGCTGGTAGACGGCTAATGAAACCCTTTCTTCCCTAGTACAGCCTAGCACTTCAAATGCTTTCTCCTGTCGCTCTGTCCAAAGGGAAGCTGCTTCGGGTCCTCCCGTTCCATCGAACTTTGGTGGATGCAACTTCAGAAATTGCTCCACGAGATGAGGTGTCTGTCGACCTCCATTGCCAGGAGCATTATTCACATTGGGTCCATGCACGACAGCTAACGCGGCCTCAGCAGCTTGGGCTACAGTGGCAGCTCTTTCTTCAGCTTGCCTGCCCAATAAGGTACCAACTTCTGCCAATACTCTCATGATATCCCTAATACTTGGGTTTTCTGCAGCTTGAGCTCCTGCAGCTGGAGAACCTAGAACTTGAACTCTTGCAGCTGAAGCACCTGCAGCTTGAGCTCTTGTAGTTGGAGCACCTGAGCCAGATACACTTGCATACTTCCTTGGTTTATTTCTGTTGCTCATTGTCCTTAGTCTGGCTCACTTACACCTGCTATAATTCCATCAATGAATTAAGACCAAAATCACCAATCAGGGTCTAGCAGCAAGCAACAACAAGCTAGAATATGTATTTACTAACAATCACGTGCGCCAATCAATAACAGGCATACGTAGGCAATCCTAATCCAACTTAGGGGTCTCTCTCTATCTAACTACCCCATAAATTCTCATCCTTATCACTCTAAGCCTCGAACATTCTCTTATCGAGCTAACCTTGCTCTGATACCACTCCGGACGGGGATGTCACGCCCCGGACCCGCCAAACGCGCAACATCCCTTCACCTGCCAAAATCGCTCATCGCCTGGCTAACTCTAGCGACGGCCCAGGACTCGTCGCGGCCAAACGACGACTAACAAATGCGACAGCGAAAACGAACAACCCCTGACAAACATACGTGTGGGATAGAGAGATAGAGAAAATTTAATTTACATAACTTAACACATAACAATGAAGGTTTTATACAACCTGGGAGGGAGTCTATCATCTGAACCTCGAAATACAAGTCGATCATGGTAAAAAAGGAAACAAACCAAATCAAAAAGTCACTAAGTCTCGTCCATGCATCTCTTGGGAACTACTCCTCCTCCTCAGACGAAGGGAACTCCTTTGGATCAGTCTCCTCAGATCCCGGAGATCCAGGCTCGCCATTTGTCTGCTGGACGAACACATTGTCTGCTCCCTCGATCTCCATTACTACGTCCCCATTTACATCCTGGACATCCATAGGCGCAGGGTCTACAACCTCGCCTTCAAAAGTGGCCGCATTCATCACGCCTGTCGGCCCCATCAAAAAGACTGGTATATCCAAACTCTGCAGAGCACCTTGCCACAACTCCTGACCCACTCGACGGTACCATCCCTCGTATCTATGAGGGAGCAAAACGTCATAGCCCTTATCGACACATACGGTGCAGCTATGTCGCTCATACGAAACTCCGCCCATAACAGGGTACGAAAATACCTGTGCCTCAATCTCCTGAGGAATCCCGTCGCGGACTGGGGGAGTACGATAAGTCATATCTACGGTCGATGGTCTGAAATAGCAATCAGCCAAAAAAATAGATGAGTCGAAACTCAGTGAACACATATCTAAACTCAATTTAGTAAACAACATGCACCTCTTGCCAGAATGTAAATCATCACATGCATATTGTGACATCAAATAATACAGATGCCAATGCAGATGCTCTATGCTTGTCGGTGGCTCTCTAGGCACTGCCGGACTTCCTGTTTCGGGTTGCCGGTGGCTCTTTGGACACTGTCGGACTCAACCCAACCGGTGGCTCTCATCGGCACTACCGGTTCCCGGCCACGTCGTAAACGTCTCAGGCCTGTGCCTCAACCGGTGTCTATTCACACCGAAGTTGGCACCCTTGTCTCTCCAGCTACCCCGTACCGAGCACGTTCAGGCGCAAGTGCAAGACTGTGGCTCAATTAGCACTGCGATCGACATCTCCTTATCACCCTGCATTCCCAGTGGCCTCCTAGACACTACCGGGCCATCCCGCACGATTCTACGTACTCCGCCAAACGCACATGTGTCATGCCAATATGCAGATCAAATATGAGCATCACAAAATTCTCAATTGGTCCACCCCATAAGCACTCATGCAAGTCAACTTTGCCACATACATTTCCCAAGATTTTTCACCAGAGTACACAATTCAACTCAGAATAATTCAAATATAATAATCAGGCATTTCACGTTGCAAAAACTTGCATTCCAGGACCCGGTTTTCATTCTAAGTCACTTAGGTTCAAAGGCAAGCAATCTGGCACACGTGGTAATTTCTAGAGTCCGTAAAAATTACCAATTGACCCCTATGGTCAGAAATAAATCATTGACATTGAACGTCCAGGAAGTTTAATATTTTTTATCATAAAATTTTCCCTACTAGTCCCTAGTATACTTGACATTCTAACTCAAGTTTAGGAATGTGCTCACCCAAAAATCGAATTCAAGCTCGGGCCACGAACGGCGACGGCTAGTCACTGTTCCGGCGGCACTATTCTGGCGGTGCTATTCCGGCAATTTTCCGGCGAGGAATAGAAACACAACAACAAGCAAAATACAGCAGAGACAAAGAGGATTGCAGCTACATCAAGTAAAAGAAGAAAACCAACAAAACAGGGTCAACTTTGATTCAAAACTGGGAATTCTCTGGGAGATTTTTTGCTGTTCCATTTTCAGAATATCGAATCTTAACGTCTTACAAGTACACAGGCGAAACCGGAGCTCGATTCGGACACCGGACGACCTCAAATGAGCCGATTTCTTCCGGGCGTTCGTGCTGGAACGCGAGAACCCGAGAGTACAGAGAGCAGTCGAGAGGAATCAGCTGAAGACTCAAACAGCTGAGGAGCACGAGTAGCAGATTCTTGAGCTACCGAGAGCTGGAGCAACAAACGATGAGCAGAAAGAAGCAGTGGCACACGTAAAACCAACTGAACCGATCGGTGGGGCGAAGAAAGAAGAAGCAGCGGCGGCAAGGTTCATGCAGCTGAAGGACCAGTCAAAGGAAAGGAAGAAGACGCTGCAGAAAGGAGGAAAGAAGAGGCTAGCTGTTGCAAAGTTTCCCAAGTGAAGGTGGTCAGAAAATCATGAAAAACGGTCTTATTTGCGTGGGGAATGAGCCCAGCCAAATAGGTGGAGCAGAGTAGCCGCATTTCCAGCTAACAAAGACGTTCCAGCTCTTATCTTTGGGGAGCAAAAGCAGTGAAAATTATTAGAGCACACATGATGTTCTGGATAAGTTGCAGCCGAAATGGAGAAAGCAAAGTTGGTCAACATTCAACATTTTTTTTGTCTTCTTGTGCATGAAAGCAGGACGTCACATTAGCTATCCTACATGGCATCGTTGCCATCCACATCAGCGATTTTACGTCAAAATTGACTAGATTAACTGAATTAATAGCAATGCAAAAATTTTTAGGACGAAATTAGTCTAACTGAAAAGTTTATGATTGAATTTTACTAATGCAACAAGATTAGGACTTTTTGGTACCTTTCTCACAAAAAAATTAGATGTGTTTACTTACTTTTCTTCATGTGGAGAAGAGGTTTATACATCAACAATATTCAAATATTAGATATACAAAAACTGTGACACCCCAAATTTCACATTAGATAGGACGGACTCTTTTGGGGATAAAAGTCCTAAACATATTACAATTTTACCGATTTAGTTTTAAAATTTTTGCATTTGTGTTCATTCAGTTCTTTCGGTCAATTTTGACGAGAAACTGTTGATGTGATGCAACAAATACTAATGTGGCAATTTCTAATGATATTTTCAATTTTTTTTATTTTTTTCCTTTTCTTTCATTTTTCCTATTCACTTCTTATTCTAGGCAGTCGTAAAACCTAGCGATTGATTAGAGGCATGAATTGAGGAGGTCGACCTCGCCAAGGCTTGGGCAACCTAGTTGGCCCTCACCTGTCATTGATTGCTGGACCTTGGCAACTAGTTGGAGGAAGAAGGGATAGAAAAAAAAAGGAAAAAATAAAAATAAAAATAAATAAAAAATTCAAAAAAAATATTATTAAAAATTGCCATGTCAGTGATTTCCAATCAAAATTTGCCGGAATGGCTGAATTGACATAAATGCAAAAGATTAAGACTGAATTGGAACAATTGTAATAGGTTTAGGACTTTTTTGGTAATATTTTCTAACTTTTTTGACATTTATAAGTGAAATCGCTTTCAAATGCCACAGCTCATATGGTCGTTTTAATATTCTTTTGAGGGGCTTTGTCTGAATGGAGTGGGCAATTTCATTACAAAAAACTATGTGATAGTCATTATTAAGAGTCGTAGGTTTATTTATAACTATATGTTTGTCATGCAATTAGATATGGTAAATTAAATATACTCCCTTTTTTTGGTCAAAAAATTTACTCCCTTTACGTACTTCCTAAGATAGTGTAAATTACATTAATCTCTTCCTCGTCTAGTTTCTTCTCCATGTTTCTTCCTAGTTTGCTCAGAATTCAAACTTAATTTCGTATGGTCTGCTTTCAATTCTGGATAAAAATGCAAACTTATAGCTGAAGTAGGAATAATGACACTAATAATATGTTTCATAAATATTTTCTTTGTTGGCGGTAAAAAATGAATACGGTTTTTTTGGAGAGAGATACCATTTCACCAATTGAGTCACATGTATCTAACATATTCACACCTAAGATCAACCATTTCATGTTTTTCTGCGACACAAACAAACGAAGAGATGGAATAAACTAAACCTATTATTCAGAAGATGCTAGAAGTCAACTGATAACAAAGGGTCAACCAAATGCTACTTGTTCTGAAAAGGAAGAAAATCACAATCTTCTTGATCTAGTGTGTCACAAGGTGGGAAATATCAGTAGGATAAGTATCCGTCGGGGAACGCGCTCGGTATGCTCTTCGTGCAACTCCTTGATTGACGACTTCCGTGGGATGGAAACCGTCGAAAAATGCATACACACTCCGATCAGGGCACGGCATAGAGTTGGGCACGCAGGTCCCAGTCTGAGCCATCGGGCAGCACGTTGTTCGCAGTTCCATGATCGCTGTAGAAAGAGAACAACTCGTCATTGAAAGAGAGCATTTCTATCAGCCTAAACTCATAGGCAAAATCGAAAAAATGCAACAGCGGATCCTCAGCTGAACCCGACGCACCATCAGTCGAACTTGTTGACATTCCCGTGATGTTCACGAGCATGAACTTGGCATCGGTGAAGGCACTGTTGAGATGATCCACGAGCGGATGGAGCTTTCCGTTGAAGATTTTGACGGCAGCGTTCATTTTTTCTACGCATGTGTTGCTCCCAAATGATGCAATCGCAAAGGGGGTGCATCCGATCGACCCTAGCCCAAACAATGCAATCTTTCTCGCTCCAAAACCATGTAGAGCCTAAAAATCCCATAAAAAAAATAGAAATAAAAATCCTGCTTGCTGCTTAGACAACGATAGAAAAGTTTTGTTGCATCTACCGGTCGTGGCACAAGTATTTCCGGCATCTAACTCGTAAAATGGACTGAATATTGACTTTCCAATCTGATGAGATTTATCAAACACCCGCCATTTTTAGTAGTTCGGATGTAGTTTGATATATACACTAAAATGATATAATAGATGTCTGGTATGAGCACATTACACAATTTTACTTCACTAACTATAAGGCACGGAAAGTTGCGTGAGAATTCAGGGTTTTCAATAACATGTGAGAATAAGAAAGGACTCGCGAAGCATGGCCAAGTTACGATATTGGATCAAGCCATGCTTGTGGTGCTTCGTTACCTTTAACTGAGAGCAGTAATGGTCGATGAGGAGCGAGGCGTACTGCTCCGGAGTGCTCCGACTCGCTGTGCTCCCTTTGACAAAGTAGCCGTTTATGTAGTCGTTGCTTCCCACTCCAACGGTGTACAGGCAGCTGTTTAGCTGCTGTTTGGCTTTAGCCTCTCCGACTAAAGCGACGATGGTTTTTATCACATTCTGGTGATTTTGCAGCTGGTCATCCAAGCTGATGTGAGTACCCTGCAAATTGCCAAGGAAGTAAACATCTCTTCTCATGAGGACCTTCGAGTTTCGGGACCAGGACGCACAAGATGATAAACGCTTGTGTGACATTAACGTAGAAACAGGTTCGTCATACCAGGTTCGATCCCGTCCCCGGAAGAATGCCCGATGAAGCTGATGCGTAGTTCACGCCTCTCAGGAGTTCAATCCCCCACGCAGTCGCATGCGGCAAAATGAGATCCGTGAACCCTAGGGATTGAGCTGGACAAACAAGAAACAGTCCATCTTCTGAGCAAGCACCAGCATCTAAAGATACTGCTATGCATATTATGCAGATTTAAGGCGGGCGGAACATAAAATCCTACAAATAATGGCAAAACATCCGGAATAAAAAAAATCATGGCATATTTTAAGAAAAGAAAAGAAAAAAGTTATAAAAATTTTCAAAAAATTAAAATATTATTTAAATAGTCAACGTTAGTGTCTGCCTGCCAAAATTGGCTAGATGGTTTGAATTGGTATAACTACAAAAAGTTTAAGACTGAATTGGTAATAAAAAAAGGTTTAAGATTGAATTGACATAATTGTAATAAATTTAAGATTTTTTTTTGTAATTTTCCCATAGGCATTGATATAATATCAAAAGTTCATAATCGCCAATACTTGCTATCTTTTGCTAAGAAACATTAACAAAATAATCCGATTGCTTACCAGATTAAGTGGTGCTGGATTATACATATATAAATGAATGGAAAGCATCATGCTTTAAGCCTGTTGATTCGTCAACTTGATGAGTTCATTACGATGGGTCAACTTGACAAGAATGCTTGGCTCATAAAGGATTTCAAAGCAGTAGAAATCATGAAAAAAACAATTAACCGAATGAAGCTCGTGGAGAGCGAGAGAGAGACACCAATGAAATCGAACACAGTTAGGCCATTGGTGAACCGTCCCGAGGGCCCGATGCCAGGAAGATCGATCCCGTACGGCTCGTAATTGGCTCTGGCCAGGGTCGGAAGATCGTTGTTGTTGCCATTGTCGGCTAGGGAGTCTCCAAAAATGAAAAAGCAGGGCACGATGGGGTCGCCATAGACCACTTTGCGAAGGCATGAGAAGGCCAAGAAAGAGGAGAAGAGCACCGCTATCTTAGAATCCATGGAGGAAGATGATAATACAACGTGAAGGAAACAAATGGAATGGAGAGAATGACTTGCTTCTATCACAGTTCTTTGCGCATTAAGCAGAGGTTGGAATTGGGAGAGCAGGTAATGGAGATAAGATTAGAACGTGAAAATAGGGAAATTGTTTCTAAAAAGAGCTTGGTGAGAATGGATTTCATAAATGGGCGACAAGATATTTGTGAAAAACCCTCGCCGGCAAACTTAATTCGTAATTTCTTAACACTTGAGAAAATGAAAGAAATTAACTTGAAAATGAACTATCAAAAGCCACAAATGTAATGTAAAACAGATAGATAAATAAATAAGAAGCAGGAGCTGCTTATATAGGTAACGAACTCACCTAGATACACTGCGTTTCGGTGAGCTTCCGTCGCCACAGTCGTCGCCAAATCAACAGCCGTAGAAAGTCAACAACAACTCCTTCGAAAAAGAAGACTTTTTCAGCTAAATCAAAAAAGAAAATTACAAAAAAAGAAAAGAAAAGAAAAGAAAAGAAAAGAAAAGAAAAGAAAAGGGATTGATAACTAATTAAATTTTTTAATTAATTACCTTGTCTTCCTTTCTCGTTCTGCGACTCATTCCAGCAGTTATTGTCCCTCAGACGAGCTTCTTATCGACCCGTCCATCGATGCCTGCAAATATTATTGTCGGAAAACAGCGCACATATATCAAACTAAAGAAGGAGAAGAGATCATCCCAAAAGAGAAGACTGTAAAAGGAAATTTCTTTTTTTTGTTGTTATACGAAGAGCTGGGCATGTGCAAAATGGGAGTAAATCGAACCTGGTGACGCCGCGGTACACGGAGCAACGTTGCTGCGGCGAGTCCCGGGGAACGCTCTTGCAAGTGCGGTGGTGGAGGTGGGCCGACTGGATGTTTTCAGTGTGCCTAAGGTGGTGGTGGGTGACGACGAGGAAGAGGGTCTCGAGTGTACAGAAGTTGCCCTGCTTAGAGCGGTAGGCGGTCTCCGCCGCATATGGGAAGGAGTAGTCAGAGCTGAACTGGAACTCGTCGCCGAGGCGGAGGATCTTGTCCGTTAACCTATCTTTCTTCGACGATGACGATACTGGAGAAAAACCTATATTCATCTAAATTTTGTTGGGCGCAGTCAAATCATAGATAGAGAAGGATTCTGAATATTTGATTAATCAAATATCTATACATTAAAAAGTAGCAGAGAAGTGCATACTAGTGCTAGGAAACAATAAAATAAAGGAACAAACATATATTAAGGAGCCCCAATATGCCATCTCCTCAATCTGATTTTATGAGTACTAAAACCACCTAAAAGAGTCGAAACAATATGTGAAATCCTAGAAATAGAGGAATAATAAATAAAAAATAAATCCTGGCCAAAGAAATATATAAAGGAATAAAATCAAACTGCCCCGTCCAAGAGTATTCAATTTCGCGCGCCGCGAATTTTATGCGTTGAGATCAATGTACCAACGACATTTGTACACAGGCGACAGAAATTTAAGTACCTCAATTTGTTATTCTTAAATTATTTAGGTAACCTTAACGAGCTAACAAGTATTAAGGAGACATTTTAGCACAAGAAAAGGAAAAGGTATTAAGGTGACTTCATCATGTGTTGCGTGCTATCACGCACTGAATTAAAAAAAAAAAAGGGTAAATGTCATTCTCTGTTTGTGTTGGTCATTTATAGGGTGATGGTTTTTTACGCTTGAAAGGGATTTGGCTCTCCTTAATGACATCAAAATAGGCTCGCGCTATTTTCACCTCTCAAATAGTTTTGGACATATTTTATACTTTAAAGGGAAAATTTCAAAACAAAGCCCAAAGTACCTTTATTTTTTCAAATAAGGACATAAAGTTGACATTCTTTCAAATAAGGGCCTGAGTGTTGTCTCAAACAAGGGTTTGATGTGGATATTATTTTAAATAAGAGTTTTAAATGACCTTATCAATTTCAAAAAAGGACTTGACTCAACCGTTAATAGGGACATTCTAGTCATTTAGCTTTTATTTTTTTTATTTTTTATTCATTTTTTGAGTTTTTAAAAAATTTAAAAAATAAATTGGAAAAAGAAAACATAGGCTAAAGGGGGTTGTGGCCACCGCCCCAATGTCAGTGGGGCGGCGGCGATGACCGTAGGGCTCGTTGGTGCTTCGATGACCCACTAGTGTTGAGCCGGCGGCCACAGGCGGGAGGGTAACCCCCCCTCTCTTTTTCCCTCTCTTCTCTCTCTTTAATTTTAGGCTTTTTTTTTAAATTTCAATTTAATTTAACTAACGAAATTAAGTCAAAATTACATTTTGACAAAAATACCCTTGGTGGCTAAAAAATTTGGCCAGCCGATGAGGTCCGGTCCTTATTTAAAATAAAAATAGCCACTTCAAATCTTTCTTTGAGATAATGTTGGCACTCCAGGCCATTATTTGAAACAAAGTCCATTTCAAGCCACTATTTAAAAACATGAGAGCACTTAAGGCTCATTTTTTGAAATTTTTCCTAATTTAAATTGCCCAAAATATTCCTCATTACAACATCATTATCGGGAAGATCGAGAAAACAAATATGTCTATAATATAGACCAATCAATCTAACAATTTTTATCGTCCATTTCTAAATTGATGTTTCTTCTTATTTTGTGTTCAAGTGTGAAAAGTTTACATATCCATTCGTTTTTTTCTTACAGGACTCATCTATGATTCAAGTATAGTGATCGGCCTTCTAACAAAATGTCAATAAAGTACGCATTTATTTACAATGTCTCTCTAAAGTTTGATCTCTAATAACTAGTTGTAATATACAATTCCTTAGTTGAAGTTTTTCTTAGGAGAATTTCTTCGTTAAAGTTGTGAACTTTTTATTGAATATAATTTGTATTTGAAACATGATAATAAACAAAGATCACCAATAAAATTCAAGCTCATTCCACAACATCCTCTATAGAAACTAGCTTGAGCTCATTAGTAGGTAGAAGAGAGGAATAAAATTTGTTTAAGTACGATCGGAAAATATCATAAGGTGGTCGTATAAAACATCGGTATTTTGACTAGTGAAAACAATCTTATATTTTCATGGCAATGTGCAATTTTGGCATTTTCAATAATAGCTACTTTTTCCTCTTTCACTTCTAATTTCGATTAATTAGTTCTCTTGAGATTCTTTATATTAACTCCATAAGTTGGGGAGCATTATAACCATTTTTTGGGTCTGTTCTATACTCTCTCTCTCTCTCTCTCTCTCTCTCTCTCTCTCTCTCTCTCTCTCTCTCTCTCTCTCTCTCTCTCTCTCTCTCTCTCTGTGATGCGTTAGTGGTTCTGTGGGTAGGACTTTTCAGAGTTGGAAACGGTAACAATGGTTGAAGCGTATAGAGTGTATGGGTATTTCGGGATGAGTGTTTGGATGATTGTTTTAAACAGAACAGGACCGATAGAAAACGATCACCACCAAGACGTAAAGAACGCACCATCAGCCAAGGATAATGATCGAGATTGGATAAAAGCTCACCACCATCGTCCCAAGGCTATGCCACCAACCAAGGATAAAGGGCTTTTGGTTCACTACCAAAGAATAATCCACTTTTTAAGGATAAAGATGCCGAAAGTGATTAACAATTCAACTCATGAAGAGGAATTCTTATTCATTCACTATAGTTAGCATTACAATGGAGAACTCTCCTTATTACATAGAGAGATTCGGACATAGAAAATAGACAAAACATTAAAGACTCGACAACTAAACAACCAACTTATAAAACATATGGGGACTGGACGACATAGGAACAAGAAAGCTATTAACGACAGAGGAACAAGAAAGCAAATTAAACTCCTAGTAGCTAGAAAATGCATTAAAAGACCTAGGAACTTAGAAAAGCATTGAAGACATGGAGACTTGAAGTCTTGACTCTTCAGCCTTGTGAATCTTCTCCAAAACTCGTACACTAGATTGGACCAGCAAATAGCCACGTTGAAATATCATCAAATGATCAAGGAAATGACTTAGAACAACACCCCATGGATATATTGTTGGTCCCCTTCGAAATCAGCGACGTTCTTGGTGTATTAATAACTCAATTTGCAAGGAAGAGTCTTTAACTTTATTCTTGACCCATCAACACAAGCTCTTACCAAAATATGCCTATGCTTAAAAATTGACCGATTTTACTAGATAAGTCCAGAATAGCCTTTGATGCAAGCTGGTTGATTAGATGATATAGAATCTACTGTGAACTTGCATTTCGATATCTCAATAGCATATCAACAACTTCTCCATTCAATCAACTCCTCTCTTGCTGGATCGACACCATCAGCTAAGCTCCATTGAATCAAGTTGTGCTCCAAATTGGCCTTGAGATTCAATCAAATATAAGGATTGAGCCATATCAATTAATGAGTTCATATTGACCTTGAGAATTGGTCGACACAACCCAGATGCTTCCGGATCAGCTTGAACAAACACTGATATTGCTTTGTCTAGCCATCAGAACCACGTTGGAACTTTGGATTGTTCCTTAAAATAGGCTGCTCCAATTTTAGTGAGATTAACCGAAGAGGACAGAATTGAACTTGCGAGCCATTGGATAGAGCTAGATGCTTCCGCCTCTCTCCCTCTCTCTCTCTTTGACTTTTATTGTGTCTTTTTGCATAGCATAGGACTTGAATCCCTGTTGACACCTAAACTTTGACTACCATTTCTTAATTATTAATTTTTGTATAAAAAATTAGGGACTAATCTTAGTCCATACCCAAAATATTTAAATCATTTTCATATAGTTTCTCATATAGGATAATTTAATTTTAGCATTAATGGCATTGCATTTGCATATTTTATGGGACCGACGGTTGATTTACTGAGTGCTTTGGGCTTAATTAAATTAAATAGACTGAACCTGTGTAAATCAAAAATATGGTCGAGTCCATTGTTTCTCTCCTATGGCCAAAATTCATTTGACTAAAAGGTGAATCAATGACTATAATTCACGATTAGATTGGGTGCAGAGAGGAATATATGTGTGGCCATATTCTCTAACAAGCAAGGAAAGGGAAATTTGGGAGGTTATGGGCTCCATAAAAGGCAAAGAAAAGGACATGGTTAAGTCATACGTGGCCCAAACATACATTGCAAAAGAGGAAAGACATGCGGCCAAATGCACTCATGGTCGAAAAAAAATTAAAAGAAATAAAGCCCATCAGGTCAGACCCTTTCACTGGCTTTATCTTGCAAGTAAATCACGAGCATTATTATCCTGCAAGTCAGTTAGCGGTATCTTGTGAATCTCGGATATGGATAAGCTGGCGGACATTTAGTTAGGCTAAATCCATATAGATTTCAATCTGGCCGAATGGCAGGAGATTACCACGCAAGATATTCTACAGAGGATTTTCTTTTGCTTAACAGTTTAGACTCTCAAGCTTATAAGAAAGACCCTTCATGGGAGAAAGAGAGAGAATGGCCGTTAGAGAGGGGAGAGAGAAGAGAGGCTTCGTCCAAAACAGGCTTTATCCAGAGAGAAGAAGAAAGGAGAGTGATAGACGTGGGTTTTTTGGGGAGCTTTGGGGAATTCCATTCTACAGCTCACGTAAGAAAGAGATGAGCGACAAAAGAAAGAGACTGAGAGCTTCACAGGCGGGATCCCCCCAGCGATTCTCCATTGCTGCGACACATTACTTCTGCCTCGTGAATCGTTGACAACAAAAATCGAGAGTCTTCACTCCAGCTTCTTGCATCCCCATTATTGTCTCGTTCCTACTCGACCCATCTTGTAATTTCGTTTGGTCCATGTCAACGGTGGAACTACAACCAAAGAGAAAGAGTTTCCTTGAAGATCCAAAAATAATTTATTTCTTCAAGAATCGGAGACTTTTTTCTTGCAGGTTCTTTTTTAGCGTTTCTAGTGGACACAAGTTATATTGACTCAGAACTTGATAAAGTTTGGTCAAGAGGTGGTCTAATAAAGTGTTGTCACAAAGAACCGTAATAGCTAGACAAGTCCCAATGGGTTTCCATACTCATGCAAGCTGATTTTTGAAGTACCAAGAGAAGCTGAGTCATAGCCCGTGTTGTCCACAAGTCCACCATGAAGCACTACCAACCCTCCAACGAAGTTGCTGTCCAAGCCTCCAAAACTGCACTATTTTAGGGCAATCTTCATCAACAATTTGGTGCAATCTTTGCTTGGCTTCCATAGGTGGATTCCAACTTTTTTTTTATTGCAATTTGTGGGTCTTTTGAGCTTAATCTTAAGTTGATTTTTCTGCATAAGTAGAACACAAAGTTTTGACGATAAAAAGAAAATAACATTCTTGCAAAATCATGAAAATTGTTTTTCCTAATAGGCAACAATTTTTTTTCTTAAAAAAATTAGAGGATTCTTTTCGTGGATATTTGGGAACGATCCTCTGGTTTAGAAAAGCGGAAAAGATAACCAACTCGATCTATTTCCATTTAGATCGGATTCGTCATCTTTCAAAAACCAATTTTAGATTTTAGGTATATCATTTTTTGAAAAAATGCAAGATAGAAAGGGCTTGATTTGCTTTGATTTGCTTGATGGATATCTTGTCTAATTTGAATTTTCTAATAGAGTTAAAATTCCTAAAAAATTTAGAAAGATGTAGTCTTCTAGAAATTATATCTAATTAAATATTTAGGAGGATAAAGTTAAGAGAATCAAATCAAGAGGATCAAATCAAGATATCCTTAATCTGGCTAAAAATTGTGCTTAAAAGAGATAAGAAAAATCTCAAGGAAATCCGGCATACCCTCATGCACATTTCAAATATTGCTTGCATATCTTCCCATATTTTTTTCTAATATCACTAATTTTACCTTTTCAAAAAAATATATATTGATAAATCATTTGCATATCATGCATATCTTTTGTCTCATGCCACCTATGCTTTCGAATATCATTTAGCCCCTCATCCAATTTTTTTTTCAAAAATCATGCATATCATATTATGGCGTCATCATTTTTGCATGTGTCTTCCATGTCTATGTCATATTTTATGTTTATTTTTTCCATGAAATTTTTCATGTCATTAGTACCATGTTTAGGATATTCATGTTTAGATAGCTTAATCTGTAAGTTTAAATTGCTTGAATAAAAATTGCATGCTATCTAGGTTAATTAGAATTTTTGCATGCTATATAGCCTTCGCATGTTTATTTTATTTAGAGTGCATGACTGTCTACATGTTACTTTGAATTTTGCATTAATTTGATGTCATTTTGCATGTTTAATTTACTTATATAAATCCGGCATATAAGTTAGTCCTTGCATGTCATGTATCGCATCCATTATAAAAAAAGTGAAAACAACAAAAATACTTCATCCGAGAAGTTAAAAAAATCAATCAAATTTGAGTTGCCGAACCTAAGCTTTCATGGAATTAGGATACCGAAAGAGCGTTAGTTTTAGTTGACTAGTGTAATCAAGTCCCCAATCACTTAATCTCTAGTTTGCATGAATAAAATAGTCCCTCGGCTATTTTATTTAGGTATCTATCTAACCTACCAAAAATGGTTAGTGGTGACTTCAAAGTTGAAATCATCTGAATAAACCTAAGTTACAATTTGATGGGGCTTGGGAGAGACTGCGTTAGGTTAATTTTTAATTAGCTCGATAATCCATTAACATAAAGTCTTTAACCTATTTTTAGGTCATGACGACCCCACACCTGAAACTAAAGTTATTTTAATGCAGAAGAATAAAATAAATTGTGAATTATACTTATAAGGGCGCTCTCTATATATATATGTGTGTGTGTGTTTCGGCAATGGTTAGTGGGTAGCATATAGCCATTTAGAATGCGAAGATAGTGTGAGCATAAATTATTTTAATATAGAAGAGAAAAATTAGAATGTAAATAATACGTATTAGTGCTGTCTCTCTATATAAATCGGCAATTCAGCAACAGTTTACTGAACATTTAGGGGCAAAACGCTGTCTCGATGCGGCCGCGAGAGGTACCATATCAAGGACCACAAACTGTGCATTCAATGCATCAAATTACAAAATTAGAGCGGGAGAGACATAAACAAATTCCGCAACTTGATTTCATCACGCCATACATTTTCAGACTCTTGAAACATTACATTTAATAAAGAGACAAGTGCAAAGGAAACTTAGCCTTGCTTTTATGCTTGCAGTTGTCGTTTATTCCCTAAAAGAAAGAGAAGTTGAAGAAGGAAAACTCGACGACTATTTCAGCTAAATTAGGAACTAACTTGAAACCGCCTTCAAAATGCATATGGAACTAACTGTTTTTTTTTTTTTTATCCGGGACGTTTCAGAGCATGGCGAGGCGGCGGATGTCGATGGGGTAAGCGTCGGCACTGGACCCGGCCGTGTAGGCTCTCCGGCCAAAGATGGTGTTCACGGCCTCAGTCGGGTGGAAAGCATCCCAGAAGAGGTACTCCTTTCTATTTTGGCACGGAGTCTGGAGAGGGAGGCACGTGATTTGGCCATTGTTCCTGCCCACTCCACAGCACCCGGTGTTGACTACCTTCAAACCTGAAGATTTTACGACAAAGATAAATCACCGTCGATGAACATTTAGTTTTTCCTCAAATTAGGCGAAGTAGTTCGTTCAAATTCATAGAATTGCTAGTTGTACTTAAGGTACGATCACGTAACATTGAAAATATCTTCATCTCTGGAGGTTCAGTCATCTCGAATCATGCAAAGAAGACGGCGGCCCAGATAAACATGATATATCAAAAGCAACTGAGACGGTGTATGGGCGCGAAAAGTACACACCGAAAGATGCGGGATTGGTGAGCAAGTCTTGGAAGATATTGTAAGTGTTGATGTAGGTGAATTTCGCGTTTGCGAAGTTCTTGTTGAAGTCATCGACGGCGGACTTGAGCTTGTTGTTGAATATTTGGCAGGCGTCGTTGATGCTCTGGACGCAGGTGGAACTATTTGACCTGCTCCGAGCCAACTCGCTCGGGCTGCAACCTATCTGGCCTAGCCCAAGCAGCGCCACCTTTCTCGCCCCGTTGTTATACATAATCTACAACCAAGCAAAAAGTTTGGTTATACCCAGAGAAGATTTAAACGTAGAGAAGTGTCTGAACTTGGGAAAATAACTCACCCTCAGCTGTTGGACGTAGAGTCGAATGAGGATGTCGGCCCATTGCTCGGGCGAGTATTGGCGGCCGCTCGTGTAGAACTGGGGCATGTAGTAGTTGTTTAGGTAGTCGTTGCTTCCCATACCCACCACGAATATGCATTTGCTCAGATGATCCGCCGCGGCGGTCTCACCTCCAAGGATGTTCACCAGTTGGGACACCGTGCTTTGGTAGTTCTGGACCTGCCTGGTGAAGGTGATCCTACCTCCCTGATACAAAAATTCCAGAGCACGATCGCGTCATATAACTGAATCCGCCCTCGAAAAGGATGTCACAGTCTAGTAAATCTCATAAAAGCCAATGTGCATCGCTTAACCAAATGAGGTACCAAAATGAAGACGATCAGTTACCAGTTGACGTCCGGTTTCTTCTCTGATCCCGGCAGCTGCAGATGCGTAGTTCACCCCTTTGACAAGGGCGTTCCCCGTGGTCGTTGCGTACGGAGGAATGTAGTCCTTGAAGCCCAGAAGCTGAGCTGTGGGATGATGAACACACAATGATTGCAGTTTATATTTACTTTATAATTACGTATCATCGCCATGCGATATCTTCTATATGAAAGGAGCTTACCAATCACATCAACGGCAGTTTTCCCGTTGGAGAACCTCCCGGTCGGGCCGGCGGGGAAATCGATACCGTAAGGCCTGTAATTGGCCTTAGCCAAAGAAGCCGCGATCCTGTTGTTATTGCCATTGTCCAGGAGGGAATCCCCAAGTATGAAGAAACAAGGGACTTGAGGCTGCGCTTGTGCCTCAACCCCATAGTTTCCAACACTCAACACCAACACCATAGCCAAACCCACCAAAGTCTGCATGAGCTTGCCTCTTTCCATCACTCTAACAACTTACTTAAGATGCACTAATTTGAGATAAGCTTTGGCAAGTATTCAAGTGGGGGTGAAAGATTTACAAGGTGCTGGCGAAGTTTATATAGGATCAAGAAGAGGGTACATTAGCAGTTGAAGAGTTGGCTGCATTGCATTTAATTTCACGCGGATTTACAGTGGAAGACAGTGTCCAATCTTTCCATGAGATGGTCAAGTCAAATGTATTTAACTCTGCACGGTGGTGGGATTCAGCTGCCTTTGGAATGGGGATAGATGTGATCCTCTCACGTTAGGGGAACTAGTTGTGATCCAGCTGCAAGTCGGAAGCTCGGGTTTGGTGGTTCATAAAGAGAAAAAAATACCATGTGACAGGTTTTATGGCATGACATGCTAACATGATGTCGACGCTCCTTTTTATGTTAAAGTGACGTTGTTGTCATTCCAGTAGTATTAAAATTGTGCTCATCACTCGTGATGATGACGATGATGATGATGCAAGATTCAGTGATTTGCCACCGATTGTTCTTGGATGCTATAATAGAATCATCTCTGAGGAATGAGCGAGTTCTCACAATCTTTACCACGTTGATTCACTTTTTAGGTTTACTTGCTTTATGGGATTTTCATTTTTATGCTGAAGTGATGTATATCTTTTTCATATGAAATGAAGATCTTTTTTTCGACAAAAAAAATAGTTTGAAAAAAAGGAGAAAAAAGAAAAATTGTGCTAAAACCAAAATACTTGATTAAATGCGCCAAGGGATATAATAGCGATATTTCGGTGAAGAGGAGATATATGCAATGTTCACGTCAAATGTCGAATATGGAAGTGGAACACAAGGAAGAAGTTAAGATTGTTGGCTAAACTTTAGATGAATGTGTTAAAAGTCTTAAAAATTATTTCAAAAGTAAGATTGAGTACTAAAACATTCGAAAAGTCCAATCAAATCCTAAAACTTGTTAATATTTTTCGTTTGTAAAATTGAAGAGAGATAATGAAAGGACTTGTTATTATCAACTTGATAAGTTTTAGGATCTGATTCGACTCTCATGACAAATTTTGAGAATTTCAATACATTTATCCAAATCAATATCGAAGAGATAATATTTTCTCCGTCATTAATTGGAAGAAACTTTTATCGTTCCAGTATTTGATTGGCGTTCCCCCTCCTCTGCACTCTCTCACATCTCCTCTCAACGCCATTGCTATCAGCTCGCCTCAGGATGGAAAGTCTGCATTAAACAGAATTCTGTCTAATTTACAGGCCATGCCTGAAAAATATTGAGGTATGGCATTGAACAACGAGGACAATTTAGTGGATCACCAACATCATTCTCCCTGGGTTTCACCATACGAGATAGGCCTTAAATAAATCTCATCTGATGATTTTAATTTTACTTGTATTCGGGGTAACTTATAGATTTTTGGTATTTAGACACTAAGATCCACTCTATATATAGATTGTTCCAACTTATGGTCACGAAGCGTGCCAGACTACGTCAAGACGACATCTCTCAAAGCACATAGACTACAGGGGACAAATAATTGCTTCAACCTACCAACTTAGGCTTTGTTTGTCTTGTGAAAAATGATTGCTTTGAAAAATATTTTTCTAAAAAATGATCGCTTATATCTCTGACAAAAATGAATGGACGAAAAATATTATCATCGTCTATGCAGATGTTTTAGACAAAAAAAAAAATGTTGTCGGTAATGAATATATCTTTCATCGACTATTTATCTCAAGCGATGCATGTGATCATTTTTAAGAAAATATTTTTCAAATAACTCATTTTTCATGAAATAAATGGAGTGCTAGTAGGTATTCGGTGTGCGCTTTTGCTTTTGATTTTTAGGGTTTTCTTAATGTTTAGAGATTGAATTTAGGCTTTTATAATAGACCAAACATCCGAAATTCTGCATTAAAAGTCATCCCGTTCAGTAAATTAAAACCTTATTCTCCACTTTAGCAGGAAACTCACATATGCCATATTCAACTGGATTAAAGTGTTAGATGGACGGCCGCTTGTTTTACAGAATTTTACCAAAGCTATATCAATGTCTTTGCTATTTATACGATATTTACATTAGTGTTCGAGGCTGTGTCAAAATTTTCATTTAAGTGGTGGTATTGACACACGAATTATCAAGAATATCAAGAACTATGTGCTCGTTAGGTAATTCAATATGATTCATTTATCTATTATTATATGGTTACACTATATGGTATTATTCTTACAAATCGAAATTGTAAAATTAATATCTCTAGCGGTGCCATGATTCATGCTTACCCGGGACGGTGGTGCGAAAGGTCAATGACAACCGTGATCTCTATAAATGCTGCAATTGGTTGGGATCTGCACTTTTTTGACCCATGCGTTTCCGACATGGGAGTCAACCCATGGCATGTGCTGTTTGTACCACAATTTCTGGATGGTCATCTATTTGACGGTCCCCATCTGTATTTGAATGCATTCATTTCTTCAAACACACGCACAAAAAAGTCAATTTCCTTAGTAATTGCAGCTCCGCGTTGTGTTGACCGCCCGACTACCTAACGAGGGACAATTTCAACGTTGAAGGTGGTCCGATCCGATTCTTTGTTTCCTTTTCCTTTTTCTTATTTTTTAATAATGAAAGTAGCAAAGCCCAACTATTACATTAGAACTCGATTAACGAAATTTGATCCAATCTGATCTCCTAACAATAAAGGAATCAAACATTTCGGTGGTTTATTTAAACCTAAGGTGTCATTTCACATCGAATGAGTCCCAAAGAAATTGTCATTTTAAACCTCAAGAGGATATCCCACAGTTCTGATTTGAGCAAAGAGTATACTCCTATAGTCTGAGCAAATCTAGCGAGCCAATTGCCCGAATTCATTATGCATAAGCCCTCTCATTGAAGCAGGGCTAGGGTTGCCTTTAGAGGCCCCGTCAAAATCGAGCTTGACCCAACCAGTTAGAGGGGCAATCCAACCCACAAGCTTATCTCTTTTCTTACTTTGAGGAGATGATCTACGTTCTACCACTTGAGCCGATAAAATATCCTTCACATGATGTAGAATCAGGCATAAGGTTTCTCTGGTAAGACAAAAATCTTTCTCAAATGATCATTTATTCCTCTAGTTTCAGAAATGCCAACAAGCAACCGCAAAAATAAGTGACCAGTCCTCCTAGACGTTGGTTGAAGAACTAGATAGGTTTGATATCAACCGTGGGTGTAAATCTTGAGTAAGAAATCGCCTTGAAAATTTGCAGCTAGAAACTTCTGCCAAAGTGCCTTTGCGTACTTACATTCTCTAAGCACATGCATAATTGTCTTCAGAGAGTTTGGGCATACCGCCCAACAAGAATCTGATGTGAATCTACATCGAAATCTTTCATCATTAATGAGTAGAAACTAGTGAAAGACCAACCACAAGAAGCTTTTGATTCTTTGTGGCCCATCCCATTTCCATTCATATTGGAGCCATTTTCATTCAATACATCTTAGTGAACCATAGCCAACCCTAATCCCGACTAGATACATACCCAACCCAAATGGGCTCCCATTGTCAGTAAATTTTCTTATTCAATTGTTACTTGAAGAATGGACAACTCCATGAACCAGCTCACTGAGTCGATGAAGGACCTCAGGTGCTTGGGTCGAGTTGTTGGCTAGAATGTCGCTTGGCACATGAGCTACATGGAGATGTTGGTGAGCCTCATGCCGACAGATAAGAACACTTACATAGCGGGATTGGGGGTCGAGTCATGGATAGGGCATTATAGATGGTAGCAAGGCAAAGGGTGGTGGATGTGCTTGAGTGATAATGATGCACCCGATTTCGGCAGTTTTTACCGATGAGCAGAAATTTCAGCAGGAGCGTTTAGATGGACTTTTAATTTATTATTATTTTTATGTATTTTCGGGATTTCTTTTTAGTGGCGTTTTTGCAATATTCGTGTTTCCTTTTTTAGATTAGGGTTAACGCCATATAAAAGGGGTGTTTAGGGATTCTCAAGGCAGACTTTGATATTTTCTTTAGTAAATTGAATTGAGAGAACGATTGTTCCTCGTTTATCATTCCAAGTTTTCTGTTTGGCCAATTTCGTACGCGCTTCGGCATCAATTGGTATCAGAGCACAGGTTGCTTTGAATCGATGGCTGAACAAAATCGTGGTGGTCGTGGTGGACGGCGAGGTCGTGGTGGCCGGGGGCGTGGAGTCGTTCCTGAAGCAGACGAACAGCCGCGTCACAGAGACCCACGAGACGTGGAAATTGAGGAACAGAGACGGCGAATCCAGGATTTGGAACGACAACTCGCGCAGGTTGGGTTGGGCGTTCAATCCGAAGAAGAGGAATCTGATGCGACATCCTACGACGAGGAGGAAGACGTGAACCCTTTTGGGGTTCGGAACCATGGGCGAAATCGGGGGATGCGACCTGGACATCGTTCACCTTTTCGGAATATCGGGATGAAGATCGAGATTCCTGAGTTTGAAGGTAAGACTCATCCTGATGAGTTTATTGATTGGCTACATACAGTAGAGAGGGTATTTGATGTTAAGGATTTGACTGAGGAGCAAAAGGTTAAACTAGTAGCTATCAAGTTACGGAAGCACGCTTCGATCTGGTGGGAGCATGTTAAGAAACAGCGTGCTAGGGAAGGAAAATCAAAGGTGAAACGCTGGGATAAGATGAAAAAATTGCTGCAGGGAAAGTTCTTGCCCACTCATTACAGGCAAGAAGCGTTTATTGAATATCATAACGTTAGGCAGCGAGATTCAACGGTGGAGGAGTATACCGAGGAGTTTGATAGGTTGCGAATGCGTTGTGATGTGGATGAGGAGGAGGAACAAACTGTTGCTCGGTACTTGGCCGGGCTACGAACGGAGATCTCTGATGTCGTCCACTTGCAGCAGTATTGGACGTATGAGGATGTGTGCCGATTAGCCTTGAAAGTGGAGTCACAATTGAAGAGAAAGGGCAGTGGTTCCAAATTCCAGAATCGGTGGTCAAGCAAGGACTTCCGAGGAAAGGCGGGGAGTTCTTCGGCTAACTCGACACCAGCAACAGTTAGAAGTGCGGGTTCCAAGCCTACAACATGCAAAGGGGAGCAGAGTAATGCTGGGTCTAGCAGGGGAGGAGCCGCAGCTAAGCGTTGCTTCAAGTGTCAGGGGTTAGGACACTTTGCTGCTGATTGCCCGAACCGTCAGATTGTGACGTTTGTAGAGAATCCGGTCTATGACGAGGAGCCAGTTTTTGATGAACCCGATGGGGAACCAGAGGACGCAGATCCGGAGCAGGACGAGATTATTTATGCAGATTCTGGTGAGTCCTTAGTTGTTCGTCGAGTTTTGAATGTTGCTGTTACGGAAGATGAATCATGGCTTAGGCATAATATTTTTCATACTAAGTGTACTAGTGGAGGAAAATTATGTAATGTGATCATAGATGGAGGAAGTTGCGAGAATGTGGTTTCCATTGTTATGGTGGAAAAGTTAGGGCTAAAAATGGAGGATCATCCTCAACCATATAAACTGTCGTGGCTTAGAAAGGGGAACGAGATGAAGGTAAGCAAAAGGTACCTTGTGCAGTTTTCGATTGGCAAAAAATATACTGACGAGGTGTGGTGTGATGTGATCCCTATGGATGCTTGTCATATCCTATTAGGGAGACCGTGGCAGTTTGACAGGAAAACGCAGCATGATGGGTTTAGGAATACTTACACTGTTAAGAAGGATGGTCGAACCATTACCCTGGGCCCTACTGATTTGAGAAAGGAAATGAAGAATAATCTGCTATCCAGATCGGAGTTCCAGGAAGAGGCGGTGCACGCGCCTGAGCTTTTTGCTGTTGTCGTGGTGGAGCAGAATTCTGAAGGTCCTGAAATCCCTTCACAAGCCTGGCCTTTGCTTGAGGAGTTTGCTGATGTCATACCGGAGGAGTTACCGCCCGGGTTACCACCCATGAGAGACATTCAGCATCATATCGACTTCGTTCCTGGAGCTGTTATCCCTAATAAAGCAGCTTACAGGATGAGTCCTAAGGAGCATGAGGAGCTGCAGAGGCAAGTTCGGGAGTTGTTAGAGAAAGGCGCGGTTAGGGAGAGTATGAGTCCTTGTGCAGTGCCGGCCTTGTTAGTCCCAAAGAAAGATGGGACATGGAGGATGTGCATAGATAGCAGAGATGTCAATAAAATTACAATCAAGTATCGTTTTCCTATTCCACGATTTGATGACTTGATTGATCAGTTGCATGGGGCGACTATCTTTTCGAAGATAGACTTGAGGAGCGGGTATCATCAGATCAGAGTGCGACCTGGAGATGAGTGGAAGACGGCGTTCAAGACGAGAGATGGACTGTATGAGTGGATGGTGATGCCGTTTGGATTGTCTAACGCACCGAGCACTTTTATGAGGCTGATGAATCAGGTTTTTCGTCCTTTTATTGGCAAATTTGTTGTCGTTTATTTTGATGATATTCTGGTTTATAGTACCTCGATGGAGACACACTTGCAGCATCTACGAGAGGTGTTTGGGGCCTTGAGGGAGCAGAAGCTGTATGCTAATCTCAAGAAGTGTCACTTTTTAACTGATCATGTGACCTTTTTGGGATATATCGTATCAAGGGAAGGCATTCGGGTAGATCCTGTCAAGATTGAGGCCATTACGAGTTGGGAGACTCCGAAGAATATTCATGAGGTACGTAGCTTTCATGGGTTAGCCTCTTTTTATCGGAGGTTTGTTCGAGATTTCAGCACAATTATAGCACCTCTTACGGATTGTATGAAAAGAGGTAGATTTGTGTGGACCAAAGAGGCGGAAACCGCCTTTCAATTGTTGAAGAAGAAGGTAACTGAAGCCCCGGTTTTGGTGCTTCCTGACTTTAGTGAGGTTTTTGAGGTGCATTGTGATGCCTCAGGCGTTGGTATTGGGGGCGTGCTGAGTCAGAAAAATAAGCCTGTGGCGTTTTTCAGTGAGAAGTTAAATGAAGCAAAGAAGAAGTATTCCACGTATGATAAAGAATTTTATGCCATAGTGAGGAGTTTAGAGCACTGGAGGCATTATCTTATTTCGAGGGAGTTTGTTTTGTACTCTGACCACGAGGCCTTGAAGTATATTAATGGCCAACATAAGCTGAATGCTAGACATGCGAAGTGGGTAGAACTGCTTCAAGCTTTCAGTTTTGCGATAAAACATAAGGCAGGAGTGATGAACAAGGTGGCAGATGCATTGAGCAGAAAACATTCCTTGCTGTCTACAATGCAGGTAAGAGTTCTGGGCTTTGACTCTTTTAAGGAGTTATATATTGATGATCCTTACTTTGGAGACATTTGGAGGAAATGTCAAGCAGGGTCTTTTCAGCAGTTTTTGTTGGTGGATGGATTCCTTTTCAAGGGAAACAGGTTGTGTATTCCTCAGTGTTCTTTGAGGGAATCTATTATTACTGAGAGTCATGCTGGAGGTCTAGCTGGGCACTTTGGAGTTGATAAGACGATGGCCTTGCTGTGTGAGCACTTTTACTGGCCTCGCATTGAGCATGATGTGGCGCGTTTTGTAGAGAGGTGTCGAGTATGTCACGTGGCCAAAACAAAGGGTACCAATGCTGGTTTGTACATGCCCTTACCTGTCTCTATTGCACCATGGGAGGATGTCGGCCTTGACTTCGTGTTGGGGTTGCCGAGGACGCAGCGGAATAAAGATTCCATAATGGTGGTTGTCGACAGATTTTCGAAGATGGCGCACTTTATTCCCTGTCACAAGACTTTTGATGCTTCGCAGGTTGCTCGTTTATTTTTGCAAGAGGTTGTCAAACTGCATGGAGTTCCTAAAACTATAACCTCAGATCGTGATGTGAAGTTTGTGAGCCACTTTTGGCGCACTCTTTGGAGGCATATGGGAACCAGGTTGCAGTTTAGCTCCTCTTATCATCCTCAGACCGATGGGCAAACAGAAGTTGTTAACCGAAGCCTGGGAAACTTGCTGCGAAGTCTAGTTGGTGATAGTCCGCGGCAGTGGGACTTGATATTACCTCAAGCAGAATTTGCTTATAACAGGTCACAGAATCGAACAACGGGCAAGAGTCCTTTTGAGATAGTCTATGGGCGTAATCCAATTACTCCTCTGGATCTCACTCCATTGCCCATTGACAAGCAGTTCAGTTCTGACGCAGATGAGCATGCAAGACAGATTAAGGAGCTGCATTCAGAGATTCATGATAAGATCACTAGGCAGAATATGAAGTACAAACAGCGAGTGGATATGCAACGAAAGAAAGTGGTCTTTAAGGAGGGTGATCTCGTGTGGATTCACCTCAGGAAGGAACGCTTCCCCGCTGGCAGGTTTGGCAAGTTACACCCTAGAGCTGATGGTCCATTCAGGGTTCTCGAACGGATCAATGATAATGCATATAAGATCGAGCTGCCGGGTAAGTACAATGTATCCGGGACTTTTAATGTAGCAGATTTATCGCCCTACTATGCAGACGAGGAAGAATCCGAGGAGATTGTTATCAGTGAAGACGAAGCAGATTCGAGGGCGAATCTTTTCTCTAGCAGGGGAGGATGATGCACCCGATTTCGGCAGTTTTTACCGATGAGCAGAAATTTCAGCAGGAGCGTTTAGATGGACTTTTAATTTATTATTATTTTTATGTATTTTCGGGATTTCTTTTTAGTGGCGTTTTTGCAATATTCGTGTTTCCTTTTTTAGATTAGGGTTAACGCCATATAAAAAGGGTGTTTAGGGATTCTCAAGGCAGACTTTGATATTTTCTTTAGTAAATTGAATTGAGAGAACGATTGTTCCTCGTTTATCATTCCAAGTTTTCTGTTTGGCCAATTTCGTACGCGCTTCGGCATCAGATAAGCAATGCCCTCACTCTTGCAAACTGAGGCTAACGTCGCTAGACCCAAGTCCGAATGCCTATGACTTACGTGTGGCAGTTGAGTAACCGGGCATGGCCACCAGAGACCCAAGTATGAGCATTAGGGTTGATGACATGTGCTTAGAAGCTAGATACTCGAACAGGGTCTTGGGCCAAGCCTCGGGAGAACTAGGCGCAATTTTTGTTGACCTAGGCTGGGCCTTAATCACCTCGAGTCTAGGCATCTAGTGATTGGGCATGGGAACCAATTACTTGGGCATGGGAACCAATTACTTAGGCATGGCTGCCTAGAAGTTGGGCAAGGGCACCAAGGTCCCAGTCTTAGTGCCAAGAGACATAAGCCTAACCTTTGTGGACCTAAGGTTGGCTTTGGTGGACCCGAGCTTGGGTGCAAGTGACTTGGGCACAAGAGTTAGGTATCCAAGTACGGCTATTGAGGACCCGACCCTAGCCTTTGTGTACTCTGGCCCAGCGCTGATGGCCTTGGGTCTTGCCCATGTGACTTAGGCTTAAGAGTTTGGCTTTCCGGCATAGCTTGCAGAGACCTGAGCACAAGCACCGGGGTGCTAGGCCAAGCCTCAAGATACTCGAGCCTGACCTCTACGAACCCAGGCCCAAGTGGCCAGCGACTTAGATTTAGGAGCTGAATATCAGTTACTAGGGTTTGAAAACTTAGCTACGGGTGGTGGAGCTATCATCACCATGCAAGGGTGCTGGCAAGTGGTGGGGGGCCTTGACCCTTAGCTGTGATTGAGCGACAGTTGCCAACCCTCGCTGGTGAAGGGTAGCATAACCCTTAGTGTGTCACTATCAGCATCTTCCTCGGCCCTCTCCAATTTTCTTCCCTCCCCCTCTCCCTTTGGGAAGAGTAATATCATAGTTTGAATCTTGTGCTTCAAGAGAAAAGTGAGGGTTTAAACTTAAAGATGTATTTTTTCAGAAATAGACATGCATAGCAGTTTTGGAGCGAAAATTCAGGATATCTTTGTTTTTGAATTCTCCCTAAGAACAATGTAATATGTTATGAATTGATAAAATTGAGATGTTTATATCAAACTTGTAGTTTTCACAATCAATCATGAATTCGCCCACAAATTGATACCTCATAAAGGGGAATTTTTTGTTACAATAGAAGCAAAAGTGACGTAGATTATTCAAGAATCGAAGTCAAAAACGTACGGTTTTCTGAAACAGTGTGCCATGGCTCGAATCCTTCTCTATAAAAAAAAATGTATTCGTAAAAGCATTTGGAAAAAGAAGGTCTATTGGGCAGCATTGAAAGCTTTTACGACCTCACTAATCAGCCTTACACTTTTTAGTTCATAATGAATGAAATGAACCCCTGAGTGGGAATCGCCGAGGTATTTGTACAAATAGGTATAATTCATAGAATCGCAGAGAGGAATCGCGGATATCATATAAAAAGACCAAAAAACTTTCAAGATGGAAGTTATCCTATAGATGTTGTATTCATGCCTGTTCGAAATGCGAATCATAGTATTAATTCTTCATACTCGATTCTTAGATAGTTGTGGGCAATCAATTAGAAAACGAAAAAAAAAAAAACTTTTCATTCCTGGAATCACTTGATCTCTTGGATGGGAAAAGCCCGCCCCTAGACATTGAGCACCTGCCCCGAGACCTCATCAGGGTGCAAATCCAATGCACTTCTCAGATCGAGAAAGTGGAACTACTTGGCGTTGCATATTCGAACTAATTTAAAGCGAGCTACCAAGCTGCTCTACCTCGCAATGAAGATAAGAAGGAGGCCCTAATAAACAAACAAGAAAAAGGCTTGAATGGGCAGAGTGACAATGCAAGGAGGCTCGTATGAGTTAAGCTTCTTCCTTTCTATGGCACTAAGTGAAGGTAATGAGTTACTCCTACAGCACGTCCTTGTACAATGCTCAAGGCTCACTAAAATAGTTTCATTAGCACCTGAAGTATTATAAGATGAGATCATACGTAATATAGTTATATTATACATAGTATTTGGAAGACCGAAAAGCCGGGAATTGGCTACATACATCGGAAACCCGAGATCAAAATCGGGAGGAGAAGGACTTGCAACGGCAGAGACTTTTATGTGGAAAGGGCCCGTATCAATAATTATGATTTTACATATGGACAATTCCTCAATATTTTGTTCATTCGCAACAAAATATTTTTTTTTGCAGCGGTAAAAAAAATACGCTTTTTTGGAGGGGGAGTTATTGTCTATCGTTGGCCTCTATGGTAGAATCAGCCGGGGTGGGGGAGGGGGGGGGGCGGCTCCAACTACCGTCCATGTACGATCCATACTAGATCTGACCAACTGTCCATCCTACCTCTTCTATGTTCTTGACAGCCCGTCTTTGTCTCAGTAGAGTCTTTCATTATAGATATGTATGATATTGCTGTGTATGATATTGGCACTATGTATCTATGATTTATAACAATATTAACGAGAAGCACTTTCCTCGGTATCCATTTCTGAAATTTCTAATTTAATCGCCTTTAAGTTATTTTTATTATTTTATTTTTGTGGTATTTTTGGACGAAAACCTAAGTCTCAAATTTTCCAAGAGGTATAATTTTACCCAACACCTTTCGCTGTTTATGCTTTTTAATGATGCCAATCTCTATCTTAGTTTTATATACGACTATCGGCCAGCGAAATATTTTTAATTCTTAAAAACTGGATAGGGTGCGAGCCAAAGCTCGAATTTGTCGTCCAAATATCATACCGTTGAATTTGAGATAATGGAAAATCAAACTTGTACCTCGTGTATAATCTAAACACTTATACAATTTCAGTTTATAATTTTTTAATTTTATTTTTTTAGAGTGAAAGAAAGAAACAAGACAAAATTAAAAAAAAAATTATATAAAAACTATTGGAGAGAATGGCACCGCCGTCAACCACTGGTAGCAAGCCGCTGGATTTCAGTGGAACAAAAAGGAAAATAAAATAAAAATTTAAAATTTAAAAAAATTAAAAGAGTATAAAATAATTTTCTACTAAATTTGTATTGCATGAAAGCATTTTAGCAATATCATTTTGTTTTCACAAATTGCAAGAAAAAAGTATTCTATGATTTGGTTAAATAATACAGGTCAGACTGGATCGAGTATGGATTAGGTTAAGTATGGGTTGTTAGATTTGCATTGCATGAAAAATAGGTCAAAACAGGATAAATGGGTCAATATGAATCATATCATTGTTTACCCCGACCCACTCATTTGACACTTCTAGATTATATGCAAACTCTCTTTATGTTATCATTCAATTCATTGTTACGTATGTATATACATAAATGTGGATTTATTGGAAATCTTGGACGAAATTGCTATCTTTACAAAGAAAAAAGATCTAATTTTCAGGGAAGTCACCGGATTCCTAATGGCAAAAGTGATTAAAAAACAAAAACAAAAATGTCGTCAGACGTATACCTTGGCAAAGTCTGTTTCCCATTTCGGGACAAATCCAAAAGCACACTTTTCTTTACAATGATGATTGGACGAATCTATGTTGACTACTTGACTTTACGAGATCAACTAATTTCCTTTCAGATTGTGTCAACTATCGAGTCGCCGCTTATCAAGAGAAATCACTAGGTCAAAAACTCTAAATATCATTTGAAAGGGATGTGCTTTGGGTTCTAGTGGCACTTGGACCGAAGCTCCGGTATTAGGCAACACAACTTTAAAGATTTTGGGTGTCCTCGGCCCATGTTTGGCCTTGGGCTGTTTGGAGTCTAGTGGGCCTCCGGTTTGGACTTGAGCCCGTTTGGAGTTGGTTGATGAACTCCTACTCCCTTTTTTTTTCTTCCTCCCTTTTCTTTTGGAACTTTGAAAAATGAAGGGGGAAAAATTAATTTTAGCTTCAAACAAGTATGAATAAATCACGTGCGAAATGTAGGTGAATACCTCTTTGTTTTGAATTTAGGAGGGGTAAAGAACTCATGCGGGCACGTGAGTTAGATGCCCAACAACTACATCAACAATCGAACACATATAAGCAGACAACATCATGACCGAAAGTTCCGTTCTTCCCAAGAAACATCAGATACCGTTAATCAACTTCATCAATAGTCGAACACACATCAACGGAATCATTTTCATGATTCTAATCTACTGCATTAACAGTCGAATGCATATCAACGTAGAACTAACTAGACAATCCGCACAGATAGTAAGTGGCATCTTAGAACTTGTCAAGCCAAGTAAAGTCCTCTCTTGATGTCAAGCACGGAAGCGACGCCCCAGCCAAGATTTCTAAGAGGACTAACCTAAATCAAGCAAACAAAAAACGGCAATAAATGAACCCAAGACGAACATTCAAGCTTGCGGTAAACACACACACACACACACAAAGAGACTAATTAACCAAGGCTACTTAAACTAAAATGCGGGACGGAAAGAGCGTCAAGCGAGGCCTGAGAGGCAACATGCGATTAAGCTTTGCCAATTAGAGGAGAGAGGAGAGTGAAAAGAGGAGGTGTAACTCGTGCGGGGCGAACTGGGAAGGAGGAAGCATGAGGCTTGAGCAATCGATTAATAGGTTTACATTTAAATAATAAAAATAAAAGGTAAAAAATTGTCTACTTACCCCTGAAATCAAGAATCGGACTGAAAATCACCGGTTCCACTTTTATGCAACTGAGAATCGACGGCACCCACGGTATTTTATGCAGACTGACTAGTTCGATTCAATTTGAGCAGTTCTCAATTTGGGTGATCCATATTGCTCGCCCTTAGGACTGTTCCTCACTTAAGTATCCACCACAAGATAGAAATGTTGTGCATATTAGATATGGGCCCTAATGGGAGGGTTCATGCGACTCCAATCAGTCACTAGATTAGTAACCCATCCTGACCGAATGATTGGCCGTCTTAATTATATATATATATATATAGAAAAGTGACCGTTTAAAAAAACAAAAGAAATCTATATAAATTGACTAAATTCTTTTCATATTTCGCGATTCCTCAATCATCAATCATACATCACTTCCGAGCGCTCATGCTCTCTAAAAATATTTGTCAATTCCATACATTTCCATTTTCATCACAACAAGTTAATCTCTATCAACAACAACAATCATGTACAATCATCCCAACTCAATACGTACTTCATCGTGCAATTAACGTGGAGCTCGTTCAGTGAGTTTTGTGACGACCCCGATACGTGCCAGCTCTGCTCCCACAACTAGTCAAATTTGACGACGACGAGACACAGCAATCCGACGATTGGGAGAAATTGCAGGGTGAATGCTGGAAGCTACTCCTCACCAAGACGCTTCCACGACGATAGCCACCCTCGAAGACAACCTCCAAGCAATTGCGGTGCTGGCTTTCCTAGAGATACTTGAGATCGACGCCAATGGCGTCAAGAAAACTATTTACAATAGAGGTAACGAATTAAACGGCGAATCGTCGAGTGCGACAAGCCACTTGAGGAGGGACTAGCGCTAGCATAAGGGAGGGACATACAGTGCCGAAGGGAGCTATTCAATTAACCTCAGGCCCGGTCAAGGACAATGAGACAAGGAATCGGCAGGAGCTTGCACATTGTGTTACAATATTAAGTATTGAATCACGCCTTCATCTAATAGTTTAGGTTTTTGAGTTGGACTTTGTCAGATGATATCAAAGCAAAAGGACAATGAGACAAGGAATCGGCAGGAGCTTGCACATTGTGTTACAATATTAAGTATTGAACCACGCCTTCATCTAATAGTTTAGGTTTTTGAGTTGGACTTTGTCACATGATATTAAAGTAAAAGGTCATGAGTTCAAATCTTTTCAGACCTTATTTGCTTTCCCAATCATATATTTCACGTTTAGTATTAGGCAAAAAATGACTACACTAAGTGTGAGGAGGAGCGCTAGAGTATTAAATATTAATCCACGTTTTCATCTAAGAGATTAAACTTTTAATGGTCCCATAAAATCTCACACATTGTTGTCTTATCGTCGAACGGGCCTTTGGTTTTGTCAGAGATCCATGCTTCGTCCACTACGCATAGATAGCTATGCAACATCAGCTTAAGCTCGTTTTGCGGTCAACAAACACTAGAAATCGCAAGTCGCCATACATAGAAAAAAGAAGAAAAAGAAAAAGGGCGATTTTGATGCATTTACCATCGACGAATAACTTTCAAGTCTCTTTAACTTATGCTTTATGGATTAGTCCTAAAAATTACGCGTACTATATTATTACTGGCCATTGGGTCAATTTTAGTTTAAGAATTAGAGTTTCTGCGTTATTCTGAAAATGTGGGCATCGAAATAATGATGGTTGCAAAGAGTTTGGCATTTGGATAGCGCTACGCTAGATTATGCCGGTGTGAACACCCGCTTGATCCCGGAGTCTGGTCCCATAGGTAAATCAAGTTTGGAATGCTACTTTCTTCTGTATGCGCGACTGCATGAGCTACTCCATTGACTTCAACCATTAAAAGTTGGAGGTCGTGCACATGAAACATGGAAGGGAAGTCGAAATATTATCTCTGGATGTAAGGAGGAGGTGGACTTCAAAGTACAAGGTGTTGAAAAAGGCATGCAAAGAGGTGGGCGTGCAGACACCCTACTCCACCGGTCCTAATGGAAGTGCGGGTCTCCCATCATTGACATAACAAGTTGGAGGTTTGCTGCAATCTTTGAGGACTTCTAGCAGGTTTCGACAGATGCTACGGATGCTCCGGGCAACCGGCCCGTTCGATTTTATGCATGACATCGGTTGAGCTGGCGAAGGCAAGTTGACGTTCTGAAGTGGTGGAAGAGGAGAGCCACCGGCTTCCCGATTCTTTCCACCATGCCTCGTGACTTATTGTCCCCCACCGGCACTTGTAATGCCATCAGAATTTGCATTAGCCGACAAATCTTTGAATGCAATTGGCGCAGCTCGTCTGCGGCATTATATTTAGAAATGGCGGTCAATACGGGATGATTGATTTTTACGAGAATTGACTTCTTAGGAAGGTGCCTGACGTGAACAAGAGGACAATGATGATACTATATCATGTGAACCATGGTGAGGGACATTGTGAAGAAAACTCCAAATTTAGTAGAGATTCTCTTAGGTGTAATTCCCATCTAATCATAATTAGAGCACAATTACACGTAATTTTTCCTTTCGAATTTATGAGATTTACTTATACTGATATTTTGATCTAATTGAATGAGTTCTTTTTTTTTTTTTTTGCCTTCAGTTGTTTTTTAAAGGGGTTGTTTTCAATATAATGAAAATAAAATTAATTTCATTTAAAACGAAAGGGTTTGGGCCGATGCGGCCCGGTGGACACTTCAACCAGAACTACTAATGCCAAGGAGTGTTACAAAGTACCCCAAATGAGCAAACTAATGGGGATATTGGCAATAAGAGGACTCGATAGATAACTTCGTGACATGTGGCAATTCTGGTGTCGAGAAATAGGCGATGGACAAGTGTCGTGAGAAGACGGGCGAGTGATGTCTTGTGTTGACACCTAAATTTTGACTTTTTAAAATTCATTCACTTAAGTACATAAAAAAAATGAGAATTTGTTCTCACCAAAAATTAATTTTTTCATGCATTGCATATTTAATTTTTTGTCGGTCATGCATTTTATTATGGCTAACGACGGAGGATTTGACCTTAAATTGACAAACGATTGGATTGAGCGTGAGGGAAGTGTGCCGAAAGGCTTATGAAGTTTTGAACTTAAAAGAAATTTTTCCACAGGGACTGAATTGCAAATACATAAAACTTCAGGGACTGAATTGCAAATACATAAAACTTCGGGGGCTGAATTGCAAATACATAAAATTTTAGAGATAGTGGAGAAATTAGAAAGGAAGATGGAGAAGGGGAGATATAGAAGGGAAGATGGAGAAATTAGAAAGAATGATAGATGAAGATAGAGAAAGGAAGATGGAGAAATTAGAAAGGAAGATGGAGAATGGGAGATATAGAAGGGAAGATGGAGAAATTAGAAGGAAAGATGGAGAATGGAAGATGGTAGAATGAAGATGAAGAATTAGAATGGGGGATGGAAAGATTAGAATGGAAGATGGTGAATTAGAAGGGAAGATGGAGATAAAGAATGGAGGATGGTGGAATTAGAAGGGAAGATGGAGATAAAGAAGGGAAGATGGTAGAATTAGAAGGGAAGATGAAGTTAGTGGAAAAATTAGAATGATAGATGAAGATAGAGAAAGGAAGATAGGGGAGTAGGCTATAAAAGGAGGAAGAATGAGAGCCTTGAAGGGAGGACTTTCGGAGAGATTAGAGAGAAATTAGGAAGACTTTGGAGATTGAAAAAAAAATTTGGAGAGATTTCAAGAGAAAAAATTTTGAGAGAGAAAAATTCGCCGCCGTGGAACAAGCCTTGGCGACGCGACGGATTCATCTCCAACGAGGTCTAGGCGCATCAGCATGTGCAATTATCTGGTAACTCAATTTTTCGTGTTTAGATGACGAAATCTCGAAAACAAATATACTGAACATTCGTAGATGACTTCGAGATCTTCGATTTGATATATTATGGCGTGAAAATGGACGTCTTTTGCTATGTCAAAAGGGTCCCGAAATGGAGAGCAGAAATCTGGAAATATGGTGATCAGAACCTCAGATGGAATTTTTCTGATCTGACCTTTCATGCTAAATGATTTTCCATGGGTTATTCTAGACTTCATTTCATAAAGACCTCTCATGACATTTGTTCATAAGATCTTAATGCATAACATATAAAAAATACAAAAATATTCATGCACGTTTCATATTTTTAATGCATTTAATGAAACCATGCAATTCTGTTGGCGTCCTTGAGTCTGAGTGTTTTTCTGTGCGTGGTCATATTGATTCGTAGTTATCTCATGTTTAGAGTCTTCTTTTGAAACTTCACAAAAAATGAAAGTTGTTCATTGGGGTCTTGTTTAGTAGACCGGAAAGTTTGGTGCATTAATTTTGAGATTTGAGTGTCCATTTGAGCTTAATCCTGAAGTATGTCTGTTCTGTGAAATTTGTTTGTTTGCTGCTGAGCTCTCATGAAAGACCATTTTCTACATGAAAATGAGTGTCTCTTCAGTAAGAATGTAAAACATGAAAGTTGTCAACGACATATTTGCCCATCCACATAAAAAATCTCAGAATTTTTGCATACATTTCATTATTTCTTTTGTATTTTATGGTTACTGCTTTCTCCCTAAGAATGTTCATGGACAGTATGATTTAATTCGTATTTTTTGTGTTAATGCATTGGAAAATGTAAAAAATGGTCTCAATGAAGTTTAATCAGCACGTGTTAAAATTTCTTTGAGTTTTTGAATTGTCTTAACTCATTGGTGATTGTGCATGTTCGATTGGATAAGTTTATTATTTTCATTTGGCTTTCGGCCCGATGCTTTGAAGACTGGAGGATGACCGATGTCCATTCCGGTCCGTTTTGTTGTACTCCCGACCCACGAGGCTTGGCGACCGGTGTTTGACCGATGTCCATTCCGGTCCATTTTTGTTGTATTCCCGATCATGTCTCGGGTTTTATTTAATTGATCTGTAATTATTCACCCGACGAGTTGCGGGTTTTATTTTCACTGTCCTTAGGGTAGTTTTACTTTACCTGCTCTCTCTTTACATCTTCGTTTGCTTTAGGTGATTTTGCATTCTTTATAATACATCGAAAAATCTAAAAAAAATCATAAAAAGAAAACCCAAAAAAAAATTGCACCTTTGAACCTCAAGTGAAAATTTATCAAAATTGCCAAGTTGAACATTTTCATGAAATTGGTACCGAAAGGGCGTTAATTGAAAAATTAGCGTAATCAAGTCCCCGAACTCATCAATCTCTGGTTCGTAGGAATAAAGTATTTCTCCCGATGCTTTATTTAGGTGTCTAATCAACCTACCCAAAATGATTAGTGGCGACTCCAAGATAAATCCTTCTTTTGATGAAATTGAACCTAAGTCACGATTTGGTAGAACTCGGGAGAGTTCGAGCTATGCTAGTTAATTCAATTTAATTAACATGGTATCCATTAACTTTAAAAATTGGGAAACCGATTTTTAGGTCACGACATCTTGTCATGTCTCATGACGACAATTGCAAGCCCGCTAGAATAGTTTAGGGATGGACTAAATCATTCCTCACGAGCCCCGTCCTAGATTCACGTATTCAAAACTCCTTAAAAATCTTGATCGAATAGAGATGACGAGGATGCTACCACCAATCCTAAGTTATTTTCAGGAAAAAGTGCACCTCAAGTGCCAAAACTTGTGTACGGCGTGTACTTTAGTGACAAAACTTTCAAAATGCTCACTTTAGTGCCAAGTTTTTTGAAAATCGTTCATTTCAGTGCCAAGTTCCATCTAAAGCATACGTGGCTCACCAAAAAGTCTACGTGGAAGACGACGTGGCTCGCCGGAGGCCGATTTAGAAATTTAAAAAGCAAACGACTTTATTGAAACTAAATCCATCTAAGCATAAACCCTAAATCCCCAAATTACAAACCCTAAATCCCCAAATTCAACACCAAATTACAAACCCTAGCCCCGAGCGATGATGACTTGCTAGCGACGATGGCATACGAGCGATGGTGTGTGAGTGACGGCGGTGTGAGAGCGATGGCATGCGAACGACGACGGCAGCGTGCAAGTGACGACGACGAGCTAGGGATGGCAGAAAGCAAGCGACGGCGGCGAGCGAGGAATGGCTACGAGTGAGCAAAGGCTGCGAGCAAGGAACGATGACGAGTGAGCAATTGCGGCCAGTGAGGGATGGCAATGAGGGAGCGACGGCGAGGAGCAAGCAACGGTGGACCGGAGACCAACGACGCCGATCGAGCGACGTCGTTTTCTATTTTTACCCTTGCACAAGCCACGTTGAACTTCTATCATGGCAACTACTTCTAAAAATTTGTCACATAAGATAACAAAACAAATAGAAAAATCCACGTAATTCATTTGGCCGGATTGGCACTGAAATGCACGATTTTCTCCGAACTTGGCACTAAAGTAAACATTTTGAAAGTTTTGGCACTAAAGTGCACGTCGTACACAAGTTTTGGCACTTGAGGTGCACTTTTCCCGTTATTTCCACATTTGTTGGTTTATATGGTTTGGATGAACCATCATTAAATCTAGAAACATCAGCTAATCAATTGTATCCAATACCACTAGAAATAACATATTATATTGAATATCTTATTGCTTTTGCGATTAAATTACCGATTGTACCACTACATACATAGCTACCAGATACCCATGGAGAGGCACGTCATAGTACTTATATGCTTCTAGCCGGAATTTTATTAAAAATGGGAGCATAAAGAGTCGAATTACACTTCCATAGATGACATTTTCTAATCTCAAGAACCTACGTCCGCTTTCATGGCCTATCCCTTTCAAAGTCCAATGTAGGATCCAGTGGTTAAGCTTGAAAGATTTGGAATTGGATGAACTAGGGGTCAAGTTTAGCTGTAGCTCAGTAGCTTTTGGGCTAGCAAGTAGTGGTGGGTCGACCACAGAATCCCACGCCATGCATGGAACTCGCAATCACATGGACCACATTCTGATTTTGTGAGGAAACTCCAATCCTTTCGAAATTTTGATAGAAAGGTTGAGTATTCTTCTTTCTTGGGAAATGCTGTTAGAGATATTGGGGATAAGACATTTTCGTTATTTTGTATTGTACCTGATTTCCTTATTAGATTTTTACCTTCCATAAACATATTGTTCAGGTCTAAATATCCTCGACTCTAATAAAGTTCTAATATTTAGTGAATTGATTAAAGATGTAGTTTTTATTGGCCTTCTCTCATCCTATCTAGAATGTTTTTGAATATTTAACGTTTGAAATGAAAAATGTTCTGGCTGCATAGATTTTGGCAAGAGTCCAAATTCACGTTGGCTTGGAGAAAATGTCATATGTTGAGGTTGATTTCCTATGCTACAATATTGATAAAAGGGAACTCGTGAGAGCCATTCTGTTCTTCCACTGAAGAGGCTCATAATTCTTTGTGTGTTCAAATCTAACAAGGTACAGTGACGACATAGTAGTCAAATACATATGCTCGAGGGGGCTTACGCGATCTCTCCAAAGGCGAATTCGTTGTAGGTTAGGGCGTTCAGGATTTCCTCCTTAGAATTTATACTTTGGTCGGAATGGAATCTACATTTTATACGGAAGAGGGTTACATAACTTCTATGTAAGTTATACCAAGTTGATTTCACTTTTCTGATTTACTTGTTCTACTTACTTTGTAGAATTTGCATCTTTATCTTGATGTTCAAATTTGTTTAGCTAAGTGTAAAACATAGTGAATCCGGGTTGCCTGATATGTCAAAATGAGAGTTAACCAATTCATGAAACTTGTAGGGTATTTTATGGGTGTCGAGGCAGTCAAGTCTTTGCACTCGTGTACCTACATTTAGGAAAGATAATTGAAAAGTTTGCAAGCCAACCGTGAGACTTATAGACATGGGGCGTTGGGCTCTACCAATTAATTATGTCTCCAATCTTAATTTTTCTGCTAATTTTGATTATTATTTTGCTGATACTGATGTCAAACGTTATGTAAATTATCAGTTACAAATTATAATCGTCCAACATATTTTGTTTATTGTTTGAACTTTTAGTAACTCGGCTTCATAATGAATGAGGAAATAGTAATATGTCCAACATATTTTGATGGAGAGAATAACCAAAAAAGTCTTCAACAATTTTTTTTTACTAATTGAATTTTAAATCTTTTGTATTTGTATCAATTCAGTCCATCTTGCCAATATTAGTTGAAAATCACCAATGTGGCACATCTGACACTGACATGGATAATTTTTACTTATATTTTAATATTTTTATTTTTATTTCCTTCCTTCTTCCATCAACCTATTGTCGAGTCTAGCGATAGGCCAGAGGCGAGTATAGGTTTAGGTCGACCTTGCCAGCCACAAGCAAGGCGTGACCTTGTCATTACTGAGCGAGGTCATGCCTTGCCCAACCATGGTGAGGCTAGCCTTGTCATTACTGGATGAGGTTGAGCTCGCCCTGGCTAGTGGCTAGAAGGACCGAGCTTCACCAAAGGCCAGTTGTTGAACTTGGCGACCAACTAGAGGAGGAAGGAGGAAAAAAGAACGAAAGAAAGAGAAAACAAATAATTAACTAATTAGACGAAAGTATATTTATTAAAATTTGCTCACGCCAACGTTGGCCATGCCACATTAGTGCCATGTCAGCGATTTCCAGTTAAAATGGGCTAGATGAATTGAAGTGATACAGATGCAAAAGATTTAGAACTCAATTTGTAAAAAAAAAAAAGGTTTAGGATTAAATGGGCTCAGTTGCAATATGTGTAGGAATTCTTTGGTAGTTTTTATTTCGATGCGTGCACAAGGATAATCTAGAGAGGAGAAAAGAAATGACGCTCTAGGTGCACCGGCCAAAGCAAATTATAGAGATGAACTCAATGAGCAACACTAATTCCAATAAATAGAGAAAAATGAAATTTTAGCAGTACAATTTTGATTTGGTGTCGCCTCTAAGGTAAGATTTCGGTATCTCAAATTGGAAACTAACATGAATTATGGGTTTTGAACCATTATATTTTATAACACTTTACAATCACGTCAACAGATTCTGCTCTTTGGGTCTCCATCCATTTAAGTCCCAAAGTTTCCCTAAACTTCTCTTATTCTAAAAAAAAAAATCCCTAAATTTTAGATCAAATCCCAAATCTACTCAAAACTTTTTTTTTCGGTCCTAAAGAAAATTATTATTTTGCACTTCAATATTGAATTTGACCCTAGTAGCCCTCTATCCAAAAATCGACGTTAATCGTCTCTAATTTTCGTATCCTATAACAGTTTTATTTTGGAGAATTTTAACAATTTTTATAGGAGTGGATGTATTATTCATGTGAAAATGCCACGTTGATCTGTACCCATCACCCTATTGCTTTGTTGAGGTGGATTTTCTTATTGATGTGAAAATGCCACGTCAAGTTGGGATAGGATCACATGGTAGATTTAAGAATAGATTGAAAGTGGATGATCTTTTTTTTTTACAAAAAAAAATTGGATATAAATTTGGGACTAGACCTGTAGTTCGAGGTTTTTATTTTCTCGAAACAAAAAAAAAATCAAGGCAGATTTGTGATTGAATTTAAAGTTTGGGGTTTTTTTTTAGACAAAAAAAGAAGTCCGGGATAAATTTGGAACTGATATAAAGTTGTGGGTTGGATAGGAAATTAGGCCTGATGAAAACGAGATGGTCAACTTTCTATATGCCATTATCCGAAAGATAAAGACATGCCACTAACCCCCACAACCCCATTTTACGGTGTTCGATGCTTTGACTTTGCTTTCAAGGAAGCTTAGGTAGTCTCTAACGATGAAGCAGGATGGTCCTTGAGAGTCCCACAAATTATACGCATGTGTTATGGCCATTAACTCGTAAGGAATTTGTGTGCTGTCCTGTCGAGGGATGATACTCGTGTGGACTCGATTTATAGACTAAATCAATCACATTTCACGATATAAGACTTCTCCTGAAAGACGTTAATTACATAGGATTGATTTTCTAAACTGAACTCGTATTAGTCTATCTGAAAACTCTCACACCAGAGATAGATCAATATCTAGGACTGATTTTTTACAGAGAAAATGGCAAAAATAGTCCATGAACTTTTAATTTGTTTAATGTGGTTCATGAACTTTAGTCCAATATGTAATGTGATCCTTGAATTTTTAATTTGTTCAAATTGATCATGAATTTTTGGTGCATATTCAATTTAACTCCTGAATTATATAAAAATATTCAATATTTTCTTTCTATTATTTTAAGTCTAGGGATAAAAATATGATAACGTTACGGATTGGACCATATGAGCAATAGGTTAAGACAAGAAAATGATTTTTTGGGCTGGGCTTAGGACAAAGGACAATTTGGCGTAGGTTTATCCGATTGCAACTGCTTCTTGATGGTAGCAACAACGTCAAATACGTGGGACTAGCCACACTTGCAAAATTGACACTACAGTTGAAAGTTGAAACTATTTCGTGGAAATTCTTTAGCCAAATTGATGCACGCCTTGTACTTTGGTGGTCCTTTTTTCCCAGAGTCCCCGACTTGAAGTTCCATGTTTTAAGTAATCGAAACTCCATACCGTTCATAGTCCAACTTTCGGTTTGAACATAATCTGCATCGAATTTGATTTATACCTACTATCAAAAATGTAATTTAGATGTTTCCTTAAGGTTACTGTTGGAATCGAAATCAATTTCTTTCGAAACTAATGAAATTTGTTATCAACTACTGCATCCATTGGTTCCATACGACAACTTACATGGCTCATCACTTGTGTAGTTCTCGTTAAGTTTACATGTGAGTGATGTTCATACTTATAATTCTTCAATCAAAGATTTATGTCTCGTCTGAGAAAACCTAAAAACGGGTGCTGGGAATTTAATAATGAATTTTAAGAATAGACAATTTTAAGTGCTGAAAGTGGAATTTTTTTTTTATTTTTGGTCTAAAAACAAAAGTTGATTGATAACAACTAAAAATTGATGAATGAATATTACTGTTTTCTTTCCATATATGGACTTATCACTATTCTTGGGGCAAAAGAGGGAAAAGGACACATTTAGTGTCAAACGTTGTGTATGAAAGTCATTTTAGTGCCAAAAATTTGAATCGGATCACTTTAGCGACTAAAATTTTTGAAAAGGGATTACTTAAGCGCCAACTCACCGAAAGTCCGACATGGCACTTTTTTATTAATATATGACGCTGATGTTGCTGGCCGAAGGTCCACCGTGGCATTTTTTTAAAAAAAATTTAAATTTTTTTATTTAAAATAATTTGAAAAATAACCTAAAAAATAAAAAAAAATTAAATAATTTAAATATTTAGTATTGAATTGACACGAGTGCAATAAATTTAGAACTTTTTTAGATAATTTTCTCGTCAAGGATTGTAGGCAAAGCCTAGTACGGCATATTTATTTAAGAAGAAACATGATTGACACATGTTTTTAACCAACTGAACTACCTAAAAGTAAATAATAAACCTGTAAAAAAAAACATGGTGAATTCAAGCAGTATAGCAAAACAAAATTCAAAAAAGAAGCCAAAATACCTTTATTTTCTCAAATAAGGGTCTGAAGTTGATTTTGTTTCAAATAAGTGCTTGAAATGCCTTCACTATCTCAAATAAGAATTTAAAGTAGACATTATTTCAAATAAGGGTATGAAATGACCTCATCAATTTAAAAAAAGGCCTAAATCACTAGTTAATAAGGGCATTTGGTCATTTAACCTTTTTATTATTTATTTTTTCTTTTTCGAGTTTTTCAAAAAAAATTTAAAAAACTAAAACTGAAAAAAAAAAAGCAAACAAACAAACAAACAACACACACATATAGGTGAGAGGGCTACCTGTGGCTGTCGCTACCATAGACTAGTGCAATGGTCGCCCTGGTCCAATTGAGGGCCATGGCATGTCCCCAGAATTAGACGAGGGTTGTGGCGCCCTCTTGGATTTGAAGAAGGCCACTAGACCCTGATTGCTAGTTGACAAGGTTGCTGACCCTCGCCAAGGCGCTGGCGACCCCGATAGCCATTGTCGCCATCACACTAGTGTTGGGGCAGTGGCCACAAGTGGGAGGGCAGCCCCCTCCCGATTTTGTTTTTATTTTTTAAAAAAAAATTAATTTAATTAAATTAAGTTAATGAAAATAAGTTAAAATTCTATTTTGACAAAAATATTCTTGATTGGTTAGAAAATTTGGCCGACTAGTAGGCCGGTGAGGTCGAACTCTTATTTAAAACAACTATAGCCACTTTAGGTTTTTTTTTCAAAGATAATAATAACACTTTAGACCCTTATTTGAAAAAAAAATAAAAGCACTTGAGATTTTTTGTTTGAAATTTTACCAAATAAATTTAGACTTTGCCGAGACTCCATCTCAAGACTTGGATACATCATCAGTTTCTTCTGGACAACGGCAGCTCTGTTTCGGGTTTTTCTTTTTCAAATTAGGGTTAATAAAAAAAATTATTTACAAAAAAGGGGCCAAATTTTTTTTTTTTACCGAAACGGGGCTCGTGCGGCAATATGACCGCCGCACAGCTCCATGCAGCAGTATGATTGCCACACGGGCCCATGCGGCCCACCACCTTTTTTAAAAACATAAGTGTCGCACGGGCCCCTCAACGGCCCACGACCTTTTTTAACAATATTGTTTTTGGTCACTTATATAATATGATTTTATTAAGATATCTAATTATTTTATTTAGTATGTTAATAAAAAAATAAAAATTAATCATTAAATAAAAATTATATAATTCAAATTGTAATAATTATTTTATATGTAATTATTATAATAATTCAAATTTTGTTAAAAATTATATGTAATTATTTTATTTAGTATGTATTTAATAATTTTTTATTTATGTAAATTTTTAAATATAAATTATTTTTCCTTTTTAGCTTATTTGTATATCATAATTATCAATAATTAATTAAATTTTTTAAAATATATATATAATTAATTTATTTAGTATGTCAATATAAATTGTTTTATAATTTTTTAAAAATATATTTGGAAATATAATTTCCAAATAGCTATCCCTTATGAGATATTTGGAAATATAATTTCATTTGTTGTGAAGCTTTCTTTATAACATAATTAACAATCATTAATTGAAAATTTTATTATGATCCATGTAATTAATAATTTACTATGTAAATAATTAATAAAATTATTCATAAAATAAAATCGGTAAGATATGTAAAGATCACATATCCAAAATGAAAGAACATGGATAACAAGCTTAATAAAAATATAAAATTATTAAAAAGACATAACAAATAAGAAATTACAATACTACTACCGCACCGACCTCGTGAATATTTTTTAGAAATTATTTACATAGTAAATAATTAATTACATGGATCTTAACAAAATTTCCAATTAATGATTGATAATTATATTGTAAAAATAAGCATAAAAAGAAATAACATTATATTTACAAAGTTATATAAAAAAATTACAAAAACACGTACAAAAATGATATAAAAATGATATTTACATTATTATATAAAAATATAAAATTATTAAAAATATATATAGAAAAATAAAATATTACAAAATTACTGTCGCACCGGCCTCGTGAATATTTTTTTATTAATTATTTATATAGCAAATAATTAATTACATGGATCTTAATAAAATTTTCAATTAATGATTGATAATTATGTTATAAAAAATATTCAAAAGAAATGAAATTATATTTCCAAAGATATATTAAAAAATTATAAAAAAAACTTACAAAAAATTATATAAAAAATGTTATCGCACTGGCCTCGTCAATAATTTTAATTAACTTATTTACATAAATAAAATAATTGTATAAATATTTTAAAAAATTTAATTAATTATTGATAATTATGATATACGAATAAGCTAAAAAGGAAAAATAATTTATATTTAAAAATTTACATAAATAAAAATTATTAAATACATACTAAATAAAATAATTACATATAATTTTTAACCAAATTTGAATTATTATAATAATTACATATAAAATAATAATTACAATTTGAATTATATAATTTTTATTTTATAACTAATTTTTTAATTTACATACTGAATAAAATAATTAGATATATCTTAATAAAATTATATTAGATAAGTGAAAAAAAAAATTGTTAAAACAGGTGGTGGGCCGCACGGAGCCGTGCGGCCGTGCGGCAATCATACTGCCGCACGGGCCCCATTTAGGTAAACCAGTTTTTTTTGGCCCCTCTTTGTAAATAATTTTTTTATTAACCTTAATTTGGAAAAAAGCCCTCTGTTTCGTCTACTGGACTACGGCCGATTCGGAAATCACTTTCCACTCTGTCGAAGACGACTAATATAGTTATAAATACCCCGTCATCGTCTTTCTCGTATCGCTATCCTTTGGGAGGAACAGAAATTAAGTGAATGAAAAATGAAGCACCACAACTTTTTGTTTCTTTTGTTCATTATCCACCTTCCCATTCTCGCCTTCTGCTCAGAACGCCAGGTATATCTTCCTTGTTTCAAAGCCAAGATTGTATTTTTTTTTTTTCTGACTTTGTTTCTTTTCTTTGGTATTCTCATTGTTGTATCGAATGTGCCAGGTTTACATAGTGTATCTCCGAGAGCACGACGGAGGCAAATCAAAGAATGAAACAGAAGACCACCATCTCTCGCACTTATCATCGATCAAAGCCATTGATGTCGAAAGAGCGAGGTCTTCTCTTCTTTACAGCTACAAGAACAGCTTCAATGGCTACGCCGCTGTTCTTACTCCCGATGAGGCCTCCAGGCTATCCGGTAGGTTCTCTAATTGCGGAGATTTGTTCTTCCTCTCTCTTACTCTCTCGAATTCCAAGTGGTTTGGCCTGCTGAGTGTCGTATTGGTCAAGCTCGCCACTTCGATGACGTTAAACTTCCTAAGCGCGATGTTTTGTGGTTGGACAGAGCTCGACGAGGTGGTATCGGTGATCCGGAGTGACCCGAGGAAGTACTCTATGCACACTACAAGGTCATGGGAATTCTTGGGCTTGGAAGGGGAGAAAGGATCATGGAACTCTAATAAGATGAGAGAAGGCCTATTGCAGAAGGCCAAATATGGAAGGGGAGTCATTGTTGGGGTTTTGGATAGCGGTAAGCGTCCACCAAACATGAGGAAGAATATAATTTTTATTTATTTATTTTTGTGTCCTTATCTTGACGTCTTATTTATTCTCTCCACCACTGTTTCTCATGTGATTCCTTCTTGCTCTTTTATGCTTTGTAGCTTTGTGGGAGATTCCATTATTAGGGTTTTGATTGTGCTTTTCTTGGGGCGCTACCCATTGTGGGTCGATGGCATGATTGCTTGGACATGAGGGTGATTGATTGGTGTTTCTGTTACTTCTTTGGGGTCATCAGGTGTGTGGCCAGAATCGGAGAGCTTCAGCGATAGGGGAATGAGGTCCGCTCCAAAATCATGGAGAGGAATCTGCCAAACTGGACAAGAGTTTGATTCGTCCCATTGCAACAGGTACTAAGTCTGATGTTTATGTTTTCCAGATTAGAGTTTCTATGTTTTTTTGAATTCAAACTCAATGATCGTATAGCGAGTCACGTGATGCATAACTTTTGGCTAGTGACTTAGTAGGTGTCCTTTCACACTGGTTCGATTTCTATTCTGCCGTTACCGATATCAATCTCGTTGGAAGGCCGAAATTGGAGTGCTTGATAGTTGATATTAGTTTTTGGGCATGTTTGTTTGAATTTCTACAACGAGAATAAGAATTTGGACGTGGTGAGACCAAACATGGTAAGCTTTGAAGGCAGTCTATCTCGTTGGTTAATTTGCAAAGGACTAAAAAGTTAAATACGCATGCTATTTAATCTTCTTCTTTTTTGACACAACTGGCGTCTATCACCATTGATTTGGATAGTTATTCGACTTTTTAAATTATAAGTACCTAATGAATGGCGATACAGATAAGACGTGAAGATAAAGAGTATACAAACTGTACCATATACGAATGCATTCACAATGCCTAATTACCCTAAAACAGTACATGGGGGTATTGATGATGATAAGTATAGTATAGGCTCACAGCTACTAAGCTAATGGGCAGCTTTCAAAAATGGCTACCGCATCTGCGCTTTACTACGATTGGGTGCGGAATAGTTGCCTATAAATTTACAAAGATAGAATCCCAATTTAGAGAAAGTTTGGTGAGATTCTTTATCATTACTGGCAGATTTATAGCTATCCCAAGATTTGATTTCAAGTTCAAAAATAACAACACCTAATTTTGTTTCTAAAACTAATATGTGAGGATTTTTGGAAACATTCCAAAAAATGAACACTTAACTTTGTGCTGGAATCCCGGATTTTATTGCTTGGCGATCTACTTTCTAGGCCCTAAATTTGAATTATTTCTTTCGCCCATTATTTTCTCTGTATTCTACTGTAATTGGTTTGACTTCTTCAAAAACGACGTGGGTTCCAGCTGAAACAATGTCTGTACAAGGCTTTTCGCTATGCCCTACACCATGTCGTTTTGCAAAATTCTACGTCGGATTGGTGAAGATAGCGCTTCGGTACTTAGTGTCGGCTATAACTTCGGTTTGTCTGGTTGGAAACATGCAAGAAACAATGTGACAAAACAGAGTAAATTATTTCCTTTGGCCTTTTTGCTGTTGCCATCTCGTGACCTCCCCCCGTGACCACTCTTTTTGTTACATGTGATGAAGAGGAACAGAGAGAATTATGATGTTATTGATTGCATTATTACATCAGATTACCTCTAACTAAAAAAATTACTAAGTTTAGTAAGGCGGATTTACTAAATGATGTGATAAATTATTATTAGGAGATGAATGTAACTCACTTGCTTTCCTTTTTTTTGGGGGGGGGGGGTGTTGGAACTTGCAGTGTTCCACATCATGTAGTAAACCAATTTTATATATTGGTATTGAAGTGTGAAGTATTTTTTTTCCGTGGAAAAAGCTACCAAAAATGCTCAAATTATACGCACTGTGATACATTTATCCTAAAAAAATTTATATGAAATCTTATATCTTTATGACACATTTGTCCTTTGTTAAGATTCCGACAATGAGCACCCTTAAAAATTTGTTATCTACATGGACACTGAAAGGTAAACAATTGTTGACATGGCTGGCGCCCATGTGGCTTAAAAAAAATAAAAATGTTGTTGTTTTGGTTGAAAATTCAACTGATAGAACTTTGACAGAGGGTAAATATGTCATATAAATACAAATTTTGGATTTTTTTTATTTAATATGAAAAAAGTTAAGATAAATGTGTCACAATGAATATAGTTTGAGGTTTTGATTTTTTTTAAAAGGACAAATATGTCACAATGCGCATAATTTTGATTTTCTTTTGTGAATTTTGTCCCTTTTTTTTTCATTTGTAAAAGATATAACCCATGTCTCAAAAGTAATAGTCAAGTTGTAATGTGATTGTAGGAAGCTCATAGGAGCTAGATACTATCTCAAGGGCTATGAGAACTACTACGGTTCTCTTAACACCACACTGGACTACCGATCACCACGCGACAAAGATGGCCACGGGACTCACACGGCGTCCATCGTCGGAGGCCAGAGGGTGGCTAACGTCTCTGCCCTCGGCGGCTTCGCCCGTGGCACCGCATCCGGCGGCACACCACTTGTCCACCTGGCCATCTATAAAGCCTGCTGGGCAATCCCCGGCGTATCTAAAGTGGAAGGCAACACATGCTTCGAGGAGGACATGTTGGCCGCCATGGACGATGCCATTGGGGACGGCGTCGACGTAATAAGCGTCTCCATTGGCACCTTTCGGCCATTGCCATACGCCCAGGACGGAATAGCCCTAGCGGCATTTCACGCGGCCAAAAGCAACATCGTTGTGGTGTGCTCTGCAGGGAACAAGGGGCCTGCTCCGGGGACCCTATCGAACCCAGCTCCATGGATCATCACCGTCGGTGCCAGCACCGTCGACCGGACTTTTGTTGCGCCCGTAGAGCTTGGAAACGGGATGTTGATTGAGGTGAAAATCAGATCACTTCACATGTTTGATAAATCTATATATGGTGCTCAATATTTGCTAAAAACTTACTTGCACAGGGACAAACAGTCACTCCATATAGTTCCAACAAGATGTACCCACTAATTTATGCTGGAGATGCATTAGCCCCAAATGTATCCAAAGACGACTCAGGGTGATTATTTATTTATTTTTAGAAAACTTCTGATTGATTCTACCTAAAATTTGGATTAGTTGCTAATTAATCTTGCTATTTGGGTAATCTTTGCAGTCAATGCCTCCCAAATTCCCTTAATCCAAAGAAGGTAAGAGGGAAGATAGTGTTGTGCATCAGAGGAAACGGGACGAGAGTTGGCAAAGGCATGGAGGTGAAGAGAGCTGGTGGTGCTGGTTTCGTACTGGGTAATGGCCCGGCGAACGGAGCTGAGCTGCCGTGCGACCCCCACGTTCTTCCGGCGACCGCCGTGACTCATTACGATGCCACTCGGATTTATGACTACATCCGATCTACCAAGAGTCCGACGGCTAGAATAGTATCAGCAAGAACCGTGCTGTACACTAAGCCCGCTCCCGTCATCGCCGCCTTCACGAGCCGAGGCCCGAATGTCATCGACCCCGATATTCTCAAGGTATGATTTGCCAGCATTGTTTTCCCTCTTTCGCTACAAGGAAGAAGCTATGGAGAAGCCACAGTGGCATAAGTAACTTACTGCATTACTAATTTTTTGTGCTCCTCCTGCTCAGCCTGATATCACGGCCCCGGGAGTGAATATATTGGCGGCGTGGAGCGAGGCAGATTCACCGACGAAATTGGAAAGCGATCCTCGAATCGTGAAGTACAACTTCGACTCGGGGACTTCGATGGCATGCCCTCATGTGGCCGCCGCGGCCGCCCTCCTCAAAGCCATTCATCCAAAATGGAGCAGTGCAGCCATACGATCTGCCCTTATGACTACAGGTAAATTATCTCAAGATCCCATTGTTAAGGCACAATTAGGACCGACAATTCGTGTCTCAGTCTGCTTTTTACCTTATTAGCGTTACCTAACTCTTTGAAGTCTCACATTGCAGCTTTTCAATCGGACAACATGGGCAGGCCGATAACCGATGCAGCAGGCGCTCTTGCAACTCCCTTCGCATTGGGAGCCGGCCACCTGATGCCGCAGAGAGCGGCCGACCCTGGCCTCGTGTACGACGCATCGTACTCAGACTACGCTGCGTATCTATGTAGCCTCGGGATCAAGGACCCGAACTTCCAGTGCCCAAACGAGCGGATCTTCTCGAGCAATCTAAATTATCCAAGTCTCCAAATCAGTAGACTCAATGGGACCATCACAGTGACGAGAACCGTCACAAATGTAGGCGGAAAACTCAGCGGTTACTATTTCTCGCATGTCAAGCCGCCGGCAGGTTTCTCGGTAACAATCCGACCGAGCTTGTTGGTCTTCGATCGCGTCGGCCAGAAGAGAAGGTTCACCATTACAGTCAAAGTGAGAGATTACACGGTGAAGAGGATTCTTGGAGATGACTATACCTTCGGATGGTACGGATGGAATGATGGGATTCACAACGTGAATAGTCCAATGGCAATATCTTTGGCATAGGCTTTCTTTTCATGAAAGGAAGAAGAGAAAATTGGCCACATTTTTTTATGCTTGCAATTGATCTCTCATTTTACTTAATGGAGAATTCAGAAGTGGAGAGGTAAGAAAATTTAGGAAAGCATTCGACAATTTGAATGGCTTTAGGAAAATTATCTGCCATGAATAGAGAAGGGTTACCTTGTCCCCCCTCTGGCATGACTTAATATCGGTTTCTAAAATTCATTGCAAATAATTGTGATTGATTCCGATCACCTCGATTATGTATTTATATCGGGACTTAGGTTTTTATAATTCTTCTTCTCCCTTGGATGGTCTCGATTGGGTAAGCCATAATATTTTCGAATAAGATGTGGAGAGTAGTAGATTATAATATTTTGGGAAAATTCCAAATAACGCCTTGAAATGTTCTCATTTTTCCAAATAAGGGTCGAAAGTGAACTTTGTTTTAAATAAGAGTCTGAACTAACCATAAAATCTTAAAAAGGAGCATGGCCTAAAGGTTATTTTCGTTATTTTGCCTTTTTTGATTTTCTTTGTTTTTTCTTTTTCTTATTTTTTTGTTAAATTTTAAAATTGAAAGAAAAAAAAGGAACACACACATGGCCGTCGCCCCACCGACAGAGGGGGCAGCTCTCCCACCTCTGTGTGCATTTTTTTCATTCTGAAAAAAAAAATAGAAATATGAAAAGATAGAGATAAAATGGAAAAAAAATGAAAAAAGGGAAATGTCAAAAATGCACTTGAGATCAGGCCCTTGTTTAAGATTTCATAGCCACTTCAGGCTCTAATTTGAAACGAGATTCACTTGAAGCTTTTATATGAGATTAAAGGCACTAGGAGCTTCTTTGAAATAAGATTTGCCTTATGTCTTTATTTGAGAAAATAAAGGCATTTCAAGTCTTTATTTAGATATTTCCTTAACTTCATTTATAAATCGTATTCTAATAGACCTAGCTATCCATCACGTATTATTGTTAAATTGTACAAGCCCAACATCTAAAGTCCAATCACATCATTTCCGGATCGAGATGTGCAAAGCCCAATAGGAAATCATAGACTCCAATGCAAAGAAACGAAAGGGTCTTTGATAATAACCCTTTCTCACTACAGCTATTCGCAAGGGCGAACAGGACAATATTTTTTCTCTAAAAATCAACTTTTGAAAAGAGTAAATTTTTTATACATTATAAATTATCATGTATATATAAAAATATCAGCAATAAATTTATTCTTATATTAGGAATTCATTATTAGGATTTTTCTTTTTCTTTTGTTTTTGGCTAGTTAGGTATGTTAATTTTGGGGTGGCTGGATATATGACCTAAACATATATATTTTTGATAAATTTACATTTTGAATCTTAATTTATTAAAAATGCTTAAAATTGATCTCGTGCGTATTTCAGAATGGTATGTTGAGATACTAGACTCACGTGTCGCTGGCATGTCTAGAGTGTTGACCACGTGTCGATCACATGTTAGAGAGTGCCAGAGTGTCGGAGAATGTCGGACACAACGACACGAAAGCCCCTAGAGAATGTCGTTGCTTCCTAGCCACGTAATTGCTATTAATCAACAAATCCTATCTACAAGAAGCAATATCACGGAAAATCCAAATTCATAACTACCATTATCCGAGTCAAAGTTGATCTTATCAAAAAGAACATCAGATCCTCCCCACTTTTCCTCATCATAAAATCACGCCTTTCTATTCTATCATCCGGAGCACACTTACCTCGATTCAACAGTCTATCGGAACTCGCAAAATGAACCCTGTTTTCCTCCTCTTCTCACTCATTTGCCTTCCCTTACTCTCGTCGTGCGCGGAACACCAGGTTCTAAAATCTTCGGTTTTGGACTTCATTGCATCGCTTTCTCATGAAAGATTAGCATCCACAGTAGTGTTTTATAAGTTCGAGCATTCGCATGATTGATGTTGCTAGGTACACATAGTGCATTTCGGAGAGCACGATGGAAGCAAAGCGAAGCAGGAAATAGAGGACTACCACCTCTCGCATCTAGCATCGGTCAAAGGGATTGAGGTTGAAGAGGCCAGATCTTCTCTTCTCTACAGTTATAAGAACAGCATCAATGCCTTCGCAGCTGTCCTCACTCCAGATGAAGCCCCCAAGTTTTCAGGTACTCGAAGAAACAAAAAAAACAATTAAGGGTTTTCCTCAGAAGTCTGTTTTTTATTAGTAAATTTGATTGATGGAGTCGATCGAAGCAATATGAATTCATATGTGCCTGATATATTCTTTTTTTCCCGTGGAACAGAAATGGACGGAGTGGTATCGGTGATCCGAAGCGAGCCGGGAAAGTATTCTTTGCAAACTACAAGGTCATGGAAGTTCGTGGGCTTAGAAGAAGTGAGGCAGCCATGGAACTTCTGGGACCGTGATAGACTGGAACAAGGCCTGTGGGAGAAAGCCGAATATGGAAGAGGAGTGGTTGTTGGCCTTTTGGACAGTGGTAAGCCTCCACAGACATAGGGACGAATTCAAGGTGATCTCGAAGCATCACGTGTCTGTCTTTCTCATGCATCATGGAACGTCGAATCGAATTTCTTCACTTTCTTGCAAAGAAAATGTATGTTATTTCTCGAAAGTGACTAAAAACCATTAGCAATTCTAATACATTTCTGTATGTGAACGATGCATCAGATGCAAAATGAGTCTTGATGGGTGATTTTTATTTCCCCTTATCATCAGGTGTATGGCCAGAGTCGAAGAGTTTCAGTGACATTGAAATGGGCGCCATCCCAAAATCTTGGAAAGGAGTATGTCAAACCGGACAAGAGTTTGATTCATGCCACTGCAACAGGTAATCATCTTGAATAAGGTTAATGTGAAATTTTAAGGCTTCAACCAGTGTATAAAAAGAGAGAGTTTCATTTAAAATAATTCATTCGACTTAAAAAACTAGTTTTATTTCTGACCACACGATCTCTCAATTAATGAGTTCTTTATGCAAAATGTGAATTTATTATTGAGATTGTACCATTATCATAAAAGCATTTCCCAAGTTTCAGACCAAATTTTGTAATGGAAGTATTGTAGTGTATGCGACTATATGTCCTTTGTAAGAACTGTTTGCCACATGTATATTTTAGGGAATTGCTTCCCTAACAGAATTGTTATGGACTGTATAATCTCAACCTCCGATAATAGATTCACATAACATTACCGTATGTTTTATATAAATTACTCATTAACTAAGAGATCGTGTGGTCAAAAATAACCGACAGTAGCAGCTTCCTATATTTATAATCCTGCCCAAACGACAAAAGACAAAAACGTTTTAAGATGGGAGAACAATTGCGCATGAGTCCACAGCTTATGATGAACTCCCATGTTGCAGAAAGCTTATTGGAGCTAGATTCTACCTCAAAGGCTATGAGCAATACTATGGGCCTCTCAACACCACCATAGATTACCGGTCGCCTCGCGACGTGGATGGGCACGGGACCCACACAGCCTCCACGGTCGGAGGCCAGAAGGTTCCGGGTGCCTCGGCCTTCGGCGGGCTTGCATGGGGCACCGCCATAGGCGGTGCGCCGCTCGCCCACCTGGCCATGTACAAGGTGTGTTGGGCGATACCCGACGTGACCAAGCAAATGGAAAACACTTGCTTCGAGGAGGACATATTGGCCGCTCTAGACGATGCCATCGGCGATGGGGTCGGCGTACTGAGCCTCTCCCTAGGCATCAATAAGCCTCTCCCTTACTCTGAGGACTCTCTAGCCCTCGGCACATTCCAGGCGATGAGAAGTGGCATCGTGACAGTGTGCGCCGCAGGGAACTCTGGCCCCATCAGGTCGACTCTATCAAACACGGCTCCATGGGTCATGACGGTCGCCGCCAGCAGCATTGACCGAGCTTTCGTCGGGCCTCTAATGCTGGGAAATGGGATGCTGATCGAGGTAAAAGGAAAAAGTAAACATAACAATCAATTTCTGACCTCATCTTTGATAGTTGTTTGATGGGAACTCAACTTGTTTTGCTGCAATTCCATTTCTACAGGGACGATCAGTCACTCCATACAGTTCGAACAAGTTCTATCCACTAGCTTATGCTGGAGATGTGACTGCCCCAGATGTCCCCGGGAACATTGGAGAGTGAGTAACTATTCACATCCCTTGCAAATATAGTGGCTTTCTCTGTGTAACTTACATCTAGATCACTTAGCTTTTTCTTTCTTTTTTTTCCACATGTTTCAAGTCTATGCCTCCCCAATTCCCTTTCTCCTGAGAAAGTACAAGGGAAGATAGTGATGTGCGCTTTAGGAGGCAATGGAACGTCATTTGACAAAGGGTTGGAAGTGAGGAGAGCCGGCGGCGTCGGCCTAATCATCATTGACACCGTGATGATAGAGCCCGACGCTCCGACCCCCGTCAACTGTCTTCCGACAACCAAAGTGGCTTTCGATATTGGCATCCCAATTCTCAACTACATCAGATCTGCTGAGAATCCGGAGGCGAGGATAGCACCGGCAGAGACAGTGATCGGCACAACACCAGCCCCAGTTATGGCATCGTTCTCAAGCAGAGGCCCGAACATCGTGGACCCTAATATTCTAAAGGTAAGATTTTCAAGCCTCGACTCGCTTTCGATGAAATCAGGATCCTTGACGGAACGGAATAGCTGAGTTCTTGATTTTCCACCAACTTCTGCTTTTTTCTTTCCCGGCCTTCCCCTCCCCCTTCTCAGCCTGACATCACGGCCCCGGGATTGAATATACTGGCGGCATGGAGCGAGGGTGATTCAGTGTCGATGTCAGAGATCGACCCACGAACCGTGGAGTATAACTTGGACTCGGGAACTTCTATGGCGGCCCCTCATGTGGCTGCTGCAGCTGTTCTTCTCAAAGCTGTTCACCCCAAATGGAGCAGCGCTGCCATAAGATCTGCCCTAATGACCACAGGTTTCTAGTTGAAATCCCAAACTGATCACTTCTTTTGTTATTAGCTTTCATCTGACTGTTTGGAGTTTCAAATTTCAGCCACTCAGGTCAACACCAGGAACATGCCGATAACAGAGGTTACTGGAAATGCTGCAAACTCCTTCGCATATGGATCGGGGCATTTGGTGCCGCAGAGAGCGGCGGACCCCGGCCTTGTCTACGACGCAGCATTCTCGGACTATCAAGACTATCTCTGTGGCCTCAGCGTACCGGTGAATAACTACAGCTGCCTGAGAACGAAGACCGTCTCAAGCGATCTGAACTACCCGTCTCTTCAAATCTCAAGACTTACTGGCGCTGTCACCGTGAAGAGAACCGTCACGAATGTCGGGCCAAACCACGAGGCAGTTTATATCTCGGATGTGCAAGAGCCGAGGGGAGCTTCCATCAAGATCGAGCCAATGGAGCTGTCCTTTGATCGTATCGGCCAGAAGCGAAGCTTCACGATCACGGTCACAGCAGATTATCATATGAAGAGTGAACTGGACGGTGAGTATGGATTAGGATGGTATTCCTGGACCGATGGGGTTCATAATGTCAATAGTCCCGTAGCAGTCTCTTTAGGATAGATTTTCTTTTTGCTCGCTGAGTTCGCATTGATATTCAAAGAGAGATTCATCAACTAAGGCTTTGCTTATTTCGCAAAAAATAAGTAATTTGAAAAATATTTTCTTAAAAATTGATTGTTTTTATCGTTTGAAATAATTAGCCAATGTAAAATATTTTCATTTTTGTTTTATCATTTTTTCTCAAATCAAACTGAGCATGAAAAAAAGTTGGATCCTTTGGATTCTTCTTTTGACTTTTCTCCTTGATTGCTTTTGAGATTGTATCGTAGGACAATTCCAAACGAGTCAGCGATTGACCAGGTATTGAAAGTTCAGTTCTTCTATTAAAAGGAATGATGACAGTATACTTTGCAAGCAACAAAAGATGTTAGTTTAATAAGATCGACATAACAAACATGTTATCCTCTAAATCTTTGATGCATTCTAGCTTCAATTCTAAAACTTCCTCATTCAGCTGCTGTCTAAGTCATTGTCCAAATTATTGTAGATCTTCAGAATTTTTCTCTCTCCATAAGCATTTATCACTTTTTTTCCTGGCGTCGTGCTAATTCCAGCCCAATTTTAGCTCCATGAACATGTCATGACCCTCCAGAAGTGAACCAATAAGATAAAGCTAATGAATTACTAAGCAAGAACAAGCTCTTGCAAGATGACAACTGTGCTTAGCACACGCACTCTTAAGCTTTATAAATCGCAAATTGAATTCGAAGTTCAATTATGAAATTCTAATCATTTTGGAGCCGCCACTAATTTGCTATGTGTAAATTGGGAATCCAAGTAGAAAGTGAGAGTATATCTTACTCCTGCAAACTAGAAATTTTGAACAAGAGAATTTAGTTATGAGTTAATATAACACTCGTTCGGTACCTTTCTCTTTATGAAACATTTTGCAGGGAATCTTTGTCAATCTTATTTCTTAAGCTACTATTTAATAATATTTACTATATATTTTAAATTTTTTTTATAATTCTTTTTGTCCAGTAGGAGCTAGGACATAACTCCCACAAGCTTGGAATTGTCATACCGCAATGATGGAACACACGATTCTTCACTCATCAAAAGATAGGAAGAAGGGATTTTGAGAACTATCGAATGCAAACTTTCAAAGAATTTCTAGACAGTTGTGGAATGCTAGATCTCGAAAGTAAAGGTTGTGCATTTACGCGGTCAAATAACAAATAAGATGGGCATCTTGTTAAGAAAAGACTGGACGGGGCTGTTTGTAACTTAGAGTGGAGACTCGCTTTTCCTCTCCAAAGCATTTTCTCTACCTGCAATAGGCTTAAACCACGGGAAAATAATCAAAAAAGTCCTAAACATATTGCACTTTTGCCGATTTAGTCCTAAACCTTTCAATTTTGCCTATTCAGTCCTAAACCTTTTCATATTTTACCGATTCAGTCCTAAACCTTTCGATTTTGCCAATTCAGACCTAAACCTTTTCATATTTTGCCGATTTAGTCCTAAACCTTTCGATTTTGCCGATTTAGTCCTAAATCTTTTCATATTTTTTCGATTCAGTCCTAAAATTTTTATTTTTTAAAAAATATATTGGAAATAAATCTGAAAATTATAAAAATTATAAGAAAATTATAAAAATATAATAAAAAAATTTTAAAAATTTAAAAAAAATTTAAAAATTTAAAAAAAATAAAAAAAAATTAAAAAAAATTATTTAAAAAATTTAAAAATTTAAAATTTAAAAAAATTTAAAAAAAATTAAAAAAATTTTAAAAAATTAAAAAAAATTTAAAAAATTAAAAAAAATTTAAAATATTAAAAAAAATTAAAAAAATTAGTGAGCCATCATCGCCGCTGCCCCACCATCGCCGGCTCGCTCGTTTTTTTTCAGCTTTATTTCCAAAATATTTTTAAAAAAATTTAAAAGTTTAGGACTGAGTCGAAAAAATATGAAAAGATTTAGGACTAACTCACCGTTGCCGCTCATCTGTTTTTTTTTATTTAGCTTTTTTTCAAAATATTTTTAAAAATTTATAAATTTTATGACTGAATTGGCAAAACATGAAAAGATTTAGGACTAACTCACCATTGCTAGCCGGTGAGGGGCCTAAACTTTTTAATTTTTTAAAATATTTTGGAAAAAAAAAGCTGAAAAAAAGAGAAAAAAAACCGACGATTTAGTCCTAAATTTTTTAAATTTTTTTAAAATATTTTGAAAATAAAGCTGAAAAAAATGGGCGAGCCGGCGATGGTGGGGCAGCAGCGGCGAGGGCTCACTCATTTTTTAATTTTTTTTATAATTTTTTAAATTTTTTGAATTTTGAATTTTTTTTTAATTTTTTAATTTTAAAAAATTATAAAATTTTTATTTTTTTAATTTTTTTTAATTTTTTTTAATTTTTTAAATATATTTTTATAATTTTCTTATAATTTTTTTAATTTTCGGATTTATTTCCAAGATATTTTTTAAAAAATAAAAAGTTTAGGACTGAATCGAAAAAATATGAAAAGAATTAGGACTAAATCGGCAAAATCGAAAGGTTTAGGACTAAATCGACAAAATATGAAAAGGTTTAGGAATGAATTGGCAAAATCGAAAGGTTTAGGACTGAATCGGCAAAATATGAAAAAGTTTAGGACTGAATCGGCAAAATTGAAAGGTTTAGGACTAAATCGGCAAAAGTGCAATAGGTTTAGGACTTTTTTGACAATTTTCCCCTTAAACCACAGCCCCATTGTTTTCTCCCTATCTGCTTACAGATTTAAAAGAAAAAAACCTTTCAAATTTGAGGCCTCTTGGATGGAGAGCAAAGAATGTGGGGGGTCTCATCAAGTAAACTTGGGAAAAGAAAAAGTGTTGGGCTAGTTCAAAATCTGAAAACTATCTCGGAAGTTCTAGAGAGTTGGAGTAAAAGGAGGCTTCCAAATAGTCAAAAGCTCATCCAAAAGCTAAAATGTGAATTGAAAGTTCTAACAAATGAGCAATGCCTTAATCAGAATACCAGCAAAAAGAAAGCTATTGTTGGTTGATCTTGGGCGTCTCTCATCTCAAAAGTTAACTCAAAAGCTGAGACTTTCCCTTATACTTATAAATCAATCACCAACCTTTTCCACAATTGATGTGGGGCAACACTAACAATCTTCTCCTCACACATCAGGCAAAAATCAGGTGAGTGCTGCTATTGGTAGAAGATGGTGGAGATGCGGAAGAGGTGGGAGGGATCAATGGTGGTGGTGGTGGAGGTTAATGGGCAAAGATGGAAGAGCATGGAGGTGAAAGGCTTGGGGAGTTCGGCAAGGGTGGCTCACATTTGGTGAGAACATGATTGAATCAATACCAATATTGTACTAAAATAGTACCAAGGTCCAACCCAAAAATTCCCTAAATTTTGAGGCTGAGCGGTGTTGGGCCAGTGCGGGCCTTTTTGACAGCCCTACTGTGAGGAACTAGAACCTCTCTTGAGATTTTAAAGGGATAAGAACCAACTTTATAAGGTTCCTGGACAGTTAGAGTAATTAAATATTAAATTATACCTTCATCCAACAACTTAAGCTTTTGGAACAGTAAGCAATGGTCCCACAAAATCTCACATGATATTAAAGCAAGCATTCCTGAGTTCAAATCTTTTCAGGTCCCTATTTGCCTTTCTAATGATAATTTTCAAGCGTTTGCCTCTCCAATGATAATTTTCATGCTTAGTATTAGGCAACAAGCCTATGCTAAGCGTGAAGGGGAGTGTTAGAGTAATTAAATATTAAATCACGCCTTCATTCAACAGTTTAAATTTTTGGAATAGTTGGCAGTGGTCCCATAAAATCTCACAAATATTTCCACTTGGAGATTGACATAATCAACACAAATTAGTTCTACAAATCAGTCTCAATTTCTAGCTCAAACTCCCCAAGAAGGTTGAAAAAAAGAGTGATTCGCTCTCCCTGACTGTGCCCATCTCAACCCCAAGCATCACTACATATAACATAAGCCAACACAATTACTAGAACCAAATTGTGATTGTGCAGGGCTATCTTCTTTAAAAATGGAATGCCTACTTTTTCGAATTGTGTGTACCTTCATGGGAAAGAGAATTTGCTGGATCCGAGAATAGAGGCTAAAAATCTGAATTTGCAAAAGATGAAAGGCTCCCACTAGATCAGTTATATCATCAGTATACACCCCGGAAGATATTTACAAAAATGGTTTCACCGTTACCACCGTCTTTCTTGCTTTTTGAAATGATTTATTCATCTTCCTCCAAAGTGTGCCTACTTACCCTAACTCGCTCCCCATTGAAATGTATGTACTTCCACTTACATTGGTATCTTTTGAGGAACACCTTCCGCTTTTCTTCTTGACCAAGTCGCCCAAAGGCGCGTGCTACTCTCCTGACAGTATCTTCATCTGGCCTCACACCCAACTCTTCCATGTCTGCAAAGACCTTAAACATTCCCCCAGAAAAATCAAAGTATTGACAATAATTCGAATGTAGCTAATGAAATCTTTCAATGTAGGGAAGAAAGTACAGAATCTAGAAACCTGTGTACTGTAGTCACAAAAAGCTGTTTGATGAAACTTAAGCAATGAAATCCATTTCTGCAAGTAGGAAACAGTACACACCTCTATTATTTTATCTTGCATGTCATGGTGATCGTAAAAAGAGATCATCCTAGAAAATAACCGCTTTGAGATTGAGCGCGTATGCGTGTGCAAGATCATGTTCCACAATGATTCAGCCTCATCAACCCTCCCATCCACATCAAATGCCAGTAGTAAGGTATCATATGTCGCCATTGTTGCTCCCTGACCTTTGCCCAGCATCCACTTTGCGACCTGAGTATCAATGACAATCAATTAACAGGTTTAGTTTGAAGCACATGAATAATTTTCTCCAGAAAAAAGGAGGAAATGTCACTATGTACGTACAAATTGCTCATAACAAAAGAAGCCCCAGCAAATTTTGGAAATACCTCAATAGCCTCAGATTACCCAAAAAAAAAAATGCAAACACTCGTGATTCATCTCCAATGGCAATTTGGTGCATTGCTTAGACTGATCCATGCACTGTACCAATTAATTCATGTCTATTCACCTATCGGCAGAAACTACAAAATAGTTGCACTTCATCGGGAACATAGACACAATGCAAACGACATTAGGATAAGGTAGACAGCAACTTTCAACAATATGACGCATATTCCCTCAGCATAACTTACAGAAGTTCTCTTTTCATAGCATCTTTGCTAGAATCCAGCATGTTCTATGACTTTATGCACAGATAACCTCCATGTCCTAATAAGAACACATCCATAACCTAAGGCTCTGTCATCATCTAGTTGTATATATCATTAAAATACTGTAGATGCTATGAATGCCAGCTTCTTTGTGCATGTGGAATCAATACAGACTAGTTGGGCTTTTTATTATGTTCCTAGAACCTATCTGGTTTCAAATATACTTTGTTTTGAATCATGGACTCCAAGTAATTGTGCTTCATACAGTGATTGGACCTGAAATGATGATAATAGCAACTCTGCCCATGAAATTTATTGAGTCCATCGCACTTCAGATGTGCATCATCATTAGTTAAGTTTCAATCCTTATCCTCAATGGCACACATTATGCCACCACATAACAGTAAAAGAAATTAGTAATCAAGAAAAGGATGCAATAAAGTGGAATAGCTATACCTGAATCACACGCAGCCATTGATTTCTACTTTTCAATATCCTCAAAGCCTTTGCTGTGGCAATCAAGGGAAACTCCACCTCCCAAGCTGTCCATTTATCCAATGCTCTATAAACAGCCTCTTTCTCGTGGGGAAGATCAGAAATCTGTTGCAACCAATGAAGAGACGCTTTACAATTATAAGGGAAAAGCTAATATTAACAATTAAATAGACTTAAATTTGCATAATAACCATAGAGCTATTTTTCAGAAGTGAAAACCATACAATTTGTCCTCCAAAGTTTTTAGAAAAGGAAGTCTTTATATATATATATATATAAAGAAGGGAAACTATGCTCTTACAATTCTCACAAGATTGAGAGCCTTTTGACCAGACCCAGCTGAATCCCTTCTCTGCCAAAGGTGGTGCTCCTTCTTTCCTTTCTTTTTATTTGACGCTATGCGTTTCCTGCAAAGCAAAATAAAGCGCAACAGCTAAATCAAAACGCAACAAAACAGCGAAGAAATGCTTTTCAATGAACTTTTTTCACTTCTAGATCCAGTATGGCTTATTTAAAATTAGTTAGACATAACAAGATAATTAAGGGAAGATCAAGCGATCAAGTTGGAGAAACGACTAACTTGGCAATGGCTTGAGAACTTGATAAAGACTCTCCATCTCTGTTGTGGTTTCCCTTGACATGGGAAAGACAGGCGCCCTACATATCACCAAAGAAATCTACTCAATACATTATAAACAAAAGAAAAACAAAGAAATTTAGTTGAGGATGAATTTCCTGAGACACATATAATTGATTTGTATCATCACCTTTCCATGGACAGCAAAAGCATCTGGGTTTTGAATTAAGGAGATTCTTGAACTTCTAAATCCATAGCGCAATGATAATACAACTCCAGCATTCTTGATCTGGCAGATCATGCAAAGAAAGAATCAGAAAAAGATATATATATATATATATATATATTATATATATATATATATATATATGCTATGATAAAGGTAGCTAATCAAGACAATTAGATACAAAATTTGAGGTGCTAAGACACTAACCTGACTTATGCCTGGATGGTAGAATTGGTGAGAAATTAAGTTCCAACAGTCCATGACCAATTGCCTTCCTTTTTCTTTCAGTCAAACCCAACCGAAAACACCAAATCAATCCATTACATTCTCTCTATTTTGTCCAGTCTACTAATCTCCCTCTCCCTTCTATCCCCATTCACATTTTAGATTATGTAGAAGTTCGGTGACTTCACTTGAAAAGACATACAGATACTTGAAGGCTGCAATTCAACAGCAGGAAAAGTGAACATCTGAATTATGAAGAATTAGGAAGTACACTAAATATAACATGGCCAATTCATCAAATGAGTTACATGTAAAATTCTGGCTGTTCTCATCCACCTGCTCAGGATAAAAGAAAGACATGAAACATCAATGAAGCTCCTCAAAGACATGCTTTATCATCTTATGAGGTTCATCAACTCATATTACATGCTCTATCATCTTATGAGGTTCATCAACTCATACTAAGGGAACGGAATAATTCAAATGCAGCAAGTGATTCAACTACTTCCAGTCAGATTGTTCAAAGGAAGATGAAACAACAAAAACAATTATCAATAACAAAACACAGTTGCGGTCTAACAAAGAGCACAAATTTCATAGTATTTTAATGAAATAAAAGCAAACAGGGGTTCTACCAAAAAAAAATATATATAAAGAGGGATGCCATATACAAGACAAATCCCAAATGACAGTCCAGGAATGAGTCGTTGGCATTAATTATGACATTATATTCATTACTAAATTCGTCATAAGTTTAAATAATTCAATTTGTTTAGATTTTTAGGTCATTAATCAATCACTCATAAAATTCAAATTCGTGCACAAACTTCAACTACACTCCCATTGTGCACTTACATTCCAACACTACGTTGCTTGGCTCACTCAATGTTTAATAAGAATGAACTAGCAATAGTATCCAATAAACAATAAACACTTTTATGCATGTGGGCGTCCTAAAAAAATGCAAAACCAGGGTATATAATTTTCCTGCTTATGTATTCGTTGAAACAAATTTTACAGGACTCTGTTTTCTGTGCCACATGTTCTCGCCCATTACATGCACTTGAGTCAGATATTAACACAACAGAACTTAATCGACCATGTCTTGAGCAATCTATCAAGCAGGCTGTGTGCATCCAGTCAATTCGATGCTCCGTGCCAACCAGTGCTCAAAGAAGCGCCAATAAGCACACGGTCGCTGCTCAAATCAAGAGAATACCGGAAGCTTGACGATTAGAATCAGTGGCGAGAGACCAAAACTGTTTGAAGAACCTAACACTCGGACAAATCTCATCTTTTTCTTCACCTGAGCATGAACTCCGCAAAAGTAGGAAGCGGACATGGAAGCGAAATTTCTGCGGGGATTGGTGAACAAGTAAAAAAGAAAAGGACAATGATTAGAAAAGAGAACGAGGAAACGAAGGTTACCATGTTAGAAGCTCGAGGCGACTGCGCAAGAGAGTCGAGAAGAGAGCAGATTCACTGACCAGTAACCCCCATGCATTGGTTCTCATATGTCCAGGAGGGGCGCCCCAGGAAATTATAAATACAAACGAGGGTACTTTTGTATTTTTCATATTTTTAAAGAGTTTCTCGAATTGGCTGGCCTAATTCTCTAAAAAAAAAAAACCATTGATATAAGGTCTAGTCCTAATTCATCCCCAAATCCGTTTTCTTTTTTCTTTTTTTTGGTCGCAGAAATCCCAAATTTGCTCCAAATCTTTCTCTCTTTTTTTTTTTTGTCTAAAAAGGTTACCAACTTTCAATTTATTCTCAAATCTACCCATAATCCAATCTCAACTGAACATGACATTCCCACTTTGATAACAAATTAACATTATTAGCAGGGTGACATAGAAAATTACTTTCAAAATGAAGATCATTCTAGGATATAAAAATTAGAAATGAGTAAATCAGATCAATTGAACTGAATCGGTAGTCCGATTCTCGTTTCTAGAGGGCGATGGTGATCCGATTCTTAATTCTTAAAATTGGAACCGGTAACCAAGCAATTCAGTTCCCGATTCCAAGGATATTGGACTAGACTGATCAATTTTTATTTATTTTTATTTTTTTTAACTTTTTTAAATGTAACCCTAAATCTTCTTTCTTCTCTTGGCCTCTCTCAGGCACACCTCGCCCTCTTTCCCTCTTTCACACCCCGCTCTCTGTCGTGATTCATAGCTCGGTGGCTCGAATCAGCAGCAGCTCGTCAGCGTCGTCTCACTATTGATTCCTTCTCGTTCGCCTTCACTTGTTCAATGCCCATAGCTCGTTCGTTCTTGGCCATTCCCATCACTGCACTGTGGGATTGAAACTCACCGGACGTTTCATCGTCGGTCGCGACACTTTTCAGGTACTCCACGCAGGGACCAATGGCTAAAACTCGGTCAACAGGAGCAAGAATTTAGGGGTCCATACTGCTGTCTTTCTTCTGTTCTAACAGGAACTAGCGGGTTTCGACCATGACTTATCGTGAAATGCTGAGCTTATCCATGATCTAGCACTGGGTTTCGGATAAATTAACGTAAAACATGGTCCACCGAGCTTTGGACCCAACTCAGGACTTGGCTTGGAACATGGGACAGGGTTTTGGAGAATCATGTCTCCACTCCCTGATGAAAAGTTAATTCAGGGAAAGTTACTGGTCAATGTAGTGTACAGCAGGAAGTGTTCGATTAGGCTCAGTATTCCGACCGTTCTGCTGTCGGGCTACTCTCAAATAGCTCAATGAGGGCACTGATACTAGGGTACTTCATGCATCTCCTCCAACCTTGTTTTAATTATTGACCTGATACAACAATGTTGGTGCAAACTAGCTCAATTTGCGCTACTCTAAAGCTTGGACATGGAAGGAATGTTGTAAAATTTAGTCATGCATGTTTTGATCTTGAATGTTGCAAGCTATAATCTTATTGTATTTAACAAGTTCCATTGGACCATTTGAGAACCAAACCAGACCGAGCAAACAAGTTCCTAATTTTTGGAATATGCAACTTCTTAGGACCTGTCCTAGAAGCAACAAAAGGGATGAATGGACAATCAAAATTAACAAGTTTGAGGAGTTGACCGGCAAAAATTACAATAGAACTCAAATGAAGAGTAATTGCTTCCCAAGGAAATAGGATTATGATGGGATCTAAAGAAGAAAATCATTGATGCAATCGATAAATTATGGGAGAGGAAAATTTAGGTATTTATCACTTCTTTTAATTTTTATTTAAAGTTAATATTTTGTGATACATCTCACTAAAATGTTCTACCATAACAAGCCAATTCTAAGCTTAGAGATTTTAGAATTAAATGGACATATCCAGATCTCGAAGTTTTGTTAGATAGAATGTTCAGAAATACAGTTGCTATTGAAAGTGTCACACAACACAGAGTCCTACACGAGGCTTATGTAATGATGAGGATATTGAGGCCATGCAACTTGATATCGATGATAATGCTAGATCTACTGATGATAATATAGAGTGTAATTTAGGTGAAAGGATTATTGAACCAATTGAAAGTAAGAGCCATAAAAGAGCGGTGCAGAGTTCAGCGAGGCAAGCTTGAGCAAAGAAAGAAAAGAAATTGACCGGAACTACAAACTAACCAACGCAAATTGATATAATTTGTTCGGCTATTAAAAGTAGAAGCATTGCAGCATCTCTCTCAAATGAGTTTGATCCTTATAATCATAATGACGTTAAGTGTCACCACATCTTTATAATCATAAACACTTCGTTTGGGTTTGTGGTGCAATTCCCACACTTGAGAAGTTTGATTTTGCCACCACCTGTTTTTAGTTGTCTGGAGTTCGCATTGATATGAAAATGTGAAATTTAAAAGATTAAAGTCATGGAAAAAAAGATTTCACCATTAATTTAATGAAGATGAATTTAATATTTCATTTTATTTTCTTTAGCTGTCCTACGCACGTAAAGTAATGAACATATGATGTTGCATAAACCAACTAAATGTATTGTGTACTTCAATATTATTAGTAATCGGGCTGCATCATGGGCCATTCACTGAAATTTCAATGTATCAAAAGGCCACAAGGCCCAAAAGCTGCACTAAGATGGGTCCAAACAGTAAAGTAGCCCCATTGAAAATCCCGCGTAAGCCCACGGAAGACTCTTACTATTGCAGGAACAAAAGATCCCTACAGCTTTTTTCTGATTTGCATACGGCCGCAGTTCGTCACATAGTAGTCTCGTCGGTGACCGGAGAGGCGTCACAGCAACCGGCCGCCTGGTGGGTGTCGGCGCCACAGCGACACGAAGAAGGCCTTATTGCAATGCATCGAGGTTACAATTAACGAGATCGCTTATCAATCATCTAATTTCTAGAAGAGCCAATGGACTTGGAGGTCAAGGCTCAAATGTTCAACCAATTAATTTATCAAAGGCAGGTCCTGCAAGATTATACGACGTAGTTGCAATTGTACCAGGAATCTAAACTCGACCCATGCAAAAATTTATTGTCGAAGTCTTGTAATTATATTATCTAGTAGTCCTAGAGAAATGGAAATGAATGACAGTGTTCTAATTCCTTCACATCTCAAGACAATTATCCCAAAAAAAAAAAATTATAAAATCGATTGTACGTCAACCATCTCAATCCTAAATTTTTTAATTTGGCCAACTTATTCCTAAACCTTTTGAGGGTATTCTAATGGAGTCTTTCTTGTTGAAGTTGGTGAATACTTCGGAGTCCCTTATTTCTCACATCGGGTATGCCCACGTAAGCTTAGGGAAATCAAAGTATGAACCGACGACATGAGACCCTTATGTGCGGAATGTGAGGGTTCAGGAGCAGAGCCCTCGACACGGGGGTCCCGCTGCCAGATCAACAGGCGGGGTTCTTGCTGCTCGGTCAACGAGCGTGGATTTCACTCCTCGGTGAGTGAATGATTACCCCGCTCGTCGGTGAGCATGCGGGGGCTCGGGGCCAATATTCCCAAAATAACATCGAGTTTAGGCTTTTGTTTAAGTAAGTTCGTTTGTTGTGGGATAAAAGGCTTTCGGATAGATTATGATTTTAGACTCATTATTTTTAAAGTCATATATATTGTACTCGTATGAGAAATCATTCTAACGAGCGGAAAAATATAATGAAATCCCTTTGCAGAACGTAGCTCTATTCTGAGGTAAACCTGAGTAATCTCATGTGTCATTATTTTTTTTTATCTTTTGTGTGACTGCTTGATATTTAATCTCGGATAAATTCCCATCATCTCCACCTAATTGTGACAGTCCAATCAATGCTGATCATCATATGTGCCACAGCCGGTGCTAATATGGACTATTTTTATAATCTTTTTGTTCTATATAAACTAACATAGCAACTCCTGTGTTCCACAAGTTAAAGTTAGCTTGTTGAATATGACTGCTGCGGATTTCATCTCGACGCTTGAGAGGTTGCTCAACGAAATTAGAGGACAAGGTCGGCTGCCACTTGTACAGTTGTACTTAGCAGCGCGGACTGTGGGAAACTCTTACCATCACGTCTCTCCCTCTCTCTATCCCTCAGTTGACCATCGTTGTATCTGCGTGCATGAAATGATCGCTCGTCATCTCCGTGACAGCAAAGTCGGCCCTATAAAACCCTAGTTTCAAAGAATAAAGCAAGCGATTCACAGGAAAACTAGTTGCATGAAAACTTCTTTTTTCTTCTTTTTTTTCTTTTTTTTTTTTTTGTTACGTGGTGAATAGAAAGTGGGCACACACGAAAATGCCACATTTGTCTTCTCCAATAGGAAAAGTGCCAAAGCTAGACAAATAATTTGAGAGCGACATCCCTTTCGCGCTTAGATTAAAGAACGTTAACCTAATTTTGGTCACATGCTACGTGGAATAAACGAATCTGAAGAGAACAGTTTGTTTACTGGTGGATTTTTGACCCATTGTCAGCTACAATTCATTTGAAAGGTGAATTGATTTTCCATTCGACCGCGTGGTTATCTGGTTATTCAAGATGCCCTCCCTTTCTTAAGTAGCCCCAAAAAACAAAATTGAGCTATTTGTCCAGACAGCCTACAAATATTTGAACGACTTCAAAGTGGACTTTGAATTACTCTGGATCACACTCATATATAGCTTGTAGTTCGATATTGCATGTCTTAACGGCGCGTCACTTACAATCTATCATATCGAGTAACGGGGATCTCCATATGTCAGAAGATTTCATAAACGCAATTTGAAATCTCATGAAAAACTAGACCGGCGATTGAGTAAACAGAAAATAAAATTTCCATTACCAACATAACAAAATCTTTAAAAGATATAAAGTACCCATGATACACTTTCGAAACGGCAATTTTGTGAGCAATTTTTTCTTTTTTGGCACCGGCCAGTTGCTTTTTTCCAATCCAAGGAACGAAACGGAATTAGGAAATACGAAATATGGTTGTCGAGGACGGAAACCCTAGCATCGTTGGCCGGACATTTCAATCTCTTGTTCCGGAAGGAACTTAACGTGCTTAATGCATGAAACTTCTCCTCTTAGCAATTCTCAACACCGTCTCATCTATCCTTGAATGCTTTACCAACCAAATTGGAATTTGACAAGTTCCCCCAAAGAATTAGCATTCGTCATGCCAATCCATTTGCATCCCAACAACCAATCAGTTGCTTTCAAGCTCATTAATAAATCTTACTTCACTCGAAGTCTTTGGATTTGATTGGTGTCGTGAACTACAACACATTCACACGCGCAAATCAGAGCAAAAACCAGTTGACTTTCGTCCCTACGCTTCTTCCCCATTCTCACATGTCACTCTCTCCTCGTCGTTTCCTCGTCAGATTGCAATTATTATAATGCAAAAACAGATGAAAGCGCACGCACTCCCTCCCAAAATAGAAGTTAACGAATGCAAATCTGACACTTTGAAACCCTAAACGTTAATATTACAACACGTAAGCCAGTGCGTGAGCTTGAGGCCATTCGGTCGGTCCCCTGTCGTACAGGCAGTGGACACGTGGCCGGTCGTCATTAGGTTGGAGGCCGTGTGCCAACAAGTGGCCTCGTGCGCTGGTCATTGATCTACGCTAGATGTGGGGCCCTCAGTCCATCGACCTTAAATAAACCTAAAAAGGGGGTCAATTACAAGATTAAGATATGAGTAATTAGACTTCAAATGTTTCGTAAACTTTTATTTCTTAAACAAAAAGTAAAATGGGTTTTTTGTATTGCATGTCCTTATTTTACCAATGTATGTATCCTGAAAATTATTGTGTAATCGGAATCAATTTATTTTTAATTCTATGAGTATTTGGAATGTATTCAAACGGCATGTTTGTTGGAAGAAGTTACCTTTCCTAGATTCCAAACAAACTCTCAACATGTTAAATCTTCCATTGCTAAGGATGTATTTGATTCAGTATTTTGAAAGTCCTTGAGAAAATTTTTAGGTGTATGGCATTCATTCCCAACTAGCTTTGAGGTAAAAGTTGGTTTTGGGAAGGCTGAAAACTCAATGTGGTAGGGAACAACATTGAACTTTCAATATTTTTGAAATATTGAATGCCCATTAGTGAAAATTAGTTAGTTGCATATTTTACCCTAAAAAATTTACTAAAAATTCAAATTTACCCTTTTAAAAAGTGAAACCCTAGTCTAGTGATCATCTTCTTCAGCGAGGGTGGTTGGCGAGAACTAATGAGGGGCCAACAAGGTTGTGCAACCAAGGCCATGGCCGCCTGAGGTAGCCCCATCGAGGTAATGGCTATTGACGCTAGATCTTGACTTGCTAGCAGCCTGAGCCCTTCCCTAAAGTTAACAAAGGGTTTGAGTTTTTTTAATCAAAAGAAACTCAGTGAATAAGAAATAATGCAGCCAAAACCCTTAGCAATATTTTTTTTTGGGCAAAACACTACTCAACCCAAAATTGTTTTTCAAAGGATATTTTACCAAATGCCATTTGCGTTTCTCAAAAGCCCATATGCTAAAGGTATTTGCATTTTCCTAAAGTCCATTTTCAAAGCCGAACCTAAGTCATTACAAAAAGCTAAAGGTGAGCAATCGGGTCGATTAAAGCTGTGAACCAAGAACCAAGCTGAACCAATGTTACCTGACTGGATCAAGGGCTGGTCCACACAAAGACCAATTTGGTTCTCAGGTAGAATCGATTTTGAACCAATTCAAAATCAAATTCTAAGTTTTTTTTTTGAAACACTTTCTCATTTCTCACTTTCTATTTGGTCTTCTGCATTTTTTTATTTCAATACAAAATAAATATGTTTGATTCATTAAAAAAGAAGAAGGAATGATACCAAAAAAAAAGGAGCTAGTTCTAGACTTTGGAACTAGCCGATTCATTTCTAGATTGGTTCTTGAGTGGTAGATTCGGTTCTCGATTCCAAAACCCGAAAACAAACTCCAACTGCGTGGGTATGTACTTTTTTTTTTTTTCTGAAATCTATCCATTTGAAACTGGTTATCCAAAGAATAGGGGTCTGAAACTGATTACCCATAGAATAGGGGTCCTATGATTGTGATGCCCAATTTTGTTCTCATTCATGACCGTCGACCCGCACGCTTAACATACTAAAACAAATATTAATGCGCGTGTAAGTTCAGCATGAACATGACAATCCCAAGCATCCAAATCTGGACATGAACAAACGTAATAATGAGCTGGCAATCATATAACCCGAAGCGTCCAAGAATCTTGTCGTCTCTGATTGACTTTTCCTCGCTATGCTTATCCACAATCTCATCATAACGGATGCTTCTAGTAACTATGATTTTTTTTTTGTTCTTTCAACGTTGTAAAATGACACGTGCCACATTATCAGATTAATCTTTTCATTAGATAAGATTGAACGACATATCATACCGGTTAGTTTACTCACCTTTGCTTAGATGAGTGGAGCAATCTTCCAAACCCCAGACAGGTGGAAACCCAGAAACATCCAGTATTTCTTTAATTCGCAGTTAACCCTCAATAAAATCCGGTAACTATTCAACCAATATATTACATACCCTTATAGCCATATATTTGATTCATTATTATTTAAGACGGGGAATTTTTGATGATTACAAGACAGTGTGCAAGACAAATTACATTATTGATGTACGAAATGACGCGGCAGATATTATAAATAGGATGTTAAACATGATTGATTGCTTTATTTAAGCGATTACTCAAAGTATCATATCACTTGATATATCAATTTTATAGGACAAAAAATAGAGAGAGTATTTTTCTACTATTATTTGCATACATATATTTTGCGATTTCTAAGTTAAAACTGAAAATCTCCCATGACCTACAATATCCCTTTTTTGGGGAGAAAATTCCAAATGACGACCTACAGTGCCTTTATTTCCTCTAATAAGGGTTTGAAGTAATTTTTTTTTCAATAAGGGCTTATAACATTATCATTTTCTTAAATAAGGACCTAAAATAAATCCTATTTTAAATAAGAGTTTAAAGTGACCATGAAATATCAGAAAAAGGCCTAGTCTCAAGGGCATTTTTGTCATTTTTCTTTTTTGATTTTTTTTTAAAGAATTAACAAGGAAAAAAAAAAATACACAGCCGAGCAGGAAGACTGCCCCTCCCGCTTGTGGCCGCTCCCCATCGCTGGTGCCATCAACCCCGCTGACGAGTGAAATGGGCGAGGGTTGTCAACCGTCACCCAGGCCCGAGCAGGGGTCGCCGACCCCGTGGGCCCAACCCTCTCGACCTTGTTGGTCGATCGTCCAGCTTCGTCCACCTTGCAATGGGTGAAGTTCTCTGAACCAGGTAAGCTGAAGTACCCTAGTCGCCGTCGTTGTTTGGACTGAACTCGTCCGATCTATATTTGCTCCTGCGTTATTTCTGGTCTAGTGTGGCCTGTGGCGGGACGTTGGGTAGACGCCGATGGCTGGCCGGCAGCGGTTTGCAGAGACAGGAGCGATCGCAGCTTCCAGGTCGGTCTAGTGTCCCAAGCTCCTGGTGAAGCTTAGACGGAAGGAACGTCAGGGAAAGAAGGTCCGAAGGAGATGGAGACCAAAGAGAGTCCTGGTCGTCTAAGACTGAGGGGGCTCATTCGTTTCTGAGCATAGAAAAGCAGAGAGCGAAGGGATCGCCTCCTACACACCCACGCTCGATCGGTCGTGTCCACAGTCGCTGTCCAACGACTCCCGGCCTATCGTCCTTCTCCACCTAGCTTGACTATCAACGGCGGCGAATCGACATGACGATCCCATGTCAGGTTGATTCGTTGCGAATGCCCGCGTCCGTTAGGTGTGGTTCGGCGCTGGAAGGGATGGACTATGACAGCGCCGTCCATCTAGTTTAATCCGATGGTCTGCTCTACAGTGGTCGGCATCGACTTAGCGACGCTCGGCATCTGCCACAACGGGTGGTGCCAGTAATAGCGGTGCGATGCCCGACTGAGATAGAGATTGGGCCAGTCCGAGGAGGCTGGGCGTCCATGGTTCTTGCGTCCAGGTGGCTGGGCAGCAAAATCTGCAAAGGCCAGTGTCAAAGTGTCTCTGTTAGTCCGAAGAACGTGATGGCACGGCAGCGTCGCAAGCAGAAGACGAACTAGTGGCGAGACAAGCAAGACTTGGTGGCGTCGGATGAAGACTGGTGTCATTGAGTGTTGTTGAGGACACGTGCTTGAAGAAGGTGATGAACAGGCCATTCTTTTTGCTTGTTGCGGCTTGGTCTGATTGCGATTTAGTCCTAGGTTACTCTAGGCCTGCGACGAAGATGATGAACAGCTTCTTTTTTTTTTTTTTTTGAATTTTAAAAAATAGAAAAATTTAATAAAATTTAAAAAAAAAGTCAAAAAAGGAGGGATAATGATGAAAATACCTTTAGGGCATCTTTTTGAAACTTCGTAATAAAATAAAGTTCATTTCAACGTTTTATTTAAAAAAATAAAAGTACTTCGAGTTTTTATTTAAAATTTACCTTTTTTTTTGTTTTTTTTTTCTTTTTTCTCGTCAAGGACACGCAATACCTTCAACTGTACCGTTTACGCACTTATATGACATACAATTAAGAAAATCCCTCCCTCGTATAACAGTTGTTCAGATAGGGTTTTCAGACAATATACAGTGAACCCACCATTATTGCAACAAGCTGTCTGTACTTGATTTTAGGGAAGTAAAACTAATTGCTCAAGAACCCACATTTCCACATTTGTGATTTTGAAGACAGAGTTCTCCATTCCATCGCAATGAATGCAATTCTGAAAAGAAACTGAGAAGACATCAAGAAGATGGAGATTGGGGGGGAAAAAAAGAAGGAAGGACATTTTCATTTTCTTGACATTTTCCTTCCCTTGTTTGTTGTCATTTTTTGTGTGTGCTCGGGAAACAATAATCAAGTCTCCAAAAAAGACCTTCTCATGACTCCAAAAAGCCGGTCATTCTTAGAATTGAATTCCGCACTTCGCTCAAATATCTCCCCTTAAGCGTCCTCCCATGGCTGAAGCTCACCGAGGACGCCATCCTCGCGGCCACGCGCCGCCCGATGATCAAGTGCGGCGGCACTACCTCCCCTTCCTCATCCCCCTCCTCGAACGCGTAGTCGGATTCAGGGGACCGGATGAAAGTTCCCGGAATGTCGACCGGCGGCGAGTTCGTCATTTTCGTCTTCTTAGCCTTCTTCTTCTTAGATCTGCCACGCGCCCATGAGTTGTCGGGGATCGGCACCACTATCGTATGGCGGAGACTGTAGTAGTCCCGCTCGTCCTCGTCGCTGCTCCGATCTGGGGTTGATTGGTCTTGATCGGTGAAAACTACGTCGGATTCTTGAAACTCGAAATCCATGAAGATTGAGGAGCGAGAGATGGGACGTGTGCTGATATGAACAAGGTACAGAGGTAGAAGGTTTTTGAGAGGATATATTAATGGTGAATGGTGGGAATGGGAGGGATTTATAGATGGTGGTGGACGCGAGAGGGAGGGAGGTAAATGATTTTGGAGAATCTTAAACCGTAGTGAGTACACTTTGTGATTGCTTATGATGTTTGGTCAAATGTAAGATGGGGGATTGAGTGTGGTCTCATGCATCTTGTTCCTTTTTTCTTGGTTTCTCTTGAGTGCGGGGTTTTCTTTTCTTTGCCTTCCTTTCTCTCCCTAGGTCGGCTGCCTAAATAAAACAGCTCCCCCTGCCTTACGGCTCACGGCTCTTTTGGTTTTCTATCTTGTTTAGTTATTCAATTGACCTGGCAAAAATTCGATTTCCATATGATACATGATTTATCTGCTTTCTTTCTCACGCAACCTATCTTCATCGCCAGTTAATTGGATAGGTAGGATTCGAAGATTTGATCGGCTCGACGGTGGTAGATGTACACGTTTCGAGGATTAATTTGGATATGGCATTAATTGTGGGTTCTTGTGCTTCATGGTAATGAGTTGTGGAATATGAAATGCATCGCATGGTGTAAGTGCTAACAAATTCATTAGCTCTCATTATCATGTGTTTTTGCGTCGGACAAAAAAAGAAGCTATTACTTTCAGGATGTATCTTGGAGTTGTCTCATGGATGCACAAGCTCTAATAATAACTAGATACAACATGAAAATACGGTGCGGAATACGGATTCGCATTTTAAAAGGTTAGAGAAGATGTTACTGTGAAACTATAGTATTAACATTTGTATACTGTAAATGTTTCAGATCTTTCCGGTTCAATAAAGTCCAATTGGGTGAGACGCAAAATTTTTTCAAAAAATAAAAACAAAAAATAAATGTCAGTCCAAACACACATATGACCAAATTTAAATTTGAAATATTTATAAATTTCCGTCAAACGCTAATTGAGAAAAATTTCCACAATCAATTATATTCATATGAGTCGTATTAGTTTGTTAGCATATAACGATGTACTTCCATGTACACACATCTAATTACCTCATAATTAACAAGAAATTGAGAGCATGAGAAAATTACGTCTACGTTACAGATTCTGATTTGATTATCCAATGATTAATGTGTAAGCAAAAAATACTTTTTGTTAGAGTAAAATCCTAAATAGAAACTGTGTTTTATACGTACAAGTATGAGAACTTTTTTTTTAATCAAATAAAAAAATGCATAATTAAATGGAATAGTAGGGTGTATTTGTATTATGAAAAACTTAAGATTTAGAAAATATTTTGCAAAAAATAAATGGTGTTATCACTTAAAAAAGATGAAAAATATGAAAAATATGCTTATTACTTACAATAAAAATAATTTTTTGGCTAATTTTTCTAAGCAATATGATCGATTATTTTTTAAAAGTATTTTTTCAATTCCTGATTTTTTTTCGTAAATCTTATTTTTATAATTTGAAAGAACCAGGGCCATTTCGTTTACGTGTTGACTTCTAGACGAAGGTCTCTTGATTTGACGATTGAATACGCCCATTCCGATTACACATGCTACGCTATAGCCTAAAGTATGGTCTACGAGATTGGCATGAGAAAACTGACTATAAATGGAAAAAAAAAAATGTTATTATGGACACAAGATCAAATGTTATACCATGTGTTTGAGGGACTCCTTTTAAAAATTTTTATTATATTCTTAATTACTTGTCTTATAAACATTATGTCTATGGACGGATGCGTAAATTAAAATTATTTTACTTTAGCTTTCGCGTTTTCCATACGACATCCCGAGCAGTTTCTATTCTACGGCCGCCTAATCATGCCCTTTTCATAAATACAATTTATTTATGTTGACTAATTTCTTTTCATTGATTAATCATACAAATATTTGGCGACAAACTTGATTTTTCAAATGTCAATTTCTTGCACATATATCAACTTTCGCGAATTTGACATTATATTGAGCATCTGCCATCACACGTAAACTTGAATTTCACAATAAACCGGATCAACCTCTAATTTGGTGGTTGATAAATAATTAAGTGGATAATTATAACCCACAAATTAGGGATGGAAAATACTGCTTGTGAACAATTTTCTTTGCACCGAGCTCTAAATTTTTTCTTAATTTAACTGCGAATTTGGGTTCGTTCATCGGATGCATTCCTAGATTTTCATAATATCATTTATGAAATTACTAGTCTAACAGTCTGACGGTGTTATCAGTTATTTTTTACTACATGATCTCCTAATTAATGAATGCTTGATGCAAAATACACCGTGATAATATGTTGATCAATATTCCTGACAGTACTATCAGGAAAGTATTTCTCTATCACTAAATTATCCTTTCCCTCCCTAATAAGATTTTTCCATCACCATCTGTCCAAGCTAGTTGCCTAGACAGTTCCCTTTCTTATGCCTCACGACAAAACTTCTTTTCGGGTTTGTTTTACCCTTCTTCGATCAATGGCTTGACTCCGAGTTCGAGCACCGTAGTTGCTGTCGCGTCTATCTGAGAGGATTCAAGTCGTTTTCCCTTCTCCAAAAGCAAGAATTTGGCTCTTATAGTGCAATCTTGATTGCATTATTATTCCCAGAAGATGCTGCGTATCACATAATTCAATCTTATCACTTTATCATTATACAACGGTATATGGTCTGCAAAGTGATTGCAATCAACCGTTACCTCTTCAGAACGAAGTGTACGCTAAAGGGTCAGTCGAATAGCCACTAATAATTTAATAGAATTCAATTCGAGAGGGAAATCCACATTGACAAATACAATTTGAATCACTTTGTTCCTTGGTAAAAGCGCAAATGATAACCATTCAATTTTTCTATTATTGAAAATAGTTTTGGCACTGAAAATCTTTTGGTAAAATAATTTCATTTTCATATTTTTGAAATCAAATTTTTAGTCCAGAAATACGTTTGGAATATAAACGAGAAGTAAAATTTTTATACTTTTCTATTTTTGAAATAGAAATAGAAATAAAAAAAATTCTTCTCATCACACACTCTTTCTCTCTTATGTGTGGTCTCCCTTGCGTTCTTGTCTCCCGCATCCCTCTCACAGGCAACGTCTGCAAATCTCCAAATGCCAAAATGGCTATCAAACATAGAAATTTTATGATATTATTAATCAAATTTCTATTTTGGGAACAGAAATTTTGTGCTATTATGTTTTGTCGGAAATGAGTGACGAAAAGATCTTTCATTGACAAGCGTCGAGCTTTCAGATTTATTATTTTAAATGGGCTCTTGTAGCAATTTTCGACAGGAAGTAAATAAATGGCAAAAAATAAACAGGACCATAAAGTAGATGCTCAATAAGATAAATTTCAAAGCAAATAAAAAATTCTTATCATCATACTCCTTCTCTCGTATGTGCGGTCTCTCTTGCATTCCTGTCTCTCGTGTTGCTCTCTCTCATATCCCTATCACCACCAATGTTTGCCAATCACCAACTTCCAAAACGACCGTCAAACATAAAAATTTTATGATGTTGTTAAATGAATTTTGAAAATAGATATTTTGTATCGTTGTCAAAGATCTTGCTCTGTTCAAAAACTTGTCTAGGAAATAAAAATGAAAATATTTATTTCTACCAAGAACTAAGGCATGAAGTCCAGATCATGGTAATTGTAACTATGCTTTGGAGAGAATTTCACTATTTTATTATTGTTATTCTAGGAACTAGGAGTTTATGGCATGTTTGGTAATGTTTTTGCTCCGCCATTTCTATTCCCTGAAATAAAAAAGGATTAGAAACATGTTTGGTGATGCAAATAATTCTAATTCTGATTCTAATTTTACGCTCGAAAATAGTTTTGGACCAAAATAAGAAAAAAAAAAAAGATTGTCTCTAAAAAAATAAAGAACATTTTTGAGAATCACTAAAAAAAAATTTCAATTCTTTTAAAAAGATTAAGTCCACGTGAACTTCAGTACTTAAAAAAAAAATTAGATTTGACAATTTACTAACTACTACTTTTTTTAAATACCATTTTTTTAAAATTAAATTGAAAAATAAGCTCGAAAGTCCCTGTCGTGAACTTCTATGATCCCACCGTTATTTTCGGCCAAGCAAGCTTGAAAGTCTCCTAAAGCGATAAGGTTGTCCATCTCCTTTTCAAGGAAGCAAACCGACAAATTCAAGCTCAGAGGAAAGTGAGGCTTCGAAGAAAGAGAAACTCACGGAGGGTATGGAGGATGGTATCCATTTTATTTCGCATTATTTTTCATCGCGAAGCAAGTTTCCTAATCAATAAATAAATTTCGGCTCACAATTGTTGCATTTCAAATTAAATCAATCGACATATCATTCATTTTAACCCCATTTCATATCGAACCGCATTATTTATGAAAATCTTTTCGAAAGATCACCCATTCTAATAATACTCACACATGAGCATGCTCACAAATATACTATTAAGGGTAATTTTCTTTTTCCGAAAAAATAAAATAAAATCAAATAAAATCAGTGTCTGACTCGGTTTTTTTTTTTTTGTTGAGTCTTTGATTTTCTTGGGGGGTTTTTAGCAAAACAAAGACTTTTTACCTTTCTTTTTTATTGGTGAAAACTCCCGTTCCAAGTCCATTTTCAAGAAGTCACGGAGCAAAGGCCACTATTCGCCGAATATTTCAATCAATCAGTGCCAGGACACGTAGAGGCTAACACGCCACAAATTGTTCAATTGCGGATGAGAACAAAGTCTGCATCATATTTTATCTATATAGATACCATTTTCTCTCAGAAAAAATGAAGAGTGTGAAAAAAAAACAAAAGACATTTAAGTTTCGTTTGTTTCGCGAAAAATAACTAATTTTGAAAATATGTGATAGTCATTTTTATCTAGATTTTTTTCGTGAACGCAGAAAAAAATTGTACATTCATTTTTATAAGAGATACCGACGATCATTTTTTGAAAAATATTTTTCAAATCATGTATTTTTTAGCGAAACCAACATAGGCTTATGGCATCATTTGTTGCCCCCCCCTTCATACACACAAAAATTTTTAGTTTATCATGCCCTCGATTATCCCCCCCCCCCTTCTCTTAATTGCAGGGGCGAGTCTAAGTTGCATAGAGTTTCGACGAATGATAGAAATTAATAGGAGAAAACAAAATTGTGTGGATTATTCGACGCTCTAACTTAAAATCATGTGATTTTACGTGGACGGTGGACGATGGACACCATTAGCGCTGATTTTGTATAAATGGACTTAAAAAATTTATTCATACTGATTTTGCTTTGACCAAAGTAAAGAACCGTTTTAATATTAGGAATAGGTATGCTAGTCAACATTATGCACCTGCATTGCTGGAAATTTACCTCGGCTGATGAGATTAAGGGAATGTAAAGAAAAACCACAGGACTAAGTCCACGTTAATCAAGTTGATTAAGGAGATCATGAGGTGTTAAATTCGATTAGGCAGAGGGACTATTATTTCCGGCTTTGCAAAGAAGATCCTTGCTCCCGCAGCCTGTGTTGCGGAAACCCTAGCCGTGCGGGAAGGGATGGAGTTCTTGTTGAAACTACAGAGGGGAGAAGAATCTGGTGGAAGGCATGGTTTAGATATCCTTGCTCCAAAGGCTTAGATAGAGACAGATTGTCTATCTGTCGTTAGGTGGTTCCAGAAAGTTGGACGAAAGCTCATGGATGATGAGCCCAATTACAATGGACTGCCGGGCCTTGATGGGCCAACTCAAACATGTCTATTTGGCCCACTATCCCCGATCCGCAAACCAAGCAGCCGACTGGGTGGTCAAAGCACAACGCACTGACTCACTCAACCTGAATTGGCTAATAAAGTCCCCTCAAATCCTTTGGACTTTGTTATATTTGGATTGTAGAGACTCAAATGTTATCCTTTATGATTATGAATGAAAGTAGTATGGTTTTTTTGGTCCAAAATATATGTATGTATCCTCCTTAACTTACGTTAATAACAATGATCTCTTCTGGTCTAAACACATATTTACATATATGATTTTTACATCATCCCCAGGAAAAAAAAAAGCTAATATGCAAACTTTAACTTGGTTTAGATTTTTCGAGTCTGTTTTTCAAATTTAAAAGTGGAGAACAATGATTGATCAGGCACCCACCCATCAAGTGGTCGCGTGGTAAGGAGTAAACTCTTGGGACCCCGCTGAGTAGTACTCGCGGTCCTGGGATCGAAACTTACTCACCCACATTCACTGGTGTCTTACCCGGAGTACTGTGGTGGTGGGGTCCTGCGGTGCCTTCCCGGAGATTAGTCGGTCGCCGTCGGTTTCAGCGTCAGCTCGCCGGCACGGCTGGACACCCCAATTATAAAAAAAAAAAACAATAATTGATCAGGCCCTGTTTGTTTATTTTTTAATGGAGGAAATTTCTCCCACGAGACTTTTAATTATCGGTCACGAGTTTCTGTATCAACGGGAAAATACTCGAAAATTTTTAAATTGATTATATGGCGGCTAATTGAATCTTGAGCTTTTCAATTTAGTCCATTTAATATTAAATCTTTTGAGAATTTGCTAATTTAATCATTCCCTCTACTTTGGCGTATAAAATGGGGTGATGGCAGAGAGATTAGAAGTGATGGTAGTGCTAATACTACCAGTAGCAATAAAATAAATAGCCAATAGCAGGAGAAAGTGCTAGCCATCTATGACGTGACCCTCGCCCAGTGTCGGCATTGATGAGACCTCGACAACCCCTGCTACCCTTTCGGGAAGAAGATCAATGAGAATTAAAATAAGAAAAAAAGAAAAAAAAATTGAAAATTTTAAATAATTCTAAAATTCTAAAAAAATAAAAATAAAAATTGTCCAAGTCAAGGCCACATATGCCACATAGGATGACTGATATTTACATCATCCATTTTCGATGGAAGACATCAGCTTCATGCAAATTAGGGCTTTGTTTGGCAATGTACAATGCAACAAAAGAAAGACAAACCATTTAGTTTTCGATGTTGAGCATTCCAACTCAAATCCGAACAATCAAACTTAGCAATAAAGGATGTGATAATATTGGATAGTTTATGGCTTGTTTGGTAACGTTTCTGTTCCTCTGATTCTATTTTTCTAAACAAAAACGAATCAGAAACATGTTTGATAACGCAAATAATTTTGATTCGGATTTTACTCCCGAAAATAGTTTTGGACCAAAAATAAGAAACAAAAAAAGTTGATTCTAAAAAAAAAAGAACTTGTTTGAGAAGAACAAAAAAAAAGTCTCAGTTCTTTTAAAAAAATTAAGTCCACGTGAACTTCTGAACTTTTAAAAAAATTAATAATTCAAAAAATGTAAAAAATTAAAGGAAATTAAAAAACTGTAATATTTTAAAATTAAAAATTATAAAATTAAAAATTCATTTTAAATATTTAAAAAAGATGAAATATTTTAAAAAAATTCTCTCCACTTGGTTGTTTTTGGGAATAAAAATTTTATGCAGTTACCAAACGGGTTCTGATTCTCTAAAAATCATATAGGAAACAGAATCAGAAAATATGATTATAATTAAAATCAATTTTTTGGATCATAATCGTTGCCAAACAGCCCTTAGTCTTTTTTTTACTTTATTTTCTTCTTTCCTAGATCTGAGGAATTTTATTACGATGTCATAAAAAAAAATTCCCCTTGCTTTCACCTCGTGCAATTTCACCGCTTTTTTCCTACCTACATTATTCAGATTTGTAAATGTAAATACATATCTACTAAACTTTTAGATTAACTTTTTTTGTTTGAATTTCCAAGCTATAAACTTAAACTTCTTAGCTTTTTTATTTTTTATTTTGAAAAATAACCAACGCAAACTATTGTCTCCTTAGCGCATGCAATAAACTAGAAAAATATTATGTCATCGGACGGCCGGCATCCACGTTAGTGTCATTCAGCTAAAATTGCTTAGATAGACTAAACCAACACAATTGCAAAAGGTTTATGATTGAATCGTAAAAAGAAAAAATGAGTTCAAGATTGAATTGGCACAATTGCAATAAGTTTACGGCTTTTTCGATAATTTTTCCCAAAAATGGGTGATTTTCTCAAACACAATCGAGGTCATTTTCTCGACTCAGTTTTCTTTCTTGGGGCCTTGATTTTCTTGTGGGGGTAAAAGCAAAACGAAGACTTCTTCTCTTTCCTTTTTATTGAAGAAATCATGGAGCACAAGGCGACCGTTCGCCGAATCTTTCAATCATATACCGGGATGCATAGAGGCTAACACACCAGCAATTGTTCAACTGTCGTAAGAGGACAAAGTCTGCATCAAATTTTGTCGATATAAATATCATTTTTCTCTCGTTTGAGCATGCAGAAAAAAAAAACAAAAGAAAAAAGAGAGAAAGTGCGAGAAAAAAGACGCTTAGAAATCGGATTTGCAGTCATGTACGTCAAGTACCCCAATTAGCACAAATTCTCCTCTTGACATCTCCCTCTCTCCCCAATTTTGGTTTATCATGCCCACGTGGACTTGTTTTTTATTCCTATTTTTACAAGGGCGGATCTAGCTTGCACCAACTCATTTATAGAATTTCGACGACACATAGAAATTAAAGGAAAGAGCAAAAAAGTTTTGTGTGCATTATTTGACGCTGAAACTTAGGCTTCCCAAGTTCCATTCATGGAAATAAATGAGTGAAAGAAAATAATTGTCGTCAATGGAAAAAACACATTCAAAAGTAGGGAAAGTGATTTCCTCATTTTCCATATAAGCCAATCTCTCTCTTCTCTCTTTTCTCTGTTTATCGACATGCTTCGAATTTTTTAATGTTCTTTTTAATTTTTAATTTAAATGATTTTTATTTATAATTTTAATATTCTTTTCTTTTTTTCTTTTTTGTTTCTTCCTCCACTAGTCATCAAGCCTTTGGGATAGCTAGTAGCGTGGCGACAGATGTGGCTCAACCGATCTTGAAGAGCTCAAGGTCGCTCAAGGCTTGTGGCCGTAGCTGATCGATTGGCAGATGAAGGAAAAAAAAAGAGAAATAAGAAAAATAAGAAAAAATTCGATATAAAAAAGAAAAGAAAAAACTGAAAAAACTGAAAAAGATAAAAAGAAAAGAAAGGAAAAGACAAAATAAAAATAAAAAATTATTAAAAAGAGTGAATGGAAGAAAGTCAAATTCCATTTTCCACATCAAGCGACGACAAATATTCTTTAATTTATTTTCAAGTGTTAATCACATATTAAAAAATTTGTCATTTTCTTAAAAAAGTAACGTCTTGAAAAGTATTTTCTAGAGCATCACATTTTTGAGGATAAGAACGGAGTCATATCATCTTTATGTCGTGTGTATGACGATTACGACCCTTTTTTTTTTATCGGTGAAGATTACGACTTTTTTTTTTTTTAAGTGAAGATTACGACTTTGCGAGCCTGAAACTTGGCGTGTAACTGGATTGCTATCCGAACACGAAAAGAAACGTGTAACTGTAGCTTGGAGCCAATTGGGTTGGTCTCGTACTCCCATAATGCTTTAAACGCACTGTGAAACATGAGTTGCTGGTATAATATAACTCTAGTGGGTCAAGACTTAGGAGAGAAGGGATTGGGTTTACTAAGGAGGGAAAAACATGGGGAATGTCAAAAGTTGTGTACGGTGTGGCGCCAATTTTAGTGCCAAAAGTTTCTTTCGAATCACTTAAATATTAATTTTTTTTTAAAGAAAGAATCACTTAAGTGTCAATTCTAATTTGATTGGCTGAAAATTCGACGTGGCATTTTTTTATTAATATTTGGCTTGCTGGGGTCTAGTAAAAGAAAAAGATAAAATTTGAAAAACTTAATAAAAAGTACATGCTTAATCAGATTAAATAATAAAAAAGCTCAAATCTAAAAAAGTATAATTTTTTTTAATTTTTTTAAATATTTAAAATTAGATTTAAAAATTTTCTAAAAAAGTAATTTTAAAAAAAATACAATTCTGATTTAAATTAAATTTAAAAATAGGTTTAAATATTTAATACAAAAAAGATATTAAATAAACCGTACAAAAAGGGGGCTGGGGAAGAGCCAGGCCACGAGAATTTTTTTTTCAATTTTTCATCTTTTTTTTGAATTTTTAAAATTTTTAATTCCCCCTTTTATTTTTTTAAAATTTTATTTTTGACAAATTTTTAAATCTAATCTTAATTTATTTAAATTCTTTTAAAGTTGAGAAATCCACATGGACTTAATTTTTATTAAAAATAATTTCACTTTACATTACCAATTTAATTATAAACGCCATGTGTTAATTTTGGCTATATCTCACCGGAAGTACTTAATTGACCATTTTTTTTTAATAAATTTGGCACTTAAGTGATTCGGTGGAAATTTTTAAAACTAAAGCGAGCGCCGTATATAACTTTTGGTACTTTTATTGTTCTTCTCCCATTATTAAGTATTTTGTGATCCAGCTTAGGCAAAATTAGAAGGAAGTGGGACTTGTGGATGTCAAAGGGGGATGAGGAGGAAACCATTAAAGATGCTGACCATTTCCACGGGCAGTGTAGATAGCCAGTGTCCGGACGATAGGTGGGTCACGACTCCCCACGGGGAGAGAGCTTTATTTTAACACTTAAATCTTCAATTACATCCAGGGATGGTTATCAAGTCAATATTTGACGCGACCATCATTTCAGAACCGCCATCGACGGTCGGCAGCTGCGTAGAATTTTGAGTCGTAACGTAGCTACTGAAGTCGTAATGTAAATGACAGACTCGTGAGAAATTGTGATGTTAGTAGAAGTGAAAAGGTTCATGAACGAGAGGACCACGTTACTGTTCCAAAGTCCCTGTCGTGAGCTCCTCCTGTTTTCGGCCAAGGGAGCCCACGAGTCTCCTTAGCCGATAAGGCTCTCCATCTCCTTTTGTCAGGAGGCAAACGGACAAATTCTAGCTCTTGGGGAAAGTTAGTCTTGAAAGAGAGAGTCCCGTGGCGAGAACGACGGATGATGAAATCCATTCATTCCCAGATACTTTAGATGGAAAAACACGTTTCACGAATCGACAAGCAAATTTCCACCCGCGACAAATCTCACTAATTTCATGGGTTAAGAAATCGAGTCTTAAATTTAAGGAAAGAACTATAAAAAAAAAAAATTCTAAACATGTTGCATTTGTACCAATTTTGTCCTAAATATTTCAATTGTACCAATTTAGTTTTAAATCTTTTCACATTAATAATACCAATTAAGTATATCCAACCAATTTTAGCTGAAAATTGTTAATATGACGATAGCCGTCCTATGTAGTACAGTTGACGTTATGGTGGAAATGTCTTTTATAAATCATTTATTTATTTATTTCCCATTATTTCTTTTTTCTTTAGCTTTTTTGTTTGTAGGTGGCCGATTGGGCGGGGAGCATCGACAAGGCCCCCCTCGCCCAGGCCAAGACAACCTTGCTTGGACGAGGGCGAGACTCCGTGAGCCAACTTGGGTGAGGGTTGGCAACGCGTTACTAAACCTCACCCAAGCAAGGCTGCTTGGCTTGGGCGAGGGGCGCCTCGCCAGCACTTGCCCTTGCCTAGGCAAGCCTCGCCAGCACTTGCCCTTGCCTAGGCAAGGCTAGCCTCGCTGGCCACCATCAAATAGAAAAAAAGGAAGAAAAAAGAAAAAAGAAATATATAAAAGAAGATATTTATAAATGTACACGTCAGTGCTGGTCGAAGTTGCAAATGATCAGACCTCATGTATTTTTGTTCCCAAACAGATTCCACGGGAAAAGCTCCTTCAGCTTTTACCAGATACATGGGTGACCAACTATGAAAAGATTCATCACCAGCCCTCACCCATTCAATCCTCAGATCCGGTTTACACCAGAAAGAAAGAAGGGGAAGTCTCAATTACTTTCCCAAAAGAAAACCCGGAACCCGAACCTCTTCGTCTCCCGACCCTTACACCCCGACTTCCCACTATTCTGTGCTTCACACCATGTCCTACTGAAGCAGATACACCTGAAGACCCAGATCCAAAGGGTAATGTACAATCCTTTGATGCCCAAGGTCGTCCGATCTATGCTTTCAAAGATGCATCAGGACATTGTTATTGGGATCCTTTCTGTTCATGTGATTCATGCACAAAACCTCCAGATCCACCGAATCGTAGACGCTGTAAAGACCCACTTTACCAAAGGTTCCAAGATGGTGACAGCACCATAGGACCTCTCGGAGAAGATGGAGGAAGATACCAGTACATGGTGAAATATGATAAACCAGTCACTTCACCTTTCTACAAACCCATCCTTAAATGGATACAGAAACACCCAGACAGCCCCGAAGCCAAACTCCGGTTACCTAAACCACCTGTCCAAAACCCTCCTACAGAGTCCATCCGGATGTTCAATCCTAAGGACTTCCCACCTCTCCCTACCATCCGGCAGCCCCAACCTCAAGTCTTTCCACCTCCTGAACCTTTCAATGATTTGGAAGGAAAGTTCCATCATACTCCCAAAATCCCGATGAAGGATGTGGTCCTTCCCTCTGGACAAAAAGCCGGAACCGATCCAGTTGAGACCACCTTGAACTGGCAAACTGAAAATGCCTTGGCCCAGAATGTGGTCCTCAACGAGGTGCGCACAGATGTCGGTCTGATAAAAAAGATGATTGAAAGTTTTCAGAACCGATTGTTACTCCTGGAACAAGGAAGGGTACCGCACCATTATCTGGAAGATCAGACTCCAGAGATTATTAAACTCCGGAATCAAATCCGGATGCTTCAACAGCAACTTGATGCTGGAGGAAGACCACAACCATCAGCACCACCTCTCGAGACAAGGACTGAAGCAAATCTGTTTAGTCCTACCTTTCCTTACAGAAGCGTGATGACGCCTCAGACTCTTCCTCAGCTCACTCCTAGTGAATTGCAACTGTTCCCTCCCTCGAATTCCCTTCGGTTGAAACGATTCAGGGAAGAACAACTCAAACAAGAAGCTGAGAAAAACAAAGGGAAAGAAAAAGACGGCTCATCCCAAACCAACCCTGATGAAAAGCCATCGATCCAGATGATTTCAAATCCTATAGAAGGATTCTTCGCCAACAGGCAAAAGAAATGATTCCTTCTACAACCCAGATGGTATTCCAGGCATCCGCACTGGCAGATTCAGAATCCGATACCTCGGATTATGCCTCTAGTGAAGAGGAAGATTTTCCCAAATACTCACCAGCCATTTTTATGGCAGATCCGGTAGCAGACCCTGTTACAGATCCGGTCGATGATTCACCCCCAGTTGAAAACCCAAATCCTTCTAGTTACACCAGGTATTTTACCTTAGAGGATATACCAGTTTTCAAATGGCCTGACCGAATACAGGAGTTTCATTCGTGGCTTTTGGCCCGAGAACTCCAGGACCATGACACTTACGCTTCACTCCTTGATTTTACAACCCGTTTCACGGGATCTCTCAAGCGTTGGTGGTCCTTACTTGGGGAACAAGACCAAATCACTTTCCTCTCCTCTACCTTTGAAAACGCTCTTTCAATAATCCATACCTACTTTGCTGGACGAGTCCAGAACCTTACAGACTTAAAGAGGAAGGAGTATTTCGAACGCAGATGTTGCTCGTTGGAAAAACGAGATCTTGATAGACATTTCAAGATCATGATGAAACTGTTCTATGAAATTGGTGCAGACAACAATCTCAAGACAGTGTACATGGCATCCATCCCCAAAGAGCTGGCAGACACAGTTGAAAAATCACTGCATGCGGTTCAAAGATCAGTAACAGACTCCACCCTCGGAGAATTGCAGCAAGCTATTCATTTAGCTATTGAAGATCTTTGCCATAGACGAGAACTTTTCCGGAAATATATGGCCGAAAACAAGAAGATCTCTCAAGCCTGTGATCATTCCCATTGGAAGATCAAGTGTCCCCGAGACTGTGATGGAATCGACTGTACCATGTCTAAGAAAACTAGACATTTCAGGAAGGGCCGATATTCCCGAAGCCATCATGGGACAGAAAAGCCGAGGAAGAAGAAGAAGTGGAAATACCTACGAAGAAAATACCATAAGTCGGCCTCAAAGCAGACCAAATCAGACAAATGTTTTGTCTGTAACAAGAAAGGCCATTATGCAAAGAATTGTCCCAAAGCCCCGAAAGGACAACGAATGGTCAGACAGCTCGAGAAAGTTGCGGGACTTTCCCTTGAAGAGGATGATATTGAGTCACTCTTCTCATATGACGAAGAGCCTGAACCAGAAACTGTTTTTGCACTCCAAGCTGAACTCACAGATTCAGATACGGATACTTCTGATTCCGTATGTATGTTTTACCCCACATACAGAATCGAGGAACCATCAGACTCCTCCATAAACACACACCCATACATCCTTGTCCAAATCACCACCCCTGAAACACCTCAACCAATCTCCTTGGTAGCCCTTATTGATACAGGCGCTACGGTTTCTCCCCTTGACACCAAAATCCTTCCCCCATCGTGTTGGAAACCACATGTTACCAACTTTACTTCTGCTTCAGGAGATGTTTTTTCCTCCTACTACAAAAGCCGACCCATAACCATTGACATCATGCCAGGATGCCAAGTCACCACTCCAATACGGGGATGCAGCGCACCAGATCGAGATTTAATCCTTGGATGGGATATCCTTGCAAAATTCAAGGTTAGGATTCTTCCCCGAGGAATTAAATTCAAAACCCAGGTGAAAGAGTTCACTGACAAGCAAAGACTCTTTTCAATAATAGCCCCCCAGTTGCTCGACCCCATCATCCAAAATCTCAAAGAACTCTGTGCAGATGACCATGGTCATTTCATGACCAAACACTCCTCTCCACTCTGGAAAAACCCCGATTTCTTTGTACAGCTTCCTTTCAGAACAGACAAAGAAACAAATCCTACCAGAGCTACTCATTCGGGTATGAACCCTGAACAACTCCGCCTTGCAGAAGCTGAATGTGAAAATCTGCTAGAACAGGGCCTCATTGAACCAATTGATCCTTTGAAGTCTGAGTGGGCATGCGAAGCTTTTTATGTGAACAAAAAGGCTGAGCAACTTAGAGGAAAACTCCGATTGGTAGTCAACTATCAACCTCTAAATCCATTCCTCCGGGATGATAAGTTTCCTCTGCCACACAAGAACTCGTGGTTCACTAGTCTGGTGAACGCCCGCATCTATTCCAAGTTTGACCTCAAGTCTGGTTTCTGGCAACTTGGAATCCACCCTGAAGAAAGATACAAAACGGGATTCTGTATCCCAAATCATCATTACCAATGGACAGTCCTTCCTTTCGGACTAAAAACAGCACCCTCTGTTTTCCAGAAAGCCATGTGCAGAATTTTCCAGCCCATACTTCACCAAGCCCAAATCTATGTAGACGACATTCTACTCTACAGTTCAGATGAAAAATCACATTGTTCCCTCCTGGAATAATTCATCTCCTTGGTTCGTAAGTATGGCATCATGCTATCTGAAAAAAGATGACGATAGCCCAGAAAGAAATTGAGTTCTTAGGAATGCAATTGGATGAACGAGCATATTGTCCAAAACCACATATTGCAGAAGAACTCTTGCGATTCCCGAAGAAGCTTTCCAGGAAAGAGACGGAAGTCTTTCTAGGCATCGTAAACTATCTACGGGATTTTGTCCCTAAGATAGCAATCCACCTGAAACCTCTGCAGGTCATGCTAAAGAAAGAGCCTCCTCCTTGGGGCGAAAAGCAGACCAAGGCAGTTGAATACTTGAAGAAAAGACTCCAGAACCTGCCACCCTTAACCATCCCGTCTGATGGCACAAGAATCCTCCAAACAGATGCCAGTGATACTTATTGGGCAGCAATTCTCATCGAAGAAAAAAACGGAGTCAGAAACATATGTGGATACAAGAGCGGAAGCTTCACGGAAGCCCAGAAACATTACCATTCGACGTTCAAGGAAATCCTTGCCGTAAAAAATGGAATTAAAAAGTTCGAATTCCATCTTATCGGAGTCCATTTCACCATTGAGATGGATATGGCATCATTTCCAAATATGATCAGGTTTAAACAACGTCAGATTCCCCATCCTCAACTCCTCAGATGGGCAGAATGGTTCTCCAAATATTCCTTCGAGGTAATACACCTTAAAGGGAAAAACAACGTGCTAGCTGATTTCCTGTCACGACCAAGGAAAATGGAAGCTTCACGTATGTTTGTGAAGAGAAGATTCATCGGTCCTCACAGGTATGAAACCCAGAACATCCAAAGAACTTGGGTAATTTTCCAATACCCACCTGAAGTTCGAACCATCATCCAAGAAGGAAGATTTCAAGATCTTCATGGAATTCTCCAACAATACCACAGAGAAGTGGTAGATGGATACCAGGGACTTCTCCCTCAGATCGTCCCAGATTTTGAGACAATGTATCCTTTCATCAGACCTTTCCGATGGGACCCTCGTCTTCCATTCCCAGAAGATTTAAAATGGTTTTTCTGGTTGCTCATGCATTTCTATACTATAGCTTTTGAGTTCCCAACAGAACTGCTATATCAGACCATCCGAAGGTCCATGAGAAATGAATTTGGCCACCCGAGCATGAAAATGTTCACACAAATGTTATTATGGTTCCAGACTATCCAGTCATGGGATCGATTCATCACAACTCACAATCGGATAGGCAGACCAGAACCAGAAAGAAACACGATTGTGTTACTCCATCGACCATGGACTTTCATCTCATCAGCTGGATATGGTGAAGTCTCAGATGATCCCCCTCGCACAGGAATGTCTACATTCAGGCCACAGCAGAATCTCCAGACCTGCATTATTGCCAAAACATTGAGCTCCAAGATCGCGACAAACCATCATGAATATCGAGATCTGCAACACACTTTATGTCAGATGAACGGACAGATCCCTCCTCAGATATGGCCTATGGATCCGGCTATACCAGTACCTTGGGAACAACCCCCACCTGTTCCTCCGACAGACGCTCCCATGATAGACTCACAGGAGCCTTACGCATTGGACTCCCCATGGAACCAGTACGTCAATCCGACCCCACCAGATGTCGGAAGCAGCTCCTCAGCCCCTCCTCCTCTCACTGCAGAACAACAGTATTGGTGGGACATATACCAAAGCAACAGGGACGGAAATGAAAGCCACCAGACAGAAAAGACCCCGAGCCATGCCTCTGACATGGCTCCAGAGGACGATTAGATGTACTATAGTCCTCTTTATCCTTTATCGCTTTCCAATAATCGACGGTTACATCTGTCGCATGTGTGTCGGCTGATTCCTTCACCCTGTAGTGTCGGCAGCCTTGTTTGTCTTGTTATGAAACCTCCTCTATATAAGAAGGTGGTTGTGTTGTAAGAGGATCATCGAATTCTCTCCTGTGAAATACAAGATGTTTTCACTACCTCTCATGTTCTAATTTCTCCTTACCTTTCTACTATGGCCTCTTAGTTGGTAAAACATTATTGAGTTATGAGAAAACCCAATAACGGACCGCAGTCCCTGTATCGGTCAGGAGACTCAAAGAAGATAACAAATCAAAGCTTTCGAAAATAAGATCCCAAGTTTCTAGCACAAGTATGGTATCCCGACCAATAAACGCCCTCTAGCTATGGGGTCAAGGGATTCCCTGTTAGTGCTCAGAGACTCGAAATCAAATCTCTTTGGCTGAGAAATGGTATTCCTGAGTTCCCTTTCTCATACACAAGATCCGGGCAAGCCGGCGAGTGCAGAGGATACTACCAGGATGCTTCGAAGAGTGCTTATGACTCAATAATGTTTTACCAACTAAGAGGCCATAGTAGAAAGGCAAGGAGAAATTAGAACATGAGAGGTAGTGAAAACATCTTGTATTTCACAGGAGAGAATTCGATGATCCTCTTACAACACAACCACCTTCTTATATAGAGGAGGTTTCATAACAAGACAAACAAGGCTGCCGACACTACAGGGTGAAGGAATCAGCCGACACACATGCGACAGATGTAACCGTCGATTATTGGAAAGCGATAAAGGATAAAGAGGACTATAGTACATCTAATCGTCCTCTGGAGCCATGTCAGAGGCATGGCTCGGGGTCTTTTCTGTCTGGTGGCTTTCATTTCCGTCCCTGTTGCTTTGGTATATGTCCCACCAATACTGTTGTTCTGCAGTGAGAGGAGGAGGGGCTGAGGAGCTGCTTCCGACATCTGGTGGGGTCGGATTGACGTACTGGTTCCATGGGGAGTCCAATGCGTAAGGGTCCTGTGAGTCTATCATGGGAGCGTCTGTCGGAGGAACAGGTGGGGGTTGTTCCCAAGGTACTGGTATAGCCGGATCCATAGGCCATATCTGAGGAGGGATCTGTCCGTTCATCTGACATAAAGTGTGTTGCAGATCTCGATATTCATGATGGTTTGTCGCGATCTTGGAGCTCAATGTTTTGGCAATAATGCAGGTCTGGAGATTCTGCTGTGGCCTGAATGTAGACATTCCTGTGCGAGGGGGATCATCTGAGACTTCACCATATCCAGCTGATGAGATGAAAGTCCATGGTCGATGGAGTAACACAATCGTGTTTCTTTCTGGTTCTGGTCTGCCTATCCGATTGTGAGTTGTGATGAATCGATCCCATGACTGGATAGTCTGGAACCATAATAACATTTGTGTGAACATTTTCATGCTCGGGTGGCCAAATTCATTTCTCATGGACCTTCGGATGGTCTGATATAGCAGTTCTGTTGGGAACTCAAAAGCTATAGTATAGAAATGCATGAGCAACCAGAAAAACCATTTTAAATCTTCTGGGAATGGAAGACGAGGGTCCCATCGGAAAGGTCTGATGAAAGGATACCTTGTGTCAAAATCTGGGACGATCTGAGGGAGAAGTCCCTGGTATCCATCTACCACTTCTCTGTGGTATTGTTGGAGAATTCCATGAAGATCTTGAAATCTTCCTTCTTGGATGATGGTTCGAACTTCAGGTGGGTATTGGAAAATTACCCAAGTTCTTTGGATGTCCTGGGTTTCATACCTGTGAGGACCGATGAATCTTCTCTTCACAAACATACGTGAAGCTTCCATTTTCCTTGGTCGTGACAGGAAATCAGCTAGCACGTTGTTTTTCCCTTTAAGGTGTATTACCTCGAAGGAATATTTGGAGAACCATTCTGCCCATCTGAGGAGTTGAGGATGGGGAATCTGACGTTGTTTAAACCTGATCATATTTGGAAATGATGCCATATCCATCTCAATGGTGAAATGGACTCCGATAAGATGGAATTCGAACTTTTTAATTCCATTTTTTACGGCAAGGATTTCCTTGAACGTCGAATGGTAATGTTTCTGGGCTTCCGTGAAGCTTCCGCTCTTGTATCCACATATGTTTCTGACTCCGTTTTTTTCTTCGATGAGAATTGCTGCCCAATAAGTATCACTGGCATCTGTCTGGAGGATTCTTGTGCCATCAGACGGGATGGTTAAGGGTGGCAGGTTCTGGAGTCTTTTCTTCAAGTATTCAACTGCCTTGGTCTGCTTTTCGCCCCAAGGAGGAGGCTCTTTCTTTAGCATGACCTGCAGAGGTTTCAGGTGGATTGCTATCTTAGGGACAAAATCCCGTAGATAGTTTACGATGCCTAGAAAGACTTCCGTCTCTTTCCTGGAAAGCTTCTTCGGGAATCGCAAGAGTTCTTCTGCAATATGTGGTTTTGGACAATATGCTCGTTCATCCAATTGCATTCCTAAGAACTCAATTTCTTTCTGGGCTATCGTCATCTTTTTTTTAGATAGCATGATGCCATACTTACGAACCAAGGAGATGAATTGTTCCAGGAGGGAACAATGTGATTTTTCATCTGAACTGTAGAGTAGAATGTCGTCTACATAGATTTGGGCTTGGTGAAGTATGGGCTGGAAAATTCTGCACATGGCTTTCTGGAAAACAGAGGGTGCTGTTTTTAGTCCGAAAGGAAGGACTGTCCATTGGTAATGATGATTTGGGATACAGAATCCCGTTTTGTATCTTTCTTCAGGGTGGATTCCAAGTTGCCAGAAACCAGACTTGAGGTCAAACTTGGAATAGATGCGGGCGTTCACCAGACTAGTGAACCACGAGTTCTTGTGTGGCAGAGGAAACTTATCATCCCGGAGGAATGGATTTAGAGGTTGATAGTTGACTACCAATCGGAGTTTTCCTCTAAGTTGCTCAGCCTTTTTGTTCACATAAAAAGCTTCGCATGCCCACTCAGACTTCAAAGGATCAATTGGTTCAATGAGGCCCTGTTCTAGCAGATTTTCACATTCAGCTTCTGCAAGGCGGAGTTGTTCAGGGTTCATACCCGAATGAGTAGCTCTGGTAGGATTTGTTTCTTTGTCTGTTCTGAAAGGAAGCTGTACAAAGAAATCGGGGTTTTTCCAGAGTGGAGAGGAGTGTTTGGTCATGAAATGACCATGGTCATCTGCACAGAGTTCTTTGAGATTTTGGATGATGGGGTCGAGCAACTGGGGGGCTATTATTGAAAAGAGTCTTTGCTTGTCAGTGAACTCTTTCACCTGGGTTTTGAATTTAATTCCTCGGGGAAGAATCCTAACCTTGAGTTTTGCAAGGATATCCCATCCAAGGATTAAATCTCGATCTGGTGCGCTGCATCCCAGTATTGGAGTGGTGACTTGGCATCCTGGCATGATGTCAATGGTTATGGGTCGGCTTTTGTAGTAGGAGGAAAAAACATCTCCTGAAGCAGAAGTAAAGTTGGTAACATGTGGTTTCCAACACGATGGGGGAAGGATTTTGGTGTCAAGGAGAGAAACCGTAGCGCCTGTATCAATAAGGGCTACCAAGGAGATTGGTTGAGGTGTTTCAGGGGTGGTGATTTGGACAAGGATGTATGAGTGTGTGTTTATGGAGGAGTCTGATGGTTCCTCGATTCTGTATGTGGGGTAAAACATACATACGGAATCAGAAGTATCCGTATCTGAATCTGTGAGTTCAGCTTGGAGTGCAAAAACAGTTTCTGGTTCAGGCTCTTCGTCATATGAGAAGAGTGACTCAATATCATCCTCTTCAAGGGAAAGTCCCGCAACTTTCTCGAGCTGTCTGACCATTCGTTGTCCTTTCGGGGCTTTGGGACAATTCTTTGCATAATGGCCTTTCTTGTTACAGACAAAACATTTGTCTGATTTGGTCTGCTTTGAGGCCGACTTATGGTATTTTCTTCGTAGGTATTTCCACTTCTTCTTCTTCCTCGGCTTTTCTGTCCCATGATGGCTTCGGGAATATCGGCCCTTCCTGAAATGTCTAGTTTTCTTAGACATGGTACAGTCGATTCCATCACAGTCTCGGGGACACTTGATCTTCCAATGGGAATGATCACAGGCTTGAGAGATCTTCTTATTTTCGGCCATATATTTCCGGAAAAGTTCTCGTCTATGGCAAAGATCTTCAATAGCTAAATGAATAGCTTGCTGCAATTCTCCGAGGGTGGAGTCTGTTACTGATCTTTGAACCGCATGCAGTGATTTTTCAACTGTGTCTGCCAGCTCTTTGGGGATGGATGCCATGTACACTGTCTTGAGATTGTTGTCTGCACCAATTTCATAGAACAGTTTCATCATGATCTTGAAATGTCTATCAAGATCTCGTTTTTCCAACGAGCAACATCTGCGTTCGAAATACTCCTTCCTCTTTAAGTCTGTAAGGTTCTGGACTCGTCCAGCAAAGTAGGTATGGATTATTGAAAGAGCGTTTTCAAAGGTAGAGGAGAGGAAAGTGATTTGGTCTTGTTCCCCAAGTAAGGACCACCAACGCTTGAGAGATCCCGTGAAACGGGTTGTAAAATCAAGGAGTGAAGCGTAAGTGTCATGGTCCTGGAGTTCTCGGGCCAAAAGCCACGAATGAAACTCCTGTATTCGGTCATGCCATTTGAAAACTGGTATATCCTCTAAGGTAAAATACCTGGTGTAACTAGAAGGATTTGGGTTTTCAACTGGGGGTGAATCATCGACCGGATCTGTAACAGGGTCTGCTACCGGATCTGCCATAAAAATGGCTGGTGAGTATTTGGGAAAATCTTCCTCTTCACTAGAGGCATAATCCGAGGTATCGGATTCTGAATCTGCCAGTGCGGATGCCTGGAATACCATCTGGGTTGTAGAAGGAATCATTTCTTTTGCCTGTTGGCGAAGAAATCCTTCTATAGGATTTGAAATCATCTGGATCGATGACTTTTCATCAGGGTTGGTTTGGGATGAGCCGTCTTTTTCTTTCCCTTTGTTTTTCTCAGCTTCTTGTTTGAGTTGTTCTTCCCTGAATCGTTTCAACCGAAGGGAATTCGAGGGAGGGAACAGTTGCAATTCACTAGGAGTGAGCTGAGGAAGAGTCTGAGGCGTCATCACGCTTCTGTAAGGAAAGGTAGGACTAAACAGATTTGCTTCAGTCCTTGTCTCCAGAGGTGGTGCTGATGGTTGTGGTCTTCCTCCAGCATCAAGTTGCTGTTGAAGCATCCGGATTTGATTCCGGAGTTTAATAATCTCTGGAGTCTGATCTTCCAGATAATGGTGCGGTACCCTTCCTTGTTCCAGGAGTAACAATCGGTTCTGAAAACTTTCAATCATCTTTTTTATCAGACCGACATCTGTGCGCACCTCGTTGAGGACCACATTCTGGGCCAAGGCATTTTCAGTTTGCCAGTTCAAGGTGGTCTCAACTGGATCGGTTCCGGCTTTTTGTCCAGAGGGAAGGACCACATCCTTCATCGGGATTTTGGGAGTATGATGGAACTTTCCTTCCAAATCATTGAAAGGTTCAGGAGGTGGAAAGACTTGAGGTTGGGGCTGCCGGATGGTAGGGAGAGGTGGGAAGTCCTTAGGATTGAACATCCGGATGGACTCTGTAGGAGGGTTTTGGACAGGTGGTTTAGGTAACCGGAGTTTGGCTTCGGGGCTGTCTGGGTGTTTCTGTATCCATTTAAGGATGGGTTTGTAGAAAGGTGAAGTGACTAGTTTATCATATTTCACCATGTACTGGTATCTTCCTCCATCTTCTCCGAGAGGTCCTATGGTGCTGTCACCATCTTGGAACCTTTGGTAAAGTGGGTCTTTACAGCGTCTACGATTCGGTGGATCTGGAGGTTTTGTGCATGAATCACATGAACAGAAAGGATCCCAATAACAATGTCCTGATGCATCTTTGAAAGCATAGATCGGACGACCTTGGGCATCAAAGGATTGTACATTACCCTTTGGATCTGGGTCTTCAGGTGTATCTGCTTCAGTAGGACATGGTGTGAAGCACAGAATAGTGGGAAGTCGGGGTGTAAGGGTCGGGAGACGAAGAGGTTCGGGTTCCGGGTTTTCTTTTGGGAAAGTAATTGAGACTTCCCCTTCTTTCTTTCTGGTGTAAACCGGATCTGAGGATTGAATGGGTGAGGGCTGGTGATGAATCTTTTCATAGTTAGTCACCCATGTATCTGGTAAAAGCTGAAGGAGCTTTTCCCGTGGAATCTGTTTGGGAACAAAAATACACGAGGTCTGATCATTTGGAACATTTATGACCAGTGCATTCTCCGTACCTGGAAGGTTCAAATCAATGGCATGATTCTGGATGCGGTACACCATCTGATAGTGTAGAGTGGCGGCTATCGATCCGGGGGTCTGTTCAGCTCCAGTGATCTGGATCTGAATCTTTAATGCAGAGAGGAGACTAGGATCGGCCAGAGCCATGTTAAAGTTTGGAAAAAGTGTCACAAAGACTGTTCCAGCGTTCAAAGTGGTTTGAATGGTACCGATACAGGCATGTTGGTACTGCAGAAAACGAGTATCCAATAGGGCAACACGGGCAACCACTGGAAGGCCTTTTCTCCCATGAAAGGAGAGAGCAACCCTTATAGCTCCAAAATGGAGATGGGAGTACCCTTGTCGAATCCATTGGCCAGGGAATTCAGGGGCTATGGAAAGGGTTATGAACTATTCGTTCAATGAGGCCATGATTGGGTGCTGATCGAACTTTGACGACTGCACATATTCTTTTACAGCCCTTGGAGACGATCTGATGAGTTCTTTTATGCTGCGAATAGGAGAGAAGGAAGGTGGTTTAGCAAAGGTGGCATAAGGGTTCATGATGGGTAAATGGGTTTCTGAGATCTTGGCATCTTCTTGATAGGTAACCTCATAGAGGTAATCTATCTTGGAGGCTGAAGAATGCTTCAGATCAGGGGGAGGCGGGAAGGCTAGAGGGATGGTAGTATGTACTGGTTCAGAGGTAGTTTCGGTGGAATTCATGGTTGAAAGAAGCCTTCTACTTCTGGCTTAAGAAGGAAAAATATTATTGAGTTATGAGAAAAGGTTTAACACTAAATTAGTTCAATTGAAAGTTTAAGACTAAATTGGTACCAATGTGATAAATTTATAATTTTTTGGTATTTTTTTCCCTAAATTTAGGTAGACCGTTACAATAAGATTTTTTTTTTCACTTGATTTGAAAAGAATCGGATTAGTGTTGTACACTTAGGCCACGTTTGGTAATCAAGATAAAAGTCGGGATACGATAAGCTTTATCATATCCTGGGTTTAGTTACTGCCTAAACAATTGGGGCAAATCCATAAAAAGCTGGATCAGAGAATGCTTCTTAACCCCAAGATCTTCCCTTTAAGTTTCTAACCAAATATATAAATTGCATTCCAGCAGCAATGCTTCACAATGCATTTAAAGCAATCTCAGAATACGAGACTGAAATCCACTGGCTCCAAGCTGTAGCTTTTTCGTACTCCGACAGCAACCCAGTTCATGCCAAGCTTCAGGCTCATCAAGTCATAATCAAGGGTTGATTAAGCAACATGATTAGAGCCACAACATTCCACTTAATTAACGTCATTAAGCTGAACTGTTCGGTATCGAACCGGACGGTTTATCTTCCTTCCGTTGCACTGCACAGCGCGCAAACCGAATCTTTGTAGGTTTGAAAACCCTAATCCTTGTGAAGTTGATATCTTCCATCGTAGACCATTACACCAGCGGACGAGTTCTGTGCAAGTCATTGCGCCCAGAAAAGGCACGAACATTTTCAAAGTGAGGGGCGCCTCGGCAGATGCATTTAAGCTTCTGCTCTAAGTTACTACGTAGAAGCATGAACGGCCGCCGCCCATTGTTTGACTTCTTTGAAAAAAAAAGGGACAAAAATAATCATTGAGCGTTTAGCAGAATAGAACTATCGAAATATGCCCTAAATCTATTATAATTATGTTAATTCATTCGTAAACCTTTTTATTTTGCCAACTGAGTCCTAAAATTTTTGAATTTATACCAGTTCAATTCATCTGGCTAATTTTGGCTCATCGTCATTCTAGCAATTGGCAGGAGGAAGAAGAAGGAAGGGAAGGGGAAAAAAAAAGCTTCATGCCAGCTTCACCATCGTTTAAATTATAACCAAGAAAAAAAAATTATAACTGAATTGATACAACTGTTATAGATTTATGGCTTTTTTTTGCTAATGATTTTTCTTTTCAAAATTTTTTTATTTTTTTGGTTTAAGGTACAAAGGTACGTGGGGTTAATACGGAAATAATAAACTGTCACAAAACAAATTTCCTCCAATCAAAAATAAAGAAATTAGAATCAGATCGAGGTTGTTTTTGTTTCATGAAATTGAATGATTTGAGAAGTATTTTCCTAAAAATAGTTGCTCGTATCACTTGAAATAATTAGTTAATTTATCTCTAGACATTTTTGTAGATGGTGAATTTTTTTCTTTCACTTATTTTTATAAGAGATATAAGTGATTTATTTTTAGGACTATGTTTTCATAATCATTCCTTTTCTTTTTTTTGCGAAACAAATGCATCCCAAGAGATGAGATTGGTTTATTTTCTAGGTATTAGAGCACTAAACAAAGTTGACGAGGATGTTAAAGTAATCGAATTTAACACCTCACGATCACCTTAATCAACTTGATTGACTTCGACTTAGTCTTGTGGTCTTTTATTATTATTATTATTATTACATCTCTTGTCATCTCATCAACTGAAGTAAATTTCCAACAGGATAGGTGCATAATGTTGACTAGTACACCTATTCCTAATGCTAAAATGAATACTGTAAGTTCATTTATACAAAATCAGCCTAACTAATATTGGTATCCACCATTCACATAAAATCACAAGTTTTATTGTCAAATTATCCACTAATTTTTCTAAGATATGTGCACTAGAAATTCTAAAACTTGTCAGAAAAGTGCAATTAAGTCATAAAATTTTTAGAAAGTGCAATCAAGTCCTAAGAATTGTCAAATTGATGCAATCGAATCTTTCCATTAATTCCGTTCAATCCGGCTAACGGAAAAAACTAACGTGGCTTGTTATAATACTATATCTCTTTCTTAAGTGGTGCTGATGTGACCAAGATAAGAAAGATTAGTCCAAAACAGACATTTTGGTCCAAATTTGATTTTTAATCTATATTAATTAAATTATATCATAAGAATAAAATTAAAAAAATGAAGCAAAACCAATGAGGGCTTTGCAAAATCCTCATCATTGGAGCCAAGGATGCTAGGCCTCAATGAGTGGCTGGCGACCCTAGTCGATCACAGGTGAGGGCCTACAAGCTCTCCCCCAAATTGGGCTAAGGGTCGTCGCTACCTGGGAGGAGGGCTGCCGCTACCTAGGCGGTCCGATGGGGTTGTCCTCTTACTCTCGTATGGGGTCGCCAACCATTGGTCGGGCCCTGCATGAGCTCAGCCAACCAACGCCCCACCATTATCAGCCCTTCCAAAGATGGTTGGGGATGTGGAGGCGGCTCATTCGATTTTTTTAAAATTTAGTTTATTTTTAATGTAATTTAATTAGCATATATTGGAAACACAAATTTGGACCAAACAGCATCGTTTTGGATTGACCATTCCTGTTTTAGCCACGTCAAGTCACTTAGGATGAAGAAAGTAATAAAAAATTTCACGTCATCATTTATGTTAGTCGAATTGGATGGAATTAAATGGAGGACTCAATGGCACAAATTTAATGAGTTTTAGGATTTGATTGTATTTTTTAAAAAAATTTTAAAACTTAATTATACTTTAAGGGTAAGTTTAAGGGCTTTCAGATCGTATCCCTTTTCTTTTTAATTTCTACCGTGGGCATGATAAACTACTTTTTTTTTCGTGAGAAAGAGAAAAGAGCCAACACAATGATTACAGGTGCTAATTAGGGTACTTGACGTACATGACTGCAAATACTATTTCTAAGTGTCCCTTTCTCGCACTTTATTATTATTATTATTGTTTTTTTGCCCTTTTTCCACAGGCACGAATGAGACTTTGTTCTCATCCACAGTTGCACAATTTCTAGCGTGTTGGCATCTATCCACAGTGGAAAGATTCAGCAAATATTCGCCGTTGTTCCAGGATTTCTTGAAAATGGACAAATCAAAGCCTCAAGAAAGGAAAACCGAGTCAAGAAAACGACCTTGATTATATTTCTGCATGCCCGGAAATACCGATTGGGATAAAAGTTCACGACGGAGACCTTGGACACAGCAACGTGGTACTCAATCAGGAATGATTTCGGACACCAGTGACGTCACAACACACGTGTTTCACCGCTTTGACATCCGTTACGCTTTTTCCATAAATAAATTTCAATTTCAATTTAAACTTTTGCAAAATCAAAAAGTTTAGTATTGAATTGATAAAAAAAAATTAAAAAGGTTTATGATTGAATTAACAAAATTAAAAAGGTTTTTGACTAAATTGATAAAAATATGATAAGATTAGGTCTTTTTGATAATTTTTCCCTATGTAATGACCGGCATTGATGACAGTTTCGAAGTGATTATCGAGTTTTTATATATAGTTCCATAGAACTATGCTGTTCGTTTAAACTTAGATATTAAGAAAAAAAAATTTCTTTCGAGTTTGACACAATTATTGTTGTGACACTTGCAATCTCCATTGCCTATTGAGTGGTCAATATTAGGGATGAGCAAATCAGACTGACCATATCAGCATTGCCCAAGCTGAACCAGGATCGGTGGTTCGATTTTCAATTCTAGAGGGTTCGGTCTGGTTCCCGATTCCTAAAATAAAATCGATGACCGAGCAATCCGGTTCTTAGTTCTAGGAACATAAGTCCGGAGCGGTCAAAATTTTTTAAAAAATGACCCTAATGTTTTCTTGTTTATGGTTTGCTTCACTTCACAGCCCTCTTTTTAGTTGCACAGGCACATCTTGAAGACATGAGGGGGAGAAAAGGGAAAACTTGATGGATATACAGGACATCAAGAGTGAAACAATCATTTCAGTGATACCGTCAGAATAGCATCTCATATACGTTCGACAATATTCAAATCTACCCCCTACAAATTCAAACAGGTGAGGTTGCTAAATGCCCAATTCACAAACTATGCCAATCCTAACCAATGCGGGTCAACCAATAAAGGCAAGCAATGTCCAAGTCCATTACCCATTGCCACACAGAACAAACACCAAGGCAACAAACCAATATATGTCGCGTAATCAACAGAATGACATAAGGAAAGACAGATTACCAAAGGAGGACCACTCGTTGATGTACGAAATTATGGTGCAATTTTTTTTTTGTCATGTTACTGGTCCAATGGGCCAAACCAATTGGTCTGGTTCGGTTTGGTTCCTGATTCTAGCAAACTGGAAACCAAGACCACTTATCTAGCTCCCGGTTCCTGAGGAAAACAGGGCGGACCAGGAACTAATCACCTCTCGTTGACATCGCTATCGTGGATGCCATTGTTATCCATTCACACTGAAATCGATGGATCAAAATAATTCAACGAAAGAAAGTAAAATGTAGGGAAAAAAGTTTAAAAGGTGGTCAAATTGCACTAGGTGAAGAAAAGATCGGGGAAAAATTAATGATATTAAGTCTCAATTTGCCTTGGTGAAAATCCTACATTTTTTAAAAATAATTTTCAATATATCATTTTTTAGAAAAATGATTATATTTTTTTGATATATGATTGAGACCTGAAAATGAATTGAAAAATATTTATTTCATTTAATAAGAAAAATCTAATTTGATTTTTTATATCGTCATTTGACTAGAAATTGCTAACATGGACCTTGCCCATCTTGTGTGGTACAAATAGCTTTAACATGGATAAACTTTTTTAAGTATTTTTAAAAATTGAATTTTAATAATATTTTATCTTATTTTCTTTCTTTTTCTTTTGCATCCTTTCTCCACGATAACTGGCCAGTGATGGCCACAGGCAGGCTTGAACCTTGCTGACCTCAAGTGAGTCGACCCGTGTTTGTGGCTTGTGGCCAAAAAAGTAATGAAATGTAAAAAAAGGAAATTCAAAACTTAAAAATAAAATCTAGACTATACCCATTATAGCACATTTATCTTAAACTTTTTTCTATGACACCAAAAATCTCAAACTTTTAATTGTGCTGTACATCTACTCTTCGTCAAAGTTTCGTCAAAGAGCACTATTATAAATCTGCATATATGGATGCGAGAAGGCAAACAATGTTAAAATGGTGCCCATATGGCTTACGTAAAATAAAAATGACGTTATTTTGGTTAAAAACTCATTTGACGAAATCTTGATGGGTGAGGGTAAATATGTCGCATTGGCCGTAATTAACTGTTCAATTGTTAATCAAATCAAAATCTGTAGCGTAGACATAATTTTTCAAGGATATATCCCACATCTGCCATTAATAGAGATGAAGATAGGTTATGCACGAAAGAAAGAAAGTGATTTTTGGCCAGGTCAATTGAATAACGAAACAAGCTATAAAAACAAAAACTGCCGTGAGCCGCAAGAAAGGGGCAGCTGTTTCATTTAGGCAGAGTTAGAGAGAGAAAGGAAGGCAAAGAAAAGAAAACCCCGCACTCAAGAACTTGTGGAGAGAGAAACCAAGAAAAGGAAGAAGAAGAAGATACATGGGACCAAACTCAATCCCCCCCTTACATTTGACAAAACATCATTAACAATCTCAAAATGTACTCGCTACGGTTTAGATTCTCCAAATTCCTTCACCTCTCTCTCTGTCTCTCTCCTCCACTATCACCATCTATATAAATCCCTCCCATTCCCACCCTTCACCATTAATACATCCTCGCAAAGACCCCAGTTCTGTACCTCGTTCCTATCAGAACACTTGCCATCTCTCTTTCTTCAATCTTCATGGATTTCGAATTTCAAGAATCCGACGTAGTTTTCACTGATGAAGATCAAGCAACCCCTGATCGGAGCAGCGATGAAGACGAGCAGGAGTACTACAGTTTCTGCAATACGATGGTGGTGCCGATTCTCGACAACTCACGGGTGCGTGGCAAATCGAAAATGAAGAAGGCCGTGAAGAAGAGAACGATGAATTCGCCGCCAGTCGATATCCCGAAAAATTTCATCGTGTCCCCTGAATCCGACTACGCATTCGAGGAGGGGGACGACGAAGGGGAGGTCGTGCCGCCACACTTAATCATCGAGCGGCGCGTGGCCATGAGGATGGCGTCCTCGGTGTGCTTCAGCCATGGGAGGACGCTTAAGGGGAGATATTTGAGAGAAGTGCGGAATTCAATTCTTAGAATGACCGGCTTTTTGGAGTCATGAGAAGGTCTCTTTTGGAGACTTCAATAGTGTTACCCGAGCAGACACAAAATGTGGCAAAAAACATGGGAAGGAAAATGTCAAGAAAGTGAAAATGTCCATTCTTTTTTTCACCTGCATTTTCTTGATGTCTTCTCAATTTCTTTTCAGAATTTCATTCAAAGGGCAAATGTAGGTTCTTGTGCAATTTATTTTACTTCCTTCAACTTCATGTACAGGCAGCTTTTTGCATTAATGGTGGGTTTAATGTGTATTGTCTGAAAACCTACCTGAACATCTGTTATCTGGGGGAGGGATTTTCTTTATTTTATGTCATATGATTGTATATTGCAGGTCACGGGGGATTATTTAGTCCTCGTCTTAAATAAATATGAATTGAACCGACTTTAATTTTGAGGGTTTACCGAAAAAAAAGAAAACAAATAATGGATATTTCTGGGTTGCTGCCTGTCTGTGATTTTGAAGATTGCTCCATTCATCTAAGCAAAGTCGACGGGACTCAAAGATATAAATAATACATAACTGAACCGGTATGATTATGTCTTTGAGTCTTATCTAATGGAAGCTGTAGATTGGGCTCTTTGGCTGGGGGAGGAATGGCATAACGTGGCACGTGTCATTTCACATCGTTAAAAAAAAAAAAATAGCTCTTTGGACCGGTACATTGCTATCAATACTAAATTATGACATTATGCGACTAGAAATTGACCCCCATTATCAAAGCTATATACTCTATAACATAAGTCTTATTCAAAGAAATAACGAAGAACATACGAAAGTTTGGGAATATTATTTTCGGGCACTTGAACAAAACAAACTTTTATCATAAGCTTTTAATAATATGGCTATGATCTGTCATTGCTAGAGGTATCAAATGGGTAGGTTAGGTTGAGTTTAGGTCAAGTCCAATATGGTTCGATGCATATTGATTGATTTAATCTATTTTGATCCAAATTTAAAAATCCATACCTGACCGGACCCATTTGTTCAAACACTTCACTATTTAATAATAGTTAGGAAAATTCGTTTATTATGAATTTTGAAAAAAAATGTATTCCTACATCATTATGGATAATTTTATAATCTCTAAGAAAAATTTAAAATCTTTCTTTTTTAATTTTCCTTCTTCCTCTTTTCTCCATCGGTCGTCGGGCCTCGACAACTGGTGGCTGCCCGATAACTAGCCACAAACACGGCCAATTCTGATGAGTTCGAGGCTAGCTGGATTTTAAGTGAGTCATAAATAGATTTTTGAGTATTTTTAAATTATTCAATTTTTTAATAATTAGAATTTTTTAGTATATTAATATTTTATTTTAATTTTCTCTTTTCTTTTTTGCTTTTCTTCGTATTTATTTTTTCCTCTACTTGGCCATTACCCTGCCTTGGTCACCACTGGCTGACGTCAGCCATTGGCGAGTTCGAACTCGCCGGGATCTTGTGAGCTTCGAGCTAGCCAGCCTTAGGCGAGCTTGAGTTCTCGAGCACTTGGTCAATCTTGAGGCTCATTGGAGGCTGGTGAGCTCAAGGCTTGCCAGATTCCAGGAAGCTCAAGCTCTCTGGTGGCTATCGCCGGTCAAGGCAAAGCGATAGCCAAAGGTAGGAGGGAAAAGTAAATAGGAAGAAAAGAAAGAAAAAGAAAAGAAAAGAAAAATTAATATAAAAATTATTCATAAAATCTATTTATGACTCTCTTAAAATAGTGGTCTTAGCTAATCCATTTATGATCCATCTAAAATTTATTTAGGACATACTAAATATTTAAACAACCCATTTATGATATACTTAAGTACAATCAACCCATTTTTGACCCACAACCGTTAAATATTGATTTGGTTATGATTGCCTTGTGCATTACTATGTTTGGGGATGCCCCACATTTAGATACCTGTGATTGTCATATTGATGTTGAACTCACAGGTGCATTAATATTTATATTGTCTCTGTCCAGTATACTTGTCGATGGTCATGAATAGGAACAAAAGTGGGCATCACAATTATGCGTCTCTTATTGTATTGTACAGACAATCAGTTTCAAAGTGAATAGATTCCAGATCAAAAACTTGAAACCTCAATATTTATTTTTTAGATTTTGGAACAGAGAGCTGAACTTGTCTCTCTAGAACGGATCTGAAATTGAAATCAGGACAGGCAGCACAAAACCCACTTTATTTTTGCTTACCCACACATGATTGACCCCATTTTTAGGTTTCTTGAAAAAGAGTCGATGGACTGAGGCCCCCCACATCGAGCGGTGATCAACGGCCAGCACACGAGGCCACGTGTTGGCACACGATTTCCACCCTAAAAGATGACTTGCCACGTGTCCAGTGCTTGTGTGATAGGGGATCGAATAGCGTCAAGCTCCTGCACCGGCTTACGCGGACAACATCGCCACCAGAATATTCTGCCCTATCCCTAACCCCCGAAATAAAATAAGATTTTTTGCGTGTTCTCCATTAAATATTTTAGGGTTTCACAGTGGCCGATTTTCATTGGTTAACTTCTATTTTGGGTGAGAGCGCGCATTTATCTGTTATTAAATTATAATAATTGCTTTCAAAGATGAGGAGGAAACATCGAGGAGAGAGAGAGTGACATGTGAGGCGAGGAGAAGAGAAGAGAAAGTCAACTGGCTTTTGCTCTGTTTTGTGCGTGTTATTGTAGTTCATGACCCAATCAAATCCAAAGAACTGAGATGCAAATGGATTGGCATGACGAATGCTAATTCTTTGGGGAACTTGTCAAATCCAATTGGGTTGGTAAAGCATTCCAGAAGAGATGAGATAGGTTTGAGAATTGCTATAGGAGAAGTTTCATCCATTAAACACCATAAGTTCCTTCCTGAACACGAGATTGGAATATCCCGTCGACGAACCTACGGTTTTCGTGCTCAACGACCATATTTTATAGGTGGTGAGCAAGTCGGACCGACTGGACCAGCGATCTAGTTCCCAATTCTAGACGGAAGTGATCCAGTTCTCAATTCCAAGAGTATAGGATCGGACAGGACTGGACCGGACCAATCGATTGTAATTTATTATTTTGCATTTACGAGATCTCATACCGTCGATATTTGAACCACATGTCTATTTTGTAGCTTCCGTTGTTGCGGCTCTACGCACCAATGTAGAATGCTATGCGTTATTAGATTGTGCTAAAAAAATCTACCATCTCGCTTTTTTTGGAAAAAAGAATCTACTCTTTCGGAGTCATTTCTTCAAAAATTATGGCCTTGATAATATTTTCTTGACTCTATTGGATCGCCCAAGAACAAGATCGGACCAACAGTCCAGTTCTCGATTCTGAAAATTGGGAACCAACACCACAGGTTCGGTTCTCTATTCTTGAAAGGAATCAAGTCAGGAACCTCTTATCCCTAATATTTTTTTATCTCCTAATTCCATTTCATTTCTTGGATTGAAAAAGCAACTCACCATGCAAATGATGCTTGCTAAGACATACAATATCAAGCTATAAACTATATATGAATGTGATTTGTGGTTCCCCGTTGAAAAATGTGGAATAATTCGATGCGTCCTAAATATGAAATTGTTCAAATATTTGGAGTCTGTGTTTTCAGAGATACAGCTCAAATTTTTCTCAATAGAGAAAAGGGCTGCTTAAAATAAGGAAGGACATCTTGAATAACCATATAACTGTGCGGTCGAATGAAAAAAACAATTCAAAAGAGTTGTACCTGATGATGAAACCAAAAATTTATTTCCATATCATAAGAATTGTCACTTGCGCAAATGCAAATTTGAGGGTGCAGAAACCAAACAAATCCAAGCAATGAAACGTGGACCCAAAAATCACCAGTAAATAAACTATTACCTTGTAATAGTCTCTTCGGAATCGTTATTCCACGTGGCATGTGACCGAAATTAGGTTAAAGTTCTTCAATCTATGCTCGAAAGGTTGGCACTCTCAAATTATTTATTTAACTTCATACTTTTCCTACTGGAGATGACAAATGTAGCATTTTCGTGTGGGCCCACTTTCTACTCACCACGTAACAAAAGTTCCCGGAAAAGATAAAAGAAAAGAAAAGAAAAGAAGTTTTCATGCAATAGTTTTCTTCCGATTTTTTTGACCCCCAAAAAAAAAACTGAGATAGATAGAGAGAGATGTGATGGTAAGAGTTTCCCATAGATTGCGCTGCTAAGTACAATTGCTATGATGGTATCTAACCTTGTCATTTAATTTCGCTGAGCAAGCTCTTAAGCTGCGAGATGATATTTGCACCAGTCATCTTTAACAAGCTCTTAAGCTACTGGAAAAAAAATAATTACAAAAATCATCCACGTAAGCACAGCCATGCTACGTCCGATAGCCAACATTGATTACACCATCACGTTTGCGATTTATGATCAAAATTGGCTGAAAAGACTAAACTAGAAAATCCTCAAAAGATTTAGGAGTAAGTTTATTGGGGAACAAGAGAGTGGAATATTCGGCCGACGACACTAGCATTTTCAGCCTCGACAACCATATTTGGTACTTCCTAATTTTGTTTCATTTCTTAGATTGATAAACCAACTGACAATGGAAAAAGTGTTTAATAATTAGGTTTTCAGATAACTTAATGTAGGTGCTTTAAATCTTTAAAGATTTTATTACATTGATTACGGAGATTCTATGTCCAATCTACTCAATTACCATTCTAACTTTTAATGAGATTTCAAATTGTGTGTATTAAATCTTCTAGCATATGGGATCCCGGTAATTACAAATTAAATGACGCTTATTATGGGTGGGTTTGGTTCAGCATTCCCAAAGGGCTTTCAGTCCTCAAAGCCCTTTGAGAAAATGCTAGATCGTTTGGTTCAGCTTTAGGCCAGCATTTGGCCAAATGCTGGCTTTGGGAATGCTGAAAGCCCAATGCTAGTCCAGCTAGCATTGGGCTTTCAGCATTTGGCCGAATGCTAAAATAATTTTTTTTTCTCAAAACTAACCCCCACAATGGTAAAAATTACCAAAACCCATTTGCAAAGTTATTTTTAGCAAATAATATGTAATCCAAAGCCCGTTTTAAAATCAGTTTTTTCCAAACGCAATTAGCATTTTTCCAAAGTCCTTTAGGCTAAGGACATTTGCATTTCACCGAAGCCCATTTGAAATGCTGAACCAAACCCACCCTAAGACATGCAATATCAAACTATAAATCAATGAGATCTGTCGTTCCTCATGGACAATGGAGCAATTTGAAGTGTTTTAAATATCAAATGGTTCAAATATTTGTGGTCTGTGTTTTTAGAGAAGTAGCTCTTATTTTTCTTGTTAGAAATAAGGGCTACTCGAAGAAATGGATGACTTCTTGAATAATCATATAATTATGTGGTCAAATGAAAAAACAATTCGCCTTTCATATAAGTTGAAGCTGATGATGAGTCCAAAAATTTATTTTTTTTTATTTATCATAGATGTAGTAATATCTAATATTTCACTCGCATAAATGCAAATTTGTACGTGTAGATACCAAACAAATCCAAGCAATGAATAGTGGATCCAAAAGCACAAGTAAATAAACTATTCCCTTGTTATTGTCTCTTCAGAATCATTCTTGCACGTTGCATGTGACCAAAATTGGATTATAGTTCTTTATTCCATGCGCGGAAGGGATGTCACTCTGAAATTATTTATCTAACTTTGCAAGCACTTGTCCTGTTCACTACGTAACAAAAGGGGAAAATTATCAAAAAAGTCCTAAACCTATTGCACTTTTGCCGATTTAGTCCTAAACCTTTCAATTTTGCCGATTCAGTCCTAAACCTTTTCATATTTTGCCGATTCAGTCCTAAACCTTTCGATTTTGCCAATTTAGTCCTAAACCTTTTCATATTTTGCCGATTCAGTCCTAAACCTTTCGATTTTGCCAATTTAGTCCTAAATCTTTTCATATTTTTTCGATTCAGTCCTAAAATTTTTATTTTTTAAAAAATATCTTGGAAATAAATCCGAAAATTTAAAAAATTATAAGAAAATTATAAAAATATATAAAAAAAAATTTAAAAAATTTAAAAATATATAAAAAAAATAAAAAATAAAAAAATAAAAAATTTAAAAAATTTAAAAATATTAAAAATATTTTAAAAAATTAAAAAATGAGTGAGCCATCGTCGCCGCTGCCCCACCATCGTCGGCTCGCCTGTTTTTTTTCAGTTTTATTTCCAAAATATTTTAAAAAAATTTAAAAGTTTAGGACTGAGTCGAAAAAATATGAAAAGATTTAGGACTAACTCACCGTCACCGCTCATCTGTTTTTTTTATTTAGTTTTTTTTCAAAATATTTTTAAAAAATTAAAAATTTTATGACTGAATTAACAAAACATGAAAAGATTTAGGACTAACTTACCATTGCTAGCCGGTGAGGGGCCTAAACTTTTTAATTTTTTAAAATATTTTGGAAAAAAGCTGAAAAAAGAGAAAAAAACCGACGATTTAGTCCTAAATTTTTTAAATTTTTTTAAAATATTTTGAAAATAAAGCTGAAAAAAATGGGCGAGCCGGCGATGGTGGGGCAGCAGCGGCAAGGGCTCAGTCGTTTTTTAATTTTTTTTTTAATTTTTTTTAATTTTTTTAATTTTTTGAATTTTTAAATTTTTTTTAAATTTTTAATTTTTTAATTTTTAAAATTTTAATTTTTTAATTTTTTTTAATTGTTTTTAGTTTTTTAAATTTTTTATATATTTTTATAATTTTCTTATAATTTTTTTAATTTTCGGATTTATTTCCAAGATATTTTTTAAACAATAAAAAGTTTAGGACTGAATCGAAAAAATATGAAAAGAATTAGGACTAAATCGGCAAAATCGAAAGGTTTAGGACTAAATCGACAAAATATGAAAAGGTTTAGGACTGAATTGGCAAAATCGAAAGGTTTAGGACTGAATCGACAAAATATGAAAAGGTTTAGGACTGAATCGGCAAAATTGAAAGGTTTAGGACTAAATCGGCAAAAGTGCAATATGTTTAGGACTTTTTTGACAATTTTCCCTAACAAAAGTGTCCATTAAAACAACAGGTTTTCATGAAATTAGTTTTCTTCTATAAAGCTTGCTTTATTCTTGGAAATTAGGGTTTTATAGGGTCGGCTCTGCTGTCAAGAGAAATGATGAAAATTGAATTCACACAAATACAATTTTGGTCAACTAATGGAGAGATAGAGAGGGACGTGATGGTAAGAGTTCCCCACAGGTTGTGCGGCTAAATGCAATTGGCATCAGACCTTACCCTTTAATTTTGATTACGTACTGAGCAAGCTCTTAAGCTTACACATGTTAGCTACACCAGGCATATTGAAAAAGATAATAAAAAAATTACCAAAGAAGCTGTAAATTCATTGCATTTGTGCCTATTCAATTATAAACCTTTCAATTTAACCAATTTAGTCATAAACTTTTCGATAAATTTTCAATTGGGTCATTCCAACGAATTTTGACTGGAAGTTGTTAACATAGATGTCAATCATCCTGCATGGTATAGCTGACGCTAACGTGAACATTTTTAATAATATTGTCGAACTAGTTTGAATTTTTATTTTTGATTTTCTTTGCTTTTTTTTTCTTTGTGGCCAACAATGTTCTCTGGAGACCCTCGCCGGCCACTGGACAACTAGTAGGACCTTTGTTGGTCGAAGGCAAGGTGAACCTAGTAATATTTGGGCGAGGGCCTTCACAACCCCACTAGCCAAGGGTAAGTCGTGAAGGCCTTTGTGCCATGTTCTGCGGCCAACGAGGCCACAATGGCCTCCCCCAAGGCCATCATAGCCTTGCCGGCCATGGGCAAGGCAGCCCCCACCTAGACTAGGCGAGGCCTTCATGGCCACCAATAGTCGCTAGTGACTCTCACCAGCCAATGAAAAGAAGAAGAAGAAGAAGAAGAAGAAGAAGAAGAAGAAATATATATATAATTAAAAAAAAATAACAAACAATTTAATGTTTTATTGAAAATATTGACATTAGTGCCAGTTGGGCCATGTAAGATGATTGGTATTCACATCAGTGATTTCTGACCCAAATTGGCTAGGGGAATTTTTTTGACAATTTTCTCAAAGCTAAGTTATGGAATATACAAGCCTTGAGCAAGGAAATGGCCATGTATTTATCGAGTTTTTTTTTTGTCGGAATATGTTTATTGATTGTGCAATGGATATTTGCGCTAACGTTGTTTACGTGTTCGCGTTTCAAAGCTGAATGTATGCTAATCTCATTTCCCAGTTCTTGTGATGCAAAGTCGATCATGTATTTATTTTCATGCAAGTTGAAGTCAATCACATTTTTTTTTTGTTCACAAGAGTCATGTTTTCATTCATCCCCAGGTCAAAGAAGAAATTTCATTCTACCAACCATCGAATTGGTGGATTACATACATGGACATTATTTTCCAAAGACATACTTACTTTATCTAGTTGTCTAGGGAAAATGGGAATGAACAAGGTGTTCCGATTTCTCCACATCTCCTTTATTTCCTCAGTTTCCACTTCCTTTTGATTTTGCATAAGCTGGATGATTAGAATACTTAATAGGGAGTTGCTAGCACAACAGATTTTTTGGTGAAGCCACAAATGTTGGTCGGCGATTCCGACCTTCCGTCAACTACTTCGACACCCTAGGACAACCATATTCACATTCTAACAACAAAATAGCCATGATTTCAAGTTGGCGTACCTGATTTCGCTTCCATGGCCGATCGACCCGTAAAAACCAACAAACCGGGCTCGGAACCTTCCCCTCTAAGCCCTCGAAGTTGCCTGGCGTCGATGAGGCAGCCACCCACACTTGAATCGCTCTCTTAAGACCTTATGGAGATGATGAACGTAGAGAGAAATGGCAAAGAGAGGATATATGAGGGTAGAGGGGGGATCCTAGCTATTTATAGAAATCACGAGCCAGGCTCTCTCATCACAGGTTGGGCCAGATTCGGCCCACACTAACCAGGCCCATATTCGGCCCATTAAGAACTCTTAAATCTTTTATTTGTTAAACCAATACCATATACGATAAATTAATACCATATAACGATCAATTACAATTCCAATTAAGACGAGCCCATCTCGAAAAAACTCTAAGATTCTCCCACTTGGACGAGCATTAATTGAAACTGTACTTTAGTGCGCACCTTCATAATGGTTTAAGGATTATTTTCAACGGCCAATTTGATCCCATAAATTCTTAAACACCGGATCATGCCAATAACTGCATCAGCAGACACAGAGCCATCCATGGTCACAAGTGTTCTTAACTTTACTGATATGGATTTAATATGATAGTGTGGCAATTGGATAGCACCTCAAAAGAGATACACTTTATGTGTTATCTACTTTGTCGGATACCATTCTTTCTTTATGTGACATAGAACCTGACGTGCCACTAGAGAATATCTATATGGTTCTAATGAACCTGCGTATGTCTCAGCTTTATAGTTAACTTTTCTTCATGTGTAACAAGACATACAAACATGGCTAAAATCCAAATGCCCATAGCTAATACTCGAGATTTACACATATCTCAAGATTTACAAGAATATGTATTTAACATTAATAGTGCTGTAGGCACTTCAATACATATCATCATATTACAAAATGTAATAAAATACAGATGAAAACTTTATTAGAACAATCTAAAAGATGCCTCCCACTAAATCACAGCATCCAATGATGCCTCTAAGCCCATATTAGCGACATGTCATTCAAAAACACAAGGGTGAACACCTTTAGTTAGTGGGTCTGCAATCATATCATCTGTAGAAACATGCTCTACTGCAATGTCACCTTTCTACACGGACTCCTTTATGGTCAGAAATTTGACCTCCATATGTTTAGACCACATAAGACTTCTGTTGTTGTTAATGAACAACATTGCACAATTGTTGTCACAATATAACTGTATGGGTCTATCAACAAAATCAAATACGGTCAACTCCCTAATGAGGTTCCGGAGCCAAATCGCATGGGTAGCTGCTGAAAAGCACGCTATGAACTCCGCTTGCATGGTCGAGGAGGATATAGATTTCTGTTTCTCACTTTTCCATGATACTGCACCGCCCGCTAATATGAATATGTAGCCTGTAGTAGACTTCTTGTCGTCCTGACAACCTGCAAATTCTGAATCCGAATATCCAACAAGCTGCAGGTTCTAAACACGCATGTATGTCATGATGTAGTCCCTTATCCTCTTTAAATACCTCAGGACCTTCTTGGCAGCAATCTAATGAGCATGTCCTAGATTTGACTGGTATCTACCTAGAAGTCCTGTCGCAAAAGCAATGTCTGGTCTAGTATATACTTGATCATACATGATGCTCCTAAATGCACTAGCATAAGGTACATTCTTCATTTCAGATTTCTCCATCTCAGTTTGAGAACACTGCGAAAGATTCAACTTATCACATTTACAGACAAGAATAATACCTGGTTTGCAATCCTGCATGTTGAATCTCGCTAGAATACGATCGATATATGCCCTCTGAGATAAATCCAAAATATGGCGTGAACGATCCCTATGGATTTCAATGCCAAGGACAAAGGACGCCTCACCAAGATCCTTCATATCAAAATTCTCTAACAACATACATTTTGTCTCGTGCAATAGATCAATATTACTGCTCGCCAGTAGAATGTCATCCACATAGAGAATAAGAAAAATGTATTCTCTCCCACTGACCTTACAGTATATACACTGATCCATTTTATTTTCAACGAAGGCAAATGAGGTGACAACGCTATGAAACTTAAAATACCATTGCCTAGATGCTTGTTTGAGGCCATAGATCGACTTCTTCAATTTGCATACAAGGTCATTGGAATCATCAACCTCAAAACCTTCAGGTTGAATCATATAGACTTCTTCTTCGAGATCTCCATTCAGAAAGACAGCCTTGACGTCTATCTGGTGTAACTCCATGTCAAAATGAACCATTAAAGCCATAATCACTCTAAAAGATTCTTTAGAAGAGACGGGAGAAAATTTTGATTCATAATCCACTCCCTTTCTTTGTGTGAAACCTTTGGCTAATAGTCTGGCTTTGAACTTCTCTACCTTCCCTTTGGAATCCTGTTGACACTTGATTTTTAGCCAGTTTTGTTTTTAGAAAATTTTTAGAAAATCCATAAAAATTTAGAAAATTGAAAAATCAACTTTGAGGACCTTAGCCTAGCCTAGGGAATCAATTTTGAGCAAAAAATAATTTTTAGTGTTTTTAGTATTTTTCAGCATTTTATCTTTATAAATTCATAAAAAAGAAATAAAAAATGATAAAATTGTAAAATAAACTTTGAAAGCCTTTTCCAAGCCTAAGGAACCAATTTTGAACAAAAAATAATTTTTAGTATTTTTCGCATTTTTTAATATTTTTCGTATATTAGGAAAATACCCAAAAAATCAAGAAAAAACAGAATGTTTGGCCACAAAAATAGGGAAAAATATTCAATATTTCTATTTTAAATCCCTTTTCATGTTGGCCGTCACAAATTCGAAAAAACCAATTCGGGGTCATGTGTTCCTTCACGAGCATAATCTCGAATCGGGCCTAAAAAAATCACATTCGAGTCAATTTATTTTTATTTTTCACTTTTAGGAGTTTTGACATTGTCCTCTAATAGTCCAAATTTTCATATTGGCCCAATTGTACCCGGAGTGTCTCAATTTTGCAAAAGGGCCTTAGTCGAATTTTGCATTTTTCAATTTAGCCCCTAAGTTGACAAAAAATGAAATTAAACTTTTTCTAGGGGCACCCATGAAACTCCAAGACCTCTACCCCCATAGGTTTCATCATTCTAAATCCATTGGAGAGGGTGGTTTGGACTGATTTCGCCGTTTAGGCTTTGGATTGCTCAAAATTCGATTTCGGGTCAAACTAAAACTTTGGGGTTTTTGTGCAATTTCAAGTAAAATTTTTGCAAAAACCACATGTTTGGATGTAATCCAGCATGGAGAATCCAATTTTAGCTGCAATTTTGAGAAATTTGATCGATTTCTGGGTCAATTTGAGCAAATCTTGGCCGAGCGGATTGTCGGGTCGGGTCGACCCGACCCATGACCCGGCCACTATTCTCCTTCTCCCTCCCAACGCATGCGTGAAAGGATGGGCAGAGATGGGGCAGCTTTTTTTGAAGAATAATGGGGAGCAAACGTAAGGATAGAGGGGCTTTTTCAGTCTTTGGAGTTGTTGAGGGTGGAAGTCCCAAGCGAGTGGAGGGCCGGAGGCACCAGAGTTCATCAGGTAAGTGTCGGGGAGGAGCAGAAAAGGAGGACAAAAAGAGAGAGACGGGAGCTGGGTTGAAGCAAGGGAGTTCGGGTTGGCCAACAGGGGGTCTTCGGGAGCGATTTCAGAGCAAACCGGGAGGCTCCACGAGCGACCACCACCCAACCAAGATACACCTACACACCACCTACCTACCGAGCCATCACCGACGTCCATCCGCCATCTGAGTCGCCGGGAAAGGTAACGCAAATACCCCTCCACGATTGTTTTTCTCTAGTTTGAGCCTTTTGTTGCACACAAGGTGTTTGATGAAATGCCTCGGGTGGTTCAAACCCCCGACTTTGAACCTCTTTTTCGTGGTGATTTCACGTGATATTCGGTCGTTTCTTTGCTCAAATGCATTCTACATGTGTAGATCTTCGTTTTGATATGTTGTGCTGCTCCTGGTTACGACCGAGGTGTGAGATATGCTCTTCCAAAGTTGCCTCATTAGTCTGATCAGAATCTGGAAATTCAGCCTGGAAATTTTGCCTAAGTGTTGGAATCAGTTCAACTTGCTTGCTTCGTGCTCATTTTTCATTATCTTACCGTGAGTATTTTTGGGAGATTCTTGATTGATTGTGTTCCCGGTACATAGTAGAATACGTATATATCCTCGGTTGCCCTTGGTTCAATCTTTGAGGATAGTTACGGGGTCGGGAATACCCCATGTTGGTCTGGTTTGCGTCCGGATTTGAGCATAAAACAGCCCAAACCCCCGACTTTCGGGGCGATTTTTTCTCTCCTCGAGCATTATTCACGAGTAATTTCCGTTTCATTTTGTTCCTGATGTGTAGCTCTTCAAATCGGTATATTATTTTCCCATTAAGTCCAACGGAGGAGCGAGATATGCCCTCTTGAATTTGCTTGGTTGGTCTGGCTTTGAACTGAATTTTTTTTCTAAGTGTTGTAACCACTTCAGACCCGTCACTTCCCGACACCATTACGATGCGCTCGGTTGCCCGTTTCCTGAGTCGTCGATCGATTGGAAAACTAGATCATATCTAGTTTCATGTGGTATGATCGGTTCCTCTTGATTTAATTTGAGTACAAAGTTATTGGCACTTGAAAACGCCTCAATGAGCTGCAAAGTGAGAGGCAAAGCTAGTTTTCCCATATTTGGTTTTGCGACAAGCCACCTTCGTGGCTTTAGTACAGAGCATTCCCTTAATATTTTTGGGATATTTAAACACATTTTGAAACCTTGTTTGACCTAGTTTCAGGTCGTGTGTTCGGTTTTCCCTAATTATATTTGACCATGGAGATAATCGCTCCTGAACACGCCTTCATGAACTGGTTTCTGGGAATTTCTGGGTTTCCATTTGCGAATGGCCATCTTTCTAACGTCGACGCGGCGCGCTCGCTCAATCATTTTTCGAGCCGTTGGTCATTTTAGAAACCTGGTTATACCTAGTTTCCCGTGGTATAATCGGTTTCTTCTGATTGTATTTGATCATGGAGATAATCCCTCCTGAACACGCCTTCATGAACTGGTTTCTGGGAATTTCTGGGTTTCCATTTGCGAATGGCCATCTTTCTAGCGTCGATGCGACGCACTCGGTCAATCATTTTTCGAGCCGTTGGTCATTTTAGAATCCTGGTTATACCTAGTTTCACGTGGTATAATCGGTTTCTTCTGATTGTATTTGACCATTGAGATAATCACCCGTTAAAACCCCTTCACGAACAACCTTTGTGACAAAAATAAAAACTAAGTCTGGTGAGGTAACCAACATCGGTTTTTCCCATGAGTTTTCAGTCGTGTATTGGTCCGTTTCATTCACGTATCCTTGATCCGTATCATTCCTGGTATGTTGTAGTTTGTATCGATGTATAGATTTCCTGTTGAGTGTTCCCGAGGAGTCGGGAATTAGTGCGAGAAAACCCCCCCGATGGGCTATTTTGTCGATAATAAGAATCCAAAAGAAAACCCAAAACTACATCGTTTTAGACCATCCCGGGACCCATATGGTCTGGGTCGAGCGTCTTCGAGAAGTGGGCCGGGTTGACCCGACCCGGTCCCAAAATAATAATAATAATAAAATGGAAAATTCCCGGAAAATTCTAAAAAAACAAATTCAGAAAAATCCAGAAAAATTCTCAGAAATTTTGAAAATTAGGAAAAAATCACATTCAACTGGTTTGACCTATTTTCACGTTTCTGACTTTCCAAGCCTTCCAAAATGACCATTTTGCCCCTCTGGTCAATTTGACCAAAATCATCCCAAATCACCTATAAATCTAATTGGCGTGTCTTCTAGACTTTTAGGACTCCCATTTGGCATGTCTTGACTTGATTGAACGTGTGTTTTTCTTGTGTTGATTTCTTGATTGCGCACTCATTTCATTGATTGTGATTGATAGGACAGACATTCCCATTTGCATGAAACCCCTAGACTCCTAGAGTCTACCTTACCCAATCTCGCCTGCAAGAATTCCTTAGGTTAGGAAATCACTCAACTTAGGTACCGAAAGGGCGTCAATAGCAATATTGGCGTAACTAAGTCCCCGAACTCAAATCTCTGGTTTTCGCAGAATCGAACGATTTCTCCCGATCGCTCGATAGGGTTTCCAATCATACCCTCCAAGAAATGATTGGTGGCGACTCCAATGGCATGCACACTGAGCACATGTCACCAGACTACACTAAGGTCGACTTCGATTTTAAAAAAAAATTCACTGACGCGATTTGGTATGGGCCTGGGAGGACCCGCGCGAAGCCCAGACTATCCAAAATCTGGGCCTAGCAATCCACCAGCTGATCTCGAACGAAGATTGGGTCGCGACAGACTGGTGATAGTTCAATGCGAGGGGATTGGGATCGAGAGGAGGAGGGATTTGTTGGATGGCACGGAATTGACGGATTACCCTCAAAGGGTGGTATGATGTAATTCCCGTCAATCCCAATAATGGGATGATGTTGTCGAATCCATCAGCTAGGCAAGGATTGGGACACACAAGCCATTTGGCATACCATTGAATGCGAATGGGGATGAGAGCTTTGAGATAGTTGAACCACCTAGAGAATGACCAAGAAGGGAAGAGTTTGTTCTTCTCAACGAATTGAAGCAAAGGGTGAGAAGAGGAACCTATTTGGGTGATTTGCATATCAGTAGCAAATTCCCTAATGTGGGATATCATCCAGACTTGGAGGAGGCCTATAGACGCTCCAAGAGTCCCCTTACCCGACTTCTTGAATCTTGATAGGGATATGAAAGTTTCTCCAAGGATCAGGTGAGAGAACTTCTTACCACTACACACTTGGAGGACGACGTGAACTATAGAAGGGGTCATGCTCTTATTTGTGTATGGAAAAATGACGAATCCGAAGAAAGCTAAGATGAAGACCCTAGGGATCTGGGCTCCTGACTCGATGGGTAACCCGATGAATAGTTCCTCTAGGAAAGTTATAGGAATGGCGTTAGTGTTTCCCTTGAGGATATTCCTGATAAGAGTGGAATTGACTTTCAAGAATTGGCTAAGAAGTGATACGGAATTGACTTCTAGTGGAGGAGTGGCTAAGCCAAAGGTACCTACGGGACCTATCATGGTATCGTATTCTTCAATGGTAGGAGTGAGCTCGCATTGACCTATCACGAAGGAAGAGGGTTGCTGAAGGACGAAAAGCACAACTGGACAGGATGATTTGTAACATAGTTCACACCTGGCGTGACTACTGTAAGACAACCATCGCCATGGTAGACAGGTCCGAGCTTGAGGGAAATGAGAAAGAGCATCATGCCTCCGAGGACTACATATGCAACGTTCTGAGAACTTTGCCCCAGGTGATCATCCCCAATTTGCCCTCCAAGATGACTCTCCAAGAGATCCTAGCCGAGAAAGCCGCCCAAGAGAGAGATGATGCAATCCGTAAAGCCGAGGCATTGGGTCGAGAGAACAAACGCCTCCGCCAGACCATCCTACCCAATGAGGATTAGGCACTATATTCCGTTAGATTCTCCTTTGGTTGTATAAGCTTTCAATTTTTGTGTAATAAAGATTCCTTTTCTCCGTAGAGTGATGTATAGGGATCTTTTTCTTTTAATGTAACGAAGGTGGTGCCTTGTCACGTCTTGTGAAAATCTAATGGAATATGCGAGGGGCATTTTAAGTAATCACCACTTATTCCACTTTAATTGTATAATTTCTTACGAAGAAATCTGATGGAGGAGATGGCTCGCACGATCGATCAAATCAGAGGGGCGCCTCTCACTGCTATTTCGTCGCAAGAAAATATAAAATTAAAGTGGTTTTATACGTACTTAAAATCATCAAGGCTAACTAGATTTTTCATCCCTCGAGCAGGTGATTCTCAATCACGAGGAGGCGAATTCGTACCCGTCTACAAGCTCGCATGGAGCAAGAAGAGATAGGCACCCGCATTGGCAACCTAGAGGCTCAAATGGGGCAGATGGCTGCCATGATGACTGAGATGAAAGCCATGATGACTGCTGCACACGCAAGGCCCGCTGCACCGATAGACCTGAACCAGACTGCCCATTCGAACACCCCCACTGCCTCCGATGTTAGTGGATCTTCTGGTGCCGACCCGATAATGAACGTGGATCAAGTCCCGGATGCTGAAGCACCGCCAAGGGTAGCGCCGGTTGTGGTCGGCTCGGAGGAGAAACAGAAGGAGAAACCTGTAGCAAGATTTGAAGAGGGGGTCAAGCGGATAGCCAAGATCGAGGAATGTCTGACTAGCCAAGGCTATGAGTTGTCTAGGTTTGACAGAGTCACTCCGTTTGCTAAAATCGAAGTTCCTGCGGATTATAAAGAGCCCAAATTCTCAAGAAAGTATAACGGGACTGGATGCCCCAAGACCCACTTAAAGTACTACCTGTACAAGATGGCCAAGTACTCCGACAACATCCCTCTCCTGATCAACACGTTTCAGGAGAGCCTGGTGGGTGCTGCATTGTCATGGCTCATTGAACTCGATGTTCAGAAATTCGACGATTGGGATGATTTCGCGGATGAATTCCTACGTCAATATAAGTTCAATACCACGACCGCCCCTACAAGAGAGGATTTGCTCAGAACGATGAAAGGGAAGAGCGAAACAGTGCGTCTATACGCTCAAAGGTGGAGGGCCTTGGCAACCCAAGTTAAACCACTAATCCCTGAAGAAGAGTTAATAGACATTTTTCTCAAGGCATTACCGTACGAGTTCTTCGACAAGCTGAACACCTCCGGTTGTCAAACCTTTGCTCACTTGATTAAGGTGGCGGAAAGACACGAGTGGGCAATGAGAGAGAGAAAGGCACCCGAGGCCACGACCAGACGACAGTATCCATCAAGGAAGGAAAGGGAATCCAACATCGATGTGGCTTTCGTGCCTAGCGCACCTCAGCCAAAATTGTTCTCCAACTCCACCTCGACACAAGGAAATTCGTCAAGGTTGACACAGAAACCGGATCACCTGAAGAAGAAGCAGCCTCCTAAGCAGTTCACCCCGCTCCCTAGGCCGTTATCCAAGCTGCTTCCAATGCTGTTAGAGGGGAGGCTGGTTGCCAAGGAGCCTCCACGATCGAATCCCCCAAGATTCCCGGGTTACGATCCGAGCCAATCCTGTGTCTACCACATGGGAGAGAAGGGGCACAACGTCGATAACTGTATGATATTGAAGTTCAAGGTCCAAGCTCTCATTGACAACCATATCCTGGAATTTGACAAGACAGAGCCGAATGTGCAACAGAACCCGCTCCCAGACCATCAGGTTGTAGGTATGATCTTTGGAAGAGTAGAGGAACACATGGACGATGAAAAAGACGAGCTCGAGGAGGACCACTTAAAGGAGGACTCATTTGTAACGATCGACGAGATTGTTCCAACAGTGACACATGAAGGAGAAATCGACAGGTTGATGGAATCAAATGTCACAGAACGACTCGATAATATAGAGAATAGGCTGAATTTTGCCTCTGGAAGATTGTTGAATTCGCTCCGGCAATTGAGAGAAGTGAATCAGGCACAGGACACGAGTGACGCACTCTCACTACGGTTGCTTACTAGGATTGAAAGCCAGGATCAACGACTGATCACCATAGAGGAACAGTTGACGAAGCTGACAGCTGTAGTTTTCAAGATGAAAGAAAGAATGAACAGACATGAGTCTGGTACGGGAAATGTCCTAACCCGAGCAGATCTCCTCCAGATGGCCAAAGGGGAGGAAGAAGGGTTCGAGTCCTATGCACAAAAATGGAGGTCGCTGGCCTCACAAATTTATCCACCTTTGACTAGAGAGGAGCTGATGGGATATTTCCTGAGAACCCTCCCATGTGATTATTTCGAGCATATGGCCATGACCACCTATAGTTCGTTCTCGCACCTGCTACGGGTAGGTGAGAGCGTTGAGTGGGGGCTAATGAATGGAAGACTTAAAGGGAAGAATGCTGGCTTCTCGAGGGGACCGAATGTACCACCTACAGGCAAAGCTAGTAAGGTGCCATATGTAGAGCCCGTGTTTGGGTGCAACTCTGAAGACTTAGATGATCTCGTGGCGATGGTTGGGGCGACTAAGCCTTTTGTAATCAACCTAGATAAGATCGATGACTGGGAGGAGGAAGACGACGGTATCGTCAAACCAGTGGTAATCAAGATCTCTGATGTCGAGATAAGTGGTGACCCAGATATGGAAACTGAAAAGTTTGAGCCGGTTGTAATAAGGATCCCTCCCGCAGAGGAGTACGACCCCAAGGCAGTCCATTGGGACTATGGGACAGACGAAATTGATGTCGTGATGCGGTCTGGGAGATTCTATGCACCTAGAGAAGAGGAAACCAAGAAGAAGGAAGTAACTAGAGAAGATGCTGAAAAGCTATTGACCATCGTTAAAACGAGTGAATTTGAAGTGATAGAGCAGCTACGAAAAATGCCGGCCCAGATCTCACTGTTAGATCTATTTGTGAACTCAGAAAAGCATAAGAATGCACTGATGAGGGTTCTGAATAAGGTACATGTACCTGAGACGATTAACGAAGTGCAGCTGGAGAGTTTTGTTAGCACCATCCTATTAAAGGATCAGATTGCCTTCTCGGACGAAGATTTCCCTATGGATGGACGGGTTCACAATAAAACCTTGTATATATCAGTGAGGTGCCGCGGCAAGTAGGTATCCCACGTGCTGGTGGACAACGGGTCGGCCTTTAATATATGCCCTTTAGCCACGCTGAGGAGTCTAGGCGTGAACGAGGAGTTGATTCGCACCTCCAAGGCGACCATTCGGGCCTTCGATGGAATGAAAAAAGCAGTTGTCGGAGAAATTGAACTAGATGTGTTCATTGGGCCAGTCGAGTTCTCCATCGATTTTCAAGTCATGGACCTCCCTAGTGCTTTCGACCTATTACTTGGAAGGCCGTGGATCCATACAGCCGGAGCTGTACCTTCAAGCTTGCACCAAAAGGTACGATTTGTGGTAAATGATAAGGTGATAACAGTGCATGGTGAGACAGACCTTGCGTCCTATCAGAAGAGTGTTGTGCCCTGTATAGAGCCCGAATCCAAAGAGGAGTCAAGCTACCACTCCCTTGACCTTGTAGCTTTTGTTCGCACACCCCCAGGGACTAAAATGAGGAATCCCGCACCGTCAAGCTATACGCTCGCGCCTGGGAGGATGCTGTTGGTCTATGGTTTTGTCCCCGGGGAAGGACTCGGGAAGCACGGCCAGGGAATTCGCCAACCCCTTCAGTTGAGATCTAACGGATACCGAATCGGTTTAGGTTACATGGGTAAAGCTTGTGGTGATTTCACTTCGAGAAGTAGCAGTGGAAGCCGAGGCCGAGGCCCAAGAGGTAGAAGAGGCAGAATCAGTTCTTTTGTGGGATCCAGCATTTGGAAGGGCAAAGCAAAAATGTTCGATAATCCTCTTCGTCATTTTTTCTCTAAGTACCCCAAATGGTTGGCAGATGAGGATATCCAAGCTGCAGCTGATCCTGATATACCTGACTCCTTCTTTGAAGATTCCGTGAACGCCATCGGGGAGTGGCTTGACACCGACGCCGAGTTACATGAGTAAAGAGGCTCTTCTTCTGCTTCTTGCAGCGCTTCGTTACCCGCAATTTCAATTCAGTCGTTGCATTTTGTTTAACTCCTTTTTAATTCCAAGAAAAATACCTTTGGATCTCGAGCCGTTGGTCCAAGTGGTTTTCCTTGTAACGCGGCCTTATCAGTGAAGTTCAATAAGATGCATGTGCACGTTTTATTAAGGACGTGCGGGAACATTCCAAACCAGCCCAATGATGATACCTATCTTCGATTCTCGAAGATTTGAGGCCTGGATTCCCGCACGTTTCCTAGTTTGTCAAGTAAATTTTGAAAAGCAAAGGTGTCTGAGGACATGAGGACTGGCCCTCTTATTACGTTCTCTCTCAAATGGTTTTCGAAAATCATGCATGAAAACTACTTGCTAAAAGGGACTAATCATCTTCATGACATTTCAGGCATATCATTCCAAGCATGCATAATAGGCTATTGTGTGACTCGGATCACCAGGGAGATTACTCTTGTGGCATCGGGGAAGAAGATGAGGATTTCCTAGACATTCAGAGGGATTGGAATCGTCATGAGGAGTCTAAGCCTCTTACAGAGGAAAAAGCAGTAGTAGTAAATCTGGGTGATTCAGAGAACTTTAGAGAAGTAAAAATTGGGGAGTCACTCTCTCCTTCTGAAGCAGCTCGAATGACCGAGTTGCTCAAGGAATACCAAGATGTCTTTGCATGGTCATATGCAGATATGCCTGGCCTTGATCCTAGCATTGTCGAACACGCATTGCCCACTGATCCTAGTTTCCCACCTAAGAAGCAAAGGCTTAGGCGAACCAAGCCCGAGCTTTCCAAGAAGATTGAGGAGGAAGTAATGAAACTTCTTAAGGTGGGATTCATAGAAGCAATCCCTTATGCCGACTGGATAGCTAATATTGTTCCAGTGATGAAGAAAGACGGTAAAGTCCGCATATGTGTGGACTATCGAGACTTGAACAAAGCTAGCCCAAAGGACGACTTTCCTTTGCCGCATATTGATGTGCTGGTCGATAGCACGGCTGGATTCGAACTATTTTCATTTATGGATGGGTTTTCAGGATATAATCAAATCCTGATGAAAGAGGAAGATAAAGCAAAGACCTCATTCATAACACCGTGGGGTACTTTCTGTTATAGGGTCATGCCTTTCGGGTTGAAGAATGCTGGGGCGACATACCAAAGGGCCATGGTCGCTCTGTTCCACGATATGATGCACAAGAAAATCGAGGTGTACGTAGATGATATGATTGCTAAATCCAAGACAGGAGAAGACCATGTTCTGGTGCTAAGAAAGTTGTTTGAACGTCTACGGAAGTATAAGCTGAGGCTGAACCCCAACAAGTGCGTATTTGGGGCAAGATCTGGAAAGCTTTTGGGATTTGTGGTTAGCAGTCGTGGTATCGAGGTCGACCCTTCCAAGATCAAAGCCATACGGGATATTTGTACCCCCACCTCGGTAAAAGAAGTGCGAAGCCTGCTGGGGCGACTGAACTACATAGCCAGATTTATATCACAGCTTTCTGATGCAGCGAAGCCTTTCTTCAAGCTCTTAAAGAAGGGCGCTAAGGTCGTCTGGGATTCGGAATGTCACCAGGCGTTTGAAAAGATCAAGGAATATTTGGTCTTGCCTCCAGTATTAGTACCCCCGACCCCTGGAATCCCTCTGAGTCTTTACCTTACAATCCATCAGGAGTCATTGGGAGCTTTACTTGCCCAGACAAGACCGGAGGATGGGAAGGAGCGAGCGATCTACTACTTGAGCAAGAAATTTACACAATCTGAGGCTAACTACCCAGTAGTCGAAAAGACATGCGTCGCATTAATTTGGGTACTCCACAGACTAAGGCAGTACACTCTCCACCACCATATTCAGCTGGTCACAGAATGTGACCCCATCAAGTACTTGGTAGAGAAGCCAGCTTTACCGGGAAAGTTAGCCAAGTGGCAGGTGCTATTATCAGAATTCGACGTCAGGGGCTCGACCCAAAAGTCAGTCAAAGGGAGAGCCATAGCTGACATGCTGGCAGAGAACTATCAAGGTTCCGCAATCCCTAGTGAGGAAGAGGCTGAAGATCGAGTCTTAACATTATCTGATGATAAGTGGGCCATGTATTTTGATGGCGCCGTCAATCTAGCCGGATCTGGAACTGGGGCAGTGTTGATATCTCCGGAGGGTTTACATTATCCAGTCTCAGCAAAGTTAGTGTTCCCATGCACTAACAACATCTCAGAATACGAGGCTTGCATTTTAGGCCTTCAGTTGGCCATTGCCATGAAGGTACGGAGGTTACAGGTTTATGGAGATTCCATGCTCATTATTTTTCAAATTCAGGGGGAATGGAAGACAAGGGATCCTAAACTCGTCCCCTATCATGAATTCTTGGAGGAATTAGTCAAGGAATTTGATGAAATTTCGTTTGAATATCTGCCAAGAACCCAGAATCACTTTGCGGACGCTCTGGCTACGTTATCTTCTATGTTGCAAGTGGAAGAGGGGCTCGATATTGAGCCTCTACGAATTAGCGTGGTTGACCGGCCGGCTTACTGTATGTTGATTGAAAGTGAATTTGACGGCGAGCTATGGTATCATGACATCAAGAATTATCTTTTGAAAGGAGAATTTCCTCCGGAGAGTTCGATCGGAGATAGGAAATATATAGCGAAAATGGCCACCAAATTCTTCTTGAGTGGGCAGACTCTGTACAAAAGATCATTTGACTCTGTCTTATTGAGGTGCGTGGATGCCAAAGAAGCGAATATGCTCATGAAGGAGATTCATGAAGGGGTATGTGGTCCCCACATGAACGGTCATCTCCTCGCGAAGAAGATCATGCGGTTGGGTTATTATTGGATGACGATAGAGTCGGATTGCAACCAACACGTAAGATCTTGTCACCAATGCCAAGTGTACGGAGATAGAATCAATGCGCCTCCAAGCGAGCTCCACCAAATGTCTGAGGTTTGGCCATTCTCTATGTGGGGGATAGATATGATTGGCCCCATCAATCCTAGCGCCTCTAATGGTCATCGCTTTATCTTGGTGGCGATTGATTATTTTACGAAGTGGATCGAAGCGAACTCATACGCAAACGTCACAGCAAAGAACGTGGCAAGGTTCATCAGAAGGGACATCATCTCCCGGTATGGGGTCCCCCAAGCGATTATTACGGATAACGGTTCGAACTTGAACAATAAGGTGGTTGATGGAGTGCTGGATGCTTTCAACATTCGACATCTCAATTCTTCTCCCTACCGCCCACAAATGAATGGAGCTGTGGAGGCGGCAAATAAGAATATCAAGAAAATTTTGTCAAAAACTGCACAGAATTACAGGGACTGGCAAGAGAGACTGCCTTATGCATTGATGGCGTATCGAACATCGATTCAAACCTCAACTGGGGCAACCCCTTATTCCCTGGTCTATGGCATGGAAGCAGTTTTACCTGTGGAAGTTGAAATTCCGTCTCTAAGGGTTTTGTCCCAAGTTGAACTCTCCGAGGCTGAATGGATCCAGCAGAGGTATGAGCAATTGAACCTGATCGACGAAAAGCGCCTGAGAGCAATCTGCCACGGTCAGGGTTACCAGAAGAGAGTTGCAAAGTCGTTCAATCGGAAAGTCAAACCCAGACATTTTGAGGTGGAGGATCTGGTGGTAAAGAAGACACTTCCGAATGTCTCTCATCCTGGGGGCAAGTTCGCCCCAAACTATGAAGGTCCTTACGTTGTCAAAAAGGTTCTTCCCGGAGGAGCTTTGGTTCTTGTAAACATGGATGGAGGGGAGTTAGGCTTTCCTGTAAATGCAGATGCAGTCAAACAGTATTATCCTTGAAATGAAAAGCAGGAGCTAGCTTGGCTACCTTTCGGGCAATTTGAGTCACTCTAAGACTATCGCATATGTTTCATGCATTCATGCATACATGCATTGGCTCCATAAGATTGCAGGTTCAAGGGAAGCTCCTGAATTGATGGGCTGTTTGAGTCAAGCAAGAATCTCACTCCTATGAACCTGCAGGAACATGTGGAATGTATTCGTCCCAACATTATTGCCCATATCACACTCTCTGATTAATTCACTCTTCTCCAGGGAAACCAACGACGATGCAAGGAGCTGCACGCTAGGGATGGAACGAGCGCGATTACTATAAGAGCGCTTGTTGGGCTTTCACGGGAATGACCTTGAAGAATTACCAATGTCCCAGCCGATAACCCTAGGGGCAGGCGAAGAGATCAAACCTCCCAGAGATAGAAACGTGCCAACCGGTCAACGTGTACGAGTTATGTATTTTGAAGGGGTTGTAAATGTATCCGGATCAGACATGGGAACATTCTCAAGGCGCCCGACACCCACAAGTGGACGCCGAAAGACCACATGAGCAAAAGTAGGAGCACGCAACAGGTGGCCTAATTTATTGGCGCACTGACCGAGTCGTCATAATTCATGTGACCAGCTCACGGGTCTCGATGCAACTAATGGGGGCCCACTGTCAAAAGTTTCTGTAATATCCTTCATATTATCGTCTACAGCAGCAAACAAGAACAACAGGAAGGGTGTTAAGCCTCGGTATTCCCTGTGCCTCGAATCAATCTATCGTGATATACAGGAGAAGAGATGGCAAGAAAATTAAAGCACAAACATGTGACGACTTTCATTGATTCCATTCAGTAAAAAATATTACAACAGCTCACTGGGGAGGAAAAGTAAAGCCAAACTGAGCCCTAATAACCATTACGAAAGACCTCAATTGACTCTCCAAACAGTTGATGCTCTGGGTGCACCGGGCGTTCTCGGGATCAAGCTCCGCGAGCCTAAAGAAGAGGCGATCGCACTTCTCCTTAGCCTGGACCATACTGGCCTCGTAATGCTCAACGGCAAACTCCAGATCCGGAATCGCCGCCCTCTCGAAAGCAATGTCTGCCGTAATGTCATCAAGTCTCTCCTGCAGCCAACTGCATTTGCACCTCATCACGATATTGCCCGGCTCCTGTTCAGCGTAAGTTCGGACCAAGGCCAGACGGTCCACCAACTTTCCTCTCTCACGAACCAGCCACGAAAGCTGATCGTTGGCAAACTTGAGGGCCTTCTTGTGATTATCAGCCACAAATGTGACTGTTTCCAGACGCTCGTACCGGTCTTGGTAACGAGCTTTCACGACGGCAGTCACAAGGACCGTCTCATAAGCGCGGTTATAGGCGGCCAGAAAATTGATGAAGAGGGTCGGGAAGTTCCGATACTCCCTCCCCAGTTGGGTACCCTCAACAGAAGCAACGTCCACGGTCCTGAATAGACCAAGGATTTCAGCCTCAACGGTAGGGTGTTGGGCTATATGAGCGTAACCTCTACCAAGAAGATTGTAGAGTCTCTCCCACCCAGCCAGGACTTCGGCAGAGAACGTATGGTTGGGAGAATTGGCCATTTTTGAAAGCAGGATACGAAAGAAAGGGGGAGAGAGGTGAGGCAGATGATCGGAATGAGAAGGCGATAATCTGCTTCAATTTAAATACTGATTTCACAGGGGCAGTCCTTATTGGTCAGGTTTTCCCATCTACCATTCTTTATTGGCACCACCCTCGTCGGCTCGAATCCCCATCAGACGACGACCTCGAGCCAGACAAATCTGAAATCTCCGCAGAAAATTGGACGGGCCGCCACCACTTTGAAAAAGAAAGAATAAAAAACGAACTGAGTGGGAGACAAGAAAATTTTCGGCAGAAAAGGAGATACGAATCGTCTTTATTGAAGGACTCGCCAGTAAAATCAACGGTAGAGATAATGACAGGCCCCACTATCGTGAAAGAATGAAAGAAGATGAGATGGGTGAGAGATACGATGAAAAAAGCTGAGGAAGACAGAACGCTCAAGAGAAATAATACATGTCTAAATGTTAAAAGAGACGTCTTCCTGGTAATCTTCATCTAAAACTCTGAAGAGAGTTTTAAAGCGTACACGGTCGCTCAGAAAAATTTAGAGAGAGTAAAAACATCAGAGGAGTTAGCAAATCTTGAGGAATTATCGAAGATGTCTCAATCCAGTTCTCTCGAGAGCTATCATAACCTGCTGAATATGGGAGAGGAGGAGTTCGAGGCCATATTTGGGATTGAGCCTATGGAGTCTGGTCCTTCCGCCGATGACGTCCAAGATCTTGGTAAAGATAAGGACAACAACAGTAAGGGTCAAAGGAAGCGTTATCGTCGCCGTACTGAGGAGCAAATACAAAGGCTTGAGGCTGTCTTCAGAACGTGCCCTATGCCAGACAGCAAACAGAAAATGGAACTGAGTCAAGAGCTAGGACTTGAACCTTCGCAAATCAAGTTCTGGTTTCAAAATAGGCGAACCCGAATGAAGACTCGTCATGAGCACAACGAAGCCGAGTTTTTAAGAGCTGAAAATGAAAACCTCCGAGCGGAGAACAAAATGTATAAAGAGGCTTTTGACTCTGCCACGTGTCCCAACTGCAATAGCCTCCTCCTCACCCTCGATGTAATGCATGATTTGAGGATCGAAAATGTACGTTTAAGAGGTGAGTTAGACCAGTTTATAACAGGATCGAGTTCTGTTGGAGTAGGGTACGAAAAGACCAATGCTACTGGATCAGCATTAATACCTCCCGAGGAAGAAGGGACAAATCACCACCAAGCGGACATTGAAGATGATCTTTTCGCCATAATCAACCAATTTGATATCGGTAAAGCGTCGGGGCTGTGATGCACATGATCGGCCAGTGACCACCAGACTTTCAATATGGCTGATGCATACCTGATCCGGGGCGAAGCTTGCTGGCCACTAGGAGAGCTTGCAAAGGAAGCAGAACAAATGAGTGCATTTGTTTTTCTGCTTTTGTAAGTTATGAAAAAGTAAGAAGAAATAATCCGCCTTCCCTCTATTAAATGCTCGAATCCGCCACCTCACCAACCTCGCGACCAATTGATGGCGAGTAAAAATCTGCATAAACCTGAAGGGAATTTGCAAATTAACCCAATAACGGTCATGCCCAAATGCGAAGTCCTCGTATTGAAGGAGACTGGGGGGCAAATCAACTCATAGACACTATCACAAGACGGACATATTCGAGCAAAGAAAACCACGAGCAAAAGATACAAGCAATTTCAAAAACGGGTAATCCTGTATCGTTCCAATTTACCCGTAAACGTCTTGAGTTTTGAATTGATTTATTCTGTTTTAACAGGGACTGTAGATTGCCTTGAAAAGAACTGTGACGTGGGACTGCCCAATGCAAAGTAACAATACCACGCCATCTAATCGGTTAACTCTTAAAAGAAAGCCTCCATGGACGCCTACGGTCCAATCGGCCTGATGGCATGGGGAATGACAATGGTTCGAGACGTCCCGAGTTCGATCCTCGAGGATGGAAATATTGTAAGTATTGTAAATAAATAAAACAACTTTTTCTCGCATTACTTTTGCAGAAGGAGACAGGAATACTCGACGAACGAAACCGAAGTCGATACTTGGCCATAGCCTTAACTCTGATGGTGAAGTGTACAAGGAACGTCGAGGGAAACTTGATCCAGCGAACCTGATAAAAGGAGTCACGCAAAACATTCAAGATGAAGGGAAATGTTAACACTAACATTTGACATGTCAAAGAAGACGACCTCAAGCAGCAAATCATGATCATCTGATGAAATCCAGTTTGATGAAACTTTGGCAAATTAATGGCTACCCTGAATTGAAAAGGGCATTCGACCGACGACCATGATCGTTGTCAATATTCGAGAAACTCAAATGCTGCAAACCTTCACTTAACTCCTTGACTTAAGGAGTAGATTCCTCGATTTGTTCGATCCACCCACATATCCTAGGGGCAATTCAAACGCTCCAATTGTTGAGGATTTTCTTGCATACTTGCACTTTTGGTAAACTCGTGTGGGGGCTGAAAACTGTCATATCTGCATTGCGCTTGCGTATGCCATGATCCATGCATGACTTTTCTGCATGTTTAATTTCGCCAATTCTGGTTTGGAGCATAAACTGGATATGATGCATCGAATATACAGAATGGGGCACGACAGGATGATGAAAGGTAAGCCATTCCCATACACGTCCTGTAATCTAATCCCTAGTGAGATGAGCGGTAGTCAGAATCCGCATTCCTCGAGGCAATGGGTTTTCTCGCAAAAGGTACGATAGCTGAAAGGAAAGAGGCATTCATTTCTCTATCCTAAACACTGCAGGTGACCATTGAAAACCCATTTGAGCGGCGGTTCCACTTCGCAACCCCTGTCAAGAACCACCCCACAACGGGGCCAAACAGAGGTAGTCCTAGCAATAGCATGAGGTAAATGGTTAGAAATTTTCTTGCTCGAACTAACATCAATTTTCGAGTGTTCCTTTACTCTCAGCCTCATACGGTAACTCAAGTGCCTTAGGACGACGAAATGCATTCGTTTCTCTATCCAATACGCTCATATCCTTTGCACCACCCAATTGAGCCTACGTATTCATTTCTTAAAACCCCGTTGGTGATCATTGCTCATTCCAAGATGAAGGTGGCGCTACCTCAAAGCAGAAGAACTCAGAAGAAGTGGGTTTACGTGAAGTCCTGAGTCGACTCTTCAAGTGTGCTAAGCCTTTGATATACATGTGTATATGGCACAATTTTTAGAAATTCTTTTCCTGAATAGAACAGAAAAGACAAAAAGGCAAAAAAAATGGGACCAAAAAGAAGAAAGTCAATCTTGGGCATAAAAAAAAAAAAGCAAAGCGCCAGTTAAAAGCAAGGCCAATGCCCATTCAGATCAATGTAAATCCCCAATGGAATCTGGTTGCGAAAGAAAACTCTTCGAAGGAGTCAAGTTGCAAAAAATACACAGCTGGAGTTTACACCGTTAGGGAGCGACGACGGTATCAACAGAAATTGACACCATCCTCATACAACGATGATGTTCTTTGAGGACTAATCTGATGGTAGAAACTGGTGACGAAGATGCAATGACCACCAATGTCAAACCCACCTCCCATATCTTTTGGGCCAAAATAAGCCTTCCTCGATCCATAATCCTAACCTACGTTACAACCCTTGAAAGTCTTTTCTGATTAAGGCACTTGAGTTAACGTAGAGTTGAATGATTTTAAGCATCGCTCGAAAAGGTACGAGCAAGACTATTTCTCTCTCATTTTCGCAGGGTTCTTGACTTGTAAACCTGGAGCAGATGATGAAAACCTTTTTGTCAATGACCTTGACTCAAAAGAGTCCCATTTGGTAAGCCTTTGACCAAGCCCAACATTACGGTCCCTTAAAGACCTCTCTGATCAATCGAATTGTATGCACTACGAATAATTCCGAAGCCCTAGACATAGGTTCGAGAGAAAATTCAAGTGCTTCCTGAATAAAAATCAAAACCTTCTTCGGAGAAATAAGTGAGAAGCCCTCTTTGATGAGCGTACTTCAATTGAGGTCCTAAGCAAACTCTTTGGTAATTTCAGTTCATTTGATTCAAAATATTCCTCATAAGGAATTTTTGATCATGCTTGATATGTGGCAAAAAAATTTTGGATAACCTCTGACATCACGTTACATTTCTTTTGAAAAAATTCTGCGTGATTCATATATAATGATCATAGCAGCACATCTCATTCCAAAAGAAAAAACTTGGAATATTCGAAATATCAGAAATTTTCTGACTCTATGACAAGTCGGGTTTGAGCTTTTACAGGTTCCTGGTCCCCCAGGTCCCAGAATGGCACCCACATCGATTCCAGAATGACACATTGCTTGATAAAGATCCACAATCTTCTCAAACTTGCAGAGGACACCCAAGAGCGAGGATAACTTCTATATGATTGTCTATTACACAAAGTCCTTCCTAGAGGCACACAAAGTCTTTCCTACAGGCATACAAAGTCCTTCCTAGAGGCACACAAGTCCTTCCTACAGGTACACAAGTCTTTTCTACAGCCACACAAGTCTTTTCTATAGGCACCCAAAGTCCTTCGTACAGGCACCCAAAGTCCTTCCTACAGGCACCCAAAGTCTTTCCTACAGGCACACAAAGTCCTTCCTACAGGCACCCAAAGTCCTTCGTACAGGCACACAAAGTCCTTCCTATAGGCATCAAGTCATTGATATAGGCACCAAAGTCCTTGATATAGGCATCTCAATGGGTTGATCTACCATACGGGTCCAAGTTCAACCACCCTAGGGGTTTCTCATAAGAAATCCTTAGGTTCACATTCCGTCCCCAACCACGCAGTCAACGACAGCCACGGGGCAAACAGGTAAGTCTCAGGTAACTCCCTCAACTCTACCTCTTTCTCTCTCTTATATCAGAATGAACTAGAGGAAATTTGGACTGAGGCTTTCACAAGAGGAAATAGAGTTGGATGTCACAACTTTTCATTTTCCCAGTAGAGTCGGCTAGACATCAAGTGTCGTCTTGTCTTTGAGAGTGATATCTCACGAGACCCCTCTCAAAGAGGGGCAGCTGTTAACACTTGATTTTTAGCCAGTTTTATTTTTAGAAAATTTTTAGAAAATCCATAAAAATTTAGAAAATTGAAAAATCAACTTTGAGGACCTTAGCCTAGCCTAGGGAATCAATTTTGAGCAAAAAATAATTTTTAGTGTTTTTAGTATTTTTCAGCATTTTATCTTTATAAATTCATAAAAAAGCAATAAAAAATGATAAAATTGTAAAATAAACTTTGGAAGCCTTTTCCAAGCCTAAGGAACCAATTTTGAACAAAAAATAATTTTTAGTATTTTTCGCATTTTTTAATATTTTTCGTATATTAGGAAAATACCCAAAAAATCAAGAAAAAACAGAATGTTTGGCCACAAAAATAGGGAAAAATATTCAATATTTCTATTTTAAATCCCTTTTCATGTTGGCCATCACAAATTCGAAAAAACCAATTCGGGGTCATGTGTTCCTTCACGAGCATAATCTCGAATCGGGCCTAAAAAAATCACATTCGAGTCAATTTATTTTTATTTTTCACTTTTAGGAGTTGTGACATTGTCCTCTAATAGTCCAAATTTTCATATTGGCCCAATTGTACCCGGAGTGTCTCAATTTTGCAAAAGGGCCTTAGTCGAATTTTGCATTTTTCAATTTAGCCCCTAAGTTGACAAAAAATGAAATTAAACTTTTTCTAGGGGCACCCATGAAACTCCAAGACCTCTACCCCATAGGTTTCATCATTCTAAATCCATTGGAGAGGGTGGTTTGGACTGATTTCGCCGTTTAGGCTTTGGATTGCTCAAAATTCGATTTCGGGTCAAACTAAAACTTTGGGGTTTTTGTGCAATTTCAAGTAAATTTTTTGCAAAAACTACATGTTTGGATGTAATCCAGCATGGAGAATCCAATTTTAGCTGCAATTTTGAGAAATTTGATCGATTTCTGGGTCAATTTGAGCAAATCTTGGCCGAGCGGATTGTCGGGTCGGGTCGACCCGACCCATGACCCGGCCACTATTCTCCTTCTCCCTCCCAACGCATGCGTGAAAGGATGGGCAGAGATGGGGCAGCTTTTTTTGAAGAATAATGGGGAGCAAACGTAAGGATAGAGGGGCTTTTTCAGTCTTTGGAGTTGTTGAGGGTGGAAGTCCCAAGCGAGTGGAGGGCCGGAGGCACCAGAGTTCATCAGGTAAGTGTCGGGGAGGAGCAGAAAAGGAGGACAAAAAGAGAGAGACGGGAGCTGGGTTGAAGCAGGGGAGTTCGGGTTGGCCAACAGGGGGTCTTTGGGAGCGATTTCAGAGCAAACCGGGAGGCTCCACGAGCGACCACCACCCAACCAAGATACACCTACACACCACCTACCTACCGAGCCATCACCGACGTCCATCCGCCATCTGAGTCGCCGGGAAAGGTAACGCAAATACCCCTCCACGATTGTTTTTCTCTGGTTTGAGCCTTTTGTTGCACACAAGGTGTTTGATGAAATGCCTCGGGTGGTTCAAACCCCCGACTTTGAACCTCTTTTTCGTGGTGATTTCACGTGATATTCGGTCGTTTCTTTGCTCAAATGCATTCTACATGTGTAGATCTTCGTTTTGATATGTTGTGCTGCTCCTGGTTACGACCGAGGTGTGAGATATGCTCTTCCAAAGTTGCCTCATTAGTCTGATCAGAATCTGGAAATTCAGCCTGGAAATTTTGCCTAAGTGTTGGAATCAGTTCAACTTGCTTGCTTCGTGCTCATTTTTCATTATCTTACCGTGAGTATTTTTGGGAGATTCTTGATTGATTGTGTTCCCGGTACATAGTAGAATACGTATATATCCTCGGTTGCCCTTGGTTCAATCTTTGAGGATAGTTACGGGGTCGGGAATACCCCATGTTGGTCTGGTTTGCATCCGGATTTGAGCATAAAACAGCCCAAACCCCCGACTTTCGGGGCGATTTTTTCTCTCCTCGAGCATTATTCACGAGTAATTTCCGTTTCATTTTGTTCCTGATGTGTAGCTCTTCAAATCGATATATTATTTTCCCATTAAGTCCAATGGAGGAGCGAGATATACCCTCTTGAATTTGCTTGGTTGGTCTGGCTTTGAACTGAATTTTTTTTCTAAGTGTTGTAACCACTTCAGACCCGTCACTTCCCGACACCATTACGATGCGCTCGGTTGCCCGTTTCCTGAGTCGTCGATCGATTGGAAAACTAGATCATATCTAATTTCATGTGGTATGATCGGTTCCTCTTGATTTAATTTGAGTACAAAGTTATTGGCACTTGAAAACGCCTCAATGAGCTGCAAAGTGAGAGGCAAAGCTAGTTTTCCCATATTTGGTTTTGCGACAAGCCACCTTCGTGGCTTTAGTACAGAGCATTCCCTTAATATTTTTGGGATATTTAAACACATTTTGAAACCTTGTTTGACCTAGTTTCAGGTCGTGTGTTCGGTTTTCCTTAATTATATTTGACCATGGAGATAATCGCTCCTGAACACGCCTTCATGAACTGGTTTCTGGGAATTTCTGGGTTTCCATTTGCGAATGGCCATCTTTCTAACGTCGACGCGGCGCGCTCGCTCAATCATTTTTCGAGCCGTTGGTCATTTTAGAAACCTGGTTATACCTAGTTTCCCGTGGTATAATCGGTTTCTTCTGATTGTATTTGATCATGGAGATAATCCCTCCTGAACACGCCATCATGAACTGGTTTCTGGGAATTTCTGGGTTTCCATTTGCGAATGGCCATCTTTCTAGCGTCGATGCGACGCACTCGGTCAATCATTTTTCGAGCCGTTGGTCATTTTAGAATCCTGGTTATACCTAGTTTCACGTGGTATAATCGGTTTCTTCTGATTGTATTTGACCATTGAGATAATCACCCGTTAAAACCCCTTCACGAACAACCTTTGTAACAAAAATAAAAACTAAGTCTGGTGAGGTAACCAACATCGGTTTTTCCCATGAGTTTTCAGTCGTGTATTGGTCCGTTTCATTCACGTATCCTTGATCCGTATCATTCCTGGTATGTTGTAGTTTGTATCGATGTATGGATTTCCTGTTGAGTGTTCCCGAGAAGTCGGGAATTAGTGCGAGAAAACCCCCCTGATGGGCTATTTTGTCGATAATAAGAATCCAAAAGAAAACCCAAAACTACATCGTTTTAGACCGTCCCGGGACCCATATGGTCTGGGTCGAGCGTCTTCGAGAAGTGGGCCGGGTTGACCCGACCCGGTCCCAAAAAAATAATAAAAAAAAAATGGAAAATTCCCGGAAAATTCTAAAAAAAAATTCAGAAAAATCCAGAAAAATTCTCAGAAATTTTGAAAATTAGGAAAAAATCACATTCAACTGGTTTGACCTATTTTCACGTTTCTGACTTTCCAAGCCTTCCAAAATGACCATTTTGCCCCTCTGGTCAATTTGACCAAAATCATCCCAAATCACCTCTGAATCTAATTGGCGTGTCTTCTAGACTTTTAGGACTCCCATTTGGCTTGTCTTGACTTGATTGAACGTGTGTTTTTCTTGTGTTGATTTCTTGATTGCGCACTCATTTCATTGATTGTGATTGATAGGACAGACATTCCCATTTGCATGAAACCCCTAGACTCCTAGAGTCTACCTTACCCAATCTCGCCTGCAAGAATTCCTTAGGTTAGGAAATCACTCAACTTAGGTACCGAAAAGGCGTCAATAGCAATATTGGCGTAACTAAGTCCCCGAACTCAAATCTCTGGTTTTCGCAGAATCGAACGATTTCTCCCGATCGCTCGATAGGGTTTCCAATCATACCCTCCAAGAAATGATTGGTGGCGACTCCAATGGTATACACACTGAGCACATGTCACCAGACTACACTAAGGTCGACTTCGATTTTAAAAAAAAATTCCCTGACGCGATTTGGTATGGGCCTGGGAGGACCCGCGCGAAGCCCAGACTATCCAAAATCTGGGCCTAGCAATCCACCAGCTGATCTCGAACGAAGATCGGGTCGCGACAAATCCCTCTTCGTCTTGTAGACCCATTTACAGCCGATCGTCCTATGACCCGCAGGCAACTTGACGAGCTCCTAAACTCCATTAAGCCTCATGGACTGCAACTCATCTTGCATCGCATCCAACCATATATCTGAATGTGCACAGGTAACTGGATCAATTACACAGCCAATGTCATAATCCTGTTCACCCAAATAGACTATATATTTCGGTGAGATCGCCGATCGTCTTTGCCTAATAGACCTCCTTAGTGGGATTTCCATAGCTTGAATCTGCAGCTGTGGGGCTTGATTAGCTTCATCAGGAACAGTATCAACCATAGGATCCTAAAGCTCAACAAGCACAGTCTCCGATATGAGAGGCTCCATAATAGTCTGTATTGGTAGAGAAAACGACGCAGTATTTCCCGTCGTACTGTCACTTTCAATAGTCTCTGAACAGGTACCCTTTTCAGCCACGTCGAATTCTAGAAACTTGGCTGTCTGTGACTCTACAATCCATGGGCCTCCATTAGGATTGTAAAATCTGTATCCCTTGGAATGATCTGGATAGGATACAAAATAGCACCTTGTGGTCTTAGGATCCAACTGGATTATACAGCTTCACTTTTGCAGGACAACCCCAGACCTTCAAATGATTCAGGCTGAGTTTACGTCCAGTCCATAACTCAAAAGGAGTCTTGGAGCAACCTTAGTGGGAACTCGATTCAGTATATATAGTGTTGTCTTCATGGCTTCACCCCATAGGAACTTAGGCAAGTTGGTCCTACTTATCATACTCCTCATCATATCCATTAAGGTGCAATTTCGCCTTTCGGCCACACCATTATGTTCAGGGCTCCTAGGTATAGTAAACTGAGCTACTATCCCAGAATCCTCTAAGTATTTGGCAAATGGCCATTTAAGCTGTCCAGCATCGCCATGTCTGCCATAATACTCGCCACCACGGTCAGATCTCATAATATTGATGACTTTTCCCAACTGTTTCTCGACTTCAGTCCGGAATATCTTGAATTTATCAAGAGATTCAGACTTTTCTTTAATCAAGTACAGATAACCATATCAGGAATAATCATCAATAAATGTGATGAAATAATAATTTCTATACAAAGTTGGAGTGTAGGGTCCACTTATATCAGTGTGTATGACCTTCAATAAGTCAGAAGTACGAACTGCACCCTTTTTCTTTACTTTGGTTATCTTTCCTTTACAACAGTCTACACAAATTTCCAAGTCATCTTTAGAAGTAGGTAAAATGTCGGCTTTTATGAGCCTTTCTACTCTATCCCTGGAAATATGACCAAGGCGTTTATGCCATAATGTGTAAGACTGTTCTTTAGGTAGAGGTCTTTTGAAGACAACCCTTTCAATTGTATAAGCTACGTATATGTCGTTGGAAATCAAACACAATCTGTACAATCCATTGGACATATTGCAGTACCCAACCTTATTTGAATTATAGAACATAGAAACCACACTATTCTTTATTTCAAAAGAGTAACCATACATGTCCAAATAGGATATAAAAAGTAAGTTTCATCTAAAGGAAGGTACGTAAAAAGTGTTTCTTAACATCAAATTAAAACCAGACTCTAGAATTAAAATAACATCTTTCACGAACTCAACAGCAGCTTCATTATTATCTCTCACTATGAGCTTTGACTCATCCTAATTTGACTTCCTCCGGTTTATGAACCCATGTATGGTAAATGCAAAATGATTAGTCGCATCACTATCTAGCCACCACGAATTGGATAGGGCTTCAAATAGATTGGATTCACAAACTAATGCCAAAGAATCAATACCTGTTTGCTCACATTTAGATAGCCAGTTTTTATATTTAGCGTAGTCTTTCTTCATGTGACTCATGTTCTTGCAAAAGAAATATCGGTCACCATCCTTCTTAAAGGATGCTTTCTTTCGACCCAATTTTCCAGATTGACTAGTGGTGGGACGAATATCTTTATGAGTATGAGATTTAGGCTCATTACCCTTCCTGTTGGTGGAACTAGTGGCAACCATGGCAAAGTTCCCTGCATCTTTCTTCAATTTTTCTTCCTCTGATACTGCTCTAAAGATCAATTCATTTATAGACCAACCCTTATCCTGTAAGTTGAAGTTGGTCTTGATGATCCCAAACTCAGAGAAAAGGGAATTCAGGGCTTGATGCACCAATACATTTTCAGGGATTACTGTACCTAAGGCATTTAATTTTATATGCAAATCCAGCATTCTTAGGATATAATCCCTAACACCTCCCATACCCGTATACTTTATATTAAAAAGTTGCTGGATGAGTGTTTCAACCTCAGCATTAAAATATACTCGATACCTAGCTTGCAGTGCTTCCATCATTTGTTTGGTGGTGCAGTCAGTTAGGAGGTCGCTCTTCAAATGTTCATGTATAGATCTCTTCAATGACAGCAAGCAGAGCCTATTGCTCTTTTTCCAGGTGGTAAAATGTGACTTTTCAGACCCTGCACTAGTCTCCTCGAGGTCAGCAGGTCTATCCTCATTAAGAGCAGTATAAACATCAGCCAGTTCCATAGCAAACAAAAAAGCCTCCCTCCATTTCTTGAAATTTGAACCATTCAGAACCTCTATGGTAACGGAGTTGTCATTCACAGAAAAGGTGACTGAAAATTAAGCAATACTTACCATTAATATCATGTAAGCACAGTGTAACTTTAAATCCTTAAAAGTACACATTTCAGAGAATTACACACATCATCATATAATCACATTTGGATAGAATACATGACATGCAATTGTAAATTCCCTACATGACAAAGATCATGAGAATGTATTCTAATTTTTCGTGAAACACCACCTTTGGGTGTATGAATCACTAGAATTGATCACTTTTTAATCATATGTTGTTCATGTACCTCTCCATGATCTGACACACAATCAACTCCTTTGGGAGTATGACCATGTATCAAAACAAAAGATATCCCACCATAATGTGAGACTAATATTTCTCCAATTCAACTGAATGTGCCACTTTGGTGGTCACAACCCAATCAAATCTTTGAAACTCTCTCACACCAAGGATATAAACTTCATGCCTCACATTTTGTCATGTGGCATGATTTCAAACTTGATGACATGGGCAATTGTCATTGAAATCACAACCGGTGCTAATGGAATTGCTTCACTCATTTGTGAGTCTCAATTTTTGTCAGTGCTCAATTAAAATTCTACACATTCCTTATGTGGTATTATATAATTGAGCCAACCATATTATTCCCAAAAACCATATGGAAATAATCAAATAAATTGAAAAAGAAGAAAATACCCTCGAATTTTATACTTGCACAAGGGTTTTTCCCATTTTTCAAGACCTTAGAAGGTTCAAAAAATTAAATTGAATATACCATAGTGTAGGAAATTTTCATACGAGCACAAGGGTGAAAAATCACCCCAAACGACCATCGCACACGCCCTCACGCGCCGCCAGAAGGACGGCGCGTGCGTCGCACGCGCGACTAACCGTTGATCGAGTTAGGTTGAGTTGACCCGGTCCGATGACCGGGTCAGCCACCACATGGCACCCTTAGGCTGCGCTACGTAGCACCATTGATGATTGCTACATAGCACCCTTAATGGTTGCCACGTAGCGCAGCAGCCCCCCATCGGTGACGTCACTGACATATTAAATGTGTCAGCTGACATCAACAAACATCAGTCGACACATTTAATATGTGTCGGGCACGTGATCTTCACGTGCGGGCGCGTGAAAACCACATGCCGGCATGTAAATCTCACGCACCTAGTCGTTCGGCATGTGTAATCCACACGCCACCACATCCATGCCTTTAAGTCGCGCGTGGCGGCGCGTGGAGCCTCCTATGTGGCCGGCTATCCACCAAAATAATCGTCTCGACAAGACGAACCCAAATATGCCATCAAAATCAGATTTCAAAGTGCCAAAAATCACGAAATCAAGATAGAACCCGTATGTGCTAAAACTGAGCTACGGCGGCTCTGATACCAGCTATTGGCCGGCGATTCCGACCTTTCATCAACTACTTCGACACCCTAGGACCACAGCATTCGCATTCTAACAACAAAATATCCATGATTTCAAGTTGACATACCTGATTTCGCTTCCATGGCCGATCGACCCACAAAACCAATGAACCAAGCTCGGAACCTTCCCCTCTAAGCGCTCGAAGTCGCCAAGCATTGATGTGGCAGCCACCTACACTTGAATCGCTCTCTCAAGACCTTATGGAGATGATGAACGTGGAGAGAAATGGCAAAGAGAGAATATGAGGATAGAGGGGGGGATCCTAGCCATTTATAGAAATCACGAGCTGCGTTCTCTGATCATGGGCCGTGCCGGATTCGGCCCACATTAAGCAGGCCCATATTCGGCCCATTAAGAAACCTTAAATCCTTTATTTATTAAACCAATACCGTATACAATAAATTATTACCATATAACGATCAATTACAATTCCAATTAAGGCGAGCCCATCTCGGAAAAACTCTAACAACAAATTATTAAAAGAGTGAACCATACAAATATTTTCCATTAATTATCATTTTTTAGCTCAAAACAAATTGTTAATCTCCTCTCTTCAAGTCTTTAAACAAATATGGAAATTTGAACCCAGCACCAATGCGTCACAATATTGCACTTAAAGCAATTTGAGAATACAAGACCAACCCAATTGGCTCCAAATTTTTTTTAAAAAATAATAAAAAAAATTACATAAAATTGTCCACTTCAATGCCGGCCCTACCATGTAAAATGACCAGCGTCCACGTCAGTGATTTCCGACTAAAATTAACCGGACATATTATATTGACAAAGCATCAAAATGTTAGAACTAAATTGATCAAATTAGAAGGTTTGAGACTTTTTTTTAGTATTTTTCTCTTTGAATACTTAATTGCACCGATTCCCTCTCTTCTTGTCTTTAACCCAATATCGACATTTCCTTCCTCCACCAATGCTTCACAATGCATTTAAAGCAACCGGAGAATACAAGACCTAACCCCATTGGCTCCAAGCTGTAGCTTTTTGTACTATGATAGCAACCCAGTTCATACGCAGTTTCAGGCTCATAAAGTCATAATCAAGGGTTGATTAAGTAACATGATTAGAGCCACAACATTTCAATAATTAACATAATTTAAGTAGAACTGTTCAATGCCGAACCGAATGGGTGTCTTTCTTCTGTTACACTGTACACTGCACAAATCAAATCTTTATGGGTTTGAAAGCGCTAAACCTTGTGAAGTTAAAATCTTCAAAAACTATTAGACCATAGACGAGTTCTTTGCAAGTTATTGCACCCAGAAAAGCACAAATATTTAAGCTTCTACCCTAAGTTAAGTAATAAAATTAACAGCTGTCTCTTGTTTGAATGATTTTGAAACAAAGACAAAGGAAGAATTAAATGAGCAGAAGACAAAGGGGCTATGGTTTTCTCTTTTCCAATTTTTTTGTTTTAATGTTAAATGTATATGATTTTGTTATATCCAGCAATATTACTTAGAGAGACTGAATAGGTGATTCTGAACAAATTTAAAACTTAATGCAAAATTTAAACAAATTTAAAACACAAATTGAATAAGTTTAGTAAGAAGACGTGTATAAATCTAAACACTATAAAGAGAGAATTGCATGTGAAGTTTATAGTGGTTCGACTTTAGCAAGCCTATATCCACTCTCCCATACTAACAACAGATTGGGTGGATTCCATTATATACATTATTGAAAAGTTACAAGAGATGTTATACTTTATCACTCTTACAAAACCTCTCACAAATAAAACTCATAGCTCTCGAGAACAAGTGTGTGAATCTGAACAATTCAAGCACATTGGAATTATGTGTTCTAATCTCTCTCAGCTGGTCACCATGGATCTCAATTATATACTCCTTTACCCCCAAAATAGTTGTTGGAAGGTCTTCAAAGGATTGCTCTTCAATTGATAATTGGATGCCATCAATTTCAATTGAACGAAATTATATCTGGGAAGATTTGGTAGCCGTTTGAGTGAAGCCTAAACCCTTCAAATTCAGTTGCTCATACAACTAAATCCTTAATTTCCATAAGTAAAGATTATTCAAATCTCAATGATATCTTGTTCCTGCAAGGTAATATCCAATTGAAGATATTTTCCTAATTTGATTGGAAAATAATTCTATCAACCAAAGATTATGGACTTTCACAAATAATGCAGCCGAACTAGAAATCTTCCAAATGTGAGTCTTCAGAATTTAGCAAAAAAATACTATAGAATCTGACATAATTCAGAAGCAGTCTTCAAAAGTAGAAGAAACTCTTTGAATTTGAATAGATTAGAATAGTGACTTTGAGCCTTATTAAAGTCCTTGCTGATGTATAATATAAATCCTTTCAAGATTAAGTCTTTAGAGACAACACCACTCTACGACTGAATAACAGGACTTAACTAATTCAGAGACAAATATGTGACAACTCTACCTTAAGTCGACCACCATGTTTGGAGCAATATAAGCTTTTTGTACACGTGTTCATCCCTGCAATACAATTTTTATTGGCATTAATAATATTCTTTTTAAGGAAGGATAGTTTTGTCAAAATCAAAATATTCATATGAAGGTTTTTCTCAACAATCTCTCCCCTTTTTGATGACGATAAGACTTTCTCAACAAAGATAGATTTTGAAAATTATTTGGATAATAATTAAGCACATGAAAGATTTCACAAATATATGAACATATATGCTATGTGAATCTTTTCAAAAAGATGTGCATCTAAAAAATATATCAGTTAAACATATGCACTTAATGAATAGACAAATATCACCAAGTGTTGTCAAAGTTAAATGCGTGATACCTCATATATCACTATGTGTCACATAATTTTATCCCATAATAATAATGAATTGCGTGTTGAGTGTGTAAACTTGCAATTATAGAGAGGCATCTTCTCCCGCTTTTTGTCATCAACAATAAGGAAGATAGCATACCATATAAACTTTATTTAAATAGCAAGACTAACAAACCATAATAAGGTCATCATAGCTTAGTCATGGTGATCAAAAAAAATTCAACGCAAACAAAAAGAGGTCAAACACCATGCACTTTGAAAACACATTCAAATAGAAGGTGGTGGAGTTGGTTTTGTAGAAGAGGAGGGACACCATTTGGCCCTTTGTCATTCCCCTATGGTTCTCTTTCAGGCTGGTCCTAATTTGCTCCACTTGTACCAACAAGCGTTGAAGTGAAATTTCTCAAAGACAGCAATTCTAAAAACTCTCGAGTAATCCTGTAATATCAAATCAGAGTATAAGTACCCACACTTGCCATCTCAAAACAAAAGAGGCGAAGATATTTGTCGAGCATTTGTTGAAAGGTGCTCAACTTCTTCACAACCAGTTTTTCAATTGCATCCAACCTCTGCAACACTTCACTTTGAAGCTGTTACTCATTCTTCTAAACATGATTATGTGAAGATTTCATATCCACCAATTCTTTGATGAAGGCATTTAGAGTGTCCTCTGGAGTCAATTTTTTGCTAGGAGTTTGAGCCATTCTTTTATCAGTCATCGGAACCTTTCCCTTCTCAAAAGAATCTCCTTTGGAAGTCGAATCCATAATACGTTGCAAGTTAATCTCCTTCTGAATCTGAGCAAGGTTTGCATATGAAGTTTTCTTTTCAGTCTCAACATAGTAGATTCTATCTCCTTCTGTAGTTCCCCCGAGATCACAATGGTTGATTCCTTTTCTTTGCATGACTCCCCCTAAATATCAAATTCTTTTTCTTTGGGTTGCTCCCCCAAAAAAGCAGTTTGTTCCTCATGAGCAATTAATTCATTCTGCCTCTGAACTAGAGTAGAGGCTTTGATTTCTTCTTTGTTTTCCTCTTGACTCTCTACCATTTTATCAAGAATTACTGTAGTTAATTCTTCTCCAAGAACATGGTTCAACCACTTTATCAACTTTCATATCCTCAGACTTTAAGGACTCTGTATTCTTCAGACGTGTAACAAGTTCATCAATTGTTTCTCTATCATTCGTCTGTTCTTCCCACACCTCAATATATTGCTCATGAGCATATTCTGCTTCTTTCTCCACTTTCTCAGCAGATGTTTCTTCATCTTCCATTTCTTCACTTTCTTCACCCTCGTGATTCTTGTGGAGATCTTCTCTTTTGCCTTCAAAATTCTCCGATTCATAAGTGCCGGCAACAGCAATGTTCTCACCTCATTCATCCTTACCATTACATTAATAATCATTATTTGAATCAACATTGGGATTGTCCTCGGATCAATTTGAGTGAGTTCTTTCATCATCAGAACTTGTTGACTTAGGTTCTTCTTCTTCTTCAGAGGATTCATCTTGAACAATAAACTTTTTCCCTTTTCTAGCAATCGCTTTTCTCCTCTTGGCTAATCTTTTTGCCTCTTTAGTTTGTTCTTCTAGTTCAACCTTAACTAGCTCTTTGTCTGTCAACTTGAATCCCATCTTCTGGATCATGGTTTCTCTAGTAACCATTATAGGACTCTAAGTTTGGGTCAACTAGGAGGAAGATGAACCTTGTGATATTTCAAAATCAAAGAGACTAACCTAGCATATGGCAATTGTCCCTTCGATTTTTGCACAGTTCTATACATATGCAGGAAGACGTGTAGGCTAGAGAAATCATACCTTGTGAGCAATACCCACATAAGCTTGGCTTTAAACTTTAAAATATCTGTCTTTGAAAAAGTCTTGAGTCACAGACATTCAATAACAACCTTATGCATCACTATGTGCTTCAAAGGAAATCATTATATGCAATATGTGTCTTTGACTCTCAGGAGTAATTTTCCTTCCTAGTTAGGTAGCTATAGGCTACTTCAGGTTGTATGTCAAAGGGCTTGAATTTTCTTGCCTCTACTTCCATAAGCTTTGCAAGTTTAGTAATGTGCATAATTTATCAATCATCTCTAATACAATAAGAGAATGAATCAGAACCACCAAATGATAGCGTTGAATAGAAGTAGGCAACCAAATCAAGGAAAATAGATGTCCTAACAGTGACAAAATCTCTTAATTTTATGTCCTCATGATGCTTTCTAATGGGGAATACCGACTTTGTCAAAATACTTCACATCAAATACTCTATGAAGCATAACTCCACATTCCTTCACAGCCTAAAGCCTTTCCAGATGCTTTTGAGACAGAAAAAGCTTACTTTGGAAACTTTTGTCTCTTACAAAAGCCATTCATCTTTTAAAATTCTTAAACATAACGCTATCATCATCGTCGAACCTTCCTTTTGTCTCAACGTCACTTTCTTCCAACACGGGTTTTTGGATAACAATCCCTTTCAACGGAGTCCTTTTAGGTGAGGACATACGAGACAACCTAACTTTTTCTTTACCTTTCGTTGACACATCCTCAGGAATACTTGTAGCAAGAGGGGTTACTATTCGAATAGGCAGATTTAGAATGCCAAGATAATCTTTTTCAATAGCATACTTATGAATCGTTAGAAGTTTCATAATTAGATTATCTCCTGACCCTCTGTTCCTTAAATGCATCATAGAGGGATTTGATAGAGAGAGCCATAGCAACCCTTTCATTATATTGAGTTTTGGACAAACGCAAGTTTTTTTTAGCAACGATCCTTTCACCTTCGTGTTCTGATATTGAAATTTCAACCAAAGCCATGTCTCGAGATATGATTCCCTTCATTAAACGAGAAGATTTTCTTTGCTGCCTCTTGCGTTCCTCGACAATTTTTTTTTTTGCAGAAGAGGATGCCTTAGGAGCCGTTGGTGAAAGAAAGTTTAGATTTTGAGAAAACAAGCGAGAAGATGTTGAAGAAGAAGAGAGTGAGTGTTTTCTGAGAGAGAATTTTTTGAGTGTTAGGGCTTTCAAGAAAAGAACAATAAATATTAGAAATAGAATTTTTTAGTGAGAGAAAGTTGACGGTTCATGTGCTCTGATAATTTGAAAAAGAAAGAAAACTATAAAACGGTTGTCCTTGGAAATAAAATCAATTTTGAAGAAAACCCAAAAGAAATTGACTAAAAATAATATATATTATAACAATCAACAAGATTTATTAAGATTGTGAAAGAACTCATCTTAAATTCTTGTGATGTTGTATCAAGACATAGAAAGTGGTGAAAGAATGGACCTTTGCTTTTGAATAAATATACTACATATGTACTTCTGAATATACCAACTTTTTGAAACGTTTCGAGATAAAGGATTAATAATAGCTAATTCATTGCAAATATAATTGAAGGTATCAAGAGGTTTAGTGGATAGATCTGTGAGTTGATTCTTCGTATCAACATCCTAAATGTGGACATTTCCATTCTGAACATGATCGGGCATAAAATGAAGTTTGATCTTGATGTGTTTCGCTCTTGAATGAAAAAAAAAGGATTCTTGGTTGTTGATACTTGATTTTCGGCCAATTTTATTTTTAGAAAATTGTTAGAAAATTCATAAGAATTCATAAAATTCAAAATCAACTTTGGAAACCATGGCCTAGCCTAGGAAACTAATTTTGAACAAAAAATAATTTTTCGTATTTTCAATATTTTCTTGCATTTTATTTTCAAAAATTCATAATAAATCCAGAAAAAATGCGAAAATTGAAAAATCAACTTTGGAAGCCTTAGCATAACCTAGGGAACCAATTTTGAACAAAAAAATAATTTCATATTTTCAGTATTTTCTTGCATTTTATTTTTATAAATTCATAAAAAAAATGATGAAATTGAAAAATCCACTTTGGAAGCCTTGCGCTAGCCTAGGGAACCATTTTTGAATAAAAATAAATTTTATTATTTTTTTTCATTTTTTAATATTTTTCAGAAATTAGAAAAATACTAGAAAATTAATTAAAAAAATAACATTCGAGGCCACAAAAATAAAAAAAATAAAAAAAAATATTTTTTTATTTTTTCCTTCATTTTGGCCAAATAAATTTTGAAAAATTCAACTGGAATTTAGCTTTCATTGTTAATTGCATTTTTGGATTATTTTAAAAAATTCTAGAAATTTCATTTTAGCCCTATAATTTTCCATTTTCACATTTTTAGAGTCATGTCATCCTCCTCTATTTTTCAAAATTAAAATCCAGTCCAAAAGCCCACTTAATCATCCAATTTAGCTAGAAGGACCAGATTGCAATTCTCGATTTTGTCAATTTAGTTCTTGAAAGCACTTAAAATGCAATTAAAAAAATTTCTAGGGACCTAATTGAAAATCAGAGCACTTCACCCCCTAGTTTTTGGCCTTCTGAATCCATTGGTTACGTTAATTTTTGCAAAAAAAAAAGGTCATTAAGAGTTGGATTTTGTGAAATGGGTACTCGGGTCGGATTTAAAAATTAGGTTTTTGCACCCATCCCTGGGAAACTTGGCATGAAAATTAGTTTTCTAATAGGTTCGTTGCCACAGAATTCAATTTTGGGACATAATTAACTCAATTTTGATCTTTTAGGGGTTAATTTGGCCAAATTTAATTAATCGGGTCAGTCAGGTCAGGCTAGGTTCGACCCGACGACCCGGTCGACCATTTAAACCTCAAACCCAAAACCAACTCTGGTTTGTCGCGACCCTCTAAAAAATTTTTTAAATTTTAAAAAGGGGTTAACGGATTATTAGGTTAATTAGATTTAACTAACCTAACGCGGACCCTCCCAAGCCCTACCGAATCGCAACTTTGGTTTTTGTTTAAATGATTTTAAAATTTGGAGTCGCCACTAATCGTTCTTGGTAGGTCGATTAGAAACCTAAATAAATTAGCGGAAGAACTAATTTATTCCTGCGAACCAGAGATTAGGAGCTCGGGGACTTGGTTACACTAGTTAATTAAAACTAATGCCCTTTCGGTACCTTAATTTCATGGATATCCTAATTCGGCAACTCAGGCTTGGTTTATTCCTAAGGCTATAGTAGGGTATTCTCTTTTGTGTTTTCACTTTTTAAATAGGATGCATGGATGGTATATATTTTTATTTGTTATATTTTTTTAAGTGTTAAAGATTCCCTGAAGCCGAAAGAAGGAGTGTGTTAACGACTTCTGTGCAGTATTACAACCTACTTATCTTTTGGGTCTGATGATTCAAAAATTAAATTATAGGAAGTACATGACAGTGAATAAACACCTCCAATGGGAGGCCTAGCATTGGCTTGGCTCTTCCCTTTGGGATTTAAGGTACAGGTATTTAAGTTGCAAGTATTTAAACTACTGTAAGTAAAAACCTCCAATGGGAGGCTAAGCATTGGCTTGGCTCTTCCCTTTGGGATTTAAGGTACATGTATTTAAGTTGCAGGTATTTAACTATTATAAGTAAAAACCTCCAATGGGAGGCTAAGCATTGGCTTGGCTCTTCCCTTTGGGATTTAAGATACATGTATTTAAGTTGCAAGTATTTAACTACTGTAAGTAAAAACCTCCAATGGGAGGCTAAGCATTGGCTTGGCTCTTCCCTTTGGGATTTAAGGTACATGTATTTAAGTTGCAAGTTTTTAACTACTGTAAGTAAAAACCTCCAATGGGAGGCTAAGCATTGGCTTGGCTCTTCCCTTTGGGATTTAAGGTATAGGTATTTAAGTTGCAGGTATTTAACTACTGTAAGTAAAAACCTCCAATGGAAGGCTAAGCATTGGCTTGGCTCTTCCCTTTGGGATTTAAGGTACAGGTATTTAAGTTGCAGGTATTTAACTACTGTAAGTAAAAACCTCCAATGGGAGGCTAAGCATTAGCTTGGCTCTTCCCTTTGGGATTTATGGTGCAGGTATTTAAATTGCGGATGGACTTTGTCCTCTCCATTCTAGGGTATGAATTCTTTAAAATAAAATACAACGAATTGATTCAACAATTTGAAATTTGTGCGCGCTTGAGGACTCCTCCAAGCCGATTTTGTGCTTCCATAGGGTTGACCATTGATATAAAGCTGCGGCTTCCTGACATAAAATAGAGTAAAATGTCAGTATACAAAATATGTGCTAATCTGCACCTAAAACCAGAAGAGTGGAAAGAGTACTTATCTCCCATTTTTTTGGGAGGGATTTCTATAATTGATTTTCGCTCTCTATGTTCCCAATATAGAGAGTTTCTTTTGAATTAAGAGGGACTTTTAGTCACAGATCAGTTGAGAAATCGGTGGACAGCTTAGGAGCTTGTCTGGGCCGATTTTTGCATATCTACGAGATTTTTGCTGTTGACGTAGAGATATCCTTCTCCTGACATAAAATATGGAAAAAAAAAAGAGGAGATGGAGAAAGTGTATACAATTTGTGCTAATTTGCAAGTAAAACCATAAACAAATGAATAAATAAAAACACTTAGCTCGAATTTGCTTGCTCGTTGACGAGGATGAACTCTTGATTTATATTGATCGATGAAGGAATTTGTGATGATAATCCCTAGTTTTGAACTCCCATCATCTTCAAAATTCTCTCTCTTTTGGTATTTTCTTTCTCTCAAATTTTTCTTCAATCTCCCAAAACTCTCTCAAACATCCAAAATTTTCTCTCAAAAAAAAATCCTCCCAAACACTTCAAATTTTCTCTCTCAAGAATCCTTTCTCAAGCTCACTTCTTTCTCCTTTTATAACCTACTCATCTATCTCCCATTCTAATTTTTCCACTAACTCTATCTCCCATTCTAATTTCTCCACTAACTCTTCTTCATTTTCATCTTCCATTCTCCATCTCTATCCCACATTCTAATCTCTCCACTAACTCTTCTTCATCTTCATCTTCCCTTCTCCATATTTATCTCCCATTCTAATTTCTCCACTAACTCTTCTTAATCTCCATCTTCCCTTCTCTATTCTTATCTTCCATTCTAATTTCTCTACTAACTCTTCTTCATCTCCATCTTTCCTTCTCTATTCTTATCTTATTTTCTCCATCCATTCTTCTCCAACTTCTCTTCTTCATCTCCTCTTCTTCATCTTCCCTTCTCTATTCTAATTTATCCACTAACTTTTCTTTTTATTATTTGTAAAATAATCCTTCAAGAGTTAGGTATTTGCACTTTAGTCCTTGAATTTTAAGTATTTACAATTCAGTCCCTGAAAAAATATATTTCTTTAAGTCCAAATCTCCTCACAATTTTTGACACACCAAAATTTACCACATGTCAAATTTAAGCTCATTTCTTGTCGCTGAAAATAATGCATAATTTAATTAAAGCCCTTTTGCAAAATTAAGTCATTCTGGGTATAATTGGGCCAAGATGAAAATTTAAAATATTAGAAGACAATGTCACAACTCATAAAAAGTGAAAGTTAAAAATAAGTTGACTCAAATTAAATTTTTTTAGGCCCGATTCGAGATTATACTCGTGAAGGAACACGTGACTCGAATTGGATTTTTCTGAATTTGCGATGGCCAATATGAAAATAGATTTAAAATAAAAATATTAACTATCTTTGTGTATTTTTTGGCCTCAAATGTTATTTTTTGAAAATTTTCAAATATTTTTGTATTTTTTTAAAAAAAATTAAAATATATATAATATGAAAAATTATTTTTTGGTCAAAATTCGTTCCCTAGGCTTGGCTAAGGTTCCCAAAGTTGATTTTTCAATTTTATGAATTTTTATGGATTTTCTATTAATTTTTGAAAATAAATAAATAAAAAATACGTAAAAATACTGAAAATATGAAAAATCGTTTTTTGGTCAAAATTGGTTCCCTAGGCTTGGCTAAGGTCCCCAAAGTTGATTTTTCAATTTTATGAATTTTTATGGATTTTTTATTACTTTAGCAATAGAAAAAATGATTAAAGATCAGGTGTCAACATAGTTCTAGGACTTTCAATGCGAAATGCTCGTGGGAGCGAGATCCTGAGAGATTTGTAGTTGGTTTTGATGTTGATAGAAGCGAGAAGATTTCGGGATTTTTCTTGGGGGGTTATGATACACAAAACAAGTTAAAAACGGGGAATTGTGGGAAGATTTGGGGGATCGGATTCATCGCCATTGGAGGAGTCGGCCGAGAAACTTAAAAGCCTTCGTCAGGCCATCTAGCGAGGAACCCAGCTCCAACATTGGCTACATAAGCTTCCTGAAGCTCAGGAGAATCACTAGAGCTAAACACTTCGTCACATAAAACCTCCTGGCCACTCTCTCCATCCTCGAACTGGTCACAAGCTCACATGCTCGTCTTCAGTGTTAAATAGAGCCGCATGACTCTCAGCTAAGTCCTCCTGTGCCCCGTGGATGCTCCCTATTTGACCTGTGCAATTCATTAACATAGGTTTGCCAAGTTTCAGTTTCGTTGCCTGAGTACCTCTCGACCGGGGTCAAATCAAGTACTTTTGCGTAGTTTGACGGCTTGAAAGTTGGACATATGCACGATAGGATGATTAGGAATGAATTTAGGTTGAAAACGGAGTTTGAATAAGTTTTAGCGTTAGAGTGACTCTCCGACGAGGCGCCAGAAATGGAATGCCGGTGCCAGTTATCTCCTTTGACGGAGGGCTGACAAGGCTAGCTTGCCATGTCGGATGCCACGCCAGCATGGTTGTGGTAACCGATCAGGATTAATAAAGGCTAAGATCCGACAGCTAGGATCGAGCCATGTGTCGGGATCTCAGAAATTTGGAGAATAAAAATTCTAACTCGATTTTTATAATCATTTCTAGAAAATAAAAAGAATGGACGGTCAGGATTTAGTCTTCCTTTAGCACCAACAGTTAGATTTGGTATGTCGGTCAGACGGTTGAGATGTTGTCTCCAGGTTAGATCTCAGCCGTAGGTGGAATGGGGAAGATGGGCTGTCAAATCAATAGCCATGTGGCGAGTTCTTGGCCATAGATTTATAAAAGGCGAAAAAAAAGGATAAAAATCTTGAAGATTTTGAAAATTCAAAAAAATAATAATAAAACCCTAAAACTACGTCGTTTTTACGTCGAGTTAGAGTAGTGGGTCTTGGGCTGGGTTTGGTTAGCAGGCCAGATCAAGCCGACCTGATCCATATAACAAATAAAAATAATAAAATAAACAAGAATAATATTAAAAAATTCAAAAAATTAACAAAATAATAATAATAAGAGAAAATCAATAAAAATGAGTATGGTGTCGTTTTGGTCTAGGGTTTTAGATAGGGTTTGGGTCAGTGGGGCCGGGTCAACCCAACCCAGTCCGGAAAATTAAATAATAAAAAATGAAAAAATAAAAATAGGGTAAAATATAAGAAAAAAGTCATAAAAAATTTTATAAAATCTTAAAAAAATTAGGAAAATTCAGAAATTGTAGGAAAATAAAGAAAATAGGAAAACAAAAATAAACAAAAATAAAAATAATACTAAAACATCATAAAATATATATATGTGAAAATTCTAAAACAATTAAAAAAGAATGCAGAAAATGATTGGAAAAATATGAAAAATTCTAGTAAATAAAAAAAGGGGAAAATTAAAAAGAAAACACAGAAAACGCCCAAAAATGGGAAAATTCTTAGAAAGTCTTAGAAAATTCATAAAATTCTAAAACAAATTCTAAAAAATTCTAAAAAATCCAAAACAAATTCCAAAAATTGTGAAAGTTAGGGAAATACCACATTTAACAGGTTTGATCTATTTGCACATTTTTGACCTTCCCAGCGTTTCAAAATAATCATTCTGCTCCTCTGGTCAATCTGACCTAAACCATCCTGAATCATCCCTGAATCTAATCGGTGTATTGTCTAGGCTCCTAGGACTCCTATTGAGTTGTTTTGACTTGATGTGCTGTGATTTCCCATTCCTTAACTGCGCACTTATTTCGATAATTTGTGATTAATATGATAGATACTCCCATTTGCATGAACCCATTTGACTTTTAGGACCTATTTTACCCTAAAACATACCTACATGAATCCTCTAGATTAGGAAATCACTCAACTTAGGTACCAAAAGAGCGTCAATAGCAATACTAGCGTAACTAAATTCCCGAACCTAAATCTCTAATTTTCGCAGAATCGAACGATCTCTCTCAATTGCTCGATAGGGTTTCCAATCATACCCTCCAACAAATGGTTGGTGGCAATTTCAATGACATGCATACTGATCACATGTCACCTAACCACACTAAGGTCAACATTGATTTAAAAATTTCCTAATGCGATTTGGTATGAGCCTGAGAAGGCTTGAGCTGAGCCCATATACTAAATTTAGGCCTAGCAATCCATTAACTCTCTCGAGACAAGAAATCTCAAGTCGGTTGAGACATTGGTTAGATTAATTGCACTTGTGTTATCGCATTATATCTCCACATTCGCATATTCAACGCCATAGTCTCTTAGTTGTTGCTTTAGCTACAAAAATTGAGCACAACAGCTTTCAAGTGATACATACTCTATGAAAAGTGCAACTTTACTTTCCTTCTTAGAGTATCATGAGAATAACATATTTTCCATGAGTTGACAAGTTTCAGATGTGCTTTTTCTATCAATCTTGCATCTAGCAAGATTTACTTCTAAATAGCCTCTTGGAATGAAGTTAGATTCTTTAGAGTACCATAACCCATACTTGGGATAAGTCCCAATATATTTAATGATTCTCTTGATGGTTGAGAGATGTGATTCTCTTGGGCTTGACTGAAATCTCGCACATAAGCAAACACTATATAATATGTCAGGCCTTTAAATTGTGAGATATAGAAGTGAGCCAGTCATGCTATGATAAAGTTTTAGATTAACTTCTTTTTGTTATTCATCTTTGTCAAGTTTGGATGAATGTGACAAAGGAGTCACTATCTTTGTGTAGTTTTCCAAGTCAAACTTCTTAACAATTTCCAACGCATATTTTTCTTGATGGATAAATGTTCCCTTCTTAGTCTAATGTATCTAGAGTCCAACAAAGAATCTTAATTCTCCCATCATACTCATTTCAAATTCATCCCGCATTACTTTAGAGAAATTCTTGCGTGAACGTTCATTTTCAGAGCCAAAAATAATTTCATCAACATAAATTTGGACAAGAAGAATATTTGTACCCTACTTCTAAATAAAAAGAGCAGTATCAACATTACCTTTTACAAATTTATTTTCAGATTACAAGTTACTTAACCTTACATACCAAGCATGAGGGGCCTGTTTTAATCTATATAGAGCTTTTTTTAGAGTATAGACAAGATCCTTTCCTCTTAGTTCTTCAAAATCAAGTGGTTATTTAACATAAACTTCTTCATTAATATATCCGTTCAAAAATGCACTTTTTACATCCAACTAAAAAAATCGAAAGTAATTATAACAAGCATAAGCAAGAAGTAGCTTTATGGCCTTTAACCTAGCAACTGGTGCATAGGTTTCATTTTAATCTATTTCTTCTTCTTGGGAATATCCTTTTGCTACTAATCTTTCTTTGTTTCTGACCACTTTTCCATTGTCATCCAACTTGTTTCTGAAAACCCATTTTGTTCCTATCACACGAAAATTCTGGGGTCTTGACACAAGCTCCCAGACATTATTGATTTTGAATTGATGAAGTTCTTTGGGCAGGGTGCCAAGAAAAGGCGATTTCCTTAAGTGCCAAAAAGATAACACCTCTAAAGGAGTATTTTGTTTTTAAATATTCAAATAAAGTCAAATATGGGCTAACATGCATTCCCTCATGCGCAAGTGAAGAGTGAAGTGAAAACCCAAAACAAGGGTCATTCCAAATTGAATTGGGAATTGCAAGAAAATGTGAAAAGGTACTAAGGCATTGCCTGACTAGGGGAAAATGGCTCTTGTACAATCAGTTGAATCTCGACAGTCGATGAAAGAAGAATGTCCTGATAAGACATCATCATAAGCTCCAATGAAGGGAGGGCATTAATCAATACAAGAGGAATCACCATCGAAACGGATAAATTACAAATCCCCACAATTCACGTAATTATGCCCTGACTGGAACACATAATTGAGGGAGAGATCATGTTGTTCTAATTCATCACAAATTTGAGGGCATATATTGACACATTCCCTTTTATTCTTGTAGAGATTCTCCATTGTGATGGGCATGCAAGTATTTTTCCTTTAAAAACTCAAAGATGTTTATGAGTCTATTAACCTCCAAATCCCAACTTTGTGGAAAAATGTATGAACTTTCAAAATCATTTCATTTGTACTTGTATTTGAATAAGTTTTGAAGTTATCCAAAATATTTTGAGACATACACCATGCATTGAAAATTCCCATAGACGACAATTTTGATGAAAAGAAATGGATTTCCAAAAGGGAGTGCTTAAAATTTGTGAAAATGAGTACCTCAAATGATGAGATGGAAATCATACCTAAACATGCTCCTAAACACACTTGAGTGGTGAGTGGAGGCCTTTGTTTAGGGGTTTTTGTTTGTATTTTAGCTCATATTGTAATTCAAAGTGCCTTAAAAAGAAGAAAAGCATTCATTTCTCTATTCTACACACTTTCATCATTTGTATAGCCCAATTGGGTATGTATATTCATTTTGTAAACCCTTTTGGTGATCATTGCCTATTTCAAGATGAAGATGGTGCCACGTCAAAGCGAAACAACTCAAAAGAATTAGGTCCACAAAGAATTTTCGAGTTAACTCTTCAAGTGCATTAGAATTTCATGTGCATGTGTGTCTGATAAAATCTTCAAAAATTATTTTGCGTAAAAAATATAGAAGGAAAAAGGCGAGACTAAATAAAAAATAAAAAAACAGAAAAAGCCAATCTTGGGCAGCAAAAAGCAAACTGCCAATCAAAAGCAATGCCAATGCGCATTCAAATCCTTATTCATTTGTAAATACTTTTGAATTTCGTATGTACATTCCGTGAAAAGCGATTGTATGTTGCCTTTTTTGTGAACTCCCAGCAGGGTCTGGTTGTAAGAAAAATTCCCTAGAGGAGTCAAATTGCAAAATTTACTCCTCCATTGGAGTTCACATTGTCCTCAAGCAACAACACTATCAATAGAATTTTACACCATCCTCATGCAACGACGGTGTTTTTTAAAAACTATTCCAAAAAAATCAAGACAGGTGGGAATCTGCAATAATCACTAACATCAATCTCTCCTCATATATTGTCTGGACCGAAACAAGCCTTTTTATCTTTTGATCCCAAATCTTGACCCAAGTTACAATCCGTGACAGTCTTTTTAGATTAGGTTATTGAATTAACGTGTAGTTGAATGATCCTAAGTATTGCTTGAAGAGGTACGAATAAGATTATTTCTTTTTCATTTTACAGGATTCTTGACTTGCAAACCCGAAGCATATGATGAAGATTTTCATTCAGCGGCTTGGACTCGACTATGAGTCCCCATTGGAAACCTTTGAACAAACCTTTTTATGGTCCCTTAAAAAGCCTTTTCAGATCAATCAAATTGTAGGCATTCAAATGGTTTCGAAATCTTAAGCATAGGTTTTAGAGGAAATCTGAGCACTTCTAAATGAAAATCAAAACCTTTTTTATGAAATTGTGAGAAATCCTCTTTGATAAGCGTACTCTAATTGACGTTTTAACCAAACTCTTTTGACAATTTCATATCATTTGATTCAAAATCTTCCTTACAAGGAATTTTGATTACTTTTGTCATATTGCGAGATGTCTTGGATAACCTCCAGAATCATATTGCAAACTTTGAAAATCATGAATGAATCCTAGTCGACTCCTAGAATCATGTTCCTCTTTTAAATATCTCAAAGGTTGAAACCCTTTCGACTTCTCTAAACACGGTCATTCAAGAGCACGTCTATGGTCAGTCTCAACCCTTAATAGCATTTCTATGGTCAGTCTCAACCTTTAAGAGCATTTCTATGGTCAGTTACAACCTTTAAGAATAATTCCATGGCCAGTCTCAATCCTTAAAAGCGTTTCTTTGGTCAACCTCGATCCTTAAGGGGCAATCTTAAGGATCCTTAAGAGTTAGCCTTAGGTTGTGGATCATATCCTTAAGTCAATTCTTGTGGTCCGCATTTATCCTTGAGTCACTCTCATAATTTCAACTCCCCCCAAACATGCTCCTATAACAAATCCTCAAGTGCCACACTAGAACTACTCTCAAATTGCATCCACATAGCTAACAGGTAAGCCCCAGGTACGCATCCCTCTCTATCTCTTACTCATACTATCAAAACGAACCAAGAATTAACTTGGATTTGGGTTTGCATCGAAAGGGTAGCAAAATCAGATGTTATAGCTTTTCTTGTTCCCAGTTAAGTCGATTAAGACTCAAGTGTCACCTTATCTTTGAGAGCAACATCTATTGAGATCACTCTCAAAGAAGGGTAGATATTAACACTTGATTTTTTTATCGTTTTATTTATAAAAAATAATTAAAATAGAAAAATTTATAAAATTATAAAATCAACTCTAGAAGCCTTCACCTAACCTTATGAATTGAATTTGAACAAAAAAATATTTTTCATATTTTTGACATTTTCATATTTATTTTTTATTGAAAAAATAGTCAAAATTAGGAAAACTACAATCCTATCTCCAAAAAAATATGAAAAAGTAGTCAATATTTTTATTTTAATTCCCTTTTCACTTTGGACACTTCAAATCTCAAAAATTCAGCTTGGATTGCCATATTCCTTCACAAACATAAACCCAAATTGAGCCCAAAAAATTACATTTTGAGTCTTTTTATTTTCAATTTTTACTTTTAATAAGCTATGACATTGTTATCTGATCCTTTGGATTATAAATGGATCTATTTACTTGAGAATTTATTCAATTTTGGGCCTATTTGTACTTTTCATTTTCAATTTAGTTCCCGGTTTTACTAAAAATGAAGTTAAATTCTTTGTAGGGGTATCCATAAAAATCCAATCCCACTGGCCTATAGTTTTCATTATTTTGAATCCATTGGTGAGGTGATTTGACTCGATTTTGTCATTTAGGCGTTGTATTACTCAAAAATCGTTTTTGGGTTAAAATGAAAAATTAGGGTATTTACTCAAATTCAAACCAATTTTTCTCAATTTCATCATTTTTAGATAAAATCCATGGTGTATAATCCAATTTTGGTGTTTAGATCATTTTGGAGCCTAATTAGGCCAAATTTGAATGGCTAGGTCTACCGGGCCAATTGGGTTCAACCTGACAACCCAGCACCATTCATTTTCTTCCCCCATCTCCCCTTCTCATGCATAGCGGAACCTGAGCCGAAATGGATGAAATTGAGCACCAAAATGAGCACGATTGATGATGCCAATGGTTGGGCTTTGAACGCAACTCCATTACGGTCCCAATGGACCCATTTTCGAGACTTGATGTAGTTGGAGCCGCCGTGCCTAGCCCTATTTCTACCACGACAAATGCCCCTAAGCCCAAATCAGGTGAGTTGTCCAAAATTCGTAGCCAATCCTGGTCACCCATGTCACATCTCACCTTCGACTCGATTCTAGAACCTTCCCCTGTTATTTTTGTCGCTTATGGACGTTGATTTCATATGAAATTGCGGCGAGCTAGCGCGCGGGCACGGAAATGACAAGAAAAAAGCCGTTGGGAGGGGGAATCCATGAGCTGGCATGCTCATACATGAGAAAGGGTGTGCGTACGAAGGAAGTGAGATGAGCTTAAAAGGAGAGAGAGGCCAGAGCGTCGGAGGTTCCACGAATTCGGTTGAATTCGAGAGAGAGAGAGAGAGAGAGAGAGAGAGAGAGAGAGGGAGAGAGAGGGAGGGAGGGGGGGGAGACATGGCTGGGTTTTTACCATTCTCGGGCTGGTGAATAGGGGGTCTAGTGAGATAAAAACAGAGCAAACACAAGCTTCTCGAGTGACACCGAGCATCGACACACCTTCACCTACACCCCACCTATCCACCGAGTCGTTGCTACCCCTCATCTGCCATAAAGTCATCGGAAAAGGTAGTACGAATAGCCCTTCGCGACCAACCCTGTCACGCCCCGATCCCCGGGGCCCGCGGCAACCCTACCAAAACGCCTCAGGTCGAAAAGGATAGCGTCCCAGGCACGCTAACGACCAAACAATTATTTTCTACGCATGCGGAAACGTACAAACTCCCCGTACAATCAATAACAACCGGGATAAAATAGTAGGATAAAAGATCACTCAATAAAAATCAGTTTAACAAAATCCAAACCAGTTTAACACACGATAAACATTCAAAAGGGCAGATACTCTTCAACCCTACGTAAACTACAGTAAATATAGCCCCACTCTTCGGGGCGGCTTCCTAAAACCGACAAAAAGTCATAAGGTCAGGCAGGGTTAACTTCGTATCTACTCCCAAAAGAGAGCGTACTACGCCCTCGTCTTCCTCAATGCTTCGGACCTGAAAAAGGTGTTAACGACGTGGAACGAGATAAAAATCTCAATGAGTCAGCGCCTAAGCCCGGCTAGGGCGCTGATTCGCTCAGGCATCCTATACAATAAAATATTCCAATAGTACCAAAACCAACCACATGCAAGCTTACCACGCCTTGGATCACACATATGCAAGACTCGACCCCTCACATAACTCAGTCAATCAAGGCGAACAATCATAATCCCACAATAACTTGCACACGTAATTGTCGCGACCCTCTAAAAAAATTTTAAATTTTAAAAGGGGTTAACGGATTATTAGGTTAATTAGATTTGACTAACCTAACGCGGACTCTCCCAAGCCCTACCGAATCGCAACTTTGGTTTTTGTTTAAATGATTTTAAAATTTGGAGTCGCCACTAATCGTTCTTGGTAGGTCGATTAGAAACCTAAATAAATTAGCGGGAGAACTAATTTATTCCTGCGAACCAGAGATTAGGAGCTCGGGGACTTGGTTACACTAGTTAATTAAAACTAATGCCCTTTCGGTACCTTAATTTCATGGATATCCTAATTCGGCAACTCAGACTTGGTTTATTCCTAAGGCTCTAGTAGGGTATTGCCTTTTGTGTTTTCACTTTTTAAATAGGATGCATGGATGGTATATATTTTTATTTGTTATATTTTTTTAAGTGTTAAAGATTCCCTGAAGCCGTAAGAGGGAGTGTGTTAACAACTTCTGTGCAGTATTATGACCTACTCATCTTTTGGGTTTGATGATTCAAAAATTAAATTATAGGAAGTACATGACAGTGAATAAACACCTCCAATGGGAGGCCTAGCATTGGCTTGGCTCTTCCCTTTGGGATTTAAGGTACAGGTATTTAAGTTGCAAGTATTTAAACTACTGTAAGTAAAAAACCTCCAATGGGAGGCTAAGCATTGGCTTGGCTCTTCCCTTTGGGATTTAAGGTACAGGTATTTAAGTTGCAGGTATTTAACTACTGTAAGTAAAAACCTCCAATGGGAGGCTAAGCATTGGCTTGGCTCTTCCCTTTGGGATTTAAGGTACATGTATTTAAGTTGCAGGTATTTAACTACTGTAAGTAAAAACCTCCAATGGGAGGCTAAGCATTGGCTTGGCTCTTCCCTTTGGGATTTAAGGTACAGGTATTTAAGTTGCAGGTATTTAATTACTGTAAGTAAAAACCTCCAATGGGAGGCTAAGCATTGGCTTGGCTCTTCCCTTTGGGATTTATGGTGCAGGTATTTAAGTTGCGGATGGACTTTGTCCTCTCCATTCTGGGGTATGAATTCTTTAAAATAAAATACAACGAATTGATTCAACAATTTGAAATTTGTACGCGCTTGAGGACTCCTCCAAGCCGATTTTGTGCTTCCATAGGGTTGACCATTGATATAGAGTTGCGGCTTCCTGACATAAAATAGAGTGAAGTGTCAGTATACAAAATATATGCCAATCTGCACCTAAAATCAGAAGAGTGGAAAGAGTACTTATCTCCCATTTTTTTGGGATGGATTTCTATAATTGATTTTCGCTCTCTATGTTCCCAATATAGAGAGTCTCTTTTGAATTAAGAGGGACTTTTAGTCACAAATCAACTGAGAAATCGGTGGACAGCTTAGGAGCTTTTTTGGGCGATTTTTGCATCTCTACGAGATTTTTTGCCGTTGACGTAGAGATATCCTTCTCCTGACATAAAATATGGGAAAAATGGAGGTAGGAGAAAGTGTATACAATTTGTGCTAATTTGCGACTAAAACCACAAATAAATGAATAAATAAAAAACACTTAGCTCGAATTTGTTTGCTCGAATTTGTGATGATAACCCCTAACTTTAAACTCCCATCATCTTCAAAATTCTCTCTCTTTTGGTATTTTTTTCTCTCTCAAATTTTTCTTCAATCTCTCGAAACCCTCTCAAACATCCAAAATTTTCTCTCCCCAAAAAATTCCTCTCTCAAGCTCACTTCTTCCTTCTTTTATAATCTACTCATCTATCTCTCATTCTAATTTTTCCACTAACTCTATCTCCCATTCTAATTTCTCCACTAACTCTTCTTCATTTTCATCTTCCATTCTCCATCTCTATCTCACATTCTAATCTCTCCACTAACTCTTCTTCATCTTCATCTTCCCTTCTCCATATTTATCTCCCATTCTAATTTCTCCACTAACTCTTCTTCATCTCCATCTTCCCTTCTCTATTCTTATCTTCCATTCTAATTTCTCTACTAACTCTTCTTCATCTCCATCTTCCCTTCTCTATTCTTATCTTATTTTCTCCATCCATTCTTCTCCAACTTCTCTTCTTCATCTCCTCTTCTTCATCTTCCATTCTCTATTTTAATTTATCCACTAACTCTTCTTTTTGTTATTTGTAAAATAATCCCTCAAGAGTTAGGTATTTGCAGTCTAGTCCCTGAATTTTAAGTATTTACAATTTAGTCCCTGAAAAAATATTTCTTTAAGTCCAAATCTCCTCACAATTTTTGACATACCTTCCCTATACTTAGTCAAAATTCACCACATGTCAAATTTAAGCTCATTTCTTGCCACTGAAAATAATGCAGAATTTAATTAAAGCCCTTTTGCACAATTGAGTCATTCTGGGTATAATTTGGGCCAATATAAAAAATTTGAAATATTAGAGAACAATGTCACAACTCCTAAAAGTGAAAAAATGAAAATAAATTGACTCAAATTGAATTTTTTAGGCCCGGTTCGAGATTATGCTCGTGAAGGAATACACGACCCCGAATTGGATTTTTTAAATTTGTGATGGCCAACATGAAAAGGGATATAAAATAAAAATATTGACTATTTTTATATATTTTTGCGGCCTCAAATGCTATTATTTATTAAATATTCTCATAATTTCTAAAATATATAAACAATATATATAAATACAAAAAATTATTTTTTGTTCGAAAATAGTTGCCTAAGCTTGGCCAAGGCTCCAAACTTGATTTTTCAATTTTCTCATTTTTCTTAATTTTTTGTTTTATGAATTTTCGAAAATAAAAATATCGAAAAATATCGAAAATACGAAAAATTATTTTTTGGTCAAAATTGGTTTCCTAGGCTTGGCTAAGGTTCCCAAAGTTGATTTTTCAATTTTATGAATTTTTATGGATTTTCTATTAATTTTTGAAAATAAATAAATAAAAAATACGTAAAAATACTGAAAATATGAAAAATATTTTTTTGGTCAAAATTGGTTCCCTAAGCTTGGCTAAGGTCCCCAAAGTTGATTTTTCAATTTTATGAATTTTTATGCATTTTTTATTATTTTAGCAATAGAAAAAATGATTAAAAATCAAGTTTCTACAGTAATGCTCCACATGAATTTCAATTTTTATTAACCATTGGGCTCAGCTCACACGACTGGTGTGGCCCGACACTACGACTGGCAGTGTCCACACTACGACTGGCAGTGTTTACTGGCATGACCAGGCTTCGTTCCTTTTCTCTTCGGCAACGGCGTCTGATAATCCGTAAGATTCGTGCGACTGGCACGACACGGCAATATCAGGAATCCCATAAGGGCTTCGGCCCATCACAAGCTGCGACCGGCGTCCGATAGTCCGTAAGATTCGTACGACTGGCACGACACGTTACTATCAGGAATAACCGTACGACTGGCACGGATTTTTAAGCCCATCATATGACCACACGAGCACGCAATCCAACCAATCCGATTTTATCTCTGCATTTAGTCCAATGCATCCACACACGAGCGTGCTTAAAACTCGGCCACAGGCCATTTTCATGCTCAAGTATCAATTTAATTTCACATACGGTCATATGATGCATGCATTTATCCACCAGACTTTGCATTTATAAATGGGTGATCAACCCTCATACAGTCAATCATAGACCAAACAGAACATTCAGCAGTCAGGCGTTGATCACCACACCAAGCAGTTGATAATAATTCAATAACATGAGCTTGGATAATTAAACTATCCACAAGCGCCTAATCCGCCAGTCGATCAATCAATCAAACATTTCGTCGGTCACTCGGCTCTAGCCAATCACTTGCTCGCAGTCACACAATTCAGTCTACTCATCAACTAGCCACAGTTCACCTAACTAATCAGTCTAACTTATTTAATTGTATTCATTTAACTTAACCCAATCTCTAACTAATCCGACCACAATTATTGTACCTAAACATCCTAATTGACTAATTATTCTAGTCCCGAACGCAATTAACGACCTAACCGAGAGTTAGGGGCAAACTCACAATTTTTCCAGCGATCCGGCGACGACGACGACGACGGTTGGTACTGTTCACGCCGGTTACTGTTCCGGCGAGTCTCCGGCGAACGGCGGTGACGTTGCGATTGACGAGATGAGTGCTGTGAGCTGAATATCATACTGAAATAGGGCCGATTTTGGGCGATTTTGGGGTTCCCAGTGGTTGGTCGCGGCGGCCGGAAGGCGGTGGAACTCCGACGAGTGGCTTGGACGGCTGAGGAAGGTTGATCGGTACTGAATAGGTGCGGATTTAGGGCTTGGGGCTACTGGTAGTGACGAGTAGAGGTGGGGATGGCGTCAGGAGCTCACGGGCGAAGAGTTTAGGGCCGTGGGAGAGGCACGGCGAACTAGCGTCTCGCGGCGACGACGGACCGGAGCTAGGACCACGCGGTGGCGAGCTTGGCCGAGGTTGATGGGGGGCGGTGGTGGTTCGGCTAGGTGGATGACGACGACGACGATTTGGGAAGATGGTGGCGTCTGGAGCTCGAGCAACGGGCGGACCAGAAGAAGAAATAAAGAAGAAGAAGAAAATGGCGTCTCGGCAAGGGAGAAAGAGGAGAGAGGAAGAGAGAGAGAGTGGGGGGAAATTATAAAATGGGAGGGGGAATAAAGAATGGGGGAGATGTTGAGTGGAGTTGGTGGGGGTTAATAAAAAATGATGGGGTGTGGGATGGTGGGTGAGTGGGAGAGGCGTGGGAGAGAGTGAGAGTGAGGAGAGAGAGAGAATATAAATTATTTAAAAAAAAAAGATGTTACAATTCTCCCCACCTTAGGAAATTTCGTCCTCGAAATTAAACTGCTGTTACATTTCTTCAAAAAGAAAAGGATGTAGTTCCTTCATGACTTCCTCGATTTCCCAAGTTGCTCCTTCTTTTCCGTGGTGTTGCCAAACTACCTTGACCAATGGAATCGTCCTGCGCCGAAGTACTTGCTCCTTCCTGTCTATAATCCTCACCGGGCGCTCCACGTATGATACTCGCTCATCTAACTCGATCTCCTCGAAACTTAGCACATGGGCTGGGTCAGGCTCATATTTCCTCAACATCGACACATGGAAGACATTGTGCACTTGGGACAGCTTCGGTGGCAACGCCAAACGATATGCTAAGGTTCCAATCCGCTCCAAGATTTCAAACGGCCCTACATACCTCGGGCTCAATTTCCCCTTTCTGCCAAAACGAGACGTTCCTCTCATAGGCGACACCTTCAAGAACACATGATCGCCTACTTGGAACTCCAAAGGTCTTCGTCTCCTATCAGCATAACTTTTCTGACGACTCTGCGCTGTCTTGAGTCTATCTCTTATAACCTTGACGGCTTCCACTGACTGCTGTACCAACTCAGGACCAGTAATCTTCCTTTCGCCCACTTCATCCCAACATATAGGAGTTCTACAAGCTCTGCCATAAAGTGCTTTGAATGGTGCCACTCTGATACTCTGCTGGTAACTATTGTTGTAGGCAAACTCAACCAGATGCAACTGCTCCTCCCAGCTACCCTTAAAATCCAAAACACAGGCTCGCAACATGTCTTCAAGCGTCTGAATTGTCCTCTCAGACTGACCATCTGTCTGCGGATGATAAGCAGTACTGAATTGCAGCTTCGTTCCCAGCGCAGTCTGTAGGCTTTTCCAAAACGTGGCAGTGAACTTAGGGTCACGATCCGAAGTGATCGTCACTGGCACTCCATGCAGCCTCACCACGTGCTTTACATAGAGTTCGGCGTATCTGTCCAAAGCAAAGTCCTTCCTCACTGGAATAAAGTGCTGACTTCGTCAATCTATCAACCACAACCCAGATTGAATCATGTCCTTTCTGACTCCTTGGCAATCCCATTACAAAGTCCATCGTGATATGCTCCCATTTCCACTCTGGAATCTCCAAGGGCTGCAGCAATCCTCCAGGCTTACAATGCTGAGCCTTGACCTGCTGGCAAGTCAAATACTTAGCCACATGCTTGGCTATGTCAGCTTTCATCCCATTCCACCAGTAATGTTGCTTCAAATTCTGGTACATCTTCGTGCTCCCTGGATGAATACTGTAGCTGCTACGGTGTGCTCCCGATAAAATTTCTTCCCTTAGATCTTCATCTGCAGTTACGCACAGGCGTCCTCGAAACCGAAGTATCCCATCCTCAGTTACTTGAAAGTCAACTCTCCTCTTGGCCGAGTCTTCCTGCAGGATCTTTTGGATTGCAGGGTCTGTCGATTGCAAGGCCTTAATCCTAGCCTGCACTTCTGGCTCAATCCTCAATGTAGCCATGAGACTTGACAGACGACTCACTTCCAATTTAAAATCTGAGTCTCGTACTTCCTCCAAAAGAAGCCACTCTCTTACCATCATCTGAGCTATTGCTGACTTCCGACTCAGAGCATCTGCAACTTTATTTGCCTTGCCTGGATGATACAAGGTTTCACAATCGTAATCCTTCAAAAGCTCTATCCAACGTCGTTGCCTCATATTCAACTCCTTCTGCGAGAATAGATACTTGAGGCTCTGGTGGTCCGTATACACCTGAAATTTTTCTCCAATTAGGTAGTGCCTCCAAATCTTCAACGCAAAAACAATTGCAGCTAGCTCCAAATCATGTGTCGGATAATTCAACTCATGAGGCCTCAACTGGCGAGATGCATACGCCACTACCTTCCCATGTTGCATCAGAACGCAACCCAAGCCTTTGAATGACGCATCACTGTAGATCTCGAAACCTCCTAGACCAGACGGAATCGTCAAAACAGGACCAGTAGTTAGTCTATGCTTAAGCTCTTGAAAACTACTCTCGCACTTGTCTATCCATTCGAACTTCTCTCCTTTCTTCAATAGCCGCGTCAGAGGCATAGTTATTGCCGAAAATCTCTCCACGAAGCGCCTATAATAGCCTGCCAAACCCAAAAAGCTCCGTACTTCTGTCACTGTCGTAGGCCTCGGCCAATCCATGACCGCTTCCATCTTCGATGGATCTACAGCAATCCCTTCACCAGACACTACGTGGCCTAGGAACGCCACACGAGCTAACCAAAATTCGCATTTACTGAACTTGGCGTACAACTGGTGCGCTCCGAGGGTTTCCAAAACTACCCTCAAGTGCTCCTCATGATCCTCTAGAGTCCTCGAGTACACCAGGATATCATCTATGAACACAATGACGAATTTATCCAAAAACTCCCTGAATACTCTGTTCATTAAATCCATGAAGGCGGCAGGAGCATTCGTCAAGCCAAACGGCATCACAGTAAATTCATAGTGTCCATACCGCGTCCTAAATGCTGTCTTCGGTATATCTTCCCTTTTTATCCTCAACTGGTGGTATCCTGTCCGTAAATCAATCTTAGAAAATACTGAAGCTCCTTGCAACTGGTCAAACAAATCGTCAATCCTCGGAAGTGGGTACTTGTTCTTAATTGTCACTTGATTCAATTGTCGATAATCAATGCACAACCTTAGCGACCCATCTTTCTTTATGACAAACAAGACAGGTGCTCCCCATGGTGATACGCTGGGGCGGATAAATCCTTTATCCAGTAACTCCTGCATCTGCACTTTAAGCTCTTTAAGTTCCGATAATGCCATTCTGTACGGTGCCTTAGAAATTGGCTCTGTCCCAGGGGTCAACTCTACCACAAATTCAATTTCTCTCTCCGGTGGCAACCCTGGCAACTCCTGAGGAAAAACATCTGGAAACTCTTGCACCACAGTAATATCTTCCAACTTAGATTCTTCAATAGACGCATCTACTACAGTTGCCAGGTAACCTTGGCAGCCATTCTCCAACAGGCGAGTCGCCTCTAGCGACGAAATCACTACAGTTGAGGTTCCTCCTCTATTACCCACAAATTCAAAGTTAGTCCCATCCGGCGGACTAAATTGAATCGTCTTACGGTAACAGTCTACTGTGGCTCTTTGCCTTATCAGCCAATCCATTCCAACAATCAGGTCAAAGTCAAACATCTCCAGCACAATCAAATCTATCTTATCCTCGTGACCATTTATAACTAGCTTACAGTTAGGGCAACCTACTGCAGTCACTACGCTATCTTTTAAAGGCGTAGAAATCTTAAACACAGTACCCAATAATTTTGGACTCAACCCAGCAAGTTTAACAAATTGTTCAGCCACAAACGAATGGGTAGCACCAGGATCAAACAGAGCATATGCTATTTGATCATGTAAGAGGACAGTACCTGTGACGGTCGGCGAATCCTTCGCCTCATCTCGAGTGACAGCAAACACTCGTCCTTGCGCCTGAGGTCGGTTCTGAAAATTCTGCTGCACATTCCCTCTAGACTGTCCTCCATATTGCGGCCTGGCTTGCTGTCTCTAGGGGCAGTCCCGCACATGGTGACCAGGCTGGCCACATCCAAAACAAGCTCCGCTGTGGAACTGACACTAACCCAGTCCGTGCTTCTTTCGGCAAAGGCGGTAGACATCTCCTCGGTTATGCACCGGCTTACTGATGCCACCATTCCAATTTGGCGGGATATGATGCTTTCCTCCAAACATCGGTTTTTTCCCAAATCGATTGTCGTTCCGGCCTGAGGGCACAAACCACGATCCAGATGCGACAGCCCTTTCTGCTAGATCACGCTCCACCATTTGGGCCCTTTCATACAGCTCATTATAATCTTTCAGATTCAGCGGTACCAGCACACTCCTCAGCTCGGGCTTCAGCCCATCTCTAAACCTCCTGGCTTTATCTACTGGGTCTTCCACCATCCTTGGTGCATACTTAGACAACTCAGCAAATTTGGCCTCATACTGGTCTACTGACAGGTGGTTCTGGCGCAAGCGAAGGAACTCAGCCATCTTGTATTCCCTTGCAGTATCCGAGAAGTACTTGTTGTTGAAGGCTTCCACGAAGGCACCCCAAGCCAAAGCCGTACCCTCGGGAAAGATTCTGTCCTTAGATGTCCTCCACCAAGTACCTGCGTTCCCCTGCAGCTGATAGACGGCTAAAGTGACCTTATCCTCTTCCGAACACCTCAGCAGGGCGAATGTCTTCTCCAGTTCCTCGATCCACGAGATAGCAGTCTCGGGATCTCTATTTCCTGAGAACTTGGGAGGCTTCAGCTTCAAAAACTGCTCCACCAACTTCTGAGTCTGATGTCCATTATTTCCATTCCCAGCTGGTCCATCTCCTTGTGGGGCCTCAGCGGCTGCAGCTGCCTGATTCCTCATCTGCTGACCCATCAAATCACCCAACGCTCCCAATGCTTGCAGTATCCCATCGATCCTCAGATCCTCTCTGGCAGGCCTACCTCGAGGTGCTCTCCCACCTTGGTTGCTCATTTCCCAGGAACGTACGGGGTCCTGCCAACCCCAATTGCAACCAACTGTGAGAAAGCAGCTCGAAAACTCAAATAAAAAAAATAGCAGTCACATGCATTAATTTACGATCCTACTAACTATCCCAGTTCCCATCGCTCCTTATCACTCCAGGCCACAACCAAATGGTTCAGGCTGACCTTGCTCTGATACCACTCTTGGGCGGGGTTGTCACGCCCAGATCCCCGGGGCCCGCGGCAACCCTACCAAAACGCCTCAGGTCGAAAAGGATAGCGTCCCAGGCACGCTAACGACCAAACAATTATTTTCTACGCATGCGGAAACGTACAAACTCCTCGTACAATCAATAACAACCGGGATAAAATAGTAGGATAAAAGATCACTTAATAAAAATCAGTTTAACAAAATCCAAACCAGTTTAACACACGATAAACATTCAAAAGGGCAGATACTCTTCAACCCTACGTAAGCTACAGTAAATATAGCCCCACTCTTCGGGGCGCCTTCCTAAAACCGACAAAAAGTCATAAGGTCAGGCAGGGTTAACTTCGTATCTACTCCCAAAAGAGAGGCCTACTACGCCCTCGTCTTCCTCAATGCTTCGGACCTGAAAAAGGTGTTAACGACGTGGAATGAAATAAAAATCTCAATGAGTCAGCGCCTAAGCCCAGCTAGGGCGCTGATTCGCTCAGGCATCCTATATAATAAAATATTCCAACAGTACCAAAACCAACCACATGCAAGCTTACCACGCCTTGGATCACACATATGCAAGACTCGACCCCTCACATAACTCAGTCAATCAAGGCAAACAATCATAATCCCACAATAACTTGCACATGTAATGCTCCACATGAATTTCAATTTTTATTAACCATTGGGCTCAGTTCACACGACTGGTGTGGCCCGACACTACGACTGGCAGTGTCCACACTACGACTGGCAGTGTCTACTGGCATGACCAGGCTTCGTTCCTTTTCCCTTCGGCAATGGCGTCTAATAATCCGTAAGATTCGTACGACTGGCACGACACGGCAATATCAGGAATCCCATAAGGGCTTCGGCCCATCACAAGCTGCGACCGGCGTCCGATAGTCCGTAAGATTCGTACGACTGGCACGACACGTTACTATCAGGAATAACCGTACGACTGGCATGGACCGTACGACTGGCACGGATTTTTAAGCCCATCATATGACCACACGAGCACGCAATCCAACCAATCCGATTTTATCTCTGCATTTAGTCTAATGCATCCACACACGAGCGTGCTTAAAAATCGGCCACAGGCCATTTTCATGCTCAAGTATCAATTTAATTTCACATACGGTCATATGATGCATGCATTTATCCACCAGACTTTACATTTATAAATGGGTGATCAACCCTCATACAGTCAATCATAGACCAAACAGAACATTCAGCAGTCAGGCGTTGATCACCACACCAAGCAGTTGATAATAATTCAATAACATGAGCTTGGATAATTAAACTATCCACAAGCGCCTAATCCGCCAGTCGATCAATCAATCAAACATTTCGTCGGTCACTCGGCTCTAGCCAATCACTTGCTCGCAGTCACACAATTCAGTCTACTCATCAACTAGCCACAGTTCACCTAACTAATCAGTCTAACTTATTTAATTGTGTTCATTTAACTTAACCCAATCTCTAACTAATCCGACCACAATTATTGTACCTAAACATCCTAATTGACTAATTATTCTAGTCCCGAACGCAATTAACGACCTAACCGAGAGTTAGGGGCAAACTCACAATTTTTCCAGCGATCCGGCGACGACGACGACGACGGTTGGTACTGTTCACGCCGAAGTTACTGTTCACGCCGGTTACTGTTCCGGCGAGTCTCCGGCGAACGGCGGTGACGTTGTGATTGACGAGATGAGTGCTGTGAGCTGAATATCGGACTGAAATAGGGCCGATTATGGGCTATTTCGGGGTTCCTAGTGGTTGGTCGCGGCGGCCGGAAGGCGGTGGAACTCCGACGAGTGGCTTGGACGGCTGAGGAAGGTTGATCGGGACTGAATAGGTGGAGATCTGGGGCTTGGGGCTACTGGTGGTGACGAGTAGAGGTGGGGATGGCGTCAAGAGCTTGCGGGCGAAGAGTTTAGGGCCGTGGGAGAGGCACGGCGAGCTTGCGTCTCGCAGCGACGACGGACCGGAGCTAGGACCACGCGGTGGCGAGCTTGGCCGAGGTTGATGGAGGGGGCGGTGGTGGTTCGACTAGGTGGATGACGACGACGACGATTTGGGAAGATGGTGGCGTCTGGAGCTCGAGCAACGGGCGAAGCAAAAGAAGAAATGAAGAAGAAGAAGAAAATGGCGTCTCGGCAAGGGAGAAAGAGGAGAGAGGAAGAGAGAGAGAGTGGGGGGAAATTATAAAATGGGGGGGGGGGGGGATAAAGAATGGGGAAGATGTTGAGTGGAGTTGGTGGGGGTTAAAAAAAATGATGGGGTGTGGGATGGTGGGTGAGTGGGAGAGGCGTGGGAGAGAGTGAGAGTGAGGAGAGAGAGAATATAAATTATTTTAAAAAAAAAGGATGTTACAAACCCTTTTCTGGTTTCGTGCATTTTGCCTGGTTTGGCTCCGTTGGATCCTCGGGTCAAACGGAGCCAAACCAACCGTTCGTATACGTTGTTCCATGTTTATTTAGCCTCGTGTGAATGATTGTGTGCTTTGGTTTTGCATCTTTTCTCTTGGTCTTGCATTTTTAGTGGCACATACAACGTGTTCAACGCAATGCCTCGGATGGGTTAGACCCTTGATTTTGACCTTGTTTTCAATGCGTTCCCTGCCCTTTTTTTCGCCGTTCTTTAACTCTTTGCGTTCTGTGCACATAGTCGAATACATATATGTTTAGTTTTTGCGTTGATGATGGGCGGATGTCGAGATATGGGGTTAGAAACATGCCTCGTTGGTCTGATTTGTGTTGGGTCTTTGCCTAAAACAGTTCAAACCCCCTACTTTGGGGTCGATTTTCTCCTTCGTCTTACGTCCTCTAGGTATCCGTTTTGTTCAATGGCGTTCTTGCATGTAGCTCTTCGCGTGGGTGTGTCGTTTCTCCATTGATTGTGATTAGAGTGCACGAAAATCGCTCATGAATTTGCCTCTATGAACTGTGGGTTCCCGACAAAGTGTAGGTAGCGCAACAGGTTCAGACGCCCACATTCATAGCTGGTTTTCTTTGAATTTTAGTGCCTTTTTAAGTCTGTTTTTTAAATAATGTCACTCCTTGCATGTAGTTCTTCGCATTGGTTTTTGATTTGCTTGCTAATTATATAGGATCATTGAGAAAATCATCCATGAATACGCCTCACTGTTGCCGGGCATAAAAAATTCTGTGCTCAGAGCAATGCGAACCTGCTATTTTTTGACCATTTTTCTTAATGATTCCTCAAGCCTTTGAAGTCGTTCTTTAGTTAATCATGTTCTTTGTGTGTAGCATTTTGCACCGATGCTTGATTTTGGGTTTAGTTGTCTCCGTGGATTAAATTATGAACGACGGAAATTGCCTCAGTAAGCTGCGAAGTGAGGCTTGAAATTTTTTTAGTACGGATTCACAAACTGAGCACTTTCACGATATCATTACCACATCCTTGGTTGGTTATTTTTCCAAGATGCCGGTTGTCTTGGAACTAGATCATACCTAATTTCATGTGGCATGTTCAGTTTTCCTTAATTGGATTTGAGCATTGAGATAATTACTCTTAAATCTTCCTTAGTGAACTACCAAGTGGGGCCTATTTTTTGGCTGTTTGGGCCAATGATTAGCCTCCTTCCAAACACCATTACGACACGATTGATTGGTCATTTTCTGAGCCATCGGTTTTGTTAGAGATCATACCTATTTTCACTTGGAATGATCAGCTCCCCTTGGTTTAATTTGAGCACCAAGATAATTGCCATTAATAAATGCCTAAGTGAGCTTCTATGCCAGAGGTTGGAAATTTTTTCAAGAGTTGATCACTAAGTGGGCGTATTCATGACATTGCGCTCGGTCAGATTTTTCCCGAGCCATTAACTATTTTGGAAACCCCTTTCTAGCTAGTTTCTCTTGATGTGATTGGTTTTCATTAATTGTGTTCAAGGGCCAAAATTTTTGCCCAAGAAAAAGCTCCATTGATTGAGCAAAATCTCAAAATACAAAAGCTGATTTAAGTGTGTGGTTTCGGACTTGGTTTTCATTGTGCTTTCATGTGAATTAGCGGGTGTTTCTTGCTTCATTTCCTTCCTTGTATGTTGTAGTTCGCGTCCATACTTTGGTTTGCGTTAAATTGTACATGAGGGTCAAGTTATGAGGGCGAGAAAACACCATCAGAGTCAACTCGAGACTCCGAAAGTGATTGTTGCTGAAACTTTGCACAATTCATCATCGATTTCTCAGGCCCGCTCCACCCTCCAAAAAGAAATAAAAAAAATCGTGAAAAATTCAAAATTTATCCTTTTTTTTTTTTGCGTTTTTTGATATGACGAACATTGATATACTTTTATTCCATATTGGAGGGTGACTGATGTCCAATGCGGTCTCATTTTTGTACACCTGATCCTGTCTCGAATTTTATATTTCAGCCTTGTATCTAAATACCCGATGGTCGTAGGTTTTATTCTATCACATTAGAGTAGCTTCTCTTTTTTTTATTTTGTGTGTTCCTTTCCTTTCATTGCCTTGGTTGTTTTTTTTTAGGGGTTGCAAAAACCTGAAAAAGTTAGAATGCTATGAAAGAAACCCCCAAAAGTCCATTTTGCATAGATATTTAGCGACCGACAAAAATATGATTAGGATTCAAATTGGTAAAAATCTCGTGTGATCATCTTAGGTAATAATCAATTTTTGGATGGTAGTTGAAAAGACTCTAGTGTAAACTAGGGTAATCAAATTTCCGATCCTAGAATCTCTAGTTACGTAGGGATTAGAAAAAAAATCTTCCCTTTTTAATTGGGTTTTTAACCAACCCCCTAAAAAGGTTAGTAGCGACTCCAAGTCTTTTTGAAACAAAATATATATCTATTAATCCAAGAGTTTTTTTGAACACTGAAAAACAAAAATAGCTGCCAATTCATCACCATAGGGTGTGGGGCGACGGGAGTGCCTCTCGCCTCCTTGGAAAAGACAGACGAAAATGTAAAGAAACCCCATGAAGACGAATCGGCCTGATCTTCAATCTTAACATCAGTACTTCTTAATTCAAAGATAATAGCATTGAACTTAGAAATATGAGATTTAAGAGAAGCACCTTCATCCATACGAAAAGTGAAGAGTTGTTGCTTGAGCCTTGATTGATTAGTGAGAGATTTTGTCAGAAAAACGCTCTCCAATTTCATCCAAAACCCTGCAGCTATTTTCTGATCTAATACCTCCTGCAAAACTCCATTCATGAGGCATAATTGGATAGTGGACAAAGCCTTTTCATCCAATTCTTTTCACATTTCATTTGACATGGTTTCTGGTTTCTTCCCTTTACTAAACAAATTTTTCTTCGAACCCCGCTGCGTAGAAACATCTAACATACAAACCTACCATAGGTTGAAACTGCCGCTCCCATCAAACTTGTCAATATCAAATTTCATTATTAAACTTGAAGCCATAACCAGAAGATGGAAAAACCCTAAGGCTCTGATACCAAATTGTTTTGGCAATGCGGAAACTAAAACGCAATTAAAATTTAAAAGAAGAAAAGAACACAAAGATTTACGTGGAAACCATTGCAGGAAAAATTATGTGGAGAGGAGAAGCAAAATCCATTATAGAAACAAGGATTACAAAAGGTGGCTTGAATATGCTTGTTAACATAATAGTTTGAGAAAGAGTAATATTTATACTATTACCCTCAAACCCTAACGTTGGCCCAAGCCCACAATTTATTCAAGACATATCAACGCAAACTTTATGTTCAATGTGAGACTTTATCATTGAAGTAGATATAATTCCACTAACTCAACAAGAACAATGGTCCTAGATTCATCCTATTACGATTGTGGCTTAGGTTACAAGGCCCCTTCGTTCAATGAATTAATCACGGAAACTTCAACATCCATGGACAATGACTTTGCGTTTTGATTCTGATTTCTCTGTGTTAATAACCAACCACCATCATAAGTCACATGTCAAAATCAGATTTCCCATTTGGGCATAGTACGAGAATACGGATAAGGGAAAGGAAGTTTGGTGGGAGTATCAGAGTTATATCGATTCTGTAGTAGCGACACGCCCTATTAAATAGGAGCGATGGAATTTGGGGGGCATTAGTTCTTGCTTCTTTAGGGTGATTTTGTGACATTTGCAATCCACAGGGACCGGCCTCCTGCTCGAGAGCGTAGATCTTATAGCATGAAACGTCCAGTCAATTTGTTACCCAGTGCTTTGCATTTGTTTCAAACCTGACGACGGAAAGCGTTTTATGACGTTTTCTCATTGTTTCTGCTTGAAATTTGGTGAGTCCTTGCTCATTTTCTTTCCTATTTTTTCCTTCTTCTTCTCTTGCTTTTTTTTTTTAATGGTCCGATTGGTCTCCGGGAGAATGTTTTATAATGAGATACCAATTTTAGATTAAAAAAAAAGAGGAAAGTAAAGAAAAGTTCTAAAGGCTTTCCATGATATTTCGTCTTCAAATTGTTTTTGATAATTTTCTCTTAATGTTTTATAATATGAGATACCGATTTTAGATAAAATGAAGCCAAATGAGAAAGACCAATATTTATACTACTACCCTCAAATCCTAACATTGGCCCTAGCCCATAATTTATTTGAGACATATCAACACAAACTTTATGTTTAATGTGAGACTTTATCAATGAAGTTGATATAATTCCACTAATTTGACAAGAACGATGGTCCTAGATTCATCCCATGACGATTGTGGCTTAGGTTACAAGACCCCTTCGTTCAACGAATTAATCATGGAAGCTTCAGCATCTATGGAAAATGACTTTGCGTTTTGATCATGATTTCTCAGTGTTAATAAGCAACCACCATCATAACCAGACTTCTATCGATTCTGAAGTAGCGACGCCCTATTAAATAGGAGCAGCTGAATTTTGGAGGTGTCAATTCTTGCTTCTTTAGGGTGATTTTGTGACATTTACAACCCACAACGACCAGCCTTCTTCCCGATAGCGGAGGTCTTCTAGCTAGGAATTTCACGCGACGTCTGATCAATTTGTTACATAGTGCTTTGCAGTTGTTTCAAACCTAACAACAGAAAGCATTCTATGACGTTTTCTCACTATTTCTACTTGAAATTTGGTAAGTCCTTGCACATTTTCTTTCCTGTGTTTGCCTTCTTCTTCTCTTTTTTTTTTAATGTCCGATTGGTCTCCGGGAGAATGTTTTATAATATGATACCCATTTTAGATTTTTTTAAAAAAAAGAGGAAAGTAAACAAAAGTTCTAAAGGCTTTTCATGATATTTCGCCTTCAAATTATTTTTGATAATTTTCTCTTAATGTTTTATAATATGAGACATCGATTTTAGATAAAAATGAAGCCAAACGAGACGGAGCGAAAAAAGAAGCCACCAATTCAGCTTTGGGTTTGATCGTGTTCAGTAACAAGAAGGATCAAAGCATTCACAGAGTCAAAGCATATGGCAAGATAATATTTTTGCCAAATAATGTACAAAATTTGATTTTCTTTTGTTAATTTCGGAGTTTTTTACTGATAGCCGCATGATATGTTTTTTTACTGCCTGACTTTAAGAGAAAATTGTCAGTAAGATAATCCTTCATCTAATTTGGTACAGTTTCACGAAGTTAGTTGATTTGCGCTCTGTTTTCCTGCAACTTGCGATTTTTTGTTCTCACTGTCTTGTAAATCACGGCTGGGAACATCCCGCTTCAATCCTCTTTCAATTGGTAGAGCAATTCCTCTAACAGGTACCTAGAGATCCCTAAAAGGAAAGATGCAAAAGATAGGGATGAGTGGTTTCAGGTTCCATACAAATTCTACTTGAAATCTGGAACCTACCCCTCAAAACATATTCCTTATTTTTTAGAACATAGAATCTATTTTGCTCTCTGTAAAACCTAGAACTTATCTTGTTATAGGCCACAACTTGTTGCTACAATCCATTGATCACAACTCATGTTTGGACACACAAATAAAAATAAAGTATTAACAAAGTAAAAATCTCAATCATAAATATCACTAGAAATGAAAACTCATACTAGTCATTCCAAATTACAAATTCATCATCGGATGCTATGAAATACTCTAAGATCACGTGAAGACATACCAAGAAAAACACAAACTTATTTCAGGTTCTAAGTTCCACCTACTTGAAACTTAAAACCTATTTATTAGAATCAATTCCCCAATATCTAAAAGTTGAAACTTACCATGCATATCTTGAAGCCATGCTCACTCTTAGCAAAATGGCTCTAGCTACACTTCTGTAGACCAACACCAAGCCTCCACCACTTCGTCTCGACCAAATTCACACGATCGGGAGCCACTTGTTCAACTCTTGCTCACCATTGCAAATTTCAGAAGCTAATTTTGTCCATATTCGTTAGGGTTAGAAGAGCACAACGAATTTAGCCCAAATTGTTGATATATGGCAAACAAATGTGATGCATAACGTGATTTTTGCGGATTTAACTTTGCTGGCAGGTCACATTGGATTTTCTGGCTACACAGATCATCAATAATACTTTAGTGATAGATTTTTCACCAAAATGACACTAATATGATTGAAAAAAAGTTTGTGGCATTGAGATGAACACTTATGAAACTTGTAGTATCTTTTTCTCGAGATTTTGTTACGAGGAAGCCCCCATCTGGCCTTTTACTCGGTGGTTGTAGCAACATTATGTCAGCCATTCAACCGCTCCGATGAATCCACCTAGGCTTTTATTGATATTTTCTCCAATTTTCAGTGTTGAAGGAACAAACAAGAAAAAATAAATATAGAACACAAGAATTTAGGTAATTCGATCGAGGTGATCTACATTCACGGGCGAGGTAAAATAAGATTTTACTATTAATTAAAAGGTACAGATTTATGGAGGCCGATCATATCAACATCAATCTTAAAGAAAAAGAAAAACTTTGCCGCAGAATAAATAGTGCCCCCAAAACTTTTCTTGGGGGCTATGCTCCTGAACCCTCATGGAGATCTACTCACACTCTCATAAAGCCCAACCGGCCGTATCACGAACAAATCTCTTTTTTTTTCATTTTTAGGCCACACAAATAATATGTCGGGTCGAATGACGAACCGAATCAAGTACATAAATTTCAACACATATTTAACATCCAGTTTAAGAAAATGTTAGAGGTAACTGTGATATCTACCTTGATTCTCTATACCTGTCAGGATTCCACTAATATCTCACCTAACTGTGCATGTGTTTGATGGAGTGTACTAATCATTCGGTCAAATTTGTTAAAAAGCTCATGTACTCTTCATGCACAAAATATACATAAATTATGCAATTCTCTCTTCTGCATAATGTTTATCCGAGATTTTTACCATGATTTTTTAGGGCATGCATGGGATTGGTAGATATTTTTCCAAGTAGTTGAGAAGCACGATGTTCTTATTCATCATCCAAATAAAAAGCTCATGTACTCTTCATGCACAAAATATACATAAATTATGCAATTCTCTCTTCTGCATAATGTTTATCCGAGATTTTTACCATGATTTTTGAGGGCATGCATGGGATTGGTAGATATTTTTCCAAGTAGTTGAGAAACACGATGTTCTTATTCATCATTCAAATAAATCAGGGTGTATTAAGGACACCCGTTTTGGGGGGAAAAAAGGTGCATAAATTACAATGCTCAGAGAATGGCTTGGGTAAATAAAAATGTTGCTCCAAAAACAGCTACGAACTTTTTCCATGACTGGGGCCTTGCATCAACCTCTATATAAAGGATGGTTAGCATACTAAGAGACTTGCAACAAATTTCACAATGGCTCTTCCTTCCCTGTTTACAAGCTTCCTTCCGTCCTCAATCGGCCATAAACCCTCCCTCTCATTCTTTAGACACCCTCGCTTCTGTTCCTCCTCCTCAGCCTCCTTCGGCAGCCGATCTGTGACATGCGCTTCAAAGATTGAAGATCAAGAGATCGTGAGACGTTCTGCGAATTGGCAACCTAGCGTCTGGGACTATGACTTTGTGCAGTCACTTAGCGTTGATCACACGGTAATGATTGCTTGAATATTAGACTTTTGTTTGGCATCGATCAACAAATACATCAGGTTCGCTTTGTAGGAATCGATGACAGATGAACTTAAACGGAGAAACTCTGTAGGTTCAAGAAATTTATTGGACAAATTTCCATGTTTAAAGACCACGCTGAGAACTAAAAACAAACATAATTTCAAGGACCGACAGTGCACTTTTTGCCTGGTCCCCATTTACTTCGATGAGATAGAGTCCAAATATGCCAAAACAACCTACAAAAAAAATACTGAATTTTGATTGGATATAGGGATGTGTAATTCTTTACTTTTATTAAGATCACATTTTTCAGAGTTTTTCATGTGCCTAGCAGGATAAATTTACCGAACAAGTACAAAGGTTGAAGGAAGAAGTCAAGGGTCTATTCGATAGGGAGATGAACCAGGTGGCCAAGCTAGAGTTCATTGATGTGGTTCAACGACTAGGACTAGGATACCATTTCGAAATGGAGATAAAAGACGCTCTTTGTTCCATCCATAGCAAGACCGGAGATGCTCAGCTTTCAGATGATCTCTATTTCGCTTCCCTTCGATTTCGGCTACTCAGACAACATGGATATGATGTGCCACAAGGTAATCACCAACTATTAACCTTTTGTGAGTTATGTTGACTCAACAAGATTTACCTAGCCATTCATTTTTTTGGTGTGTAGATGTGTTTCAAAGGTTTATGAACAAGGGGGGCACATTCATCAAATCGCTCAATAAGAATGTGAAGGGGCTTCTCAACCTTTATGAAGCTTCTTTTCATGGATTGGAAGGTGAAACCATAGTTGATGAAGCTTGGAACTTTGCTTTTAAGCATTTGAAGGATCTAAACCTCGATGAAGTTCCTACTAATTTGGCGAGCCACGTGAGTCATGCATTAGATATGCCAATCCACTGGAGGCCAAATAGGTTGGAGGCTCGGTGGTTCATAGACATATATGAGAAACAGCAAGACATGATCCCCTTTTTGCTACGATTTGCTAAATTGGACTTCAATCTAGTGCAGTCAATCCACAAGAAGGAAGTTAGCGAACTAGCAAGGTATGTACAAGCACTTTATAGGTCATAGATGCAATCTGGCAACGTAAGAGCGCATTTTGACTGACTTAGTCATCGTATTGACAAATTTTTCAGATGGTGGGTTGAACTTGGGGCGAACAAGATGAGTTTCTTTAGGGACAGGCTAGTGGAAAATTATTTTTGGAGCTGTGTATTTGTTTTCGAACCTCAGTATACAGATTTCAGAGTGCAAAATACGAAGATCGGTTGCATGGTAACACTTATCGACGACGTTTATGATATATATGGGACGCCGGAAGAGCTTGACCTCTTAACAGATTTCATTGTCAGGTTCGCATAGTATCAATTCCGTCATTAGTTTTCCTTGTAACTATTATTGCCAGGAAAAAGGACGGAATTAAAAAGTCTATGATCGTGATGCATAAAACAAACACCACAACTTATGCATTATGAAATAAATTTTTTAATGTGTTTTAGACGGATCCTGTTCTATGTCAGCTTGTTTTTCTCTCATGTAATTGATTGGCTTGGCCTAGTAAATGGTACATACTAATTTTCATTTTTATTGCTAAAAATTGTATTGAGTGAAATTTATAAGATCATTGAAATGGTGATAACTTATCTAGGTGGGACATCACAGAGGTCGATAGGCTTCCCCCGACTATAAGGGATAGCTTTATGGTCTTGTACAACGCGACCAACGAAGTTGGGTATTGGACGATGAGAGAACGAGGAATCAACCCCATCCCTTACCTGCGGAAAGTGGTAATCTCAACTTGCTAAATCTTTCAACTAATAATTTCTAGCCCATGTTAGACAACGCAATTTTCTATTTAGGCACCATTTGATTTGCGAAAAATGAGCGATTTGAAAAATATTTTCTTTGAAAATGATTGCTTGCATCACTTATAAAAAAAACAAATGAGAAGTACTTTCATCAACCACGAAACTATTTAGACAGAAATTGTTATCGTATAATTTTTTTTCCATTGACTAACTATTTTGAGCGGTTAAAAAAATCATTCTTAGGAAAACATTTTTTAAATTATTTATTTTTTGCGAAATAAATGTAGTTGTGATAATCTCAAAAAGCGGGAAGAAAGAACCTCCCAGGGAACCCGACTAGGCCATTGACACCCTTTCCGAATTTCAATACTACAGTGGGCCGATGAATGCCAGGCGTACATGAAAGAGGTCCATTGGTACAACAAGGCCATCAAACCTACGCTGGAGGAGTACATGGACGTTGCGGTGGATTCAATCGGAGGGCTGATTTTGCTTTTGGATAGTTACTTCCTAACCACAGACGAAGTAACGGAAGAGGGACTTGATTACGTGTCAAAAATCCCAGGTGTCATGCATTCTTCTGCCAAGATCCTTCGATTCAATGACGATCTCAGTACATCATCGGTAACTTTGATTTGTTGTCCTTTCCTTACAAATATTCCCTTACGAAGATTGCACGATACTGGAATTTTCACAGTGATGTGCAATCCTGTTCTATTTCTCTGACACAAATGTGAGATGAGTTTGGTGACTTATGTGTTGCAACCCATGATTGTCGTCCATGCTCAGCATGAATTGGCACGAGGAGACAACGCCAAGGCGCTGGAATGCTACATGAATGAAACCGGAGCTCCGGAAGAGGTTGCGCGGGAACACATTAGGCATCTGGTACGCACAACTTGGAAGAAGTTGAACAAGCAAGTGTTTGAGGACTACCCATTCCCTGGGTTCAAGCCTTTTATCAATGCCTGTTTGAACTTGGCACAAGCTTCTCATTGCTTTTACGAGTATGGAGACGGACACGGCCTTCCCGGTCACCAAACCAAGGACCATCTTCTGTCGACTATATTCGAATCTGTGCCCCTCGATTAGGGATGCATTATTGACCCAGGTCTTGCTATTGGATGGAGCCCTTAATCTTATGTGTTATTATGAGTTTTTGGGGGTGGCTATGTGATCTCCAAGATATTGAAACTATTGTAATGTAAATTCTATTGATGGGTGTTCGTACAACCTTCATAAAATTCGGAAGAGAAGCATATACTATTCCATGCTTAGTGTTGTGGTTGATTACGTAATTGCTGATTGCATTTAACATGTGGATTTTTCACCTAGATATCTTCTTTCGTATTAGGATCGGGTGAGAGTCGGGTCTCGCTAGTGGCAGGGGAGGCCGACCTCGTTGGCCCAAGCTTTTAACCGATTGCCGGCGACTACTAAAACCCGAAGACTAGCCAAACGAAAAAAAAAAAGGAAGAAAAAGAAAAAAAAAGTAAAATAATAAAAAGTTTCAAAAAAACTAAAAAATATATAAAATTGTTCATGGCTCATGAACATCACTTCTTTAATTTGGGCATGACCCGTGTAGGGACCAACGACAATGTTCAAAGTGGTAAGGACCATGTCACTGGAGACCTCGGCTTGGTCAACCCTGAGCAAGATGAAGAAAACAAACCTTACGATCTGGGCCGAGTCGGAGGCTGTTGGGCTCGCGGTTTTGGAAGCGAAGGCATGGAAGCTTGGGCCGTGGTGTGTGGGCTGATAGAGAGAGAGAGAGAGAGAGGGGGGGGCAATGGAAGATGGCCGAACTGAGGGTTGAAGAAGCGAAGTCACAATCTGATTGCCCTTGCTGGAGAGAGATGATTTGCTTAGCCAAAGGGGCAACCGAGGAAGAGAAGAAAAAAGAGAAGAAGAAGAGAAGAGGGAGAGCATCGGAAAGGAAGCCTACTTCTAACTACAGTAATGGAAGAGGAACAGAGAGAGAGAAGGATGGAAATTTTAAAAATGTCTTATGACGAAGACCCATATGGACATGTGGCAATCAGTGGGTAGGGTGACCTCCTACGACTGATACGAACTTGCACTATTGCCCTCTATTGTCGCGCTCTTCTAAAGCAATTTATGGAGTGATACAATGTCTTCCTATCTGCCCTCAATCTATGCCACCTAAATTTGAGAGATGTATGGTATAGTTCTATCAATATGATACCATAACGATGCGCAGGGCATGGCCTGGTGAGATCCAAGCTCCATGGGACTCTAACACCGTTTCAGGTGGCAGGTATGATATCCCGACCCTAAAGCCCTTCTCGGCACTAGTCAAGGGACTGCCTGTTTGCCACAAGAAATCAAGTGTAGAGAACTGGGGACTTGAACCCGTTATCACACCAGAGGAAATGGAAGAGATAGAGAGAATCCTGAAGTTTCAGGTTTCTGGGAATCTAGCGGTCCTCCGGGGAAGAGAGTGGTGTTTAGGCTGAAACACACATATTATCGCACAAAGGGAAAGATCGGGGGATGTTTTCTTCCTCCCTCTCCTTCTTACAGAGCTGTCCTTATATAGGACTTTGAGACAGAATACAAACAAACGCTTCGGTCTGTGGCCGAATTATTTGCACACACGTGTGTTGACACCTGATTTTCAATCACCTTTTCTTTTTTAAAATTAGTAGAAAATACATAAAAATTCATAAAATTGAAAAATCAACTTTGGGGGACCTTAGCTAAGCCTAGGGAACCAATTTTGACCAAAACATGATTTTTCATATTTTCAGTATTTTTAAGTATTTTTATTTTCGAAAATTCATGAAAAATAAAGAAAAAATGAGAAAATTGAAAAATCAACTTTGGAAGCCTTGGCCAAGCCTAGGCAACCATTTTTGAACAAAAAATAAATTTTCATATTATATATATTTAATTTTTTTTTGGAAAAATAACATTTGAGGCCAAAAAAATACACAAAGATAGTTAATATTTTTATTTTAAATCTATTTTCATATTGGCCATCGCAAATTCAGAAAAATCCAATTCGAGTCACGTGTTCCTTCACGAGTATAATCTCGAATCGGGCCTAAAAAAAATTAATTTGAGCCAACTTATTTTTAATTTTCACTTTTTATGAGTTGTGACATTGTCTTCTAATATTTTAAATTTTCATCTTGGCTCAATTATACCCAGAATGACTCAATTTTGCAAAAGGGCTTTAATTAAATTCTGCATTATTTTCAGCGACGAGAAATGAGCTTAAATTTGACATGTGGTAAATTTTGGTGTGTCAAAAATTGTGAGGAGATTTGGACTTAAAGAAATATATTTTTTCATGGACTGAATTGTAAATACTTAAAATTCAAGGACTAGAGTGCAAATACCTAACTCTTGAATGATTATTTTACAAATAACAAAAAGAAGAGTTAGTGGATAAATTAGAATAGAGAAGGGAAGATGGAGAAGAGGAGATGAAGAAGAGAAGTTAGAGAAGGATGGATGGAGAAAATAAGATAAGAATAGAGAAGGGAAGATGGAGATGAAGAAGAGTTAGTGGAGAAATTAGAATGGAAGATAAGAATAGAGAAGGGAAGATGGAGATGAAGAAGAGTCAGTGGAAAAATTAGAATGGGAGATAAATATGGAGAAGGGAAGATGAAGATGAAGAAGAGTTAGTGGAGAGATTAGAATGTGAGATAGAGATGGAGAATGGAAGATGAAAATGAAGAAGAGTTAGTGGAGAAATTAGAATGGGAGATAGAGTTAGTGGAAAAATTAGAATGGGAGATAGATGAGTAGATTATAAAAGGAGGAAGAAGTGAGCTTGAGAGGAGGATTTTTTTTTTTTGAGAGAAAATTTTGGATGTTTGAGAGAGTTTTGGGAGATTGAAGAAAAATTTGAGAGAAAGAAAATACCAAAAGAGAGAGAATTTTGAAGATGATGGAAGTTTAAAGCTAGGGGTTATCATCACAAATTCCTTCATCGATCAATATAAATCAAGAGTTCTTCCTCGTCAACGAGCAAGCAAATTCGAGCTAAGTGTTTTTATTTATTCATTTGTTTATGGTTTTACTTGCAAATTAGCATAAATTGTATACACTTTCTCCATCTTCTCTTTTTTTTTCCATATTTTATGTCAGGAGAAGGATATCTCTACGTCAACAGCAAAAATCTCGTAGAGATGCAAAAATCGGCCCAGACAAGCTCCTAAGCTGTCCACCGATTTCTCAACTGATCTGTGACTAAAAGTCCCTCTTAATTCAAAAGAAACTCTCTATATTGGGAACATAGAGAATGAAAATCAATTATAGAAATCCCTCCCAAAAAATGGGAGATAAGTACTCTTTCCACTCTTCTGGTTTTAGGTGCAGATTAGCACATATTTTGTATACTGACGCTTCACTCTATTTTATGTCAGGAAACCGCGGCTCTATATCAATGGTCAACCCTATGGAAGCACAAAATCGGCTTGGAGGAGTCCTCAAGCGCGCACAAATGTCAAATTGTTGAATCAATTCGTTGTATTTTATTTTGAAGAATTCATACCCCAGAATGGAGAGGACAAAGTCCATCCGCAATTTAAATACCTGCACCATAAATCCCAAAGGGAAGAGCCAAGCCAATGCTTAGCCTCCCATTGGAGGTTTTTACTTACAGTAGTTAAATACCTGCAACTTAAATACCTGTACCTTAAATCCCAAAGGGAAGAGCCAAGCCAATGCTTAGCCTCCCATTGGAGGTTTTTACTTACAGTAGTTAAATACCTGCAACTTAAATACCTGCACCTTAAATCCCAAAGGGAAGAGCCAAGCCAATGCTTAGCCTCCCATTGGAGGTTTTTTACTTACAGTAGTTTAAATACCTGCAACTTAAATACCTGCACCTTAAATCCCAAAGGGAAGAGCCAAGCCAATGCTTAGCCTCCCATTTGAGGTTTTTACTTACAGTAGTTAAATACCTGCAACTTAAATACCTGTACCTTAAATCCCAAAGGGAAGAGCCAAGCCAATGCTTAGCCTCCCATTGGAGGTTTTTACTTATAGTAGTTTAAATACTTGCAACTTAAATACATGTACCTTAAATCCCAAAGGGAAGAGCCAAGCCAATGCTAGGCCTCCCATTAGAGGTGTTTATTCACTGTCATGTACTTCCTATAATTTAATTTTTGAATCATCAAACCCAAAAGATGAGTAGGTCGTAATACTGCACAGAAGTCGTTAACACACTCCCTCTTTCGGCTTCAGGGAATGATTAACACTTAAAAATATATATATATATACCATCCATGCATCCTATTTAAAAAGTGAAAACACAAAAGAGAATATCCTACTAGAGCCTTAGGAATAAACCAAGCCTGAGTTGCCGAATTAGGATATCCATGAAATTAAGGTATCGAAAGGGCATTAGTTTTAATTAACTAGTGTAATCAAGTCCCCGAGCTCATAATCTCTGGTTCGCAGGAATAGATTAGTTCTTCCACTAATTTATTTAGGTTTCTAATCGACCTACCAAGAACGATTAGTGGCGACTCCAAATTTCAAAATCATTTAAACAAAAACCAAAGTTGCGATTCGGTAGGGCTTGGGAGGGTCCGCGTTAGGTTAGTCAAATCTAATTAACCTAATAATCCGTTAACCCTTTAGAAATAATAAAAAATTTTAGAGGGTCGCGACAACGCGCTACAGTGGAAAATAGGGAAAAGTGCTACAGTAACTGCTACAGTAACATTTATAATTGGCCGTTGTTTAGTGCGGCCAATGGGGTCCTCCACCGAATCCTTCTTTTGTATTGTCATAATCCTCATCATCAGAAGGGGTGCGAAGGGTGGTCCATGGTTCTGTGTATCGTGGGCTAGGACTGCGCGTGCGCTCACGGACAAATGGTTCTTGTCCTGGAACTTGATTAAGATCAGGTCGTCTATTGGAGCTTTCTGGGATGTCTTGAGTATCCAATGCATATGGGTCTTGGGAGTCCTGGAAGTCTTGGAAGCCTTGGGAGCTCTGTGGGTCCTGCGAGTTCTGTGGGTCCTGCGAGCTTTGTGGGTCTTGTGTTTCCATTAGGTCCACCACTGGTGTTTCTGGTACCGGTGATGCTGGTGGTGTTTGGGACACTGTTGTCCTGTTTGGTTCCCATGGAAGTCTGATAGATCCGTCATGTGGCCAGATGGACGGGGGAATGAGACCATTCATTTGACAGAGAATGCGTTGGAGCTCTCTGAACTGAAAGGGGAGAGATCTGATGGGGGCATGTCGTGTGGTTTGGACATCTGCTGTTTCCTGGTTGGTCTGAGGTTTGAAAGTGCAAAGACCGTGGGGGTGAGGTGTATCAGCTACGTCTCCTGTAGGACTGATAAAAATCCATGGTCTATGGAAAAAGAGGACGGTGTTTCGTTCAGGGGATGGAACACTGGTACGGTTGGCTTCAATGAACAAGTATGTCCATTGGGGAAGGGTTTTGAACCAGAGGAGGAAGATGAGAAAATGCCTTTGGTGGTTAGGTAATGTCCGGTAATTACGAAGGGCTTCATGAAAGAACTGATATCCATGTTCTATGGGTATTTCGATGGCTATGGTGTAGAGATGAACTAGTACCCAAAGGTACCAAATGAGTTCTTTTGGAAAGACCGTGTAATAGGTCCACCGAAATGGGAAGGCAAAGGGGTACTGGTCATTGAATTCTGAGAGAAAGTTTAGAGGACCATACTTGTTTGAGAGTCGTTCCCGATACTGCTGGAGGAGGTTGATCATGGAATTCCTGGTGAAATTATTGCTATGAATGAGGTCAGGTATTTCAGGAGGGAATTGATATGTCGGCCACTGGGAACGAATATCTGTGGTAGTATACCACTGGTGTGGTTGTCCTGGTGGTGGTCGCGAATAATTTCTTTTCACGAACATGTTGATAGTTTCGTGTCTGGGTCGAGAGAAATGGTCTGCCAGAACATTGGATTTTCCTGGGAGATAATTCACATCAAAAGAGTATCTTGAAAACCATTCGGCCCATCGCATGAGCTGAGGATGAGGGATCTGTTTCTGTTTGAACTTGAGCATCTGCGGAAAGGAAGACATATCCATTTCGACAAGAAAAGTTACGCCGATGAGATGAAACTCAAACTTTTTGATGCCATACTTGACCACCAAAATTTCTTTGAATGTGGAATGGTAGTGAAGCTCAGCTGGAGAAAATCGTCCGCTTGTGTATCCGCAAATGGAACGGACACCGGCAATTTCTTCAATGAGGATTGCTGCCCAATATTTATCGCTTGCATCGGTCTGGAGGACTAGCTGACCGGTGGATGGGATTTTGAGAGGAGGTAAATCCCTGAGAGTGCGCTTAAGAGTGCGTACTGCAGCCGTCTGTTTCGGTCCCCAAGGTGGGGCATCTTTCTTAAGCATCCTCTGGAGGGGCTTGAGGAGTTTTGCAATATGAGGGACAAAGTCTCGAAGAAAGTTGACAATGCCAAGGAATGCTTGGAGTTCTTTGTGGGTGAGGTTGGCATCTGGAAATGCTTGGAGTTCTTTGGCAATATGAGGTTAGGGAATATACGTTCCTTGGGATAAGTGCATACCAAGGAAGTCTATTTCCTTCTGAGCAAGAATCATCTTCTTTTGTGAAAGCATGATGCCATATTTGTGAACAATGTCAGCAAACTGGAGGAGCTTACAGTGAGATTCTTCATCTGGGCTGTACAGAAGAATATCATCAATGTAAATCTGTGCTTGTGAGAGGATGGGCTCAAATATTTTACACATGGCTTTTTGAAACAGAGACGGGGCCGTTTTGAGTCCAAACAGAAAAACTGTCCACTGGTAGTGGTGGTTCGGGATACAAAATGCAGTTTTGTATCTGTCGTCTGGGTGGATTCCAATCTGCCAGAATCCTGCCTTGAGATCAAACTTAGAGAAGATCTGAGCTTTGGCAAGGCTAGTGAAGAGGGAGTTTTTGTGAGGAAGAGGAAATCTATCATTCCTCAAATACTGGTTCAGAGGTTGGTAATTGATTACCAGCCTAGGTTTTCCACGAGCACGTTCTGCTCTTTTGTAAACATAGAATGCTTCACAAGCCCAATCAGATGTGGTTGGCTCTATGAGTGCCTGGGCGAGTAAATCAGAACATTCTTTCTGGGCTAACTGGTATTGTTCAGGCTTCATTCCCCTATGGGAAGCTTTACCTGGGATGTCCGGATCAGTGGGGACATATGGGAGTTGGACAAAAAAGTCTGGGTTTGTCCAGAGTGGGGATGAATGAGTTTCGAGGAAATGTGCATAAGAGTTGGCACATGATGCCAAGAGTTTTTGTGCGATTGGCTCTATCGCAGAGGGCGATATGAGGAATAGTCTCTGAGTTTCTACAAACTTGATAAGTTTGCTGTCTGTCCTGAGACCTCGAGGATGGATGGAAATATCTAGCTGGGATAGAATATCCCAACCAAGAATGAAATCTCTGTCGGGAGAATTGCATCTAAGTATTTGGATATCCAAACAACATTCAGCTGTAAGTTGGAATTTAACAGGCTTACTGCGAACAGTTGAGCTGAAGATATCTCCTGAGGCCGACCTGAACTGGGTAAGGTGCGGTTCCCATAAATCCGGTGGGAGGATTTTGGTATCCATAAGGGAGGTGGATGCTCCGGTATCAACCAAAACTATGACTGTGATAGGTGGATGAGAAGGTGCGGGTGATATGTATGCTGGGACATATGGGTGGTACTCTGGGGTGTATGTAGAGACGTGGTATGAGATGGGGAAATATGTGAAAGCATACTCATCTGATTCTGAGGTAGAATCATATTCAATGGTTTGGAGGGCAAAAATGGTATCTGGTGACGGTTCTTCATCATAAGAAAGGATTGATTCAACATCATCAGACTCAAAGTTGAATCCCGTGGCCTTTTGAAGTTCTTGCAGCATCTGTTGACTCTTGGACTTGGCCTTTGGGCATTTTTTTGCAAAATGGCCCTTTTTGTTGCAAATAAAGCAACGATCTGCCTTTCTTCTTTTGCCATTGGGAAGACGGCGTTTCTTGCGTAAGAACTTCCAAGGTTTAGATTTCTTTCTGCAGAAATCAAACCGGGTTCGTCTCATGTGCCTCTGTTTTCTGGGCTGGCAACTTGGATCGGAACACTTCTTAGGGCATTTGATGGCCCATTCAGGATGATCACAAGATCTGAGAGGTGTGTTCCTATGGAGATAGGTCTGGAACATTTTATGCCTTTGGCATAATTCATCCACTGCAAGAAGAATAGCTTGGTGGAGTTCACCAAAAGTGGCATGGTCGACTGACCTGCTTTTAGACTAGAGGTGTTTTTCCGAAATGTCTCGAACCTCTGGTGGAATTAAGGCCATGAAAACACTTTTAAGGTTTCCATCTGCTCCTAGCTCATAAAAGAGCTTGTGCATGATCTGAAAATGGCGATTCATATGTCTTTTTTCCAAGGAACAACATTTCCTTTGGAAAAATTCTTGCCTTTTTCCTTGAAGAATTTCGTCCTGATGACCAATAAAGAACTGGTGAAGTATCTGCATGGCATTTTCTACCGTCCCAATGAGGAAGGTAATTTGGTTCTGTTCTCCTAGAAGGAGCCACCAATGTTTTAATGAACCAATAAATCGACTGGTAAACTCTACAAGTATACCATGGAGGTCTGTGGTGGTTTGCAACTTGGCTGTAATCCAGGCATGGAATTCCTCTAAGCGGTCTGGCCACTTATGGACTGGGCAATCATCTAAGGTGAAGAACCTGGATATAGAAGAAGTGTTGATTTCTGGTTTGATATCAACAAATTCAGGGATGTCAATATCTTCTGGTTGGGTGGGATCGGCCATGAAGATTTGTGGTTTGGTTGGTGGGGTCTTTGGTGACTGTATAGATGGTATTGAAAAGGTATCGGATGGTGTGTCTAATGGTTCTGTATGAAGCGTCTCCGTATCAGACCATTCTGGTGAGAACACAGGAAAACATGGTGTTAGGGGTGGTGCTCTAATGGGATCATTTGGCTTATCCTGGTCAGGATTAGCCTGTGACCGTAGGAATGCTGTAAGCGGGTTTGTAATCATGTTCTGCTGTGGGGCTGTATGTGATGTGGGTTCTGGAATGGGTTCTGATGAAGATTCTGTGGACGATGGTGTAGATTCTGTCTCCTTCTTTTTTTTCTTTTGCCGCTTTTGCTAGTCTCCTGGCTTCTTTCCGCTGTTGCCTTTCTTCTTTCCTTCTTCTTTCTTGGATTACTTCTTGCGACTTGGCCTTTAGCCTCGCATAATCCACTGAAGGCATAACTCCGGAAAAGGAAGGTGTTTGGAGTTGTAAAGGAGAAATGGAGATAGAACTGGAGGGTCTTGCGAATGGATTTGTTGCTGCAATCCCAAAGAAAGGATCCTCAGGAATTGGTGCTGTGGCCTTTTGGAGTTGTTTTTTCTAGAAGTGCTATCCTTTTCTTCAGAGAGGATACTTCTAGTGTCTTATCTTCAAGATAGGAACACGGCACACATTCTTGAAGGAGATCATTCAATTGTGTCTGGGAAGCGGTGAGCAGCTTCTAGATGGTTACCATGTTGGCCTATATTCTAGAGAGAGCTGCATTCTGAGCCAGAGAATTTTCTGTCTGCCAATTGAGGGTAAGCTCTGCGGGGGCCGGAGCAATTCTCCTACCATCTGGACCAATGGTTATGGAAGTGATTTTTGGTGCATGGAAGTATTTATAGTCCGTATCTAAAAACTGCTTTGTCGGTGGAAATGGATGTTGGGTTGGGGATGAGGAAGCTGCTTGGAGAGAGGGTAACGGTGGGAACTCTTCTGGTCGGAACATGTAGACTTGTGGGTGAAACTGGAGGGTCATGTGATGGTTTTGGGGGAGGAGTACAAGGTTCAGAAACCGTAGGTTCTTTCCTTCTCATGTCACCATATTTGACAAAAAACTGAAATCTTCCACCATCTTCTCCTAGAGGTCCGATTGTCGGATCTCCATCTTGATACCGTTGGTACAGTGGATCTTTGTTGTTCTTCTTCTTCTTCTGGTCCGTTTCCTCTAGAGGTATCGTACACGTTGTGCACGAACAAAAAGGATCCCAGTAACAATGACCTGAGGGGTCCTTGAATAGGTGTATTGGAACACCATCGAACGAGAAAGATTGAACGAAGTGTTTAGGGTCAGATTCTTCCATTCTGACTGGATCAGAAGGGCATGGGGTAAAACATAAGATGGTTGGTAGAGGAGGAAATCTTGAAGGACCGGGACTGGGCTGGTCCTTACTAAATCGGATGGATACGGAGCCATCTCGAAGTTTTTCAAATCGTGGTTCTGTAGCCTGGAGAGGTTGAGAGGTTTGGTGTAACTTCTCATAGTTTATGACCCAAGCATCCGGAAGTAGTTTTACAAGCTGATCTCGAGGGATCTGCCTCGGAACATGTACACACGAAGTTTGGTCTCTGTCGACCGAGATGAACAAGGCATCTTCTGAGGCTGGGGTGTTTAGATCTATCGCATGGTTTTACACTCGGTAAACCATTTGATAGTGAAGGGTTACTGCAATTGATCTCGGGAGCTGAGATGCTCTAGTGATCTGGATCTGGATTTGTAAGGCTGTCAACAGATGAGGATCTGCAAGTACCAAGTTGAAATTGGGGTAAAGAGTAACAAAAACTGTGCCGGCGTTGAGAGTGGTCCGGATGGTACCAATACAGGCATGTTGATAGTCTAGAAAGCGTGTATCCAGCAACGCTATTCTAGCAACTATGGGAAGACCCTTTCTGCCATGAAATGACAGAGCAAGTCGAACAGCTCCAAAATGGAGATGAGTGTACCCTTGCTGGGTCCACTGCTGTGGTAGCTCTCTGGGTAAGGCGAGGGTGATGAACTGCTCTTGTGGTGTGGCTAATATGGGGTGTTGATCAAACTTGGAAGACTGCACATATTCTTTGGCTGTTTTCGGAGTGTGTTTGATGAGCTGCTTGATGGATTTGATGGGTGAAAAGGAAGATGGCTTAGTGAACGCTGAATATGGATTTATCAAAGGAAGGCTTGTTTCAGAGATCTTGTTGTCTTCCTGGAAAGATACCTCATAAAGGTAATCGATCTTGGAGGCTGACGATGTACGAAACGGAGTATCAACTGAAAGTGGTAGTGTTGTGTGTAACGGAGAACCTGGAAGAACTGGATCTGTGTTTGTTTCCATAGTATGAGAGAACTCTTACCCATCGGACATAGATCTAGAGAAAATTGTAACTAAAGGATAACTTCCTATCAATTCCATACTCGCTCTGATACCATAACGATGCGCAAGATTGCTATAGATAGATGCTAAGAGAGGGGGCCTATTTGGGTTGGCAGCCAAAATTTGTGCTCTTTTGTGAGATACTTGAAATATTTGCAGAAGATGTAATTTTGGTTAGAAATGGCTAAGGTGGCCATCCAGCCAGCCTTGATTGTTCTATAAGGTACGGTCAGTACTAACATAGATGATTTTTGCAATTTTTTCAAATTTCTGATTTTAATTTATGAATTTTTTTGTTTCTTTTCTTTTCTTTTTCTTTTTTTTCGCCATTGTTCAACTTCTTCGAAAAGTCGACGAGGACTCAGCAATGGCCTGCACAAAATTAACAAGATTATAAAAAGATCATAGAATATTAAAAAAATTTACAAACGTAGGACTATCGATGGCTATATTAGCGATTTTCAACCTGTAATGATCGAAAATATTACATTAGAAAATTATCAAAAGGTTTAGGACTAAATTAGCTAAATTGAAAATTTTACTACTGAAATGGTGCCGTACAAGAGATCTAGGACTTTTTAGATAATTTCTTTCTATTTTTTATAAAGGAAAAAATTAAAAAGTTCTAGACTTTCAATGACATTTGGCCTTCAAACTACTTTTACTTTGTCTTGTATTGCTAATATCCCTAGGGATTTTTTAGGGGACAACATGTATTGACTTATTTTAGAAAAAATAGTAGTTGAAATATGCATAGAGATCTCTAATTACAATGATATTTGAATTCATACGTGGGATCTCTAGGGATTTGTGAGTAATTCCAAAGCACAGAATTCTTATTTATGCAATCTAATAATCGCATATCGAAGGATATAAAACTTTTTCCATGACTGGTGCTCAACAACACCACCTATATTAAAGGTTTGTTAGACGAGCAAAGAGATTGCAACAAAATTTCGCAATGGCTCTTCCTGCTTTGTTCACAAGCTTCATCCCCTCCTCAATCGAGAGGTTTCGAATAAAGGCTCTCATGCGAAATCAATGCAAAAATAAATTGTGAGGATGCTCAGTGATGTTTGAGGAGTAATACGCACAAAAGAAGTGTAAGAATCATGGTCAGATTAAGGATCCACCATTGAAGCATCGAGCTGAGTTCGAGATTGTGACTCATCTTTTTTGGCATTAGCGAGCTCTGAAATTGGTACCAAACGACTCCTCCGGACTCAGGTGAACTTCCTGCAGTGGTTTCAAGTCTCAATTTGCTCTGAATTGTCTTCGTCGATTCTCTACAGTCGCTAGCTCAAGGCTCTGGTAATGGCAAACTCCAGAACTTTTCTTCCTCTCCCTCTACTTCTCTCTCTATTCTATTAGTTCCCCTTTTCACCAGAATAAAAAAAACTCCCCCCCGAACAGAAAATCCCTTGAGCTTTTATACCTTTGTTCCCCAAGAGGTTTTGCGCAAGGGGGATTTTATCATCCCCAAAATCACGTGCCCGGCAACGGAAACATGTGCCATTTGGCTCGTCGTCCCCAGGCACGATTTGGCTATTCCGTCTCAACTCTTATGCATGTCAAAAGGTCAATAAGAAGGCCTTGAAAATGGGTTGAGTTTGGAGAAGGTCTTCTACACGCAGGGGTCGAAGACTTTGAAGAAGATAGGTCGAAGTTAGGCACAGGTCAAGTCTAGTCCAACCTGATGGATTCGACTAGCCAAAGTTCTACCAACTAACCCTTAAAACTTCGAAAATTTTTTAAATTAAATACCAAAAGTGGACTTAGGGGTTTTGAATTTACCCGAAAATGGTATTTTCCTCGGAATTTTCTAGTATTTGCACAGGAATTCCAATTTTTGGTTTTGACCCGATTACACATTTTGCGAAATCCAAGCCCTAGATTGCCTTTCTTTTTTCAAAACTTGGCACCACCAATGGATTCAGAAGACACAAAACTAGGGGGTGATGTGCCCTAATTTTTTATTTAGTCCCTAGAAAAATTTTAATTGCATTTTAAGTGTTTTTTTAGGAACTAATTTACAAAAATCCGAATTATATTTTGGTCCTTTTTAGCGAAATTCGATAATTTCGTAGATATCTAAACTGGATTGTAATTTTGAAAAGATAGAGGGGAATGACATGACTCCAAAAATGTAGAAATGAAAAATAACAGAGCTGAAATGAAGTTTCTAGAATTTTTTCAATTAATCTAAAAATGAGATTAACAAAGAAAATCTCAATTCTAGATTGGTTTTTTCAAAATTTCATTGGCCAAAATGAAGATAAATTTAAAATAAAATATCGACTATTTTTCATTTTTTTGGCCTCGAATACTATTTTTTTATTGATTTTCCAGTATTTTTTATATTTTTGAAAAATATTAAAAATGTGAAAAATAAAGAAAATTATTTTTCATTCAAAAATGGTTCCTTAGGCTAGGCCAAGGCTTCCAAAGTTGATTTTACAATTTTTTCATTTTTTTCTTGATTTTTTATGAAGTTTTGAAAATAAAATTCAGAAAAATATTGAAAATATGAAAAATTATTTTTTATTCAAAATTAATTTCTCAGCCTTGGCCAAGATCTCCAAAGTTGATTTTTCAATTTTCTGAATTTTTGTGGACTTTATAAAAATTTTTAAAAGTAAAACTGACCAAAAATCAAGTGTCAACAACTCTCTACGCACGAAATACGGGGGTTCGAGAGCAACGCCCCCCACACGGGAGTCTCGATGATCGGGCAATCGGGGGGGGTTTCCGCTGCCCAATCAGCAGGGGGAGGTTCCGCTCGCCGATGAGCAGATGGTTGTATTGAATTCTACTCAATTATCAATGACTATCCAACAGATTCTTCGATGTATACTTCGTTCCGAAGAGGTTATGATGGATTGTTAGACATTTCACAAACGATATATTTTAGTACATGGAAAGAAATAAAATTGAGGGCCTCGTCTCCTAAAAGAGAACCTTAATTTTAGAACTAATCTCAATTCTACCTTGATCATTTCTTTTTGTTTAAAAAAAGCTCCAATTTTAGTCCAGTCCAAATTTGCCCAAACAATTTTTTTTTGGGGTCTAGAAAAAACCCATAGCCTTATGTTCAGCCCTAAATCTACTTCGAACTTTAGCTCTAGTTCCAAATCCGCCCTCACCAGCCCTTTATCCAAAAATACCCGTTAGTCATCCGTGATTTCCATAATTTTCATAGCAAAGAGCGGTTTCGTTTTATAGATAATTTTTAGTTTTACTTTGCAAATGTAGATTTATTATCTACATAAAAATGCCATGTCAAACAACTGTTGACACTTGATTTTTGCCCAATTTTATTTTCAAAATTTTTAGAAAATTCATAAAAATTCATAAAATCGCAAAATCAACTTTGGGGACCGTGGTTTGGCCTAGGGAACCAATTTTAAGCAAAAAAATAATTTTCCTCATTTTTCATATTTTTCTCCATTTTATTTTCAAAAATTCATAAACAAATAAATAAAAAGTGGGAAAATTGCAAAATCAACTTTGGGGACCTCCGCCTAGCCTAGGGAACCAATTTTGGACAAAAAATAATTTTCCTTATTTTTTGCATTTTTTAATATTTTCAGAAATTAGGAAAATAATAAAAAAAATTAATAAACAAATAGCATTTAAAGTCAGAAAATTACAAACAATAGTCAATATTTTTAATTTAATTTTCTCTTCATTTTGGGTGAATAAATTTTGAAAAATCAGGTCTGGAATCCAGGGTTTCTTTGTTAATTTCAATTTTCAGAATATTCAAATAATTCTAGAAATTCCATTTTAGCTTTTTAATTTTCCATTTTTATATTTTTGGAGTTGTGTCATCCTCCTATATTTTTCAAAATTAAAATCGAGTCCAAAACCCCTCAGAATTGTCCAATTTCGCTAAAAAGGACCAAAATGCAATTTCTGATTTTTTAATTTAGTCCCTAAAATCACTAAAACTAAAATTAAAAATTTTCTAGGGACTGAATTGAAAATAGGGCGACGTCACTCCCTAGATTTTGACCTTTTGAATCCAACGGTGGCGTCAATTTTTGAGAAAAAGGACCCTAAGGCTTTGAATTTTGCAAAATAGTCCCTCAGGTCAAATGAGAAATTTGGGTTTTTATGCCAATTCTTAGGAAATTCAGCATGAAAACCTTTGTTTCTAATAGATTTCATGTCATGGAATCCAATTTTAAGATTTAGTTCTGGAAATTTTGAGCCTAGGCAGGGTATTTTTTAAAATTAGACGATTCGGGTCAGTCGGGTTGGACAAAATTCGACCCGACCCAACCCGAATAGCCATGTTCTTCCCCGGCGCGCCAAATATCTTCGAACGAACATGGGAGATCTCAACCGAGAGATTTGGAGGCGATTCTGAGAGATTTGAGGGGAATTAGATCAAAATTTGAATGGAAACTGCAACAAGACGATCTCGGGAAGTTGAGGGCGTCGGAATCGGTTTTTAAAAGGGGATTGAGGAGGTCATTTGGGGGTGACTTTTTTTGGCCGGGATGAAAAATTGAACTGCAATTGCAAAATCAGAGCAATTGGGAGCAAGCCGGGGTCAAAAACCACTTCAGGAAGTTCACCCAAGTCCAGAGGAGGTGACTGACACCACTTCCAGAGCTCGCCGACCGCAAAACTGTTAGTCGCAAGCTTGAGCTCGAGCCCTGTGCTCTAATGGCAAATCCCTAATCTGGCTTTGATTCTCTCTCTTTTCGTGTGCGTTTTACTCCCCTCTTACTCCTGACCACGACTGCATCTTCATTTTGCATTGAAACCACATGTAAACCACGATTCGAAATCCCAACCCTAACTCGAAAATGTGTGACCTGGCCAGCCAAATCTGGCAACCTAGAGCTCGATCAGGACCCAAGGTGAGTGTTCTAACCCTCTCCAGATGCTTCTATGTGAACGAATTCGATAGTTATGCTCGGTATTGAAAGATTAAATCCGCTAGGTTTGTCTCTGTTATTGCTTCGATTGCTATGTTTGAGCCGATGGATCCAGTTAAACCTTAGATATGTTGATCGGGAAAGGATTAAGGTTCGATTGGGGTCGCAATTAGGCCGATCGGCGTCCGTTTCATCGTCAGATCGCCGCCGGCTAGCCACAACCGTTCGTCCGGTCCTAGCCAGAGGAAGGAGACGATGCACAGTCAGCATGCCACGTGGGTGTTATGACCAGGTCAAAGGCCACATGGCTGCTCAGTCAGCACGCCATTATGATCTGCTAAAAAATAATAAATGGATAATAAAAAATAAATGGGCGGTCAGGATATACCCTAGGATCTAATCTCGGCCTTAGGTTTAGTGTTGGGGATAGACGGTCTGATTTGAGCCACATTGCGAGTCGCTGACTGTAGGATCGAATTAGGCAGAATTTAAATAAAAGTAGAATAAAAATCTAAAAGAAATCAAAAAAATCAAATCAATTCTCTTAAAACTACGTCGTTTAGGCAAACGGGCCTCTAGTCCGAGTCAGTTTAGTTGGGCCGGGCCCATTTGGCCCGGTCCGGATAACTAATAATAATAAATAATAATAATAATAACAATAAAAATAAATCAAAAAATATAACAATGAAAATCAATTAAAAAAAACCCTAAAACTACGTCGTTTAGCGTTGGATTAAAAAAAACCCTAAAATCTTGAAAAACCTCATAAAAATTTAGAAAAATTAGGAAATTTTGAAAATAAAAAATTTAATTAATTAATTAATTAAAATATATAATAAAAATTCATAGAAAATTTAGAAAAATTGGAAAATTTGTTTAAAAAATGTAGAAAATGTTTGGAAAAATAGGAAAAATTTTATAAAACAAAATAAAAATCCCAAAGAACATAAAAAAATGTTCAAAAAATGGGAAAACTCTTAGAAGGTCTTAGAAAATTCTAAAACAAATATCAAGAAAATTCCAGAAAAATTCCCATAAATTATGAGAGTTAGGGAAAAACCACATTCAACTGGTTTGACCTATTTTCATGGTTTTGGATTCCCAAGCCTTCCAAATGACCATTTTGCCCTTCTGGTCAATTTGATCCAAATCATTCCAAATCATCCCTGAATGTGATTGTTGTGTTTTCTAGCCTTCTAGGACTCCCCTTTTCTTGAATGGACTTGACGTGATGTGCTTTCTCTCTGAATTGATTTCTTGATTGCGCTTTTATTTTGATGATTGTGATTGATAGGATAGATACTTCCACTTGCATGAACATCCTAGACTCTTAGAGCCTACCTTATCCAATCTCGCCTGCATGAATTCCTTAGATTATGAAATCACTCAACTTAGATACCGAAAGAGTGTCGATAATAATATTGACGTAACTAAGTCCCCGAACTCAAATCTCTGGTTTTCGCAAAATCGAATGATCCCTCCCAATCGCTCGATAGGGTTTCCAGTCATACCCTCCAAAGAATGACTGGTGGCGACTCCAAATACACGTACACCGATGCACATGTCACCCGACCACACTAAGGTTGACCTCAATTTAAATCTTCCTAACGCGATTTGGTATAGGCCTGGGAGAGTCCGAGCTAAGCCCAGATATCCAATGGGCCTAGCAATCCATTAACTCCCTCGGGATCCCAGAAAATCTCGAGAGGGTCGTGACAACAACTAATGTCAATTTTTGGACGGAGGGTTAAAGGAGGCAGCTTTGAAAGCAAATTGAAAGTCTGTAATATTTTTTAGACAATAAAAGTTTGAGGTATATTTAGGATTGAACCTAAAATTTGGGGTTTCTGCTTAATTAGAATTAGGACCAGACCTGAACTTGAAAATTCTTTGGTGGATTGAGCCTAAAACTGAGTTGTGTAGTGCATAACATCTTTTAGAAATAATAATAATGCCATCAAGCTTGGGCTAGATGGGCAAATTCTTGCTTTCGGAGAAGGGAAACCGACTTGAATCCACTTGGTAGACGTGACCGCAACTATGGTCTTCTAACCCGGACGAAGCACAAGCAATAAAGCTATTATGGATTTCGTCCATGTCATGTAAAGCCATGGATCGAAAAAGGGTAGAACGAACCCAAAAAGTACTTTTGTCGTCACGCATAAGTAAGGGAACTATTTAGGCGGCAAAATATTTGTAAAAAAAAAAAATTGGAAAGATGATGATGGAAAGATCTTAATCATAACATTAGAGAGAGAAAGGATTATTAAATGAAATTATGATAATCTAGGATTGCATTTCGTGAATAATCCCGATCCCATGGTTAAATTAAGACAAATTAAAGCACGGTGCAAAGAAAATTGTTGACAAACGATGTTATCCACTCTTAATTTGTGAATTGTAACTATCCACACGCTACTAACATATCTCTTCCTTTACCATCAATTTTGACATTCCATGCTCCTAGACTATACTTTAGACTATAGCGTAGCATGTGCAATGGGAAAGCGATTGTCCAATTGTTAAATCAAGAGATCTCTATCTACAAGTAAGTAAAAACACACTATGAAACGCGTATAACATTAGAATTTTTTTCGGACAAAACCAAAATGGTACTCTTTGCATGTGAAAAAAAAAAAAAAGAACACTCCTTAACCAGAAGTTCAGAGATCGGTTGGCGTATCCGTATTTTGTACCATATTTTCGTGTTGTTTCTAATTACTATTAGAGCTTGTACATCCATGAAACACCTTCAAGATAAGACACATACTAAATGTAAGAACATCTTCTTTGTCCAGTGCAAAAACACATGATGATAAAAGCTAACGAGTTTGTTAGCATTTATACCATGCAATGCATTTCATATTCCACAATTCATTACCATGAAGCACAAGAAATAAGAAGTTGTAATTAAAGGCATATTCAAATTTTTGCTGGAAATTTTTTAAATATACAATCCGTATATTCTATTCAATATTCATCCCATGTTGAGGAAATTACTAAAAAAATCATAAATCTATTACAATTATGTCAATTCATTTATAAACTTTTTTTTTATCAAAATTCATATACCATTTGATTTGACCAATTTAGTACTAAATTTTTTTACAATTTGTTAATACAGTCAATCTAGCTAATTTTAGCAGAAAATTATTGAGTGAACATTGGCTATCTTACATTGTGCCACCAATGCTAACGTGAATAACTTTTATATATCTTTTTAAAAATTTTATTAACTAATTATTATTTTTTGTTTTTATTTTCCGTTTTTCATTGTGGCCAACGAGGTCGACGGTAAGGCTTGACCTTGCCATGGCTGAGTGAGGTCAACCTAGCTAGCGGCTGGGTAGGCGAGGCTCGTTCTCGCCGGATTTAATTTTTGCCAGGTCAATTGAATAAATAAACAAGCTACAGAACCAAAACAACCGTGAACCGCAAGAAAGGGGGAGCTGTTTTATTTAGGCAGCCGACTTGAAGAGAGAAGAGAAGGCAAAGAAAGGAAAACCCCGCACTCAAGAACTTGTAGAGAGAGAAACCACGAAAAGGAAGAAGATACATGGGACCCCACTCCATCCCCGTCTCTTACAATAATCTTTACTTGGACAAAACATCATTAACAATCACAAAGTGTGCTCACTACGGTTTAAGATTCTCCTAATTCATTCACCTCTCTCCCTCCCCCACCACCACCTATAAATCCCTCCGACCTCTGCACCTTGCTCATATCATCACACCTCACATCTCTCGCTCCTCAATCTTCATGGATTTCGAATTTCAAGAATCCGACATAGTTTTCACCGATCAAGACCAAGCGACACCGGATCGGAGCTGCAAGGAGGATGAGCAGGACTACTACAGCTTCTGCAATACAGTAGTCGTGCCGATCCATGACAACTTGTGGGAGCGTGGCAAATCGAAACAGAAGAAGGCCAAGAAGAAGAAAATGATAAATTCGCCGCCGGTCGATGTTCCAGAAATTTTCATCCGATCCCCTGAATCTGACTACTCGTTGGAGGAGGAAGACAACGAAGGAGAGGTCGTGCCGCCACACTTGATCATCGGGAGGCGCGTGGCTGCGAGGATGGCGTCCTCGGTGTGCTTTAGCCATGGGAGGACGCTCAAGGGGAGATATCTGAGTGAAGTGCGGGATTCAATTCTTAGAATGACCGGCTTTTTGGAGTCATGAGAAGGTCTCTTTTGGAGACTTCATTATTGTTACCTAGCACATAAAAAAAAAAAGGCAAAAAACAAGGGAAGGAAAATGTCAAGAAAATGAAAATGTTCTTTTCTTTTTTTTTTTATCTCCATTTTTTTTATGTCTTCTCAGTTTCTTTTCAGAACTTCGTTCAGCGTAACGGACTGCAGAATTTTGCATTTAAAATCAGAAGTGCAAATGTGGCTTCTTTTGCAATTCATTTTACTTCCTCAAAATTCATGTACAGACAGCTTGTTGCATTGACGATGGTTTTAATGTGCATTTCCTGAAAACCCTTCCTGAACAGCTGTAGGGAGGGATTTTCTTTAGGGAAAATTCCAAATAATAGGATTAAGTGCTTTCATTATCTCAAATAAAGCCCTCGAGTGGTCATGGCTATTTCAAGTAAGGGTCTCACCTTGTCGGCCAGCCGGCTGGCTAAATATTCCGACCGATTAAGGGCATTTTGGTTAAAGTGCAATTTTCACCTTATTTTTAGTTAAATTAAGTTTTTTTTAAAAAAAAAATACGGAAATACAAGTAGGTGAGGCTACCCTCCCGCCTATGGCCATGCGGCAATGTTCAACAAAGTCGTTGGTGCCTCGGTCAGGGCCGGCAATGCCACCAACCACAGGCCCTCGCAAAATAGGAAGAGGGTCAGCCCCCTCCCAAATCTAGGCAAGGGTTGCCAACCCTTCGACTGTTCTTTTTTTGTCACATAAGATTGATAGACCAAGTGATATGATACTTTTAAGTGATTGTTTAAATAAATAAGTCACCTTTAAAATTTTCCGCGTCATTTCGTATATCAGATATTATGATGGTTTTGCATACTCTTATATATATAAGTCCTCATCTTAAATAGTTGTGAATTTTGACCCCAAAAAAGTGTGAATTAAATATACGACTATTACGGTGTATAAAACCTTTGTTGAATAATCGCTGAATTCAATATTGAGGGTTTACTGCGAACAAAAGAAAAAGAAGAAGAAGAAATCATGGATGTTTCGGGGTTGCTGCATGTACATATGTGCTTTGGAAGATTTCTCCATTCATCTAAGCAAAGTTGACGGTACTTAAACATACAAATGAGATAGAAATGAACTGGTATGATTATGTCTTTTAATCTTATCTAATTGAAGATGTAGATTGGGCTCTTTTTAGGGCGAAAACCAATGGGCTAATGTGGCACGTGTCATTTTGCAATTATAAAAAAAGAAAAAGCTCTATCGACCGGTACATTATCATCAATGTTAAATAATCAAAGTTGCTAGAAGCATTCATTTTCGTGAGACTGTTGATAAGCCATAGCGAGGAAAGTAACTAACAGACGACAAGATTCTTGGACGCTTTGGGTTATATGATTTGCCCTGATTTGGATGCTTGGGATTGTCACATTCATGTTGAATAAGGACAAAACTAGGCATCACAATTTTATGTTCCATATTGTAATGATCAAGCAATAGAGGATACATTTCACACGTTGAGAATTTCTTTAGAAACTAGTTGGTTAATGGAAAGATAATTCCCTGAAATTATTTTCGGACTTTCGACCGTTTGAATGAGGGAAAGCTACTCGATCGGCAGAAAAAATAATATTTTCCATAGATTGAAAACAACATGCTTACATTCTTGGTAAACAACTTCTATTTCTAACAAGAAATGTGTCATTACCATTGATTTTTATTCTTTTTTTTTTCAATAAGTCTTGTCGCTTTTATTCCATAAATCTTGTCTACCATCGCCTGAATACTTCATCTGCATTTTGCCAAGAATATTTGCAAATATATTTTTAAAAATTTATTTACCATTTTTTTCTTTTGGGCAATTCTTGTTATTTTGATGAATAACATAATAAAAAAAGACCCACCCATCAGTGACCCAGTTGGTAGGTGGGCTTGGGACTGCACGCTCATGAGTGCTAGGTCTTGGGTTCAAACCCCCTGCTAGACGTCGGTGATTTAAGTAGAGGGTTGTGGCGGTGAGTTTTTACGCTAGCCCTCTCTCGAGGACTAGTCATGTTTCATAGCAGGTTTGAGCCTCGTTGGCCGCTTCAACACATTGATTATAAAAAATATATATAATAAAGAAAGAATAAATTTAGATTCTAATTTTCTTTGGTCCTTACGTATCATTTCTAACCATACAACCTGGTAGATTCGCTCTTTCTCACTTACTGTATAATTAATTTTTTTTTGCCACCTCATTTTCATCACAAATGGGCTCCGAAAAATGATTTACTTTCTCCGAACATTGAATTTGCTAAAAATAATTTTCAGGAACAAGAAGTTTTCAGTGAAATATTCGTACTCCGGAAAAGATAACTTCCTTCAATTGCATGCATTAACGAGTAATTATCAATTAGTCACTATCTGTTTCAAATAAACGCGATTGAGGCCCCGCATCGAGCGGTGGATCAACTGATCGGCGCAGCGTGAAAAGCGATCGGCCACGGTGCTGACACACGGCTTCCACCCAGTGATGAACCGCCACGTGTGCAACAACGCGTACGAGGGCTTGTCCGAGAAGGGAACGAGTGACGTCAAGCTCATGCGCTGGCTTACGTGGGCACCCCACAAATATAACATGATCTTACGTTTTGTATACCAATATTCTGGGGGAGAGCGTGTGTTCATCTGTTTTGAATTATAATAATTGCTTTCGCATATAAGGAAAGAACGAGGAGGGGGTGACGTGAGAAATGAAAAAGAAGGGAGAAGAAATCTAATTGGTTTTTATTTTGTGGCGCTGTGTTTCATGATCCAGTCAATTTATATAGCCCGACTGCATCTATTTCATGAAAAATTAAATAATCCAAAAATATATTTCTCTCAAAATCATCGCTTGTATCGCTTGAAAAAAGCAGTCAATGGAAAAAAAATTTATTATCAACCATAATTTATGTGTATAAAATTTCATGGGATGCTAATAAATTGTTCAAGTATTTTTAGTCTGTGTTTTTGGAGAAAAGAGCTACTTTAAGAAAGGGAGGACACCTTGAATAACCATATAACTACGCACACGAATGAGAAGAGAATTCACCTTTCAAATGAATTGTAGGTGACGATGAGTCAAAAATTTCATTTCTTTATCATGGCAATGAAGCGTGGACCCAATAATCACCGGTCAATAAACTATTCTCTTCAGAACCATTATTCCAGGCGGTGTGGCTTGTGGCCAAAATTGGGTTAAAATTCTTTAATCGATGCCCGAAAGGGATGTCACTCTCAAATTACTTATCTGAATTTGGCACTTTGCCTATTGGAGAAGACTAACGTAGCATTTTCCTGTGGGCCCACCCTCTATTCACAACGTAACAAAAAAAAATACCCAAATAAACGAAAAAAAAAAAGAACAGGAAAGAAGTTTTCATAGAACTAGGTTTCTTTTGAACTGCTCGCTTTGTTCTTGGGAATTAGGGTTTCATAGGGTCGACTTTCCTCTCATGAGAAAATATAATGGTCAACCAATGAAGAGAGGGAGAGAGAGATCCCCGCAGTTTGTGCTGATAAATGCAATTGGCATCTGACCTTATCCTTTAATTTTGATTGCAGGCCGGGGTTGAGCAAGCTCACAAGCTTCCGCATGATATATCTACTTAGATTTAGTGTACAAAATTAGTAATCAAGTGATGTTGTAACCAACCTCATCGAGATACACATAGTAGTAGTGTGTCGATATAGAATTCAGTGTTCAACTGTATAAAGCGATTCTTGTATACTTAAAGCTCTGTTTTTTTTTTTTCATGCAAAATGAATGATTTGGAAGATTTTTCTAAAAAAGGATTGCTTGTATTGCTCGAAATAATTAACTAATGAAAAACGCTTTCATAACCGAAGATAATTTATATCCAACCGTATCCACTAAGGATGAAACTATTTGCATTCGTTAATCTTTATAAGTGATACAAGCAGTTACTTTTGAAAAAATATTTTGAAAATCCTTCATTCTCGACGAAGCAAAGGGAGCCTAAATTTCTTTGTAAGTTCACTTTTTTTTATGTGGGGCACATCATGAATGGATTTACATCTTTAGAATTTGAGTATTTGATGCTTTATTTCTTTAAATTTTTTTCATTTTAGGTGTTATAATAGAATATTCAGAATTTAGTTTTATTTTTTTAGGTAGATTAGAATAGATTAGATATTATTTCTCGATTTTTCAATTTGGGGGTCATATGTACTTAGACATGGCCACGGGCCGGTTCTGGCCCGGGACCGGACCGGAACAGGCCCGTAAAAACCGCCAAACCGGCCCGTACGGCCGGTTCGGCGGTTCCGGTTCCTGGTTCCGAACCGCCGGCCCAACGGCTGGGCCCAACGGCTACTAGCCGTTGCCCCGTTTTATTTTGTTTTTTTATTTTTTTTAAAAAAACTAAATTTTATATCAAAAATTTTCTTATAAATACCCCCCTCCCCCCTTCATTTTATTCACAACTTCTCTCATTTTTCTTCTCTCAATTTCCCAAATTCTCTCAAATTCTCAATCTCAAATTCTCTCAAGTCGCGATACTCGATCCACTTTCATTTCTCTCGAAATTCTATATTTCTTTTTTGTTGGAAATTCTCGAAAAATGGCAAGTGGAAGCCGTGGCGGGAGGGGTAAGAGCCCGATGGCGTCGATGGGATCGTCCAATTATCCTCAATCTCATAATCCTCAAGATTATGCATATTATGGCTTCGACGACGAAGAAATTGAGATCGACAATATTCCAAATGTCGAGGAGCCCGTTCCAACACAAGGTAGCATGAATTTTCCCACCGAAGAAGCGTCAATAACGATGGAACGAGAGGGGTCATCCATTTTTTCGATATGGGAGCACTTCACGAAGACGCGCGTTGAAGAAAACAAATATCAACTTACTTACAAACATTGTGGAAAAAATTACAAATTCGTAAGTAGTCAAGGCTATGGAACATTTCAACGGCATTTAAGGTCAAAACATTCAACGCTAGCTTGGATTGACACTCGTCAACAACAAATTTCCGGGTACGCCAAAACTAACGCTCCTCCTTTATTCCGTTATAGCGAAAATATTTATAAAGAAGAATTAGCTAGATTTACGGCTGTAGAACATTTATCATTTAATTTTGGTGAGAAATTTGGTTTTAATAATTTTATACAAAATGCATGCACTCCACAAGCAAAACCCGTTTCTAGAAATACCCTTAAACACCAAATTTTTAATTTGTACAAAAAAGGAAAAGAAGAATTAAAAATATTTTTTTATGAATTATAATGGACGTGTGCATATAGGTAGCGATGTTTGGACCGATCCTTGGCAAATTCATTCTTATATGGGTATTACGTGTCATTGGATAGATGACGATTGGAATATTCAAAAAAGAATTATTGCATTTCGAATTTTTGAGGATAGACATATGGTAATTAATATTTATATATTAATTAGACAAGTTTTAGAAGAATATTATTTGGTTGAAAAAGTTTTTTCTATTGGTTTTGATAATGCCGCGGCAAATACCGCTTCTATTGAAGACTTGGAAAAACTTTGTAAACCCACTTTTGGTGGAGAATTTTTTCATGTTATATGTGCTTGCCATGTTTTAAACTTAAGTGTACAAGAAGGTTTACAAACTCTTAACGTTTTTCTCGACCCAATAAAAATCACAATCCAATATTTATGAAGACATCCCCAAATTATGAAAGAATTGTGTAGATTTTGTAAACAAAATGGAAAAAGGCCAAGAAGATTTTCAAGAGATGTTCCAACTCGTTGGAATTTCACGTACGAATTGCTTAATCAATCTTTTGAATATAAAGTTTTATTATGTGCATTTATTTCGACTCATGTTTCTCAACTTGAGTTATTACCACAACATTGGAATATTTGCCAAAAAATTTTAGATTGTTTAAAAGTTTTCAATGATGCAACTTATACTTTATCTGGTGTTTATTATCCTACGACTCATTTATTTATAATAGAGCGTGTTAATATTGCTGGTGTTTTTGAAGAATATGAAGACGATGAACAATTAGGTGCAACTATTAAGGCAATGAAATCAAAATGGCTAACTTATTATAAACATATTCCTTTTATTTATTTGGTTGCTTCTGTTTTCGATCCACGTACGAAATTAGAAGGCGTAAAAGATTTTTTGACTATGTATTATGGATGTCTTCATATATAAATAGAATTAGATATTAATTTATTAAAAGGGGTGGTTAGCAACTCAGTAGTAGCATTATATAATGATTATTATAATAGATATAACACCACTGATATTGGATCTTCTTCTCAATTTAATCGCGTAGAAAACGAGAGCGGAGGTAAAATGAGTAGAGGGTATAAAATGCTAATGAGTAGGCAAAAAAGACAAAGGGAGCACACGGATATTTCCGAATTTGATCACTATTTAAGCACTAACTTTGAGACTAACTCATTTGCAAGTGGCACAGATTTTCAAATTTTAGAGTGGTGGAAGGAGCATTCGAGTCAATATCGAATTCTCTCTATCATCGCTAGACAGGTTTTAGCAACTCCTTGTTCAACAGTTGCGGTTGAACAAGCTTTTAGCGCTGGAGGCAACATTTTGGACGATCACCGTTCAAGATTATCTTCGCAGTATGTGGAGGCTCAAGCTTGTGTCGATGATTGGACGAAGGCTCAATATCGACAACAAGAGATGGATCGCAACGTAGAAGCCCAATTTTTCGATGATGGAGCGAGCACTGTGACGGGAACCACCGCCGGAAGCGACGATTGACGATGAGGTAAGTATAGGGTTATCAAAGGTAAAAAGAACTACATGGGCTTTGATTCTTCTATCCCCAAGAAGATATGTAGGCACTTAATGATAATTCATTAAGTCAAGCCCTTTCTCTCTCCCTTTTTTTTTTCCTCTAAGTTTGATTACAATTTTGTAAAATTTTACTTGAATTTTTATTACTTAAAAATTTGATTTGATTTTGAAAATCAAAATTCCCAAAGTTTACAAAACCAAAAAAAAAAAAAACCGGGCCGGTTCCGGTTTCGAACCGGGACGGTTCGGAACCAGAACCGGTGGCCGCTGTTCCAGTTCCGGTTCGGCCCCGAGGGCGAACCGGAACCGTGGCAATGTCTATATGTACTTGTTTCCTGTAGTTTGAATTGTTCTCTTTAGTTTTGTTAGTTTTAAAAATTGCTTCTCTGTTCATGCAGCGGTAACTATCCTTTGAATTAAATGAAACCTGGATATATTCTCTTGTGAGCGCGTCGTTCGGGCCTGCATTCGCGAGTCCTACTCACAAAGGATTTGGGCCAAGAGATCGGTGTGATGGAGTGGCCCCTTCGGGCAAATGAGCCCATGTCCAACCGCTCGATAAAACTATTTTGGAATAAAATAGTTACAGTCTTCAACGAAGCATATTGCTTTTCACAAACAATCGGAAAAAACATTATACGATTGTCAAGAGAAAAAAACCATCAGGGCAAAAGATTATAGGATTTTACAGTCAAATTACTAGTTATATGACACGCGGCAGTTGACAGGTGTACCCATTTGGAGTTTTTTTCCCTTTATTTAGATTTTTCATTGTGTTAATCTAATTTAACAGGAACTAATTGAGGGTAAATTTATCACAAGTGTACCAGTTTAGATTTTTATAGGTCAAAAAATTGGTTAAAGTACACTATAAGTAGCAAAACTTGTGTACGACGTTCATTTAGTGCCCAATCTTTCAAAACGATCACTTAAATGTCAAAAAATTTCAAAACAATCATAAGTATCATTTTTTAAAAAAAATTGACACTTAAGTGATTGTGTTTCAAAAAAATTAATACTTAAGTGATCGTTTTGAAAATTTTGGCATTGAAATAGTTGCTTTTCAAAAAGTTTGGCATTTAAGTGATTGTTTTGAAATTTTTTCGGAATTTAAGTAATCATTTTGAAAGTTTTGGCACTAAAGTGAGTACTTGTAGTGTACTTAACCCTCAAAAAATTAGTTTGAAATAATGTCACAAGTATATACCCATTTAAAATTTTTAGTGGTCAAAAAATATTTTGGGAGGTAAATTTATCACAAATTTGCTAGTTTGAAATTTTTTATGGTAAAAAAATAGTTTGGGAGTAATTTGTCATAAGGGGATCGGTTTAAGATTTTTCATGATATTAACCCAAGATTATAAAAAAGAATTGGAAATGGCCATCCAAATCTATATCCAACAAGGCTCTCCTCCACAGTCCTTGCTTTAAACAAAGCTTAAACAAAAGAAGAGGAAACAAAGCGTGAGATTCAGGGGTGAGGATGCATGCATGATTCATGCAATTTCACTCGGAATGCACCGCGGATTACGGCTCTATTGTTACGTTATCATATTTTGATAATATTAACCTTTGTGGGTCTCACTTTTTTTTAAGCATTTTTTGTTTGATTGCGGTGTCCCATTTATTTTTTTGCCTTTGTCTTTTGTTGTGGGTCCCATTTTCCTCCTCCATTTTACTTCTATTTATTCCCTCTCAATTTCGATCATGGTTCAAGAGCGGTCTGCCTCTCTGTCTCTCTCTTGTTGTCCAAGCCATGTCACACTCATCAGCTTTTGAATCTTGAACAGAGTTTGATACCCAAGAACATAATAGACCTAAAGGTTCTTGCATTGATCTTCTTAACGGTGATCAGAACATGAGGATTTGACCAATTGAAGGCCAACAAGGCCACTTCAACGCATAAGGACTCGGATTTGAGGGTCAAGTTCACAATAACCTCTTCAACCCTCTCAATTGCCAACAATGGCGGCTTGTTGATCGAGATCGACATTGAACTAGGAGAGACTACGGGGGAGAGGAAGGGCACATCGATCCTCACTAGCCTTGAGGATGGGATTTTCATTCTTGAAGGTGCGATTATGGGTTTGTGTAAACAACTTAGTCAGAGCAGCGATGGATTCGAGTTAAGTATTTGGCGGATAGTAGGTGATGGCGAGTAGGGGATTACAGTGAAAATGGAGACCAAGAAGACGAAGATAGAGAAGTAATCATTGCTGATGAGCTTGATGAGGATTTGGGTGAGGGCTTCAGCCTCTTTAACAGCGTTTTTCTTATCTTCATAATCAATTGATCGAATAGTCTGATGCAAAATGGTACAATGAGTAACATAGATAGCGAAAAGGTGGAATGGGGGTCAAGAGCGATGAATTTGAGATAAATTTTTTTACTAGCCGTTGAGTTTTGGGTTGAAGAAATGGAGATGAAAAATGACTAATAGGTGAGGAGGAGGTTTTCGCAAATCTGGGCTCGGTGTATTGCTTGTGTTGGTGACAAGCTTTTTTCATTTTTTGTGTGTGTCGATGACCGACATTGGGGTGTCAAAAACTTGTCTATTATTAACATGAGAGGAGCATTTTACAAAGAGATATCATATAGAAATAAATGAGTAAAAGGAAAGTGGCAAAGCGAAAAAAAGAGAAAAAAAAGGAAATCAATTGAAGAATGCTAAAAAAGATGGGACCCACAAAGGTTAATATTGTCATATCATTGTAATAGAGAGTGTTGTAGCCATAGCGAGCGTGGAAAAAGCATGACCCTTAATATATTCCAGTTAATCAATAACTCGTTAGTTTAAATTCTTATTGAAGATGGATCCAACTAGATTGGTTGACGAGTCGAACTTGAGCTCTTTCTTGGCTACTTCCCTTGGTAATGGTATGAGATTTCTAGTGTGCGCTCCTAGTAAATAGTATCAAATTGAATGATTAATTGGTTGCCTACTCTCAATGTGTATTGGTGTTTGGTGAATATTTTCAACAAGGGATCTTGTAACCAATGTGGTTTCTATGTAGCCTTCATGGTTCAGTCTGACAAAGCAGATCCATGGTGAAGGTGGGTACTGGGGTGTACCAATGTGGTCTCAATGGTTTGGTATGGAGGGAGACTAGGGATGAAGGTGGTAGTTGTTGTTATTGCAGTCGTTACAAACAACAAAGAAGAGATTAAAGTTGAGACATGCTGACACCAAAGGACACAAAATTAAGAGGGAGCAAACCTCACACTAAGATTATATGTGATGGGGAAATTGTTAAATATATATATGAAAATTGTGTTAGAAAAGTCTCACGGTATAGAATTGATATGGTGTTGCATTTGTGCATAACTTATAGGCTTAAACTTTTGAGTAAATATGAATCCAATTAATAAATCGACAGATTCAAACTTGGGCAATCTTCTCAGGTAAAGCCATTGAATTTCTACTGCGTGCTTTTAACACTGTAGATTCAGCGCATATACTCAAACTTGCAAAAGTGTGAACAAGCCAAAAAAAGAAAAATACATATTGTCCATGTTCAACATAATACAATCTTAGAAATGCACGACCGATTCGAGTCTTCTGTGACATATTCTGGATAAAGCAAAGCATTACACCTCATAAAAGAAGAAGAAGAAGAAGATCATGCATCATACACGAGAGTTTTCTAGAGTCTACCCAGGGATCCATGCAAGATAGAGAGACTACTACAAACTTACACAATCATGTAAACATTTTACGCAGTTGATCAGCCATGATATCATAAAATCATGGCCAAGTTCAGTTCCTCTCTGGATCATCGTGTTGCTCACCACCTCATGGATCTCTCGTAATGCCGGCGTGAGAGACCAAAACCCAAACGTGAGTCACGAACTCGCCGCCGGTGGTGAGGTACTTAGCATGAGCCGCCATATCATGTGAAGGAGCCACATACAACATCATGTCCGCCCAGAAGTCAGCCAAGACCTTCCAAATCCGCTCCTCATTCGCTAGTTCATTCACAAGCTGAATTCCTAGCCGTGCGCCTCGACACACGATGGATTGGTCGTTTTTGTTGCCAACCGTCTCTAGCTCCTGAATCCTCTTTTCCATTGAAACCGAGGAACCTCCAAGTAATCTCCCAGCTTCGCTAACAGCACAATCAAATATGTACTCGGTCCTGCAAGGGTGATCGGGAAGCAACCTCGGGGTGAAAACAACCAAGTAAGCAAGATATTGGGATAGCTTAGTCGCGACGCCGAAGTTGTCTCTCTGTTCTTGTGAAAGTGGAGCGCCTGCTGGAGGCTTTTTATGCTCACAGAAAGTGGTTGCTATGTGCCAGACCATTATAACATGAGTAGTCGTCTCGAGATTACATGCCCATGAGAGGCCATCAAACCAGCCGTTGAGCCTCAAAGATGCTCGACCCTTCTCCAAATAGTTGGTATCCTTCCGCCGTAGAGACTGAGCGATCGCCTTTTTCACTTGCTCAGATAAATTAGTGGGAGCAATTTGTTCCTGGCCGTTCCTTTTCTGGTTGAAATAAGCAGCTGTGAGTCCATTATATATGCACTTCCATGGAGAATAGCTATACGATTTGAGGAACGTGTATTGACGCAGTTGTCTTCCCCAAGGCTTCACTAACTGAACTCGGCACATAATCTTGATCAACTTCCAAACACAGATGTGCCTTCGCCACCGATCGTTGCGCACATACTTGCATATGTATGTCACCTTTGCCCATTCCGAGAAAATCGTGATGCCAAACTGTGTAAGCTCGACAACGAGGATTGACATCAATAACACGAAGGTTACAATGGCAGTAAACCGCTCCCCGTTCAAAATAGCAAATAGGAGTAAAACCGAGGGAACGAAAACCACAATGGGGAGTAGAAACAACCTATACTTTGAACGACGCCGACGGAGATTCACTGGGTATTTGGTGTAGAATAAATCGAAGAGAAACGCAAGTTCTACTTCGATGATTCGGAAAACTCGCTCATGACCATTCTCTTGAGAAAGCATATGTTGAATCAAGCGCTGTAACTTGTCGTGAGCTTGTCGGGGCAATGAATAGCCAGTGAATCTCAGGCAGATGATCTTGAAGAGCGAAAAAGATAGGCAGAGATCCTTGAGTCGGCCATCCTGGTCTCCTCCGCTTGCACTTGGAAGCCAACCTTCGCAATTTCAAACCTGTTTGACCGTGATAACTTCTTCCCTCTCCTCCAACGATTGTCGATACTGCGGCGCAACCACATCACTCCACGGAGCTGCCTTTCGCCAACATTTTGTTGTTGTTGCCCCTTCCGGGACTCTCACCAAGTACTTGTACCCATGCATTGTAGCAGGATCTCCATCATTTGAATCGTGCTCGGTGCTCATGTAGTCTGCTATGAGCCTGTAGTTCTTCTGCATCACGGAATTGCTCACCAGCATCAGAGCTTGTGCTCTCTCGTCGACTTTTGCGAATAGAACAACGAAAAGAATGCACATTATTGGCCCAACCAGGACCGCATATGAAGCAATCATCCAACTTATCATGATATATTTAGCAGCGGAGTCGACTTTAAATGACTTCCACTGTTCAATGTCCTCCATGCTGTGCGCGGTGTAGGAATCCACGTCTCCGAGAACCACTAGCAGATAAGTCGCCCAGAGAGGCAAACGCAAACTGCAGAAAGGAGCGGTTTGGATAAGGCCAAGCGTGTACGCAATGACAGCGGGCGTAAGAGAATAGGCCGCGAAGGCCACCGTCGCAAATGCACCGTTGCCGCAGCGTCGCCTGAACGACCCGGAGATCCCAAGAAAGACTAAGATTGCGGTAGTGATGGCCATCAGTGCTTCAATTTTCGCCATTTTGCTCCTTCTATCTGCGTATGTTGGATTCCTGCAGCGCTCCAGCAGCTTCTCCCTGATCTTGTGACCAAGCCCTTCCATCTCTGTTTTTTCTTCTTTTTTTCCCAATAGGTTCTTATTTCTTTATCTTCTGCTTATAAAATGGACACGTTGATGAAGAACAAGAAGAAGAATGATATTTATAATTCTTTGGTAGCAAGAGAAGGGGAATTTAAAACGCTGAAAACTAGGATGGTTAAGACCACTTTATTAAAGTTTTCTTTAACCCATCAATCGAACGTCTAATGATGGAGGAAAACGTGACCCACAATGATTTATTTCCTTGATTGCACCTGCAAATGGAGTTATGGAAGTAAAAGAAAGTGGTAAATGACTATTAAACTAAAATTTCGCAAAAGTGCAACCTTCTTGGATTCCTTTTTTTGTCCGATTCTTGAGAAGCGAAAACTAAAAATGGCATAACTTTCGTACAGCACAGCGTTCACTTTAAACTCTCGTTCCTTTCACATAAAATATAATACTTTTGGAAAATGTTTTTCGAAAGATCCTAAAAAAATTCAGCTAAAACTTAAAAAGAAACTGAAAAATATTTTTCATTTTTTGGTAAAGAAAATTTCTTTTAATTGTTTGCATTGTCATTTGGCCGAAAATTACTGATCGTGGATGCCCGAACGTCTTACATAATATGGTTGGCGTTGAAATGGGTAATTTATATAAATTTTCCAAAATTGTGTAATAATTTTTTTTTCTTTTTTTATTTTTCCTTCTTCCTTCGCCGCCATCGGCTAGCAATGGTCACAAGTGAGCTCGAGCCTGCCAAGATTAGGGGAGCCTCAAGTTCATCAATCTCAGGCTCCAGTTAGCGTTTGGTCAAGAAAAAATAAAAAAAGAAAAAAATTATTAAGAACTTCAGATTTTTTGAAAATAATTTAAAAAAAAAGGGAAGATAAGAAGTGGAGGGTAGAGAGATGAGAGAAAAGGACTTCCTCTCTTCAAAAAGATGAAATCATTTTCCTCATTTTTAGAGGTGTTTTTTCATTGGCGAAACATGTTTTCCTTAAGTCATTTATTTTTTGTGAACTGAATACCAAAAAACCAGAAAATATTTTTCTAAAAGTTATTTTTCGCCAAACTAATGGAGCCTTATTGTCTAAATTTTTCGTCAAATTATTTTAGTGTGACTTTGGTTATAAACAAAATCAATCATTTAAGTGGCATCCCCAATTTGGGACATCAAAAATTGGACAAGGTAATAGATTATCATTTTTTTTAGATTTAGGTTATGTTTGTTTCATGAAAACTCAAAGATTTAAAAAATTATTTCCAAAAAATAAATGCTTGTATCACTCATAAAAATAAATGAATGCAAAATATTTTCATCACTGTGAACATAGTTAGGCATAAAGTGTAATCAACAATGAAAATATTTTCCGTTGACTAATTTTTCTAAAAGATACAAGCGTCTATTTTTTGAAATTTTTTTCTAAATTTTTAATTTTCCATGAAACAAACACACTTAATAGCCCTAGACAATGCCGTTGAACATGTTTGCCCCTAATTTGCCTTCCAAAAAATCAAGCCATCTCCCCTCTTCTTCCATCTCCCCTCTTCTTCAAACCCTTATTCGGACTAAAAAGTGAAAATATGAAAAGAAATCACCTCACTAGAACCTTGGAGTAAACCAAGCCTGAGTTGTCAAATTAGGATATCCGTGAAATTAAGGTATCGAAAGGGCATTAGTTTTAATTAACTAGCGTAACCAAGTTCTCGAACTCATAATCTCTGGTTTGTAGAAGTAATATAGTTCTCTCGCTAATTTACTTAGGTTTCTGATTGACCAACCAAAAATGATTAGTGGCGATTCCAAATTCTAAAATCATTCAAATAAAAATCAAAGTTGCAATTCGGTAGGGCTTGAAAGGGTCCATATTAGGTTAGTCAATTTAATTAATCTGATAATCCACTAACCTTATAATTTTCCACCAATTCGAAAAAATTTTAGGGTCGCAACAGCCATTAAAATCTTTGAGAATTTCGTTGCCCAAATGGATTGATTTAAATTCCATTATGTCATGTCGTACTCGTATGTCGACATATTTACATGTTGCACTCGTACTAAAATTTTCTACATTTTTTGCTTAACAAATCCAAACCCAATAATGGGAAGGCTGACCCACCCATTGGAGGTTCTGTATATATTGCCTTTACTTTTTGCAATTTAATTCTTACACCATCAAACCCCAGAATGTGTAAGCCGAGCCAAAGCCGAATCCCTCGTTGGAGGTCCTTTATTTATCGCATTTAATTTCTACAATTTAATTTTCGTACCATTAAACCCCAGAATGGATAGGCCAAGCTAAAGCCGAATCCCTCATTGAAGGTCTTTTATTTATCGCATTTAATTTTTGCAATTTAATTTTTGCACCGTTAAACCCTAGAATGGATGGGCCGAGCCAAGACCGAATCCCTTGTTGGAGGTCCTTTATTTACCGCATTTAATTTCTGTAATTTAATTTTCGCACCATCAAACCTCAGAATAGGTAGGACGAGCCAAGGCTAAGTCCCTCGTTGGAGATCCTTTATTTCTCGCATTTAATTTCCGCAATTTAATTTTCACACCATCAAACCTCAGAATGGGTAGGCCGAGTCAAGGCCGAGTCCCTTGTTGGAGATCCTTTGTTTATCGCAATTTCTGTAATTTAATTTTCGCACCATCAAACCCCAAAATAGGTAGGCCAAGCCAAGGTCGAATCCCTGGTTGGAGGTCTTTTATTTACCGTATTTAATTTTTGCAATTCAATTTTTGCACCATTAAACCCCAGAAATGGTAGGCCAAGCTAAGACAGAGCCTCCCTATTAGAGGTCCTTTATTTGCTAAATTTACTTTTCGCAATTTAATTTCTGAATCATCAGACCCCAGAATGAGTATGCCAAGCCACCTGCTGGAGGTCGCAACACTGCACAGAAATCGTTAGCTCACTTTCTCTTTCGGCTTCAGGGAAATTTTTAACGTTTTGAAAATACCAAAAAAATATTGTTCACACGCATTCCATCTAAAAAGTGAAAATATAAAAAAAGATCACCTCACTAGAACCTTAGGAGTAAACCAAGCTTGAGTTACCAAATTAGGATATCCATGAAATTAAGGTACCGAAAAAATATTAGTTTCAATCAACTAGTGTAACCAAGTCCCCAAACTCATAATATCTGGTTCATTAAAGTAATTTAGCTCTCCCGCTAATTTATTTAGGTTTCTAATCGACCTACCAAAAATGATTAGTGCCGACTCCAAATTCTGAAATCATTTGAGCAAAAACCAAAGTTGCGATTCGGTAGGACTTGGGAAGGTCCATATTAGGTTACTTAATCCAATTAACTTGATAATCCGTTAACCTGGGAATTTTCCACCGATCAAAAAAAAATTTGGGTCGCGATAACATGGACTTGAGAGATCTTCTCAGATAAAGCCATTGAATTTCTGCCACGTGCTCTCAACTTTGTAGACTCCTTCAACGCATATACTCTAACTTGCAAAAGTGTGAACAAGCCTCCAAAAAAACAATTACATAGTATCCACGTTCGACATAATACAATCTTAGAAATGCACGACCAATTCTAGTTTTCGCTGACACATTCTAGATATAGCAAAGCACTACACCAAATAAAATAAGAAGAAGAAGAAGAAGAAGAAGAAGAAGAAGAAGAAGAAGATCATGCATCATACACGAGAGAGTTTTCTAGAGTCTAACCAGGGATCCATGCAAGATAAAGAGACTACTACAAACGTACACGATCAAGTAGACATTTTACGCAGTTGATTAGCCATAATATCATAAAATTAATGCCAAGTTCAGTTCCTCTCTGGATCATCGTCTTGCTCACCACCTCGTGGATCTCTCGTAATGCCGGCGTGAGAGACCAAAACCCAAACGTGAGTCAAAAACTCGCCGCCGGTGGTGAGGTACTTAGCATGGGCCGCCGTATCATCCGAAGGAGCCACATACAACATCATATCCGCCCAGAAGTCAGCCAACACCTTCCAAATCCGCTCCTCATCCGCTACTTCATTCACAAGCTGCACTCCTAGCCGTGCGCCTCGACCCACGATCGATTGTTCGTTTTTGTTGCTGACCGTCTCTAGCTCCTGAATCCTCTTTTCCATTGAAACCGAGGAACCTCCAAGTAAACTCCCAGCTTCCCTGACAGCACAATCAAACATGTATTCGGTCCTGCAAGGGTGATCGGGAAGCAACCTCGGGGCGAAAACAACCAAGTAAGCAAGATATTGCGAAAGCTTAGTCGCTACGCTGAAGCTGTCTCTCTGTTCTTGCGAAAGTTGAGCGCCCCCTACAGGCTTTTTATGCTCACAGAAAGTGGTTGCTATGTGCCAGACCATTATAACATGAGTAGTCGTCTCGAGATTACATGCCCACGAGAGGTCATCAAACCAGCCGTTGAGCCTCAAAGATGCTCGACCCTTCTCCAAATAGTTGGTATCCTTCCGCCGTAGAGACTGAGCGATCGCCTTTTTCACTTGCTCAGATAAATTGGTGGGAGCAATTTGTTCCTGGCCGTTCCTTTTCTGGTTGAAATAAGCAGCTGTGAGTCCATTATATATGCACTTCCATGGAGAATAGCTATACGATTTGAGGAACGTGTATTGACGCAGTTGTCTTCCCCAAGGCTTCACTAACTGAACTCGGCACATAATCTTGATCAACTTCCAAACACAGATGTGCCTTCGCCACCGATCGTTGCGCACATACTTGCATATGTATGTCACCTTTGCCCATTCCGAGAAAATCGTGATGCCAAACTGTGTAAGCTCGACAACGAGGATTGACATCAATAACACGAAGGTTACAATGGCAGTAAACCGCTCCCCGTTCAAAATCGCAGATAAGAGTAAAACCGAGGGAATGAAAACCACAATGGGGAGTAGAAACAACCTATACTTTGAACGACGCCGACGGAGATTCACTGGGTATTTGGTGTAGAATAAATCGAAGAGAAACGCAAGTTCTACTTCGATGATTCGGAAAACTCGCTCATGACCATTCTCTTGAGAAAGCATATGTTGAATCAAGCGCTGTAACTTGTCGTGAGCTTGTCGTGGCAACGAATAGCCAGTGAATCTCAGGCAGATGAACTGGAAGAGCGAAAAAGACAGGCAGAGATCCTTGAGTCGGCCATCCCGGTCTCCTCCGCTTGCACTTGGAAGCCAACCTTCGCAATTCCAAACCTGTTCGACCGTGATAACTTCTTCCCTCTCCTCCAAAGATTGTCGATACTGCGGCGCAACCCCATCACTCCACGGAGCTGCCTTTCGCCAACATTTTGATGTTGTTGCCTCTTCTGGTACTCGCACCAAGTACTTGTACCCATGCATTGTAGCAGGATCTCCATCATTTGAATCGTGCTCGGTGCTCATGTAGTCTGCTATGAGCCTGTAGTTCTTCTGCATCACGGAATTGCTCGCCAGCATCAGAGCTTGTGCTCTGTCGTCGACTTTCGTGAATAGAACCACGAAAAGAATGCACACTAGTGGCCCAAACAGGACCGCATATGAAATAATCATCCAACTTATCATGATATATTTAGCAACGGCGTCGACTTTAAATGACTTCCACTGTTCAATGTCCTCCATGCTGTGCGCGGTGTAGGAATCCACGTTTCCGAGAACCACTACCAGATAAGTCGCCCAGATAGGCAAACGGACATTGCAGAAAGGAGCAGTTTGGATACGGCCAAGCGTGTACGCAATGACAGCGGGCATTAGGTTATAGGCCGCGAAGGCCACCATCGCAAATGCGCGGTTGCCGCAGCGTCGCCTAAACGACCCGGAGATCCCAAGAAACACTAAGATTGCGGCAGTGATGGCCATCAGTGCTTCAATTTTCGTCATTTTGCTCCTTCTATCTGCGTATGTTGGATTCATGCAGTTCTCCTGCAGCTTCTCCTTGATCTTGTGACCAAGCCCTTCCATCTCTGTTTTTCTTCTTCTTTTTTTCCCAATAGGTTCTTATTTCTTTATCTTCTGCTAATAACATGGACACGTAGATGAAGAACAAGAAGAAGAATGATATTTATACTTCTTTGGTAGCAAGAGAAGGGGAATTTAAAACAATGAAAACTTCGATGGTTGAGACCACTTTATTAAAGTTATCTTCAACTCATCAATCGGACGCCTAATGATGGACGAAAACGTGACCCACAATGATTTATTTCCTCGATTGCACCTGCTAATGGAGCTATGGAAGCAAAAGAAAGTGGTAAATGAATATTACTCTAAAATTTCGCAAAAGTGCAACCTTCTTGAGTTTCTTTTTTGTCCAATTGGATTCTTGAAAAGTGAAAACGAAAAGTGACTTAACTTTCGTACAATGTTGACTTTCAACTTTGGTTCCTTTCACGAAAAATATAATATTTTTGAAAAATACTTTCGAAAGATCCTTTTCCAAAAAAAAAATTCAGCTGAGACCTAAAAATAAATTGAAAAATATTTTTCATTGTTCGGTAAAGAAAATTTCTTTTGATTGTTTGCGTTGTCATTTGACCGAAAATTACTGATTGTGGATGCCTGGACGTCTTACGTGATACGATTGACGTTGAAGTGGGCAATTTATGTAAATATTCCAAAATTGTGCAATAACTTTTTTCTTTTTTTATTTTTCCTTCTTCCTTCGCCGCCATCAGCTAGCGATGGTCACAAGTGAGCTTGAGCTTGCCAAGATTAGGGGAGCCTCAAGTTCATCGGTCTCAGGCTCCGGTCAGCGTTTGGTCAAGAAAAAATGAAAAAAGAAAAAAGTTATTAGGAACTTCAGATTTTTTTGAAAATAATTTAAAAAGAGGGAAGATGAAGAAGTGGAGGGAGGAAAGATGAGAGAAAAGGACTTCCTCTTTTCAAAAAGATGAAATCATTTTCCTCATTTTTGGAGGTATTTTTTTCATTGGCGGAACATGTTTTTCTTAATTCATTTACTTTTCGTGAACCGAATATAAAAAAAACAGAAAATATTTTTCTAAAAGTTATTTTTCACCAAACTAATGGAGCCTTATTGTCTAAATTTTTCATCAAATTATTTTAGTATGACTTTGGTTATTAAAAAAAGTCAATCATTTAAGTGGCATCCCCAATTTGGGACATCAAAAATTGGACAAGGTAATAGTTTATCATTTTTTTTTTTAGATTTAGGTTTTGTTTGTTTCATGAAAACTCAAAGATTTAAAAAATTATTTCCAAAAAATGAATGCTTCTATCACTCATAAAAATAAATGAATGCAAAATATTTTCATCACTGTGAAAATAGTTAGCCATAAAGTGTTATCAACAATGAAAATATTTTCCGTTGACTAATTTTTTTAAAAGATACAAGCGTCTATTTTTTGAAAATGTTTTCCAAATTTTTAATTTTCCATGAAACAAACACATCCAATAGCCCTAGACAATATCGTTGAACATGTTTGCCCCTAATTTCCCTTCCGAAAAATTGAGCCATCTCCCCTCTTCTTCAAACCCTTATTCGGACTAGGCAATTTGGGGTAAAATTAATGGCTGAATCTTGCAATAACGAGCAGGAGTAGAACGAGGGGCTCGAGTTCGTTTCAACAAGATGCAAAATTTTCAGATCAAGCAACACAGGTGATCGAGCGAGATTTAGGCAAAACTTTTCCTGTTGCGTGAAGTTCTCACTTTCTTCTCATCTTTTTTCGCTTCACTTTCTGTGAAGAGCCTCCACACACCATACACTTATCCAAATTATCGTGTTCTATTGGGTTTTTACGGAACATATACGGGCAAAATGAAATATAAAACGCAACGAAATAAACAAATTCGTACACTGATCTCCAGAGACGTCGTTCGTACATTTCAATCGAAAATCAAACTAATCGAGAAGGATTGATAGATTACCTCGGGGGCGGCCTACACATTCGACTGTGCTAGTAATCTCGTGGATAAGACTATCCACGCTCTTGATTTTTCGGTCACAATAACGAGAAGGAAGAAAACAATTTTCTGCTTTCAACTCTTGACTATTCACCCAAAGAGAACCGTTTTCTCACCTATCAGAATGTGTACTCTTCCTCTTCTCCTTGCATGCCTATATAAAGGCAAATGAAGGTGGAGCAAGTTGCTGATCCTTCGCTGACCTGCACAGGCTAGTAGACCCGTGGTCTCAGTCAACAAGTTGCCGACCCTCTGGTCAGCAAGCCTGCTGACCGTTTGGTAAGGCTTGGTCAGTAATTTGCTCAATTCGGGCACATCAACATGTGTTCATTCCGGCGTAAGCGTGCATCACATGCACGCATGACCAAAAAAAAAAATAAGAATCATATTAAATCTCATTTAATTTCAATTCCACTAATTCGAGAGTCGTCGTTACAAACATACAGCATCCAAGCATCAAATCATAATTAGAGTAGAATCGAGGGAACAACTACAATGAGGAGTAGAAGCAACCTATACATTGAACGGCGCCGACTAGGTTCACCGGGTATTTGGTGTAAAATAAATCGAAAAGAAATGAAAGTTCTACTTCGATGATTCGAAATACTCGCCCATGACCATTCTCTTCAGAAAGTACATGTTGAATCAAGCGCCGTTAACTTATTGTGGTGAGCTTGTCGGGGCAACGAATAGGCATTGAACCTCAGGCAGATGAACTTGAAGAGCCAAAAAGACAGGCAGAGGTCCTTGAGTCGGCCATCCCGGTCTCGTCCGCTTACACTTAGAAGCCAACCTTCGCAAATCCAAACCTGATCGACAGTGATAACTTCATCAGTCACCTCCAACAATTGTCGATACTGCGGCGCAACCCCATCACGCCACGGAGCTGCCTTTCGCCTATTTCTCTGTTGTTGCCCCTTCTGGGACTCTCACCAAGTACCTGTACCCACGCATTGTAGCAGGATCCTTATCACTTGAATAGTGCTCGGTGCTCATGTAGTCTGCTATGAACCTGTAGTTCTTCTGCATCACGGAATTGCTTACCAGCATCAAAGCTTGTGCTCTCTCGTCGACTTTCGGGAATAGAACCACGAAAAGAATGCACATTATTGGCCCAAACAGGACCGCACATGAAGCGAACTTGTCATGATATATTTAGCAGCGGCGTCGACTTTAAATGACTTCCACTGTTCAATGCCCTCCATGCTGTGCGCGGTGTAGGAATCCACGTTTACGAGAACCACTACCAGATGAGTCGCCCAGACAGGCAAACGCAATGTGCAGAAAGGAGCGGTTTGGATAAGGCCAAACGTGTACGCAATGACAGCGGCCATAAGGGAATAGGCCGCGAAGGCCACCATCGCAAATGCGTTGTTGCCGCAGCGTCGCCTGAACCACCCGGAAACCCCAAGAAAGACTAGGATTGCAGCAGTGATGGCCATCTGTGCCTCAATTTTCGTCATTTCGTTCATTGCATCTTTGTCTTCCACATGATTGCAGCGGTCCAGCAGCTTCTGCTCAATCTTGAGATCAAACCCTTCCATCTCTGTTTTTCCTTCTTCTTTTTTCCAAATGAGCTCTTATTTCTTTATCTTCTGCTAATAACATGGACACGATGATGGAGAAGAAGAAAAAGGATCTTTACACTCCTTTGGTAAAGGGAATTATTATTATTATTATTTTTGGGTCATAAAGAGAAGAAGGGGAATTTAAAACAATGAAAACTGGGATTGTTGAGACCACTTTATTAAAGTTATCTTTAACACATCAATCGGACGGCTAATGATGGAGGAAAGCATGACCCAAAATGATTTATTTCCTCGATTGCACCTTCACTTTATCAAAGTTATCTTTAACTCATCAATCGGACGTCTAATGATGGAGGCAAGCATAACCCAAAATGATTTATTTCCTCGATTGCACCTGCAAATGGAGCTATCGAAGTAGAAGGAAATGGTAAATGAATATTACTCTCTAAACTTTAGCAAGAGCGCAACCTTCTTGAGTTTCTTTTTGTCCAATTGGATTCTTGAACAATGAACACTTGGAGTCACATAACTTTCGTACGATACCCACTTTAGACTCTTGTTCTTTTTACAAAAAAATAATATTTTTGAAAAAAAATTCAAAAAAACCTTTTTTAGGAAAATTTAGCTGAGCCTTGAAAATGAAATGAAAATTTTTTTTCTTCATTTGATAAAAAAAATCTCTTTTGATTTTTTATGTAGTCGTTTGGTCGAAAATTGTTGAAGTAGATGTTCGGCTGTCTTATATAATACGGTCGGTATTAACGTGGACAATTTATATACATTTCCCAAACAAAATCAATGTTTTTTGCATAATAATTTTTTTTTGTTTTTTTCCTTCTTTCTCCTTCGCCATCGGCTAGTAACAGCCACAAGTGAGCTCGAGCTCGCCCTAGGGAGCCTCAATCCAGCCTTCGCCATGGCCAATGTTTAGTCGAGAAAGAAGGAAATAAGAAAAAATTGTTAAAAAATTCAGATTTTTTAAAAATGATTTAAAAAAGAAAGATGAATAAGTGAAATGAAGAAAGATTGTTAAAAATGATTTCCTCGCTTCAAAAAGATAAAATTATTTTTTCTATTTTTAGAAGTGTTTTTTTATTGATGAAAAATGTTTTTTTTTAAATAAGTGGGCCTTTAACAACAATCATTAGCAATACAACACATCATTTAATACTAGGTATTCTACGATACCAAGAACTAGTATGTTACGACCATAGCTCACATATATATTAATTAAATTACATTAATAATCGCTTGTAAGGATGTCAATGAGCCGAATCAGGTCAGGTCTCATATAAATCTGATCTGGCCCGAAACTAAACAGCCCGAAGCTCGGTCCAATTTGGGTCAACCCGATGTCAAGTCGGGTCGAGGCAGGCGGTTTCTTTTTTTTTTTTTTTTTTTTCCTCCTAAAGCTCCTTACTTTCACGCGGAGCGGGCGATCCGACATTTTCCTGGAGAAGAGCTGCTCCATGGAAAGTAAATGGGACAGGTCCTGAAACATTCTCGTGACAGGTAGAGAAAGTAGCTGTTTGCACTAAACCCTGTGCTCCTCATGGCTCGTGCCCATGTTCAACGAGCAGTCAACGAGAACAGGTAAAAGCAGCAGCCACACTTCTGTCCTGTGTGTGCAGAATCTTCATCTTTAATAAAGTTGACCCGACAATGAAAAAGCAATGCCAAATTTAAATAATAAAAAAAGTGAGCAAGCACGTAGACATCGGAAGAAGCACGAGAAATGCGAAATTAAACACGCAATTAAATTGTTAATTTGGTGTTAGAAAATTTACTTTAGGAATCCACTTTTTGAAAGGAATATCATGTTAGCGAGCATTGGCCATTCATATAAAATTTCGGGAGAGGATGTGACATTAGGGAATTCGAGGGAGCAACAGGATAGCCGCAACACCATCAAGTGGGGAGAGTGTCCATTTCCTAATTATATGAATGTCGTGGATGCGAACTACATAATACTAGGAGAAGCATGAGAGATGCAATACGAATGATTCCATTGGATCATGGGAGGGGCGCTAGAGAGTTAGTGTTAGGCATCGACTAACAAAAGAAATATCATGTGGAAGATGCATAGAGGCAAGGTTGGTCACTTGTGAATAAACTGGTTGGGACATGATGTCACTCTCTAGCTGATGACTACGACAAGACGAACTCACTTGCTATGTTAATTCGAGAAACATGCTCTGCTCAAGATGGTAAGATGCCCAAGTTGATGTGAATATAATTGGTCATAATGAGGCATTTTACGGTGCAAGCCATGGGAACGATCCTTAGAAAGGAAGCCTAGCTAGGCGCCGCATGGTGATCGAGGCCAATTAGCCTGGACCGTAACACCGTGTGACCTATGGGGTAATTACTTCACATGATGATCATATACGTAATAAACCCACGAGGTAACATTAGGTCATCTAGCCAACAGATTCCTTCATTCACTTTGGAAAGAGCATATACTCACTAGTTACCAATCTCGTTCGTAACCATTAATCACCATGGCTCAAGCAGGATCATGTACATGATCTTCTTAGGGTATGTTTGCTACACCTAAACTAGTATTTGAAAAATATATTCTTAATACTAAGCGATTGTATCACTTACAAAAGAAAATTAACCAAAAACATTTTTCGATCATCAAACAAAAATGTCTATAAATATATTATTGTTAATAGTGAATGTGACATTCTGAAATTCGACCATTTTTCGAAATTTGAATATAGAATGGTTATTTCATAGAGGCGCTATAAATGGATCTCACTCGAAACTGATCACTTCGGGATACCCGACCAAAAGGGAAAGGCTAGCTAGGAATATAAACACGTGGACCAAATGGTCAATACACATGACTCCTAAAAGCTACTAGTTAGTTTGAGAGTCTATTTAAAGTTGTCATCTTATGAATGAGGTTGCGAATTGAGTTCCGAAATAAGACAATCGACTCTCATGAGTGTTACAGTTGTGAATTTGGATCTTACCTAGAAAGGCAAAAAATGGGCAGATGAATCTCGAAATGCCTAGTGGAAAAGGGAAAAATTAGAAATTTCTATTTTTCCCCTGGTTTGAGCTAGAATCCATAGCATGAGGGTAAGAATAGTTTTAGAGAGGCTAGAAAAATTTTACGACAAAATCCGGAGTCATTTTTCAATCGCGATTGAGCTAAATCAGCACCGATTGAGTCCCACCCGGTCCTAAAATTTCACGAATTTTGAGAAATGCCTCGTCGGTCATCTTTTTGACCAATTTGACTAGTTTGATCGAAATTATTGAGGCCCAATACCCTATCAGTCCGAAAATTTACTGATAGTCCAAAAATCAGTCGATTCGTTTAGTCTTAAGTCGCTTTCGATGAATAATAATCTCAATAATACACCCTAGGGATAATATCTACTCTCTCTCCTCTCTTTTTCTCTCTCTCATCAGCAGATTCTCTCCCTTTTTCTCTCTCTAAATTTCGGATCTCTCTCGTAGCCCAGTTTTCTGCTGCCAACTTCAACTGGCCGCCGACGGAAATTTGACCGTTGAATCATCGCGATTTTTGGATATGTTGTAGTTTATTGTCTTGTGGTTCTTTTTCAACTTAAATCACTTCGATTCGAGGTCGTTTGGTCTTTCGAATATGCTTTGACATTTCGGTCAACGAATCTATTTTAGATTTCCAGATTTTGGATTTTGGTTCCCGTTGATATATATCAACCCCGGCTATCCCTAGAACTCGTATTCATGTCATAATCTTTTTTTTTCAGCTCGATTTGATCTTGTTTTAACCCTTGAACAAACCCGGTTTAAACTAAATCCGTCGGAATCCGCCGTTGTCGTCGTTGCCACCGGTCATCACCACTTCTCCGCCACATCCTTGGCTGGTTTCAACTTCGTTTGGGTAAGTTAAACCTCTAGACTTCACTCATGATGTTAGACTTACCATGGATTAGCTTTAGGGACCGATTTGTGGTAAATCAATTTAGGAAAATTGACCGTAATCGGGGTATTTTGGTGGATATCAATTTCTATGGATTGTGAATGGGCTGTAGATTGATAAAATGTTGCTGTCCATGCTTGAATAATACTATTGGTGGTGGTTGGTGTGGGTCCCACGAGGTTCGGGTACCAAAAAATGAATTTTCGAGATATTTAAAGCGAAAACGAGCCAAATAGTATTCTAAAATTACTGTTCACAACCCACGAACACTGTTCACGTGCTGCCCAATTTGATTTTAGTTTGAAAACGACAAGTTTTGTGGATCCCATGTGGTTTAAATACCGAAAAATGGGTTTATGAAACATTTTATGCAAAACCGGGCCCGAGCAATATTTTAAGTTACTATTCCAATTATTTGGGGGCTCGTGTTCGTGTTCAAAATAATATTTGAAGATATTTCGTGGATGCTTGAAAATAATTATTTGGGTCATTTTGGGTCCCACGTGAGAAATTGAACATTTTCAATAAAATTGTGCACGTGAAACAAATGGATTGGTTTGGCCATTATGTCGGCCATGTGGATTGAATATTTGGACTCATATTTGAAATATATAACGTATTTGGCCGGTGATTTTTTTCCAAATGAATTTAAAAGATTTTATTAGCCTAAAGGGTTAGAGGGATGGATTTCATGTGTGAAACGTAGGCATGGAGGATGGCCCTGAGGTGCCTATATGACACGGGGAATTGGAAAGATAAGTGTGCCGACCTAAAGTGCCTATATGAAACGGGTTGAGAATGGCCCTGAAGTGCCTATATGACACGGGGAATTGGAGAGATAAGTGTGCCGACCTGAGGTACCTATATGACACGGGTCGAGGCACAATGCTCCTGAAGTGTTTGACGCGGGATAGCTGGAGCGATAAAGTGCCAACCTTAGGCGTCCCACACGTGGGTTAAGGCACGAACCTGAGGCGTCCACAACGCGGGTCGCACCTGATGCGTCTATATGATGCGGGTTAAATTGGCTACTAATTTGAGGCTCATGGTTGAGCATGCATGTATGAGTGATTGCTATGATTGTCCTGGATTTGACATGGTTTCAAATTTAAAGTTCAATTGCATTTATTGAGCCCTTAAATAATGGTGTTATTTGGGTTTTTTGTGATCATGAATTTGATATGTTATAAATGTTTTATATGCTTGGCCATTCTGTGACGACTTTTCTAAATTGAACGAATCTTTGGTAATAGAATTTGGACTAATGATTTTAAGTGCTTGAGTTGGGACCTGAGAGTTTGGTCTAGGTCAGTTTGGCGTCCTGAGGAGGAAATTAGGGTATAGCTTGCTGAGATTTATTCTTATAGGTGATTTTCCTTATTTTTCAGACCTCGACCCCCGCAATGAGTGCAATATCGATAAGGCAGGAGATCTAGATGGAAATCGAGACTGTGACTCAAACATTTTGGAACCGGAAGGAAAGATGTACATAAGATACAATGGTATCATATGAATAGATGTGGGAAGAGGCAGTGGCAACCTCACATGTATATAGCCTAAATGTATGAAGTAGGGTGACTGAAGTTTTGATTTGTATTTAGGCGATGTCATCCTATTGGTTGTATGTGAATATTGTATATGAGATGGAATATATGAGTTGCTACTTTCCTTTCTCGATTTTTATGGGGATAGCAGGAGACAATTTGGAATTCAATACAAAGTTCACAGCTTTGGTCCCGATGGAGATGAGTATCGACATATATTTATACTTAATAACACATTTTTTATGTTGTATGGCATCTTTTTTATTTTGATATGACAGAGAAAGACTCTTGAAATATATATATATATATATATATATATGTACCAACAACTGTAAAGGTTCTTACACATTTTTAGGTTTTTACCCTTACCAAAATAATAAACTACTGTAAAGGTTAGTTGGTCCCTCCACTACCTTGAGCTTTCTTCAATGATTGGGCCTGAATGGGGGAGTAACATTTGATTTACATTATCTGAGATGATGGACATGTGTCGCAATGATTTCGACTTAAGCCAAACACGTTACTTGATCGACTCTGCTCATAACTTTGCCCAAAAAAAAAAACAACTGTAAAAGTTAGTTCATGTTTCCACTTTAATTATTGATCCTGGATGTCAAAATGTCGTTTTAGTCCTCCCTCGTTTGTTTTTTTTTCGTTTCTTTTTTTTTATAAAAATAAGAATGAAATAGACCAATCAAAAGCGCTTATCCTTTCTTTTTATCCTTTTAATAACATAAGAATTGAAAGATTCAAAATATAGTATATAATGGAAAACAAATTGAAAGATCTAAAAATACTATATAATGCAAAACTTGAGATTACTGCACACAATTAGTCTTAAATCTAATAAAACGAAACCAATCTAGTGTTAAACCTCTCTTATGAGGAAAAATACAATGAAATCCTCTGTGTCAAGTCTCACCATATTTATTTGATGTGGTAGTCCAATTATTGTCAGCTATCCTATGTGTAACGGGGGCAATATGACGTGGATGAAAGCACGCTGGATTCCTTTTTAATTTTCCGAATTGATTTTTTTGTTGTATGGCATCTTTTGATTTTGATACGACAGAGAGAGATTCTTGAAATATATATACACCAACCTGTAATGGTTAGTTCATGTTTCCTCTTTAACTATTGATCTTTGATGTCGGAATGTCGTTTTAGTCCTCCCTCGTTTGTTTTTTTCTTTTTTTAAATAACATAAAAATTGAAAGATCCAAACAAAAATCTTATAATTAATGCAAAACTTGAGATAACTGCACAATCAGTCCTAAATCTATTAAAACAAACCAATTTGAGTGTTAAACCTTTTATGAGGTTCGACCAAAAAAAAAAACTATTTATGAGGGAAAATACAATGAAATGGTCTCCGTAAAGTCTCATCATATTCATTTGATGTGGTAGTCCAATCATCATGTAACAGCGATAGTGTTATATAACAATAGCTTGAAGTCGACACATTAATAAAATATTATTTAAAAAGTCCACGTCAGTGTCGGTCGACCAGATGGACTGAATCGGGACGAATGCAAAAGATTTAGAACTAAATAGGCAAAATTGTAATAAGTTTAAACTTTTCTGATAATTTTCCCGTTTCCATCACTTTTGGCAAAGAATAGGCACTCATACCAACTTTTTTGTAGCGCTTTGACTTCAATATTAATTGCTCTTATTTGTAGTCAAAATTTCCTGCTTTTACTATTCTCTCCATAGTATGCATAATTCCAAATCCTAAAAGCACAAAAAAAAAAAGAAATGTGTTCAAAAAATCAATACAGAAACTAAGTGCAAACTAGTCTGCATGTTTCCAGGAGGTTAATGAGGAGCTGAATGGGGAGCTTGGTTGATCAAGATTCAAGAGTTAAATGCGGAACCTAATGCCCGTTAACAAACTAGGGTGGCCTTGCCGTAAGAATGGCAGCTCCTCAGTCAGATCAGCTTTCCAAGTGCCACTGTTTCCGAAGCCTCAAATGTAGACGAATCTAAGCTTCATGCTCCATTGGGGTGGACAGCAAGGTTTAGAAGATGATTTGGAGCGTTAACTGTATTCCAAAATGTAAGCATTCCATGTGGAAACTCTGCACTAGGGCATTAGCTGCAGAATAGAGTTCACATAGGAGGAGAATTAAGCAGTTCTCGGGTGTTTTGTGGTGTTACTGAATTAGCTGAGCACCTTAGTTTATGCTGTGAGTGTAGTGGAGAAGTATGGGCTGAGGCAGCTGGAACAAGATTGAAAAGATACAAGTGAAGCCTTTTGACAGCCGGCTCTTGCAACAAGTTGACGGCAGGCAACAAGCTCTGTTGAGCAGAAATGGTTGCTTAGGCCTGCATGACAATGATTCTGATTATATGATTCTGTTTCTTGAAACAAAAAAGTTAATAAACATGTTTGGTAATGTACATGATTGTAATTCGAATTTTGTTCTCTAAAACAGTTTTGAAGCAAAAAAGATGATAAACATGTTTGGTAATGTACATGATTGTAATTCGAATTTTGTTCTCTAAAACAGTTTTGAAGCAAAAACAAGAATAAATAAATAAAAAAGTTGATTATGAAAAAAAAATCACTTTTCAAAAACACAAAACAATATGAAATCTCACATCTCTCACTTTTCCGTTTTAATGCTCTCGTCATTTTTTTTTAATAACCGAGGTATCTACGCGGCCGGCGAGTTTGTGCTCAAATCAGCGGTGAAGCACGACTAGTTCTCGGGAAGACCCGCAGGACCCCACAACCACAGGCCCCCAATTAAGTCACCTAGCTTCGAAAAGTTTTGAACCTAAGACCTCTCATAAAAAGAACTGAACGCAAACCAACTCAGCCATCAGATGGTGGGTGTGCTCTGGTCATTTTTCCTCAACCTAAAATAGGAATTTTATGTAATTATCAAACACATTATGATTCTTTAAAACTTTTCCAAAGAACAAAATCATAAAAAATCAAGTCTAATTAGAATCACTTTTTCATACCATAATCGTTGCCACGCAGCGATTAGATTGATTGCCTGCACTTGTTTGTTTATTTGGAAGGGTAGGAATGCAGCAGTTTTCCAAGGCTAAAGAAAAGGCCAATCCCTGCGATGGTTGCAGGACAGATAAGGGAAGCAATAAGGGAGTTCTTGATGGGTAAGAATGTGGAACACTAGTCTAGGTCTAATCATAGTGTAAATAAGGGATGGAGGTTTATTACTCGGCCCGGCATTAGGAGCTATAGTGTTATGGATCTTTTGTTCAAATACCTAGGCAGTGAGCAGTCGGTGTGGTTGCTCATGATAAGCGTGGGGGCACTGGTCGATACAGGAGGATCTTGGGTTCATGCTAACTCCGTCGAGGAGACTGAAGCTGCTACTGTCCGCCATAGCATTTAATTCACAAAGGAGAAGCAATGGACGAAAGCATGCATTGAGACGGAAGCTGCCAATGTTCAAAGAGATTTCCAAAGTTCTGCTAAGGATACTTACCAGAGACAGAGGAGTGCTAGATGACATTCACATTGTGAAAGAATGATTTGATAGTTTATCCTATTCAATTATTACTTGTGAAGCAAATGCAGCTGCTCAATGGGTTGCATCGCAGTACCGGAAGAATTGCTATTTTGAGTGGGATATCAATCCCACATCTTCTCTCTGTGATTTGCTTGTTTCTAATGTGCGAGAAACCTCCGTGTTCTTGCAAATACTTAATTAATGACTTTGAAGTGTTGTTGGCTAGTATGTCATGTACAAATCTCAAATGCATTCAGATAAAGTGGGAAAAAGAATGAATAGCCAATTCTTGTCATGCCGATAATTGACATGTTCCACAAAAGAATTCACTGCAAAAGTTGCAGATAATCCTATGTGGTTGTGAATCCCACATTGCCACTTGCAATCGGGAAAGCAAAACTCATCAAAGAACACGGTCCATCAAAACTCTGGTACAAGATATTTGAGCCTTTCCAAAATGAAATCCAATAGATGATTCCCAACAAAGTGATCAAGAAATCAAAATCTAGACAAGCAATGTGGCTCTAGCAATTTTAGAATGCTAGTTCGGCCCGATGAAATGGGTCTTCCACAAAATCAATCAACCTACTTATCGGGAGAAAAACAAAATACCAACCTCAGTGTGGTCCCTCCACTGCCTTGAGCTTTCTTCAATTAGAGGGCATGAAATGATGGAGAAACATCTTGATTTACATTATCTGAGACGATGAAAATGCATCACAAGGACAGCAAAGTCGTTGATGATTTTGACCTGTGCAGAACACGTTACTTGATCGATTCTGCTCATAACAGTTGGATGGCAACGGATTAGAACAAGCATAGTTCACATATTAATCTAAAACACAAGGAAATGTTCACTTTGATTGGCCATGCCTGGGCAACATAACAGCTGCAACCATTGTATTGACTAGGAGTTCAGCAGACACAACGATCTACATCGGAATATGCTGCCCACAATCAGCTCCTGCGGGTTGAAATCATAGGCTTCTTGTTCTTCGCCACATATGCAAATTGACTGAAATCTGTGGCAGTAGTGGACCTGCTATTGAACGAAATTAATGGGGGATAACCAACTAAGAGCTCAGTAGGAGAATCTCTGTGCTATCGTCTCCTCACCTATTCGTATATGTGTTTTGCAAATCCTTCAGAGGAGCACGGAGACCACTGGCTCGAGAACCAGAACCGGTGAATCTAAATGACGATATTACCGAGACGAATCTCTCTAATGATTTTTCTGCTATGTCAGAATAGCGGCCTAAATGGGAGATGTCAGCTCCAAATTTTTCTTCAGAACCCATGAATGCCTTGTCTAATCCAGGGGCACGGTTACCTGAATTCAAGAGATATATCAAATATCATGCATCATCCAGAGGGCACTCTTAAAACATGTAGTCTCCAAAATGCCAAAGAGGCCACCACAGAAGACAAAAGAAATGTGGACTGCCAAATAATGGTAAGCATTTAAGATTACCCTCTGATGAAGAGCCTCCACTTTCAAAATCAAAGTACATGCAGGCGAGTCGTGGATTTAGAATTCAATTTATCAGAATATGAGCCTAAGAAAGGACTGTAACTCACTGCCGAAGCAGGAGGCCTTTTTATAGAGCTAAAATGCATCATAACATCAACATGTAGAGTCAATATTATGATTCCTTTTGATACGTACCATTACCCAAACATTTTGCAAGCTTTCCAGTGATGTCGACTCTATTTCATTTACACTCAAATACCAAATGATGCAAAAGATTTCCTGTTTTAAAAAGTCAGATCATGTGCTAAACATGAAATCCATGCTCAGGCTTGAATATTGCAAGCCAATTAGAAGCTCAGCCTAGCCCTACAAAGAAAATGCAGGTCGGCTTTGTCATGTTAATGCATGCATCTTTATCCATTAGATAATTTATGGCTTTCCCAATTTCATCCTTAACTCAGTGAAGGTAGTATCTTGTATAATATCTACCAACATCAATATCGATTTATGCCAAACATGATAGTATGTTAAGATTAAGAACCAAGATAATTCTAAACAAGTTCTTATATCAATAACGCAGTTTCAGTTGACAACATACCATCATCGACAAGAGAATCCTCCACATGCATACGCTTTTGTTTTGAGCTCTCCTGAGACATGGAAAACACAGGCCACAGGAGTTAAGAAAGATATCCTGTTGCATTGACTAGAAGTTTTGCAGATAGTTGACTGCACCTACATTTTGCACTGTGCCATCAAGGGAGGTCTTCCTCTTGATTACTCTGCCCTTCAAAAAGTTAGTCTCACCTAGACTGATGGGATGATCACTTTCAACAGGGATGTTTTCTTTTTTATCATCTTTATCGGTATCATTTGCAGATTGATGCTTGAAATAGGAGCTCCTTATAGTAACCTTTCTGTTCTCGCTTCTTGCTTTTTCCTCAATTCCATTTATACATGCTTTTTGCGATATATCATCAAGGGAGGTTTTCCCCTTTGTGATCACTCGCTTCATAAAGTCAGTCTCACCTAGACCGATTGGTAGATCACTTTTAACCAGGATGTTTTCTTTTCCATCATCTCTATTAGTTTCGTTTGCAGCATGATGCCCGAAATAAGAGCTCCTTACGTTGACCTCTCTGTTGTCTGTTCTTGTTTTTTCCTCGATGCTGTTTACACCTACATTTTCGCCCTTGTCATCAGGGTAGGTCTTCTTTTTAATGATCATTCCTTTCACACATACAGTCTCACCTACACTGGTGGGATAACTTCCAACCAGGATATTTTCTCTCTCCTTGTCTCTATCAGTTTCATTCACTAACTGATGCTTGAAGTAGGAACTCCTTACAATAGGCTTTTTGTACTCTTTCCTCGTTTTTTCGTCCACTCTGTCTATAGGGCTTTTGGGATGATGCTCCTTCAATGATACACAAGGTTTATGAATCGGATGCCGGGATTGTTGTAGTAATGATAACCCCAGTCTTCCAACCTCGTCCAGTGCACCTGCAGTTTTTAACTTACTGACAAAGTAGAAAATGGAACCCAATTCATGACAACATATCTGCACAGACCAAAGTCGTATGGCCACAATCAGCTATGGACTTACCACTTTCCATTAATTCTGTTGCCTCTGGAATTTCTCGTGTGAAACCATCTTCTTCCTAATTGAACAACGTTTGAGGACATCAACCATCTTCAAACATGTTTGTCTAGACTAGATGCTTTCACAACTACTCAAAATATTTGTGGTGTATCATTCAGGAAAAAATTTAAGTTCCAAGGACAGATCATCTGCTTACTTCATGTGGCTGAGACAGTTGTAAATGGCTCATATCAGCCAGAGCCTCCTCAGAATCTTGTTCACTGAAACTCTGAGAAAGGTTATCCACTGGACTTGACTGGTTAGAGGTAGCCCTCGGAGCCTTGAAATCCCTCTTTGTTTCGAGAGATGTGGAGCCTTAATGAATTAAGGAGAACTTCTGTACCACAGCTAAACGAGATAGACTTTTTAAAGATCTAGCGAAAAACATCTAAAGGGGTCCATGTCAATTTTTCAAAGCGTGCAAGTACAAAATAAAGATCTCTTTAAGCCTGACTCAATTTCCTGATGCTGTGAATCAGTTATAATTGCAAAACTAACATAGATTTGATCTGAGTAGCTCTTTAACAGAACAGTTGTTACGCATGATGTAGGCCATGCATACACTTACTAAAAGAAGTTTCAACAGTTTCGGTCAAAGATATCAATCTCTAAGCTACTGGCATTTCATGCACTATTGTCTGAGCCCAGAACATCAAGCAATATATAAACTCAACAGTCACTGCAATCAGTGGCCCATGTATCTTATCTTTTAATTGCCAGTGCAGAGGGGTTGATCATAGGATTATGTAAAGTTTAGGGCCACACAAGTTTGTAAGAGGCCCCAATTGTGGGAACAGTAGTTTACAACCGGTCTGATCTTCTTAGCAGCTAAGAAAGTCTCATGATCTCTGACAGCTTCCTATTTGTTGGCACAACAGGATTGATAGTTTTGAGAAAAGAGGGAACATGAAATTCTTATTTTATTTTCCACATGGACTACGAGATTGGCAATCCATGTCAAGTAAATGAAAGGCAAGTCAAGGTGGCAATCAGATTAAGTGATGGGGCACGTAATTGGCTTGTCATTTTAACTTGAACAAGGTCTAATTTTTCTACAACTTCAGTTCAAAGAAGAAATGGTGAAGCACTATCTAACTGCAGAAAGCATTTGCAATGAAGTTATGCAAAGCATCAAAATACTTATAGAATACATAAAGGCATGTATGGAAGAAAAGATTGTCACAAAGATGGGGGTGTTCAAAGGATACAAAAATATTTTGTCAGGACATTCTTCTGCGCAGGTAAGTCTACCTTCTTCTTTTCACCTTTTGGCTTGAAAAGTTTCAGATATTGTGTTTTCTCAATTACCATGGCACTAACATCCCTGCCCTGTCAAAATTGGGAAAATGTGAAACCAGTCAAGCGTTATCAAATACAAACCATTCACCTCTCACTTATGGTATCAAAAATCAAAGCCATGCTTAAATGTATTAGTCAACGCATCCAAATATGCAAGGGGGGGATGTCCATCAACTATCATACGTGGTTATCTGGATCTGAGGTATCAGATAATTCTATTAGCCACTCCAAACTTTATTGGAAACATAGTAATAATAAGTTCCCCAATTAATTTCTTTAACGCAGGGCTTTTCATATTTCACCATAGTCGACTTATACTTTTGTGTACGGAATTAAGACAGTGCAGTCATTCAGAGGACTATCAAACCTTACTAACTTGTGTTACCAAATCATTCTGTCAAATTAACGAAGGAATTGTTCCAGAACCAAAGGTCCTCATCATCACCATCCTTTTATGTTAAAACTTCATGCATTGAATTATTCGCGTTACATGATAACCTTTCAATTCCCAAGAGCTTCAGCTCTGATTCTTGTGTCGTTCTAACAACAGTCTTGCAGCCAAAAAGATCGTGGTAAACAGCGTCAAGAAAAGATCTTTTGCCTCAGCAAAACAAAAGTTTATAGTCTAGATGCTTTTAGTTACACAGCCTACCCAAGAAAAGAGAAGAGAATGGGAAGTAAATGATAACAAAGGATTATTTTCAAGTCAGGAAGGCTAAGAAGATGTTCAGAAAATCTTTTTCTAAATCTTCCTATTGTTCTACGTTTCATTAGGAAGATGTCTCCTTGAACTATGTAATTTATCAAATATCACCCATTTAGGATTCAACCTTTGTTACCTTCCAGAAGATCACTTTACAGGTTGTAATCTGCTCAGGGAACTTCTTTCTAAATTGAAATATTTCCTCAAAAGCTGGCACTCTGAATCTAGGGGAATGGTGTTTGTGGCATTATATTCCTTAAATGTACAGGAAAACCAGTAGTTTCAGGCACTTCAGAAGAAATCTGAAGAGGAAGAGGAAACAAGGGCAAAATGAAAATAGACGATGAATAATTATTATACCTGAAATGGGACTTTGGTAAATGGATCAAGATCACCTTCTGCAATACCTCTGGCCACATGTTTCGGTATCAGCGTATTGGATCAGTTAAGGTTTTGTCTAAATTGCATATCATCCATAACAAGCTAGTTTAATAAACTGAACATCCAGACTAGTTCCATAAAAAGGATATGGTCCTAGAAACTCCAACTTATCATCAGCAACATTTGATATATCATATAGATGTACAATGGCTTCACTAATCAGATCATAGACCCTTTGATGCTGGAAAGTCAAAATGGCCTTTCGGAATAACTCTTCATAAGTTGGAGGAACTGAAACACTGGTATATTTCAAGTGCTTAATCACCTGTATCCAATGAATGCTAAAGTTACAAAGAAAGAAAAATTTATCTGATGATTGAAAGCCTGTTCTTTAAGGGTATATAACCGAATGTATGCTCACTTTATCACAAGTTCTGAATTTTTTTATGAGTGCATGCGCTGTTTTCAGACCCATGCCAGGGAGTGATTGCAAATAGTCACAACCGCTCAATATGCACATCTCAAGAACCATCTGCTTAGTAAATCCAGCAAAACTGAGTTCCCTGTTCTGTTGTAGCTTGGAGTACTGGAACTCAACACCTTGGCCAAACTTGTCCATCTTGAAGATTATCTAAAAATTAAATATACAATCACAGAAAACACTCAATAAAATGAGATGAAAAGGCTGAGTTTCCTTAGTGGTTGCTTGTTGTAATGGATAAGAGATAGCAAGAAGCAGCTACTGGACAACTCACTCTGGGACAGCCAAATGGTATAAGATCCGAGTCTTCCGTAATTACAGCAGCGACCTGTTTACTTACTGCCAAGAAAGTCATTTGTGCATCCGCCTCATAAGGGGCAACAACATAAGAAATGTTCTCCTGCTTTAAGACCTTCCACATACAACCATGGCAATCAAGATGCGATAAATTCATCAGGAATGACAATTTAACTTACTTTAACCACACATTGCATAACCAGGAGTACTTTTCATACCTGGATTAGCTCATGTGCCATGGAAGGCGTGATGTCTACTGCTTTTTGATAGCACTCATAAGCAGCAGCACCATTTCCATTTGACTCATGCTCAATAGCACGAGCAAGATTTTCCTTCCTAGACCTACGTAAGCAAGGTAGTCATAGTTCTTCAGTAACTCTATACATGATTGCAAAACTTGGAAATATCTGGACCTTCACTAAGAATCAGAAGTCACGTAGAATCAACCAAGCCCTTCCACTTTGGATATTTAAGAACTTAGGACACATGAAAGTGAAGAGGGGATGCCCAGACAGAAGTTTCATTCTATTTAGATAGGCTCTTACACTCGAGGGAGGAAAAGGCTCCTATCATGTACGTAGTGAAAGATGCACAACTACTTATTGTTTTAAGATTTGCTTTAAACCAACAAGATAAGTAGGCAAGCGAACACACAAAAGATTCAAAAAACAATTGAAATTTTCAGGTTTGAGCGCAAAGGTAAGTCGTTCTGCTATAGAGATGAAAAACATACCTTGCACGCTTGTTCTCTTGTTCAATCTTCATCGGTAGGAGACCTCCATCGAAAACAAGAAATGGTTTAACTCCATAATGCCGTAGTAAATTCACTCTGTGCATGCAGTACTCTATATGCCTGAGAATCAAACACCATGGAAGCATTAATGAACCTGAAATAGGGCATCTTGTAACAAAAGAACCAAACCATTTCGGCATTATGGCACTTCTTGTGTTTTTTGTGAGCATAGCTAAATACGAACACTTCCCAGCTCGGGCATAACTCTCACAGCTGATTCATGAAGCGCTGAACATTCTTGCTCATGCATAAAGTCGGCGATTGGCAATCTTCTCATTTCAGATTCAAGAATTTCACTTCCTTACGACACCCAATTACCAACTACAGCACTGTTGACCATCAAAGTCACCAGGCAGAAAAAGCAGATGAGACAAGTCACCAACGAATTGAGAAGAGCCAATTCATACCGCCTTCTCTATATATGCTGAGACCGATCGAAACAATCACTCAGATCAAAGAGGGAGCCTTAAATTTCTTTCATTTCCTCTCCCCTCGAATTTCACCAAACCCACATAGCCCAAAAGGAGGTGACTTTCTTTTCCAGGGCGAACTCCAAACGGATTAAGGAGAACTCAAAGTTGCTTCCTTTCGTGATACGCAGGGTATCTCAAACCGGGACAAAGAAAACCCATTACTCCATTTCCCATTACGACCAAGAAATTTGAGAAACCTGGGGGGAAACGCGAGACTGACCTGGTGGTGGGGACACCATTACAGAGCTGCTTGCTGCAAGAGAGAGCGCCTTTGTGGAGCCAAGAATAGGTGTCGACGGCGACGGAGCAGCCCTCCAGCTCCTTTATGTGGATCGGCACCATGATCGACTTCAACAGTGGCAAAAGACCCTGTATCCCCATTGCTTGTTCTCTCCTAGCTTCTCTCTTCCTCCTATCAGACTCGAGAGAGAGAGAGAGAGAGAGAGAGAGAGAGCTAATGCCCTAATCCATGGCCCCCGGGCCCCTGCGATGTGTTGCGACGGTGAAGAAAAAAAGGCGGGAAATTTTTGAGCTTTTGGCGGATGTTGGAATCGTGTTGGTAAAACAGGGGTTTTTCTGGGGAAAAAAAAAACAGTATCTGCGGCATTAAAACATCCTGACGTCGCGGGATTAAAAAAAATCTAGTTTTGCAACATTTTTGTAAAAGTTATGCTTTTTTCGTTAAATTCAAAAGGTAGAATATTGAAAAGTGTAATTTTTTTGTTTTATTTTAAGGTAATTTGCGAAGGTTTTAAGTGATCTCATTGCAATCGAAAGAGAAGTGCTGTTGATGGTGAATTCTCGTTTTATGATATTCCATGAAAGAAGAATGAGAAATTTTTATGTAAATAAATGCAAAAATGCCGTAGAATGTGAATTTTTCATTTCACGGAGTTGATGTTTTTCCATCATAGCACATACTCCGTCCTTCTAGCAATGAATGATTGAGAATTAATTTCATAAAGACCATAAAAATAGTCCACATCGTTTAGTATTATCTCCTAATATTAAAAACGTTGTACTTTGTTGATCGGCTGCATCATGGAAGGGAAATAGTCCAGATCTATTTGGTAACGTTTCTGTTCTCGGGAACACTTTAGGAACAAAAAACATATTTGGTAACGCAAATAATTTTATTTCTGATTCTGCTCTCGAGAACACTTTTGGAACAAAAATCAAAAACAAAAAAAAAGTTATTTCTTTAAAAAAGAACACTTTTTGGAAACACTTTTTATTGACAAACTTCTCATCTACTCACGACATCTTCTTACTCTACTTCACACTTTTCATTGATAACCTAAAAACGAAAGAACTCATTGCTCGTCCACCGCTTCCCATGACCCACGAGCTCCGCAGCCGTCGTCCTCGCCGCACTACTCCGGTGAGTTTCGTCTCATCGTCCACTTTTCTCATGTCTCATCGTACTTTCCATCTCGTTTACGGCTGCTAATTTGGGCGAGAATGCTTCATCGACCTCGATTGAGGGTCAACCTTGCAGATTTGGGCGAGGGTCGCCCTCGTCAATCTTGGATCTGTCTCGAAGAAGAGGGGAAAGATGATGGGAGTGTCGGGTCTGTGATTTCTGGGTTTTTTTTTTGTCTGCTACTCGCAAAACTGAACACCAAATTGTTGTGGAAGTTTGGTTTAAATTTTTTTATTATTATTATGGAAGTCTTTATGTGTGGTGGCGCGTATCTGTTGACTTCAATTGGTGAGTATAATGTGATGCTCAATAACAGTCCAATAACAATCTGATGATCATGTTCTTCTTCGTTATGTCACCAGAAAAATGTTCAATGGGATTTTCCTCCTTGAAGGGTTTGTTCTTTGACTTGTTCCATCTTATTTGGGTGAAAAAGGAAATTGATGGTATTCCCTTTGTCTGACTAGTTTTCGTGCAACTTCGGTGGAATACATACTGATTGTTGATTATATGGGTCAAGTGTATGTTGATTAAAGTTCCATCCTTTTGGTTTAGGGAGGGGAGAGAAGGATCGCATTTCGTTTGAGCTGACTGCCTGGCAAATTGCTCTTTAGTAGGGTTCTGTATCTTTGTTATGTCACGATCGAGGGAAGGACTCTATAAATATATATATGTTCCATACATATTTTAAGAGTACATTTAGAAGATTGAACCATGATGAAATAAGTTGAGTTTTCTATGGCCTCTTAAGTATTGGTATGCCTGTTTTGGTTGTTAGTGAGGAACATGCAAATTTATGTATAATTTGTTTCGTGATGAGAAAGGTTATTATTAATATATTTCCTTTGTAGATCTATTTATTCAAGCTTTATTATAGCGCTTTGAAGACTTTATCAGGGCAAATTCTATGGTTCCTTCTAAGCTTTTTTTTTCCCTTTCGTTTGCTCCATAATCACTATTTGATTTAATTACTTTTCCTTTTCTTTATCATTAAATGTGATTATGTAATTATTTTATTTAAATGACAAATTGGGAACAGAAATTTTGTGCAGTTACCAAACGCATTCTGATTCTCTAAAAGAACATAATAAAAAAAAAGTGTTTTTAATCAGAAACATTTTTTTTTGTAATAGAAACATTACCAAACAGACCCCAAGCCTATGGGATCTTTGGGCTTAAACTGAGGAAAACAAGGCAAAGTTGGTCCATTTAAGACCTGCATGGTAACGATTTTAATTTCTTATTTCTATTCCCTATAACAAAAAAAAATCATATTTGGTAACGTAAATAATTTTGATTTTATTTCAAAGATAGTTTTGGAGTAAAAATAAGAACCAAAGAAAAGTTGATTCTGAAAAAAGGAATCATATTTGAGAATCACAAAATAAAATGAAATTTTACATCTCTCACTTTTTCCTTTTAGTTCTGTCATTACTTTTCCTTCGACTTAAAATGGAACGAGATCTCATTTTTAGAGAAAAATATATAAGACAATAAAAAAATTGTAAAATTTTTTTTCAAAAAATCCGTAAAAAAAAAACTTAGATTATGCTAGTTTGACCTCATTTTCACAAATTTGAACCTAGATTCTCTAAATTTCATAGAGTTTATTCTTTTTCAGTAAAATCATTAACACCTTTGAAATGAGGCCCGAATCACATTTCTCTGAGCCCTTAGAGCTTCATTAGGGTTTTTATCATTGCCATGATTCTTTGATTACACACTTGATTTCGTTAGTTGTGCTTTGGCTAGGTTTAGGTACTTTAGACTTAGACTAGTTTGAGAAATTTTGAAAAACAGACAAAAATAACATATATGAATACTTAGTATTGGCTTACTGTCGCGACCCTCTAAAAAAATTATTTTAAATTTTAAAAGGGGTTAACGGATTATTAGGTTAATTAGATTTGACTAACCTAATGCGGACCCTCCCAAGCCCTACCGAATCGCAACTTTGGTTTTTGTTTAAATGATTTTGAAATTTGGAGTCGCCACTAATCGTTCTTGGTAGGTCGATTAGAAACCTAAATAAATTAGCGGGAGAACTAATTTATTCCTGCGAACCAGAGATTATGAGCTCGGGGACTTGGTTACACTAGTTAATTAAAACTAATGCCCTTTCGGTACCTTAATTTCATGGATATCCTAATCCGGCAACTCAGGCTTGGTTTATTCCTAAAGCTCTAGTAGGGTATTCTCTTTTGTGTTTTCACTTTTTAAATAGGATGCATGGATGGTATATATTTTTATTTGTTATATTTTTTTAAGTGTTAAAGATTCCCTGAAGCCGAAAGAGGGAGTGTGTTAACGACTTCTGTGCAGTATTACGACCTACTCATCTTTTGGGTCTGATGATTCAAAAATTAAATTATAGGAAGTACATGACAGTGAATAAACACCTCCAATGGGAGGCCTAGCATTGGCTTGGCTCTTCCCTTTGGGATTTAAGGTACAGGTATTTAAGTTGCAAGTATTTAAACTACTGTAAGTAAAAACCTCCAATGGGAGGCTAAGCATTGGCTTGGCTCTTCCCTTTGGGATTTAAGGTACATGTATTTAAGTTGCAGGTATTTAACTACTGTAAGTAAAAACCTCCAATGGGAGGCTAAGCATTGGCTTGGCTCTTCCCTTTGGGATTTAAGGTACAGGTATTTAAGTTGCAGGTATTTAACTACTGTAAGTAAAAACCTCCAATGGGAGGCTAAGCATTGGCTTGGCTCTTCCCTTTGGGATTTAAGGTGCAGGTATTTAACTACTGTAAGTAAAAACCTCCAATGGGAGGCTAAGCATTGGCTTGGCTCTTCCCTTTGGGATTTAAGGTGCAGGTATTTAAATTGCAGGTATTTAACTACTATAAGTAAAAACCTCCAATGGGAGGCTAAGCATTGGCTTGGCTCTTCCCTTTGGGATTTATGGTGCAGGTATTTAAATTGCGGATGGACTTTGTCCTCTCCATTTTGGGGTATGAATTTTTTAAAATGAAATACAACGAATTGATTCAACAATTTGAAATTTGTGCGCGCTTGAGGACTCCTCCAAGCCGATTTTGTGCTTCCATAGGATTGACCATTGATATAGAGCTGCGGCTTCCTGACATAAAATAGAGTGAAGTGTTAGTATACAAAATATGTGCTAATCTGCACCTAAAACCAGAAGAGTGGAAAGAGTACTTATCTCCCATTTTTTTGGGAGGGATTTCTATAATTGATTTTCGCTCTCTATGTTCCCAATATAGAGAGTTTCTTTTGAATTAAGAGGGACTTTTAGTCACAGATCAGTTGAGAAATCGGTGGACAGCTTAGGAGCTTGTCTGGGCCGATTTTTGCATCTCGACGAGATTTTTGCTGTTGACGTAGAGATATCCTTCTCCTGACATAAAATATGGAAGAAAAAGGAGATGGAGAAAGTGTATACAATTTGTGCTAATTTGCGAGTAAAACCATAAATAAATAAATAAATAAAAACACTTAGCTTGAACTTGTTTGCTCGTTGACGAGGATGAACTCTTGATTTATATTGATCGATGAAGGAATTTGTGATGATAACCCCTAGCTTTAAACTCCCATCATCTTCAAAATTCTCTCTCTTTTGGTATTTTCTTTCTCTCAAAATTTTCTTCAATCTCCCAAAACTCTCTCAAACATCCAAAATTTTCTCTCCAAAAAATTCTCCCAAACACTTCAAATTTTCTCTCTCAAGAATCCTTTCTCAAGCTCACTTCTTCCTCCTTTTATAACCTACTCATCTATCTCCCATTCTAATTTTTCCACTAACTCTATCTCCCATTCTAATTTCTCCACTAACTCTTCTTCATTTTCATCTTCCATTCTCCATCTCTATCTCACATTCTAATCTCTCCACTAACTCTTCTTCATCTTCATATTCCCTTCTCCATATTTATCTCCCATTCTAATTTCTCCACTAACTCTTCTTAATCTCTATCTTCCCTTCTCTATTCTTATCTTCCATTCTAATTTCTCTACTAACTCTTCTTCATCTCCATCTTCCCTTCTCTATTCTTATCTTATTTTCTCCATCCATTCTTCTCCAACTTCTCTTCTTCATCTCCTCTTCTTCATCTTCCCTTCTCTATTCTAATTTATCCACTAACTCTTCTTTTTATTATTTGTAAAATAATCCTTAAAGAGTTAGGTATTTGCACTCTAGTCCTTGAATTTTAAGTATTTACAATTCAGTCCCTGAAAAAATATATTTCTTTAAGTCCAAATCTCCTCACAATTTTTGACACACCAAAATTTACCACATGTCAAATTTAAGCTCATTTCTTGTCGCTGAAAATAATGCATAATTTAATTAAAGCCCTTTTGCAAAATTAAGTCATTTTGGGTATAATTGGGCCAAGATGAAAATTTAAAATATTAGAAGACAATGTCACAACTCATAAAAAGTGAAAGTTAAAAATAAGTTGACTCAAATTAAATTTTTTTAGGCCCGATTCGAGATTATACTCGTGAAGGAACACGTGACTCGAATTGGATTTTTCTGAATTTGCGATGGCCAATATGAAAATAGATTTAAAATAAAAATATTAACTATCTTTGTGTATTTTTTTGGCCTCAAATGTTATTTTTCCAAAATTTTCAAATATTTTTGTATTTTTTTTTAAAAAAATTAAAATATATATAATATGAAAAATTATTTTTTGGTCAAAATTCGTTCCCTAGGCTTGGCTAAGGTTCCCAAAGTTGATTTTTCAATTTTATGAATTTTTATGGATTTTCTATTAATTTTCGAAAATAAATAAATAAAAAATACGTAAAAATACTGAAAATATGAAAAATCGTTTTTTGGTCAAAATTGGTTCCCTAGGCTTGGCTAAGGTCCCTAAAGTTGATTTTTCAATTTTATGAATTTTTATGAATTTTTTATTACTTTAGCAATAGAAAAAATGATTAAAAATCAGGTGTCAACACTTACCTCATAGGTTTAAAAATAAATTAAAAATTTATACGAAATATATTTAGAAAATACTCAACTTCGGTGCCCAAAGACATCGGTGTTCCACCAACATAATCAAGTCCCCGGCCCCTAGATTTCTCTAGTTGCTTAAAATCAAACGTTTCTCCCAATCACTCAATAAGATTTTTGGTCTACCTTTCTCAAAAACTACGTCAACTCTATTTGCATGTATACATATACATGCCAACAATCACACTAAGATCGAATATGATATTCCCTCGTTGCTATTTGATATATGCTTCAGAGGGCCCAAGTTAACCTGAAATCACACACTAACTCGGCATGATATCTCCTTTTTTAAGTTTAAAATGGCTTATTATGATACGGCAATTAGATGGAATAGTATGAAAAAATGTTATATGCAAATATGTTATACAAGAGAATCGGTATGAATTAATTTTCGATTAATTCGAAATGTAAGATGAAATTTCACAAAGTAACTATTTAATTATTTGACTTAAATGATAAAAATTGCAAAGAGAATTATTCTCAGGAAAAAAATTTTGTATGGTTAACAAACGCGTTTCTTTCAGGAACAGAAATTTTATGTAGTTACCGAACACTTTTTGATTCGATTTAATAGAATCAAGAAAATCCAATTTTAATCAAAAGCACTTTTTCGAATTAGAATTGTTATCATGTAGCCCTAAGAATCTATGAGCCTGAACCTTTATTCAAGAGAAGCGAACAAGCTTGCGGATTGGGTGGTCAAGGCCAAGCGAAAAAACGAACTTCGCCTCAATTGGCTGCTTTGTCCTCTGAAATCTATGTTGGATATTTTAGTTTCTACTGTTTACAAATTTTTGTTCAGTTAACGAAATTTCAGTATTTTTTATTATAAAAAAATTGCACACTCCATGGGTTGGCAAAATAATATCTTCAACGTACTACGTTGTCTCATCGCCATAAATATCCATGCATGGGGACTGTCAATTAAGTGGTGGAGAAGCCATTTTGGACAAGCACGTGAAATAAAATGACTAATTTATATCGGAATTCCAATGCTTTGCAAAGGGTCCTACCCAACATAGTTTTGTGGTGGGCGGCTCGCCCTTGAGATTGTGCCTATCCAAATCGGCTCCAATTGAAATAGGATGAGCAAGACCGACCGGATTAGGAATTGCCCGAACTGGTTCAATAAAATTGAAATCGGCAATTCATGATCTGGTTTTGTGGGAACCAAATTAGACCAATTATTTGTTATTCATTTTTTATTTACTAATTGTAAAAATCAAATAATTCATCGATTATTTTTTTATTTCTTAAATTGACATATATAGTAGTAACTATTCATGGGTTCATATCCAAACTATCAATGAAAAAATATAAGCTTAAACTACAAAAATCTTTTGGTATCCAAAGGACGTCACCCACCCTCGCTGGATGATTCCCCTAGATCTTGCCTGCTCATCGGGGAGCGAGACTCCATGCTTTTCTATTACGGGAAATATAAACTACACCCCAATAGATTGGACATATGATTCATGTTAAATGGTGGCTTAGTAGCTTCTAATTTGTGACGAAACATGTCCTGGAACAGTTTAAGGACTTTCTATATAAATGCCTGAGATTGGGCAATTTACGTACAAACCTACGAGACAGAGAGAGATTTGCGTAGATGATATCCAATTCGCGCCTATCAGCAAATTCCATATGCAGCGATGCAGTAGGAATTGCAGGTAAATATGGACGAGGTTCACTTCATCTGTTGCCTATAAAAACTTATCTCCGCACCATGAGCTGTGAGTTGGGACCAAGGCAGATAGAACCAATATGATTTGGCGAGATCGCATTGTGTAAAATCGAATCGCAACGAGGTTTCAGCTTAAATTGTTCCTTTTCACGAGTCGATGACGCAACTGTGATCACAGACAGTTCCAGTAGGTCATCCTCAATCAGATGGACCGTTCATTCTGCTTCCATGATGAACACTTGAGAAATCTCGGGTTCCTACTTGTTTTAAAGAAGTTTGAATTGGAAAACAAATTGCTTTCTGCTAATTTGTGGGCAATCCATGTATCTGCAACTGAATCATTTGTACTGGGAAACGATCCCACCTCCGAGACACCATTTTGGTCGAGACGAATGTGTACGTGGTTTCGTTGTCTCTAATTCCTCTCGGCGAGAATTGCAGGAAATGTCTTCGCCCTCGTACTGTTCATGTCCCCAACGTAAGTTGTTAACGGAAGCACTTCAATTAAACAAATGATTCCGATAATCTCGATTCACTGCAAACATTGCTTTCAATAATCTGCAGACCGACATTTCGAAGGATTGTTCGAAACCGGTCCACCGAGCAGTTCTCTGGATCGCCTTGCATATACACGCTCTTGAATTCCTTGATATGTCTGTGGTATGGTTTGCCACTCGTGTCGCCTGGCGTCATAATGGCCGCAACTGTCAACGGGATCGGGGTTGTTTTTCAGGCATTCTACGTACTCATCTACATCGCATACACCAGTCAAGCCAAGAAGGTAAATTGCTTAGCAGCGAGCGATTAATCACCGATAACTGAGTCTAATAGATTTGACCAATCATACCTCCGAAACCTCCTTTAGATGTTTTGTGGGTTCCGATTGTTCGAATCTGTTGTATTAATTCCATGGTGATCCATCGAAAAGGATTTCGTCGAGTCATTGCTTGGTTGATGTATATGTTCTGCTGTTTCTGCCTGATCTCATCCAATTTCCCGGTGACTTTGCTACAGCTGAAGATGTTGGGACTGAGCATATCAGTTCTTATGCTCTTCCTAGCCATGGTGTTCATAAGCTTGCACGATTCGCGCTCACGGCAGATTTTCGTCGGGTACCTGAGTGTCGCTTCCCTTGTATCCATGTTCACGTCGCCCCTCTTCATCATGGTAAGTCCACTGTCCATCTGAATAGTTATGCACCAACATCGAGCAGCACATTTCCTAATTCAAGTAGTGTTCTCTTTCATTTGCAGAAGTTGGTGATCAAGACGTGGAGTGTCGAGTACATGCCTTCCTATCTCTCTTTCTCGACCTTTTCGACGGGCCTATCTTTCCTCGCATATGGATCATTCAAAGTGTCGATACCAAAACAAATAAGGTGACTTCGGAAATTTAGAACACAATAGGCACAAAGGATCAAAAGGAAGAAGTTTTTTTTATTGGAGTTACTTTCTTTTTTGATGGACGCATAACACAAGATACACCCTCACGTTCTTACAACATAACATTTACAATAAAAGTTTATAATGCAAAAGGAAAAATTGAAAAGATAAGCTTGCAAAAGTCAAAAGATACAAATATCACTAAATACAAAAGACAAAGAGACAAGGTACTAAAACTTCGCATGGAGAATCTTTTGAAAGGCTTTTACTATATGTCTTCATGCATATAGCAAAAAAGAAGATCTTCAAGCACACCTTCCTATCAGTCAAAGTCAAAAAGGAAAAAAAAACACTATAAATGCACTTGAATTATTTGTGATCTTTTAAAGAGGAAATCACATGCTTCAATAGTTCATCTCATTAACCGCTTCTGAACTTGTATTTATTCTTCTCGACGCCTACCATGAATCACAACCAAATCAATTTTATTAATATTTTAACACCGATCCATTCATTTATGTAAGTTCCCATCTCCATCATACCAATTTACTTCTGTTATTTTCGTGATATCCTCCATATTCAGCCTCTGTGATAGAAAAAAGGATCTAACATTTCCGGTATCCTCTACGGTTTTCGAATGGAGTCGGCACGATTCTGCGAACAAGTCAACTGGCATTGTACTCCTACTACAAGAACGTATCAATAGAGGACTTGAGAGAGCCCTTCATGAACTCGGGCGCCAGAGAAGATCGCTTACGCAGCAAAAGACCGATCTTCGTATCAGATTCGGTCCTCTTACAACTGGTGAAGATAGAAACTGGAGCAGTAGCATCTGTAAAGCTGTTCAAAATTCTAAATCCACGTCGATCTATCCTTAAATTGTAAATATTTTTAAAAATTATAAAATAAATTCACTAAATTTGTATTGCATGAAAATATTTTAATAATACCAATTTTTAAAAATTTTTAAAAATAAATGTTCCATGATTTGGTTAAATGGCATTCCACAAAGACACAATCATAATAAAGTGAACCAAGCAATTGACCCAATTGTTTGTAAGCTTGATGGTAAATGAGGTTAAAAAGGGAAATCAAACCACATGTGCCTACAAAAAAGTAGGATGGAATAACATTTTGCGCAAATTCTATAAATAAATAAGAGCAGAAATTTTCATTTAAATTTTCTCAAATAACATGCATTTTAGATTAAGATTAATAATTTTTCATGAAAGATTTTGTGCCAATGATATTCTAGAAGTATAATTTTTCAACATTTACCAAATGAATTTCCATTTCAAAAACAGAATTTTTTTCCCTATTATCAAACATATTTCTCTAATTAAAAATCTACTTCTGAAGCAGAAATAAAAAAAATCAACGTATGCTCAGAAGCAGAAGTAAAAAAAAAAAATCAATTTCTTATCAAAAGTTAATTTTTGGAGGAAAAGTGTTGCCATGCACGCCTTAAGTGTTTGGGCCTAGAACATTCAATTAAGTCATAAACATCATGTTCGGCCAAAAAGTCATAAACAATTGTATATATGCAATCAAGTCACAGTATTTTCTAATTCAATGCAATTTAGTCCTTCCAACGAAGTGCCCGTCGATTTGTTTTGGAATACATAGCACTAATATGGCAGCCTCTCTGAAAAACTTGATTTTTTTTTTCAAAAATGAGTCATCCGATCATTCTCGAGTAATACCAGAATAAAACATTACGGTTTCTGAACATTAGATATTCCAAAAGGCCCCAAAGGGTTAGCAATCCAATCAGGGGGGAGACAATCTCGTTGATGGGATTTAACAACCAAATCTACAAGAGAAATAGCATCACGAGTGCAATAGGTTACTGTAGTAAACTTCAGTTTAGGCAACAACAGCTTGCAATCTTCCACGACATAAGCTAGGGCCATGGGCTTTCTTTTCAACCCATTAGAATCTCTGCTACATAAAAATTGAAAGTTGAAGTTGAAAAATTAAAGAAAGACCATAATAATGAAAGAAACAAAAAAAATTGAAAGAAAACTAATAAAAGCCCAAAACTAATGAAAAGAAATCGAGGACTTAGAGATGGAGAGACATTGAGGGTTTGTGGGCAACAACAACGCACCCGTGACCCTGACTCTAGGGTTGCTAACCCTCGCCAACTACAAGCGAGGTCTCTCTATCTTGTTGATGAGTGCCATGACCTAAAAAATCGGGCTCCTCAATTTTTAGGTTAATGAATTACTAAGTTAATTAAATTAACTAACCTAACTCGAGTTCTCATAAACTCTACCAATCCGCAACTTATAGTTCAAATAATTAATATGCCAAAAATCTTTAAATCGGAGTCGCCACTAATCATTTTATAGTATGCTAATTAGACGTCTACATAAGGCATCAAAAGAAATATTTTATTTCTACGAACCAGTTCGAGGACTAAGTTACGCTAATATTTTTATTAACGCCATTTCGGTACCTTCATTTCAAAAAAAAAATTAAGCAGGTAGCTTGGAATAATTTTAATCAAAATTCCTAACATGTGTGATGATCATGCGGGTGCGCAAATATTATTTAACACTCAATAATCAAAGCATTAAATAAATTGTAAGATTAAGGAAAAAGGAACGTACTTGGACGCTGCAGCTTAAACCCTAAAGCTTATCTCCCCAGCGTGAGACTTAGTCTAATGCAAGGTTTTTATGGGTTTTTGTTTATTTAAGTGAAGATGCAAATAAAATGCAATGCATGTGCAATTACTCTAAGATGATATGAAACGACATTCAAACATTATTAAAATGTCCTAACTCTAACGACATGCGAAAATGAGACTAGCTAGGACGGCAATGCAACTCTAAGTAGATGACATGCAAATTCACTAAATTAACTTAATCTAGACGGCATGTGAAAATGTTATGAATCTAACCTAAGTGACATGCAACATTAGGCTAAATGACTTAACCATGTAAACTAGATTAATGAACCTATACATGCGAATGAGGACATGGCCATACGATGACGTGGCATTCTAGATGACATAGCAAACAACATGGCATGCATGTGGATGACGTGGTATAATGGCATGGCAATTATGTGACACGCGAATGATGTGACATGCAATTAGTGATATGGCATAGAAAACTATATGATATGACAATTATGGTTCTAACCTATATGACGTGCATATAAAATAAATACATTATCTAAATGCATGATATGGAATATTCTAAATTATATAAATGCATATGCACAAGAAATTTTTGGTATTTTTTGACTGAATTTTGGAATTACTTATTAATGAAATTAAAACTATCCTAAACAAAGATGATCCTAAATGTCTAGGAAATAATTTGAATTAAATCCTAAAATTATCTAGGGAATCTTTGGTACTAAGTCTAAATGTAAAAATGCACCTAATCTATTAGATATGATTTATAATAAATCATATCTTCTTAGATGAATGCCTAACTTATGAAATAAATTTCTAGAAAATCTTATCTAACTAAGGAAATTGAATTTTAAAGATAAGATTCTAATACACCTTACCTTCGTAAATCTTTTTTTTTTAATTTTCAAATTAGGAAAAAATCAATCAAATATGCAGTCAAAGATATGTATGATTTTGAAAATATTTTCTGCTTCAAATTTGGTAACGAATTGAATCAAGAATCAAATCTAGTGAAGATTAGATATCTTGATTCCCATGCCATCAAGACAAAATCTCAGGGTCGGGATTAGTCACCCCATATTGTGGGGTGGATCTCGAAAGATATAAAAGAAAGATCTCCCTCCAAACCGTACATACGACTTTTATCGAATAAATCTGCACGTTGTCGGTAGGAAAATACCCTAATTTGAACTAGGTTTTTAGTAACTAAAAATATGCACGAGAGATGTGATTGATTCAAAATTGGAAATAATATCAACAAAGGAAATTAGATAACATTATGTTACCTAATTCGAATATCCATTGACTCGCTTCCAGTTTGGAATCGCGATTGGACTAGCTCACGGCTAATGCATTAGGATCAGCAACGGCTCGGCCAACGGCAGGACTTCACGGCTGCTCGTCGGGAAACGTTTGGTGTAGGTCTCTTAACTGGCAAAAATTCAATGGACTCATGTGTGGCTGCTCTGCCAACCGGGACTCTCCGACTTGTGACGACACTCGGCCTCTTTCTCGAGGAAGCTTAACCGAGGACTGAATCAGCACTGGATTTATTGTCCTGATCTGGACAAGCAAGTTGGAGTTGGAGGCTCTATTTTGGACTTGGAAAATATTCCTTCTGGGAATTGCTTGATTATTTTATCACACCTAAACCAGAAGAAAAGAGATCAAGATTTCATGCCTTCTAATTTGACACACGTTCTGGGGCCATTCACTCCTATTTACTTTGTTTCTTTTGCTGCCAAATGCTCATGTGAGCATTGTATGTATCTCATGCGTAACTTTCACAGAATAATAATAATAATAAATAAAAGAGAAAAAAAAAGTCAGAATTTTACGAGGAATAGAGAACTCCCGCTGATGGCGATTTGCTTCTCATATTTGTATCCTTCAAGATTAAACCAAGAAGAAGAAAGTAGAGCCTGATGATTTGGACTCCTCGGGGTTGGCTGAATTGCACGTCATAGATCAGCAGATCGTCAGGGATCTCCGCAAGGCTGGACGTCGTCAAGCGAGAGAGATTCACGGAGGAGCCGTGATGGCGGCAATACCACGATGGCGGCAAGACATGGATGTCCATGAGGGTAAAGGGTTTCGGCTTTTGTTTCGTCTCCGGGGATCATGAGTGGATGCTTGACTGAATAGTCAAGCTATACCCACCATGATGATTTCGGAGTCCACCGTTTGACTCCCATCTTCAGTCTCCAAGCACACCTCTCTCTCTCTCTCTCTCTCTCTCTCTCTCTCTCGCATTTCTCTCGTGCGTTTGCTGTGGCTTTCGAATTGTGAGTGGCCTTCTCAACGTCTGCTCTCTCTTTGTCCCCCCCCCCCCCCCCCCCCGGGCGAAAAAATTTTGGGTGGGCCGGCCTCATTGTTTGGTGGCCTCTCCTCCAATGTGGAGAGGGCACGTGGGTCCGGCCTCATTGAGGCCGGCCTCATTGTTTGCTTTTTGACTTTTTAAACTTCTTTGTTCTCTTTTCTCTATGCTTTTTTTTCCCCAGACTTTCTCTCTCTCTTTGGCTCGTTCATTTCTCTCCTCTCTAAAATATGAAGCCTCCTTTTTATAAGCAAGGAGGGCTATGTTTTTATGAAGGAGGAGATCCGATCGAATATTTTACTTGATTGTCTCCGTGAATCTTTTTGCCGACAATATTTTCCTCTGACTTTCCAGATTTTCAAGCGATTTTGATTCAAACATTTAAGCATGCCTGTTGCTGGTCCAATAGAAATGCAAATTTGTGCGTGCTAAAAAGTCAACATGAACTAAGTGCAAACTATATGGGGAATGATTTAATTATTTTTGTAGGGAGTAAAATTAGTCTCTAATTTTTTTATGAAATAAATTATCAAAATTTAGGTGTCAACAATGAGCTTTAACAACCCAATCTACAAGAGAATTAGTATCATAGGAGCAATAAGTTACCGTAATAAACCTCAGTTTTGCCAACGACAACTTGTAATCTTCAACAACAGAAGCCAAGGCCGATGGGCTTTCTTTTCAACCTATTAGAATCTCAGCTACATAAAAATTGAACGTCAAAGTTGAACAGTTAAAGAAAGATCCAAAAATGAAAGAAACATAAAGAAAAACTAATAAAAGCCAAAAATCTTGAAAAAAAAAATTGAGGACTTAGAGAAAGAGAGAGGGGGGGGGGGGTTTGTGGGCAATGGCGCCGCACTCATGACCCCAACAAGGGTTACTTACCCTTGCCAACTACAAGTGAAGTCTCTCTATCTTATTGACTGGCTTTAGCAATACACACTACAAGAGAATTAGCATCACGAGAGTAATAAGTTAGTGTAGCAAACTTCAATTTGGCCAACAATAACTTGCAATCTTCCACAAAAAAAGCTAGGGCCATGGGCTTTCTTTTTAGCCCATTAGAATCTCTTCTACCTAAAAATTAGAAGTCAAAGTTGAAAAATTAAAGAAAGATTAAAAAAATGAAAAAAACATAAAATTGAAGAGAAACTAATAAAAGCTGAAAATCTTAAAAAATATCGAAGATTTAGAGAGAGAGAGAGAGAGGGGAGTTTGGGGGTGATGGCGCTGCCTGTGACATCGACTAGGGTTGGTACCCTCACCAACTACAAGCAAGCTTTGTCTATCTCATTGACGAGCTTTAATAGCCAAATCCTCAAGAGAATTAGCATAACAAGAGCAATAAGTTATTATAGTAAGCTTCAATTGGCCAACAATAGCTTGCAATCTACCACAATAGAAGCAAGGCCCATGGGCTTTCTTTTTAGCCCATTAGATCTCTGGTACATAAATATCGAAAGTTGAAGTTGAAAAATTAAAGAAAAACCAAAAAATGAAAGGAGCATAAAGTTGAAGAAAAACTAATAAAAGCTGAAAATCATGAAACAAAATTGAGGACTTAGAGAGAGGGGGGGAGGTTTGTGGGTAATAGCGCCACACTCATGACCTTGACTAGAGTTGCTAAGGGGGCGCATGATAATACTTCAGAAGTTACTTCTGGCAGAAAAAACAACTTCTGGCAAGGAAATCCGTTTGGTAAAATCACTTTTGAAGTAGAAATCCGTTTAATAAATTTTTTCACTTCTTGTTGGATTTTCTACTTCTGAAGTGATTTTCTACTTCTGGTTGGATTTTTTTGGCCAATTTGAGAAGTATAAAAAAGTTACTTCTCAGCTTAAAAAATCACTTCTAGTTTTCATAGCCGCCGCCGGTCGCGGGTCGCCTCCGCCAGTTGGTCGCCGGCCGCCGGTCTATCGCCGGCCGCCGTCGATCGCTGCTGGTCGCCGGTCACTGGCAAATAGAAGCGTTACCATGCGCACTTCAAATGCATTTCTCTATCAGAAATTAACTTCTGATAGAGAAGTTGATTTTTCAACTTCTCCATCAGAAGTTGATTCTGGTAGAGAAGTGTTACCATGATGTCTCCCTATCTTGTTGATGGGCTTTAACAACCCAGTCAACAAGAGAATTAGCATCACAAGAGCAATATTTTACTATAGTAAACTTTAGTTTAGCCAACAACAGCTTGTAATCTTTCACAACAAAAGCCAAGGCCCCTAGTCTTTCTTTCTAGCCCGTTAGAATCTCCACTACTGTCGTGACCTAAAAATCAATTTCAAGCTGATGGATTACCTAATTAATTAAATTAACTAACATAGCACGAGTTCTCCTAAGATCTACCAGTTTGTAACTTAGGTTTAATTTCATGAAAAATATTCAATAGGAGTTGCTACCGATTATTTAGTATAGGTTGATTGTAAACCTAAATAAAATAGCAGGAAAAACTATTTTATTTTTTTACAAAGTAAAGATAATAAGTTTAGGGACTTGATTACGCTAATTTTCTTATTAACACCCTTTTGATACCATTTCGATTTATGGAAATCATTTGACAGGCAACTTGAATAAATTTTTACCTAAGTCACCAATAAAAATTATCATGCGGATACACAATTAATAAAATTTAACGCATAGAAATCAGATAATCGCAAGAAAGCATGTGCCAAACAATTTGTTCTCACTTTTTGATTTTCAATTTTTAGATGATGAAGGCTAACCTACATGCAATGCATGGAACTATTCTAAATTGCAATGACATGGATTAAATGCAAGACTATCCTAATAACATGTAATTTAATCAATTTAATCAACTACATTATTAATTTAGATGACATGTAATTAAATCAATTTAATTAACTGCATGATTAGTTTAGATGACATGCAATTGAATTAGACTATTGTACAAGGTTATGCTATGGTTTTAATTAAAATGAATTATGATGCTTGAATTAATTAGTTAACCTAAGCATACAATTCTAAATGCAATGCAAAACCTAGCATGCAATATATATGATGAATTAATTAACTAAACATTCAATTATAAATGACATGGCAAAGATGTTTATTTTTGTATTTTCGGAATTAATTATGACCCTAGAAAACTATGCCTAAAGATAATTATCTTGTATATTTTAGGATATGAATTTTGCTGATAAATGTAGGTGTCAACAACTGCATACCGATTAATAGTCGAAGTTGAAAAATTAAAGAAAAACCGAAAAAATGAAAAAAAAAATTTGAGGAGAGAGAGAGAGAGAGAGAGAGAGAGAGAGAGAGAGAGAGAGGGTTTGTGGGCGACGGCGCCAACCCGTGACCTCGAGTCTTCGGCTAGGGTTAGTAGCCCTCACCAACTACAAGCGAGGTCTCTATCTCATTGACAAGCTTTAGTAACCCAATTCGCAAGAGAATTAGCATCACGATGCAATAAGTTACTATAGTAAACTTCAGTTTGGCCAACAATAGCTTGCAATCTTCCACAATAGAAGCCAGGGCCCATGGGCTTTCTTTCCAGCTCATTATAATTTCTACTACATAAAAATTGAAGTCAGAGTAGAAAAATTAAAGATAGCCCAAAAAATAAAAAAAAAACATAAAATTAAAGAAAACTAATAAAAGCCGAAAATCATGAAAAAATCGAGGATTTAGAGAGAGAGAGAGAGCGCGAGCGCGCGCGCTAGAGTTAGGGTTCGTGGGCGATAGAACTGCACCTATGAACCTCGACTAGGGTTAATAAGCCTCACCAACTACAAGTGAGGTCTTTCTCCCTCGCTTGTGTTCTTTATTTTTCTAATTTGGTAATTTTTGGTCCCCAAGCATTTTCTATTTCCTCAAAATATTGGACTTTTAGTATGGGGTTACCCACTACAAAAATCACACGTATCAATATGAATTAATGAAAAAGATACACAAATTGTAGAAATTGAGACTACTTTAAATGCATTTGTAGATAAAAAATTTTGCTTCAATTCATGAGAAAAAAAATCCATTGCTATTCAAGACAGTGAAAAAAGGTATTTAATGAACTTGCCGATGTTTCGACAAAAAAAAATGCCGATGTCAAGTAAAAGTTCAAGTAAAAGAAGCGGAGAAAATAGGGAAAAGTATTAAAAAAAATTCATAAATCTATTATATTCGTGTTAATTAGTCTTCCAACATTTTAATTATAACAATTTAATCCTAAACCTTTTTTTTATTTGTGCCAATTGAGTTAATCCGACCACTTTTGACTGGAAATCGGTGATGTGGACTTCGATTGCCCAAAGTGGCACGAACAATGCCGACTCATATATATATTTTTAATAACTTTCAAATATTTTTTTGGTTCTTTCTTTTCTTTACTTTTTTGTTTTCATATCCAATGAACTATCATGATTTTCTGTTAAAATAAGTTATATGAACATAAGTGCAGTCTCAATGTTATTACTTTCTCAATTTTGTCAATATTCACTCTCAGTGAACTAATTCAAATTCGCATCAGTAGCTCCATGTGATTTCAATTTTTGACCATCATCGAGACAAGTTTAAAACATGCGAATTCAAGATTGGGTTCGAGCCATGTTTCCCCCATAGCGGTCCAGGCATTTATGCAAAACCACGAAGACGCTAATCAGGGCCCTCCTTCGTAGGATATCAATCATATAGTATATTTTCCTAAAAGTCAACTAAATAAAAAAACTAAATAGAAAAAAGAAATAAAAGGACGAGAAAATTGTAAATAAGGGCAAAAAAATATCCTCATTTTTTAAAATAAAGATCTAAAGTGAATCTTGTTTTAAATAAGGGCATGAAGTGTCTTTATGATCTCAGATAAAATCTTGATGTGGACATTATTTGAAACAAGAACCTAAAGTGACCATACTAGTCTCAAATAAAAGCATAATGTCATTTTAGTATTTTATTTTATTTTATTTTCTTTTCTTTTTGCCAATGTCTAGCCATTGGCATTGCCCAAATAGGGCTAGGTGAGAGCCACCCTTGTCAACCACGGGTGAGAAGGCAACCCTCCCACTTGTATTTCCTTAATTGAGTTAAATTTATATTTTGACAAAAAAAAAACCATTGACTGATCGGAATGTTTGGTCAACCAGCAAGGTAAGACTTTTATTGAAAATAGTCATGGCAACTTCATACCCTTATTTTAAAAAATAAGGATACTTTGTGCCCCTTTGTGCCATTATTTGGATTTTTTCCTAAAAGAAAAGATTTAAAAAAATTGAGTGAGAGCAGGAATAGGAAAGGTTGATGAAAGCAGATATCCAAACAAAATATGGACTCGGTTGGATTAATTGTACAACATATACTTTTACTTCAAATCTCTTACTTTATATTTTTTTTCCTTCAATAGTGGACCTGGTTGCAATAATAGAGGAAGTACAAACAGTATGAATGTGCATTAGAATCTGAAAAAAACAAAACCAACTTTTTGAAAAAGAATGGCCAAATTTGAAAGGAAGGAAAAAAGGGTCAAAATTAAATTACATTAAATACTCATTTAATAAATGGACTGAGTAATTATATAGAATAACGAAAAAAGTGAAAGTAGAGATAGAAAAGTAAAAACAAAAGTAAAAAAGAAGAAAGATGCACGGATTGGTAAACGAGGATGTAAGAAGTTTTAAAAAAAGGGAGAAAGACAATAGAGAAAAGAAGACAAGAAAAAAAGGGGGGGCGAGAGCGGATGAGAGTTGGGATTGTCCTCTATACATAGTCTATATTGCAATGGTATCTCATATTCGAGGGAAAAAAAAAACACATAGTTATGATCTCCAAGTACAATCTACATCTGACCAAAAAAAATTACAATCTACATGTTCTTTGTTGGGAAAAAAAAGTAAGATATATATTTACAAAATCAATGTGTTAGGACAATATGTTGTTTTGGGAAAAAAATTACATTCTATTTTTCTTGCATTGCCATTCCAAATCATCACTTACAAAATACATCCGTATCCCTAGAAGCTTAAGTAAAAGACAAAATTGATAAGATCTTATGCTCCGAAAAAATCGAGATTTTCATAAGAGATTCCAAAGATAGATGAATCGAGAAATTTGAGATTAAATTCAATGTTTACCTCCTCTTGACTCTCATCTCCCGCGAGATGCTTAATATCGATTGCGCTCGTGCATTTTTTTTTTGCAAGGGAAATTGATGCACCGATGCCCTATTAAAGCAAGGTACACCTTAGATCGACAAAGTCGTCATTTTTGTTATTGTTCCTAGTTTCTTGCTGCTACTTCATTTGCACGTATCTTTTGGAACTCATTGCCCTCGTTATGTAATTGATGTCCCAACTGTTGACACCTGATTTTTAATCATTTTTTTTATTGCTAAAGTAATAACAAATCCATAAAAATTCATAAAATTGAAAAATCAACTTTGGGGACCTTAGCCAAGCCTAGGGAACCAATTTTGACCAAAAAACGATTTTTCATATTTTCAGTATTTTTACATATTTTTTATTTATTTATTTTCGAAAATTAATAGAAAATTCATAAAAATTCATCAAATTGAAAAATCAACTTTGGGAACCTTAGCCAAGCCTAGGGAACCAATTTTGACCAAAAAATAATTTTTCATATTTTCGATATTTTTCATTATTTTTATTTTCGAAAATTCATAAAACAAAAAATAAAGAAAAAAATGAGAAAATTGAAAAATCAACTTTGGAAGCCTTGGCCAAGACTAGGCAACCATTTTTGAACAAAAAATAAATTTTCATATTATATATATATATATTTTAATTTTTAATTTAAAAAAAATACAAAAATACTTGAAAATTTTGGAAAAATAACATTTGAGGCAAAATACACAAAGATAATTAATATTTTTATTTTAAATCTATTTTCATATTGGCCATCGCAAATTCAGAAAAATCCAATTCGAGTCACGTGTTCCTTCACGAGTATAATCTTGAATCGGGCCTAAAAAAATTTAATTTGAGTCAACTTATTTTTAATTTTAAATTTTTATGAGTTGTGACATTGTCTTCTAATATTTTAAATTTTCCTCTTAGCCCAATTATACCTAGAATGACTTAATTTTGCAAAAGGGCTTTAATTAAATTCTGCATTATTTTCAGCGGCAAGAAATAAGCTTAAATTTGACATGTGGTAAATTTTGGTGTGTCAAAAATTGTGAGGAGATTTGGACTTAAAGAAATATATTTTTTTCAGGGACTGAATTGTAAATACTTAAAATTCAAGGACTAGAGTGCAAATACCTAACTCTTGAATGATTATTTTACAAATAACAAAAAGAAGAGTTAGTGGATAAATTAGAATAGAGAAGGGAAGATGGAGAAGAGGAGATGAAGAAGAGAAGTTGGAGAAGAATGGATGGAGAAAATAAGATAAGAATAGAGAAGGGAAGATGGAGATGAAGAAGAGTTAGTAGATAAATTAGAATGGAAGATAAGAATAGAGAAGGGAAGATGGAGATGAAGAAGAGTTAGTGGAGAAATTAGAATGGGAGATAAATATGGAGAAGGGAAGATGAAGATGAAGAAGAGTAAGTGGAGAGATTAGAATGTGAGATAGAGATGGAGAATGGAAGATGAAAATGAAGAAGAGTTAGTGGAGAAATTAGAATGGGAGATAGAGTTAGTGGAAAAATTAGAATGGGAGATAGATGAGTAGATTATAAAAGGAGGAAGAAGTGAGCTTGAGATGGGGATTCTTGGGAGAGAAAATTTGAAGTTTCGAGAGAGAAAAAAAAATTTATTTTTTGGAGAGAAAATTTTGGATGTTTGAGAGAGTTTTTGGAGATTGAAGAAAAATTTGAGAGAAAGAAAATACCAAAAGAGAGAGAATTTTGAAGATGATGGGAGTTTAAAGTTAGGGGTTATCATCACAAATTCCTTCATCGATCAATATAAATCAAGAGTTCATCCTCGTCAACGAGCAAGCAAATTCGAGCTAAGTGTTTTTATTTATTCATTTATTTATGGTTTTACTCGCAAATTAGCACAAATTGTATACACTTTCTCCATCTCCCATTTTTTCCCATATTTTATGTCAGGAGAATGATATTTCTATGTCAACAGCAAAAATCTCGTAGAGATGCAAAAATCGGCCCAAACAAGCTCTTAAGCTGTCCACCGATTTCTCAACTGATCTGTGACTAAAAGTCCCTCTTAATTCAAAAGAAACTCTCTATATTGGGAACATAGAGAGCGAAAATCAATTATAGAAATCCCTCCCAAAATAATGGGAGATAAGTACTCTTTCCACTCTTCTGGTTTTAGGTGCCGATTAGCAAATATTTTGTATACTGACATTTCACTCTATTTTATGTCAGGAAGCCGCAGCTCTATATCAATGGTCAACCCTATGGAAGCACAAAATCGGCTTGGAGGAGTCCTCAAGCGCGCACAAATTTCAAATTGTTGAATCAATTCGTTGTATTTCATTTTAAAGAATTCATACCCCAAAATGGAGAGGACAAAGTCCATCCGTAATTTAAATACCTGCACCATAAATCCCGAAGGGAAGAGCCAAGCCAATGCTTAGCCTCCCATTGGAGGTTTTTACTTACAGTAGTTAAATACCTACAACTTAAATACCTGTACCTTAAATCCCAAAGGGAAGAGCCAAGCCAATGCTTAGCCTTCCATTGGAGGTTTTTACTTACAGTAGTTAAATACCTGCAACTTAAATACATGTACCTTAAATCCCAAATGGAAGAGCCAAGCCAGTGCTTAGCCTACCATTGGAGGTTTTTACTTACAGTAGTTAAATACCTGCAACTTAAATACCTGTACCTTAAATCCCAAAGGGAAGAGCCAAGCCAATGCTTAACCTCCCATTGGAGGTTTTTACTTACAGTAGTTAAATACCTGCAACTTAAATACCTGTACCTTAAATCCCAAAGGGAAGAGCCAAGCCAATGCTTAGCCTCCCATTGGAGGTTTTTACTTACAATAGTTAAATACCTGCAACTTAAATACATGTACCTTAAATCCCAAAGGGAAGAGCTAAGCCAATGCTTAGCCTCCCATTGGAGGTTTTTACTTACAGTAGTTAAATACATGTACCTTAAATCCCAAAGGGAAGAGTCAAGCCAATGCCTAGCCTCCCATTGGAGGTTTTTACTTACAGTAGTTTAAATACTTGCAACTTAAATACCTGTACCTTAAATCCCAAAGGGAAGAGCCAAGCCAATGCTAGGCCTCCCATTGGAGGTGTTTATTCACTGTCATGTACTTCCTATAATTTAATTTTTGAATCATCAGACCCAAAAGATGAGTAGGTCGTAATACTGCACAGAAGTCGTTAACACACTCCCTCTTTCGGCTTCAGGGAATCTTTAACACTTAAAAAAAATATAACAAATAAAAATATATTCCATCCATGCATCCTATTTAAAAAGTGAAAACACAAAAGAGAATACCCTACTAGAGCCTTAGGAATAAACCAAGCCTGAGTTACCGAATTAGAATATCCATGAAATTAAGGTACCGAAAGGGCATTAGTTTTAATTAACTAGTGTAACCAAGTCTCCGAGCTCATAATCTCTGGTTCGCAGGAATAAATTAGTTCTCCCGCTAATTTATTTAGGTTTCTAATCGACCTACCAAGAACGATTAGTGGCGACTCCAAATTTCAAAATCATTTAAACAAAAACCAAAGTTGCGATTCGGTAGGGCTTGGGAGGGTCCGCGTTAGGTTAGTCAAATCTAATTAACCTAATAATCCGTTAACCTCTTTTAAAATTTAAAATTTTTTTAGAGGGTCGCGACACCAACCCAGTCTTTTAATTAATGCATTTTTTCTAGCCAAAAATTGCATTGTAAAATTTTTAAGGATGAAAGTTTTAAGGGAAAATTTTTAAAAAAGGGCCCCAAGTATTTTTATTTTTTCAAATAAAGAATTGAAATGTATATTATTTCAAATAATGACCTGAAGTGACTATATTAGTCTCAAAAAGGGCTCAAGTCACTTTAGTTAGAGACATTTTAGTCATTAACTGTTTTTCTTATTTTAACATTAAAAATAAAATGGCCTTATTTGGGACTAATATAGTTACTTTGGGCCCTTAGTTGAAACATAATAAATGACCAAAATGCTCATAACTAGAGTGACTCGGGCCTCTTTTTTGAGGCAAATATAGTTACTTCAAGTCCTTATAAGAAACAATGTGTACTTTAGGCTATTCTTTGACACAATATGCACACTTGTTAAAAATAAAAAAGGAAAATAAAATAAAATAATGATCAGAATGCCCCTAACTATAATGATTCGGGTCCTTTTTGGGACTAGTATAGTCACTTCAAATTTTTATTTAAAATATTGTGCACTTTAGGCTATTCTTTAATAGAATGAGGGTATTTCAGACTTTTACTTGAAAAAATATCAACTTTAAATCATTATTTGAAAAAATAGGAGGATTGGAGTGTTTATTTGGAATTTCCCCAAGTTTTAATCTATTCTCATTGAATATATCTAATTAAAACATATATCACAAATTCTTTTTTTTTGGTCGAAATATAACAAATTCTCTTGAAGTAGTCAAATGAATTAAATAAAAATAAATTCTGCCGAATCTTTTTATATCTTAGATTGTGTAGCTCGGTTGCTCGAGTGGACCACGCACCGCCACGCCAACCAAATCCACGCGCATTCCCCGCGACAATCCCGCCGAATTTACGCATCTACCCTTGCCGAAATCGTGAGCACGGAAAGGCGTTTACGGAACTTCAGTCGCCGAGCCACCCTCTGATTCGTCCCCGCCCGCGGAGATTCCAACGATAAATCAGGAAACAAAAATCAATAAAAAAAAATTTAAAAAGGCGAGAAAAGAAGATAATAAAATATAAAAAAAGGAAGTAAAATATTGACGTCACCTCCCTCGGCAAAAAAATCGTCACTACTACTGTATAGAAAAAAAAGATCGCGACAAGAAACCCTAAAAAAGCAAAACGGGAGCTCGATCTGTCTGCTCTCTCCTCTCTCTCTCTCTCTCACTGAAGCCCCTGTCTGCCCTAATCCCTCAGCCCTCGCGACGTCGTCGGAGACGCCGGGTAGAGGAGGCTCCCCAGCCTCTCTCTCTCCCCCCTCTCTCCGCGTTCTTCGTGGTACAGGGGTCGGGAGGTGATGCTGTGATCAGATCCGATCCCGGCGTCGAGAAGATTCGTTTCCGGTCCGGTAAGTTTTGTCATGGCGAAACCCTAGATCTCGCACTTTGGTCTCTGCGGTGGCGTTCTGGTCTTCTTCTTCTTCTTGTTTTCGTCCTCCTTTTTTTTAGCGTATGTTGTTGTTGCGCGGCTTGGCCCAGTTTGTTGCGGAGGGGAGGGCGAGGATTTTGGGGGAAGGGGGGTGGTGGGTTTTTAATTTGGTGACTGCTGGAATCGTTCGACGCGATTACGGCGCTCTTGGCGTTGTTTTTTACGCGAATTTTGATTCTCTTCTGTGTTTTCCTCCATCCAGTGAAGGAATTGGGGAGAAGTTCTTGTGTGGATGCAAGTGAACTCGACTTTGTTGCTATTATTTGGGGGTTTGGGCTCTTCTTTCGGGTGGTTGAACTCTTGGGTGTCGCTGATTTTTTTTCGCAATCATTAGTTTTGGCTTCAAGGGTACGCTCTTGTTTTTTTTTTTTTAGTTTCAGTGTGTTTTGACTCTGCCTTGCGATTGTAATTTTTTTTTTTGGCATTAGGTTAGGGTTTTGATATTGTTTTCTAGTACCATAGTTGTTATGCTTCGTTTGTACTAAGTTTTCTTCTTTCCTCTTTCCCTTGTTTGGACTTCATGTCAATTCTCAGTCCCAGCGTCAGCAATTATATGTATATGTCCGACAACATTATTTCTTGTTTACAAGGCTGATTGTCATAGTGCTGGAGAGCCAAACATTCTGAGCAGCACTTGTTGGTTTTCTAGTGCGTCATGACGATGGCGGCGGAAAGTGTAGTTGTGAAGAAGGTGAAGATAAAGTTTTCTGGAAGAAGAATTGAAGCAGAACCCCAATCCAGATCATGTGGATATCAGCAGCAGCAGCTTATTATTGATGATTGGACTTCTGGCTCTGTGAGTGGAAAGGAGAAGAATGCCAATTTGCCTTCTAAAAGCGAGACTGATGCTGGTCATTGTACGAAGTTTGGAAGTTCTATATCTGGTGCTAATAAGCGTGGGCCTCAAGTAGAGTTTGAAGTTGTAAAGAAGAGACAAAGGATAGATCGAGCTGTTTCGCAACAATGTTCTGCCATTTTAAAGAAACTAATGCATCATCAATGTGGTTGGCCTTTCAACCAACCGGTTGATCCAGTAAAGCTAAACATACCAGATTACTTCTCAATCATATCAAAGCCAATGGATTTAGGGACAATAAAATCTAAGCTCGAGAGAAATATGTATCATGGAACAGAAGATTTTGCTGCTGATGTCAGGTTGACCTTTTCTAATGCCATGTGCTACAATCCACCGGGGAATCAGGTGCATATAATGGCAGATAAGTTGAATAAGATCTTTGAGACGGGATGGAAAGCTCTTGAGGCAAAGTGGAGCTATGGAGACACAAAAATAGCTAAGGGTTCCACATCGAATATACAAAGCAGAGAAAGCAGTGCCATGGGACAAAAAGGTCCCAAGACACCTCCTCAGTGCACCAGTTTGCCTCAAAATAGGATGCAAACTGGAGAGACGGTAAAGAAGAGCTGTGATGCTACTTTATTAAAGGTGAGTATTGTTCGCTGCAGGATTAGATGTTCAGGATGTTATTATTTCCCTAAATTTAATTCAGTTGGGAAAACATTAGCCAGTATTCTTGCCATCAGATTGTATTTTCTCTTTAGATTTTGTCAACTGAGATTTGCATCTGCCATATCAGAAATATATTAATGTATGGTTAACTGGTTCTTGAGTAGGTCAAGGTTTCTAAAGTTGCACAGAGTTGCACAACCAAGTCATCAGGAAATTACGACAAAGGTAATGAAGTGGCAGAGCATAAATTCTGCTATTCTAGCTCTCTTCTAGACCTGATTGCCACTGTGTCCTATAGGCACTGATGGTGCTGCAGTACATGCTTGCTGCTCCAAGTGTAATGCATGTGGCAGTACAACATGCCGATGCAGCGTTACTGAACTGACTTGTGCGTCTTCAATGGGTAAATAATCTTCTTTTTCTGTCTGTATTTTAGGAATTGTTATTTTGGTATCTATATGGAGAACTGATTATATGTCTGTTTGCTTTTTTGGATTTAGCTTCAGAGCAAGTCCGAGACCATGAATATACTATTGATGCTTCAAGACTGGTATATGTAGATTTTAGAGTATTTCTTTTCAATAAGTTGAACAGTTTCGGTCATAAATGCCATTTGATTTGGCGCTGAAAGTTGCTATCTGAACTTGCAATTTTAGGCTAGGAGCTCATCTATAGTACAGACCAGTAAATCTGATCCAGATTCTGATGGTAAGTGCATCTTTTGGATTTGTGATGTTTGAAGTTGTTCAATGTTACAACGATCATTCAATTTGGTTCTGGAAATACTTAAAAAGGGGCTGTAAGTGCTGTGGACGATGGAAACGTCTATCCTAGTTCCCACCTTGCAACTCCATCTACCGATGCCACATGTGGGGAAGGTTAGTATGCTGTGAATCCTCGGTTGAGATATATTTTGGCCATTTAAAAAAGCAGGAGAATGATCCATAATGATATTGTATCAGGGTGGAGTGCTACTCTTCTTGACATACAGCTGTCACCTACAAAGGCCTTGCGTGCTGCAAAGTTAAAGAGTCGCTTTGCTGCCACTATCTTAAAGGCGCAACAGAAGACACTACTAGATCATGTATGGATTTTGTTGGTAGTGGATGATGCTGTGAAGTGTATAACAGGTGTTTCATGCATGCCTTTTGTAATTACAGTGCGATAAAGCTGATCCTGTGAAGATGCAACAGGAGAAGGAAAGATTGGAGAGAAGGCAGCGTGAAGGTGATAAAATAGTTAAAACTATTGTTATGTGTGTTTCCCTATGACATGCAAATCTTTTGCAATACTCTCACATGAGCAGGGAACTAGATTTAGTCCTTAAACTTTTCTCTCTATTTGATCTGAATTCCTCTCTTGATTTAAATTGTGTTTGAACAAGTTGATTCTGATGTATATGGTAAGGTCACGAAGTAAAAAGTAATTGGGTAGTTCAATTTGAGTTCTTGAGCAGCATCATGTTTTTTTTTTTTAGTGTTTTGTGAACACTTACCGAACAGCAGAGTTTCAGTTATTGTTTGCATCATTCTTGTCTGTAGTTCTAGGTTTAGTAATTTCAGCTGATGTTTGTATAAGTTGGGTCAATGTTAAACCTTTTCAGATTGAGTGTGATAACCCAGACACAAAACTGGATATGGGAATGGATGTTGGAGCCCAGCTTTATGCATTTTCTTTATATGGTCCTTTGTAGTTCCTAAAGTTCACCAGTGTCGTATTCCCTAAAAGGATTCAGTTGAGAGTTTGTGTTTGTGGCCATTGCGGGGAAGTAAATTTGGCAAGCATTGCAGGACCCTGATATTAACCTTACGTTTTGACCTAAGGGAGCTGACTGCATATTGCATTAAATTTGTAATTGCATCACTGGTGTTAATCCTTGGATTATGATGGGATTGATCTACTGCTGGGTAGATCTTGAGTGATATCAGTAATCTGTGTGGGGCAGAGGGAGTTGGTGACTGAGCCCGGGAGGTCTGGTCTGATGCTGAAATTCTTTCAGGAAGAGATTTTTCTAATCGATGTGATTTATCCACTCTAATTTTTGGCTAAATCATCGATGATATCCATATCTCCTACTGCTCTGGTTTGTTCCCTGAAGGCTTCTTTAGACCTTTTAATTTACTTGAATTTATAGCTATTGTCATCGTGGGTTCTATGAGCGTTGGTAGAGTTATACAATGAGAGGGAGCTACTTTACTGGGGCTTATACTAGAGATCATGGATTTCTTTGCCTAGGTCAGATGGATGAATTTTTTGTTACTGCACTTTTCTTTCACTAGCTGGAGGATAGTTTCAGCTTAATGATAGTACGTCTTTTTTTAAGAGGAAAAAACTTAATATGTGGGGAAATAAGGAATGTGTTTAATCAGTGGCGGGATAATTGTTCTAGGAAAACCAAAGTAGTTTACAAAATGCCATGAAGACCCAAACTTTAAGGTTTGAAACCATCTGTCCTTCAAAAGAAATTTCTGCCTCCTAAGCTTTTTGATATCTATCTAGCTTCAGAATGAAAACTTGAAGTTTAGGTATCTGCTGGCTTGCTGCGGTTAACCCGTGATTTAGGTACCTCTGCTAACCCACTTTACATAATGTAAAATTAGCACAATTTTGGTAATGTGTTTCATATGGGAATGCTTTTGTAGCAATAATACTTTGTGAATTTAGTTCATACTACCAACAATTAATTATGATTAGTGTGCCAATCAGTAGATGAAAAGATGTTAAAGAGGATATAGCATTGGCACAGCATGCGTAAACGAGAGTGAAATAGTTATGAACATTGGTAAGTTTATGAAGAGGGGATTAGAACTTTTGGTGGAACTGCTTACCTTTCGTGAGTGCAGAGGCACTTTCATTTATCACTTCATTCTTGCACAATGATTGGTATTTTTTATTGGCCAAGTAGTTTGTTGGTGTAATAATACTGATGTGCAATCCTCTCTGATTAATGAGTTGTCAATTCCAAACAAGTTTGGCTGTCAAATTATGATATGAGACCTCTTATTGATTAACTCTGGGTTCCTGGACAACTGGATTTCCCATAATATCTCCCTGGTATTGTGAAATCTCTTCTTTCTTGGACAGACATTTTTTCTGCAAGAATATTCTTCTTCCATGATAGGTCTGAACTTTTTTATGGCAATCTTTTCAGTTCATTTTCCATAAACTTCAGATATGATTTTGTCTTAATGTAATCTCCTAATATGTAGCTTTTGGTGTTGGCATTTGATGTTGCAGTTGTTTTTGTTCATTACGTATATTGAAATTTCATTGCTGTTCATCAACCCGTAATTTGGCGATTAACAATTTAGTTTTCTTACAATGCAGAAAAGGCGAGGATTGAAGCTCAAATCAGAGCAGCAGAAGCTGCTGAGCGGATGAGAGCAGAGGCTGAAGCCAGAAAGCAAAGGGAGAGAGACAGGGAAGCTGCTCGAATTGCACTTCAAAAGGTTATTCTCTTTGAATGTTTCTTCCTGTGTGTTCAAAAGTCAAAAAGTATTTGTATTTGACACTGATGGGTGGGAAATTATTTAATTCTGCATCCAGATGGAAAAGACTGTTGACTTCGAGGAAAATCTCAAGATTCTGAAGGAACTTGAGATGTTGAGTGGGTGTTCTGGTTCATCACCTCGTCTCACCGACGGTGATGATGGATCTGAAGTGGTATCCGGAGTGTTTGACGGGGCTCACTATAGGAATCCACTGGAGCGCTTAGGCTTGTTTATGAAGGATGAGTTTTTGGAAGACGACGATGATGAGAAAATTTTGATTGGGGAGGAGGGTGAGATTCTTTCGTAGTTGACATTCGTGGTTCCAATGGGGTTGCAGTTGATCTTATGTTTCCGCTCAATTGTTTTAAGCTCTTTTGAGCTACAATAGAGCTGAATGTTGCTGTAAATCAATTCCTTTTCTGGTGGAAATACAGATGTAGTGGCTTGGTGGAGCTTTTTTTCTTTTTGGTAATGTTGTGCTGTGGTTGATACAAGAAAGCGTGTCGTGCGGTGTAAAAATGAAGACTTAGGCGTATAGTTTTGTGAATAATGTATTGGCCCTTCGATGAAATGACTCAGAATTTTCTTTCACACGTATCAGCATCCGACTGTTATCTGTTTTATTTGTGTCATATGACCATAGAAAAGAGGTGGTAAACCACTTGCAGGGCATGTGGTGGCTTGCTGGTGATTCAGTCCTAGAGATATGATCAAGCAAAGGAGATTTGGCTCCTAGAAGGCTAAGATCAGGCAGTTTGATAAGAACATGGAACGAGCTGGAAAGTGGAGTCATTTGTTTTGTTCTTCTCTGCGAAGGCATCACATACTGAAGCAGCATCCGAAACAGGCATTTTATGCAGCACTTGATGCCATGATACCCTGGTTTCATACTCTGTAGCGATCCTTGGCGGCTCTGTTGAGCTTCTTGGCATCCTCCTGCAATAGTATCCAAGAAATTCAGTAGCACAGATCAAATGCTATGACCGGAATAAGACACCTAAAAGGCGAAAATGACGTGGGTCGCTCCAATCAATGGAACTCACGTGGAACATGAATCCCGTGCTCTGGCTGTAGCTGATGAACTCCTTCCACTGCTTCCCAATGCTTATCTGCAAAAGGGCCAGGCTGATGCGATTAATGTCCGAGCGGGAGAGGGACGAAGATACCCAGTGCACGCTAGTTTGCTGCTTGCGACTAAAATGAACACAGGAACTAGATCTGGCTCCAAGAAGAATTTACCTGGGCAGCCTCGTTTGAAGCATTTCTAGTCCATAGAGCTATCTTTTCTTGCTTAGCTCTGACACTGACGACCGCTCCACAAATCACATCTCCATGGTTAAACTGTTCACCAACCATTGCCAGCAACTATTACACAGGAACATAAACGTGTCAGGCCGAGCCCCAAAACGCCTATAGAGAAAATTCAAACAGCTTCAGTCATTTTGGGTTAAGCATTTAGGGCATACCGTGTATAGCCAGGACGTATCTGAATTCCCTCTGGAGAAAGTTACAGTCCACTTCCCTCCGTCTGCACAGAGAGGATCCTCCCACTTTGGCTCCACTTTATTCTTGAAGCAGTGGAGGTCGGCTCCCCCCAACAGGTTTCTTGGGCGATGCAGGTTGTTGTAAACACTGGATTCCAAACATAGCGAGTTCATAAGATCTCGGAAAACTGTACAACGAGCCTTAATTCTCATGGAACATTAAGAAATGCACCTCTATCATCCTAGCATCATGCTTTTACTTGGCACAGAATCTGAATACAAATATCATACTAGGATAACACTCAGCTTCTCGAGTGTTGCTGAAATGCTGTTGTTCAAGGAATTTCACACGGGAAATATAGTGGATCGAGTGTCTTCCATTAAAATCTTCTTTCGTGTCAATGCCTAAAAGAGCATATTTTATTGAATCGGCCCACGTGCAAGCGATTCTAGATAGAAAGAACCCCATTTTGTATATAGAATTTACCAGGTGATTCCAACAGTTTAGCAGATGCAGAGTACAATGCTACAAACAACAACAGATGTTACCCAGAAAAGATCTGACATTACTAAGCAGGAAATGAATCCATTTATGCCATTATACTCTTAAAGAATCTACTAGAATTCAAAAGCCTGAGTGCTATAGAAATCAAAATGACTTTCCATTTGTACAATTTAGCAGTCTCTACACTGTTGGTCTAATTAGAAAACACCATAATGGATTCAGCCAAATTGAAGTTTTCCATCTGATTGGCCCAACCCCCTACTAGACTCTGACAATAGCTACAATGTCAAGACCAGAGAAAAATTCAAAGAGGGAAACTGCAGTTTACCATTTGATGAAGTATATGCAGCACCAGGCAGTTTATCATAAATTGGAATCAAGGGGGAAATATGTCGATAGCAATAGCTGATTGATCACAATGTGCAAGAGAACGGAGGTGAAACACCAAATGCAGAATCCAAGGTCATCCAGTCTAATATTGTCAGTTTCTTAACACCAAATGCTTAACTCAAAAAGTTCCAATCCCAGCTAAACACTTCATTCTCAAGTTCCGCATCGTGGAACGACGCTCTGAAGTCTTAACTTGGCTGTGCTCTTGGCAGTCGACGAAGCCAAGTTTAATGACAGCATCAGTTGCTAGCAAACCAAAGAGGCACCACATGGATTTCTCAATTTCATGGTTACTACTTAGTACTCAAGATTGAATTCAACCTAGGAGAAATGAGATGTCTTTCAATCTCTGAGACAAATATACCCAAATTTCGCATCCTCCTGTTTATCCTAACGACGTATGATCACAGAATGGAAAGAAAGAAAGAAAAGCTACCTCAAAAATCACAAACACAAACCGACCCGAGATTTGAACAGAAAGAACCGAGGAAAAACGCGGAAAATTTGGATCAGATATGACGTCATTAGCGATGATCGCCTATCACTAATCGAAATTATTAAACAGAACTTCAAGTCTCCAAATGCACACGCGAATAATGATTCGAAATGAAATCAGAAACGGGCATCTGTAAAGACGTGAACCCTCTCTCTCTCTCTCTCTCTCTCTCTCTCTCGCTCTATCACATCGTCCTCGAAATTTCCACATATTGACAGAGAACATCGAGCAAGATAAGCTTAAAAGGGGACCAAGAAAGAAAGACAAAAGAAAAACAGAGGATCGCTCTACCTCCAGAACTCTTCAATGGTGGAGAAAGTGTAGATCGGGCGTATCAAGCTTCCCCAGGCAGCTTGACTCGACTTCGCGGCGGGACTATCGAACCAGAAAGTCCACGAATGCTCGAACGGATGGGGCCGGCTCGCCGTCACCCCCTCACTCAGCGCTCGCTTCGGCGGGTTCCTCTCTCCCCGCGCCGTCTCCCGCTCGGCTCGTTCCGAGCGGTAGCCACGCAAGAATGGCCAAGGGCTGGAGCCCGTGATCGGAGGGCCATCATGTGGCGCCGGCAGAGACCTCGCCGCCTCTCCGATCGGCATTTTCCCCCGCCGTTTCTCGCTGGTCCTCTGCAGAGAACTTCTTCCCTCTGTTTCTCGCGCGCTTTCCAAGCGGTTGAAGTGGAAGTAACGACTTGCGTACTGGTGATAAAACTTTGTTGACAAAGAAGTCGTTAAAAAGTAGGTAACTTCTTGCCCTTTTGCCCCTACTCTTCGAAGTTCTTTCCACTTTAAAAAAGCCAAACCGGCTTTAACTTGTTTCCCCGGTCTCTCCACATTCCGCTACTCCCCTTTCTTGCATATAGCATTTCCCTTTGCCCCATCGCTAAGCAAAGAACAATTCCTCCGGTGAGCAATGTAGCCCAACTTTACCTATTCTTTTATTATTTTGAGCCGAAATTTACCTGCTTTTTTTTTTTTCTGATTTTGACTAGCCAACCTTCATCATATTGAAGATTTAGCACAATCCTTCTTCTTAAGAGTTCATATATTTCTTATTTTATACTTGAAATTACACTAGAGTTTTTAATTTATTTGCGTATCCAATTCGTCACCGTTTGTCTGAAATTCTAAAGCATCACAAGTGAGAATAAGAATGACGAATGAGTTGGACAAGATCCGATTAAGGAGGCAGTGAGGACTACCATTTTGTCTAGAAAGTGGGGAGGTACAAATGGTCCTCTCTTCCACTACTCGTACTACACATCTGGAAAGGGTACCATTACAAGTACCTAATTTTTTTGGGCTTGTGATTATCAATAATTTAGTATTACAGGTACCCTATTGATAGGAGCAATTCTTATCTAGCAATATTGTATGCTAAATCTTTTCAAAAATACGATCAATATATGTCCTCTAAGACAAATCCAATAGTGGCAAGATGGATTCCAATGGATCTCAATGCTAAGAACAAAAGACGCCTCATCAAGGTCATTCAAGTCAAAATGCTTTGACAACATCTGCTTTGACCCATGTAGTAGTCCAAGATTACTCATCACATGCAAGATATTATCTATGTAAAGCACTAGGAAGATAATATTTCTCTAAATGATCTTGTAGTATATATATTGATTCTATTTATTCTCGACATAACCGAATGAAGTTATAGCATTATGAAACTTCAAGACCATTGTCTAGAAGCTTTCTTGAGAGCATAAATAGACTTTTCAGTCTACACACACGTTAACCTGGATTATCAGCTATAAATCTTTCGGGTTGCACCATATAGACTTTCATATCAAAGTCTCCATTCAGAAAGACAGTTTTATCATCTATTTAGTGTAACTCCATAAGAAATGAGCTACCAATGCTATGATCACTTTGAAAGAATCTTTAGAAGAGACCGAGAAAAAAAAATTCCAATCTACTCCTTTCCTCTGAGTAAAAACTTTGGCTACCAGTTTGGTTTCAAACTTCTCAATCTTTTCTTTAGGTTCCATTTTAGTCTTATACATCCATTTGCGGCCGATAAGCTTGTGACCTTCAAGCAATTCAACAAGTTCTCACACACTATCATGTTTCATAGACTGTATCAAGTCTTTCATAGTATGCAACCACATATTTAATTGAGGATAAGAAACAGTATCCGTATAAGTTATTAGATCAACCAAACAGCCGATATCGTAGTCATGCTCTCTCGGATAGACTATGTAGTATGGTGGTATGGCCGATCGTCTCTGCTTGATAGAGCTTCTAAATGAAGCTACGTCAACCCCATAATGCACTAGTAGGGCTTGAAGAATTTCATCAGGATCCGTCTTACCAACATGATTCTAAATCATAATAGGTCTAGTTTATGATGTGAGAGGTTGCACGATCAGCTTGTATAGACAAAGAATATAACACAGTAGTCCCCACCATACCAATATCCTCAATAGTTCATGAGCATTTACATTATGCAACTACATCAAATTCTAGAAACTTCACTTTTTGTAATTGCACAATTCTTATGCCTACAGTAGGATTATATATACAATATATTTTCAAATGATCTAGATAATATATGACATAACACCGAATGATTCTGGAGTCCTATTTACTCAATGTTGGGTTATATATAACTCCACTTCTGCAGAACATCCCCAAAAACTATTGAAATCATGCCAAAATAGAATGCATTTCAACTCTCAATTAGGCAATTTGATACCAAATGATAGGTCACGAACATGGCTCGCTTGGGATCGCCATAACCGAAACTATAAACACAACATGCCATAGAGAAAAAGGAGTAGTGCACATGCATGGTTTGGAATCCATCAGAAATGATGCAGAATGACGATGATTCACGAGACTCATGCGCTTCTCCTCTATTCTCTCTCATTAACACTGACTGATGAGACAACCACCCTTTAAATGAAAAAATACGTTTTGCTTGTCTGAGATAGAAGGCTAGTAGGGGGACCTGACCCTTTATCTAAAGTTTTTGGCGTGGATCCTTTCATCATGGGTCGAGCCTAATGAATGGCTCACACTAGTCAGTTCATACTAAACTGATTAAGAACGCTTATATCTTACCTTATTAGACCAATCCTGATAATCAATAAATATCAATTTCAATTAATGTGAGTCCATATAAAAAAATCTTACACAAAGATCTTCGTGCTCCTCCACAACATCCACCAACTCTTTGGTGTGATAATATATTAGCTTTATACCTCACTATGAATGCTGTATTTCATGCTCGAACAAAGCACTTGGAAATTGATTGTCATTTCATCAGTGAACGCCTAGCCTATGGACAGATCAAGATCCATTTCATTTCATCTGTGGATTAGCCTGGTAATATCTTCACTAAAGGTCTCTCTTCCACGTGCTTTAGACTTTTGAGATCCAAGCTAACTCTTTGTTCCACCACATCAGCTTGCTGGGGATGTTAAATAAGTCAAAAATATGATCTTGATCCTTTCTACAAGATATGATATATGATCTTGATCTTTTCTACAAGATACGATCTTTTCCTTATCCTCGGAATATTTCTTGTAGTATAGGTAGAAACAATATATGATCTTGATCTTTTCCCTTTTTTCAGCACAAAATGAGTATCTCTTGAACTGTATTTAAAGAGACTCATCTTTGTAAAATAGTGAGATATATAGAAACATCATTACTAAAAGTACTCTTTCACTTTTCTCGTCTCTGCATCCATTTATCTTCCTATTATTTCTTTGATCTGATCCTTCTGTCCAACTGAAATCGAGAGTTTTTAAAAGAGAAAATGCTTTTGGATAAATGGGTACAAAATCTCAAGATGGTTTTTGCAATTTACCCTAGGGAGGATATGGCTTCTATTAAGCTTGATCCATCATAGAAAGACTTCGATGCATGGCTGATGTTTTCTTATCCTTAATTGATTAAACAATTTGTAGATAAATAATTAACAGGTGAATAAAGTGCTTGCATAACCACATGACTTTCCGTCATAGCAGGTAATTTTTTTTTCAACTAAGCTTCGTTAGTTTCTCGAAAAAGAATATGCAGTAAAATGTTTTCTAAATTTTTCGGTGTTCAGTTCACGAAAAATAAATGAATCAAAGAAAACATTTTCTGTCAAAGGAGAATGTATCATCATAAGTGGGAAAATGACAATATTTTCCGGTATTCGGCTGAATATTGATTTTTTCTTAATGGTAAATTGCAGAACTACTATATTTTTCCTGCGCAATAGCTAGAACACTTGCCAAAACCTTTCACAGGTGGGGAATAGCTAGAACGCTTGCCAAAACCAAATCTTTCACTAAGGTGCTCTGTTCTACACGAATTCAAACAAATTTCACATTTGAACCGGCCCAATTGGGTTTTGACTCGCGCCTCACCTGAATCTAGTGAGACATTTCATGGACCCCAAAGTTTACTTGCCTAATGAAGACTTGCTTGTCATGGCAAGTTAAATAGATAAATAAGAAAAATTGCCCATACGAGCTTTGGAACTAGAATGGGCAAATGTGGTGTGAGCCACCAGCAATGGGGCAGGGCATAAAACCGCGATGGGCCGGACAACCTATTGGACTTCGATTCAATATGATCTCTGCCCTAATTCAAGTCATCGCGGTCGGTCCATATGTTTCGTGGGATCAAAGAGAAAATCCAATGATCAATAATTAGGACGATCCATTTCAGATCCTAAAGGGATGTCCGTTTTCGATTATGATAATTATTACAGCCAATAATAGAGGAAAGGAATATGCTTTTATATGACGGTTTTTTTTTTCTTATCTATCACTAGAATTGACAGCATATTTTGAACCACAAAAAAATAAATAACAAATAGTTAAAAATTATCATGGAGTCCACTCATTCAAGAATTTGTGGTCAGTAATATGTTCTCATTCTCAAAATCACCAAAAAAAACTTTCATGATAACAAAGTCCTACTGAAAATTCCCCATCAAATCCACATTCATTTCATCGTGAAAATGTGTAGCGTTTGATGAATGATTCATTTTTAGAATAGAGCAGATTCATAGGCCAACAAGGTCTACAGTTGATTCATTTTTCTTTGCAATGTTCCATACGCATGTTTACAGGTTGAAACAAAACTATTTGGAGTCTGTTTGGATCGATTTTCATATATTTGTAATTTTTTAAACCGACTTTTGAGGGATGCACATTTAACTTTTCTAAAATTTGGAACACTTCATAACATGCAAATATTAGCAGGTAAGTTCCTGTATATTGGCAGGTCAACAAAAAGAAAGTACTTTTTACTTTCTAATAAACGTTAAACAAAGCTTTTTTGGCTTAAGTAATACATAGTATTTACCTTTTAGTTATGTCATAGATGGGTTTCCTTCAACAATGCTTTTGCTATGTGAGGCCCTATTATTAAATTAAAGAAAATATATTAAGCCATCTATATTGGGAATGGAAATTAGAAGACCACGGGAGAGTTGGATCGGTGTCAAACGTTTTCACGTTTTTTTCAATGGAACCTACTCGGCTAATTTCGACTAAAAATTGCTTACGTGGACAAGGGTATCCTACATGGCATAATTGGCCTTGACAATGGCAAATTTTAGTAAATTTTTAAAATTTTGAAAGTTTTTATTATTTTTTCCTTTTTTTTTCCTTACTTCAACTTTTCTTCTTTGCTTTTTTTTTTCCCTCTTTTTCCCCTTCATCGGCCATCGCCGGGCTTCGTTTAATGCCAAGAGAGAGTGTAAACAAGTATGGGGTAATACAAGTGAGAACTTAAAATGGATAGGTCACTCGCCACCCGGGAATTTACCCATGGGAAAAGAGCAAACCAAGAAATCCTTCTTATTCTTAAGCCAAAGGCTCAAATAAGTTACGAATCAAACGTGTTTGAATTTTTATGCTCAAATAACCTATGAATCAAACGAGTTTGAATTTTTATTTATCATAACATGCTTATATAGATAAACATAGAGCAACCCTCCAAGCGTAGGAAATAGACTAAGCATTAAATATATTGATACTACCCAAACATTAAAGACACATAGATACTTGAAATTTGACGCTTGAGAACTACAACACACTTAAGACTTTTGAAAACTTAGGACTTAAATTCATTCATCTTCTTGGGCTGGGCAGCTGAATAAACACCTTGAAAAATCAACAAACATTAAAGGAAATCATCAAAAATAGCTCCTCATTGTTGAGTAGTCGATTGATTGTCTCCGTATCAACTGGTACACTGATATCGACAACTCTCTTGCTGATTAGAAGCTCCCTTGATGAATTTATCGGCTTACAATGAATGCTTCAGCATCATTGTCGATGGCCGGTAACCTTTGTCAAAGCCCGCCCTTGCTGGATTGGGTGAGGTCAACCCTTCACCTAATTGGGGGTGAGGGCAACCCTTGCTAGATCCAACAAGGGCGGCGACCTCCATTGGCCATCGACGAGGCACGATAATAGCTAGAGGAGGGAAAAAGAAAAGGAAAAACTCGAAAAGGGAAAAATAAAAGAAAAAAATGAAGAATAAAACATTAAGTAAATAAACAAATGTAAAATCCAAAAAAAAATATTATTGAAAATGTAAAGTAGGACGGATCGCGTCAACGTCAATGATTTCTGGTCAAAATTGGCCTAATGAACTTGTTTGACAAAAAGTTAAATATTTAAAATTTAATTGATAAAATTAAAAGATAAACGACTGAATTGACAAAAGTGACGCATGTTTAGGAATTTTTTGTACAAATTTTGCACATTTTAGTGTTCTTTTTCTAGTCAAAAGTGCAATTAAGAGAACGCAGACAAGCTCAATCGAGAAATTAACCTACGTAAAAAGGTCATCGATGACGTTTTTGGGTCATCAAGATTGTTGGTCCCACATCCTTCACGTTCGCACCCGAACGACGTTGAGGGAGCCTTCACATTCCAGTCGGTGGTAAGAGTCGTCACCGGATTGAATCTCTACATAGAACGAAAAAACAAAAACAAAAAAGTAAAAAAAAAAAAGAAGCTTTATCATTTTTTTGACCGTCCATGTTGAATTTTGTCGTTTCATATTGACTTATTTACTTCATTTTCCATGAAATAAATTTGAATTTAAGAGAATGCCGATCGAATAAATATATTGAAAAAGGTCATGGGTGACGTTTTTGGGTCCATCAAGATTGCCAGTCCCACACCCTTCGAATTCACGCCTCGAACTTGGAGTGAGCCTTCACATTCCGAAGCCTGTCTACGTATTCGATTGGTGGGAAAAGTCGTTGACGATGGATGGAAAGTGGTCAACGATTGAATCTCTACAGACAACGAAAATGAAAAAGAAAAAAAAAAAGCAAAGAAAGATTTTTCGTTGTCCGCGGATTGAATCTTGGGTTTCGTCTTTTTCATATCAACTTGCCGTCTTCCTTACATTCCCGCTTGTGTAAAGAAATCGTCATTTTCCGTTCCCAAATCACCTTGCGCCAAGAACAATCCACAGTCCCTCGTTCGAACTACTCTTTCAGTTTCATCTACAATCTCCCACATCCCAATCGTTGGCTGGCCGACACCTCCAAGCCCGTTAGGATTAGGAACACAAATACAAGAAAACAAAGAGTAAATACGAAAAAGAGAAATCGAGATACAAGATTTATCTCGATCCAACTTTAAACTAAGGCTACATATAACAGATGATTTCATTATAATTAAAACCTCGCATCTCTTTTTGTTACGAGCTCTCAATAATAATAGAAAGAGGTTATATATAAAAATAACTATTCATGAACTATATCCAACGTAGCATAGGCCTCGCCATCCGCAATCGTTGCCAACCTCAGATGACTTTCGCCCGACCCCATCTAGACCGGATCTTCCCTACGAACTTTGTCACAAAGCTCAAGTTCTCATGATCGGGAGCAACAAGCTCTGTGAGGGAGCGGGGATGATGCCGGCGGTGAGGAGCATCAACGACAACCTCAATATCTTTCTCTCTCTCTCCATCCCAATAATGGGTCTTTCAAATTATTAGGAGAACTAAATTGAAATTTTTTAAGAATTGAGAATAACTTTAATGTAGCTAAGATCTATCATCATCATCATCTAAAGTTCCATGTTCAGGGACTTCCATGCTGTTAAGGATACTGGCACAAATCAAGGAATCACGATCAGATCAGATCACACAAGTCTAAAGTCAAGAAAGAATCTTCGCAATCAAGTGCTAAGATCAAGGGATACTAAAGTCAAGAAAGAATCTTCGCAATCAAGTGCTAAGATCAAGGGATTGTAAATTCATTTTGATTGATTCTAGCGATGTGTAATCTCTTGTATAAATACTTGTACTCAGCACATAGAAATTGTATCAGCAGTAAAAATCTTTGCTTAGAATTCTCTCGATTCTCAAAATCGTTTTATGGTATCAGAGCCTTTTTCGCTCAACCGAGCCTTCGATCCCACCATGTCAAGTTCAACCAATGACAACACCAATGCTTCCGCAACCGGCCTCATCGCCATTGGCAACACTAGCCTCATTACCATCGGCAATGCTGTCCAAATTTCCGTAAAGCTCACAGCCGGCAACTTTCCCTCTTGGCGAGCACAACTTCAAGCCATTTTAATTGGACATGATCTGCTCCGATTTGTTGACGGCACACACCCTTGTCCGCCACTTGATTCATCCGGATCAGCCAGTTCCGAACGCACATTGTGGATCCGCCAGGACCAACTGTTGTTATCTGCCATTTTCGGCTCAGTTTCTGAACCTATTTTGCCATTGATTGCATTCAGTGAAACCTCTCAGGAGGCACTAAAAAAGCTCACCAACCTTTATGCCAACAAATCCCGTTCTCGGGTAATGTTTCTCAAGGACCAGTTGTCCACGATCCGGCGTCAATCGAGGTCAGTTTCTGAATATCTTCAAGAATTAAAGGGTATTGCCGATGAACTCTCCATTATTGATACACCTCTTCAAGATGATGATATTGTTATTCATGCCTTACGTGGAATTGGACCTGAATTTAAAGAATTAGCGGCTGCAATTCGCGCCAGAGAAAATTCTATTTCATTTGAGGAATTACACGACAAACTTGTCGCTTATGAAACTTACCTTAAGCATGAAGAAAAAGCTGCAGAATTCATTCCTGTCACAGCTCAGTATACTGCCAAGTCACGCTCTAGTTCCTCCGCTACTCGTTGGAATGGTGCCCAAAATGGACGCAGTGCTTTTCATGGTGCTCGCAACAACAACTTTGGTAGCCAACAGTCCCGTAGAAATCTCACTCAGCGAGGCAGCCCATCTCAGCCTCATGACTCTCGGCCACTATGTCAATTTTGTGATAAATATGGCCACACGGCCAAGACTTGCTACCGTATCCGAGGTCGTCCAAACACTGAACCTGTTGTGCACCACACAACCGCCACACGCTCAGCCCCGCAATGGCTTGTTGATTCAGGAGCGTCTCACCACGTCACCAACGATTTAGCAAACCTATCTCTCCACTCGGAGTATGAAGGACCAGATGATATTATTATTGGTGACGGGACAGGTTTGAGTATTTCACATGTTGGGACGACAAAACTTGTGTCTCCTGAAAACACCTTTATTTTACCTAACACACTTTGCGCACCATCTCTTACTCAAAATTTAATTTCCGTCTCTAAATTTTGTGCCCAAAATAATACTTCTATTGAATTTTTTGCCACCTTCTTTTTGGTGAAGGATCTTCGAACGGGAGCGACGTTGTTGCGCGGCGAGCATAAGCACGGAGTTTATCGGATGCCACTCTCTCTACGGCCACACAAAGACCAACCTGTGGCGTTCATAGGAGAGAAAGCGGCTCATTGCGACTGGCATCGACGTTTGGGACATCCTTCTCTTTCCATTCAAAATTATGTGGTTAGGACATTTTCGTTACCCATAAGTCCTACGACCAAATCCATTTCCAAATCATATTGTGATTCGTGCCAATGCAATAAAAGTCATCGTTTGCCATTCAATGTTTCTACTCTCTCCAGTCAAGTTCCACTAGAACTCATATACACCGATGTTTGGGGTCCTGCTCCGGACACCTCGGTTGATGGTTTCAAATATTACGTTTCATTTGTCGACCATTTTACAAAATACATATGGCTTTATCCTATGCAAAAAAAATCTGATGTTTATGCCATTTTTAGCGGTTTCAAATCAATTGTCGAAAAACAATTTCAACGTCCTATTATCTCTATCTACTCTGATGGCGGAGGTGAGTATATCAAACTCAAAACTTTTTTTACTACACATGGTATTTCTCACTTCACCACTCCTCCTCACACCCCGCAACACAACGGTACCGCCGAACGACGACATCGCCATATTGTGGAAACGGGCTTAACTTTACTCCATAATGCATCTCTTCCAACCTCATTCTGGTCTTACGCCTTTCAAACTGCTGCATATCTCATCAATCGACTACCCACTCCAATCCTTCAGCATCAATCTCCATATCAAAAACTCTTCAATCAAAAGCCGAACTATCTCAAACTTCGAATTTTCGGATGCTTATGCTATCCGTGGCTCCGCCCATATGCCCAAAACAAGTTTGATAATCGTTCCCGTCCATGTATATTCCTTGGCTACTCGCTCTCTCAAAGCGCATACAAATGTTTCGAACCACAAACCAAACGCCTTTACATTTCTCGTCATGTTGTCTTCCACGAACACATTTTTCCATATATCAAAACAAACTCCACACCTCCAAACCCATTATCACCAACAAATCCCACATGGATCCAACTTCCAATCACTACCCAACAAGTGAGTTCAGCCTTGCCTTCCGTCCCAACGCCGATCCAGTCGCAAGCAAATGCAGCCGACCCGTTGCCTGCTTCCCCTGCAACAACTGTCTCTCAAGTTCGCAGCACCGACGCCATGAATGACCATCCTCTGCCTGAATCACAACCTCCGCCACCACTCAACCCACATCTCTTATCCTCTGATCCACCACCACAACAGGCCTTACCACCATCTCCGCCAACCACAACACGCAGCCATCCAATGATTACACGATCCAAGAATAACATCTTCAAACCCAAACACCTTTATCATACCACTAAACATCCTCTACCCGACACCATCGAACCAACATGTGTTACTCAAGCCTTACGGGATGCCAAATGGCGACATGCCATGTCCGAGGAATTTAATGCGCTGCTACGCAATGGAACATGGGAACTCACTCCTAACAAAATTCCAGTAATATTATTGGTTGCAGGTGGATCTTTCGGATTAAACGCCGACCTGACGGTAGTATTGAGCGCTATAAAGCGCGTCTCGTTGCCAAAGGCTTCCACCAACGGCCCGGGATTGACTACAAGGATACTTTTAGTCCCGTTGTCAAACCGACCACTGTTCGTGTTGTGCTTTCTATTGCATTGAATCAAGGATGGCCACTTCGACAACTTGATGTCAATAATGCGTTCTTACAAGGGGATCTCACGGATGAAGTATACATGACTCAACCGCCGGGATTTATTGATCCGACTCGACAGAACCATGTATGCAAGTTAAGGAAAGCTATTTACGGATTAAAACAGGCACCAAGGGCATGGTACACTGCATTGAGTAAATTCCTTCTCACTCATGGCTTTCGCAACTCCCGCTCTGATCCATCCTTGTTCATCTACACCATGGGTCCAATTACAACATTCTTCCTTGTCTATGTTGACGATCTCATCATCACAGGCAATGACGCCTCTTTCATCACCAAATTCATTGAAGCACTGTCTACGCATTTCTCTGTGAAAGATTTGGGAACACTTCATTACTTTCTTGGCATTGAAGTGATCCCAACCAAGACAGGTATACTTCTCTCTCAACATAAGTATATCCGTGAGATTCTCCAAAAACACAAAATGGATGAAGCTAAGGAGGTAGGCACTCCTTTGGCAGTGGGAATCAGCTTATCCGCCAATGATCCAGCCGAGGCAACCAATGCAAGCGAGTATCGAAGTCTTATTGGGGCCCTTCAATATCTCACTATCACAAGACCTGACATTGCATTCTCTGTCAATAAATTATCTCAGTTTATGCAACGTCCCACTATCACACATTGGGTTGCTGCTAAACGACTTCTCCGGTACTTAAAAGGAAGCATATTTCATGGGTTACATCTAACACGCTCCACAACATCTATTCTTCACGGGTTCTCTGATGCTGACTGGGCAGGAAATGTAGATGACCGATCATCCACCTCTGCATTTGTCATCTATCTTGGTCCTAATCCAGTGTCTTGGAGCGCACGGAAACAACGCACGATTGCACGGTCTTCGACTGAAGCTGAGTATCGCGCCGTTGCCACCGCCACAGCAGAACTACAATGGGTTCGACATTTGCTATCCGAACTTGGTATCCAACCGATCACGACTCCAACTTTGTATTGTGACAACATCAGTGCCACATATGTATGTGCAAATCCGGTATTTCACTCTCGAATGAAGCACATTGCCATAGATTACCATTTCGTTCGTGATCTAGTTGCAAGTGGAGCTCTCCGCGTCTCCCACATCTCAACCACAGATCAACTTGCAGATGCTCTCACCAAACCATTATCCAAACCTCGGTTAAGTTATTTGCGACCCAAGATTGGCGTCTTCGATGGAAGCGCCATCTTGCGGGGGCGTGTTAAGGATACTGGCACAAATCAAGGAATCACGATCAGATCAGATCAGATCACACAAGTCTAAAGTCAAGAAAGAATCTTCGCAATCAAGTGCTAAGATCAAGGGATACTAAAGTCAAGAAAGAATCTTCGCAATCAAGTGCTAAGATCAAGGGATTGTAAATTCATTTTGATTGATTCTAGCGATGTGTAATCTCTTGTATAAATACTTGTACTCAGCACATAGAAATTGTATCAGCAGTAAAAATCTTTGCTTAGAATTCTCTCGATTCTCAAAATCGTTTTACATGCAAGGGTGATGCTTTTTATTTGATCTCAAATTCTTAATTGATTAATGATGAGTAAATAAATGAACAAATAATTAACATGTAAATAAAGTTCTTATTTATGACCTCTCCCAATCGAACATTGTTGGAGCGTTTGCAACCGATTATGACGTTGTCTCCTTTGATGAGCTCCACCGTACGTAAAGCAAGCCCTTCGACAGATTCTAGTATCGATCTCTTTGCTCCTGGAGTTTCATGGAATGCCCGAATCATTAATCAGATGTATTCCTGATCATTAATCAGATGTATTCCGATACCGAACGGTACATGATAAGACTTAATAAAACTATAATTCATACAACTCAATTCAATTTAAATTAACACGGGAATGGGGTGTGTTTCGCAGCTAGTCAAAAGCATCGTCGAGAGAGTTTAAAACGAGTGGACATCATCCTTGGGAAAATTCTAAGAAGGGTCCCAAGTGTTCTTATTTTCTCAAATAAAAGGCCTAGCACTTTAGATTTTTATTTAAAAATAGAAAGTTTACTTTAAATTCTTATTGAAAAAATGAGGCGACTTTGGCCATTTATTTAAAATTTTCTTCATCATCCATAGAGGTCATCAATGACGTCCAAAATAAGCCGTGAGTCAACGCGAGTTTGACTACCCTTTCCTGTCGCTTCGAGCTTCAGATCGGCGACCCGCGGACATCCGGTCACAGTCTGTCCGCAGAGAGCGGGTGACGCAATCCATGACGTCACCCATTTCCATCGACGGGTCCAATCGCAAGGAGAAACGACAAGGCGTTTTTCTGGTTCTCCACGTGCCAAAAAGACAGGTTCCCAAGGCTAGGCTAGGCCAGGGCCACGCGGAGAAGATAAGATGAACCTTTCGTCTTTGTTCCCCGACTTTGCCTTTTGACGCTCCACCGACAGGATCAACGGCGAGAGCACGAATGATAATTACTCTTTTATCTTTTTTTGGAGTTGTCGTCATCGTCGTCGTCTCAAAAGACTTTTTAAATAAAAAAAAAAGCATTTAATAATGGTACAAAATTTCTATTTTCGAAGCATAAATTCGATTAATTACAACATAATATTTGCTGGCCATTGGGCCTTGATCTGCGACCCATGGTCGAATTCTAGTAGACTGCAATTAGCGATAAGAACGCTAGAGAGAGTGAGAGATCGCCTTAGAAAAAGAGGGAATGAATGATGAGAAGAATTCTTAATTATTATGTCTAAATTTTAAAAAAAACGAATGATTTATTATGTATTTTCTTAAAAATAATAAATTATATCATTTTAAAATAATTAATTAATGAAAAATAATTAATTATTATGTCTAAATTTTAAGTATACAACGAATTTTTTATTTATTTCAAATCATTTATTTTTTCACAAAGCAATCGGAGCCTTCGTCTCCATCCATTTTGTAAACTTTGAGGGTGCGCATTTGGAACGAACGAATGCCTAGATATAAAGCATGAGCAATTGCCTCCTTTGCATCTATGTTCTCCTTTAATCTGCCAAAAACAAAATTAATCGCATGGCAAATGCAACAAGATAGTTAGAGGCTAAGACAGGATTGTAACTTTAAATGGAACATGGAAAATAGATGTATGTGTTTGTAACCGGAAAAAAAAAAAAATTCCATATGTGCTCGTATCCAATTCTGCAACTCAGACTCTGTCAAAAATCGATTGAGGCTGTCAAGAGGTTTTTAATTCAGGAGCCGGAGGTTATCCTATTCAAATCCTATCGGTTGTCGCCAAACTAATCTGAATTAGGATCATCGCATAAATCGATGGATTGGATTGGTTATGCATTCGGTTAGGGAAAATGTAATTATGCCAGCGGATGCATTGTCTCATCACTTGCAAGATAGTTTTCTAGAAGGGAAATCGGGCTCCACGGAAATCCAAGTTACAAAAAAGCCGAATCACCATTCCTGTCTCTATAGTTGCGCACGATTCCTCTCATCTTCCCGAAGACATCTGATCTACGCGCAACCCTTCTAGAGGATGAAGCGTGCTGCTCCTCAAGTTTGTTTACGGCTTTCCTGGGGGGTTTCCCCCCGCCAGTTTGACCGTCGACGTCGTCACCCGCTAAGAATGGACACCACACGTACAGCTTCCCCTGTCGAGAAAATTACTTTGCTTTATAGATATAAATACATGGAAGCTTCAACCTTCCATCTGCATCAGCATCTTTCTTGTTCTGTGCTCACAAACAGAAATCGAGAACATCTCTCTCTCTCTCTCTCTGCTGTCCGCTTGTGATCTTGGTACGTCTCTCTCTTTGTCTCGACACCGCCTTCCGGCAGGTCGGTCGCCGGTGAATTCGGATTTTTTTTTTGTTTTTTGTTCATGTTCATGTTCTTGTCTCTATGGGCAAGCTAGAGGAACAAGAGAACCTTGTCTTTTGATTTTCTTCCCTCTCGCACGTATAACGTACGTGCCCGGTTTCTGTCTGCCCTCGTTTCGCTTGTTCCGGCGTTACTCCGGCTCTTTCGCCGGTTTCTCATTGGCATTGCGACATTCCTTTGTTTTGCTCTTCTTTGTCGATCTTCATTTGAGGGCCATTCATTTTTTTTCTTTTCAATTTTCCTTTTTTCCCAGAGGAAGAGACTGTGACAAGGCCATGGACGAAGACAGGAATAAGTCGGAGCAGCCGGAAGGTGGCGGTGGTGGAAACAAAGGGAAGGACCAGAAGGTGTCCTTCTTCAAGCTGTTTGCCTTGGCGGACCGCCTCGATGTCATTTTCATGGTGGTCGGCACCATCTCCGCCGTCGCCAACGGGATCTCGCAGCCTCTCATGACGCTCATATTTGGGAAGCTCATCAACTCTTTTGGCTCATCCGACCGCGACCACGCCGTTAAGGAAGTCTCGAAGGTATAGGCATAATGCGTTGAGCTCTCGCTCTTTTCTAACCGGTCTGCCTTTTTGCTACAATGAAAACGGCGTTGCTTCTTGGAAGCTTCGACGAGTAATTAATATCAATTATCAAGAAAGCACTGAAATCGGGATCCATAGTTTTCCGGCTTTGAAGGCGAACCTTGCAAGATCTCACTCTCCCTGTTAAATGCTCTGGTTCTTGCATATATGAACGTGAGGAGAAACATGTGACTCTTTCTATGTTCTGCACTTTGTTGGGTTTTTTTCAAGAAAGGGTAAGAGTAGACATTAATGGAGGAAAACATCTCAGTCAGTGAAGTTCATTCTTTACGAGTTCTGTTCTGGTTTGGCTTAACTTAGTCGTATGTTTGGCATAGTATTAACTAGTAAGCATTTGTTAATTAGGTAAAAATTGGTACCTAAATTGGCCAGTGGTGTAAGCAGACCTGCCCTCTTTCTGCCTGCATATACATAATTTCTTAGAAAAGATTTCTCAAGAAGGGGCGGCATTTTTGTTTAGATTTCGTTTGCGATGCAATTTTATTTGAAATGCTAATTTCACTAATTTCACTAATCTTATGGCTGAGAAGGAAAGGTTTGGATTTTCAGTCTCGGTTGAGTGACTATCCGCATGTTCTAACTCTATGCACCATCCTGAGCAGGATGCTGCCTTCTTTCCTGTATGTGTTAGTTTATGTTACTAATCGTCAATGATTATTCGACTTTCAGGTGGCGGTCTTGTTTTTGTACTTGGCTCTTGGCACCGGAGTCGCTTCTTTTCTCCGTAAGTGCGATCTGATTCTGTCTTGGCACCTTTCTTTAACATTACTGTGCTCCAGTATGTCTATAAGTGGTCGAGTCCCTTGGCTTTTCTCTTGATTGCATAAATGGGGACTCAAAAGAAAGTTCTGTTCCGGTTGATGTTGGTTTCAGGATCTATCCATGCTGTTCAGGTCTAGCTAGAATTATATTTACTGACAGTGACACAGAATGTTGCATGACACCGGAAGTTCTATGTAATGCTTAATTAGTTTCGGGTTCTTTGGTTATATTCTTTCTTCTTTGATGTTGGTATCTTTTCTAGCTTCTTCGAAAGATCTGCAATTGAAGGCTTAATTGCTATATACGTTGCAGAGGTAGCTTGTTGGATGGTCACTGGAGAGAGGCAAGCGACGCGGATTCGAGGTTTATACTTGAAAACGATACTAAGACAGGACATTGCCTTCTTTGACACTGAAACAACGACTGGAGAGGTCATTGGGAGGATGTCGGGAGACACCATTCTCATTCAGGACGCAATGGGAGAAAAGGTAGGGAGCGTGCCGGTACTTGCTCTTTTTTCATAATTGTACCAGGAAAAACATGATGATCGGGAAGGTATTGTCATATGCCCACAATTGACTTCTGAACCTGAAGTTTCATTTGCAACTCGTAGGTTGGCAAGTTTGTACAACTGCTGGCGACATTCTTAGGCGGTTTCGTGGTCGCTTTTACGAAAGGATGGTTTCTTGCCTTGGTTCTACTCTCATGCATTCCTCTCATCGTTATTGCCGGAGGCTCCATGGCGTTGATCATGTCTAAAATGTCGAGTCAAGGGCAGGTTGCCTATGCAGCAGCTGGAAATGTTGTGGAGCAGACAGTCGGAGCCATTAGAACGGTAAGTAGTAGAGTGATCTCGAATACTCATATGCAGTTAGGTATTGCAAGGATTTTCTTTTTGTCCCAATTTTGATCTTCTTTCTTTTTCATCACTAGGTTGCATCCTTCACGGGTGAAAAGAGAGCGATAGAAAAATATGACAGCAAGCTGGAAGTTGCATATAAAGCTAGTGTAAACCAAGGGCTCGTGTCGGGCATGGGGCTTGGAGTTGTCCTGTTTATCGTGTTCTGCACTTACGGACTTGCCGTGTGGTATGGATCCAAGTTGATCATAGAGAAAGGATACAATGGCGGGCAAATCATCAACGTCATTATGGCCATTATGGTCGGCGGAATGTGAGCGCTGTGCTTTCTTTTTCTTCCATCTCCTCTTTTATCAGTTTGCAAATTTACAGCAGAAATTCTCATCTTTCTCGAATGGACATTTCGTGCTCTGTAGGTCCCTGGGCCAGACATCTCCTTGCCTAAATGCATTTGCATCAGGACAAGCCGCAGCTTACAAGATGTTTGAGACCATCGATCGAAAACCACTTATCGACTCCTATGACTCCTCTGGAAGGATATTGGAAGATATAAGAGGCGACATTGAGCTTAGGGATGTTCATTTTAGGTACCCGGCGAGGCCAGACGTGCAAATCTTTGCTGGATTTTCTTTGACGGTCCCGAGCGGCAAAACTGCAGCTCTGGTTGGTCAAAGTGGTAGTGGGAAATCTACGGTCATCAGCTTGCTGGAGAGATTCTATGATCCTGATTCTGGTGAAGTACTCATTGATGGCGTCAATCTGAAGGAGCTTCAGCTTAAATGGATCAGGGAGAAAATTGGATTAGTTGGTCAGGAACCTGTCCTGTTTTTAACTACTATAAGAGAGAACATAGCTTATGGGAAGGAAAACGCAACTGATGAGGAAATTAGAAAAGCGATTCAACTTGCCAATGCTGCAAAATTTGTCGACAAGCTGCCGAAGGTACACTGGTTCTTTTGATTTGAATTTTGCACGAGTATACATTGATAGGGTATGAACTCTACAAAAAGGAGCTTGACCTGATAAAGAAAAGAAAGTTAATACTAACAATATGCTCATCCATACAGATACAAAAGTAAAGAGAGATTTACCATTGTATACAACTCATGATTGAAATTTCTCATCTGATGTTTCGTCTCAGTTATCATTATTCACGAACATGATCAGGAAAGCCATCAAGCAGATAAACAGAAATCTTTAGTTACTTTCATATCTCATATGTTGACTTCTAATTAGATGTTTCGAGGGGGCTAATCTTGATGGTCGCATGTGTCTTTAGGGCCTTGACACAATGGTAGGAGAGCATGGGGCACAATTATCTGGTGGACAAAAGCAGAGAATCGCCATAGCAAGGGCCATTCTAAAGAACCCGAAAATCCTCCTCCTTGATGAAGCAACAAGTGCGCTTGATGCAGAATCTGAACGAGTCGTTCAGGATGCCTTGGAGAATGTCATGACGAACCGAACTACTGTCATAGTTGCACATCGCTTGACAACTATCAGAACTGCAGACACCATTGCAGTTGTGCACCGTGGCAAGATAGTGGAGCAAGGTAAACTAACGCTTCATCCTCATCCGACATATTCTTATCTTCTCTTTTTGCCAACTAATTCACGTTGAGACGCTCAAATCCGACATTTAGGAACTCATGAGGAGCTAATCCAAGACCCTGAGGGGGGATACTCGCAGCTTGTCCGTTTGCAAGAAGGAAACAAAGCTGATGAAGAGAAACTTGGCCAGGTAGATATGAAACTGGATACAAATTTTGAAGCCGACAAGTTCCTGGTTAGAACCATCAGCAAAAACTCATCCGGTAGACCATCCATGAGGAAATCTATAAGCAGAGGTTCATCAGGAAGCCGCCACTCTTTTGGTCTCGGCTATGGTGTTCCTGGTCTGGTTAATCTCGTCGAGACGGGTGGAGAGGAGGAGCAATATGAGAGGACTGAACTGGACAATGAGAAGCGTCAGAGTGTATCAATCAGACGTCTTGCATATTTGAACAAGCCCGAGTTGCCGGTTCTGGTTCTCGCATCCATCGCAGCCTTGATACATGGAGTGGTTTTTCCGACATTTGGCCTCTTGCTGTCTTCTTCTATCAAAATGTTCTATGAACCTCGGGACCAACTAAAGAAAGACTCCAATTTCTGGGCTCTTGTTTACATCGGTATGGGATGCATTACTGTAGTAGCTGTGCCATGTCAGAACTACTTCTTCGGAATTGCTGGTGGCAAGTTAATTAGAAGGATACGATATATGAGTTTTCAGAAGGTTGTACACCAACAAATCAGCTGGTTCGATGATCCTGCTAATTCAAGGTATGCTAGATTTATCTTCATATTTCTGCCCTTTCAACGTATTAGCATGTTCAATGCTAATATACTCAGATAAATTCAAAGATTATGCACCATGAGACGTCCTAACAATCTCTTTCTTTTAAACTCTGCAGTGGTGCAGTTGGTGCGAGATTGTCCACTGATGCGTCAACGGTGCGGAGTCTAGTTGGTGACGCATTAGCTCTGATTGTCCAAAATATAGCAACAGTTACAGCGGGATTGCTCATAGCATTCATAGCAAACTGGATGTTGGCTCTCATAGTTCTTGCAGTGTCACCTTTGATACTCGCTCAAGGTTTTGTCCAAGCGAAATTCCTAAAGGGTTTCAGTGCAGATGCCAAGGTCTGTCCGCCAGTTCCAACTGTTCCCTATTGTTCGCACTTTACGTATGATTTCGCATGACACTTTACTCCCACGTTACAGGAGAAGTACGAGGAAGCTAGTCAAGTGGCGAATGATGCGGTCGGTAGCATCCGGACCGTGGCATCCTTTTGTGCTGAGAAAAAGGTGATGGACTTGTACGAAGAGAAATGTCAAGGCCCAAAGGAGCAGGGCGTCCGGCTTGGGGTTGTGAGCGGGATCGGATTTGGCTTCTCCTTCTGTGCGCTCTACTGCGTAAATGCGTTCCTGTTCTACATCGGAGCTATACTGGTGCAACATGGGAAAGCAACCTTTTCAGAAGTCTTCAAGGTAGAATATTTGGGAAGTTGAATTCTTCTTTTGGGGCTTTTATTTTTTTATGCAATAATCCTTTTCCAAGATGACACACTATTGACTATTGTGATCTCCAGGTGTTCTTCGCTTTAACAATTTCGGCAGTTGGGGTTTCCCAGAGCAGCGCGATGGCCCCAGATACTAACAAGGCCAAAGATTCGGCTGCTTCGATCTTTTCCATTTTGGATAGCAAGCCTCAGATAGACTCAAGCAACGATGAAGGAATTACGCTGGAAAATGTAACTGGAAACATAGAGCTGGAACATGTCAGTTTCAAATATCCGACAAGACCGGAGTTCCAAATCTTCAAAGACTTGTCCCTGACCATCCCTGCCGGCAAGGTAACAAAGGACAACAACCTCTCTCTCTGATTTCATTGATGAAGAAGATTATCCAATTCATTGGTATTGGTAAGAGCAAAAATGAACCATGGAACTTTTCCTTGCAGACCGTTGCTTTAGTTGGAGAAAGTGGCAGTGGGAAATCAACGGTGATCAGTCTTATAGAGAGATTCTATGATCCCGATTCGGGCCGTGTGTTTTTAGATGGTGTGTTGCTCCAAAAGTTCAAGCTCAGTTGGCTGAGGCAACAGCTAGGTTTGGTAGGCCAAGAGCCTGTCCTCTTCAACGAAACGATCCGCGACAACATTGCTTATGGTAAGCAGGGCGGTGCCACTGAGGACGAGATCATTGCCGCCGCAAAGGCATCAAATGCACACAACTTCATATCTTCCCTGCCTCAAGGCTATGACACATCAGTTGGCGAGCGAGGAGTGCAGTTATCTGGTGGACAGAAACAGAGGATAGCCATTGCCAGGGCAATTTTGAAGAATCCTAAGATACTTCTGCTCGACGAGGCTACTAGCGCGTTGGATGCGGAATCGGAGAGGATCGTGCAAGAGGCACTAGACAGGGTTATGGTGAATCGGACAACCGTAGTTGTGGCTCACCGCCTCACGACGATAAAGCATGCCGATATAATTGCGGTTGTGAAGAACGGTGTCGTTGCCGAGCAGGGTAGGCACGAAACTCTGATGAATATAACTGACGGCGCTTATGCGTCGCTGGTGGCGCTTCACGCAAGTGCTTCAAAGTGAAGGCTATCTATGCACCTGGATGATGGAGCTGACGCCTTGGACCTCCATGAAGCAAAGAGTAAAAGCAGAAGAAGACTGGAGAGAGAGATCGGCATGTGTGGAAAATGTTTTCTCTTTGCTCATCAATATCGGAAGAAATATCGGTGTGTAAGGCTCTCCATATGACTACAATTCACCATCATCAACCTTTTCCACAATCTCCTCTTGATTCTCAAATTTAAAACCATAGTGGTCCTTCCTCTTGAAGTTCTGAATTGATTTGATCAGCTTCTTGAGTTTTTCCCAAGACTTAGATCTTTCTTTTGCTTTCTCTAGCTCACTAGTTTTTCCGATTTTCCTTCCATTGAGAAGCTGATTTCATCACTAGAACATTTTTCATCATCAACTTCTTGAGTTTTTCCCAAGACTTGATCTTTCTTTTGCTTTCTCTAGCTGATTTCATCACTAGAACATTTTTCATCATCAACTTCTTGAGTTTTTCCCAAGACTTGATCTTTCTTTTGCTTTCTCTAGCTCACTAGTGTTTCCGATTTTCCTTCCATTGAGAAGCTTATTCATCAATTTAAGCACAAAAACCTAACAATTCTTTTCATTTGAGAAAAACTTGAAGTCAGAAACTCATTCGGTTGCATGAAGCCAATCCACAAAGTCATCAGGATTGAGACTTCCTTTAAACTCACTGACCTCCACTTTGATGTCGCAATTATTATCTTTGTACCTACCTCTTCTCTTGTGAGCACGGTATTCTAAATCACTAGAGTTTCCACTAGTGGAGCTAAAACTAGTGGTAAAACTTCATCATGAATCAAAATCGTTGCATCGATGTTATTTGTCAAGACTCCTTGCTGGATTATCAAAACATTCAAGGACACACTCCATTTGTCTTTGGAGATTTTTTATAGTGATCTTGCATTTCATTGTGCACTTGCTCCAAAGTTAAACCTCTCAAAACAGGATCATCCATTTGAGGAAAGATGGATAATTGAAAAGGAACCACTTAAAATGAATTTAACCTTGAGCTCTGCTACCAACTTGTTACGTGCGTGGGCAAGTGATTCAGCCTGTAGGACTTTCAAAGTTGCATGGTGTACGAGGATTGTCAGGGATAAGTGCTTAGGAATTGGTAAAGATGTACCGAAAGGTAATAGATGGTGTATGGATAAGTGTATGAATAGAACTGAAGAACTACAAAACGATGAATAGAATGATCACCACTAAAGCCTAAAGATAACATCAGTCGTGGATAAAGATCGAGATATGATGAAAGCTCATCACCGCTGCATAAATGCTATGCCTTCAATCAAGAATAAAGGGCTTTTTGGCTCACCACCAAGGAGTAATTCACTCTCCCAGGATAAAGATGCCGAAGGGGTTTTAATTCAACTCACGCAGAGGAATTCTCATTCATTCAATCAAGTTTGCATTATAATGTAGAACTCACCTTTCTTATATAGAGGACCTAATACATAGGAAATAGTCTAAACATTAAAGATATGAGAACCAACCAACTAATAAAGACATGGGGACTAGACACATAGGGACTCTCTAAATATTAAAGATAGTTGAGAACTAGGAAGGAATTAAGACAACTAGAAACCAAAAAGCATTAAAGACTTGGAGACTTGCACTTCTTTAGCAATCTCGTCCATTAGGCTAGACCAACAGATAATTATTGTGGGAAGTCTCCAAATGACCAAGAAAATAACTTAGGTAAGTCCCCAATCAGTACGTTATTGGTTTGCAACAAAATTAGCAACTATCTTGGGCAAATTGAGTTTAGTCAGCTGGGTAAGGCGTCGGTAACTTCTAAGTTGGCTACTCAGGCACTAGCCTTTATGTCGGCATCTCCAGGGTTGATCCACAGTAGCGACTTGTAACCAAAATCGATTTTGGCTTGAATAAATAACGAAATTGTTGGACTTGCCGATGGAACCAGATTAAATCTTATGGATGGTTCCGATTATAGAATGCTCCGACATCACACACTTTTGCTAGTCGATTATTTTTTACAAAATATTTTCAAAATTGTTCATTAATTTTTCGTGAAACAAATTGAGGCTAAAGGAATGCTGATCGGCTTAAACTACTGAAAAAGGTCATGGATGACATGTTTGGGTCATCAAGATTGCTAATCCCACATCCTTCACATTGATACCTCAAAGCAGACTTTGAGTGAGCCTTCACATTCGGAAGCCAGTTTACATATTCGATCGGTGGTAAAAATGGTTGAGGATAGGTGGAGGAGCACTCAGAGTGGTCACTGAATTGAATCTCCACAGAGAACAAAAAATAAATGAAAGCAAAGAAAATTTTTTTTTGCACTGTGCATTTTGAATTTTGTCTTTTCATATTGACTTGCATTGTGACATTCCCACTTATTTACAGAAATCATCATTTTTCGTACCTAAGTATAGACCCTCGCCATTTGCAATCGTTGATGATCACCACCGGGGACCATCTGGAGCGGATCTTGTCTACGAACTTTGTCAAAAAGCTCGAGCTCTCATGATCGGGAGCCGCAAACTTGTGAGGGAGCGGGGAGCGGCAGTGATGCCAGCGGCGAGGGGCATCGGCGACAGCATTGAAATCTCTCTCAATGATGGGTCTTCCAAATTTTGAGGAGATGCAAAATGGGCATTTTTAAAAAGTGAGAATGATTTTTTTAAATATGACAGCAAATTACAGGATGATTTATTATTATTATTATTATTATTATTATTTTTTGTAATTTTTCTTTCTTAAACATGTCCAGGGAGAATATGGCTTTCATCCAGCCGGATCTATCATCATCTAAAACTCTAGATTCAAGGATTTCCATGCGAGGGTGATGCTTTTGATTTGATCTCTCGAGCACTTAATTTACTAATGATGAGTGAATAAATAAATAATGAACAGGTAAATAAAATGCTTAGATAGCGCCTGCTGACCTTATCTCCTTGTGGCCTTTTCACCATTAAAGGAACATCTGAAGCTAACTCAAGTACTTGAAGTTTATGTTTTTAGAGATAGTTGTGTAATCGTGTTACTCAAAAACTAATGGTCCATGTTTTTTTTTTCTTTTTGTCTAAGCGTTTGCAACCGATCGCGACGTTTCCCCCTCCTCGACAAACTCCCCTGTATGTAAAGCCAAGCCTCCGATAGTTTCCGGTATCAAACCTTTTGCCATACAGAATTTTAAGGAATGGCCAGTTCGTTAATTACATGTATCGAGACACTGGACGTTATATGATAAGACTTAACAAAACTATAACTCAGACAATGCATTTCAATTTAAATGAACATGTACATGGGGGTGTGTTTCGTAGCTAGATCAAGAGAGTTCAAAACCAGTGGACATCATCCTTAGAAGTCATCGACAATGTTCGAGATTGCTTGTGCCCGCATTCTTCCCATCCACATGTCAACACGAGTTTGACCCCCTCCTTTGCTGTCACCTCTAGCCTTAGACCGGTGACGCGTCGACATCCATCATGCTCTTAGTGCACTCTATCAATTCCTCTCGATTCATTCATCCATTAATAATTTAAAATTTTTTGTTAGTATTATTTATAAAAATAAGTGAACGATTAATATTTTCATCATTATATAAAAATATTTAGGCGATAATAGATTTCAAAAGATATAAATAATTAATTTTTTAAAAAATATTTTTAAATTATTTACTTCTCATGAAATAAATAAAGTATAAAGTGAGTGATGCATTTGGTGACGTGGCCTATTTCTAGTTCTCCACGTGCTAGAAGACGGGTGATTTAGGGCCACTGCGGAGACGACAACTGCGGGCCACACGCTCCGTGGAGAAGATAAGACGAGCCTTTCTTCCTTGTTCCCGACTTTGCTCTTTTTTTTTTTTTAATGCTTGACCGACAGGATTCACGGTCCTCCCGATCGGCCAATTCACAACGTTCGACCCGTTTGATGTAAAGAAAGAACTCAGATTTCTCGTGAAAATGCCAACTCCGTTCATTCAAATAATGAGAATCTGTCGATCTTTTTTATTCTATGCCATGCATTATTCTCATTAGGCATTTAAAGGATATTCTTCGGACCGAACAATGACCGTGACGGATATTCAATCAATTTGAACAGAATCATGTGAAAGGTTTACTTAATCATTATGAAGCTATGTGCTACAATACTTCTTGCATAGACATGCGTATTTTGAAGGTTTTCGATGAGAGATCAAGACCGATTCTTTCCCCATTTTCAAGAAAAGAAAATAAAATAAAAGATCGTAGCCCCAAGGAATTGGGAATTGCCCCCTTCGATCGAACTCCAATCCGATCAATGTCATGCCATATAGAAGAATTCTCTTTCTTTTTTTCTTCCCCCATTTTCCGGATTTTCTTATCGGTGAAGGCTCGAAAAACGTAAGGAAGGAGCCGGACGAGATGATTATATAACATCATCGCAACTACTCAGTACTGTGGTCCTTGCATCAATTGTCATTTTTAGCAATATTTTAGGCTTCGAAAGCAAATTTAAGACCTGACTTGAACTTGGCACCGCATAAGAAATTGAGAGAGTCAAGTTAATACTTTTGGGTGCATTTGTTTGCGAAAAATGAATGATTTAAAAAATATTTTTAAAAAAATACTTACTTTATCAATTGAAATAATTATTCAATAAAAATATAATATTATAAAAAAAATTTATATCGAAATGCTTTAGTGAAAGATGAAATTTTTTGCGTTCATACATTTTTTTTATAAGTGATGCAAGTAATTATTTTAAGATTAATATTTTTTTGAATTATTTAATTTTTGCTAAACAAAGGGAGCCTCCATTTGCATTCATATGGTCATCAAGCAAAATTACTTCCTCCGAAAAACTTACGAAGTGAGATAACATTGTAACTTTAAATGGAACATAGAAAATATATGTATGTGGTTTTTTTTTTTTTTGGTAAGGCGAAAATATATGTATGTGTTTGTCGCCGAAAAAACGTAGAAAATATATGCTCATATTCGCCGAAATTGGTTGGGGTTATTGACGGATTCCCAATTAAAGACTTGGAGACAATCCTGTTCAAATCTTATCAGTTGCCGCTAAATTGCTCTAAATTAAGATTACCCGCATAAATTGAGGGCTTGGACTTATCCATTCACAAGGCTTGTAGGGTATTTCACGGCCTCTAATAATCATTCATTAAAGAAAAAAAAAATTAAATCGAGTTTCACTTATCATTCAGGGGAAATGTAATTACGCCAGCATATACATGATCATCACCTGAAGGGCAATCTTCTAGAAGCGAAATCGGATTCCACGGAAATCCAAGTAGAAAAGCCGAATCAACATTGCTCTCTCCATGTTTGTCCAATCGGCCGTAAACACACCGCAGATATCTACGCTTGATTTCGGCAATTCCGCACGCGACATGTGTGCAAATGTACCCGAAAGAAAGGAGAGCTCTTGCGCTATTTTAGGCCTTCTCATGGAGAAGAATGTCTGGCCAAAAGAAAAAAAAAACGTTCTAGAAGAATAAAAAAAAAGAAAAAGAAAAAAGGGTCAACTCTAGAAGCATTCGTACAAAGGGAAAAACTCAACCCTTCTTCTAGAAGATGAAGTGTGCCGCTCCTTAAGTTTGTTTCTGCCTCTGGGATCCGCCCCCGCCACGTGACCGTCGACGTCGTTCCCGGCTAAGAATAGACGCCATTCGAACAACTTCCCCCATCTAGAAAATTACTTTCGTTTTAGTTATAAATACATGGATCTTCAACCTTCTATCTGCATCAACCTTTTCCCGGTTCTGTTCTTAGAAACAGAAACCAAGAACACCTCCTCTCTCTCTCTCTCTCTCTCTCCCCCTCCGCTGTCGGCTTGTGATCTTGGTACGTCTCTCTCTTTGTCTCGACACCGCATTCCGGCGGGTCGGTGGCCAGTGAATTCGGCACTTTTTTTTTTTTTTTCATGTTCTTGTCTCTATTGGCAAGCTAGAGGAACAAGACAACCTTGTCTTTTGATTTTCTTCCCTCTAGCACGTATAACGTACGAGCCAGGTTTCTGTCTGCCCTCGTTTCGCTTGTTCCGGCGTAACTCCGGCTCTTTTGCCGGTTTCTCATTGGCATTGCCACATTCCGTTGTTTTGCTCTTCTTTGTTGATCTTCGTTAGAGAGCCATTCATTTTCTTTTTTTTAAATTTCCAGAGGAAGAGACTGTGACAAGACCATGGACGAAGACAAGAATAAGTCGGACCAGCTGGAAGGTGGCGGGGGTGGAAGCAAAGGGAAGGACCAGAAGGTGTCCTTCTTCAAGCTGTTTGCCTTCGCCGACCGTCTCGATGTCATTTTCATGGTGGTCGGCACCGTCTCTGCCATCGCAAGCGGGCTCGCGCAGCCTCTCATGACGCTCATATTTGGGAAGCTCATCAACTCTTTTGGCTCATCCGACCGCGACCACGTCGTTAAGGAAGTCTCAAAGGTATAAGCATATTGTGTTTAGCTCTCGTTCTTTTCTAATCACTCGGATTTATAGCTACCCGGAAAACGGCATTGCTTGTCCGAAGCTTCAACGTGTAAATAATATCAATTATCAAGAAAGCACTGAAATCGGGATCGATACTTTGCCGGTTTTGAAGGCGAACCTTGCAAGATCTCATTTTCCCTGTTAAATCCTCTGGGTCGTACATATATGAACGTGAGAAGAACTATGCGACTCTTTCTATGTTCTGCACTTCTTGCTTTTTTTTTTTTTTCAAGAAAAGGTAAGAGAAGACATTAATGGAGAAAACATCTCAGTTAGTGAAGTTCATGCTTTACGAGTTCTGTTCTGGTTTGACTTAACTTAGTCATATGTTTGGCATAGTAGTAACTAGTAAGCATTTATTAATTAGGTAAAATTGGTACCCAAATTGGCCAGTGGTGTAAGCATATGTTTGGCAGGATGCCGCGGTAGATATGCCAGAAAAGTCCTCCTTTCCTGTGTATGTTATTTTATGTTACTAATGATAATACCTTTTGGACTTTCAGGTGGCCGTCTTGTTTTTGTACTTGGCTCTCGGCACCGGAGTCGCTTCTTTTCTCCGTAAGCGCAATCGGATTCTGTATTCGCAACTTTCTTTAACATTACTGTGCTCCAGTATGTCTATAAGTGGTCGAGTCCCTTGGCTTTTCTCTTGATTGCATAAATGGGGACTCAAAAGAAAGTTCTGTTCCGTTTGATGTTGGTTTCAGGATCTATCCATGTTGTTCAGGTCTAGCTAGAATTATATTTACTGACAGTGACATAGAATGTAGCATGACACCGAAAGTTCTCTATAATGCTTAATTAGTTTTGGGTTCTTTGGTGGTAATCTTTCTTCTTTGATGTTCGTATCTTATCTAGCTTCTCCATAAGATCGGCGATTAAAGGTTTAATCGCTGTATTCGTTGCAGAGGTAGCTTGTTGGATGGTCACGGGAGAGAGGCAAGCGACGCGGATTCGAGGTTTATACTTGAAGACAATACTACGGCAGGACATTGCCTTCTTCGACACCGAGACAACGACCGGAGAGGTCATTGGGAGGATGTCTGGAGACACCATTCTCATTCAGGATGCAATGGGAGAAAAGGTAGAGATAGGGCTGGCACTTGCTCTTTTTTTTCATATTTGTACGAGGGAAAGCATGATGTCCAGGAAAGTAATTGTCATACACCCCCAACTGACTCGTGAAGTTTCATACGTAACTCGCAGGTTGGCAAGTTTGTGCAACTACTCGCGACATTTTTAGGAGGTTTCGCAGTCGCTTTTACGAAAGGATGGCTTCTTGCCTTGGTTCTCCTCACTTGCATTCCTCTCATCGTTATTGCCGGAGGCTCCATGGCATTGATCATGTCTAAAATGTCGAGTCAAGGGCAGGTTGCCTATGCAGCAGCTGGAAATGTTGTGGAGCAGACTGTCGGAGCCATTAGAACGGTAAGTAGTAGAGAGATTTATAAACCTTGAAGCCTTATATGCCATTAGGTATTGCAAGGATTTTCTTTGTCCAAATTTTGATCTTCTTTCTTTTTCATCGCTAGGTTGCATCATTCACGGGTGAAAAGAGAGCAATAGAAAAATATGACAGCAAGCTCGAAGTTGCATATAAAGCTAGCGTTAAACAAGGGCTTGTGTCGGGCATGGGGCTTGGAGTTGTCCTGTTAATCGTGTTCTGCACTTACGGACTTGCCGTGTGGTACGGATCCAAGTTGATCATAGAGAAAGGATACAATGGCGGGCAAATCATCAATGTCATTATGGCCATTATGGTCGGCGGACTGTAAGCACTGTGCTTTCTTTTTGTTCCATCTCCTCTTTTTATCAGTTTGCAAATTTACAGCAGAAATTCTCATCTTTCTCGAATGGACATTTCGTGCTCTGTAGGTCCCTGGGCCAGACATCTCCTTGCCTAAACTCATTTGCATCGGGACAAGCCGCAGCGTACAAGATGTTTGAGACCATTGATCGAAAACCACTCATTGACTCCTATGACACCTCTGGAAGGATATTGGAAGATATAAAAGGCGACATTGAGCTTAGGGATGTTCATTTTAGGTACCCGGCAAGGCCAGACGTGCAAATCTTTGCTGGATTTTCTTTGACTGTCCCGAGCGGCAAAACTGCAGCTCTGGTCGGTCAAAGTGGCAGTGGGAAATCCACAGTCATCAGCTTGCTCGAGAGATTCTATGATCCTGATTCTGGTGAAGTACTCATCGATGGCGTCAATCTGAAGGAGCTTCAGCTTAAATGGATCAGGGAGAAAATTGGATTAGTTGGTCAGGAACCTGTCTTGTTTTTAACAACTATAAGAGAAAACATAGCCTATGGAAAGGAAAACGCAACTGATGAGGAAATCAGGAAAGCGATTCAACTTGCCAATGCTGCAAAATTTGTTGACAAGCTGCCGAAGGTACCCCTGTTCTTTTGATTTGAAATTTGCTCGAGCATACATTGACAAAGTACGAACTCTACAAAAAGGAGCTTGACTTGATAAAGAAAAGAAAGTTATGCTTATAACATGCTCATTCATCCATACAGATACAAAAGTAAAGAGAGATTTACCATCGAATATCACTCGTGATTGAAATTTCTCATCTGATGTTTCGTCTCAGTTATCAAGCAGATAAACAGAAATCTTTAGTTACTTTCATATCTCATATATTGACTTCTTGTTAGATGTTCTGAGGGGCTAATCTTGACGGTCGAATCTGTCTGTAGGGCCTTGACACGATGGTAGGAGAGCATGGGGCACAATTATCTGGTGGACAAAAGCAGCGAATCGCCATAGCAAGGGCCATTCTAAAGAACCCGAGAATCCTCCTCCTTGATGAAGCAACAAGTGCGCTTGATGCAGAATCTGAACGAGTCGTTCAGGATGCCTTGGAGAATGTCATGACGAACCGAACTACTGTCATAGTCGCACATCGCTTGACAACTATCAGAACTGCAGACACCATTGCAGTTGTGCACCGTGGCAAGATAGTGGAGCAAGGTAAACTAATACTCCAACCTCATCCGACATATTCTTATCATCCCTTTTTGACAACTAATTCATGTTGAGACGCTCGAATCCGATATTTAGGAACTCATGAGGAGCTGATCCGGGACCCCGAGGGGGGCTACTCACAGCTTGTCCGTTTGCAAGAAGGAAACAAAGCCGACGAAGAGAAACTTGGCCTGGTAGATAAGAAACTGGATACGCATTTTGAAGCCGACAAGTTACTGGTTAGAACCCCTAGCAGAAACTCATCCGGTAGACCATCCATGAGGAAATCTATAAGCAGAGGTTCATCAGGAAGCCGCCACTCTTTTGCTCTCGGCTATGGTGTTCCTGGTCCAATTAATCTCGTCGAGATGGGTGGAGAGGAGGAACAATATGAGAGAACCGAACTGGACAATGAGAAGCGTCAGAGTGTATCCATCAGACGTCTTGCGTATTTGAACAGGCCCGAGTTGTCGGTTCTGGTTCTCGCATCCCTTGCAGCCTTGGTACATGGAGTGGTGTTTCCGATATTTGGACTCTTGCTGTCTTCTGCTATCAAAATGTTCTATGAACCTCCGGAACAACTAAAGAAAGACTCCAATTTCTGGACGCTCGTTTATATCGGTATGGGATGCATCACTCTAGTAGCTGTGCCGTGTCAGAACTACTTCTTCGGAATTGCTGGTGGCAAGTTAATTCGAAGGATACGATATATGAGTTTTCAGAAAGTTGTACACCAACAAATCAGTTGGTTCGATGATCCTGCTAACTCAAGGTATGCTAGATTTATCTTCATACTTTGCCCTTTCAACGTATTAGCATGTGTAATGCTAATTTACTCAGATAAATTCAAAGGTTATGGACCATGAAACGTCCTAACAATCTCTTTCTTTTAAACTATGCAGTGGTGCGGTTGGTGCGAGATTGTCCACTGATGCATCAACGGTACGGAGTCTAGTTGGCGACGCATTAGCTCTCATTGTTCAAAATATAGCAACAATTGCAGCGGGATTGCTCATAGCATTCATAGCAAACTGGATGTTGGCTCTCATAGTTCTTGCAGTGTCACCTTTGATACTCGCTCAAGGATTTGTCCAAGCGAAATTCCTGAAGGGTTTCAGTGCAGATGCCAAGGTCTGTCTGCCGGTTCTAACTGTTCCTGGTTGTTTACACTCAATATATGATTTCACATAACACTTTGTTTATTCCCACGTTACAGGAGAAGTATGAGGAAGCTAGTCAAGTGGCGAATGATGCCGTCGGTAGCATCCGGACGGTGGCATCCTTTTGCGCCGAGAAAAAGGTGATGGACTTGTACGAAGAGAAATGTCAAGGCCCAAAGGAGCAGGGCGTCCGGCTTGGGGTTGTGAGCGGGATTGGATTTGGCTTCTCCTTCTGTGCGCTCTACTGCGTAAATGCATTCTTGTTCTACATTGGAGCTATACTGGTGCAACATGGGAAAGCAACATTTTCAGAAGTTTTCAAGGTAAAATATTTGGGAGTTGAATTCTTCCTGTGGGCCCTCTATTTTTTTATGCAATAATCCTTTTCCAAGATGACATACTATTGACTATTGAGATCCGCAGGTGTTCTTTGCTTTAACAATTTCAGCAGTCGGGGTTACCCAGAGCAGCGCGATGGCCCCAGACACTAACAAGGCCAAGGATTCGGCTGCTTCGATCTTTTCCATTTTGGATAGCAAGCCTCAGATAGACTCAAGCAACGATGAAGGAATTACGCTGGATAATGTAACTGGAAACATAGAGTTGGAGCATGTCAGTTTCAAATATCCAACCAGACCAGAGTTCCAAATCTTCAAAGACTTATCCCTGACCATCCCCGCCGGCAAGGTAACAAAGGACAACCCCCTCTCTCTGGTCTCAGCTAGTTTATTGGAAACTGTAGATTTCACCGACGAAGAAGATTACCCACTTCATTGGTATTGTTAAGAGTAAAACTGAACCATGAAACTTTTCCTTGCAGACCGTTGCTTTAGTTGGAGAAAGTGGGAGCGGGAAATCAACGGTGATCAGTCTTATAGAGAGATTCTATGATCCCGATTCCGGCCGCGTATTTTTAGATCGCGTGCTGCTCCAAAAGTTCAAGCTTAGTTGGCTGAGGCAACAGCTAGGTTTGGTAGGCCAAGAGCCTATCCTCTTCAACGAAACAATCCGCGACAACATTGCCTATGGTAAGCAAGGCGGTGCCACTGAGGAGGAGATCATTGCCGCCGCAAAGGCATCAAATGCACACAACTTCATATCTTCCCTGCCTCAAGGCTATGACACATCAGTTGGTGAGCGAGGAGTGCAATTATCTGGTGGACAGAAACAGAGGATAGCTATTGCTCGGGCTATTTTGAAGAATCCTAAGATACTTCTGCTCGACGAAGCTACTAGTGCGCTGGATGCGGAATCGGAGAGGATTGTGCAAGAAGCACTAGACAGGGTTATGGTGAATCGGACAACTGTAGTTGTCGCTCACCGCCTTACGACGATAAAGCATGCCGACATAATTGCAGTTGTAAAGAATGGGGTTGTTGCCGAGCAGGGAAGGCATGACACTCTGATGAAGATAACTGACGGCGCTTATGCATCGTTGGTGGCACTTCATGCAAGTGCTTCAAAGTGAAGACTATCCATTCATAACAGAGGATAATATCAGAAAACCTTGCAATTCTTTTCTTGTAGTGGACAATACTCATATAAGAAGCTTCCTGAGGCCACACTCTGAAAAAGAAGTGAACACGTATTTGTACAGTTCATCTTATGGTCTATTGAATGAAGCTGGTGCACGACTAAATTGTTTTGGTCCTGGATATTGTGAAACCTATAGGGGCAACACATAGAATACTAGGATAACGATTCTGTCGCGCTCGACTCGTCAATACACGAGAAACTTGAGGCTTGAAACGACAAAGGCGGGAAACGATACATCATCCACGCAATTCTAGTCAGTAGTCAGAGTCCCCTTTTGTGATTACGAGTCGTGCTGTTCAAGAAATGCAAGCATTTTCAAGAGGACTGCAAAAATTTAACAGCAGATTGCATTGAGGTGTTGTTATTGACAGATACAACATGTACAGCAACTGTTACATGACCAGGGACAGGTAAAAAATTAAGTAGAGAGATCGGTAGAGGTCAGTAAACCTTCGCAGCCATACCATTCCTGCGAAACTCCGGCATTTCTCCACAGATGCTGATCGTAACCATCCTGGTTTAAATCACGTATGAGCAGATAGAAAATGTATTAAATCACCTAAGTGACAAATAAGTCATTACTATTTACCAGTACTATGTCCCAACTAGAGGCGCATGTTTAGGGCGGCACTTATCAATCACAACTATGAGGAACACAACCTAATGCTCATTATCACCTTTATTACCCTGATTCCGTCTCCCCAAGCTAGGATTTGTATACTCTTGTTGACTAACTGTGTCATTTTTTCGACCAGAAAATAAAAGTCACAGTCTCCGATCTGCTTCAGGTGTCGTTAAAGAGCAGTGTTATCACATGAGCCGTTGGTCTCGATGTTGTCGTCATCAGGAGTGGTCGATGTTCGCTGCGGCCTCATCAATCTCGTCACCTTGCACTGAAGCCTCTCTGTTGTCTACCTTCATTTCACTGTGCATCCTTCTCGATCGGGGTCGATGGTTCTGCTTCTCCATTAAAATCAAGATTGTCCTTGTTAGTTTGCTGGCTTTAGTCTTAATTTTCTTTTTTGTTGCATTCTGTCCTTTTCAATTCCCAAAGGAGGGGCGAAAAAAAGAAGAAGATCCTACCGGGATGGTACTCATTGTGGCACTTCTAGTTAATTGTGAGTGTCAACGATAAGCGAAGTTGCTGTCAACTGTCCAGGAAACTATAACCATCGTACGCCTTCATCAAGTAGCCAAAGTTGAGAGCATTAGAGTGATACAGTTTAGTTTGATGCAATTCAAAATAGGTTTTCACATGGTTTTATCAAGGCTGCGAGAATGTGGTTTCTTCAGCAGCTCTGATCCATTATGATGGGGATCAAATTCAATTTTGTCGAAATATTATGAAGAACTTGACGAAATATTACAGAATTAAAACCGTCAAGTTTGATATAAGCGGGACCGGGTAAGAAAGAGTGTTGATATAATTAGATTTTGGCTATATCAAGCGGTGCAATGGCGTGCTTTTATTAAAGAGTAAATGGGTATGAGTAAAGAAAGAGAAGATTTTGCACACAGATCAGCTTAGGGTAATTCTACATCCATTCTCCCACGCTAATATCCTATTGGCTGGATTCCACTAGCAATCAAAGAGAAGTTACAGTCGTCTGAGCTTGCTCATACCTAAGCGCTTCTGCACAAAGTAGGTGTTGCTTATTCTCAAGCTATCTCGACATAAGCACGACTAGCGTCACCTCTCAAAAGCTTACAATCTGAGTGCTGTCGAAAGACAACGTAAATGTAAAGCTTTCGCTAAATTTGGATTTGTGACTCTTGATCTCTCATCTTTTCGGACATGTTAATCTACTTTTATACTCCTCGGCATCCAAACTTACCATTGGACAATTCAAGAGGATCAATCGCCAAATTGATTGTCGAACTATTGTTGGGAAGATTGGGGTAGCTGTTGAAGTCGATCGATCAAAAAGCCCCGTAGATGTCGCCAATACAATCAAATCTTGATTTCCAAAATTAGAGTGATTCGCCAATGGAAAGTATCTTGCCTTCGGGACAATTATCAATGGATATCACGCGCCATTGAATATTTTGCTTATATTATCTTGATCAATTAACATATTCTATATAAAGAATCCATACCAAATTATTAGCTATCAAGGGATGAGATAAAACATCTCAAAAAAATGATCTTGAAGATTGAGACAAGCTTGTCAATGTAGGTAGTTTGAGTACTCCGCTTATATTAACAATTCTGGTTATATTCCTTACCAAAAAAAAAAAAAACAATTCACCCACCCATCAGGTGGTCGCGTGGTAAGGAGTAGACTCCTGGGACCCCGCTGAGTAGTACTCGCGGTCCTGGGATCGAAACTTACTCACCCACATTCACTAGTATCTTACCCGGAGTACCGTGGTGGTGGGGTCCTGCGGTGCCTCCCCGGGGATTAGTTGGTCGCCATCGGTTTGAGCGTCAGCTCGCCGGCACGGCTGGACACCCCGGTTATCAAAAAAAAAAAAACAATTATGGTTATATTCACCTTTCTAGTTATCTGATGATATTAGATTTTCGCTATGCTTCTACTTATTTTGCTTATAACGATTCTATTTATATCTGGCTCTTATAAGCATCTACTCATATCAAACTTTGGTTATATCTGGCTTCTCGGCTATATCCTACTGTTTCCCATTGGTCTTCCTTAGTATCTCAATGAATCAAGGCTATCTAAACTGTTCACCTTGTATGGTATCTCCAAATCTCCACGAACTTCCCGTTCTTCATGATTTGTTCACCTTCGTAAAGGTTCGTCCAATTTTCTTTAGTCTTTCACTTCATACTTCAAATACCTTTGATATAGGCAAAGTACATCAACTTCACTCGAGCTTCAATATTCTAGTACTTCCAAGTATATTAGCAATTGTGCCTCTACCTTGCTATTCGCCTGTCCATGGTACCTTCAAGTTTTACCGAACATCCGTTCTAGATTTATTCACTTTCTACTCTACTCAAGTACCTCCATCTTATAGACATCCCCATGGTCAATGCTTTGTTCACCAGTAATAGAGAATTCAATGCCGTTGGACGTCCTGTTATAACACTATCTACATAATGATTTTATGCATCTTTCATCTGGCTACCCAATCACCTTTGATTATTTTATCAGCTCCAAACATCACAAGGCATTTTCCCAATAGGTTTACATGGCGCTTTGGTCAGTCATTGGAAGAAAGTTGCACGTCATATGCAAGCACAAGCTCCATCTTAGGGGGGATGTAGAAGAATATTTACGAAGAATCGAGTGTCTTTCATGCTCCATCTATGTACTCTTTTATCAAGTTACCGGGTAAAGATGTACGTTGTTTCTTTCTCTCTCTTGAAGATCCAAAAGTATTTATATGAAAGAAAAAATATTTCTAATTGCCAGCACAAATAAGGAATAACACATCTAAAATGGGGAGAGAAACAAAGCTCGATGATATGAAGAGCACATGTAGAATGGGAAGAGAGTCAGGCTTGATGATATGTATAGCTACCTCACTGAAAATCACACTAAATCAGCCAAGATACAATGTTGAAATACTATCTCACATCGCTTGATAACGGGTCCTGAATGCTCTTGCCTCAAGGTTATGACACATCAGCCGGGGAGCGAGGAGGGCAATTATCGGGCGTACAGAAACAGATGATAGCTATTGCTCGGGGCTATTGTGAAGATTCCTAAGATACTTCTGCTCGACGAAGCTACAAGTGCGTTGGATGCGGAATCGGAGAGGATCGTGCAAGAGGCACTAGACAGGGTTATGGGGAATCGGACAATTGTAGTTGTGGCTCACCGCCTTACGACGCTAAAGAATGCGGAAATAATTGCAGTTGTGAAAAATGGAGCCATTGCTGAGCAGGGAAGGGATCAGTAAGTGAGCAAGTTGACATCTTAATTTTTGCCCAAAGGTTGCTTCCTCATATTTTCAGAAAAATAAAGTCATTTAAGCATGAAGTCGGGGTGATTATGAGAAAAACTTATCTAAAATTTAAAGACCGACGAATCGATTTAATCGCGGATTCTGATCAATTCACCTGAACGATGTTCTGTCGTCTCTTCTTGAGAATTTGCGTCGGAGGGTGACCAGGTCCCAGCTAGCTTGCAAGTGGATCGGAAATGACTGGATCCGAATCACAATCGTCCTCAGCCATGATCAACATTTGAAGGTTTCCGAATCAATGTAAACGTCCGGACAGAGGAACTGGAGGATCTATAGGACTCTTTGACGTGGGGGAACATTGACGTCGTCCCTATGAAAAGTCGCACACGGCCGAACCCTTCTCTTCTTCTCCTATTCGTTTTCTTCCAGTCCCCGCTTCACCTTCTTCTTCAATTGTCATCTTCCACCTTTCATCTTCATCCCCGCATGCCTCTCATCACCAGCAAACTTCCTCTTCAACCCAACTTTGCCTTCTTCAAGCTTGGTCTATTACCTGCACTTGGTCACGACCCCCATGACCAATTCCACTGCAAACATCTCATTTCGTCAGTCGAAGTTACCATTGAAAATTCAGACCAAAACAGTATCCTTTCGTGTCCCTTGTCCACTGTGCCAGAACTATCAGTGTAGCCTCGCTGGCCTTTGTCGTGGTTGCACCATTGTCACCATCCGCCGTTCAGGGCCACCTCGTCCCGTTCTCACTAGAGCTGCTGTTAGAACTGCAGGTTGTTGCCTGTGCAACGGGTTCAGCGTTGCGGTACGTTGTCTTTGTTAAGCCACTGTCTAGATCAACCTCGTCCGTCCAGATCAGTCGTTGCTGCCAGGCCAACATCATCGCTTGTGAAGCAAGAAGTTTGGAGCCGCGTCAGCTTGGGATTCGCTTGCCAATTACTGTTTCTAATCATCACCACCAGGTTGTTTCTCTATTCCACATTTCGCCAATCACTTGCTAATTCTCGTTACGTTTTCTCTCAAACTGAGCCATAGGAGAGCTGAGTCATCACGGTTCGCCGTTTGAAGCTGAGTCACCGTTGTGCTGACACTTCGTAACAGAATCATTGAGCTGTGGCCGTCTCACGATTTCCGTCACCCATTGTAAGCCACCACAAGTCATCGCCTGTTGCTGTGCCTACTCGCAACCACCATGTGTTCCCTCCTTTCATGGCGAAAACACTATCGCTTGGACAGTGCCCATTCACCATCACTCACTAAATTCCACTAAGGTAGGCCAATCTCTCTTTTGGATGATTTAAACGGTGAGTTGTGAATGAAATTGGGTGAGAACTCGATATCTATTTGTTGTATGATCACACACACTTAGCCAAGGTAAATTGAATTTTTCCGCACAAATTTAAGGCAGTTGAAGTGAGGAATTCTTGGAATTTAAGAAGTGGGGGAATTGTTGGATTACGATTCTTATTTTATCTAGCATCAACCCAGTTGATCTTAAAAGAATCTTTAACGGGAAGCTCGGCCCCTGACCAACCTAGAATAGGTTCAACTCTAATCTCATTCAAGAAATGAATATGTACTTGTACAGTTCATCTTCTGGCAAATTGAATGCAACTGTCGCAAGATTAAATTGCTTTTAAGTCCTGGATAATTTGAAACTTACTGTGGCAACACATGCAATACTTGTATACTAATGCTCGCTAGCTTAACTCGTCAATCCATGACAAACTCAAGGGTTGAAACAATTCAGGCAGGAAGAGAAAAATTATCCAAAAAATACTCAATCAACCCCATCCCGTTTAAGAGTCATGCTACTTAAGAAATGAGAATTGCAACAAATTTCACAACAGATTGAATTGAGGTGTTGCTATTGACAGATATAATATGGACAGTGGGTGAGCAATAAGTAGAGAGCTCGGTAAGGATCAGTAAACCTCTGCAGCCATACCATTCATGGGTAAGCTCTGGCGCTTCTCCACAAATGCTGATGGAAACCACCCTGCTTTACCCTTGCATTCTCCTTCTGACCATCCCGATGGACTCACCTAAGATATATTAAATTATTATCACAGTTGAGCAAATAGAATATATTTCATCCTTATACAATTTAAATATCAAGAGTGACAAATAAACCACCATTAGTTTCACATCTCAAATAGAGATGCATCCTTATACAATTTAAGGCGACACTGAATGATCACAACTATAAGGAATACAAACTAATGCTCATTATCACCATTAGAACCCTGATCCCGCTACCCCAAAAGTCATCTGGTCTTTCTAGTTGACATGCAAAAGTTTGTATACTATAATTGAGTAAGTGTGTGAATTCTTTTATAATAAGAAGTGTTGAAGCATATCTGAGAATATTAATTAGAGATACAAGGTGGTCATATATAAGGAAACTAAGGTTTTGTTGATGTCTCTCGTGATCTAGGTAAAGCAATCTACGTACTCATTTATCGAGTCATTCAGTAAAGATATAAGGTCTTAGTATTTTCTTTCTCCCTGTCTCTTTAAGTTCTTAAAATATTTACATGGTATTAGTGCCACAAAGAGAGTGGGATCCAAATCACAACCGTAGCTTTATCTTCTTCTGGCCGTCAGTGTTAAAAATAAATAAAAGAACCCTATTCACATATCATCATTTCTACTCTGACACTGAGACCACCACCAGTCGTCATTCCAAGTCCTTTGTTTTTCGTCCACTGCTCTTCATCCTCAAGAGCACCCAAAACCAGTTGTCTTCAAGAGCAAAGTCATCATCCTCCATTGTCTGTCTCAGATCTGCTTCGATTGTCTTTGGGAGCTATGCAATCGCGTCAGCCACTGGTCTCTACATTGTCGTCAGTGGAGTTTGTCGTTCACTGCAGCCTCGTCAATCTTGTTGCTGGCATAATTGTGCTGGTGAAGTCTACCACAAGTCGAGCATTTCTGTTCTGTACCTTCATTCCGACGTGCATCCTCCTCGATCGTGGTCAATGGATTTGCATCTCCAGCAAAATCAAGCTATGGTTGTCACTAGTTTGCTGGTACTAGTCTTAGTTTTCTTTTTTTGTTCTGTTTTCTTTTCAATACTCGAAGGATTTTCAAAAAAGGACTTTCTAAGGTACCGTTGGTGCTCCAATTTGCAGAAGCTCATCTTCAGAAACTCCCCCAAATTTGATCAACACTCAACAATGCCTCTAGGGATGTTATCCATTGTCGGAATCTCTCAATTGTAAGTGGCATTGATGAGCAGAGGCGATGTTGTCAAATATTCAGTCATCTAGGACTGCCAGAATCCGGCACACCTTAATTAAGTAGCCAAAGTTGAGTGCTGTAGAGTGAAGTGGTTTAGTTTGCCACATTTCATGTTGGGTTCCCACATGATTTATCAAGGTTGTGTGGGAATGCAGTGTTAACTTTCTGATAATGTGTTTCCTCAGCATTTGTTAGATCCAGTGATCATGTGGATTACATTCAACTTTATCATGTAAGGTCCAGCTTACACAATTGTTATTGTCTCAAATTCGTATCTAAGTTTTCACATCCCTCGTCTAGGGTATGGTCCAGCTCACATGGTGTTTGGTCGGTCTTTTGAAGAAAGTAGCAGGTGTAATATGCAAGCTGGACACTCTAGCCTGAGGGGGAGTCTTGAATTATCTATTGAATCAGTAATTAGTAGGTGGTCAGTCATAAATAAGGAAATTAGGGTTCTCTTAGTGTCTCTCATGCTCTCTAAGTAGAGCCATCTAACCATCAAAGTATTCTTTTTTCTAAGTCATTTAGTAAAAATGTAGGTATTTTCTCTCTTCCTCTCTCTAGGAGATCCTACAATATTTACTCAAGGGAGTAATAAAGGAAAAAAAAAATTCCTATCACCAGAGCAGACAAGGAAGAGCACAACTTGAATGGGAAGAGAGACAGGCTTGATGATATTATAGCTACCTCAAAGAAAAACACACTAAATCAGCCAAGATGATGGCAAAGTGAGAGGGGAAATATTAGGAAAATAGATACTCAGTAGATGTAAGATTCACAAACAGATATTGCCACATTGCCTGGCATCTTTAGATATTTGAAGTATCTCTGATAAACTGAAAGCTTTTCCTAGAAACAGTGATTTTAAACTGGTTTGCTAAAGCTGCAATCTCAGGAAAACTTCTAGATGCTTCAGAAAGAGAATCACCTACACATTAAAGGAGAATTGAAGTTGTTGTTTTCCAAAATGACACTCCTTAATCATTTTTATTAACTAGATGCATCAACATTCACTTGCTAGATGATCAGTCCACGACGCAATTAAGTAGGAAAAACGAGTACCATCAAATAAATACACAAGGAAAACAAATACCTTTCGCACGACAACATAGTCACCCACTGCCAGGCTCAATTCCTTCTCTGATTCAGCATCAAAATTATGCATTGCCTGCATTAGAAGATACAAACAACAGAAAAACGGTGTTGTAGTCTGTTTTAGTGAGTTTTAAAAAAAGGATGATTCATGATTACAAGACCAAGAATTAACTTGACCCGTAACCCAGCAGATGAAAAGGAGGGGCAACAGAAGAAGAAAACTATTAACTCCTACAGGAAGATGATATATCTTAGCACTCCAACTTGAAAGGAAATGGATAAATTGGCACAAAAAAAAAAAAAAAACTCTACTCTCTCTCTCTCTCTCTCTCTCTCTCTCTCTCTCTCTCTCTCTCTCTCTCTCTCTCTCTCTCTCTCTCTCTCTCTCTCCCCACCACAATGTTGAAGACTAAAGAATACAAGGCTGTCCGAGTCCCTCCTCACTTGTTATACTTGTTTTGCAGAGTTTATAATGAATACACTGGATATAGCTTAAACCTATCCTTCATTCTGATACTTAAGATTTTTCAAGTTTCCTACTTATTGACAAGTCCTTGTTCTTTTAAAGATGGCATGAAAATAATAAGGATGATTTATTGAATATATTAAGTGTAGTGGCCGCAGCAGTAGCGTCTGAGCAGCAACTGGCTGGAAATGGTAATGGTGGCAATGGCCACAACAGCTGAGCCCCTAAACCATTACATTGATCATCTAATTGTTGATGCTGCCTAGCTAATTGACAGTGGTGAGAAAGGGGGACTAATAAGCTATGCAAGTTTTGTGAAAAGAACTTCGCGTTGCCCTGAAAGTCAACTATACATTGTCTACTTACAAGAAAATGATTTCCTACCGCTACTTTGAGGAGTAAGTGCGTCCTCAGTATAAACACTAATCATGTCGAAGCACCGAACAAAAGTTACAGCATAGTATTTGTGAACCAATAAATGCATTACAAACCTCAGCCAAGAAATATGGTGTTTTCCCCGAAATACTTTCTGATAAAATCACAGGAGGGGCAGATTCCTTCCGCTGTTTATCTGAAACCATCTGAAACAAAACTCCCAAGAAACTACTATTATACAGTGCTTGAAGGAAAACAACCAAACCCTGCAAAATCTAAAAAGCATTGAACCAAACCTCAGCTTCAACTTCGCCAAGAATAGCAGCTACTCTCAAATGATAGGTCCTTTCTCCTTCAACCTTAAAATTGGTAAGCATCATGATACATCACAAATCCAATAATGGTATGAGCTGACAGTAAGTTCATCATTACAGAGATTGTTTCATCCTTTTACCATTGAGACCAGCCTTTGGAAAGTAACTCTTTCTTGCTGAGATCCCACAGCTGCCAGTGCCGTGGCAGCTTCTTTTCCAAGAACAGCCATATTTGCCTTCAATTCCTGCATCTTTGCTTCAGCTGCATGCAGCTTAGCAACATTTTCAGGTATTGGGGATTCTCTCACTCGAGCTTGTCTTCTAGAAACTTCCGCGGCCTGCGAGCTTTCCAGGTAGATTGTGAATTACAGCTTCACATGATTTGATCATAATGGTATGACGAAGTGAGGGCTCCAGCATAACAATCAGTGCCTGCTGAAACAATTCCTATGAAATTCTAGCTTTTCATTACCTGCAACTCTGCTTCCTGTCTCATTCGACTATAACGCTGAGCAAGATGACGAGCATCTTCCAAGGGAGCACCAGTAATCATAGCTCTCAAGGGTTCTAAGATCTGACAAGGGGGAACGGGATAAGGACAACATGAACATGTTATCTTCACTGAGCTTATAAAGCTGTAATCTAAATCAGCATTGGCCTTTGTACTTCACAACAGATTTATTAGCTCAAAAGCAAAAAGGTAATTAATTTTAAGCTTTATTGGACAAAGCACATTCCGGATGTTGTGAGAACTAAGTCCCCATGACATCATTAGATTCCACACTACTGAAACTATCAAGGCTGCTATTCCTCCATGTGGAGGCAGCCATATAAATCCTCTTCCATCACTTAATTCTTTGTGGAAAAGTTTGATAGTCCCTCAAAAGATGAGGACCAAAAACATCACTCCTTGCTAACTTAGAACATACCTTTCCGAAAACCAAGGGTATGCTTTCTACATGGAAGACCTTTTGCAGTTCTATGTCTTCTCCAAAATGCCAGCCAATACAATCAAGCCCAATGCATAATGAGTTATTGTTTCAAGTTATAGTTTTTGAAGATATATCAAGGGGCAACTAGGCCATTTGTCAAACTCTATATATGAAGCTATGTGTTTGTCGTTGAATTGCCTAACCTCAGTTCACATAACATGAAATAAACAAGAGAGATGCAAAGACTTGGGTACACATGCTTTGTCCATGTTGCACAAAATATAGAACTTGTAAGGCAAGTACAGAGTTATTATACTTGGCATCCAAAAGAATCTGGGAAAGCTGACCTGTGAATATAATAGCTTATTATACTCTTCTTGCTCCTTTCCGACATGTTTAAGAGAATCGCCATATACAGCTGCTGCCTTAGCTAGAATGTTGTCATGGATATTCTCAGCTCCATATTTGCAACAGTCTTCAGATAATTTGGTTCCTGATGTATTAATTATTCAGAGTCTTGGCCACATCACACTATACAATAGGACATATACAGACAGAAGAATCGCATGATTGAAAAAAAAGATGGAAAACCACAACCTGTTTTGAGGAAAGCAGAGACCGAGGAGATACCTGTTTCAATATGCTTATATCCTAGAGCAGTAAATCCCTCTGCAGCCCTTACGATATCTCTCTGAAAGTCCTGTCAGACAAATCAAGAATTGGATACGTACACTTTGAAGTCCAATTCTAAATCAGCTAACAAGTACAGTACATCAAGTGCATCACCCAGTTTTCTGTGTTCATCCATCCCATAAAAGTCCACGAACTTATGAGTGGAATACAAATGCAGTCAACGCATTTATCATCAACAACATTTTCTTTCAATTTATTGTCTCTCTTTTTTTTTTTTAAATCATGCCTTCTGTGATAAATTCTTGTCCCGTGAATACCTTATCAACCTCATGGATCAGGCAAGATGAGACCCAAAACTTGGAGAGGGCCCAACAAAAGATTATTTGTACTTATTATTGTGGAGAACGAAGTATACACAGAAGCATGTTCCTTAACTATTAAAACAACCCCATGGAGTTCTAATGTAAGTCTACCATTCCAGGCATAGATTTGAACCTACGACCTCCTTGCGTAAGGGCACATGCTCACAAGTCAAACCAATTACTTCCTCCATTTCATTTTCACTTGAATTTGGAACTTATCAGATATTTACTTGCAAAGTGTAGGTGAATTTAAACCGCTTAATAGTACTATAATAGCCATGCTATTGTAGAGATAAAACCAACAAAGATAAACCGTTCGTAACTAATAACATAGTATCTCTAACTGGGTAACTTAAGCCCGTAGGAGGAAAAACCACCAGATATTACTAGCTAATGAATGGATATATCGATGGCCGGTACATCGAACTCAATCACTGGCAGATGTGAACACATCATTATATTCCATGTCTCCATCAAATTTTGGTGCCTCACCAGGCACAATTTGGCCGGCAAGAATGGTCCTATCAATACTTTCATTAGTTTCGGGAGGTAATGCCACCAGCGGAGCACGTACCACAAGCAAATTACTTTTACAGATAGCAATTTATCAGGTAACAAGATATCATTGGTTGGCATAAGCTTGTGATGTGCATCATGTTTGTGATAGGTCATCTTGATTGCTTCCCTAGTTTGCTAAGCCTTCAATGACGATGAAAGCTAGCACCAGTCTCGAAAGTGCTTTCTCATTTACACTGTCAATCAACCATTCCTCATAATACTTCAGGGGAGAAACTTTATGGATTCCAATACTGAAGCCAAGTCATTCCGCTTCACCACAATTAAATAAATACAGTGTCGTACTGTACATAATAGCACACTGGATCTACCTTTACATTGAAATAGCCCCACCACATTACCAAGTTGAATCTTTCATTTCTACGATTAAAAGGAAGCTAAATCTATCTGAGAAACTACGGCCAAACGCAATGATTGATTCAGCCATCATAGAGACCATACTCCCCACCCCTCCTCTATGAACTGTAATAACGAATTAAGTCATTCACAATCACCAACTATAGAATGAAAAAAATCAAAGAGCTAAAACCACATTTACCTTGGAAGCGCGAGTAGCCCGGTAAAGTTTCTCGAGCTGTTGATGTCTCTGCATTTCGACCTCATCTATAACCATCACATCGGACCTCTCATAGCCAGTCCCGCTGAACTGCTTAATCACAGCCTAGAACCACACAAGCAAAAACATAATCAACATCGGTATCGCAGTAACAGCAGGAAAAACAAGAAAGGATAAAGTTTTGCAGACGGATATTGCACACGAATTCGCTCGCCGAAGTGGTACGGCAATATATCCACACTACACACGGCTGGATCTAAACTCATACTGCCAATCAGCTATGACCCAGAAATGAGCACTTTCGACTAACGCCCACAACTGTTTTGACTTCAATTCAAAACAGGAAAAGCATCGCGAGATTGAATGCGAGACTAAAAGATCAGTTCATTTGCGATTCTCGGAACTCCCTTTCGGAAGTCGGAATGTGACTGCAATTGCCGATCAATCGCTTCTTCGCCGACCATCTGCACTGGAGTCAAATTGAAAAGCTTCTCGAAAGAAGAACCTGTTGCTGCTTGGCGACTTGCTCCCTGAGCTTGCTAGCTTGTTTCCTCAGTGCGTCCATTGCGACTTCCGCAAGCAGACGTAGCTGCTCCTCTGGGTCTCGAGTGGGGCAAGGAGGACGAGGAGGAGAAGATGAAAAAGAAAGGCGGAAGCTGAATCGAAGCTCTGGTCTGCTTCTCTCGAACTGGTCATGAGAAGGCCTTGGGCCTTCGGTCTTGAGAAAGCCCAAGCAAGAGAGCCCATCGCAAGCCCAATAAATTGAACCTTAATCACGTCTTTGTGGGCTAATGCCTAACGGCATTAAAAATTTCGAATTAGTTCCTCGTGATATATATTTTCCTCGAACTAATTTTCGCCTTACGAAAAATCTTAAACCAGTATCTCTGTGGCACATTTATTCCAAACTAGCTTTCATCTCATAAAAAAAATAATAATAATAAAAAATAAACTGGACTCCTAACCCAAATCTACATTGCATTATCATTCTCTCAAATATTACATCGAGACACACACACACACACAGGAAACGACCGTAAGATGTATATGAGTGACAGATTCGATGAAAAAAAAATCAATGGATGCATTGTGAAGAGTGGTAGGTTTGGGTGATAGGCGCCAATTTGAGATTTTTGAAAAGACGGAAGTAATTTTTGATAAATGTATCGCAGGACATCAGTTTTGAAGTTATAATGGGATAGAAATTAGTTTTGAATATATATGTCATTGGATACCTGTTTGTGATTTTATTATTACTAACCCTTCTAAACTTAAGCAACTGAAACTATCACAATATACAAACATTAATATAGTTGGCCACCGCCCCAAAAACTGCCCCAATGTAGGGGGGTTTAAGGGAGTCCCCACCCCCTATGAACAGGGGCCGGGGGCTAAAGGAAAGAGAGACTTTCTCTCTTGTTTTCATCCTATTCCGCATGAGTCTTGTGTTGTTTTCTTTCATGCATGTGCGGTAATTATTCTCGTGCGAAACAATTGAGGCTTTATGAGTGGTTCATGATTGAAGTTCAAGCCCAGATCGTCATCTTCTCAAGCATCGCTAGCACGATTGAGGGGTGAGAGCGCAAGAGCTCCATCTTCCATCGGGGTCGTGATTGGTGGTATGGCAGAACTAAAGGCTCGATGTTTGTGGAGCTCGGGAACTTAGGAAATCAAGTCGGCTCAAGGGCGATCCTTCGGGGTAAGCCTCGAACACTCTTGACGCATGATTTAGTTTTTTTTTATTGAAATACACAGATAGTTCCTAAGATAAGGTTTGAAACATGGGAGAATGAGAAATTTCCATGTACATATAATTCTTTTCATGAATTCTTTTGATGCGGGAGCATCCGGTGCTGTCGTACAACTCTCAAGCCCAATTTATCATCTTGTCGATTGATGTAAAACATTCTTCCTCCTGCAAGCAAAAACCAATTATTACTGCAATTTAAATCGATGAGATCATGCTTGAAGATATCGATTGCAAAGGGAAGTTGTCAATTCAAAAGACTAGTTGTTAATATCCTTGGTTGCCTGTGGCCTCTCAAGATGTGGAGGTTTATTGTCGATTTCGAGACCGCTATTCGACTTACTTAATGACAGAAAGCTACTCTGGTTTTATTTTCATGGCTATTTGTTAATTTTCCAAGTGACTATTTGGCTTCCAAGGATGGTGGACAAATTTGGATATAGTCTGATATTAGTTACTACGCATTAATTTGGCCTTAGTTTACTGCATTTAGTCTTAGTTTATACGTCTTTATTATGATATCGATGTTAGGAATTTCAATTATGTGAATACTTTAAGGGTCATTTCGATTTATAGGATTCCAAGCGTGGTTTTCTTTTGTTTGGCAGAACCCCTCAATTAACGAAGGTGTGATCTCATTCGTACGGAGACAAGACTTGCCTTTGAATATACGTGAGATTTTCCTCAAGTGAGCAAATTACGTTTTGGTTCTTCATCTGATTTTCTTTTTTTCTTTTGTAAGTGAACAAAGAAGTCTTTTATCCTTAGACTGTGGATTTCCTTTAGGCTTTGGTGGCGAACTTCTCCTATTCTTATGTCCTTTTTACCCTTGATTGGTGGTGTTCCTTTACGCATTCGTGATAAAAATTCATTTGTCACGATCCTTATTCTTAACTGATGACATGTCCTTTTATGCCTTAGTGGTGATCATTATTTAATAGAATTCGTAGTCATCGACAAAACATCCCCATCACGCATCAATTTGGTATCGAAGCTCAAGATTGAACTTGTTTTTTAGTGATTCCTTTGGCTATCCATCTTACACTTTTGTTAAACAAAATATCTGATTAGGTTTCGAGAGGCTTGACCTTGGAGCAAGCACATTAGGAAAGTTAGAGGTTCTCTAGAGAAAAATGGCACGAGTTCTCAACCTCTTGAAGAATTCGATGAGACATGAGTAGTAAGAGAAAGCCCCCTATTAGTCAACCACGCCTTCACTATTCAGATCCTTGTCAAAATTCTGATGATGAATCCAACAACATAAGAGGCTACTCTATTGATTCAGATTACCGAGTTAGGAGGAGAAGAAGAAGGCGCGAGGAGAATGATCATAAAGTTAATATGGGGACACTAGAATTTGAGAGTAACTTCAATTCAGACGACTTTATCGGTTGGTTGCATGCTTTTGAACGAGTATTTGAATTCCATTTTTGTACTCGGATGAAAAGCACGGCAGGTTGATGTTCTCAAGTTCAAAAAGCATACTTCACTTTGGTGAGAAAACTTGAAGAATCATAGAGTTAGAGAGGAAAAAAAAAGCCAAATTAAATCGTGGGAAAAACTCAAGAAACTTGCTATTCAATAACTACATTCCTCAAAATAGATTCTCTGAAAACAGCATGGAATAAGCATAAAAAAATATATCATGGACTTTGAAGAACTCATTGTGAGGTACAATATTCTAAAAATGCAAGAGTAGACCATTGATCGTTTCCTTGGTGATGTGAAGAGGGAGATTGCCTATTTGGTTGACCTTCAACCATATTGATTTTTCGAAAATGTTTGGGAATTGGCCATGGAGGTGGAAATCCAACTAAGGCATGACAAAGGTTTGTGGACCAAATCTTTGACAACAGGATATCCTTCTTTAAGGGTGCTTCTTGTAGTAGAACTGAAAGCACGTCGACAAAGAAGAAAGGCAAAGAGAAAGCCGCTAAGTTTGTCAAAGAACTCGCAAAAAGTCTTACTATAGTCTTCAAAAGTGCTTTAAGTGCCGCAGTTATGGAAATTTCAAGCCAATTGTCCTAACCGAAGGATTGTGTCTTTAAGAAAATGAGAAGATCAATATGGGGCTCCAAGAAATATGCACGGCCTCGGCCAAATTAAGTACCAATCTAAGGAGGAAGATGAGATTGTGGAGCTCCCAGATGAGGGAGAATTGCTTATTATCAAGAGAGCTTTGCACTACACGATTGTTCCAAACTTGGACGTGTAAAGGGAGACTTTCTTTAAATTTACTATACCATTAATGAGAAGGTATGTAATTTGATCATTTGACGGTGGAAGTTGCACCATCGGATCCCCGGTAACATTCTTCTTGAGAGAGAGAGAGTATGCGAGAAGGAACAAGGAGTCTGGAAGGAGGAGTAACAAGTGCGAGAGAGAGCTAATTAGAGTTTCCAAAACATAAAATTTGTAAAATAAATGTGTGTATGTATGTGTACCGGTCCGGTCTAGCGGTCCAAGTGGCACCAAAAATCGAGAATCGGAGCTATACTCGCCGATTCTCATTTATTGGAATTGGGAATTGGATCGGTTCCCATGGGAACCTCTCAAAATCGGCCGATTCCCAAATCTTTTGTACACCCCCGCTCAAAACACATCTCCCATGAGGCATCTTCATTAAAAATGTTTTGCGTACATGTGTTTTTCTAAGCAATATAAGCAATTATTTTTCGAAAAATATCTTCCAAATTATTTATGTTTTGCGAAATAAATGAACCTTTAGAGGAAAAAGAAAAGAAAAAGATTACCTTTTACCTTTCGGAAGTTTCGAGTCCAAACCTATGCTACCGACGGCGAGCAAGAAGAGGGTCGATCCGATGCTCTTTACCTCCAATTTTTTGTTTCGGTGTCGTCGTTCACCCTCCAATTTTGTTCTTGCCTCCATCCTCCAACTGGGTCATTAATGGTGTGAGAAGAAAGTGACTTGTCTTCCCCTGAGGTTTTAGCCTCCTTCCATCCATCGTTCCAGGAGCTTCAGCCCCATCCCGTTTCCTGGCGTTCAATGCTCCGGCGTAGCGCCACCAGAATCCGGACACGTCGGCGTTGAAGATGCCATGGATCATTTGAACAAAGTCTAGAAAGATGTCCTTAAATTCATTTCCCACCCACCCATTCACCCGCAGAAACCAAACACTGATCTCATGACTTCAGTGAGTCGGCAAACAACCCACCACTCTTTAAGGAGGAGGAAACTGGACCGAACTGACCGGATTGATCCGATCCTTAAGGAAAATAGGCCGGTCTTTAGTTTTATAGTGGATGAGACCGGATCGGATCACCTGAAATATATATAGAAAAAAAAATTAGAGTCGTGAAATGTAATTTGTATTTGTATGAAATGCACCGAGTTGCTACGTAGGACATGGTTTGCTTATTGTATCCGATGGAAGAAAATTCTAGCGAATTCGCTTCTCTTGTGACGACGGGGGCAAGGCCAAAAGGTGAGTTCGACTTTGCACCAGTTACTGATTTGGGATACTGGTGAACCTTTTTAAGAACAACCGCATATTTAATCAAAACAACCATAGAGAGGAAAAAGTGGTGATGAATGCTGATTTTTTTTTAGACCAAATTAAAAAAAAACGCTAATTCTTGTATGGCAGACATAGTTTCATGTTGGTTTGGGAGTACTAAAAACGCGCAATATTTGACTCTTTTTCTCATTTTCTCGACTTTCATTTTGAGTTTTAGCGGTTCTAGTGCATGAATTGATACTAAATGTTTGGTCAATATTTTTCTTCATAATTTAGTCTTTTCTCATAAGCACTCATGTCATGGTTCTATGACAGCCATGCCTATGTTTTATTAGGTTGGACGGTTTAGATTAAAAATAGTTAATTTAAATTCAAGGATTGCATTTTTATAAGGAGCTGGTGTTAATGGTCTCATTAGGATCGGAACGGACCTCGGGTCCCTATCCCGGAAAATTTAGGGACTAACCAGTCCAGTCCCCGATTTCATATCGGGACTACCGGACTGGCTTGGATCATGTACCTCCCTCTCATCCAGTAAGGAAAATTTCCCACCCCATTCTTTTTTTCTGGTCCAAAAGAAAAAGGGCGGGACAATTTTCGATTTGTTCTTTTTTTCCTTGGACTTCTCGAAACGTTCACACGCCTTCCGCAAAAGGACGCGTGATGATTCATGCGTTGCAGGGTTTAAGCAATAGCATGGACGTATACATTATCCTTCCCCTCTTTCTTGGGGCCGATTTCCACCTGAGAAGAATAAATAAGTCTTCTTTTCATCAATAAAGAACTTAAAACGAAAGATTCTTGGGTTCTTGTTTACCTTCTCTGTTCTCACTCGCTCTCTCTGTCTACCCTTCTTCACTGCGCTGCCTAGCTTGGGGGGCTCGCTTAAATAAACCAAAAAGTTCTTCTTGGAGAGAGAAACAGCATCCGAACAGAGAGAGAGAGAGAGAGAGAGAGAGAGAGAGAGAGAGTCAGTTTTGAGGGGCCTGATTCGGGACAACCCACGACGATCTGTGTTGGGGGGAGGAGGCTTTTTAATCAATCATGCCATCGGGTTCGAAGAGGAGAAAAGCTGCCAAGAAAAAGAAGGAACAGGAAGCCCCAATCAGTGGTTCTTCCTCTACCAACACCAACACTCACGGTACTTTGCTCTTTATCTTTTCTATTGATGACCCATCTGTCCCTCCATTATGACTTTGCCTTTTCCAATTAAGAGATTGGCGTGTCTGTCCATTAGTGTTGGAGGGTTTTACTGAACTTGACTGTTCACTGCTAGAGAAATGAACCCTTTTCTTTGTGTTGCTTAATATGAGGTTTTTCTTCTTGATTTTGATCTGAAAATGGGGTGTTTGTAAATTTAGCTTTTATCTCCTAGTTTGGCTTGATTCTGTTTGGAACCGTTGTTGTGGATAATCTGCTTATCCATCAAAAGACGTTAACCATCCTAAGGTTGTCTCTTTCTTTGATTGTTTGATTTAACTATGATAGAAAATGATGAAGTAAGGGGCCACGATGAGAAAGAAAGCGATGGCGGAGAGCCCAATTCCCCTGTATCTCATGACCACCATGCCCCATTCAACGGAGGGAGTGAAGAATTGGAAAAGAGTGATCCTTTGCCTGTTGCATCGGCTGATGTTGAGAACAAGCCTGTGGATGTACCAGTTGATTCCGATGGTGCGCAAAAGATTGAAGTGGATGGCAATGGTGAAGTCGAAACTGTTAAGGAAGTGAAGTTTGAAGATGATTCTCCCATTCCCATTGAGAGCGTTGAGCCTACGAAGGAGCAGCATGATGAGGGCAACGAGAAATCCAGCATCTTCAGGTCTGATGGTGAGTCCCTGGTCACTGAGGAGAAGTTTGGAGTGGAAGAGGGAAGTGAAAATTTGAAAACGTCCCGATTTGAAGACTTGGAAAAGCTAGGTGAGTCTTTGCCTCAAGAGTTGACCAAAGTGATTGATGGTGCCCCGGGCGAGGATGTAAATGTGGCTGAAACAGTGGTGTCTCTGTCTGAGAAGGTTATTGACTTGACCGAAGCTGCTCTATCTGATAATAAAGCAGATTTTGAACTCAATTCTAGGGGAAAAGAGGATTTGTTACCTTCAATGGATGAGGTCCAACAAGTTGCATCCAGTGGGTTGGAATCTGCATCAAACAATGTTGGGGCTAAAGTGATTCCTGTGTCTGTTGAAAATTCTGGAGTTGAATCTGGTGCTGTAACTTTGGTCTCTATAGAAAACGAGGGTGAGTTGTTGCCATCTTCAGGAGTTTCGGTTGCTCAGACAGGTAACGTTGCTGAGAAGGCCAAGGATTTGGAGGTTTGTGAATCGAACAAGGGGTTGGAGTCTGCATCAAATAATGTTGGAGCTAAAGTGTTTCCTGTGTCAGTTGAAAATTCTGGAGTTGAATCTGGTGCTGTAACTTCTGTCTCAAAAGAAAAAGAGGGTGAATTTTTGCCATCTTCAGGAATTTCGCTTGCAGAGACTCATAACGGTGCAGAGAAGGCCAAGGGTTTTGAGATTTGTGAATCAAACAATGGGTTGGAGTCTGCATCAAACAATGTCGGGGCTAGAGTGTTTCCTGTGTCAGTTGAAAATTCTGGCATTGAATCTGGTGCTGTAACTGCTGTCTCAAAAGAAAAGGAGGATGAATTGTTGCCATCTTCAGGAATTTCGGTTGCTCAGGCTCATAACAGTACAAAAAACACCAAGGATTTTGAGGTTTGCGAATCATCTGAGGACCAGGTATTACCTGTCTGTCTATCTTGAACTTCTATGTCTATCTGGAGCTTAGGTTGTTGATATTTAGAGAAAATTGGTTTGGCTGTGACTATCAACAACAATTTCTGTTTATCTGCAGCCATTGGTGGCGCCAGCTCCAAGAATTGCGGAAAAGACGTCCTGGATGAGCTGTTGTGGACTATTTGATGTCTGTATGGGCTCTAGTAGATGACTAAAGGTAGATAATTAATAAAAGCAGAACTATACACATGCAGGCATCCTACACATGTACTCATACATGCACGCATGCACACTCACAAACCATCTGACCGGCAGCTCGTACATGCACAAATTCAGTGTCTCTCCCTCTCCCTCTCCCTCCCTCTCCTCCCCCCCTCTCTCTCTCATAAGTATGATGTGTTTATTTTGGCGTGAGGAAATTGCATGATCCTTTGTTGTCATAGGCCAAGCACTTAGTCCAAAAGACATATTACACATTGATCATATTCTGGATGCATAGAGGAATTGATGCATTTTACAGCTTGGACTAGAGATTTTTTTCCCTTCTCATTTTTATGAGAAATGGGTATCAGAGCTGAAGTAATATGTTGATGCATTATTGACATCTAAGAGTGAACAGCCTATGGCTAGGACTCGCAATTAGTAAGATAACACAGCTTGTTTAGATGAATTATGTAAAGTATATAGTTTGAGCATGTTTATGACTGGCTTATTTATGTTTGTATTGACATACAGGAAAAAGAAATGGGTGTAATGCGGGTTGACTCTCTTCACTCGTTTGCTCAGATTTACATGACATTCACCTTAACATGCAGGTTTATATTGACATATGCACATTTTTACATGTTGATAGACACATTAACACATTTATATTTGATAAGCTATTTAGAAAAAGCAATACATGTGTCTTGTCATTCACTTAACCCGGTAAGTAATTATTTATATCACATTTGCCATTCATTGTATGAAACACAAATTGTCAATGCTTCTAATGGCGCAATGACTTGAATTTACATGAGGTTTAAGACTGACTGGGGGAAATGTCTGACCTAACCGAATTTGTTATATATGCATATGTATGGAAATCTTTTTTTTGCAGGATTGATCTTCTTCCCTTTTATCTTGACTGATAGTGGCTGGTTGTGTTTTCTGAAAAGAAGTAAATGAAGTGCTGAACTTTTCAGGCATTGAACCGTGATATGAACCGGCATTAAATTGTTGCAGCTTTAGACATGAACATAGCCAAATAAGAAGTTTTTTAACCTGTGATTTCTGGAAGAAGGGTTGTTTGTTCCAACAATACCAGCTTGTGCTTCCATGAACTGTTGCTAGACGATAAGACATGCAAACTGTCTATGGTGATTGAGAACCGGATAATTGAACTATAGAAATAGGTGATGTTGCAACATTTACGATGTTTGTTCATTTAGATTATGCATTATGCGAAAATCAAAATATATCTGGTGATTAATCTGTATTCCTCACATACTTTGTGCTTCTCATGTCTGTCTTCTATTTTTAAATGATCAGTGAGGAACCGTATAAATTAAAGTGCTTTGAATATCATTTTGCTTATTTGAAGCAACATTTCTTACAAGAGAAAAAAAAAAGGATGTACATGCTTTGGAGACTTTTTTATTGGAAAGAACAGATGTGACTCATGTCTGTAGATCAGCTGACACTCATAGAGTACCCTGTGGTGATCCTATTTTGGCCCTTATGTGCATATACACGCTGCGCAAAAATTACCTCGTCTGTCTTACTATGACAATGGATGCAGTTGGTTTAGATTCAAGTACTGATCATACCTCAAAGCCAAAGATAGAGACTATTGACACACAATAAGCAGTGGCTTGGAAATCTTGAAATTACTGTTCATGCTTGTTGGTCACTAACATATGACATTCTGATAATGTTTATTGTCATTTTCTTGGGTAAAATAGTTCTTTAACAGTTGATACAGGAATATTACAGTGCAACAAAATGGAAGTGGGGGAGTAAAGTACATCCTTTCTGAGTTTAGTTGACTGCAATTCTCTTTCATTGATGAAGGGGCTAAATTGCAATTTCCCTAGTTTTATGTTTTCAGCAGTCAAGTTCCTTTCCTGTTCTAGCATTGCTGAAATTCTAACCATTTGTTTTTTTATCGCCCTGTGGGTTTGCAATGGAGGAATGTCTGTTTAACACAGTATTTGCATACGCATGTGTATGCGTTAATCTTGTATCCCTCAAGCCGATAATCTCTGATATTTTGCAGAGTTGCAATATTGGTGACCTTTAGGCGAGGGATGAAGCGTGGCAAAGCTAGGAATGATTTTGTTTGAAGTTCAATAGCTTTCATCTTGAATACAATCCGCGGTTTCTCCTTACCCGATGGACCTGAGTGAAATTAGGAAAAAAGAAAAAAAGAAAAAAATTGTCTTTTGCTTGAAATTGTGTCAACTTTGTTTAGTCTTTTTCAGGCCTCCGCTTGCTGTTCATTTCTTGTTATTATGAATTTTGTAGTTTTTTTTTCCCCTTTGAAAATGTGTGCTTGTGTCCCGTCCTTTCTTCCTTTCTGTGGTATAGGACCATTACATAAAAGAGGGTGGTGTGCTTTTATATGAGACAAGATCGATTAGAATTTAGAACTTTATAACGGGTGTCTTTTGAGATTTGACATTGGAGGGCAGAATTTCAGGAATTGCACCGTGCGACTTCTCTAGAAATAGTATGCTTTCCCTTAGCCAATTAAGGAAATCAAAAACATCTGCTGACGGATTTGATAGTTTATATGTCGATATGGGATGTCTTGCATGCTTTCTAATACATCGCTTGATAATTTTCTGTTTGGAAAATCATTTCGTATGTGAATCGCTCTATCGATGGAATTTGTCCCTTTCTACTTGGTTGATGTATGGAAACCTAGTAGATCTTTTATTCGAGAGCTAGGTTTCCTTGATGTTTATGTATAATTTAGGCCCTCATTTTCGCAAATTTTCCTTTATAGTAGAGCTCCACACAGCAGCCCTATCTAAGTCAGATTCGAGAGGTGTCGACGGTGTTCCTTCTGTCAAGATCATCGCGAGAGACATCCTTATCGTAGTGAATAATGCGAGTTCTTCACTTTATTTGCCCTCCTAATTGACCAGTACTGACCATTCTCCAAGGTGACAAGTTCTTGCCCATTGAGAGAGATCTCTTATTCATTCACACAAATCAGATAGGAATACAATAAATCGAGCCACAAAGACAAACCCATGCCCTGTTTTTTTTTACAAGATGCCTGAAGAAAAGAGGGAAAAAAAAAAATGCGACCCAAAAGCACTCAAACCTTCACACAACACTGAAGTTCGGTGGTTCATGTTCTTCTCATTGGGCCACCGTGAATTGCTGCGATGTATAGAAGTTGAGTCACCGAAAGGATTATCAGGAACGCCTCCATTGTTCTCTGCATAATCGTAGAAAGTGTCATCAGAACAGGTCCGATGATCGAAAAGTCAGTATGTCTGAGGGTGGATGGTGAATATATATGTTCTTACCAGACGAGAGTTTCGGATGCGGAGCTCTATTTCTTTGCAAGCGAAACTGCATACGAAAAAGAAACGCAGCTCTCAGCATGACAAGGGTTGAACCGGCATTTGAAATTTGGAACAACGGATGCTAACTATGTCAATTGGAGGGCATGCGAGAGGTTATTCAAGCAGATAAATCTCTTTTTAGATCGAACCTCGTGAATATCATGAAGGCAATATTTGAAGAAAGTAGATATTACCCCATAGCTAGAAGAGTGAGAGTCCAGGCAATCGCAGCGGCAGAAGCTGCGGATGGCAAGCTATCCACGTTCCAAGAGCGGACATGGTTGACCCCAGCGATGACTGATGCAACTCCGACTACTCCGGCTATCAAAGCGAATGTCACAAAGAATCCGGTCGCCGCATTTCCCATAGGGAAGTATATGGGCGAGAAATGCGCCGGAAGGTCAAATCCTGGTCCTGCAATTGGCACTCCCCTCTCATTAGCAGCTAAGTACATATAAGATGAAAAAGAAACCCAAAAAAAGTTTTGAAGTATGAGAAAGGCAAACAATTTACCAATGACGAAACCATGATCAATAGCTCTGTTCATAGCCCACCCACCAATGCCCAGTACAATGGCATACATACAAAAGTTCAGGAACAAAAGCAGGGAAGCGGCGGACTTCATCGGTGGACCACCCGTTGTCGGCATATCGTGTCAGCTCGAAGAACAAGCGAAAGGGAATGATTAGAAAGGGGGCGGACGAATGTTCAGAAGCCCGCAGACGCTAACTTGAATGTGCGAAAGATGAGCACAGAAGACCCAAGAGATGGGGTGGTGGTGGCTGATGTCTTATAGGCATTGTGTGGGTGAAGAAGGTCTTGGTTCTTTTCTTGCAAGGCTGTTGTTTCTAAAGGGATTTGTGGGGTTGTAAAGGGGAATGCTTCATAATCAAGGAAGCCGCAGAAAGAATACCAGATACCCTTTTATATTCTTTATCTTGATATGGAAGGTCATTGGATCTTCCAATGGAGGAGGAAACTGATATTCCTTGCCTGTGGAAAAGACATCCGACGGAAGAACCTCGACCTTTACATTAAAGTTAAAACTTGGGCGTTTGGACCATAAGACGAGAAGTTCCAAGTCTTATCCTCAAAAAAACACTATGAATTTCCTTATTTTCTTTCAAACACGGCAACACTTCTCGAACGGTGATTTCTTTGGAATGCTAGGAATACCTAAATATCCGAAAACTCCAGGATTACGTGGTGTCATGCAACTGACGCGTTGTTTCAATTTTATCGAGTAAAAAACTTTTTTTTTCTTTTTATGACAAGTCGGTCCTGTTAGGATTAAGCGCGCATACAACGAAATAGAGAGTAAAGACGAGAAAAAGTAATAGAGACATAAGATTCACCTTTAAATTAGTGCTAGATCCGGCAAATAATTTCACTGTAATTATCACTTCTCACATTTGTTACAAAACTGTCAATAACAAGAGAATAAGATTATATGTACACTTATTAATTATTCATGAGTCCAAACCTATCCTATCAATAAATTATGGGCTCAAAACTATAAATGTCCCCGGCATCTTGAGAGCGCTGCACCCTTAAATCCCATTCGGGTGCTACTCCTACTCCGGTCCGGTTACTAGAGAGCGGGATCCTCGTGCCTTCCCGTCAATTAGGAGTATAAACCACACCCCTACAAATCCATTACACTGGGTGACAAAAGACACTAGCTGGCAACTCCTTTTGCAAGGTCAAGTCACGAACAAACTCCATTATTGTACTGTGAATTCGTACATTGAATCTCAAAATTTTTTTCTCTGTGCAAGAATAGTAAAATGCTTCAGGTTACAAACAGCTACTAAATCTCGTCGCCAAAAACAGCATTGAGCTCCCGTCTCCGACATATCTCTACATCTGAAATTTGTCTTCCCCCCAGCTGAAAGAAGGAAAGCGAAGATCACCTGAACACAAAAACCTAACAGCCGTAATAACTCCGTCCAACTCGAGGGAATGTGTTCTCATGCATTATCCAATTTCGCTCGATCCACATACAGTAGTAGATCGATGCATTCCATGCTCACTTCAAGGAAAACTCGTTGTTTCAACAAACTAGCAATAAAGATTTTCCATGTCAAATGGTCGCAACTGCTGAACGATCTCGGACTGGAGATAAAGCAATTATGGGTTGTACTCTATATAGCATAAACGAAAAAGTATTAACTGTTAGGCTGAAGTACCTCAAGCTGCTCAAGAATGAGTTTCGTTAACGGGTCTAACTTGAGAGTACCGTTCATGTCACAAAAACCAGGGCCACAAAGCTGTTCAGCATGTTCTTCTCTCTTCTCCTGTTCGCTTCTCCCTATGTTATCGTAAAGGACAAGTTCATTTATTGAATAGATCAGTCTGTCATCATGTACCATTGTTATGGATCCAAGGATTTGTCTCGACATCAATTTGGCTGAGTATGCTATCTTTTCTGTCAAATTCATCCGTCTAATTCAACTTCTTCTTGTGGATCACAGGTCAACCCATCGCTGGGGCGTCATCCCTTTTATTCGATTCGTCGCGTTAGATCGATGGCAGATAGAGGTCTGCGGGAGAACCTGTGCAACCCACGGCAGAGTAGATTCCCAGATAGGTTCCAGAAAAGGTTTCAAGTTTCAAAAATTCAAAGGCGACAAATATCAGTTTCGGTTTCAGAATAATTCCAGGACCCAATGAAGTAGGCGTAAAGACCCAATAGGACATGCGGTAAGACTCGATACGGTAGATTTAAAAATTTTCTAAAGGATGAAAAAACGTAAACTACCGGAGAGGGCATGGCTTAGTTACCAATGGTGAAGCCATGATCATGCCCTCTGTTCAGAGCCCATCCACCATTGCCCAGAACAATGGCATGTACCCAAAAATTTTCAGGACCGAAAGCAGTGAAGCGACGGATTTCATCTGGTCGCCGCCCTCTCCATTCCTCATTAGTATCGTTTCAGATAGAACTTAGAAACTTACGCTAACTCGGGAAAAATTACAAAAAAAATCCTAAATCTATTCGCATTTGTGTCAATTTAGTTCTAATTTTTATTTTTGCCAATTGAGTCCTAAACCTTCGCATTTGTGCCAATTCAGTCCATTTGGCCAACCGGCACTAACATGGACAATTTTTAATAATATTTTAATATTTTTTTTCCAAAAATTTTAATTTTTCATTTAATTTTCTTTTCTTTTCTTTTCTTTTTTCTCTTTTTGCTTCCTTCTTCCTCAGCCTCGACCTTTGACCAATGACCAAGCTTAGGCTGCGTATGGTAACCATTCTCATTCTCGGATTCTGTTTTCTGGAACAGTAAAGAATGATAATCATATTTGATAACTCAAATAATTCTGATTCTGATTCTGTTCCCAGAATCAGTTTTAGAGAATCAAAATCAGTTTTAGAGTAAAATCCAAAATAAAAAAAAAAGTTGGTTCTAAAAAAAGAATCATTTTTGACAATCACAAAACAGAATGAAATCTCACATCTTTCACTTTTCCCTTTCATTTTTCTCATCACTTTCCTCTCAACTTAATAAAAATTAAAATTAAAAATTAAAAAAAAAATTGGAAAATTTTTAAAACATCATAAAAAATTTAGAAATTTCCTAAAAATAGAAAAAGCTTAGATTAGGCTAGTTTGACTTCATTTTCATAAATTGGGACTTCAATTGAACTTCAGACATGATGTATTAAAATTTGTGTTTCATTTATGACATGCTAAAAAAATAAATGTATTTTAAATTATTTTAGTGTGCATTGAAAATTAGCCTTCATTTATGATGAAATTTTACAAAATAACTACATAGTTATTTGATTTAAATTAAAAAAATTAGAAAGAGAAACATTTTTTCGAAATATAAATTTTGTACAGTTATCAAACGCGTTTCTGGTTCTCCAAAACTCATCTAGGAACAGAATCAGAAAAAGTCATTTTAATCAGAATCAGTTTTTGGGATCAGAATCGTTACCATACGCAGCCTTAGCGGCCGGCTAGAGGAAAAAGGAAGAAAATAAAGGAAAATAAAAAAAATAAATAAAAACATCTAAAAAATACTAAAATATTATTGAAACTTGGCTACGTTAGCGTTGACGGCGCCACGTCAACTCCAACAAGCCAAATGGACTATATTGGCACGAATGCAAAAGAGAGACAAGGATTAAAGGTGAATGAGAACTGGCGGCGGCGGCAGTGGCTCATGTGTTTATAGACTGTTTGTGTTAAGGTTTTGGTTCTTTTCTTGCAAGGCTGTTGGTTCTAAAGGGATTTGTGGGGTTGTAAACTACATGCTTCTTCATCAAGGAAACCCTAGCATTAATGGCAGATGCTTTCTTGGCTTTTATCTTGAGTATTCTTTCTTCAGGTGGAACATTCCTGGCTCTCCAATTGCAGTAGGAAAGTGATATTCCTTGCCTGTGGAAAGGTATCCGATGGCAGAAAGTTCGTGCCTTTGCATTGAACTTGAGACTAGACATATGCTCAGACCTGTGGCAAGACGAGGAGTCACTCAATCGATCCAAAAGGATGACGTTCGTGACAACCAAGCCAATTGTTGTGCAGTCGAATCTTGGGAAAAGCGAAAAAAAAGAAAAGTTTAAATATATTATACTTGTGCTAATTTACTCATAAATATTTAGTATTGTGTCAATTGATTCTATCCAACCAATTTTCCCTAAAAATCGCTAACGTAGACGTCAATCGTCTGATGTGACACAACTTGTGTTGATGTTGATATTTTTATATATATTTATATTTTAATAATTTTTTTTATTTTTCTCTTTCTTTTTTGAATTTATATTTTTGATTGAGGACAGTGAGGTTGTCGATGGACTAGTGCCAACCCCAGGTGAGCAATGCCCTCACCTGGCCAGATTGGGCTTGTAAGGGCGCAACGCTCTCTCCTGGGCTGGGCGAGCCGCGACACTCTCACCTAGGGATGGGCAAGGGTTGCGATGCCCTTTCTTGGGGCAGTTGACCGTCGCTGGCCCTCAATAAAAAAAAAGAAGTTTACAAGAAAGGAAAAATAAAAAAAGTCGTTTGAAATATAAAAGCATTTAAAAAAATGTCCACATTAGAGTCATCGCGCCATGTAAGACAATTAGCTCCATGTCAGCAATTTTTCGTTCAAAATTAGTTGGGTGGACTCAATTGACACAAATACAAAAAGTTTAGAATCGAATTAGTACTAATACAATAGGTTTATGACTTTTTTTTTGGACACTTTTCTCTTCAAATATTATGAATTTGTTTAGTTTCTTTTAAAATGATAACACTTCGCAGTCAAAGATTTATTAGGGCGAACAGAATTCTTTTCGAGAGTAGCAAAATATCTTGAGTTCACAAAATTGCATGGTGTCATGATATATTGCCATGGACACCAAAAAAAAAATACGCTTGGATGCAATTCACAAAGAAAAAGCACCTGTTATATAAAAAGGATTTTGATCCAAAACAGGATGAAAGAATCCTATTCGAATTAAGAAACCATTTAAACTATGACATCCTTTAACTAGGAAATTACTCAAATTAGGAGACTATTTGGATCGGATATTCTTTTGGCTCAATCGAGAGATATTTTCAACATGTCCCCTCTATGTTTTGGACATCCTTTTTAAGGAAAACAAATCTCAAAAAAGCACCTTGAACGTACATTGGCCCCCAGGCATGCCAAAATTAGTCCATGATACGCATAAGGAAATTGCATGCCTAAGAATTTACGAAGAGCACGAAGTGAACATTAAGGTACCGTGTAGTTAAGAAGTTTTTGAAGATAGAACGATAAAATTTGAAGATAATGCTGGTTTGAAGATAAGGATGAGTTCACTGCATTCGAAGAAGGGAATAAGGCTCCTTTATTTTGCGAAAAATGAACGATTTTGATTACACATTTTCTGAAAACTGACCTATTTTTATTGTTTGAAATAATTGACCAATAAAAACAAATCATTTTCGGTAACAATTTGTTTTCAAACATTTTCATAGACAGTGACTACGCTTTTCGTGTTTTTTTGTAGCGATTTACATGATAATTTAAAAAAATGATATTTAACTTATTCATTTTCCGTGAAATAAACGGCATCTTAAGAACACGAATACTTAGGGAATACCATTTGCTGTTTAGAGCAAAACTTGCGCATACGTTTGAGAACTATGTAGAAGGAATAGATTGCAAAGTGAAAGAATCCAAAAGCAATATTAACTTGGATGCTCTCATATCATTTGCGATTTGCCATAGCTGAGGAAAATGCAAAAGTGGTGATACGGAAGCCCTCGATTACATTAATTGCCAAAGAAATCTTCAATATTGGCTGCCAAATAAGCCATACTAAGCACATTCACTACAAAATTTTCTATCATGTTAGCACTAAAGAGCATTTTATCAACCGACTCTCGCACCCTCATGCTCATCAACTGAAAATTTGTAATGAAAATGATTGAAGCAATAATATATCACCTATCATGTAAGTTAAATACATGTTCCTTATTTGAGTGGACTTTTTTACCCTAAAAGTCCTTGACCGTCCTTTAAAAAGTTGCCACATGCATGGATAAAAGTGTGACCCTTAAAATATCAAAGAGAGAAAATGTTAAAAGAGTGCCCGTGGTTTTTCAAAAACGTGAATATTTCTATCATAAAGCATGTTACTTTCTAGAAGTATGTTGCTTTCCAACTTACAAAATGCATTGACTTGACGTTTTGACTTATTTAATAGTCTTAGCTGTTACCTTAGGACACTGGTTAACAATACCATTTCAATTAACCTCTCATCCAATTTTTTTTTTTTTTTATAAGTATAAGGTGGTGCCCGATTTAGCTCTTGGGTGCCTCGACTGGAGGTGCTGATTCTCTGGGCTGACAGGCAATACTAGGCTGTCCAAATAGCACAACTTTAGTAAAATCCTTAAGAAAACATGTAAATAATAGCAAATGTCATCTATAAATCACCCAACACAGCACACTGAGCTTGATATAAAAACCCAGAAAAGTACATGGGCAGTTTGATTTTAAGTTTTTTGTCCCACATATTTCATAGTTCTTTTATTTCGGTCCTTTAAAAGTATGATTAAGCGAGACATCTCAAAACTTTCGATAAGACTGCTTGCAACCTTCCGCATACAAATTCGCATAGGCTTCTACTTTCTTGTCATTTGCGACAGGAGAAAGCACATAAAAACCCATTTTTATATTTTCAAAGACTGAAATAGAGTAGGTGTAGATAACTAAAATGACTTTGATTAGGTAAATCGCAAGTGAAGGCAACAGGATTTCTGGCAGTCGGTGATGGTTAGTACGTTTAAATTTTAATTGAAGTGACCTCTAGCCATTTAATAGTCACTTTTCACTTATTAAACTTCAATCTCCAAATCAGATATCACCTACAAACAGTAAATATCCACTTAAATAAAGGTGCATTTACGACGAGGAAAAGAAATTCACGGCATCATTTCGTACGGTTTTGTTAAAAAGAAAAAAAAAATGAGTGGAGAGCCAATTTTAAGGGGAAGAAGTAAACTAAAATTGGTCTATATTGCGAAGTTTAATTGATAATTAAGAACGAAAAATTCAATTTGACTGGAGTTTCTTCAATAAACTTAAGGGACATAACTGTAGGTCTAGCCAACCTAGAAAAAATTACATTGAGGATTGATTTCCTGCTTATCCATTTTCTAGAAACATCAAATCCTCTGTGACAAATGGATTTCAAACGTAAAGATGATGAGAATACTAGATCATCTTAATGAAAATACTAGACTTCTATTCTATAAAATGATATATTATTCGAAAAATCTCTCTCTGCGAAGCGCCCCTTAAACAAATTATATGGGCACTTATTCGATTTGTTATGTGAATAGATCGATTGAGGAAGGTAAATCCGTGACCGTCGTCATGATAATAAACCAAAATGATCCAAAGGCGAAGGTTTTCGTTCGTACCCGGATGTGGGTGGAGACATTTGGAAATCAAACAACCAAGATTGCATTGGTCCTCAGTTGTCTCGACCTTGTCACCGCATTTCCTCAAGCATGATGGAAGGCACACGCATGGGTTGGGGGCGCAAAGCGTCCAACACTTAACGCTACACCAGAAATTCGACGCCCCCGCGACAGACGCCTGCGATGCCACCATCGCCACCAACATTAACACCGCTAATTTAGCACAGATCTTGGCATTCATGTTGATTTGTCTTCACCTGTACGATGTTTTTGCTGGATTTTGGTGTTGGAGTGATGTTATTCTAAGTCATTTATATAGGCACATGACACCAGGAGGACGTTCATTATTGGCTGGCCCTTCTGGCAACTTCTCTTGGTCACTTTCTCAATTTAGACGGGTGTAATCTTCGCGAAATGAGAAAGACAAAGCCTTATCCGTCTCAATCAGTGGATTTCATCAGAAGACATTAAGGCAAGGGAAGGGAACGAGAAACACAAATCCCCATTACCACAATTGGTTTTCTTTCCTGATTCAAGTTGAAAGCAGGTGGACAAGATCGAAGTTTAAGGAATGGATTAAAACCTCTTTCGGTTTTCTGATGGAAAAAACAGATTTTATTGTAGGTACTCTTGTCTAGTGAAAGTGGGAAACAGAGTTAATAGACAAATAATGGGTAAATTGTTGAAAAAGTTCTAAACCTATTGTACTTTTGTCAATTCAATCCTAAATGTTTTCAACTTGTTGACAATGGAGTCCTACTAGTTGGAGATTGCTGAACTATATGCCGATCATCTTATGTGGTATGGCCAAACTCTCGCCGGCCGCAAAATCAATACAGAATAAACAAAGGATATAGAGAATGAAAAATTTAACCAAAAAAAATTCAAAGAATATCTAAATATTATTATAAAATTATTCACGTCAGTGCCGACCGAGAGATCAATAAAAAAAAGGAAAAAAGATAAAATAAAATAAAAATTTCAAAAATAATAGCCGAATGGTTAGTACCATGTAGGACAGCTAGGGTCACATTACTGATTTTCTGTCAAAATTAGCCAAATGGACTCAATTGGCAAAACATTAAAAGGTTAATAGCTCAAATAGAAACTTTAAAGTGCATTGTATTTAGGACTTTTTAGATAATTCTATCTATTATTGATAGATAAAAATAATCCGATTAAAAGAATAGCGTCGGTTAAGGTTTGTCAAATGGCCGGAGTCATGATTTTGCTGTTTATATAGAAGCATGACTCTGGGATAATTTTTTTTTCCTAATGTAGTAATTCAGTTTCAACCCTCGTTTATGGGTTAGTTTTCATTTAATGTAAAGAGGACATCCTTTCCATCTTCATCAAACAAGTAATTTGACAAAGCAGGCTCGAAAGGATCGAAAATTTAAGATTTTATCCGTTGATAATTGTCTTTTCTGGATGGACGGAAATTTGTTTAAGGATGTTTTTTCTCCCAGTAATCAACCCAAAGGAGACAGATAAATACTCAACCACCAAAATATTATTAAAATGAACATTTGATAAGCTACCCAGAATCATTTGTTTGGGCTATTTCGATTCCCCATATGAGTAAATCCATCCTAACAAGGCTTGATGTTATATTGTCACAGTCATCAAATAACAAACGACAAATTTACCATAAAAGTGAGTCTTTAAACTAAGACTACCAAAAGAACTTGATATAGTATTTGTTTGGACATTTCCGTCTTTTATGTTTTTGTCCTTTTATTTTTAATCCAATTTTCCCTTTTCATTTTCTTTTTCCTCCCCCCTCCCTCAATCATCGCTAGCATCAGGCTTGGGCTAGGGCTCGAGCAGTCCTCACCTAGGCTACGCCTAGGTAGGCGAGGGTGACCCTCACCCAATGCCTGGCCTCGCCAGCCCAAGTGAGGGTGAGGGTTGCCCTCGCCAGTCTCAGGTGACGTTAGCCCTTATACCTAAGCGGTCGAGGAAGGCCCTCGCTAAAGCTGGCGAGGGTGTTTTTTTTTTTTTTTCCAAATCTGATGATGGCAGGGGAGGGGAGATGAAAAAAAGAAAAGGAAAGGAAAGGAAAGCAGAAAAATGAAAAAAGAAAAGAAATCCAAAAAAATAAATGGACAAAAAATACCCTTTGGCTAGGTATTTTTTGCAAACTTAAACACAAGAATAGATCCTTTTAAATTTATTTCCTTTATTGTCCCTAAATATCACAGATATAGTAAAACATCAAATGAAATATAGTAAAAATATTAATTTTATTCATGTAAGTCTTTGACGATTTGATTCGATTCGATTCTACGATGGTATCATTAGCTATTGATTAATATAGAGGCTTGTGAATGACGTAGGGTATGTGTGCTATGTAACGCCTACTCGAATATGAGCAAAAAATGTTGTTCCATCATGTCAATTATACATTACATATCAAGATTTTTGCACTTGTTCCAAAAATTGAACCTCGTGAAAATAACTTAATTTTTTCCGTTATAATATTTTATTTGTCGATAAGGTCTACGATGGAGTATTTTTTTTTTTGTTTCCCTTTCATTTCATCAAATCAAAACAATCTCATTCCAGGCCTGTCTCTGTTTTCGAGATTCGCAAGATCATATACTCTCTTCCTGCATGCAAGGCTTCAGGACCTAATGGATTTAATGTTGAATTCTTTAAAGCCTCTTGGGACATAATTGGCCCGTCAGTGATCTTGGCTATCTAGGATTTCTTCGTGACTAGACTTCTTCTTCGGGAAACAAATGCCACCATCATCTCCTTGGTGCTTAAGGTTATCAAATGCCACTAATATGAGCGATTTTAGACCTACTGCTTGTTGCAATACCATCTATAAATGCATCTCCAAGATTATGGAGAATAGGATCTCCAGCATCCTTCCTTCTCTCATTAGCCCCCCTAAGAACGCCTTTGTTAAAGGCCGACGCATCAATGACAACATCCTTCTAGCTCAGGAGTTGTTTCGCGGCTTTCACCATGAACCCTACCTACCAAAATTTGCTATTAAGGTGGATTTTCAAAAGGCATATATGACACCATAGATTGGGACTTTCTGCTATTGGTCTTGCATGCATTTGGTTTCTCAGAGATGTTTACCAATCTCATTTTGACCTGTGTTAGAACTCCTAAGTTCTCTATCTCTATCACCAGGAAATTTCATGGCTTTTTCTCTAGTAGAAGGGGCATTCGCCAAGATGATCCTATGTCATCTTATTTATTTACCCTGGTTATGGAGATCTTCTCAAGTATCATTAATGTTCAAACTTGACAACCAGGTTTTAAATTTTATTGGAGATGCAAGGCCACTCTGCTTTCCCGCCTTTTCTTTGCGGATGATGTACTTATCTTTGCCGATGCCAACCTTGTCTCTATCTCATTGCTGAAGGTGGGTCTTGATAAATTCTTCAACTGGTTCGGGCTTAAACCCAATATGAGCAAGAGCGAGATCTTCTGCTCGGGGGGCTTGGATGAGCTTCGTCAGTAGCTCCTCTCTTCTCTCAATTTACATGGAGGCTCCCTACCAGTGAGGTATCTCGGAGACCCCATAATTGCCTGCAGGCTTAGCAAGGTGGAATGTAATTCATTGATTAACTCTATCACCACTAGAACCCAATCCTAGTCCCAATGATTTCTATCCTTCGTTGGTTGCTTACAATTGGTTAAATCAATACTTCATGCTATCCATGTTTTCTAGGCAAGTGTATTTATACCTCCTAAATTAATTCTTAATTGCATTGAGCAAATTCTCAGAAAATTCAATGGAAGGGCTCGGACTTAGGTGTTGATGGCGTTAAAGTCTCTTGGCATGATACTTGCCTCCGGAAGGAAAAAGATGGGCTTGGTATTCGCAAGCCTTTCGATTGCAATCAAGCAGCTATGCTAAAACATTATGGATCTTCTTTACAGATAAAGAGTCCATGTGGTGCAAGTGGATCCATACAACCTTTCTAAAAAGCAGGAACTTGGGGGTCGCCAACAAACCTACCTTTTGTTCTTGAGCTTGAAAGAAGATCTTTGATCTTCGCCAGGACTACCAACATATATTTCGGTGGTGTGTTGGCAATGGATGCAACGTCTCCTTCTAGTTTGACTCCTGGCACCTGAGGGGGCCATTATACAAGATTTTTTCTGATATGGAAATCTATCGCTTTGGTATTTCTTGGAAGGCCATGGTATCTGAATTTTTATCCACAATCCATGACCCCTCTCAGGTGACGGTAACAATTGGATCCTGGTTAGAACCTCTCTCGTCACTTGTTCCTCCGAACTGTGATTGTCTATTATGGCATGGGTACCTAGGTTTTTTCAATTTCTATGGATTGGGATCTTATACATGCCAAGGGACAAGTTGTCACTTGACATTCATTTAATGGGATCACATATCGTCCTCATCAATCCTTCCATCTTTTGCTTACCACCTTGAACAGGCTGCCAACCCAAGTTTTACTGCTCAACTATCGTGAAATTTAGAATGGTGTTTGTGCCTTTTATGGATGTCACCCAAATTCTATCGACCATCTCTACTTCGACTGTAATTATATGGAGGCCCTTACTCTCTTTTGGGTTGCCAAATGTAATCTAGCTTAGCAAAATTTTATTTGGTGTGATAACCTTCAGAGGGCGTTGTAGCACATCTGCGGTCAGCTTTTCTACTAGAGCATTGCTAGATTTTTCTTTGGTGTTCCATGTCATTTTATTTAGATCGAAAGGAACCACATCCTCCTCCGCAACAAGAGTTTCAACCCTCCGGCCATTAAGGTACACCTCTAGAAAGTTGTTAGGGACAAAGGTCTGTCATTCAAAAAATATGTTGATGACACCCCTAGAAGCTGGAGGATACAAGCTAACTAGGCCATCTGTGCTTCAATTTTTTTTTTATTAATCTTTGGTTGCTCTATTCAGCCTTGTTTACCATTGTTCTTTGGCCACCTGTTTTGGCCTCTTCTACTTTCTCTATATATTTTCTTTTTTCTACCCAGGTCAATTTGCACTTCTCGTGACACATTGTGGCGTGTGGTCGGGATTCATTTTGTTATCCGCACAAAACAATCTCATTCCAAAATTTCCATAAACTTGTTGCATCTTCAGCTAAAGTTACAGCGTGCCACCAGTGAACTACTTATTCGTATGATTCCATCCTTTTATTACAACATGGCTGTTACCGCTATCTCAAAATATGTCTTTTCTCACGCTCAGTCTACTAATGTTAGGTCATAAATTGGAATAAAAATTCATCCATAAGCAAGGACGCAATGCAATTTTTCTAAATCTGGTTTGACACTAAGGACAACATCTCGAGAATATCAACACTAAAATTTATATGTGAGGTCAGGGGAATATTACCTAAAAATTCATAAATTTGTTATAATTGTCCCAATTCAGTCATAAACCTTTTTTTTTTGTCAATTTTATACTAAACCCTTTTCATTTGTGCCAATTCAGTCATTTCCAAACAATTTTGGTCTAAAATTGATCACTTAGCTCTACCGATGCCGACGTTGACAATTTAATATTTTTCAAGATTTTTTTTCTTTCTCTTTCTTTCTTTTCCCCACTTCCTTTTCTTCTTTCTCTAGCTGGTCGTTGAGGTCTGTCGACCGGCTAGAGGTTAGGGCCAACAAGGTCGACCTCACCAGCCTCTGGTGAAGTTTGCCTCCGCTAGCTACTACGAGGCACGACCTCACTGTCACTAGGCAAGGTCAAGCGTCGCCTAGCCAAGGGGAGGCCGACGTGACATGAACAATTATCAGTAACATTTTGATATTACAGTCGAGGGTTATCAGACGGGGTTGACATCAACCCCGTTTAAAACAGTTAAAGGAGTAGATTATGCTATCCTTAACGAGTCCCGCTCCAGCTCATTCAAATTAAAATTTGCTAAAACATTTCAATGGGACGAGGATATCTCAGGATTCCATTGCTAACCAAGAATTAGTCCATGGATAGAGAAATACCAACAGCAGACCATGCATAAGGAAATACTCTGCTACAGCAAATGTAGAAGCGTCGGTTATAACTAAAATCAAATAACTTCCGTGATAAATTAGCTTCTTCGGCCCATGCGCATACATTACTATATACAAAATTTCGATTTTCACGTGGATATTCATTTTCAATAAAAATAAATAAATAAATAAACAAACGCGGGAATGCTTGGAATGTTGAAATCGGGGTGATAATGGAAGATTATGAGATAAATGAATTGCCTAATTATGACGCGTATAAATTCATTTTAACCATTTTAGGTATTTCTTAAAGTGTTGTGGATATTGGACTGTTAAAGTAAGTATTCCTTAAAAACTCCCCGAAATTTCTCGTGGCGTGTGTATCGCCGGAAGAGAGACTTTGATGACGTTGTTATGATCCGTCAGTTGTCTAAAATGGACGCATTTGACATCAATTGAGTGCATCCAACTAATTTAGGTAAAAAAAAATTAAAAATTAAAAAATCATAAAATATGTCCACGTCAGCATCAACCGAGTCACGTAGGATGACCGATGTCCATGTCGGAAAATTCCAACTTAAATTGGCTAGATGGACTCAATTGATACCAATGTGAAAAGGTTTAAAACCAAATTAATCCAATTGAACGGTTTATGCCTAAACGAACATACCCAAGAAGCAATGTCTCGTAACAACAGATCCAGTGATCCAATTTCCAGAGTGGTCTCTTGCACCGACAACTTAAGCTTATCGAGTGATCCACCTAAAATGAACACATTTATCAAATTCACGTTAGCATACATGAATTTTCTATACATGGCGGCAGTAGAGAACTAACGCCCTTCTTGTCTTGATTGAAATCTTTCTTTAGACCATTTACAAACTTTATGGAGGACCTTATGGAGCTTCTCCCCGAAAAAGCCGCATCGAGGCCCGACAAGGGACCGAGTGCTTTAGCCCGCATGCCTATTTCCAATTATTTACATCGATGCGATTACTTGGAGCTCAATTAGTAATCAGTAGGAAGTTTTGAACACTCAGTGGCCATGGAGTACACCGCTACCCAGCCACGACAAGGTACGGTTATGGTCATGTGTTCAAATTTGCTTTGGTTGATTAATCGGTTAAAAGAAGAGCTGGTGCGTCACAGGGGATTGTCTGCTCTCAAGTATAGCCAAATTTCGAGACTATATAATTGACTCCCATTACCTTAGTATCTATTCATTTAACTAGTCAAATGAGACATGACAAGAAAAAGCAGGAAAATGAAGCATGTCAGCTTCATATCGTGCTTAACCTCTTCTAAAGAAACTTGCTATAATACATTTTAACATTGTTATATGTTACTCGGGGATCTCCAGTAAGCAAACCTTATCGGAGGAACATATGTTCAGGCAACTGAGTAGAAGGGAACAACGGATCTCACACGAGTTGGGAGATGAAGGGACGACATCCACCCACTCTTTGTCAACCAGCTCGACGTGTGTGTTTGGCTTCAACGTGGCGTGGAACTGAAATTTGTTCGTCTCGGTCATCAACTTCTTCAAGAAACTCAAGGAGAGTATCACATCGGGACTTTCCTCGGAGAACAGTTGACCTTCTAAGACCTGAATGCCCATGTTGGCTTCCCTAGAATGAACATACCCAAGAAGCAGTGTCCTTGTATTGAGAAATTGTCGATCAGTGCTGCAAATCTGCAGTGTTCTCACATTAAGGATTGCATAGATAATTCTCATCACGTTAAAGGAGTCTTAAGAAGTGTGTCACAGAGTTCATGATGATCCATCTGTGGACGTCCCAGTAGATGCCAATACACGTAAACATGCATGAAAAATATAGGTGCACCAACTCAGACCGAATAACGTGGAAGAAGAACACAATTTGCTAATCAGCAGAAAAAACTACAAATTTGTAAGGTAATCCATTTTCAAACACCATTTTGATGTCAATTTAAAAAAAAAAAAAATATAACCCACACGATGAGTAGCATGTCATGACAAAGGAACATTCTAGTGAAAGATGATCATTCTTTTGAACTCACATTATGCAACCTAATACAAATTGCTGACCACCATTGGGATTTGCAGATAAGATGGACCACTACTGATTGCTACCTATGCACTGTTTACCACTCTCGAGACTCTATCAAAAAATGCAACATTGGGAAGCACATTAGTCCTTGATACATTTCAAAAAGCATGAGACATTTTGAACATCCTTAAAATGGAACTTCAAAGAATGGAGATGAAGAAACGCAACACACCTGAATATAATCCACACCAATTTCACCAAGATTATCAGCAATACTCTCTGATGAAATCAAACTTATAATTCCTCCAGATCCTATTGGTGATTGGAGCATCTCCCAAGGAGATTTCATCAGAATCTTACGCCTTTTCTGTTCATCTGGACAGCTAACCACTGGCATCATCTGTTCTTCGAAAAACCAAACCTGTCCAATAGAATCAAATATAATTGCTTAACTTTTACGCCATTCCATATATAATATAAAATTATACAAAATCGTATTCAGCACTCTAGGACAGATGAAACAGTGTACTCTTCTCCAAATCAGACGCATAAAATCAAGAGAAGAGTCGATGATCATGGCACATTGCTCAATCAAAAAATCCTTGTGACCTTAATGGAAATTCACTAGTCTAAGAAGTTAAACTACACTGGCTGACACCACAACTGGCTAGAACTCTCGCTTTTGTGTCTGATTTCTAAAGCCATTTACAGGGAAAATATCGCTGTGAACTGGTCTCAAAATTAGTTTCACCTTCCTACTTTCTTATAAAATGAACACGAAGGCATGTTTGAGTTAAAAAATTTAAGCTATTTAATGATAGAACATGAGACATGCTAACCTTGTCAGAGTCAAATCCAAAATGATCATTTTCCGAGAACAGCATTTGGAACGTTGGGATTTCACCAGCTGGGCAGATCATTATTAAAGGCATAGACACGCGGTCTTCTACCTGCAGTGATACATATTTGTTGAGCTAGTTTATAAATAGCACATAAGAGAGTACAGCCAGCCTGTCCAAATAGAAAAAAGTTTAGCCCACTTTTTGGTGTGCGAAAATGGCAATCATTTAGGGAAATATTCCCCTACATTTTACTCAATAATCTCAACCAACTGGTGGGGGCAGCAACCCCTTTCAGCTTGGGTGTTATCTGACCTCAATTTTTCCTATCAAACCAAATAATGCTTACACAAAAGGATAAGTAAGAGAAGATTACATAAGGAAATAGAAGAATCGCTTACAATCAGAGGTTGTGCTAGCAATGAAACAAATTAATACTATGAAAATATAACTTGAAGCAGCCAATATATAAAGAAGCTGGAAAAAGAAACCTCACCTTCACTAGCTTCTGATTAGTACACTCTAATGTCTGAATAAGAGACTCAGACAACATAGCAGGGTCAGAGGCCTCCTCAGCACTATCAGTAACAACCAAGACAGTGGCAACTTTGCCATTCGAGATCAGACGAAGCCCCTTCTCTTCAAAAACAGAATTCAGACACTGTTTATCCATCCTAGCCAAAGGAGTGAGGTAGTTTTCTGATGTTGTCAGAGCATCATAAATGTGGGCTCTTGTAGCATCATCTCTCCATCTGATTCATGACATGAGACAAAACAAAATGTGTGGGATAAAAATAGTTGAGACACGAGGACAAAGGTAAAAATCGCTAATGTCAACATGACCAATGGAAGCACAAAATACTATTGCATTCGCAGTTTTATACAGAAGTCACATCTCCAGCAATCTTTACATAGCAATCGCGAATACGATGAGAAAAATTGTAGATACCAAAATATTCAATTGGGAAACTGGCTCAGGAAGTTTTGTTGTTTACTAAAGTCTTTATTTAATCATCAAACGAAATTGACAACCACAATATCTAAGGTAGCCAACCATTAGACACAAAGATGGCATGTCTAACAATGTCGTTATCCCTGTCTGTTTTATCACTGAACGATGAACAGCTAACTATATATTTTCTCTACAAAGGGCCCAAAAAAAAAAAAAAAAGCACACTACACATGCTCTAAAAGTGACACTCAAACATGCACAATAGCTTACCTTTCAGAGAATAGATCTATACTTTGCAAAGCCGGTTGAAGCAATTTGGAGTTTACACCAACAATCTGATCCGCAAGTAAGCTTGTTTGGGTTTTATCACCATATCTAAATCCATGAAACACATGTTGCTGCTCCAGTTCACATAGCTTCTTTTTGGCTGCTATGAGGTGTTTTTGGAACTTTTTCCTTTCTTTCCATTCCTGAAATGCATCAAAGCATTCTAACTTACACTGATTCCAACAAGCACCATGTTACACTAACTAAAGCCACAAATTTTACTGTGCAGCAGCAGCAACCATGCATGCACATAAGAATTCATGTATTACAAATTTATTTGTCTAAAGTGCTTTGTTTACTTATGTCAACAGTTCATTAGCCATATGCTCAAAGGTCGGTTAGATAATTTCACTAGAAGCGAAGTTCAAACAAGAGCATAGCTCCTGGAGAACAGTCTGTTTTGTCGTATTTAAGGCTGTACTACAAATATGCCCTTTAACTAAAGAAGTAGATGAATCTGTGACCTTGACCCCCAATATGTGATCTTTCTAGTTAGGTCTGCCTTGCTGTTCAAATAAATATTATATGACACCTGACCGTTAATTTTCAAGCTTTGCAGTCTATTTCTCTTTTTATAGTTTTCAAAATCACGACTAGACTCAAGTCACCAAATCAAGACGCAAGCAAGAGAAAGCATTTGCATTCCAGAATATGAACATAAAAGAAAATGAGAACCCCAATCCCAAAAACCCAAAATAGAAAGAAGAGAAAAAGATATAAACATCCAGAAGCATATTTATGTACCCCAATAAGATACCCGCTATGAACATGGTGAAAACAGATCTCTAATCAGTAGTAGTTGATATATACAAATCAAATTAGCATAAAAGAGGGTGCCCTTACAAGTTGGCGCCTCTCTTTCTTGGACTTCTCATGGGAGCGCAGATTTAACTCGAGTAGCCCTTTTGGAGGTGTGATCATCATTTCTCCTCTATCCATGTCAACATGTGGAACAATTGCTTCAACGAATGGCACCCAAATAAAGTGATCGGAGGCACCAGTTTCCATTGGCTTTGACTTTCCAACACCATCAGAATTATGTGTGGAACTATCAAGCATGACATGCAAAAGATCACTTGCTCCACTGTCGTAGACATTAACAACTGTTCCAATCGGTTCACCAGATTCCTGAAATGGGCCAAATGAGGGCCATCCTATATGCAATCCCTCAACATACACAGATAAGATAAAACTGTGTGCGAACCTTGAGAAGAACTCTCATGCCAACAAGATCACGAGTATAGAATTCGCCTTCCTCTAGCTCTGGTCTATCTTCTTCCCTTACAAGTAATGCTGCACCAACAAGTTTCTTAGCCTGGACGGAGTTTAAAATCCTGATTAGAAGTACAAATTTTGGAAAAATGATGAAGTAGTTAGTGACTCTTGCCACAAGATTCTATTCAAATTAGCAAAAAAAAAAAAAAAAGGCATGTTACTTTCCTGCTCATAATAAAATAAATGGGGTTCGCTTGTCAAAATTGAGTCTATAACCATGCAAAAAGTTGGATGCCAGAGCAGAAAAGAATGGAGGCTTCTTTGACTGATAAGCCAAATAGTCAAAACGTGATACCAATAGGTAACACACAAAAGGTTACATAAAATCATGGGATATTGCTTAGCTTTTTCTTGTTTAGGCTGACTACCAGGCAATATTAGTATTAAGTCTAATTTCTAGATCTCATGAAACTACGCATCAAGTGCATCCCCTTGAGAAATTATAACATTACAAGAAAAATCACGCGTCAGTTTACCTTCTCAGTTATTATTATTTTTTTTTTCCTTATAAAATGGCAAACCTTATTTCTGTGATTGTAGGCTGACTTTCATCTAAATCCAGCAAATAGATATTCAGAATTAGGGGAATATATCCTAACACCCTGACAGGGTTATCAGTGCATGGAGCCTTTGCAAAGGGATAATGCCTACCATGTTTTCAGCTATTTCATGCTCAACCCCAGCACTGCACATAGTTGCATCACTAGGACCACTGTCTAAGAGGATCTCTACTAGAATCATCCTACTTGACAACACTAATGGTTTCCAGGTCAGATTCCCTTAGTATCTGATGACAAAGATGAATGGAAGAAGTGTCAATACCAATACAAGAAGTACAAGTACTAAAATTGCCGGACTATAGTGCATCGATGTAGCATATGCCCCACGGTGCAAGATGGTTTGCCCAATCTAAAAACTTAGTCATGATCAATGAAGTCAAGGCTTAGTTACCTGCAATAAAATCCATGACCAAGCATGTCGCAAGACCAAAATCTAGACAACTATCACAGTTTCTAAAGTACAGATGGCCCATTTGGATTGAATTTTTCCTTTTTACTTTTGCTTAATCTAAATCTCATGGCTCACGCACTTTAATTTATTTTAAATGCTGAAACTTTCACCACACTCAAATTTTGACATGTAGGTTCATATATGATTTTGCATAGTTCTCTGTGGTTTAAACAATATCTTAGATTTTGGTGGGAAATCTAAAAGGTATTCTTTGCTTTTGCTTAAGTGTAGACAAACCGGCTTTTGGACAAGCTCACCTCTTCAACATTGTTGATTCCTTCAAATTTGAGAATCCAACTTTTCTGCCCAGAGTGTCCTCTTCCCTCTATCAACTCCACTTCTTGAATTATCTCACTACCTAAAACCTGTTGCTTCAACCATCTTTTCCCAGTCTAGTAAAAAAAAGAAGTAGTTTTACCATTAGATAGTGATGCATACTGATATCTATAACCTTCTCATATAAGTGAGGTCATAGAGTGACATCACAATGGTAAGAATATGCTTTACCCTAGAAAATCGCAGTTCGGGGAAGTCGGTGCTGGATTTGACACAGATCTCCCCTTGCAACCCGTGAACACTTGATATATACCCAACTTCAACAAGTCCAGATTCAGTTGTTCTAGTTTCAACCGTCTCCTGGATAGCTGCATGGTATGAGAAATCCATACAAATTAAGGTATGCCGGAACTAATTCAAGAACGATGATATCGAAACTACAAACTGAAGAAGGGCGTAGAAGCATAGCCATTGAAACTTCTCAATTCAACAGAATGCTGACATGATGGAGAGTTTTTTTTATGGTGATAACAGCAATGGTCTTGGGAAAACTAGTATGCAACCTACAGATCCTTTGCAATATTCACGACAGCTTAGAGTTTTAAACCATTGAACTCCATGGTCTACCAACTCCAAATGGTCTTAATTCAGGAAATGAAATATAGCTACAATTTCTAATGGACAATTTGGACCTATCCAAGAGTATGGACCAATAAAACAAGAAATGAGGAGTAATTAAGAATAACCATAAAATATAAGTATGCATTCGACTCCTTCTCAAAGCCTACTTATATGAAATTAGCAATTACTCCATGAGTGGATGATAAGTGGGATGTCCTGTGATGTGCTTGGCATACTTATTGGGTGTAACATTTGCTACCAGTTTGCGCAGAAGACAAGCCCGTGGCTTCTTATCCAAGTATACATGTTTATCTTGGCTATTAAAAACACGAAGCAGTGAGAAAGATGCACACACGAGTTACCTAATCGAGAGGGACATTCAGACATACATTTCTCCAGTTTTAACATACAACCCGCATACAAAAGCAAAGTAAAAACTACTCAGTGACTCAGTCACTGAAAACAATGGACACGTGACACACACAACCTATGTCTACGACAAAGAAATTGAAACTATTTAGGCATCCCACGAAATCAATTCCCTACTAAAGTAAGTTCCTAGCTAAATCGAACTGATCGTATCCTATATGCATGCGACCTAAAAGGTGGAGGACTCAAATTTTTTACTAAAGATTCCCAAATGCTCGGTTTCATAGCTCTCAAATAAATTTTGCACCGAATTTCACTAATTTCCGCTATCAATACTACCAAACACAAAGCCTAATGGACCAATATCCATCCCAAAAAACACGAGACTGGACACGAGCTAATCAAGTAATCGTCGAACCGGTGCTCTGCAGCGGAGAGGCAACTTGCGGCGGCTGTGCTGGCGAGCGCCGCGACGACAATCGAACGCGAGAGGGAGACGAGGCCGCGAGGTGGAGGCGGTTCCGAACATGAGCGGCGCGATTCGGACCGAGAGAGTAGGATTGCTGCGGCCGCGACAAGGCGTTGGAAGAGCAAAGAAGCGAATTCGCCGTCTGCATCGTCTTCGCTGGCACGAAGGAGCGAAACTCAAGGGAGAAAGAGAGAAGAGGTCGAGGGAAGAAGACGATAGATCTTTTGCCGCCTCTTTCTGTTTCATTTTCTCGTGGCTGTTAAATCCCAGGAAGCACCGACCCTTTCCAGACTCCGCATCGTGCGGTGTCGTATCCGCCAATCCGACAATCTTTGACATGCCCAGGCGATCAGCTCTCCGCACGTGCCAGCAACACGCGAATCTAGCATTGATACATTATTTTGACACGTACAAATTAATTTTAAACATTTTCAATAATAAAAATATATGTCATATATCTAATCACTTTAAGAATCAGCTAAAAAAAAATTTAATCGTGAATCTCTAACGAAAAAAATTTACTGTCGATATTTTTATATATACATAATAATATAAAGATATACATTTAATATACAACATATCCCAACGTGTCATAATTTTTTATTTTTCAAAAAATGACGCGTCGCGTGTCCTTTCTATTTAGATGACATATGTACTTTGAAGACAAAACCAATTATCTCTCTTTATTGTTTTTCATTAAAGGCCCTCTATAATTCTTATTGTAAATCAAGTCCTCGCACTCATAAAATATTTGTTTTCAGTCATTGAAAAATAGCAAAATGCCTATTTGACGTTAAAAAGTTCTGACCTTTGGGCTGTATAGTGGTCGTCAGTTCCTAACACCAAACGGTTTGTTTGCGGTTAGTGGGATTCGAACGGGTTGCCTCTAATCTAAAGACACTTTCTCCCTTGTCGATCCTGCCAATTCCAACGGCTTTGCTCTTGGATTCCAGCCAAGCCAAAAGTTCATATTAAGATTATCGTGACCGAACTTCAACTTTCACGAGCGGTCATTCGACTTCAGGCCATGTCCTCGGCTGCACCAATGAATCACTGGTCGGGAAGTGAAGGAAATGGCCTAAGGCGACGTGAAAGTTCGGTGACTAGACCAGAAAATCTCGAAGGTTGGCGAAACACATAAAGTGAAGACAGTCCATCGCACGACATAGCGCTCCAAACGGAGACTGGTAAATCCCGCAACTAGACTTCGACAACTCCAAACCTTTGACGACTCGAACTGACCTCTTCTCCTTTGCCATATTCAGCGTCCCCTGGAACACGTTACAAAGTTGCATCAGAAGATCACCATTGAACCATTTAATACAACAATGAACGTTTCTCTGCGAAAAGCATGTTTCAACAGGCGTCAACATTCATTCCCTTCTGATTACTACAAATCCCGCCCCCTGTATGTGGAAAAGTAACATGAAAGTCCATGCAGTCAAAACCCCGTAGCCTTCTCTCTCCCAGTAAAGCATTCTTCTCCCAGATCTTGAGCTGCACATACAAGACTCGGCATGCATTTCAGATTCAAAACCTTCGAAACCCGACATACTTATGCAGAACTAACGAGCTTAGTATGGTGGATCTAACAAATACACCAGATGCAGCAATGGTATTGCAGCATGCACAAGATGCAGCAAGAGTAGGATTCCATCTTTCATTGCCCAGCACATCCTTGATACAGAAGCAATTGCACAAAAAACAGAGGCATTATTTGGGTTACAAAAGAAGACCCAGCTAGCTTATCTTTCCATAAAGTTCCTTTGCTTACCAGGGGAATCATTACTCACTGGCACAGCTTATCCACAGTTCTCGCCAGAAAAGTGAACCTAAGTTTGAGAGACTACGTATAATATGTTGTCTGTACTAAAGACCACATTCTCGGGCAACGCTTCATGTGTCTTGATAAATTGCAGTGTACTAGAATGCATTGACCTCAAGTATTAAGATTTTAAGGGAGACGTCACATCAACATGCCTGTTTCTGGTTGGAGCATCCTGTCTCTCTCTCTCTGCGTTTTAAGATCAAGGTCAATGACAAAGTAACATCTCTTGCTCTCTCTAATATAGTGGACCTGACCATTCATTTTGTTGAGAAGTTTCCGCGACAGGTTTAGACCGAGGCCCTCCTGTGTACTTGTACTCCACCAATTCTCTCTGTCAAACATATCATCGATCAGAGCAGAAGGGAGACCTTGCCCGGCATGTACCATCCTACATAAAACAAGGACACAAAAAGATTAGCATGAAATAACTAACTATATAGCAGTTTGGGTCACTCAGAGACGTTTAGGAATAAGACAAACCAATGTTCTAAGTCAGCAAATTACAATAATAAAGACTGGCATGTGTCCAGGCTTCCATGCAGGCTGGATTATAATACTGCCCCCTTTTTGTACAGTAATCCTCTGCTTAGCGGTTTATTTCCTCTCTATGGATAAAAACTTTGAAGCTTACAATCCGGGACAGTTCTTTCACATTGAATCTGGATTATTGCCTGACTTGCAAGGACAATGTAGCTCCACTGAGTTCAAATAAAGACCTACCCACGATATACGTTTTTACTTGTACCTCCGTTAAAAGAAAAACCTAATCTCAGTGGCTAGTCTAGTCATTATGAAATTAATGTGATGCTGACTGTATTTCAAATTAAAAAAATCCCCATTCAGCCAATGCTCTCAGTAGATGTTTCGTGATTCGAAATCTAAGAAGCAGGAATTAGTAGGAAGAAGAAATTCGTGCAAACTTTCTAGCATCTGTTACACATAATCATTACTTGGGAAAGACGACAAATGGACCGTTCTGGATGAAACAAATCCTCATTCAATTTTGATTTTTTCTTGCCACAGGTATGATACGAGGATAGTAATAATAGCATCACAAATTCCAAATATGACCTCAAAAATTTAATGTCTGCATGTATATCAGAAGTCGCAATCCATCATTTTGGTACTATGCTATGTAAATGCAGTTAAGATTGACAAGCATCATGAAGAGCCTTCGTGTACATGGCAGGTGGCAGTGGTATCACTTTTAAAGTACGAGAGCAAAGCATACCTTCGTCAGTTTAGAAATGTATCAAAAACCAAGACAATCTTCTTCGCAAAAGGACCAAACAGAAAGTTATGAATCAATGACTAAGGAAAAAAAAAAATGAAGAGTGGCCATACTATGTGCACAATTGTGAAATAATTACTCTCCTAATTAACCAATTCAGTTTTTAGTCAGATCGTTTTAACTGCTGCTTGTAATAGATCCAGAAGACCTAAATATAGAATGTCTGACACAGTCAGTCATTTGGTACCTGATTTGGATCCGCATGAATTCACTGCCATCCTGTATAAGCTTCAACCCAGGCAAAATCATTATTTCCACCCTGCCATCTGGTGAAGAGGCATAGTGCACAACATTTAGCAAGAAGTCCGATAGAACAAGCTGAAGCCTAACTCGGTCACCAAAAAGGCTCAGATTTTTCGTTTCCTCTGGAATTTCGTGGAAGAGCTGCAAATTCCTTTCTCTCAATGGGATCATCACTTGACTAATGACGGCATCTAAAAGACTTCCCAGAAGAAATTCTTCCACGTTCATCTCCAATCTGCTGCATTGTCCAGCATAATAGACAATTATATGTATCACTCAGCTTAGAAAGAGTGAACTTAAGAGGGAATAGAAGAAACAGCAGTAAAGCATCATGAAATACTGAATTGCACGCAAGTAGCAATATCATGACAAGCATGTATTTCAATACGTTTTACCAAAGTCACAGGACAAATTGACTGAGAAAGGATGGGCAGCTACAGATCTAGGGAGGATTAAACCTCTTACTAACGTTGAATTTACTTAGTGATTGCAAGTGGTGAGACAGAGAGTTCGTCTCTTTGATTCACATAAATTGAGCATTGAGTCCCTGCACCACCATGACATGTCACACTATGATGTGTCAAAATAGCCACCAAACGAAATTATGACATATCAAAGTAGCCACCAAATGATATAGTAAGTATGCCATAAAGCCAATGAATTGTTCTTGGTTGTCCTAATCATAAGAAATTCTCAGAAAATACACCAGCTTGTGTGTATGAAACTTGTTAAAGCATATTCATATCAACCAATACCTTCATCTAATAGATGGTTCTGTAAAACTTTACATAGTATCAATTCAGGAGGTCCTGAGCTCAAATCTTCCTAAGCCCCCATTTGTCCCCCATATATTTCCATGGTTTAATCAAAGTCCAAACTATGAATGATGAGGAATGCTAGAGTACTTAATTTTAAACCACACCTTCATTTAAGAACTTAAACGTTTAGAGCAATTGGCTATGATTCCACAAAACTTTAAAATGTTAAAATATCTGACATCGCTTGTCCATGGGATTTTGATACGCATTATGTTCATGTAGTCTACATCAACCTATTAAGCTTAAGCTTTAGGTTGGACTTTACAATGTGGTACCAAAGCTAGGTTCCACCACATGCTGTTCTTTGTCTAATTTACTCGTGAGAGGGTGTGTTAAAGTATACCACATTGTTTATCAACGGGTTTCCATAGGCCTTAAATTCATGTAGTCTCCCTCTACATATCAACTTAATATTTTAGGTTGGACTATCTAATGAAACCATTACCAGAACAAGGATTTTGACTTGACCTATCCTCAGTTGATGCAATTTTCTCTCTGGTCTGAACACAATTGGCCCAAATCTTAAGTACAGCAGGCTCAAATTTCAACATGTCTAAAATGGTCATAAACTGAAAAAGAGAATGATGATATATATTCCTGATGCTAGCAGCTTGCAAATATAAAAAACAAGTACAGTAGGAATTTACCCAATATTTAAGCAAATAAGGGGCGTTTATGACAAAGGCACCTACCCATCATGTAAGCTTCCGAAATCCATATCCTCTATGATCGTCATGATCTGTCTTTCACAAGCATCACTTGTATCAAGAACTTGCTTCTGGTTTTCTGAAATAGCTGTAGTTTCCAGAAGTTTGTGAGTAAACCTGATACCATTTAAAGCATTTTTAATTTCTCGACGTACATAAGCCAGCTCCTTCAGTTTCAAAGCACAGTCAGCATCCTCTTGGCCTTGTCCTTCTGAGATTAGCTGTGCATCAGGTGTAATAATTTGCAAGAAGCAGAAGCATCCGACAATGTTGCCACCTGTATCAGTTCTCCGGCTGGCCGTTAAGGAAACCTCCACAAATTTCCCCTTTCGATCAAAAAATCCAAAAGGGAAGTTCTCGGTGTCTTGTCCACTTATTCCTTGGTACAACAGAATCATAAATTTAGTGAGAGTCTCCTGACCTTTTAGTCGACAGTACCCGCCAAAGATCTCTCCAGGAAGTGTTTTACCTATGACCTCTTCTCTCATCCAACCAGTCAGCTTCTCCATTGCGGCATTCCATTCAGAGCAGCAACCGTTATCATCTGAAGCGAATATAGGAGGAATTAATGGGCTAAGACTCTGTATGATAGCTTTGTAATCCCCTTCCAAACGTACAAACTTATCCATCACCATCTTCTCACATGTGATGTCTTGACCAACAAAACATACCCCGATGACATTATTTGCGTAGTCTCTACTTGTGCAGGCATTTGCCAATATATAAACGACTGAGTTCTGCAGATGAAGACCAAAACCCCTGAATTTTAACTCAACATTTTTATCCTCCTCGCCTGGACATCAGAGAATCAAGTAAATGTGACATTCACGCCATTAGTCAGACTAAAACTACAAGTATGAAATCATGTCCCTAATTTCCATCTAAATCTCATTCACTGTAAACAGAAATGAATGATTTCGAACAAGGAAAATCACCAACATGTTGATTGTAGACATGGGTGTCGTCATAACTCTAATATAGTGGATACTATAAGGAATGATGGATTTAGAGGCTTCTCTTTGATATGCCTCACTCATCACAATGTGGAAAAAACAATCCCTACTTCAATCACATTACACTTGCGCAACCAGCATTCAAACCTGATTAAAGAGGAGACCAAGGGCGCGCATGACAACCATTCTATTTCAAAAATAATTTTTGGAACAGAAATAGATTTTTCTATTTTTGCCAGAAACGAAAATTTTTTGTTTCTGTTTTTGGTCCAAAATAGGATGTGGAGTGAGATGTCTAAATGCATACAGAGAGTGGCAAAAGAGGTGCTAGGTGAAAGTAAAGGGCACGGACTTCAGACAAAGGAAACTTGGTGGTGGAATGAAGAGGTGCAGGAGGCAATTAAGAAGAAGAAGGAGTGTTTTAGATGTATGCATAAATGTCATAATGAAGAGAATTTGCAAAATTTTAGATTGGCACGAAAAGATGCCAAAAAAGCGGTAAGAGAGGCTAGAGGCAAGGCTTTCTCTGATATGTATAAAAAACTTGGGAGCAAAGAGGGAGAAAAAGATATCTATAGGCTTGCCAGGACAAGGGACAAGAAAAGTAAAGACTTGACACAGATTAGATGTATCAAGGATGAAAAGCAAAAACTATTAGTAAAAGATGAAGAAGTGAAGGAAAGGTGGGTGAGCTATTTTAACAAGCTTTATAATGGGGAGAGTGATCGAGGCGAGGTGGATCTAGTGGACGCTTCTGATGAGTTAAACAGAAGGTTTGTGCGTAGAATTAGAGCACAAGAAGTTCAGGATGCTTTAAAGAAGATGAAGACTAGTAAAGCCTTAGAACCAGATGGTGTCCCTATTGAAGTATGGCGATGCTTAGGGAATGTGGCAATAAGTTGGTTGACTAAACTGTTTAACAAGATTCTCCAAGCTAATAAGATGCCTAATGAATGGAGGAAGAGTATGATTGTGCTTATTTATAACAACAAGGGGGATATTCAGAACTGTAGCAACTATAGAGGCATTAAGCTTATGAGCCATACAATGAAATTGTGGGAAAGAGTTATTGAGCATCATTTGAGAGTAGAACCCAAAGTCTCTGTAAATCAATTTGGATTTATGCCAGAAAGATCTACCATGGAGGCTATTTTCTTAATACGACAGTTGATGGAGAGATATCGAGAAAAGAAGAAGGATCTACATATGGTATTTATTGACCTCGAGAAAGCATATGATAGGGTCCTAAGAAAAGTTTTGTGGTGAATTCTTGAGAAGAAAAAAGTATCATTAAAGTACGTAGAGGCAATCAAGGATATGTATGATGGTGTTACTACATGTGTGAAGGCCTGTGATGGCACATCAAGTTATTTTCCGATCACAGTAGGTTTACATCAAGGTTCGGCTCTGAGTCCTTATCTTTTTGCACTAATTATGGATGAGCTAACAAAAGATATTCAAGATGAGGTGCCGTGGTGTATGCTGTTCGCAGACAATATTGTCCTTATTGATGAGACCAAGGCTGGAGTCAGTGCTAAATTAGAATTATGGAGAAACACGTTAGAGTCCAAAGGATTTACGTTAAGTCGGAGTAAGACGGAATACATGAAATGTGAGTTCGCCACGACAAGAGGAGATGATCAAGAACCTGTGGATATGCTTGGACAGGAGGTACCTAAGAAAGATACTTTCAGATATTTGGGATCAATTTTGCAAAAGAGGGGAGAGATTGACGAGAATGTTAGCTATAGAATCAAAGCAGGTTGGATGAAATGGCGCAGTGCATCAGGATTTTTGTGTGATCGTAAAATCCCTCTTAGGTTAAAGGGAAAATTTTATAGAACAGCAATAAAACCTGCAATACTATATGGAGCTGAATGTTGGCCGGTACATAAGCAACATGAGCATAAAATTGGAGTAGCGGAAATGAGAATGTTAAGGTGGATGTGTGGTCATACAAGGATGGATAAGATAAAAAATGACGATATTCGATGAAAAGTTGGAATAGCACCAGTGGCAGAGAAGATGAGAGAATATAGATTGAGATGGTTTGGATATATTCTTCGTAGACCCTTAGATGCTCCGATAAGAACAGAAGTGTATTACCGAGAAAACGATATGAAGAAAGGACGAGGTCGGCCGAAACTTACTTGGGGAAAGGTAGTAAAACAAGATTTAATAGAGTGAGAAATAGATTGGCGTATGGTCTGCCTTAGGACAGAGTGGAGAAAAGCTATCCGCATTGTAGAAGGGGGGATTTCCTATGTTCCAGAGTACCCTATTTAGTGCTTTTTATTTCTTTATATGTTTATTTATTTATTTATTTATTTACTTTTGGGTAGCCTTTTTTTACTTTTATTTTAATATATTTTAAGCTTTTTGCTTTGGGTTCATCGACCGCCAACCCCAACTGGTTTGAGATAAAGGTGATCTTGATGTTTTGGTCCAAAATCTATTTCTAAAACAGATTTTTGTTTCAGAAATAGAAAAATAGATTTGCGTTGCCAAACGAGTTTTTGTTCCAAACCTATTTCTGGAATAAGTTTGGAACAGAAACAGAGAAATAGAAACGTTGTCATGCATGCCCCAAGAAACCACCCGTGAAAAAATGGCATTCGTGTGGACAACATATCATTCACACATTTTCGTGGGACCCCTAATAATTGCTAAACTCTAAAAGATGAAAACATGGTCGAAGTGTCTCGCTAGTGATAGTAATAAAGGTGCTAAGGATCGAATCCAAATGAATCTATGAGAAGATAAAAACTAACCAACAGAATGACTGAGCAAATCTCGGTGAACTCAGTAGAACAAACCAACAAAAGGAAATACTCAAAGTTATGAGGTTGTTAATGCGGATGCAAGAGAAAGTAGCTTCGCAAGACCGTTCACTGCAAATGTTTACAAAGAGAACTGAGCAGAAAATACAGACTAGAGAATCATGAGACAGGAATCGATGAATAACTTACCCTGCAAAGCTTTGCATAAAACATTTTCAAGAGTTCCCCGTGAGTCCTCATGGATGAATTCATTAACCAGGGAATTCCCAATAGCTTCATTAGTCGGCAACCCTGTCAATTCAGCCATTTTGGCATTCCACCCATTAATAAGACCGGCAGAATCAACTCCAAATATAGGAGCTGTCGCAGTTTCAATCAACCTAACCATTTCACATGCTACCGAACTGAGTTCATCTATTTCGTGCATCTTGGTATCAGTTCGCCCTGCAGATGTCAGGGCCTTAGAACCCCTGACATCCATATCCAGAAACGAGTCTCTCATTATAAGCTGCAATGAGTGGATTGCATTAATTTCCGAGACTTCCCATGGCAAACTTCTACGCTTCACTACTTCAAGAAAAGCTTTAAAGGATGATCTTGGATGCATCCTTCCACCATCATCCTTATCTTCAGGATGATGCTTAGCTCCACCCCATTTGATTTCGTTTGCTGTATGTGACCTGAACCAGAACAATATATCCCTTGAAGTTATTCTTGCAGTAGCCATGCCGCAAACGGTTTCACCCAAAGAAGCCGCCCCAGGGTAACCAGCATCGGCCAGACTATCAGTACTCAGACCTGTAGAATCCCCATGATTTGTAAGCAGCCACTCAGCAAGGTCCTTCACTTGTGCCTCAGTAGGAGTCACACCCAACAACCAACAATTCCCACCATAATACAATGCAGCTCCATCACACTTGACAAGATCCATTATACTAGGTGATTGAGTGATGATACCAAGCGGGGCATCTCGAAGCAGCATGTCACATAATAAAGTCTGCGTCCTCAGAATTTTCTTTTCTGCCAACTGTGACGCCAATTGAAGCTCCATATGGAGCTGCAGCCCAAATGCTTGCATGAGGAACTCACAAGCATATCGAAGCGGGAAAGGGACATATCGAGGGGAAGTATGATGGCACACAACCAAACCCCAGAGTTTCATTGAATCACCTCTGTTGACAAGAACAGCCATCACCAATGACGCAACAGAACCCATGTTTGCCATGTACTGTGTGTGACACTTGTGAGGTGATCGAAGGGTCGAATTAACCAAGCAAAGAGGCTGCTTCAGTTCTTCACTTTGGACAACCTTAACTGGATCCGCATTGCAATCACAAATGATCCTAACACGATTTTGCTTGAACAAAAAACGCGCAGCTTGAGGGATATCAGTAGCAGGATAATGCAATCCAAGGTATGGTTCTAGATCAGACCTTCTGATTTCAGAGATGACCTCACCATGATCATCATCATGGAACTTATACACCATAACCCTATCATATCCAGTCAACTTCTGTACATCCTCCACAACTGTATCACAGAGCAAGCCAATATCTCCCCCAGGAAGTGACTGCAACCTAGAAATCGCGCGAACAGCTAGCTTCTGTGACTGCACTGCCCCAGCAAGAGACATCGCAGGATCGCCAGACCTCGCAGGCTCCAAATCTATCACAATCCCCACGTCAATCCTATGAAGTATAGCATAATACGGCTTTTGGGTGCCCCTAGAATAAACCCAAACCGGGCTCAACAGCGAAACCTCCCTTGAAGCTGCCGCTTTCGCCAGCAAAGCACCCGAAGAAGGGGCAAAAAGGGTTCTTGCATCAACCCCAATAAGACTCTTCTCTGATGTTGACCCCAAAAACTCACTCTCAAGCCTAATCTCCAGTAACTCAAAGCAATTCTCGCTGTAACCAACGATCCTAAAACCCGGTTCTTCGACGGCAAGCATACAACCAAAGGGCTGAGTGAGGCCACCCCTTTGGATTCTTGACAAATAGGCAGTGATTTTCTCCTCAGGCACAAACGGAGGGACGCCCATGACAGACTTGGTGTAATTGAACGACTTACCAGAAACGCTGGACTGCTCAAACTCAGCCATAAGCACAGCATCTGCATTGTAGTAAGCAATCGCTTTGTCCCTGTCGTTGCTCTGCCTCATCCTGTCACTTCCAGCAGATGAAGCCAGGGTTGTGGCAGTGTTCTCCTTCTGGTCTCCTCGCAGCGCCATCTCAAGCTACTGACGAGTTGGCGGATATTTGGGAGAGATTCTTGCGGGCACGGTGGTGGGATTCGGAGAAGCGCGAGCGGGAGTTGCAGCGGTTGGATCATTATCATCATTGTACTTCTTGGTTCCTCTTCTTGATTCTCGCTGCAGCTTCCATGCGTCTTTTTCATTCTTTGGCGCAGGTGGGTCTGTCTCCTCCGCTTTCCTCTGGGTGTTGCTTTGAGGAACACATGAACTAGTGGCTGCTAATCGAATGTTGTACCTAGTACGATCTGACCCTTCTCATTTTGATTGGACAAGTGAAGAGGTGGGTGTGTGCGCGAGTGGATTTCAATCGCCTGCTTTCGCTGTCTCCTCCTCCATCACACAACCATTGCCACGTTTCTTGACGGGGCCCGACTTGCTAACTCTGGTTGCGGCAAAACTTTGCCAAATGCGCCCACCTGTGTTCACCCTCTCTTCACGGAATACAAGGATGATAAGTATAGTTTTTTTTTCCCCTGCCTTTCACTTTCCACCATGGAAAACATAAAAGAGTTTGCTTGCAACTTAAGGGCGCAAATCACGATCACTTTTTTTTTCCCGTACTCTATTTCTGATTAAAAACAAAATTTTCTATCTTTATTCCCTATACGAGTTTAGAGAAAAACACATATTTGACAATAATACAAAGTTTATGTTCTCAAAATAAAAATTCATTTGATAATGATATAAAATTTCTATGGTCGAGCGACTGGCGATTGGACGCTGGAGGCCGGCAACCCACGAATTGGTGGTGGGTGACCGGGGACCGGAGGCCAACGAAGGGCGAACGACAACTGAGGATCAAAGATCAGGGACCAACAGCGGGCGACCAACGATAGCCATAGGAAGGCAAGAGAAAAGGAGAGCACACGCAAAAAATAGAGGGACTAAGTAACGAGAAAAATTCTTATTTTTATTTATGTTCTCGAAATAAATATAAAAAAAGTAGAAAATTTTTACTACTTTTGTTTCTATTTTAAATATATTTCTAGGCTAAAAGTTTATTCTGAAAATGAAAAAACGAAATTACTTTACCAAATAGACATATATTTTGAACCTATTTTTTGAAATAAAAAAATAGAAAAGTAGGGAAATAGAACCGTTATCCTAAGAATATTTTTAGGAAATATATTATGCACACCTAGACTCCAGGGAAATCTCAAAATCTCATCGTTTCGTTATTTTCAAAGTCAGTCTAGCATGAGCAAGTCCCAACTCATAGGACTCACGTCGCTTTTAGTTTATCAATGGGGTGACAAGTTTTTTTTATTTATTATTTTTCCAACATGCTTGCTGTTTGGCGCCAAAACTCAACGGTCGAAATTTTACTCATGACATACATAAATTTAGATGACAAATCAACATACATTTGGTGTGGGGCAACAAAATAGGGTATGAGAGAAGTAGAATATGAAAAAAAAAATTAAATCGATACGCGCATGTGACAAATTTATTACTCAAAATTAATTTTTTTGCCTAACAAAAACCTCAAATCGATTGGCTTGTGAAAAATTTATCATCCATTAGTTTATATTAAACCAGGTTAATATCACAAAAAAACCTCAAATCAATATACATGTAACAAATGGAGAGTGAAAACCTTAAATTTATATAACCAGTAATTGTCATGTGTTATTCAATTCAACAATTTGATGGTGAAATTTAATGAAAACTAACTAGAGGGTAAATTTTTCGCAAGTTTATCAATTTAAGATTTTTTTCTTGATATTAACTTTAATACATAATCAATTTTTTTTTGTTAGGGTATCAACTCCGCTCGCTTACATGCTTTTATTAGGGTTAATACCACGAAATATCTCAAACTAGTACATATGTGACAATTTTACCTCAAACTATTTTTGTAACCACAAAAAATTTCAAACTGATACACTTATGGCAAATTTACCACATATTAATTTTTTGACCACAAAAAATTTTAAACTGGTATACTCGGAAAAAACTTACCTTCCATTACTTTCCGTTAGATTAGATTAATGCAATGGGAAACCCTAAACTAATACACATGTAACAAACAAAGGATAAAATTTTCAACTCGATACACCCGTCAATTGTCGCGTGTTATCTAACTCAAAAATTTGATGGAAACACTTAATGGAAAATAACAAATGGTAAATTTGTCATAAGTATACAAGTTTGAGGTTTTTTTATGGTCAACAAATATTTTGGAATAAATTTATCACAAGTATATCAATTTGAAATTTTTTGAGATAAAAAAATAAATTGGGTAAATTTGTCACAGTTGTATTAATTTGAGATTTTTCGTGATATTAATCCTATACTTATGTGGTGTCTCTCTATCTATTTACTTATCTTTTATGCAACCTCCCATTTATCAATTTCTCAACTTACTTCGACCAAAAAAGGAAAAAATCACAACTTACGAATAAGAATGGTGTCAAGAGTATCCCGACGTGTCACCACTCTTTTCATGTACCAATTACGTGATATTTCATATAATTACCCTTTTTGTGCCATCAATTGTCAATCAACTCAAGATGAATAGACTTTGATGTGTTCTTGGGTTAAATGACGCGAGGTGGGGCGGGTCAAGTGGTGGTCGAGGATGCGTGAATCAATCCCTTCAATGTGTACGTGCTTGATCAATTTCTTTTCCTCGTGCTTTAGACAATGATTATTAATAATTTTAGTATCTGCTTAGCTGTAATTTCTCTCGAAACAAAATATTTTTCCACTGAAAATTGTTCTTTGATTTTTAATTAAAGAAGAACATGTTATGCCAACTCCAAACAGGACATATCCAAGCAAACAAGAGATTCAACAACTTTTAACTTCGATAGTATTGTACAACCACAAACGATTGGAAAGTATAATTGTTACAAATGAACCGAATGTTGATAGACCCTACCGAAATTTAATCGACGACAAAACTTGACCATGCAATGATATTACGTCGGAATTTGATCCATGGTGTTAATTTGAAAGTTACAGTTAAGAAAAATAAAGTGCAGTATATGAAAGTAAAAATAAAGATTTTTTTTTAAAATTTATGCGGGGGTCTCCAAAAAGTATGATGTGTCCATTTAAAATCTACAATCACCTATTATCGACGGAGGTTGCAAACAGAAGCTACAAAGAAAAGTTATTAACAGAAGTTGCGAATAGTTAACCTTGACGGTATTCTTGACTTCACTATCTTGACGGTCGCTTTATTTTATTACGTTAATGATTACTTCTTTGACGTTGCATCCGAAATTATCAACTTCACTTTTTATCGATGCATGCAAGTGTCGATGAAGGCACTTTTTATCGATGCATGCAAGTGTCGATGAAGGCAACGGTCGCAATCCGAGCATGGGTTCATCCCTACTTTAGCCACCCCTTCCTAGTATCAAACTGTCTTTTCACTTTGTTATTTGGATAAGGTAAGATGAGAGTTCACATGTTAAAAGCTAACGGAGAAATAACAAAAATGGTCCCTGTATTATCCCTGTACTATGTTCTGATTCTCTCACCGTAGCTCGTGGAAATTTTGGTCCTTAAACTAATCTCGCTCTAATACTTTGGATGTGTATTCACAAAACTCTCTTTAATGAATATTAAAAAAAAAAAAAAACTAATCCCCGATCACACGACAAAAAAAAAATCCCTTATTTGTATCTCGAATATCAAACAGAAAATGCCGATTAACCACCAAAGATGAACATGCGGTGCTAACGTAGAATTAACAAATATATACTTTGACTTTTTGATCTTGTTCCAATTTTTTGTTTTGACAATTAATTTTGGCCTGAAACTGCTGATATGGTGGTCTTGTCCGTGTTGGACAATCGTCTTGTATGGCATAGCCACCGATGACGTGAACAACTCTTTTTTTTTTTTTTTAAGTTTCTGAATTTTTTTATTTTATTGTTCTTTTCTTTTTTTTCCCTATTTTTTCTCCTCTAGGCACAGGCAAGGATCACCCTCATCGGATCTGGAAAAGGCCAACAAGGGTGTTCCGTCCCTAGCTAGAGCTAGCCATCGTCGAGGCCTCGACGATTGATGAAGGGAAATACATATATATATATATAAGAAGATAGAAAAAGTAAAGAAGAGAAAAAATAATTCAAAAAATAAAAAAAAATTGCAAAAATTTTCTATGTCAGTACTAGCTATGTTACATAGACAACCGATATCTACGTTAGTAATTTTCAATCAAAATTGATAAGAACATCTATATTACATATTAATACTAAATTGGTCAAATTAAAATGGTTATGATGGAATTAATATCCGTACAATAGATTTATGACTTTTTCAGTTTGAGCCCGAATATTTTTCCCTCCAATAGTTCAATCGGAAAAATTGCTTATCGTAGGTTATATATTTGACAATTTATACTAACCGGTAGAAAAATCAAGAGGTTCTCTATATGTTATCTCTCATGATTGTTCATGTATCTTCCTTGACTATGCATATACTTAGGTAATTTTTATATTAAAACGGTAATATTAGATAGTCATCTTGTAAAGCTTGTAAATACCTTCATGCTCTTCGTCACGAAAAACACATATGGTACAAGCATCCGTTTGCTTAAGCTATTGATAAAAAAGTATGTTATAAAGAAGTAAATGTGTATCGAGATGAGAAGATATTGAGGCAACGTGGAGTAAATTATTCATCGAAATGAAATTGTGGCCACTGAACGATGTTAGATAACTTTTGCCGAAACGCAGTGACCATGAGGTAGATCTAAACTCAGATTTTTCTCGAAGGAAATCACGGGAAATCACGTGAAGAGAGAGAGAGAATTGGCGACGGGATTGATCTAAATTGTCAGAGAAGTTGGTAGGGCAAAACGGGAACAAAGCAGAAAACAATCTGCCATTGAATTTCAGCCACTAATAGCATGAGATGGGACACATTTTTTTGACGTTCTTTTCTGGCATTTTTGAAAGAAAAGCTAAAGTTGTCGTCTTCTACTTTGTAGGGTTTGGGCATCAAGCACGCATAGATGGTGGTCCCCTTCGAAAATTGGCCACAAAATATCTTCAACCACTAATTTTTAGTAATTTCTCAAAAGCAAAACTATCTGGGGGCAGATATTTCATGGGGAATTTTATTTGATTTGCCCTCAGAAAAAAACAAAGCCTAGCTAATTGAAGCTTAGGAAGTTCATCGATAATTCTAATTCGACGAGAAAATTTATGAAAAAATAATTAATCAAATAATAAAAGTATACGCCGTAATTATCTCTATATATAAGCTTGTTGAGAGTTGTATATGAGATAAATTCAATCTCCTTCATACATGAAGAACTAATTATCGATCATGAAATATCAACAAAAGGTACGTTTTCCCTTACCTTGAAATCCAACATATATGAATACATGGTAAATAATCATCAATCTCAAAAGAAATAAATAATGTTAAAAGATGATATTACCTATATTATCCCTCCTAGACTCATTGAAATGAGATTCTATCGTATTTAAATATTGATATCGAAAGCCATAGTAACCTACAAGGCATCCATGCTTTGAATATTAGAAGATTTCCAACTCGCGAATTTCAAGTCATCTAATCAAAAGCTCATCAACTGTATACAAGTTGTTTTGGGTCATGATCACTTGACAAACCAAAATGTCTAGGCTTGATTGATTTATAGAGCTTGCGGAATGTTTTATGGACCTTCAAGCAACGAGATATATGCACTCGTGATAAAAGAAAATTTTGATAGATATACACAATGTTAAAAGGGTGATCATTATTTTTCATAATATAGACCGGTATATATGTTATATATTTGTCTAAAATACATCAGTTTATGCTTTAGAATCATTCCATGTACTTCCGAAGATTCGACTAGCTAGAGTGCTTTGTTCTCTCGAGGAAAATCAAAGATATTTCCTATGAAAACTAGTGGTGGAGATTTTTCTTGGCCAATTTGCGTAAGGGGACCAACCATTTGTGCGTGCTTGATTCCCCGCTAAGCAGAAGACAAGCTTAGCTTTTCTTTTTTAGAAATTCCAGAAAAGAACGTCAAAAATGTGTCTAATTTCATGTGTTAGCTACTGGTATTTCGTGGCAGAATTCTCCTCTACTTTGCTCCCGTTTTGCACGACAAACTCCTCCGACAATTTAGATCAAGCCCGTCGCCAATTATTTCTTTCTTCACGTGACTTCTTGCCGTTGTGTTTGTTTAGATTTTCCTCAGGGTCACTGCATTTTGGCAAAGTTATCTGGCATTATTAATACCCACGATTTTTTTTTTCTGAAGAGCAATCTACTTCCCCCCAGTTAGGTACCTCTTATCTTAATTCGTATTCATGCCATTACAATGCGCTCTTCATTAATAGCTTAAGCTAGTGATTACACAAGTGATTTCGACGTTCTTTGAATTCTTTACGCAAATTTTCGAATGAATACTTTAGAGTAGTTGACATTACTTATTGAATTTATCAAACATTCAAAAATTTCAAGAGAGAATTTAGCTACCAAATGACATCAATAATGGTGTGTTTGCTTAACCGCCATTTGAATGTCCTTAAAGGTGCAAAATGAGAACGGATTCGTTCCCATCTTTCTTCAATCGGCCGAGCACTGCCTCCCTTTACACGTCTTCAGCTTCAAAAATTATATTTTCTACTAACTAGGAAGTAACCCATATATATATATATTCCAACTCAAATTTTACTTGCAACCTAGCTCCAATGTTGCCCCCAATTTGGGATGTCTAAACTTTTGTTGTTGCCTTATCAAGTGCATTATAAGGTAAAACTTCCATGTTGTCATTTTTACCAAAGCGGGTACATTTTGAAAGATAAACAATTTCAAGGGCTTAAAGCTTTGATCAGATCAAGTTCTTCGATTAGAGGTAAGTGAACACTCCGGGGGGAAAAGCAAGACAGATTAACTTGGCACCATTGACCTTGGTTGTTTGATGCTTGCTAATTAGGTTTCTTTTTATAATTAATTTTATAAACACTTCGGGGATGAGCTTACATCTTTTATCCCTTGCTTGATTTGAAAATCTTTCTACGTGTCTACAATTTGTTTCAATCATAGCTAATCAGACTTCATTGCATTTAGATAGGAAAAATGTTTAAATGGCCAAGCTAGGCCTAACAGTAGCGTTTTAGAAAATTTTGACATGCCTAGAGGCAATTTTTTTTGCAATTTGCAAAGTGAAATGGCTCTCTGGGCAACCTCTTTATAAGCTTTAAAGTATAATTAGTGGGTTATTAAGTTAGATTAATCAGAGGAAATCAAATCAGTTACAAATAACTAGTTTACATACTTTTCGGGCAAATTAGAAATTTCACTAACGCTAGGGGCATAATCTGCTGAATCTCAACATTTCGGGGGCCAATTACATTATAAGATGCCTTCTAATAACAGATGATTGAGTGAACGTCCGGGAAGGTACCCCTGTGACAAACAAGACTCAGCCACAAAGTTGAGTTGGGACTCGAATCTTAAGGCAATTGCAGCTTCATGTTGCACAACATGGTGACTTGGCCACCTATTCCTATTTTGCAGGATGAAGATCATGAAGGTAGCCGATGAAGAGATAAACTGAGACCATTGCCTGCATCAAATACAATGGAAATGTCTCGACTACAAGAATCAATCTCTGGAAAAACACAAATGGAAAACACGACAGACACAATGAGAATTGAAAGCAAGATCAGTATAATGCAACAGAGCATATTCTTATCAATAGCAGGATACCTGCCACAGAAAGCTTGAAGAAACACTTGAGGAGAAACAGCACAGCAGAAGCAAGAGAAATATGAGGTAAAGCCTTAAATGAAAGGCGCGAGAAAACAAAAATCAGATGCAAGAGTGCTTTCGCAAGTTCAGTCTATAACTGAACAAAAGAACAATCATATTGGTGACCAAACTGGTTCCACCAACAGGAAGTTGTCCTGCTATCGACATCTACCCATTACAAATTTCAAAATCAAGAGCTAATTTACATTGCATAAATTACGTCTGGGCCTCCAAACCCTTCCCCCTGTTATCCCCTATGCCATGATATAAGCCAGGCAGCCACTCTGCAAGGTCCCTCACTTGTGCAGTGGCAGCAGTTACACTACAAAGCCAACATACACTGCATGAAATGCAGCTGCATTGCGTTACACAAGATCCATTACCAACACAATGGTCGCCTGACTCTGCATTTCATCCTTAGAACAAAAGGTTCTCCTTTATATATGCAACTCTAGTTTGGAAGTTTCTTTACCCCAAATGATCATAAAAATACTTGCACATGGATATTGTTAATGAAAAGAAATCCAACAGGCAGATGAATAATAAAGCAATTTTGTGTATGATGTGTCCACAGCTTCACATCTTTATTCATTCTTTCTGGAAATGCATGACATGCATTCACTTGTGTGCACATTATCCCATTCAAGATAGACACTAATATATGCATCGAGCTATACCTCGTCAAACATTTCAGCTGAAAGATATCTCAAATGATGAACACAGTCAGATTTTCCAATGTGATTCTACTCTCAATAAGCACCCATTGACAGGTTAACTTTTAGCCTGAACCCTCTGAACAATTACCACTGATAAACAATATGGATCCATTTTCATTGTTACCTATCTAAATCTCTGATGCAGAGTCCACTGCCTCGTGTACTCCCTCTCTTTTCTCTTCTTCAACTTCTGCCCCTTGCCGTATCTTCTGCTGTTGTACCCATGGCATCTCTGACTCCTGATTATGATGTTCCGCTTGCTGTTCATCCAGTGTGTTGTGTTTCAGAGTCGACGGTTCTCGCAATGGTGATGGCTGCTCTTGCTGCTGAAGTTGTTGGTAGTCATTGGACTGCTGATGTGGAAGTAATTGCTGGACCTGCAGCTGCTGGTATTGTTGATTTGGTTGCAGCTGCTGTTGCCACTGCTGCTGTGGATGATAAAATACTTGTTGCTGTTGATATGGTTGCTGTGAAAGTTGTTGATGTTGGGACTGTTGCTGCTGAGGTTGCTGTTGCTGTTGCATACATTGTTGTTGCTGGTAGTAATAATATTGCCACATCTGATTATATGCTATGGTATTCTGCATTTGCCCGTATTGCTCAGTATCAAGTGGAGGGTACTGGAACATCTGAGCTTGGGGGTATACTGCAGATTGTACAGGCAACTGAGACTGAGGTCCATGAGCAAAACTCTGTGGCCGCACATTTTGCATAGGCCATGCATGGGGTGACATTGGATTACCCTGAGTTGCAGTGTGAAACGGGCTTTTTGCCGCAATTCCTTGCTGATTTGGTTGACTTCCCATTTTACCTCGTCCATGACTTGACTGAGAAGACTCGTGTTGATGCTGTGATTTCCTCCGCAAATGCCCACGGGATCCAAATCTGGAATCCCTGCGAACCCTGTCATGATGCCAGCTTTGAGCCCTATTAACAGGCTCATGCTGGTTTCGAAGTGACCCTGATGAATAATGATCATGACGGCTTCCTGTATACGTCGCATTATTTGTTTGCCTTTGAGTATCAGCACCATCACAACCTTGATTGCAAAATGGACTGGACCTCTTTGGATCCTGGTAACTCCTGTAGCCACTCCCTGGCAAACTCTCGTTTGACAGGCTAGTTTCTCGAGAACCACCAACAAGCAAGATTTCATTTGTAACCTGGGGCTCATCAGAAGTTTCACCATTATGAGAAGAATTGGAGATTGATCGAGAAGCTCTATCTTCTTGAGGGTGCAAAGAAAGTGATTCAAGCAAAAGTGGCGTCGACTCGTTATTGGTTATGTCATGCCCTGATTGATTATTGTCCTTCGAGCATGTTAAATCAGATTGAACTGACTCAGCTTCCTTAGCAGATTCATCACCAACTATATCCACATCTGACCCACTGGGAGAATTATCCCTGGATGGCTGTAAAGCATTTTGAGCCCTCTGACTTTTACCATCATCAGATGCTCCAGAGTCTTGCCGATGTATTGCAGCACTGCCATATTGAACCTCATGACTTGGCAATGGTAAACTATTGGATCTTTCCCCTGGGTTAACCTGCTGAGGCGAATCACCTCTTACTCGCACTAAAGATCCATCCTCCTGAATGGAATGCTTTAATGGGATTTTACAAGAGTCTCCCAATGGTTCATCAGGCTCAGTCACACATGATCTTCGCTTCTCTTCGGTGACAATCTTGAAAGAATTTGTAGTGGTACTAGGAGTTGCATTGGAAAAAACATTTGTCCTCAGAGAACAAGGAAACTTTCTTACATGCCAATTCCATGCCCTCATTACATCATAAATGCTTCCACATTGATCAACATACTGCCACCAAAAATCATCTCAAGCAAGTTACTAAAAAGCCTGTCAGATTGCTTGTTTGTGTAAGTCAATACAAGGACATATGAGGTAACATTGGGTTTCAAAAAGAGCATCAGAAGTATTGACCAAAGAAAGAGTAAAAATGAATTCAACGTAATATGCCTGCACTGTGATTGTAGGATACTTAAATATGACCAAACGATAAGAAAATTCTACGAAAAGAACACATGCAAACTCCCCTCAACCAAACAAAAACTCATAAAAGTCCTATTTGGGTTCTAAATGAATGCTAAGCATGACAGATAGAGCTTCACCTTTAGATATAGGTTTGATATATCCTCCCCATCTTTCGAGTCCAAAACTTGAGATTCGCTAGATTGCAAATACAACGCATTGGCTATAACAGTCTCGACGACATTTGTATGTTCCATCCCTTCATGGTTCATTGCACGTCTTATCAATTCCTGGATTCAATAATCAACAACAATCAGCGACGATAACATGTGATTTAAGGTGAGTTCATGAAAAGTGATCATATAATATGGCAATGCCAGTCTTTATTCATGGAAAAATTCCGGTATTAGTCTACAGCAATACATTTTGCTATATTTTATGTGACAGCACCAAGAGAAAACTTTGCCAACTGGTGGCTTCACCGTCACAACTAACAGCTGAGTTATGACAGCCGACACCAAGTTCAAACTTTGAACTTGGATTCCTGAATCTCTTTTTGCTACAAATGCTGAGTTCCACCAGTGGTTGTTGCCATCAGGGGCCACAAATCATGCTCTTGACTCAAGAACATATATTTGACGATTAAAGGGTAAGTGAGGCAGGAACTTGATTAGGATGACAAGGAATGGAAATACCTCATAGAGAAATTTGCAATGAGGCAAATGTTTAATAGCATCTACCAAGACATCTATCGCTGCATGTGCACTGCCAGTTGTCTGTAAATATGGGGAAACAAAGAAGACAAGCATTTGTCAAAGACAACATACTGCTATTGAGCTAGCAGAGCATTGACAACATCATGAAATGGCACTTTCTAGTGTCCACTGTCACATAAGCACTACAAAGTGGCATAAATAGAACAGCAATATTGTTCATCGGAGCGTAAGTTTTATTGCAATCATACCAAATACAAATGCTGTGAATAATGCACATATAAAGAGGGTAGAGAATGAAACTTTTTGTTCAACATGGCCTTGTCTAGCGCTTCTTCATATATATTCGATGCAGTCACAAGGTTTCCCTGTTATGAACAAAAAAGGTTAGGAGTGATACAACTATTATCCATGAAATAACACAGTCGGTTGTGCCAATTAATTTGGTCACCTACCCAGCGTTTCTCCATGTTTGCTTTCATGACGGCATCTTCCACATAGTCAGTATCCAGCTGTGTACGAATATGGACAAGAGCAGCACGCGCGCCTAAGACATCACCTATTTTCTCCTTAAACCTGGCATTGTATGCATGGATCACTGGAATTCTCTGCTAGCACATATGACAGGGCAAATAAGCTCTCTCTCCAGAATGAATAAATCAATGTCTCAGCTAATCTCATTAGGACAGAAACAAAATCACAACCATAAGGAAGTAGTTTCCATAAAGTCCTGTTAATCATGGTGAAAATCAGTGCATGCACGCCATGCACGGGCCCTCTTTCTTAATGTACCATACTGTCTTTCTGGTATTATAGAGGGTCCAAACACACACAATACAAGCTTATCCACATCCTTGAATCTGTTGACCCTGTCTGACTTCATGGCATATTGCACTTAATATGTACCTTTGGACATGGTGAAAAATATTAGGTTAGCTTGAGCAATTGATCAAGTGAATGAATCCACTCATTTGCATTGAGGGCCATCTGCATTTTCATGGGTCTCTTGAGTAGCCTCTCAATTGAACACGGGTTATATAGGGCCTTGTTACCCTGTGTCGTTTCATAATTCATGTGCCTGTAGGCAAGGAAAAGTTTTCAGTAAGCTTGTTTAATAGAGCTGCAAAGTGGGCTGTGGTCATCCAGTTGGAGTTTATGTCAGTCAATCCCTAGATCGTGCTTTTAACACGATTAACCAAGATTTAAATGTATAAAGTTACCCTGATCGCTTTCGGAACTTTAGGACATCTAGCATAAAAACTGAATATATTACAAACACTACCAGAGTTGGCGCTGATTTCATGAAAATATTGGAAATCATCAATTTTCAATGAAACACAAGATGAAAAAGCAATCAGCATAGGAGTGATTATTCTGGAAATTAGTCATAAAGTGGCCTCTACATTCTTCTAGAAAAGCCATACACGTATTAAAAAGTGAGTGGGATGTGTTATTGATGTCACTATTCTAAGATAACACATCCCTCTAGTAAGAATAAAAGCTACCCACTGGAGTTTGAAAATTTTATACAGCATTAAGAGTTTTGTGTTTATTCATGTTGAGTACCAAGATAAGCAAGCATACAATGATCTAATGTATGTAGTTAAGCATCACAACTAATACGAAAGATAAAACCAGTAGGTGGGGGGCGGTATTTAGGTGCTCCTTTCGAGCCCAGTCCTCCTGGCTTATATTCAGGCTTATCTTAACAGTCCAAGAAGGAATTTACTCTCTTTCTTTAACTACTTGACTCAATTAACCAAGCCTAGATGTACCAGGGCTGAGAACACATCACTTCTTTGTCGTCTATTGCATGATACATGGTAAATTCATGCTATCACCAAATTCCATTTTACAAAGAAAAGTGAGACATCACATCAAGTAAAATTTCCAACAGAACCATTAGGAAAAATTTCACCAGTCCTTGGAAAGCGCTATTGACTACAGGAACAGTCACTACTGCCACCTCAAACAAGCTTAATCACACCAACTAAAGCTGATTACATGGTTTAATCCTATGTCACCAAACTCTTTTTTTTACTATCAAATCTTAAAAGGCTCCAAATATTCAGGATCACTTTTTCCAGTCTCTTGCAACATCCTTTCAATCTTCCCTTGTCCCCATTTACCTTGCATTTCAATCAAAGTTCCATCTTGACAGTGGAGCATAGAAGACCACTGTTCAGCAAGCCACCTCAACAGTCTCCTTCATCCTATTCTCCATGGCAACCAATGCCAACGGATCCTTGAACACAATTATTCCTAATCCTATCTTTTCATACTTGCCAACATGACCAAGAAGCATTTTTTCCCCCACCACACTTTTTTGTGCACACATTAATGCTCCGTCACCCAACTTTGCATGCTGTAAAACAGTGCTACCTTGCTCTCTTCTAAAAGGACTTTAGGCTATTTTGTGGGAAAGAGTAATGGGGATTGGAAGTTTGAATGGAAAAAGGGGGAAATTTTGAAACTACAAGGAGAAGGAAGGGGCAATACAATTTAAAATATTAGATATTTGCTATTCAAATTTTCCTTCCTGACTCCTTCCAAACATAGGTTAAGCAGCTATAGCACCCAGAATCATTCATTATCGAAACTGATAGCCCCAACTAAGTGCATCCTTATTTGATCAAGTTTAGGCTATGTCATGAGAAAGACTGATGGGGAGTGAAAGTTTGAGTGGAAAAAAGAGAAATATTGAAACTCCAATGAGAAGGGAGAGGCAATACAGTTTAAAACACTAGACATTTACTGTTCTAATTTCCCTTCCTGACTCCTCCCAAACATAGATTAAGCAGCCAAACCACAGAGAATCATTCATTATCGCTACTGATAGCCCAAACTAAGTTGCATCCTTACTTCATCCCTAATCCACTTTCCCTTTAACATTCATGTCATTCTATTTGCCATGTTGCAGCAAGAAAAGATCTACTCACGCGAGCCACAAATTAATGGTTATAATAATACAATCTTGCGATTCAAAACTACATCTTAATAGGCTGATCAGTTAGCTACATTTTCCATTCTCCAGAATAAAGAAGTCTGTTGAAACAGCTGAGATTTTATTCCCAAAATCAGCTAGCTGTCTAATTAGTCCTTAATTGATTCCCTGTATTTGATTGTTATCCAATTAGTCCTATTAGATAGCTGTTATATTAGCTGCGATTGTGTGAATATTAGATTAGCCTAATTAGGTGGGATTGTTGTCTCTTTCCTTTTTCGTTGTATTCTTTCTTTTTTGTCCTTGTACATCAACATCACCTTTATCCCAAACCAGTTGGGGTCGGCGGTCGATGAACCCAAAGCGAAAAGCTTAAAATATACTAAAATAAAAGTAAAAATATGGCTACCCAAAAATAAATAAATAAATAAATAAACATATAAATAAATAGAAAGGAGTCTGTACATACACTCCTATAAAAAGGAGTCTGTAACCTATTGGAAAAATAAGGAAAAATATATTTCCTCACTTACATCTTCATGGTATCAGAGCCAGAAACTCTGGCAAACCTTCGTTAGTCTTGCGCTCTTTGTTCCTACCTTATATTCACCATGTCCAATAAAAACCCCGAAAGTATTCCTACTCCCAGCAAGATGCAACCTTCAGAAAAAACTCCGACACACACTGAATCTATCCTAATTCAGATCACTACAATCAAGCTGAATGGTGATAATTTTCTTCGGTGGTCACAATCTGTTCAGATGTATATCCGCAGGAGAGGGAAGAAGGGATATTTGACCGGGGATAAAACCAAACCAACAAAAACAGACCCAACTTGGGTTGTTTGGGATGCTGAGAATTCAACGGTGATGACTTGGCTGGTGAATTCTATGGAGGAAGAAATTGGAGCAAATTATATGTGCTTTCCTACTGCCAATGATTTGTGGGATAGCGTAAATCAAATGTATTCTGATTTGGGAAATCAATCCCAAACCTATGAGCTGAAGTTGCAGCTAAGTGAGATTCGGCAAGGAGACGATACAGTCACAAAGTATTTCAATATCTTAAGAAGGTTGTGGCAAGATCTTGAGCTTTTCAACAATTATGAGCGGAGGTCCATTGAAGATTTCCAGTACTGTGAGGAGGTAACTAAGGCTGATCGTATTTTTAAGTTTCTTGCAGGCCTTCATAATGAATTTGATAAGGTTAGAGGAAGGATACTTGGAAGACATCCCTTCCCACCTATTGGTGAAGTCTTTTCTGAGATTAGAAGAGAAGAAATTCGGAGGAGTGTCATGCTCGGTAAACCTAATACCGAAGCGAAAGCCTCTGCTGGAGGACATTTTGATTCCTCGGCTTTGGTTGATTCTGAAGCAAACATTGGCAAGTGGAGTTCCCCTACACGTGGGATAGATGAGAAGTCTCGTGTGTGGTGTGATTACTGCAATAAACCCCGACATACTCGGGAAACATGCTGGAAAATTCATGGGAAGCCAGCATCGTCTATGAGCGGCAGCAAGACGGGAAGCAAAACCTATCCTTCGGCCAATGAAGCTGAAACTAATCCATTCAGTAAGGAGCAGATTGATCATCTCATGTAGCTATTGAAGTCTAACTCAATTCAGGGTAAACCAACAGCATCTATTGCCCAAAAAGGTAGTAACACAAGTGCTCTTTCTAGTTTCTCTGCTGCTGCCCCTTGGATTATTGATTCGGGTGCCTCTGACCACATGACAAATTTTTCACCACTTTTTCAAATCCTATTCTCCTTGTTCGGGTGACAAAAAAATCCGAATAGCCGATAGAAGTTTCTCACCCATTGCAGGGAAAGGTTCTATAAAAATTTCAGATTCTATAGACCTTCTTCTAAATGTCCTACATGTTCCTAAACTTGCTTGTAACCTTTTGTCTGTTAGTAAGTTGTCTAAAGATTCTAACTGTCGTGTCATGTTCTTTGACTCCCATTGTGAATTTCAAGAGCAGATTTCAGGGAAGACAATTGGCAATGCTAGAATGGTTGATGGTCTCTACTACTTTGATGAGTCCGTCTTCGGTAAAAAAGCTCAGGCGTGCAGTACTTCCTATTCATCTCCTATCCAAGAATAGAATTTACTTTGGCATCATAGACTAGGACATCCTAGTTTTGAATATTTAAGACATTTATTTCCGTCTTTGTTTAAGGGTGTAGTTTTGTCATCATTTCATTGTGAAAGTTGTCTTCTTTCAAAAAGTACTCGAGTTTCTTATACTACGAAACCCTATCGTGCATCCAAACCTTTTCACTTAATTTATAGTGATGTTTGGGGTCCCTCGCCTATTACTATAATGACCGGAAAAAGATGGTTTGCGACTTTCATTGATGATCACACACGCTTATGCTGGGTCTATATGATGAGTACTAAGTCTAAGGTTGAAAAATTGTTCAAGGATTTTTATCACATGGTCGCAAATCTCTTTCAAACTCAAATCAGCATTTTGCGTACTGACAATGGCACAGAATTTTTCAATTAGTGTTTGGGGATTTTTTTGAGGGAAAAGGGTATACAACACCAATCCTCTTGTTGTGATACACCCCAACAAAATGGTATTGCTGAAAGAAAAAATAGACATATTCTTGAAGTGGCTCGTACGCTAATGTTTTTTATGCATGTTCCTAAGTACTTGTGGGGCGAGGCTGTGTTGACTGCATCATATTTAATTAATCGGATGCCTACCTGGGTTCTTCGATATACCACACCTTTGGAGTGTTTCAAAAAGGAATTTCCAACAGCCCGTATTCATTCAGATTTGCCTTTAAAGGTCTTTTACTGTACTGTTTTTGTTCATTTACCTGCTCCCTTCCGGTCTAAGCTTGATCCTAGAGCTGTAAAATGTGTTTTCATTGGATACTCTCCAACTCAAAAGGGCTACAAATGCTATGATCCTCAAACCAGAAAAACCTACGTTAGCCTTGATGTCTCATTTCTGGAACTACAACCTTTTTTCTAAAAGAATTTCTTCAGGGGGAGTGGGATAGTGAAGATAATTTGGACCGGGATAGTAAAGATAATTTTTTGGGCGTATCTCTTCCTAATCCGGATAATTTTTTGGGTGTATCTCTTCCTAATCCGATCCCAATTTTGACTCCAACCGAATCTATTCTATCTCCTGTGTCAACCCAGATACCTTCTTTGCCAAAAAGTATTGATGTTTCAAAGACAAGGGGAGAAAAGTATTAAATTCAGAGTTTCAGGTTTATTCTAGAAGAAAGATACTTCAAACAGCAAGAGACCATCCCACTCTGGAACCGCACCAATCTGAAGCCCTGAAAGATGACTCGTCTCATTCTTCTGGTAATTCTAATCCCATTTTACCTTCAGTATCTTCTTCTAATTTCAATCCTTCTATCCTTGATATTCCTATAGCACTTCGAAAAGGGGTAAGGTCTTGTACTCAACACTCTATTGCAAATCATTTGTCCTACCAAAAGTTGTTACACAATTATAGAGCGTTTATCGCAAATCTATCTCATATATCTATTCCTAGAAACATTCAAGAAGCCTTGAATGATCCAAAGTGGAAAGTGGTAGTAGAGGAAGAGATAAGGGCACTTGAGAAAAATGGCACTTGGGAGTTAGTTGATTTACCAAAAGGGAAGAAGATAGTTGGCTGCAAGTGGGTGTTTACAGTGAAGTGTAAAGCAGATGGAAGTGTTGAGAGGTACAAGGCCAGACTTGTGGTAAAGGGATTCACACAAACTTATGGAGTTGATTACCATAACACATTTGCTCCAGTTGCCAAGGTAAATTCTATTCAAATTTTATTATCCTTTGTTGCTAATTTTGATTGGCCTTCACATCAGTTGGATGTCAAGAATGCTTTTTTGAATGGTGACTTGGATGAAGAAATCTTCATGGATATGCCTCTTGGTTTTGAGAAAAAGGACGGCAAAAAAAGAGTCTGTAGACTAAAGAAAGCATTGTATGGATTGAAGCAATCGCCCAGAGCATGGTTTGAGCGGTTTGGGCATGTTATAAAGAGACTCGGTTACTGTCAGAGTCAAGAAGATCACACCCTATTCTATAAACACTCAAAAAATGGTAAAATTGCTATCTTGATTGTTTATATCGATGACATAATATTGAAAGGAGATGATATCGGTGAACTAGAAAATCTCAAAAACAGTTTGACTATTGAGTTTGAAATTAAGGACTTAGGTACTTTGAAGTACTTCCATGGTATAGAAATTGCAAGGTCTAAGGAGGGTATATTTGTTAATCAACGCAAATATGTGCTCAATTTGCTAAAGGAGACAGGTTTACTTGGGTGTAAAGTTGCAGATACACTTGTGGAACCCAGCCTAATGCTAGAACCTGCAAAGAACGAAGAAGTAGGGGATCAAGAGCGATATCAAAGACTGGTTGGGAGGCTGATTTACTTGTCTCACACATGGCTGGATATAGCCTTTGCAGTGAGCATGGTAAGCCAGTTCATGCATTCACCAGGTCCAAAGCATTTTGAAGCTGTTTATAGGGTCTTGCGATACTTGAAGGGATGTCCCGGAAAAGGTTTGATGTTCAGGAAGTGGAGACATTTACAGGTAGAAGTATATACTGATGCTGATTGGGCTGGGAGTATTTCAGATAGGAGGTCTACTTCTGGTTATTACACTTTCGTTGGCGGTAATCTTGTTACTTGGAGGAGCAAGAAGCAGAATGTAGTGGCAAGAAGTAGTGCTGAAGCTGAATATCGATCTGTAGCTCTCGGTATGTGTGAGGTGATGTGGATTAAAAAGATTATGGAAGAACTTAAGTTTTCAGATTCAACACCAATGAAGGTCTACTGTGACAACAAAGCAGCAATTTCAATTGCACATAATCCAGTCTTCCATGATCGTACAAAACATGTGGAGGTGGATAAGCATTTTATTAAAGAAAAGCTTGACAGTGGACAGGTTTGCATGCCATATATTCCAACAAATAAGCAGGCTGCTAATATTCTTAAGAAAAGGCTACATAAGAAGCAGTTTGACAGATTAATGAGCAAGCTGATGATGGAGGATATTTCAAGCCAGCTTGAGGGGGAGTGTTGAAACGGCTGAGATTTTATTCCCAAAATCAGCTAGCTGTCTAATTAGTCCTTAATTAATTCCTTGTATTTGATTGTTGTCCAATTAGTCCTATTAGATAGCTGTTATATTAGCTGCGATTGTGTGAATATTAGATTAGCCTCTAATTAGGTGGGATTGTTGTCTCTTTCCTTTTTCATTGTATCCTTTCTTTTTTGTCATTGTACATAACTCCTATAAAAAGGAGTCTGTAACCTATTAGAAAGATAAGGAAAAATATATTTCCTCACTTACATCTTCAAAGTCTCATGCAAAACCAAATAATTCATCCTGCTAAATGAAGTCATCAATATTAGGGGTAACTACACTTTTCTCCCCCAAAACTAAGTGTTCATCTCATCTATCCCATATGGCTTCTGTTTTTTCTAGTTAACACTTTGGTCTTAGGCAAATATTCAGACAACCCCAAATTTCCATTGGCAACAGGAATCTGCCAAGCATTTGTCACCAGATCCCAAAGTCATTCTCCTCTGTTTCACTGATCTGTAAATTTATATTCTCATTGCCCCCACTAGATTAGGCAACTAACAGGAATCTATGCATAAAAATGTTGTCAGAATCCAAATTCAAGAACAAATCAGTTATTCGAGTCCAAAAAGCATAAAAAGTGGCATTTTGAAATCGGTGAGACTGAGGTATGCATTGTCATATAACAAAATGACAAACAAATTTGCCTTCATCAAGTAACAATTTCGTCTTGACTGGAAAGACTCACATTTTGAAAATACAGTGGAAGAAATTAAACAACAGGGAAAGGGGGAGGGCAATCTAAGACAAACATCAAATCTTGGGAGTCTAGCATTATTAACCATAAACCATATTCAACAAAACTTGCAGTTTTAAGCATCTCAATGCAGGCTATAAACGTAAAATCTTGGGTGCATGTTAATAATGGTTAACAGTAGTCAACCAAACTTGCAGTTTTAAGCATCTTCATGCATACTTTTCTAGGATTAGAGTTTGTCATGTCAGTCTCTTTGTCCAGTTCTTGTATACTCCTGATGTACTTGAACAATTTTCTCTCCGTTTTATCTTATCCAAGAAAAAAGGGAAAATGTGAAAGAATGACACTGTCTCTAACCCTTTTTTGAGAAAAGAGGATAGTGAAGGAATTAATAACTAAACGATTCATAAAACAATGTCATTGCAGCATTTTTTTGAGAATCTAAATTTATATAATGGACAAGCTTACCTTGAGAAAAATGCCCGCTGCCCTGTCCAATGCAGAGTTAGCCAACTCTCTTCCTCCCTTGGTTTCCACAAAATCCACATAACGCATCCAAAATTCAGGATAGTTTGCAGCAGGAATCAGACATCTCTCATAGAGCTTAACAGCCTACAAATTAGCAATCTGTGCCAACATAAGAAACAATGGGCACCAAAAGTTCACTGTTGACACGGGAAAAGAGCACTAGAATGCCAGTATTACCCAATCAAAATCAACTTGCTCCTCAACAAAACCCAAATAGTTATGCCAATTTTCCAACTGACCATCATCAAGTGGCTTCATATGGAAATAAGATCTCCGAATGCATGACTCAAAGCCACGAATCTTTTCATCCATTTGGTGTGACTCCTTGTAAAGCTTTTCTCCTATTTTCATGTACTTGTGAAGTGCCCTTGACCTATCCAGGTCATTGGATGAACCCAACAAATTTCCAACAACACTGGCAATTTCCTTCTCTTTATAAAATGTTTGCACTTCACTCTGGATCTCACTTTCGTGGTTGAATTCCAAGTCAGGCTCAATTGTGCTTACTATCTCCTTTTTCCAAATGGTAACTAACTTCTTAAAGCTGAAAAGGCGAAAGAAGGACAGATAGAGGAAGTTAACAACATAGAACAAACTAAAGCATAGAAGGTTCATGTGAAAAGTTTTCTTTCTTCGTTTTCATTTTCCCGAAATCAACATATCGACAATGCCATAACACTAAATGGCACATACAATTGACTATGAATCGCCACCTCCAAAAAGGAGGTGACCTGGTGAAACATGCAACTTATAAAATTATGCCAATCGTTATAAGAGAGCATCCATTGGAATTGGGGTGTCTTGTTCATCTTAAGGAGCAAGCATAGCTGTACCATTTTAAAAGACAGAACATGCAGATCCTTATTTAGAAGTAGATATCAAGATATCTGTCATTTGAAGTATAAGCCATGACTTTTTATTGCATCATGCCATGATCTTACCAAACACCAAATTAACAGTACCATACATGAATATGCGGATCAAAATTTTCATTTGTTTGCAATCACTCAATTATACTTCAATTATGTGAGATTTTTGTGGGACCACTGCCAACTGTTCTAAAAGCTTAAGCTGTTGGATGAAGGCGTGATTTAATATTTAATTACTCTAACACTCCCGTCACGTTTAGCCTAGTCTTGTTGCCCAGTACTAAGCATGAAAATTACCATTGGGGAGGCAAATAGGAGCCTGAAAAGATTTGAACTCAGGACCTCCTACTCTAATATCAATGTTGGGTGGTCTTGGGCTTCTCTCATCCCAAAAACTAGCTCAAAAATTGAGACTTTCTCTCACACTTATATACCGACCACCAACCCCATTCACAACCGATGTGGAACAATCCCAACAATCTCCCCCTCACACATCAAGCCATGGGTCGAAGGCAGGGACAACCCGTATTTCTTCCGTGTAACTATTGAGTCTAGACTTATTGGTAACCTAGGCTCTGATACCATATGAGATTTTCCAAAAGCTTAAGCTGTTGGATGAAAGTATGATTTAATATTTAATTACTCTAATAAGTTAATATTTATGAACGTAATAAGGCAGGCAAATAATGATTCAGTATCCTCTTATGATTAATCCAAAAGACATGCTATTTTTCTCCCTGAGAAAAGGTTAAAGATCATTAAAGAGCTCTACATCGGGCGTTCATGGTTTAGATGAAGGTTCATTGGGTGCTTAGAAAGATTGGCTGGAAATTCACATGCTTAGACTTGGCTATTATGTAAATAGCTTTGTGCTCCTATCAATTACGTTCATCGTCTTGTTTTGAGTTCCTAAAAGTTGCAGCAAGAATGTGACTTCCACTAAGCAAAGCATTAGCTAGGATCCAAACCTCCTTTTCAACATTATATTGCAATCTGAAAGAAGTTGCTACAACTTGCTATCTACAGCGAAATCTACAAATTATAGCCATAAATACAACTTATCTATGCTCTGACTTGGCTGTCATGTTAATAAGCTTTGTGTTCACATCTATTACATTACTTATGGTGATGTTCCCAAAAGATGCGGCACACTATTTGCACTAAGCAAAGCACAAGCAGCTAAGATTCGAACCTCCTGTTCATCCATGTATATTGGAATCCGAAAAAAATTGCTGCAACTTGCGTCTATGGCCAAATATACCAATAGTGGCCATATATACAACACAAAGGGTCCCAGCTAAGCATTATCGCTTGTTACAAGTTTGATACTTCCCCATTACTCCGCAAAATAGGTGCTTTACCTGGACTTCATAGTTCAAACTCTCACAAAATAGGTTTCTCATTCACCAAAAATTAAGAAATGAGGTACCAATATGCTGTGTTTGCCATCAGATCATGGAATAGAATGAACAGTACATTACTAGTAAATGTTTCTACAACAAAGACTTTAAATCAAGAAGGTTTAGAGACAAGACAACTTGATATGAAATGGAAAAGATAACAGGTCACCTAAAAGAAGCCTAAAATTAACATCATATCGCTCCTTTTGTACAGAATCTATGTGCAAGGTCGAAGCTCAGAGATATACCTGTCATAGTAATATTGTAACTTTTTGGTAGGAAATCTCAGAGTCTGCACATATATGTGAGCCAGAGAGCTCCACTGTTGCTGGGCTAGTTCAAATTCAATGTACTTATCCCACAAGGAATAGCACAAGTAATCCTTGCCGACAAATGATAATCCCCTTCTGAACAATCTGTTAGTTAAAAATCCATCAAAAGGTGTTAATCAATTGAAGATTGATGTTGCTTTCTTTTGTTAGAAAAAGAAAATCTCAAAATATTATGATGGGGACGATAATGACGATGCAAGAAGTAAAATAATTGTTGACTCGCACTGTAAGTAATGTACCCAGAATAGTACTTATCCTCACCGTTAAGGTCGCTAAACAACCACTCATCATTCATAGGTGATGTGTGTGAGCTCAAGATGAGCACAAATAAGCACATGCAAACGAGCAACAATGGAGCTCAAGTAACTGATAAAAAAAGGCGTGCCCCTCCACACTCATGCAATGGGTGTTTGCTCAAGATGAGAGCAAATAAGCACATGCAAACAAGCAAATACACACACAGACAAGTATGCAGACAAACTGAGACAAGCAGCGCGAACAGAAAGAGACAGAGGAGAGCTCCAAACCCTCGCTTTGGTTGGACTAGAAGATAAACCTTTTATGAGTTCAGCAGTCAGTAATCTCGAGAGATCAGATAGCTAAGTTAATAATTAGTTAACAGATAAAGAGTCTTCTAGAATTGGAGACCATTACTTGAATTTAAAATAGAGCATACAAATCAGAGTAAGCTGAGGATGATTTTGGTTATTTTTCCTTTTTGCAAGAAATCATTGCAGCATATACTCAAGAACTTAAACAATAAATCCATCTCCAGAATAGTATGCATGTAGTAACGAATACAAGACACAGCTCAGCAGTTCAAACAAGTCTCAGCATATGAGACTATGTGCTACAATATCACACACCCAACACTATAATGTCAAAAGATTTGTAACAATTTTGAAAAGGAGGTATTGCTTCGCTAAAGGAATATACCTTAATATACGAAGTGGCATAATTGCAGAAATCAATGTAGTTTATGTGTGTCATAAATGGAACTTCAGAGAAGCATATCTTTTGGTGACCAGTAGAACACAATTCGACTTCTGGTGAAAATTTGAGAGATACAATTAGAGCCTACAACTCGATCTAAACAAAAAGTATTGTACTAACAAATCACCTCCCGATAGCACACCCACAGGGTATACACAAATCTAGTAATCTTTTCTTTTCTTTTCTTTTCCTTTCCTTTTCAATGTTTGGAATGGGAGATTTCTCCTTAAAAAAATTCATAGAGGATTCCTTGTCAAAGATCAACTGATAACCTTAAAGCAAAAATCCAAGTCAAATCCTCAAGGACTAGTAGGAATCAGGAATTTGCTTTAGATAACTTCGTACACAATCATTCATTTTTTAATTAAAGATCTGTAAGCATCAACAATGTGGATGAGACATGATGGCTCCAGGATTATTGATCAAGTTCTTAAGCATGTAGAACTGCCATTACCTACGAACATCATCTGGATCCTCAAAAGCCACCATGCTGAAGTGACAGTACTCCACCCACAGATCAACTGAATAAGTTGCTGAGAGTACAGCTTGTTCAAACACATCAACAACCTTTTCAATACTGCACAAGCGCATGTTGTGATCTGCATACTTCCTCCAGTATCCATGGCACAATGGGAACTCACACAAGAAAGTGTCATACACCAGGCATAACTTTTCTATGTCATCCTGCATAATATTTCAAACAAATGCTATTGACTTAAGCAACCAATTCCATAACTTCTCATAACCAGTAATAATTTTCAATGGTCCTTGCTGATTCACACCAGGTTGATTTTCCTTTACTGGGGTAAAAGAAAGATAAAGGACCTTTGTGTTTACCCGCCACCATAGAGTTTATTTCAAATTGATGCATTTCCATTCAAAGGCATAATGGCCATTGGTGAGCTATTAAAGTCTAAATCATAAAAACACGGCAAATGCAGTTTCATCAATGAATACAATTTACCAATCATAGACTGTGTGACAGTACTTAATGCGCATTTAATATACATCCTGATGCAGTTAAATTGAGAATTTGCAAATGGAACTATTAAATCAACAAAAAAGAACATACATTCTTAGGAAATAAGAGAACTTGAATTAAATTTGCACATTAATTGACCACTGAAACTCATGGCTTCTAATTGTGTTTCAGGACCATCAGTAAGTGAGGCAGTTAAAATTGCTTTTCAACTTTAAGGATAGTGGCTCACCCTAGAACCATGAAATTGGATCATAGTAAGATCACAACCTCATAGAAATTAAACCATATAAAATGACTTAAGGAAGCCTTGATACAGTAGAATAGACAATTGAGTAAGTATGAGAGGTGGAAGGAAATTTTCAAAGATCAACATGATAATGCAAGAAGTGCATCTACACAAGTAGTGACAGAAGCACTCAAATTATTATTGGAGTTATTACGTCTATCTAGTTACTAAAAAGAAAAATGTATGAGGAGCATAGATATATTTTGGACCAAGTTATGAATGTTCTTCTGAGGAAGTGACTTTTTAATCTAATCTTTCTATGAATCTCTGGTCAGGAAAGGAAACAGCTATAAGGGAGCAATCCTTGTACCTCAAGGCGTGGGTGATGCTCGTAGCTTTTGATGTATTGACCTCATTTTTGCAGGAGATTCTTTCAAAATTTCAACACTATCACTAGTCTATAAAAGAATGCCTGAAAATATTTGAATTTGAGTGATCACTGGATGTGCACAAGACCTTTTATCAAATTGGACAGCAAATCATTAAGATGCTGTCTTGGTACTGCTAGAATCGTAGCAAGTTTACAAGGTGTACTGATATTATTACAATGCTCTACGGAGTAGACTTTAAGATTCATCATCAGCAACATAATCTAGCATTGAAAAAACCTTTTTGTTTATGTTGAGGTTGGAGCATATGATTTAAAGCTTCAAAGGAGTTCAGCTTAACACCTGCTACTTTTTGGAAGTTCAGTTTTTCCATGAAATAATTCTAGAGAGACACAATAAATAGTAAATGCACTAAATGAATAAACCATTTTAGATATCAGCATGCAATTCACATTGTGAATAGTTAGAGAGTAGAGGTGTACGTAATTGCCAGTCAAGATGCATGGAGGCTTTTGGTTTGAAGAAATTAGAATGCACTCAAATAATTCTTCTAGCAAAGAAATTATCAAAAATCTCCATAAAATGGTTGTGGAATTAGTAATGATTAACGATTAGAGAAGACAGTTATAACTGGTCCAAAATGTATACTGATGATTAATGATAATGTTGGGATTCCCATAACCAATCTAGGAACGTGAACACGTGTTGTGCAACATAGCATGGGTAATTATCTATTCCAGGATGTCGACTTCTTTCATGTTAAGATTTCTTTGAGTGGTAAGACTACATTTCGTTCCAAACACCTTTTTTTTTTTTAAACAACGCCAATCCATAGAAAAGGTTTCAGTTAATTTAACATTTCAAAGTACAAGCCAACCTCAAATGAATAAACCGACCAATATTGCCAACAGGAGCTCTAAGAGAGATGTTCAAATGCCCAGCTGAGGATTGCATTAACCCTCATTCATATCTCTAATGGAATTTGCATGCAACAGAATCTGTGAACAAAATATCAAGCAAGCATCGTTTCAGGCAGAATTAAGACTTTGATAAATTCTTAATCAGTTTCTTTGTCGCCTGATGATAGAGGACTTTGCCAAAAGAATATATATGCCTAAATTACGATACGAGATCTGCCTTAAGGGCTAGAAGTTGAACTTACGTGTCATGTTGAAACTCATACAATCTTCTGACCACCTTTCACATAAAATTCATGAGACTTAGCGCAAGAGAGGTTTCTAAAGAAGCCAGTAAAACATGAGAAGCAAAACTCAAGGAAAGCTCTTCATGTAAAATTTGGAATGATACGCTCAAATGCTTATCTGTTTGGAGTTGCTGAGAAATTTGCGCTTCAATGATTTTCAACTTCTGGGTCATTAACTAATTCAAAGGGTAGGATGGAGTTGCTAATTCTAACTTCCTATACGAGAATATGCTGATTGCTAACGTAAAATAACTCCTCAAAAAGTTCTGCTGAATCAACTGTATACCAGCTACCGAGAATTACTAAAAGAAGCTGAGGATAACATATTGGAAGATGTATCTCCAGAGAGACCACAGCTTCCTTATATCATTAAATGGTTCTCAATTTAAGCATATGAAAACGCAATGTCATCAGGAGTATCGGTGGTCAACTAAACTTACTGGATATGCATTCTCCACGGCGGAAATCAGAGAAGTCCAATCGTCGAGACTCAACGAGCTGCTCGCCACGAGATCACGAAGCTGGAGCTCATCAAAACCATCTGAAGGGGGGGCGCACGAAAAAAAAACAAAAGCAAAACCAAAAAAAAAAAAAGGAAAGAGAGAGAGCAGCATAAGCCCAAACGCTCGAACCGGCCGAGAAAGTGGCTCACATCACAAACGCGCCCCAAAAGGAGGGCTGCAACCACAACACAACCACGTCGCACTCGCTTCCCTCCAGACAAAATCATCGAATATCGGCCCAAATTGCATCGCGATTGAAAAGATGGAAAGCACAACGCAATCTATCGCGCTCGAAGAGTTCGCGGAAGAGACGAATGTGCACGCACTGCGAGATACAGAACCTACCGTGGAATGCATGAACCGCCATGGGAGGAGCAGAAGCTTGTCGAGCCTCCACCTCCATCTGACGAGAGAGCTCGCAACGTCGTCCGTAGCCGGAGACAGACAAACAAGCCCACCGGAGTGGCGGACCAGAAGCTATTTCCTTTTATTTTTATTGGGGGATAATAAAAGAAACAATTTTTTTCTTTTCTCACTTTTTTCTTATGTAAAAGAAAATGCATCGGTGAAAAATCGAAAGTGAAATGAAAAAGCAACGGCCAAAACCAAGAATAAAGTGAGGGCATTTCTCTTTCATGTAGAGATGGCCACGATTCAGAACCGGATGGTTCTGATTCGAAATCGCCGATTGTAATTCATGACCTATCATGAACCGGCAATTTCGAACCGGTTCAAGATCGCTTCCAATTTTGATTTGAACTGGACGAATTGCCGAAACCATCCGGTTCACAACCAGTTTTTAAATAAAAAATTATAAAATAAAAAATAAATTTTTAAATAATGAATTATGAAATAAAAAAAATATAAAATTATGAAATAATAAATTTTTAAATATAAATTGTAATCAAATTTGCGGATCGAAGAAAAAAGAGAGGGAAGAAAGCGCTTGAACTTAATAAATTATTATTAAGCGCCTACAGATCTTCTTAGGATGGAAGAATCAAAGTCCATGTAATTATTTTACTTTTGATAATCCTTTACTTATCTCATTATCAATCGTCGTTACCTATGATGGTGGTACCCGTAACGCTGGTATCTCAATCATTGAAGAATTCGAATTCATTATTATGGTCTATCTCTTGTTGTCGATATGCAGCCTTTGTCCAATTATCGACATAAGCTTGAGTCTCAACCGAATTCGGAGCTAATCTTGAACGTTGGTCATCCAAAATATTACCTTCAACGCTAAATGCTTATTCAACCACAACTATTGAGCAATGGGTTGCTAAAATCTCTTTTGCAATGCGAGCTAATACTGAAAATTGAGTTGAATAACTATTCCACCATTGTAGAATTTCGAAATTCATACTTTCAAATGGAGGAAACTCAAATACAATAGTTAAATAAATCTTTATTTCGAAAATATTTCTCATTATTCCCTTTTGACTTTTTTGCCTATTTATTAGATTTTTAGACCCTCTACATAGGTGCCCACCTTGAATGTCACTAGTTTGGGAAGAAATTTCACTATTATCAATTATATTATATTTATTGCAAAAAATTATTATACAATTCTACGATTATATTTTTAACTTCTTTTTCTATATCTTTAATATTCACAGTTTTAGTCAAATGTAAACACTTATAGTAGGAATTCAAATCATCAAGTAAACCATCCATTTTGATACGTGGATCTAAAACACAAGCAACCAAATAAATAATAGGAATTTTGGTATAATATTGCATCCATTTCGTTCGTATTGCTATAATAGTCGGACATAATTGATTATCGTTTTCATTTTTTTCAAAAATACCAGCAATATTTACACACTCTATTAAAAATAAATGCGTAGTAGGATAATAAACACCGGATAAAGTATAAGTTGCATTATTAAAAACTTTCGACAAATCTAAATTTTTTTTGCAAATATCTCACTCTTGTGGGTACAAATTATTTTGATAAACATGATTCATAAAAAGCATAAATAATAAATCTTTATATGAAAAAAGATTGATTAAGCAACTCGTATATAGAATTTTAACGATTTGGAATATCTCTTGAAAATTTTTTTGGTCTTCTTTTATTTTGTTTACAAAATCTACCCCAGCCTCTCATAACTTGTAGATGTTTTCATAAATATTGAATTGCTATTTTTATTGGATGGAGAGAAATTTCAAGAGTTCGTAAATCACCATGTATGCATAAATTTAAAATATGGCAAGCATATCTAATGTGAAAAAAAAATTTCCGCCAAAAGCGGCTATACAAATTATTTTTAACTCGCAAATGGAAGCGTTATTTGCCGAGGCATTATCAAAACCAATTAAAAAATTTTATTAACCAATAAATATTCTTCTAAAACTTGCTTAATTATTCTATAAATATTATATGCCGTATGTGTTTCATCAAAAACTCGAAATGCAATAATTCTTTTTTGAATGTTCCAATCATCGTCTATCCAATGACAAGTAATACCCATATAATAATGAGTTGGCCAAGGATCACTCCAAATATCACTACCTATATGCACACATCAATTGAAAATTGCAAAAAAAAATTTCAAATTTTCTTTTTATTTTTGTATAAAGTTTAAAAATTTTGGCATTTAAACGTATTTCTTGAAAAGAGTTTTGCTTGTGGAATACATGCATTTTGTATAAAAGTATTAAAACCAAAATTTTCACCAAAATTAAACGATAAATGTTCAACGGCAGCAAATTTAGCTAATTCTTGCTCATAATTATTTCTATTATAACGAAATAAAGGAGAAGTGTTAGAATTGACAACTTGAAATTTGTTATTACCTCGTGTTGATCCCAATTTTCCGTTGAATGTTTTGACACCAGATATCGTCGATATGTTCCATAGCAGCTTCCACTTATAAATTTGTATATTTTTTTGCAATGCCTACATGCAAGGTTATAGTCATTTCCTTCTATGTGTTGCTTGGTGAAGTGTTGCCTATGATGAATGCACCCTCTCGACCCATCTCCTTCGTTATAAATGCTTTTTGGTATTAATAGTAGGATGCAGACTTTCTTGCATTGGGACATGCTCAATATTGGGAATAACATTGGTATCGTCATCGTCATCGTCTCCCCAATGTGTATACTCACGAGCATCATGAGAATAATTGGATTCTTCTATAATCATCGGGCTCTTTCCTCTTCCACTTGCCATTTTTTCGAGAGAATTGAGTGAAAGAAAACTGACAAAATTGAGCGAATTTGAGAGAATTGATAGAATTTGAGAAATGAGAGAATTTGAGAGAAATTATGAGGAAAAAATGTAAGATAAAAAATGAGTATTTATAATAGTTAAGATTATTTAATAATTTTTTAAAAAAGGGACAAAGTACTCAAAAAACCGTTTGGGTTGTCCCAAACGGCTATAATACCGGTGGTTAGAAACCACCAGCTCCAGGTCGGTTTCAAAAACTATGAAACCGGAACCGGCCCGTACCATACTGGCCAGTTCTAGGTTTGACCCGGGCTGGAACTGGCCCCGTGACCACCCCTACTTCCATGAGAACAGAGCATGTGGTCTCTAGAGTTCTTAATTTTTTTCCCTCAAATTCATAATTATTTTTGAGTCGCACTTTTTCACTCTCCTTTTTTTTTGCCAACACACCTATAATAACCCTTTTGGGTCTTCCCTTTTAGCACATTATATCTATTGACAAAATTAAATGGAAAATTTCAAAAAAAAAGGCCCAAAGTCTTCTCATTTTTTTTAAATAAGTATCTAAACTAGACTTTATTTCAAATAAAGGTTTGAAGTGCCATCATTGTCTCAAAAAATGGCCTAAAATGGCTATGATTGTTTTAAATAAGGGTCTAACTTCCACAGTCAGTCAAATTTTCGACTGATCAAGGGCATTTTTGTGAAAATGTAATTTTAACTTAATTTCATTAGTGGGCCATCGCCTCTCCTACCTAGGGGTGAGCATGGGCCGGGTAGGCCGGGTCCAGACCTAGACCCTAAACCCGACCCTGTTATAATCGGTTCTCAATTTTTGGAACCGAGACCCTACCCTGTTTATCTTGGACCCTATTTTGGAACCGACCCTGTTTTTCGGTCCGGTTCCAGGGTCTACCCGATTTCCCTGTATGCGAAAATGAATACATATTACTCGGACAATGAACTCTACATATTCGACAAAAAAAAGGAATTTGCATTTACAAATGTAAATACTCTCTAGTGCAAGATTGAACTTAGACATTAAGTCACATAACACTAAGAGAAAGGAAGAATTTTAGGATTACATGTTGCCCTAGTCAAATGAAAAATGTAAAATAGAAAAAGCAGTTATTCATCTGTATTCTATCATCCCCAAAAGAAACAGAGCCCACGGTGCAAAAATTATATTCAGAGAAGGCCGAGGTAAGGGGCTGCAAGTGTGTGATGCAACGCAAGGCGAAAACTTAAGTCGATTAGAGTTTTTTTTTAAAAAAAACATCATCTAAAAACCGGTCCTATAAACCGGTTTGGGTGGGTTCTTACCTAGACCCGGGAACCGGATTGGTTCTAACCGGTTCTCAAAAATTGGAACCGGTTCCCGGCCTGATTTCAACAGGAACCGATTCCCGGCCCTATTTTTCGGGTGGGCCGATCCGGGTACCGGGTAAACCCGGTTTGGTTGCTCACCCCTACTCCTGCCTATGTCTCCTTCTCCATTTTTTTTACAGTTTTATTTTTTTTGAAAAATAAAGAAAGTAAAATTAAAGAAAATGACAAATAATGAAAATGCCCCTAATCAATGGTGAATTAGGCTCTTTTTTAAGATTCATATAGTCACTTCGGACTTTTATTTGAAACAAAGTCCATTCATGCCCTTATTGGAGATAATAAGAGCACTTTATGTCTTTATTTGAAATAAGATCAACTTTAAATCTTTATTTGAGAAAATGAGAAAACTTGGGGCTCTTTTTTTTTAAATTTCCCATTATTAAATTCAGAGGTGGGGTACATTTTGTGTTTACTATATTTTTTCCCCTCTCTCTCTTTTCTCTCTTCGCGTGTCCATCGTCTTCTTCCTCACTGCCTGCTACACCCATGTCCTCCATTGCGCCTCAAACCCCAAAGGCTATATTAGCCTTACCGTTTGCGTGTTTCTTTGCATCATCCTCCCTTGTGGCCTTGACCCATTGTCCATTGGAGTGGCTGAGTTCAAGTCAACCTCGGTTTGCTTGGTGAAGATGATTCAAAACCTCATTAAGGAGAGCAACAAGAAGCAATTTTGTGGCAAAGTGCAATCGCAGTCACTATAATTGTGTCGACAACTACAACAATAGCTTCTACAATGAATTAGACATATTCGAAGGCTTTGTTGAGTCGGTAACCGATAGATTGTTAGGCTACTTCAAATGCTCTCAAGGTAAAAGTGTCGCATCTCTCATGTTACGATTCCTCCATTTACAAATCCATATGGATAAAACCTCCGCTTTCCCTACTGATACTCTCTCTCTCTCTCTCTCTCTCTCTCTCTCTCTCTCTCTCTCTCTCTCTCTCTCTCTCTCTCTCTCAAGTTCCTCAAGTCCACCATCATCAATTGGATCTTTGTCCTCAAAATCATTCAGGCACATGGTGGGGTCAAAGGATACCTCGCCGATTTTGCGTCGCTTTACGGCAGAGTAGACGATAGAAGGGAAGGTCTCGATGATGGCAATCGAGGCTAGGCGGGGTGTTGACATGGAGAAGCGAGTAAACGGCGCGACCAATGGAGCCTTTAGGTTGGAGGAATTGGTGAAGAAGGTAGCCAGGAAAAAGATGACCCAAAGCTATCTATTTTATAATAAAGCTAAAAAGCTAGAATTACAATATTGTTCTTATTGTGGCCATACATAAAAACGATAAAGAAAAGAGACAAATATGCCCCTATCACCCAAGTATTCTCAATACTCCTTCTCAAGTTGGAGCATATATGTATACATTCCCAACTTGACTAAAACAAGATGAAATAATTTAACCCGTAATCCTTATTGAACACATTAGCAAGTAGATCGTCGGACTAAACAAAGAGCATTCAAATTAAACTATTCTCCAACTTCTCTTTGGTGAAGTGCCTGTCAATATCCCCACGTTTCGCACAGCCATGCTGTACAGGATTGTAAGTAATATTAATGACGGCCTTATTACTACAATATAACATCATTGGAGCAGGAATAGATATACTAAGATCTTCAAGTAATCCTTTAAGCTATAACAACTCACAAACTCCTCGTGCCATCGCGCGAAACTCTACTTCAGCACTAGACCAAGCAACCATATTCTACTTTTTGCTATGCAAAGTCACAAGGTTCCCTCCTAATAAAGTATAATAACTAGAAATAGACTTTTGATAAGGCGATTTAGCCCAATCAACATTTGTATAGGCTTTAACTTTCAAGCTATCATGAAGAGACAAAGGAATCCCTTTCCCAAGAGCAGATTCTAAATATCGAAGGATTTTTTGAAGAACACCATTCATATGAATAAAGTGTTGATCATACATAAGCTGACTCACTAGGCTCATAGCAAAAGTAATATCAAGTCAAGTGTGGCACAAATAAATCAACTTTCCCACTAATTGCTAATAGTGACCCTTGTACACTAGATCACCATCCTTCTCTCGAAGATAAGTATTGGCCCCAATAGGTATATTAGAGGGATGACATCCCTATAACCCAACTTTTGTCAAAAGATTAAGAACATACTTCTTTTGGGATAGAAAGATATCTTTAGAAGATCTAGCATCTTTAATCTCAAGAAAGTACCGAATTTTTCTAAGATCCTTTATCTTGAACTCTTATTTAAGAAATTTCTTTAACTGGTTGATCTCATCACTATCATTTCTTATACGAACAACGTCATCTACATAGACAATGAGAATTGTTATTTTAGTACTTAATTTCTTCACAAATAAATTATGATTAGTGTTGCTCTATTTATACCCAGCAAAGATCATAACTCCTGAAACCTATCAAACCAGGTTTGAGATGATTGCTTTAAATCAAAAAATGCACGTTTCAGCTTGCACACTTTATGTTGAGTTTTATTTTAAGAAATCTCCATACATACCTCCTCTTTTAACTCTCCATGAAGAAAGGCATTCTTCACATCTAACTATTGAAGATCATATCCCTAGGTAATAATACACGAAAGTATCACAAGAATAATATTAAACTTGGCAATAAGGGCAAAGGTTTTTTGGTAGTCAATCCCAAAGGTTTAATTAAATCCCTTTGCCACTAATTGTGCCCTATACCTATTCACAATACCATTCATCTCATATTTGACTACAAACACCCAATTACATCCTACCAGTTGTTTTCCAGGAGAAAGAACGATGAGATCTCATGTGCTATTTTTCTTTAATATATATATCTCCTCCACCATTGCTGCCTTCCACTTCTCATCTGCAAAAGTTTCTCGAGACAAAAGATAAAGAAGACACAAAAGTATGGTAAGAGCTAGACAAAGAGTTATATGAGGAAAAAGCTAAGAAAGAGATATAGGGTGTTGAGTACAAGTTCTAATACCCTTTTGAAGTGCAATAGGAAGATTACAAGGAGAAAACTCACTAGAAGGAGTAATAGAACATGGATTCGGAGATGATGATTGAAGATGCAATATATTAGTGGTCTTAGATTGCTTATTGGTAGTGGGATCCCTATGACGGTATGTCTTTAATGTCTTAATATTATCAATAGTTCCCCAATAGGTTTGATAGTTATCTCCTCCTGAAGTGGTTGCTCTATTATCTCCCCCTATGATACTATACTATCCTCTTCTTGTGTTACATTGTTCTCTTCTTAGGTTGGAGGAGGACCATTACAGGCTATCGGAGGAGGACCATTAGAGACTATCGAATGAGAAGCATAACTAATATCCATAGGAACATCCAAAATGGGCAACACATCTATAATAGGACACTCCCCCTGAAGAGGTGGAGCTGAATAATATAAATTAGACTCCTAAAAAACTACATCCATATATACAATAGCGCGCTTTGATTTTTGTCTTTCTTTGTACCCTTTTTGCCTCAAAATCTATAGGTTTTCTAATAGGTGGCCTTAGTATGATACAACTTATGATAATGTTCACATTTCACAACTTCCTTAGAAGTATCGTTATATTGAAAGGATGAACCAAATTTGGCAATAGTGCTAGCACTAATTTGCAAAGCAGATCGATTAAAAATAGAGGGATGAAGCATTACTGTCCTATGGCTTTCTTCATAGTGAACTAGGGCATGTGACTGTTCCAAAGCAAGGAATAGAGACGGGCTAAGGACTTGAACATGTATCTGATCATATTTAATGTTTAATCCTGCTAAGAAATCATTAACTCTAATATCGTCCACATGCCTCTTATGGGCATTAACGTTAGCATCATTGGTTTGGTGATAATCAACATAATGATCTAGCTCTTGCCATGAATTCTAAAGCTCAACATAATAATGAGATATAGGCTGGGTTTGGTTCAACTTTTCCAAAGAGCTTTGGAAAAATGCAAAGCAGTTTAGCCTAAAGGGCTTTGGGAAAATGCAAATACTGTTTGGTGAACTCTACTTTGGAGAAGCAACTTTGAGAGAAAAGCTGTTTGGTAGAAACACATTTGGAAAGTGCTTTTGGGTGATTAATTTAAGCTTTTTATTTTTAATTGGTTTAAAATTGAAAAGTGAAGTCCGCAACTTAACTTGTATATTAACGACCAAAAAAAAAATAGTTGGGATCCAAATAAACTCTTGCCATGTCAGGTAATAAAGAATCCAATAAAAAAAACGTAGTTTGTAACATATGCTAAAGAATTCGACCAAAAAAAAATAAGTTAAAGAAATTCATTATCCAAAAAACATAGTTGGTAACATCACCTAAAGAATCCGATCGAAAGAAAAAAAAAACATAAGCTAAAAAAATTCTTGTTCCTTAAGAACTACAAACCTCCTTAAACATTTCCTAAACTTAAAGCTATTTGATCTCGTACACGTGCCATGTCAGATGATGCATCATCATTTGAAGTACTACCCTCCTCATTTACATCGGAATCCATCATATATAAATTGGGATCCAAATCGACTCTTGCAAAATGTTTATCATTCACGGCATTTCTTCGTATATAGTTGTGCAAAGTCATTGCCGCTATCACGATTTTCACTTGCTTTTTGTATGGATAACTTGGCATACTCTTTAGAATCTTCCACTTCTTTTTCAACACGCCAAAGGCTCGCTCAATTTCTGATTGTAGTGAGGAGTGGGCACGATTGAACACTTCTTTGTAACCTGTAGGTGCAGGACCTCGTTGAAACTCAGGCAAATGATATCTAACTTCTTTGTATGGCCCCAAATAACCCGTGGGATTTGGATATCCAGAATCTACTAAATAGTATTTACCTACACATAAACAATATAAATTATTCAATATATACCACATACATATTGATGTATAAAACCTACTAAATAACGAACCTTTGGAAGGATGAGGAAATTGTAAATCATGTCTCCCAATGACTTCATAGAAGATACGAGTATCATAAGCTATTCCCTCCCAACCAGCACAAACATACGTAAATTCCATGTTAAAATTGCAGACGGCCAATACATTTTGTGTCGGTGTTCCTTTTCGACCAATAAAACGATGTTGGTCGCCCGTAGGTACCATTGCTGGGATATGTGTACCATCTATAGCTCCAATGCAATCCTAAAACAAGAATGCATATATTACTTCATTTATACTAAGTTGCTCATTTCTATTGTATAATCGTAACTTACCTTAAAATGTTGATAAAATCTTCTGTTATTCCTGATCTTCTTTGGAATTTCTTTGAATTGTCGATCGGATGGTTGAGTCAAATCTGCTCCCATTTCACATACTTTATCCAAAACTAAGCTAAATAGCCTGCATATGGTTTCCCCAGAGTGTTGAAAGTGCTCTTGTGCTAACTTGTTACTTATACCATGTCCTATAATATGAAGAAACATTCCTAACATTTCTGCAACTTCAATATTCCTAGACCCTTTGAGACCATATCGTGACATTATCATGCATTAAACTATCAAAGATAGTTTTATCCATTCTAAACATTCGATAACACCTTGTTGGATTAGCAGCAATGTCCATCAACTCTCTTAACCATTCATTTCCTGTATATGATGAGGTCATACACCGTTTTTTGTGACCATATGTTGCTTGATAAACAGCTACAATATGTGCGGCTGCACAAGCTTCCCAAAATTCCTCTTCCTCATTTTCTTGGTTTTCCTTTTCGGGAGAATCATCCATAATCTGGTGAAAGTAACAAAATTGATTTACAATAAGAGATATAACAAATTATCTAGATTATCCATCATATATATATATATAAACTCTACCCAACAAAGAGAACACCGACTACAAATATAACTCACAATAGAACATAAATAAAAATGAGTGAAAAATAAGTTAAAATAGAACACCCAACTAGAAATAGGTCTCACGATAAGTATAAACATGTCTCACCAACTAGTACAAATTAGTAGTTTAAATAGATCTCACATTACAACAACTTAGCATATGAAAGAGTCCAAATAAATAGCTAACATTCCTAGTGATCACTATGCTTTCTGAACTTATACTTGATCCAACGAACTTTTTGCTCATTGTCATCCATGTTCATGAAGATTTGCCTATTGTCTTTCTTTTCTGCAAAATGTTCTAGTGCAAAAAAATATAACTCTTTGTCCTGCATAATCTCCGGTATCTCTTTCAAAGTCTCCATGATTTCCATGTATGGATCATACTCCCTCGCAAGAGATGTGGCATGGCTCCTACTTTCAATAGCTGAACAAATTCTATCCATTTGCGTCGTTAGCTTAGCACCTGTACTTAGTTTCTTTTGTTTCTTTCCTTGACCTTGTCTCACTGAACCTTGCGACGCTCTCTTTTGGCTTTGAGCTTGTTCAACAACCTTTTCACCTACATTACATTCTATATTCTCATCAGTAGATCCTGCACAATCATTGATATCAAGTTGTGTGGCCACAACATCCTCATTAACACATAAACCTTGTGCAGGATTCCATGTGACACTTCCAGTAGCAACTGTATCTCCAAACATTATATCCAACAAAACTTCAAGATCTGGATGTATGCCTTTCGTTCTAAAAGCTCTAAACTTAGGATTTCCCTATTATAACAAATATGTTAATGAATTGTATTATAAAAGATGAACTTAAAAAAAAAATCCAACAAGAAGATGGGAAAAAACCTTAATTTTGCTGTCCCACCATTCATCATTTGCATCAATGGTATTCTTCTTTGAATTCCATCCTAATCCTGTTTCCTTGAAAAGCAACGACTTCCATCTTTTCCATTCTTCCTTAAGGTTATCCCACTTACTCTTCATTTGCCTCTTAGCTCTTCAAACTAAGTAATTATGATTGTCCATCCGTCCCTTTTGTTGTTTGCAGGACGATTACCTCTTTCAATTTGTTCAACGCACAACTTACAAAAGGTTTCTACATCTTCCAAGCTCCAAAATGCCTTTTCCTTCGATGAACTTGCCATCTACAATAAACTCTCATCTCAACAAAATTCAGCAATATTCTAGCATATTTTGACAAAAACCTAGATGAAACTACACCAACCATATGAATCTATTTCTTGGAAGATACTAATGGAACTATAAAGCGATTTTGGCAACAAAAATTAATGAAACAGAAAATAGTGCAGATGATTCTATTTTCTTTTCTTTTTTTTTACCTTGAGGATTCATATTGGCAAAAACAATTGGATGATGCTGTTGTATGATAAGGGATCCCATATAACGAGATTCAATAGTGCACTGAGTTTAGCATACAAGTTCTTGAGTAAAAGTTTCTTGTTTCTATGTATCTTCATTTCTTTATTGGAAGGGGACTCTAACTTGGTTCAATTGCGTCTCTGTTTTTTATTTCAAACAAGCAAGCTGTTCACCCCTTTTTTTTGCCTTTTAAGAGTTTGATGTCAAACATTTTTCGTTGATATGTGTACTGCCAACTCAATGTATGTGAATTGAACCATAGGTCTCGTGCTCATGCAATTACAGAATCCTAAGACCCTGATTGAAATTTCTAGATGGGGTTTGCTTGTATGTCTAAAGTCTATGCAATATAAGTGAAAATAGATTTGTCTCCTGTCCATATTGCCATATCTCCCTCTTGCATCAATTTTCGGGTGGAAAAATTTGGCCAGATTAATCATTCTTGGTGAGAAAGCTGACTCAGGGTCTTCTGAGGTAGGGAGTACCAAAAGCTCTGCTAATTTTACTGGGTATGGCAGAGGTGGTGCTCAACACCATCGCCGCTGAATTGGAGAAAGCGATAGGAGCTAATTGACTTTGTTGAATTCCATTACTCATGAGACAAACATATAGGCAAACCAATGCAGAGTGATGAACTAACAAAGGCAAATGTGCGAAGTACTGCAGATGATATTCCTCACCAAATCGATTCTGGCTGCACTATCTTGACTCAAGAACAGCTCTCTTTCTTTGACAATCAATCACTTACTGCATAACTGCAATAGGATTTTCTAATGCTAGTGCAGCCTCCCAGAGCGGTGGCCATTCATCCTTCAGCAAGAACCCAAGCTGCTCTAACATTATAAGAACATGAGCTCAAGCCCATCATCTCGCAGTGGACGAAAGCAAATTGCCTCAGTTATCTCCATTTTCCTATGTTCATTCATCTACCCAACTACAAAGCCCCAACGACAATCCCCAAAATTCCACTAAAATATTGCCGGGAAAACGGAAAAAAAATGACCTTTCCGTGTCAGTAACTCCAAAGTTGAGCCGTCCAATAAAGGGTCGTTTACTTGTGATCGTAATAACGCTCTCCCACTTTCGCGAGGAAGGAACAAAGAAAACTTGCAGATCTAACGAATAGAGAGCGCGAGTTGCAAATCTAACGAACATAGAGCTTGGATTGAAGGGCATTAGAAAATCTCACCTGGAGAGATGAAGAGCAGATGGAACGCACGTTGTGGACCGAGCAACGTGAAGGAATGGCAGGCGAGGAGGTTGGGGGAGGCGCACTGCAGAGGCGATAGAGAAACGGTGTGAATAAGGGCAGGGGAGTGTAGATCTAGGGTTGCTTTTTTTAAAAAGGGCAAAAATGGATTTTTACTAAAATTTTGAGGGTAAAATAGGTAGTTGAGCAATTTTCATTAATTGGGCCTTCAGCATTCCGAAAATGCTGAAAGCTCAATGCTAGTACTGACCAGCATTGGGCTTTTAGCATTCCTAATGCTAACTTTTATCCCAAAGCTCTTTTAAAATACTTGCCAAACGCCCAAAAGTTTCTCCAATGGGCTTTGGGGTCTCAAGGAGCTTTCAAAATGCTGAACCAAACCCACCCATAGTCATCTCCTTCTAAGTGGTGTCATGAACCTTTTTTCGAAGTTCATACATATGTACATCATTCCCAAGTTGACCATAAGCATCCCTTACAGCTGTCCAAATTTATGTCACAATATCCAGAAGTAAATATCCTTTTCCAATATATGGTTGCATCGAGTTAAGCAAAAGACATTATCAAAGAGTCATTTGAGGTCCACTTTTCCTGAGTAGTACCTAATATAGCTAGCATTATAGAAGTGTTGTTGATATGTTCTACATGCCCATGGCCTACAATGATTAAAAATGTTGATCGAGACCATATCAAATAATTTGTGCACTCAAGCTTTAGAAGGATCGCAACAAAATATCTATACAACCATCTCCAGTAGGTGTAGAGCTCGAATCCTTAGACAGCGTATCTTAGAAGTCGACTCAAAAAGTGTGAAAGGTATATCAAACCACCAAAATCTTGCCAGAAAAGGCCAAAAACTTGGAACGAAGTCCTCTGATAGTAGTTTGAATTTGTCCTAAAAAAATTGGCCAAATTAGATCAAGGGAAGGCAAAAAAATCAATTCTTTTAAGGTTCTGAAAACCTAAAAACTAAATAGATAATTATGATTCTTCCCACAAAATCTTAAAAAAAAAATGTTGTAGTCCATGAGCTATGGAACTTTGGTTTTCACACATAAGAGAATGGGAAAATTTCAAAAAAGGGCCCGAAGTGACCTCGTTTTTTCAAATAAGGGCCTGAAGTGAACCCCGTTTCAAATAAGGGCCTGAAGTGCTCAAATTGTTTAAAAAAAGGGCCTATCGGAAGGGCATTCTTGTCTTTTAATTTTTTAAATTTTTTTTCTGTTTTTATTTTTACCTTTTCCTTTTTCCCCCTCCCCTCCTGCTCATCATCTCCCCCCGCACGTCTTCTTCACGGGTACTTTTTTATGTTTCTTTTTCGTTTTCTCTCCCCCCTCCTGTTCATCATCTCCCACCAGCACATCTTCTTTGTGGGGACGTCGTCGAAAGACCTGCAACAGCCTCCTTCTCCCGCCATCAACGCCAGTCACCACGTCCACAAACGAGTGGCATGGTCTGTGCTGCTGCCAACATCTTGATCAGGTCCGACGAGACCGACACCTCTTATTTGCTGCCCAGATGCCATGAAATTCTGTTCGCTTCGCTGTTGCTGTCATCCTCAACGTTGGGCTCTAGTGGCTGCTCTGTGTAGCGATGCCAGCTACTATGACAGATCCCGGTGACCCGTATGAGTGGCGATGCCACTTGCTGCCCAACAACGACACCACCTCCAGCTGCGATCCTTGCATCGCGACCGAGGTAGAGCTTTTCCTCTCTGTTTAATCTCACTCAACTTTGCCGTCGAGCCCCTAGCTTCTTGGCTAAAAGAGACGACAGAGGACGAGCCGGACCGGCTTTATAGTGAGTCGCAATGACAGCGGTAGGTCGAAACCCGGATAGGGAGCGCGCGCGGGTGAGCACTGGGACTCCCTCCAGTTGCTTTTCACTAATAGCGCCATTTGATTCTTTCTTCAGTCCTCGTCACGCAGCCGTCGTCAGCGTCTTCCACCAGCACGCAGCTCTCATTGTCCATCCCAGTATGGTCAGACCCGAGTCACGCGGTCGACCACCACACTCACCCATGGCGAACTCACCAGCTCCATCCCAATTTTCAGACACCAAAAAGGAAACAAGATAAAAATGAAGAAGTTGCAGATTCGAGCGCAAGTACAAATCCTTCTTCTCCTCTCCATCTCACGATCTCATTTCCTCCAAATCCCATCTCGCTGCCTCTAGTTCCCCTCCCTCCACGACGCCGTTTTAGCTCGAATCGCGAGGGGGCCCTCGTTGGCCCGGGCAAGGGTAGCCCGACGTCGCCCAAGGAAAGGCGTTTGTGGTCGTGGTGATTGGCATCAATCGCGGGAGAAGGCGGCTCCGACGGGTAAAAGCTTTGGTGCAGGTCTTTCGGTGATGTACCCGTGAAGAAGACGTGCGGGGGGAGATGATGAGCAGGAGGGGAGGGGGAAAAAGGAAAAGGTAAAAATAAAAACAGAAAAAAATTTAAAAAATTAAAAGACAAGAATGCCCTTCCGATAGGCCCTTATTTGAAACGGGGTTCACTTTGGGCCCTTATTTGAAAAAATGAGGTCACTTCGGGCCCTTTTTTGAAATTTTCCCTAAGAGAATTGTAGGTTGGTAGCAAGGTGGAAATAATTTGAGATGAGGAGATCCAAAAAATCGCAGAAAAGGGCAGATCACCTATCATAGACTACAAAGAAGCTTTAATTTATCTCATAGAAATGAGATTTAGGATAGATACTGGATTTAAAGAATCACCTGATAAGTGCTGCCCTACGCCATGAAAAAGAGTAAAGAAGAGGTGAGAAAGAACTACGATGAGAGAGAGAGAGAGAGAGAGAGAGAGAGAGAGAGAGAGAGAGAGAGAGAGAGTAGAACACTTGCGCAAGAATAGATTAGGGTTAGGTCACACAAAGAAAGAGAAGAGAGAGATAGGGAAGAAAAAGAAAAAAAAAGTAAACATGAAATGGGACCCACAATGGATATTAAGTCAAAAAATTATTTCAAGGAGTGTGATAACCAAAAAGAGAGTCGAAAAGTGTGACCTTTATTTTTTAGAAAAAAATATCTAAAAACTTCCCTTTTTGACCCCAAAAAAAGTTTCTTTTAGCAAAGATTGGATATTATGCATTGGAAGCAAAGAAGTGGAGCAAAAATCAACGACTTAGGGGATGTTTGGTAACAATTCTATTTAGGAATAATTTCGAATTTTTTTTTTCTAGAGAACAAATAAGTAGATTTTTTTGCTTGTTATTTCTATTCTAATCTACTCCCGAGCTACTAGATAAATCAATTGACATTACCAAATATATTTGTATTATCTTTTTGTTCTCAAGAACAAAAAAATAGGAATCAAAGAAACATGAGGATAACTAAATAGGCTCTTAGATATTTTTGTTCTCTTTCTGTTCTTCGAGAACAAAAGAACAAGAATCAAAGAAACATGAGCATTACCAAATGCTCTCCTAGACTTCATTTGTTTCGAAAAAAATAAAAAATTTAAAAAAGATTTTTTAGGAAAATAATCGTTTGTATTGCTTAAAATAATTAATCAATGAATTTTTTTTATCTATAACTATCTATATTTAAATATTTTTGTCGACAATAAGAATTATTTTTTGTTCATTCATTTTTCTAAGCAGTACATGCTACTGATTTTATAAAAATATTTTTTAAATTATTTATTTTTTACGAAATAGACAAAACCTTAGGAAATATATCAATTTTTCTTGGATGGTACCTCTTCATTTTTCTATGTGAGGACTGTAGGCATGGCTACGGTTTCAAAATTGTCAATTCCAATTGAAAATTTGGAGGAATTGAAATCTTAAGTGGCGGTTCCCATTCGGAGCCGGTTCCAGTTTGGAACCGCTAGTTGTTTTGAATCAGTTTTTTTTGTCAAAAGATTTTTAAGTTTAAAAAGTAAATTGTGATGAAGTTATAATAAAATTGTAATCAAATGATCAAATAATGAATTGTGAAATAAAAGAAAATAATGAAATATGAAATTATGAAATAATGTATTATTAAATAAAAATTGTAATAAAATGAACGAGAAAAAAGAAAGGGGAAAAGGCTTGAATTTAATGATTTATTATTAAGTGCCTACATATCTTCTTTGAGATGGAAGAGTCAAAGCCCATATAGTTTTCTTACCTTAAATGACCTCATACTTATCTCATCCTTAATCATTGCTACCCGTTCCTTTAACGGTCGTGGTGATATCTCCATTATCAAAGAATTTGGCTTCATTATTGTGATTTATCTCTTATTGTCTGTATTGAGCCTTTGTCTAATCATTAACACAAGCTTGAGACCCCAACAAATTGGGAGTTAATCTTCAACTTTGTCCACCAAAAATATTGCCTCTATAGCTAAATGCTTGTTCTATTACAAGTATTGAATGAGGGATTACTAAAATGTTTTACAATTGAGTAAGAATTGGATATTTGATGGAATGCCTTTTCCACTAATCCAATATTATGAAATTTGTGCTGCCTTGAGATTCATCAAACTCAAAAGAAACTATTAGATATCCCTTTATTTCGGAATTACTTCATATTGCTCCCTTTTACTTTTTTTGCCTATGTAAAAGAAGTTGGTACCATCTACTAATTTTATCTATATTTCCACTTTGTAAATCACTAGATTGACAAGATTCACATCAATTATTACTTAGATTATATGTTTTACAAAATTCATTATGTAATTCTATTTCTACGTTTTTAACCTTTATATATAGTTTTAATATTTATTGTATCAATTAAATGTAAACATCCATAATACGTATTTAAATTATCACATAAACCGTCTAATTTATAATGTGAATAAAAAACACAAGAAACTAAATAAATAATATAAATTTCCCCATAATATGTAGCCATTTTGTTCATACTATTTTAATAGTACCATCTAAATTCTCATCATTTTCATTTTCTTCAAAAATTACAACAATATTAATACACATTCTAATAAAAATATGATAATAAACACTGGACAAAGTATAAGTTACATCATTAAAAACTTTTAAAATATCTTTTTTTTTGCAACTATCCCATTCTTATAGGTATAAATTAATTTGAGAAACATTTTCTGTAATAAATGCACATAATAAATCTTATATGTAAAATATTCATTAAGCAATTTGTAAGTAGAATTCCAGCGGTTTTAAACATCTCTTGAAAAGTTTTTGGTCCTTTTTCATTTGCTCTACAAAATTACTATTTTTATTGGGTTGAGAAAAATATCAGGATTTTTTAAATCATCTTGTACACATAAATTTAAAACATGATAAACGCATCTAATGTAAAAAAAATTATCCATCAAAGGTAGATTTACAAATCTTTTCGGTTCAACAATTGAAGCGGTATTTACCGTGGCATTATCAAAATCAATTGAAAAAACCTTATTAAGAAATAATATCCTTCCAAAATTTGTCTAATTAATCTATAAATATTATTTGCCATATGTTTATAATCAAAACCTCTAAATGCAATAACTCTTTTTTCAATATTCTAATCATCATCTATCCAATGACATGTTATATCCATATAAGAATTAACTTGCCAATAATTACTTCAAATATCATTACCTATATACGGACGTCCATTAAAATTCAAAAAAAAAATATTTGTAAATATTTTTTCTTTTTTATAAAGATTTTTACTTTCGTGTTTAAGTGCATTTCTAGGAAAACGTTTTGCTTGTGAAACACATATATTTTGTATAAATTGATTAAAACCAAATCTTTCACCAAAACTAAATGATAAATGTTCAACGAAATAAAATTTATCTAATTCTTCTTTATAATTTTTTTTTCATTATAACGAAATAAAAAAGAAATGTTAAGGTTGGCATATCCGAACACTTGTTTTTGCTTAATGTCAATTCCAACTTCGATTGGATGTCTCATCCTAAGATGCTGATTAAATGTTTCATATCTTTGTCCACCTATATATTTTTATTTTTTTTATCACGATATTTACAAACTAGTTCATACCTTTTGGACCTACTTCAAAATTTTTAATTTGCGTGAAGTGGTCCCATATGTTGGATATATCCTTCCGCTCCTTTGTTGTTGTTTTTTCAACACTGGTAGGAAGATGAAGACTCTCTTGCATATGGATACATAGGGTAAATGTTGATTTGATCATCTATATTAACTTCCCAATCTGCAAAATCACAAACATCAGGATAACGGGATTCCTCCATTGTGCTCTTGCCTTTGCCACTAGCTCTGCTTTCACTTGCCATTTTTTAAAGATATATAAAAAATAATATGGTATAATGCAAAAAAAATATAGGGTATGCAAAAAAGAATTTGAAATAGAAAATTATTAAAGGAAATAATAAATAAAAAATAAGAAATTAGAGAATCGAGAACGTAATTGAGACTTGGGAGTTAGACAGAATTGAGAGATGGAGAGAATTTGAGAGAATTGAGATGAAGAGAGAATTTGTGTGAAAAAATGAAATATGAAAGGGGCATTTATATTTTTTTTTATCATACATTAAAAATATTTTTTTATTTAAGCCAATGGCTCTTTTTGAAAAATGAAATATGGAAGGGGCATTTATATATATTTATCATGAATTTAAAAGATATTTTTTTAATTTAAGCCAGCCGCTCTAAAAAGAGTCGTTGGTGCAATAGCTTGGAACCACCGGTACTAGTTCCGGTTCCACATTTTAAGGAACCGGAACCGGGCCCTTATGGCCACAGGGCGGTTCTAGTTCTGAACTGTCGGCCCAGTCAACGGGCCTGTTCCAGGTTTGATCGGGCCGATTTCGGGTCCAAATCAGTCCGTGGCCATACCTAACGAGGAGCATAGCTCGCCCTACATGATCACGTCGAATCGCACATACGTGTGTGTGTCACGTGGCTTAGTACGAGCATGGCTACTATCACATCGCGTTAAAATGCATTAAAATGCCTCCGTTAACTTCGTATAATTTAGCTAATAAAAAAAAAGTGATAACGAGGCTTTTTTCATACTTGTGGTGCTTGGTGAGCACCACTATCGGTTGCCGGCTGCCGTGCTCGACAAAGCTCCAGTGGCCATGGTAGCGAGCTCGATGATGCTTCAACTGCCATGGCCGTGAGCTATAATCGATTTTGAGAACACCACCACCGTCAAAATCCACATTCAGAAAGTCATGCTTGGAATGGAGTCCTACGAAGAGTTCGCCTTCGCTGGAACGTGGGAGGTGAAGGAACTGTAGGGCTCCTCCTACGACGATTGCAATTTTAATCATGCTGGCCTTTGCCGCTTTTTTTTAGCCTTTTTCCTTAATCCTAATGCCCTCCCCCCCCCCCCCTTCCTTTTTTTTCCTGTTAGTTTGTCCTTATCTGTTCCTTTTTTTTTTCTTTTCACAATTTGAATTTACTTAGAAAGTAATGAAAAAAGCCACGCCAGTATAAACGTTAGTCAAATATGACAGAGTTAACGAAGTGACTAGATTGCATCAATTTTTATAAACTTTATGACTTGATTACACTTTCATAATAAGTTTTAGAAATTTTGTGCACTTATCCCTTGGTTTTTGTATTAGATATTTAGGTGGGTAATTTTAGTAATCGGTAAATGGGACAATTGATTACATGATTTGATATGGGGAATGAGGCTGCAAACTTATGATCTATTTCTTTTGAATAAAATGAATGATTTGAAAAATATTTTTTAAGATTAATAAATAAACGAAAAATCTTAGTTAGAGTGGAGAATAATGTTTGTGCTTGTGCTTGGAACACCGAATTTCACTTTACACGTGTTTGCCGACTTTATAACCATGATGGCTTAAATTCGTTCTTCTCAAATAATTTAAATCACACTTCATATTCTTCATTAATTAAGTGCGCGCTTTTCGGCGAGTAATGAAATAATATTTTTCAAGACCACGTGACGCTCGACTCGTGTGTGTGTTCAAGTGCAAAGAACGAAACAAGGAAAATATTTTAAGGTTGGGAAAGGGAAACATGCACTTACATAGATACGTACGCTCTGAAAATGAAAAAAAAAGAAAAAAAAAGAAAAAAAAGAAGCTGAACCTTCTCTAAACTTCATTCTTTGTTCTCCAATTTGCACTCATCGTTACCATCCAGCACTTCTCTCCAAATCCTCATGCAGTAATCGGATTGCTTGTAATCCAAATAGCTGTCCAAAATTTATGCCAATGGATTCCTGCATTGACAAGTTTCGATGTGAAACACGAATGGATCTTTCCCGAGGCCTACTCCAACTGTTTGTCGAATGTCTCCCAATCGAGCACTCCACCATGTTTCGTTCGGTGCATTCCTCGTGGTGCTCTGCAGCGCTTTTGAAGCTATCACTGCGAGTCCTAAACCTTTCAATTTAGATATTAGTTCTAAATCTTTTGACGATTTGCCAATATATTCTTTGTGGCCAAAAATCTCTAGTGTGGACGCCGGCCATTCTACTGGTATGACTAGCTGTGATATGGTCAAAATTTTTTATATTTGAAAAATATTTTTAATTTTTTTCATTGTAATTGGCAACCATGGCCAATGGCCAACGAGGGCTTGGGCAACAATGAAATAACATCAAATAGAATAAGAAAATAAGAATATCATAAAATATTCATGTAATTAAAAAAATGCAAGAATTGTCTACGTTAGTCCTAATTATGCCACGTAGGATGTCCGGTATCCACATCAATTTCCTCTTAATTGGGTGGAAAGATGGTATTGATAAGTTGATTAAATTAAAATGTTTGAATTGAATAGGCATTCGTCAATAGGTTTAGTATTTTTTTTTTGGCAATTTTTCTGCAATAAGGCTTATTAACTTACCACGACTTTAACTAAGAAGCTTTCTTTGTATCATATTCTTATGATAAGAATATTCTAGGGCAACAAGGAGCTTTGAAATCATCCATTGAGCTCTAACGGCTGCTTGAATTAAGATGAAAACTACCCAATTGGCCACCATTTGGTAATTGACATCCTTTGGGTTCGTCTCGTGTAAATCAATGTGCAAAGGATAAAGAAAAAGCTGTATGAACTTAAAAAAGTGGGTGGACCGGAGCTTTCTAGTGGGACTCACATTATTGGGATAAGCTTAAAGAATGTTAAGTATTTCCTTGGTGAAATCAAATTCTTCCGTTGATTGCATATACTCAATTGCACTTTCGTAATAGGTTTTAGGACTTAGTTGTACCTTTTAAAAGTTTTAGGACTCAATTACACTATTTTGATACATTTTAGGACTTCCAACACACCTATTCCCAAAAACATTAGAAACTGCAATTTCTACATCAGCGCCAGCCGTGTCGCATATGACAGCGCATCCACGTCTTTAATTTCTAGAGTAAATTAGGTAGATCAACTCAATTGTAAAAGTGTAAAAAATGTTTAGAACTAAATTGGATCAGTTATAAGGTTTAGAACTAAATAACCAATGCAACAAATTTACGAATTTTTTGGTTTATTTCCCAACTTTTGGCGCCTCATGTTGGGCCATATATGCTAAACAATTGTACCGAAATTCTAAGGCCTGGGCCGACTCATTAAGGCCCATGACCGACCCGATCAAGGCCAAGTCGTTCCAAGCCGACATGGTTGTTGGCCCGCCTCTAATCCAAAATCATGTGGCAGTTCCTCATCAAAGACAAAAGGATAAATCTTGTGATGAGACGTGTAGCTTTATTACATCCTCGTTTAAGGATATGTTTGGTAACATTTCTATTCCTCTGATTTTGTTCTCGAACAAAAAAAAAATAGAAATATATTTGATAATGCAAATTATTCTAACTTTGATTCTACTCTCGGAAACAATTTTTGACCAAAAATAAGAAACAAAAAAATTGGTTCTCCCAAAAAAGAACACTTCTGAGAATTACAAAACAAAAAAAGACATTTTGCTAAGGCACGTCCCCAAGCAAAGCATTAGGGGAGTCATATGATCTAGAGAATCCTCAGCTGAAACGCTCTGTGCTATATGACATTGTGACATTCTGGATTTTCGACCATTTTCGAAATTTGTAAATAGAATGGATGTGATTCGTCGATGCACTCTAGCTTAAATCTCGCTTGGGATTGACCATCCCAAGATGACTAAATGGGAAAGGTTGCCTGGGATACTAGAGTACGTGGACCGAACTGATGGTCGATACGCGTAACTCCCAAAAGCCATCCGTTAGTCTGAGTATTTTCTTAAGTTGCTATCGTATGGATGGGGCCACGAAACGAATTTCTATTTTGGACAACCGAACTTCCAAGAATATTGCAGTAGTGATTTGGACATGATCTAAGGAGTTCTGCAATTAATTAGTTCAGTCTGAAATTTGAAAAGTGAAGCATAAGTGGAAAAAGGACTTATTTCGCCTCCAGTTCGTTTTAGACTCCCTAGATCGTAGCTAGATTGTGTTTTGAGAGGATAGAATATTAGACTAGGTTAGCCTCAGAAGCCATGTCGTGTGTAGTAGAGTTTTATCAAGTACGGATAGCGCGTATCCCGAGGGAAAAATGTCTCATCGATTGTCAAATCAATCAAATCAACTAAGATCTTATTAAATCTTCAACCACCACATCAAGTCAGTCATGAGTCTTTCAAGCTATCATTTCATTTCCATCATCCTCCACCAACTTCCAACCACTCCCAGTAACTCTACTCACTTGTTTTCAAATAATTGCAAGACCCTTTCTCTCTCCTCTTTTTCTCTCTCATTTTCTTCTTCTTTCTTCCTCTCCCTCTCCCCTTGGCTGCTCGAAGCTCCACCATCGGTCACCACTCATGCCGGACCGCCGTCAACGTCCTCAAGCTACCACCGACCACCTACGCTCCCTCGTGGATCCGGTTCACCACCACCTCCTTATTGAAGCCCCTCAATCTCGCCCTCACGCCGAAAACCCTCAAACTTTCCCTCTTGGCCATCTCGCGTTTTCATAGATTCCAGCCCGCACTCAAAGGAAAATGGCCCGTTCGAGCTCGTTTGGGGTCCAAATCGACCCCCGTTTTCTCCCACACGTCCATAAGACCTTGGGTATCAAGGTAGGTTGGTCAGAAACTAGCTATATTTTCGTGGATCTAAGCTGGATAGAGGTTGGCCGTTGGGAGTTGAACTCCACCGCCATCGTCCGCTATCCGGCCACCCCACCATGTCTCCCTTGGCCTTTTTCAACTTAGGTAAGTCTCTTAAAGCCATTCTCATTTCTCATTTAGTCCTTGAATAGCCACTTTTCTGCCATGGCCTCCACGGACCGCCCGTCGACGCCATGAGCCTCCGAGGAGCCACTGTCGCTCCGGTAGTCGTGTGACTTTTGCTCACTGCATTTCTTCTCATTTTTGGGCCTAGAAATCAGTCTTGACCAGCCAAGGTCAGCCCTCTATCGCCATAGTCCACTGGTGCCATTCTCGTCCACCAGTGCACCGCCGAGAATCGCCGTCGTTTGGCCTTCGTTTGGCCTGTTCCCAAGTCACTCAAATCTTGTTGAGATAAGCATGACCTCTAAATCTTGAGTAGGATTGTTGTACATGACTTGGTTTAACTCGAGATGGATTCTAAATTTTGTTTAGAGTAGGAAAATGCTTGGAATGTCTAGTTTGTTCACTTGAGTTGCTGTTGGGATATAGTTGGTTGCTATTCTTGCCTTTAATATGCTGTCGAAGTGAAGTTTAGGGCTGTCCTCAAGTTTTATGTGTGATGCATGAAGATAAAGTTTAAGGATACCGGGTTTCGGGTATGGAAAAGTGGCATTTGTTGTTGTTCAGGGCTTATATGTTTTAAATCTAGACCCAAACGTAAATTCCCGTGAGATTGTTGTTGGTGTGTAGTATCGGATCATGATTTTCTATGCGTTTGAAATAATGAACCTTTGCTCAAATGAACCGTTTACCTGCATAAAATGTGTTGTGCTCGATGTTGGGGAAAACCATTCTGAACGTGTCTAGTTGTAAATTATGCATACGTGGACATGCATAAATGAAATCGAGCAGCAGGCGAGTGTGCCCCAATGAGGGGAAAATGGCGAGATAAGGATGGTGCGCCCGAACGTGCATGACACGAGGTAGCTAGAGTTGCCAACCTGTGTCTTAGATTTGATGCCTTGCTGGTTAAGGCACCGGGAGGAGCAATGTACCTGGGTCTTATACGCGCGAGAGGCGCACTTGCTGGTACACAGGTAAAAGGGGTTGTGCGAACCTAAGTCTTGATTAGCTACCTTGCGGGTTGAACACGAGTTGAATGAGCCATGTAATTGAATGCGCTGCAAAATAAAAGAAAATGAATTGGAGCATGTCCTGCGTGAGCATTTGCATTTACTGCCATGGATTGAATTGTGAATTGTATGTATGCTCAACTGCTTCATAATATCTTGAGGTCATGCAAGTATGTAGTTGTTTAGTTTGGTCGGACAGTGGTAAATTAAGAACCTAGAACTACATGTTTAGGGTTGATCGAGCGTGTGCTTCACCTTGAGTGAGGTTTAGTGGTGAGCTTGCTGAGTATCGATTCACTGTTATTGTTAACCCGTTTTTAAACCCTAAACCCTAGTCATGAGTGGACCGCCTGATCTCATGGAGATAGACGAAGCAAATTTTGAGGATTTGAGCATAGCGATCCACCGACGCCTAAGGAGTTACCTTTATCAGATTGGAGCGATGTGGATGCATAGCCTAGTAGACCCTACCAGCTTCTTTTTTTTTGTTAGTGTAGGTCAGCTGGTGGTATTCCTTTTTGAAAAAAGAAAATTGTGCCCAAACGCTAGTTTTATCGTTTCAATGAATGTCTTTTGTATGTTGATCTGTCTCTCTTCTTTACCCATTCTTTATGTATGTGTGGGTCTGATTCGCCTCTGTTAGCGTATTATTTGAAGTCATCGATTGCGCCGCGACGAATCCTAGGTAGTCGTTTTTTGTTGACCGATCGATGAGTTACGGGATGTTGCGTTGCCCGCCGGGTTCGGGGCGTGACAGACATATTCTTCAAACTCCAAGTCATCCTCAGAAAATGATATTTTCGCCTTCTTCATTGAGATAAACTACCTCATAGAGATAGTCCATCTTAGAATCTGTAGATGTTTGTAGTTTAGGAGGAGGGTCTAAGGAAATGGGTGAATCTATATAAATAAGAGTAGGATCTAGGAGGGTTTCCATGATGTCTAGGTGTTCTTCTCACCTTGCAGGTCATGAACTAAAATCTTAATATTAACTTGGTCTCAATGGTGAATGGCTTTGATACTATGAAGGAAGCAGAGACAAGCATGAAGTTGAAAATAGGTATGCTATCCCTAATGCCAGGCCCTCTTGGCCATATTTAGGGGATCACCTTTTAGTTTTCCAAACTCAGTCATAAAACTCAACCCTTAAAATATCATAAATTTATGATTCACAAGTCTCACACAGAGTGAAGTATATACCAAACCACACCATACTACCGAATTAACAAGAGGATTCTAAGAGTCGATAAACCATGCTTGAATGAAAAGAAGGGAGAGAAGTTAAGAAACTGATAATGGGAAAACTTCACACTAATATTAGACAAAGGCCAATCTTCTTCATTACATGATACATGGGCCTTATATAGGTGATAGGCATACAATAAGAAAAATACATTGGATCCGCAGATCCAATAATTACAACAACAACATTTGGACCACTATGGATTAATTATTGAAACAAAATGCACACGACACTAACAGACAACATATTTCATAGGAATTTATGGAACCCTTCTTCGTTGTTATCAGGTGAGTTATATGAGTTGTCCCCATCTTTTGGTTTCTTGAATGCTCTCAAAAGATCTTCAATTTGCTAAGTATCACAATTAAGTTATAGGTACCTCATAGAGTTTGGTGGGAAAGATGAGCTAGAGGGGACATCTTCATGTGAAATAGAATTATTATCCTAAGAGCTAGAGGAGACATCTTATGAGTTGGAGGGAACATCAAGGGCATAGGGATTTTGAGAGAGGGGTCCTCCCCACAGATCCTAAGAATCTCGATTTTAGGATTTCATGTCCATTGTCGTATCCTTTGCTGGCTGATTGTCGACAAAAATAATTGAGGGCTCATTGGATTGTTTCTCTTGTGCTACTCCATGAATCAGAATAATCTCAAGGCACATTATCTGAATGAGAAAGCCATACTTCATGGGGGATGGTACGATTTTCCTAGCAATGGATTCTCCTCTAATTTCTCTAGTTGTTAGCTTAAAAATCTTCTCAGTAGGAAATTTAATGGCAGTGGCATACAAATTAAACATAAAGCAAAACATCTATTTCAATTATTCTAGGAATTCTCATTAGGAGACCACGGTAAGGGATGCACAAATGGATATGTGAGATGGGGACCATCTGATTTCAATATTAAACCATCATGGTCTCCAAAAATTCTTAAATGATAATGACTAAGAAGATCTCTAAGACAAGGAGTAAGTTTATTGGTCTGGATCAAGTCTGGAACCTCAAGAGGGTATTGAAGGCTATGTCATCATCCTTGCATGTTAACTATACGATATTTACTAAGAAGAGGTTGCCTTCGTACATACATATTGACAGAAGCTACTGGCTCTTTTGCTTTGGACAAGAAACTTGTGAGGATGTTGTTGACATCTAAATTTTGATTTTTCTTTTTTCCATTTATGTTGCACAAAAATGAGAATTAATTTTCACCCAAAAAATATTTTCTTATGCATTGCGTTTTCAGTTTTCTTTGCATTGCATTTTGCATTGACGGAAAGAAGTTGAGCTTAATTCGACGGGTGATTAGACCAAAGCATATTCAACTAACGCCAAGAGAGATGTGCCAAAAATTTGATGGGAATTTGCGTTTAAGTTGAATTTAATTCATCCCACTAAATTTTAATTACGGAAAAGGCCTCTTATTAAAGTTTATTAATCGAAAAAAGGTTAGAGCTTAAGCCTACATGATTAGAGTTTGACCTAGGTTTTTACTGTATAAACACCTCTAGGTCACATAAGAGAAGAGAGGGAGGCCAATTCACTTTACATACACGGCTGGACAGAGAAGCGATTGAGAGACTCGCCACAAAAGAGAACCGACATTCTCTAAAGGAAGAGGAGAAGTTCTGCAAGAGCGAGAGGTGTCTTTCAGTGGTTGCAGTCCAAATCTCCTCTCAAGTGATTCACTGTCACTTGTCAACCATAGGGACTTCTTTGTCGTTCATCAAGCCTTTACTTGAAGAGTTACAGATTGATTTTGTTCGCTGGTCTTATTTCATGCTCATAGTAGTAAAAGAAAGCTAAGTGCTTTCTGTACTTTCTCTAGCTTTGGATAAAAATTAGCGCACATTCTCTACATTGATTTCGCTATGTTTTGTTGAATAGATAGCTCCATATCAGTGGTAAAACATCAAAGGCACAATACACAAGAGGGAGAGAGGTCATGTCCATCACAGTGAAGGTCAAAAAGGAAAACGAAATGTGAAGATCCAGAGAGAGAACGTTCTCTTTTCTCCTTTCTCTGTGGAATATTTATGTTTGGCAGAGAGCCACAATTAGTACTCGGCCATAGAGCACGCACGGACAGATCCTTGGAGTAGCGAGCCCCCATCGTTTGGCGCCTTGACTTCACTGCTTTTGTGTCTGTTCAAGGGTGGACCTTCTCCGGTTTCGTTTGCCGTGTCAAGGTTCATTTCACCATTGTTCTAGGATTATTTTGGAGCTACTGGGGAGCCTGTGGCTGCTATTTACCTCAAGAAACAACAACAATTTTGCTTGGTTATACTTGCTCTTTGTGCAGGTTTTTGGGCGCGTTGCTTGGAGAAAATTTCCCTGCCAAAGTTGCCAATCGTTGTCTGAGTTCTCTAATTTTTGGTACCTACTTCTCTATTGATCGGTGTTAATCAACTGCTGTTTGGCGCTTCCTTAGCTGCTGTTCGGGTCCCAAAGCAATGATGTTTTGGCGTTTCCTTTACTGATTCTTTTCAATATAGATTATAATTATTGTTTGGGATCCATTACCATGCCTTTTTTAGGCCCATAATTCTTGTCGATTGGTGCTAATTAAAGTCCAAATTCCTTGCTGCAAACTCCTTTTGGTCAAGACCCTAGGCGTGCACAAATTCTCGTCGATTGGCTCACTAGCTCATTTGTTCGTCAAGTTTTCGATTCAAGCTCCGAATTAGGTAATTTTCTTGTCCGAGATTTTTTTTTTGAAAATTGTTTCATTGATTTGAATGTTTTGGATCTTTTGATAGATGAGAACAAGCCATTATTTCCGAATAAGATATCTCATGTGATAATTACTAGACTTGAAATCTGAGTTATCTTGTGAATATTGTGTGTGTGTTTTTTTATATATCTATGGATATTTGCTTGGATATTTGATATCCTTTGCGGTCTGATTTTCATTATCTTTATGAGATTGAGCACATAAATCGAAACATTTGTATATCTTAAGTTGTAATTTGAATTTTTCTGAAATCTGGAGAATATTTGAAGTGGATAATATCAGACTTGTCGTGGATAATCTTTTATTTGCATTCCATTCATGGTTGGTTGAATTGCATCTATCCATTGGTTATATGATGTTATCTTCATGTTATGGATAATGTTTGACATGGTTAGATGATCATATGATTTTTGAGAATTATCTAAATTATTTTGCAAATCTTGTGGATAATTTTCTCAAAAGATTGAGATTGAATTTTGGAGAGGAAAGGAGGACCACCTCATGTTTTTTTGGCCATCCCTCTTATCTTTTGGATAAATAAAAAAAAACTCAAGACAAGTTTGATTGTCGTCTATCTTTAGTCATGTTTGTTTGATTGTTTTGTTATATAATTCGAACATTTATAACCAAACATGCCCATAATATATGCTCCTTTGTGCCTTGTCCCTTCAAAAAATAAATTGCATGCCTTAGCCACGATCTTGTGAAATGGGACGTCAATTTAGTATAGAATTTCATGATCTACTTTTTAGCAACAAGGGATGATGTTATTCTATACACTTATCAGCATACTGGCTCGAATCTCCGTGGATGTAGCAGATAAAATTCTTTTCTAGCTCAAATTTTTGGGAATGAGTGAATTTACCTAAAAATTGGAATTAAAAGGTATATTATGGGAATTTTTGTTTATTTTTGTTCAATCTCTGCATTTCATTTCTCGTTTAGTTAAATAAAAAAATCCCAAAAAATAACTCATTTTTTCACAGTTTATCATGCCAAAAGTCCATTGTTATCTCATAAATATCGTCTAATATAAGTTAAGACTTTGAGAAATTATTTTCTTAGATTAACTTAGATGATAACTCATTTTAAGGCATATTTTCATAATAGCTGGCATTTATTCCGAAAATTAAAAAAAATCATTTTTGCATATCACATGGTCATTCATGTCTTTTTCAAAGGAAAAGTCGTTTAATTTACAATCATCAATGGAAAGCATTTTTCATGGAATTTGATACTGAAAGAGCATTAATTTTTTCAAATTAACGTAATCAAGTCTTCGGACTCATTTCTTTAGTTCATGAAATTAGGTTTTTAATCAACATATCATAAATGATTACTGGCGGCTTCAAATTGAATTAATTTTTCATGAATTGAACTTAAGTTGCAATTCGGTAGGACTTAGGAGAGTCCAAATTAGGTTAGTTGATTTAATTAACCTAATAATCCATTTGCCTTCTATTGATTTTTTTTAGGGTCACGATAGATATTCTAGGTTCCTGCAAGATGCTTAGTGTTAAAAGAATATTTGAAAATCATTCTAAATATTTTGAAAATCATTCTGCCTACCTTAGCAGTTGAAGATGAGGAGTTTGCTTCTATTTGAATTTTAACATCTTGGGGAAGGAAAACATGTTCATCTCAACAAGAAAGTGGTGTCTGATGAGGTGAAACTCAAACTTCTTAATTTCATATTTGACTGTTGGGATTTCCTTGAAAGTGGAATGATAATGGATTTTTACTGGAGTAAACCGTCCACTTTTGTAAGCACAAATGTGATGCTTACCATCAATTTCTTCAAGTAGAATGGCTACCCAATACTTATCACTTGCATTTGTCTACAATATTCTTTTTTTGAAGGACAGGATTTGCAAAGGAGAGAGATGTCGTAGCATTTCTTTCAAATAAGCGACTACTTTAGTTTATTTTGGTCCCCATGGTGGTGCATTCTTCTTTAACATTTGTTGTAATGGATGAAGTGTCTTAGAGATTTTTGAAACAAAATTTTTTAGATAAGTAATAAATGCAAAGGAATGTTTGCACTCATTTGATCGTAAGATCTTCAGAGGAAAATTTTTGCAATTCTTCTGCAATATGGGGCCTTGGACAATAGGTTCATTCTTTCAAATACATACCAAGGAACTCTATTTTCTTTTAGGTAATGATAATCTTTTTCTAAGAAAGCATGATGCCATGCTAACTGGGTTAAAATTTTACAATGGGATTCTTGATTTGCACTGTAGAAAAGGATGATATCAATGTAAATATGGACGTTTGTTAAGATTGGCTGAAAGATTTTGCACATGATTTTTTGGAGGAGGAAATGAGTAGTTTTAAGTCTAAAAGGGATTACTGTCCATCGAAAATGTTGATTTCGAATGCAAAATCTTGTTTCGAGTCTGTCTTCAAGATGTATTCCTAATTGCCAAAATCCTGCTTTAAGATTAAACTTGGAATAGATTTTAGCCTGAGTAAGACCGAGGAAAAGAGAGTTTTTGTGGGGCAAAGGAAATTTATCATCTTGGAGAAATTGATTCAAAAGTGTTAGAAATTGATTCAAAAATATTAAAAAATTGATTCATAATTGTTGTGTCCGAGAAGATGTTAGAAGATTTCTAGAAGAGGTTTCATCTACTAGAAACTAAGCGGATTCCTCGTCATTACATGGAAGATCAAATCCCTAAAATTGAAAAAATTAGATTTCAAATCTAGATTCTCCAAAACCAAAAAACCTTTGGTACCTTTTGAATATTTGCTACTTCCTTCCATCACGCTCAACATTCCTCAAGAGTTCTACTTTCAGTGGGCTCAATAGGGGTATACACACTTCTATTTTGGAGCTACTCATCTTTCTCTCTTTTTTTTCATGTTGTTAAAAGTTGATAATTAATTTTTCTGCTTTGCTCGTTTATTGATATAGAAGGCTTCACAAGCTTATTGAGAATTAGAGGGTTCAATAAGATCTTGAGAGAGCAGTTCTTGAGAGAGCAGTTCAACACATTCTTGCTGAGCAAGAAAAATGTGTTATGGACTTATGTTGAAATGACTAGCATTGGTAGGATTGATATGCTCATTTTTCTTGAAGGAAGTTTCACAAAGAAATCTAGATTTTTCCACAAAGGATGGGAATATATTTGGGAGAATTGTGAGTAAAATTCAGAATAACAAGACAAAAGGCTCTAGGTAATGGGATCAATAATTTCAAGTCGAATGATGAAGAGTGTTTGAATGTCTACAAATTTGCAAAATTGATCTTTAAACTATAGACCAGTAGGTACAATCTTGAGTTGTTGAAATTGGGTAAGTATATCCCAACCAATAATGAGATCTTTTTCAGGAGAATTGTACCAAGGATTTTTGTGATGAGTAACCACTGAGGAGAAATCTGAAGAGTGATTGACTTATAAGGAATCGGATGGCAAAAGTATTGTTAGAAACAAAATTGAAATACCTTGTGTAAAGTGTCTAGGATTCTTTTGGTAGAACTTTTGTATCCATAAGCGATGCACTGGCTTTAACATCAATAAGAGCAACCACTTGGATGGGTTTATCGAATTTGGGAAGAAGTATCTACATAGGGATTTAAGGATGAAAAATTGGATCTCAGATATAGAAAGAGTTGGGGAAGAAGATGACAATATCATTTTTTGAGGATGGTTCTGAGTTTGAAGAATATGTTGTATAGCACTGAGGGTTTCAACTGAGGGTTCATCATCGATAGAAAAAGACCGACTCAAAGTCATCATCATCAAGTGAATACCTGTACTGTGTGCTATTTTCTAAATCATATGATTCCTCTAACGCTTGGCTTGTGGAGTGCCTAAGCAATGTCCTTTTTTTTTTATATTACAAATGTAACATCTGTCAGATTTGGATCTTTTCTTGGAAGAATGGGAGAAATGATGCTTCCTTCTACGATGAAACTTTCATTTGGCTTTGCCTTGTTTTTTCTTAAAGGAAAACTTCTTGAGGTATCTCTTTTTCTTGTGGCTAGAACAAGATGGATCATTATAATCCTTAGAACACTTGATCTTCCAACTTGATTAACATAGGCTTTATCTAGTTCTCTATTTTCTCGAAGATAACTTCTGAAAAGTTCTTCCATTGATAAAGCTATTTAAGTCCTATATGAACAGTATGCTGGATTTCTCCAAGGGTGGCTTTTGCTATAGGCCTCTATTTGGTCTGCAAGTTCTTATCAACAACTTGACTAATTTCTTTAGGAATGGAAGCCAAAAAGATTGGTTTGAGATTTCAATTCGCGCCTAGAAGATAAAGGAGCTTGACCATTTCATTAAAATGGCAATCACGGTCTTTCTTGACCATGGAACAAAACTTTCATTCAAAAAACTCTTTTCTTTTGAATTCAAAGGTATTGTCTAGGTTGCCTATAAAGAACAAATGAATAAGCCAAATGGTATCATACAGGCTTTGGGTTAAAAATTGTATATGGTCTTGTTCTCTAGCTACCTTCCACTAGTTTTTTAAGGCTCTAGTGAATTTGCTTGTGAATTCAAGGAGTAATTCATAAGTACTGTGTTCCAAGAGTTGCCTAATTGTTAACTAGGCATGAAATTCTTGGAGTCGAGACTTGTCTAGTGGTCAATCAAGCATGAAATTCTTGATACTAGAAATGAAGCAAAGACAAACCTAATATGCTATCCCTAATGCTAGGCCCTCTTAGCTATATTCAGGGGGATTGCCTTTTAGTTTTTTAGACTCAATCATGAAGCTTTTAACCCTTAATGTGTCAAAAATTTCTTATTCACAAGTCCCACACACAGTGGCAAGTGAAAAGCATACCACATCATACTATCGAATTAACAAGAGGATTGTAGGAGTCGAGGAACCATGCTTGGATGAAAAGAAGGAAGCGAAATTTAGAAATTTATAATGAGAAAACTTCACACTAATATTAAACAAAGGTAAATCTACCTCATTACATGTTACTTGGGGCCTTATATAGGCAATGGGGATACAATAAGACAAACATATTGGATCCCCAGATCCAATACTTACAACAACAACTTTTGGACCACTAGGATCAATTATTGAAACAAAACACACGTGACACTAACAGACAACATACTTCACAAGAACTTATGAAACCCTTTTTTAGTGTTGTTAGGTGAGCTATCTAAGCTGTCCCCATCTTTTTGTTTCTTGAATGCTCTAAAAAAATCTTCAATTTGCCAAGCATCCCAATCAAGATATCGGGGTCCTCATAGAGTTTGGTAGGAAAAATGACCTGGAGAGCACATCTTCATGTGAAATAGTATTATTATCCTAAGAGCTAGAGGGAATATCAAGGACATGGGGATCTTGAGAGAGGGGTCTTCCCAAAAGATCTTGAGAATCTGGATTTTGAGATTCCATGTCCATTGTCGTATCCTCTATTAGCTCTACTAACGAAAATAATCGAGGGCTCCTTGGATTGTTTCTCTTATGGTACTCCATGAATCAAAATAATCCCAAGACACATTATCCGAATGAGAAAGCCATACTTCATGGGGGATGGCGTGATTTTCCTTGCAAAGGATCCTTTGAAGTTCTCTGTATTGCCAAGGAATGGAGGCAATGCAACTGGAAAAAGTGTGGTGAACAGAAGCAACTTGTGACTAGTATTGAGGCTTATAAGTGGTTGTCCCAACCAAACTTGATTTCGTTTTCACATTTCCAGTTAGACCAATAAATGCCCATGATCTATGAAAGAGTACTATAGTGTTTCTTTTAGGTTTTTGTCTTCCCACAAGATTTTGGGACATGAATATGGTTCTCCAAGCAACAAGTGGTTGGAACCATAATAACATGTCTATCAGGTTCTCCTAGTTAGAATAATCTCCTCTGAATGCTCTGGTTGTCAGCTTAAAAATCTTCTTAGTAGGAAATTCAATGGCCACGTTATATAAATTGAACATATGCCAGAACAATTATTTCAATTCTTATGGGAATTTTTAATCAGGAGACCACCGTAAGGGATGGATGAATGGGCATGTGGATGGAAACCATCTAATTTCAACATTAAACAACCATAGTATCTAAAAATTCTTAAATGGCATTGACTAAGAAGATCTTTGAGACAGGGAGTAAATTGATTGGTCTGGATCAAATCTAGAACCTCAAGAGGATATTAAGGCTATGCCATCTTTCTTGCGTATCAACTGTACAATATCTACTAAGGAGAGGTTGCCTTCATACATACACATTGATAGAAGCAACTGGCTATTTTGCTCTGGACAAGAAATCTGAGAGGATGTTCTTGGTTCCTGCAAGATTCTTAGTGTCAAAAGAATATTTTGAAAACCATTCTACCCACCTTAGCAATTGAGGATGAGAAATTTGCTTTTGCTTGAATTTCAACATCTAGGAGAAGGAAGACATGCCCATTTCAACAACAAAAAAAAAGTGGGGTTCGATGAGGTAAAACTCAAACTTCTTAATTTCATATTTGACCGCTAGGATTTTCTTAAAAGTGAAATGATAATGGATTTCCACTAGAGTTAACCCTCCACTTTTTTAAGCGCAAATGTGGCTCTTATCATCGATCTCTTCAAGAAGAGTGGCTGCCCAATACTTATCACTTACATCTATCTACAGTATTCTTTTTTTGAAGGACAGGATTTGCAAATGAGGGAAATGTTGCAGCATTTCTTTAAATAAGTGACTACTCTAGTTTGCTTTGGTCCCTATGGTGGTGCATTCTTCTTTAACATTTGTTGTAGTGGATGAAGTGCCTTGGAGATTTTTGAAACAAAATCCCCGAGATAATTAACAATGCCAGGAATATTTGCACTTGTTTGACTGTAAGGTTTTCAGAGGGAAATTTTTACAGTTTTTCTGCAATATGAGGGCCTAGCCAATAGGTTCCTTCTTTTAAATGCATACCAAGGAACTTTATTTCCTTTTGAGCAAGCATGATGCCATGCTTCTGGATAATTTCAACAAACTTCTTCATTAGCACTATAGAGAAGGATGTCATCAATGTAAATCAAGGAGTTTGTTAAGATTGGATGGAAGATTTTGCATATATCTTTTTGGAAGAGGGAAGGAACAATTTTAAATAATAAAAAAAACTACTGTCCATTGAAAATGTTAGTTTGGAATGCAAAATCATGTTTTGGGATGTATTCCTAAATGCTAAAATCATGTTTTAAGATCAAACTTTGAATAGATCTTAGCTTAAGCAAGAGTGGGGAAAAGGGAGTTTTGTGGGGCAAAGGAAGTTTGTCATCCTAGAGAAATTGATTCAAAGGTTGATAATTAATTACCAACCGAAGTTTGCCACGGTTTTGCTTTGCTTGTTTGTTGATATAGAAGGCTTCACATGCCCATTGAGAATCAAAGGGTTCAATGAGACCTTGGGAGAGTAGTTTAGCGCATTCTTACCGAGCAAGGAAATTGTATTTTGGATTCATGTTGGAATGACTGGCCTTGGTAGGATTGATATCCTTATTTTTCTTGAAAGAAAGTCTCACAAAGAAATTTGGATTTTTCCACAAAGGATAAAGACATATTTGAGAGAATTGTGAATGTGATTCAGAACAACAAGATAAAAGACTAAGCAATGGGATCAAGAATTTCAGCTCAGATGATGAAGAGTCTTTGAATGTTTACAAATTTCTGGAACTGATATTTAAATTGTAGACCAGTAGGTATAATCTTAAGTTGTAGAGGTTGGATAAGGACATCCCAACCAATAATGAGATCTTTATTAAGAGAATTGCATCCGAAGATTTTTATAGTGATTAAGCACTGGGAAAAAAAAATCTAAATAATGATTGACTTACCATGGAATCGGATGGCAAAAGTGTCACCAGAATCAGAATTGAAATACCTTGTGTAAGGTGTCCAAAATTCTTTTGTCAATAAGAGCAATCACTTGGATGGGTTTATAGAATTTGGGGAGTAGTATATAGATGAGGATATAAGGATGGAAAATTGAATCTCGGTTACGAAAATAGTTGGGGAAGAATGCGAAAATATCATTGTCTGATGATGGTTCAGACTGAAGAATATATTTGTATAACACAAAGGGTTTCAACTGAGGGTTCATTATTAACTCAAGGTCATCATCATCAAGTGGAACGCTTATGCTGTGCTCTATTTTTTGGATCATATGACTCCCCTAACACTTTGCTTGGGGACAGGCCTTGGCAAAATTTCCTTTTTTTGTTGTAGATGTAACATTTGTTAGATTTGGATCTTTTCTTGAAAGACTGGGAGGAATTGCTTCCTTTTGCAAATAAACTTTCAGTTGCATTTGCCTCATTTCTTCTTAAAAGAAAACTTCTTGAAGTGTCTCTTTTTCTTGTGACCAAAACAAGATGGATCACTATAATTTTTGAACACTTGAGCTAGCCAAACCGGCTTAACACAGGCTTTAAATAGTTCTCTATTTTCTCAAAGATAACTTCTGAAAAGTTCTTTCCATTGACAAAGGTCTTCAAGTCCTATGTGGACACCCTGATGGATTTATCCAAGGGTGGCTTGCCTTTGTTTGGCCTGCAAGTTCTTTTCAACTGCTTGGCTAACTTCTTTAGGAGTGGAAGTCAATCTAGGTTTGAGATTTCAATTTGCGCATAGGAGATAAAAGAGCTCGACCATTTCTTTAAAATGGCGATTAAGGCCTTTCCTGGCCATGGAGCAACACTTTCATTTAAAGAATTATTTTCTTTTGAGTTCAATGATACTATTTGGCTTGCTAATGAAGAACAAATAAATAAGCAAAATTACATTATCTAGACTTTGGGTTAAAAACTGTATCTGGTCTTGTTCTTCGACTGCCTTCTACCAGTCTTTTAGGACCCAATGAATCTACTTATTAATTCAAGGAGTACTTCATAAGTATTGCGTTCCTAGAGGTGCCTAGTGTTCAACTAGGCATAAAATTCTTGGAATTGATTGAACCATTTGCAATATAGGATTTCATCCAAAGTGAAGTATGTCTTAGATGATGAAGAAGTTAAAGTTCCAGTGGGAGGATAAACCTCATTTAGTTGTAATCATTGGATCTGTGGGTTCAATGTGTTTGTTTTGTTGTATGCCCATTGCCTATATAAGGTCCCATGTATCATGTAATGAGGCAGATTAGCTTTTGTCTAATATCAATGTGAAGTTTTCTCATTATGAGTTTCTAAACTTCTCTTTCTTCTTGTCGCGACCCTCTAAAAAAATTTTAATTAATTCTAGGGGTTAACGGATTATTAGGTTAATTAGATTTGACTAACCTAACGCGGACCCTCCCAAGCCCTACTGAATCGCAACTTTGGTTTTTGTTTAAATGATTTTGAAATTTGGAGTCGCCACTAATCGTTCTTGGTAGGTCGATTAGAAACCTAAATAAATTAGCGGGAGAACTAATTTATTCCTGCGAACCAGAGATTATGAGCTCGGGGACTTGGTTACACTAGTTAATTAAAACTAATGCCCTTTCGGTACCTTAATTTCATGGATATCCTAATTCGGCAACTCAGGCTTGGTTTATTCCTAAGGCTCTAGTAGGGTATTCTCTTTTGTGTTTTCACTTTTTAAATAGGATGCATTGATGGTATATATTTTTATTTGTTATATTTTTTTAAGTGTTAAAGATTCCCTGAAGCCGAAAGAGGGAGTGTGTTAACGACTTCTGTGCAGTATTACGACCTACTCATCTTTTGAGTTTGATGATTCAAAAATTAAATTATAGGAAGTACATGACAGTGAATAAACACCTCCAATGGGAGGCCTAGCATTGGCTTGGCTCTTCCCTTTGGGATTTAAGGTACAGGTATTTAAGTTGCAAGTATTTAAACTACTGTAAGTAAAAACCTCCAATGGGAGGCTAAGCATTGGCTTGGCTCTTCCTTTTGGGATTTAAGGTACAGGTATTTAAGTTGCAGGTATTTAACTACTGTAAGTAAAAACCTCCAATGGGAGGCTAAGCATTGGCTTGGCTCTTCCCTTTGGGATTTAAGGTACATGTATTTAAGTTGCAGGTATTTAACTACTGTAAGTAAAAACCTCCAATGGGAGGCTAAGCATTGGCTTGGCTCTTCCCTTTGGGATTTAAGGTACAGGTATTTAAGTTGCAGGTATTTAACTACTGTAAGTAAAAACCTCCAATGGGAGGCTAAGTATTGGCTTGGCTCTTCCCTTTGGGATTTAAGGTACATGTATTTAAGTTGCAGGTATTTAACTACTGTAAGTAAAAACCTCCAATGGGAGGCTAAGCATTGGCTTGGCTCTTCCCTTTGGGATTTATGGTGCAGGTATTTAAATTGCGGATGGACTTTGTCCTCTCCATTCTGGGGTATGAATTCTTTAAAATAAAATACAACGAATTGATTCAACAATTTGAAATTTGTGCGCGCTTGAGGACTCCTCCAAGTCGATTTTGTGCTTCTATAGGGTTGACCATTGATATAAAGCTGCGGCTTCCTGACATAAAATAGAGTGAAGTGTCAGTATACAAAATATATGCCAATCTGCACCTAAAACCAGAAGAGTGGAAAGAGTACTTATCTCCCATTTTTTTGGGAGGGATTTCTATAATTGATTTTCGCTCTCTATGTTCCCAATATAGAGAGTCTCTTTTGAATTAAGAGGGACTTTTAGTCACAAATCAACTGAGAAATCGATGGACAGCTTAGGAGCTTGTTTGGGCGATTTTTGCATCTCTACGAGATTTTTTGCCGTTGACGTAGAGATATCCTTCTCCTGACATAAAATATGGGAAAAATGGAGGTAGGAGAAAGTGTATACAATTTGTGCTAATTTGCTACTAAAACCACAAATAAATGAATAAATAAAAAACACTTAGCTCGAATTTGTTTGCTCGTTGACGAGGATGAACTCTTGATTTATGTTGATCGATGAAAGAATTTGTGATGATAACCCCTAACTTTAAACTCCCATTATCTTCAAAATTCTCTCTCTTTTGGTATTTTTTTTTCTCTCTCAAATTTTTCTTCAATCTCTCAAAACCCTCTCAAACATCCAAAATTTTCTCTCCCAAAAAATTCCTCAAACACTTCAAATTTTCTCTCCAAAAAAATCTCCCCCCTCAAGCTCACTTCTTCCTCCTTTTATAATCTACTCATCTATCTCCCATTCTAATTTTTCCACTAACTCTATCTCCCATTCTAATTTCTCCACTAACTCTTCTTCATTTTCATCTTCTATTCTCCATCTCTATCTCACATTCTAATCTCTCCACTAACTCTTCTTCATCTTCATCTTCCCTTCTCCATATTTATCTCCCATTCTAATTTCTCCACTAACTCTTCTTCATCTCCATCTTCCCTTCTCTATTCTTATCTTCCATTCTAATTTCTCTACTAACTCTTCTCCATCTTCCATTCTCTATTCTTATCTTATTTTCTCCATCCATTCTTCTCCAACTTTTCTTCTTCATCTCCTCTTCTCCATCTTCCCTTCTCTATTCTAATTTATCCACTAACTCTTCTTTTTGTTATTTGTAAAATAATCCTTCAAGAGTTAAGTATTTGCACTCTAGTCCTTGAATTTTAAGTATTTACAATTTAGTCCCTGAAAAAATATATTTCTTTAAGTCCAAATCTCCTCACAATTTTTGACACACCAAAATTTACCACATGTCAAATTTAAGCTCATTTCTTGCCGTTGAAAATAATGCAGAATTTAATTAAAGCCCTTTTGCAAAATTAAGTCATTCTGGGTATAATTGGGCCAAGATGAAAAATTAAAATATTAGAAGACAATGTCACAACTCATAAAAAGTGAAAATTAAAAATAAGTTGACTCAAATTAAATTTTTTTAGGCCCGATTCAAGATTATACTCGTGAAGGAACACGTGATTCGAATTGGATTTTTCTGAATTTGCGATGGCCAATATGAAAATAGATTTAAAATAAAAATATTAACTATCTTTGTGTATTTTTTGGCCTCAAATGTTATTTTTCCAAAATTTTCAAATATTTTTGTATTTTTTTAAAAAAAATTAAAATATATATAATATGAAAAATTATTTTTTGGTCAAAATTCGTTCCCTAGGCTTGGCTAAGGTTCCCAAAGTTGATTTTTCAATTTTATGAATTTTTATGGATTTTCTATTAATTTTCGAAAATAAATAAATAAATAATACGTAAAAATACTGAAAATATGAAAAATCATTTTTTGGTCAAAATTGGTTCCCTAGGCTTGGCTAAGGTCCCCAAAGTTGATTTTTCTATTTTATGAATTTTTATGGATTTTTTATTACTTTAGCAATAGAAAAAATGATTAAAAATCAGGTGTCAACAGCTGCCCCTCTTTGAAAGGAAGCTCGGTAGAGGTTCATTTCAAAGACGAGATGACACCTGGATTCTTATCGACTCAATACAAGTAAATAAAAAGAGTCGTGACATGATTGTTCCACTGAAAATGAAATGAGAACCTAATGATTCGTTATATAAAAAAACTTTAGGGTGGTTGAACTTGAACCCGTATGGTGGATCAACCCATGGTAGATTCCTAATAAAAGGATTCTACTGATTAAAAATTGAATTAAAATTTGACCCGTATGGTGGGTCATACCATTTGACCCGTATGGTGGGTCGTACCATGGTAGATTCCTAATAAAAGGATTCTACTGATTAAATTTTGATTGAGATTTGGCCCGTATGGTAGGTCACCACATGGAGATACCTATAAGAAGGACTTGGTGCTTGTAGAAAGGACTTGGTGCCAGTAAAAAGGACTTGGTGCTTTGCCTGTAAGAAGAACTTTGTGCCTGTAAGAAGGACTTGCTTTGCCTGTAAGAAGGACTTGATTTGCCTGTAAGAAGGACTTTGTTTGCCTGTAAGAAGGACTTTGTTTTGCCTGTAAGAAGGACTTACTTTGCCTGTAAGAAGGACTTTGTGCTTGTAAGAAGGACTTGATTTGCCTGTAAGAAGGACTTTGTTTGCCTGTAAGAAGGACTTTATGCCTGTAAGAAGGACTTGATTTGCCTGTAAGATGGACTTTATGCCTGTAAGAAGGACTTGATTTACCTGTAAGAAGGACTTTGTGCCTGTAAGAAGGACTTTGTGCCTGTAAGAAGGACTTGATTTGCCTGTAAGAAGGACTTGGTTTGCCTGTAAGAAAGACTTAGTTTGCCTATAAGAAGGACTTAGTTTGCCTATAAGAAGGACTTGGTGCCTATAAGAAGGACTTGGTTTGCCTGTAAGAAGGACTTTATGCCTGTAAGAAGGACTTTGTGCCTGTAAGAAGAACTTGGTTTGCCTATAAGAAGGACTTTATGCCTGTAAGAAGAACTTGATTTGCCTGTAAGAAGGACTTGTTTTGCCTGTAAGAAGGACTTGTTTTGCCTGTAAGAAGGACTTGATTTGCCTGTAAGAAGGACTTTGTGCCTGTAAGAATGACTTGTTTTGCCTGTAAGAAGGATTTGGTTTGCCTGTAAGAAGGACTTGGTTTTCCTGTAAGAAGGACTTGGTGCCTGTAAGAAGAACTTGGTTTGCCTATAAGAAGGACTTTATGCCTGGAAGAAGGACTTGATTTGCCTGTAAGAAGGACTTGTTTTGCCTGTAAAAAGGACTTGATTTGCCTGTAAGAAGGACTTTGTGCCTGTAAGAAGGACTTGTTTTGCCTGTAAGAAGGACTTGTTTTGCCTGTAAGAAGGACTTTGTGCCTGTAAGAAGGACTTGTTTTGCCTGTAAGAAGGACTTTGTGCTTATAAGAAGGACTTGATTTGCCAGTAAGAAGGACTTGGTTTGCCTGTAAGAAGGACTTATTTTGCCTGTAAGAAGGACTTGGTGTACCTCAAAGGGTGCCATTCTGGAATCTGGAAAGATCAGGAATCCTGCAGAAGCTCAAACCCAAATTATATTATCCTGTCGCTTTAGGAATAAACCAAAGAGGCAGAGATCAAAAGGTCTCGAACATTTCTGTCCTTGAGACAAATCATGCTTTATTGAAGAAGGTGGATACCTGTATGTACCGCAATGGATTCGAGTACCCCAACAACCGTCAGAATTCATTCTCTTGAAAGGTTCAGGTTGAAGATATACTTATCTGAGAATTTGGAAGAAATGCTTGGTGGCTTCTCGACAACCAGGCTTGTTCATTCAATAATCGCTGAATGAATTTCAAGACTTTGGAAGGTAGTTTGAACATTGGGAATGTGTTGCCTGTCAGGCAGTATCAGAGGTAACATGTGCAAGCATTTTCATCAATGAGTTGATCGGTTCATGTAAAACTATTCAACCAAGTCGGCAATGATTAGAAGTAGTCTGTGTGATAACTCATGATGCAATCAATCTAAATATGGATCATGCAAAACTATTCTGTCAAGCTTGCATTACCAATTCTGTTTAAGGAGGTTCTCATAGTATGAACGCCTCGAATGTAATCTGAATGGGGGACTTCAATCCGAAAGGGCCTTCTCTCACTCTGGGGAAAAGCTGTTTATCTGTAAATTAAAATGTTAGACTTGCGTGGAAATGATTTGCCTTTCCTCATCCTGTCATGCCCCATTCTGCACATTTGATGTCTCATGTGCAGTTTATGCTCTAAGTTGGAGTTGGTAAGTTAAACACACGGAATAGTCATACATAATTCATGAACTGTGTAAGCACAATGTAGATGTGACAATTTTTTAGCATTACGTGTGTTTATATAATGTGCAAATATGGGCGGATTTGAATTGCCCCTGGTATGTGGGCGGACCGAACAAATTGGGAAGCCTACTCCTTATGTCGAGGGGTGGTTCGTCTCAAACTTTGTCTATAAGTGATGAAGCATATGGGTGAGGGAGCATTTCGGTTTGTTTAATGACAGCGACCGCCACGGTTTAGCGGTTGAATGTCCCTGTAAAAAGCAGAGAAATTATTCTTGAAATCAAACGAGATAAGGAAGACATATTTGCTTTTTCGCTTCAGAGCTTGTGATCAATTTGCCCCATTTTTCACCAGAATAGATCTTGTCAGATGATCATAATTTTCTTTTGGATTTGTCTCCTTCAACATGTTAAATGTTAGTGTAAATATTTCCTGTAAAAAGAAAAAGAGACATATCAGCCAGTATTAAAAGGGATAAATTGAAAACGATACTGATTTACCCTTCATCTTGAATGTCTTGCACGAGTCTTTTACCAGTTTTGTTGGATTGAATTTTCCTCGACTTTTGTTGGGCGCCTCACCATTATGGGAAGACTATGGTAAAATACTGACTTTGATATTACTCGTCGAGTATTCCTGTTTGTAAAAAAAAGAAATGCACAAAAAGTTGTTTCATTTATTTATAATACATACAACATTCCCCACCCTTGGGGATCGAACTCGGAATATTTCGGACCTACTGTTATCCCCCATACCATTCGGTCCATTGGACCGTAGGTGTCCATGGGGCTTTCTTTTCAAGGGTTAATCCTTGGGGATAACGCAGCCCTGTTGTATCACCTTGGGCCATGTTACGGTATTTCTCGAGGTAATTTGCAATCCCTGTTAAGAATGGAATAAGACAATTCAAGACTTGAGATGATTATGTGCACATTAGAACGATACAGAATTACCCATTTCTGAGATTGTTCGCGTCTTTCGCTTGTACTTTCCTTTGTCCGAAGCTGTCTATCCCGTGGTAATGCCCATGAGTTGATTTGCCCCCAAATTTTATCCAACCTGTATTCGGATATGATTGCGTTCTCGGGTCGATTTGCAATTTCCTGAGAATAGAAGGGGCTTAATTTTAAAACTTGGAGCAACTGAGGGTAAATTGAAACGATACGGAGTTACCCTTCAGGTTTATGCAGATTTTCACTCGCCATCAATTCGTCGCGAGGTTGGTGAGGTGGCGGATTCGAGCATTTAATAGGGGGAAGTCGGATTATTACTCCTTGCTTTTACACATTCACAAAAGCAGAAAAACACATCACGCAAGGAAATAAAACACATTCACTCATTCAGGATTAGTTCCGCTTCCTCTGCAGGCTCTCCCATGATCAGCTGGCTTCATCCCAAATTAGGTATGCATCGGCCATATTGAAGGTCTCGTGGTCACTGGCTGAACAAGTGCATCACAGTCCCGATGCTTTACCGATATCAAACTGGTTGATTATGGTGAAAAGATCATCGTCAATGTCCGCTTGGTGGTGATCTGTCCCTTCTTCCTCGGGAAGTATTGATGCTGATCCAGTATCATTGGTCCTTTTGTACCCTCCTCCAACAGAACTCGATCCTGTTATAAACTGGTCTAACTCACCTCTTAAACGTGCATTTTCGATCCTCAGATCATGCATTTCATCGAGGGTGAGGAGGAGGCTATTGCAGTTGGGGCAGGTGGCGGAGTCAAAAGTCTCTTTATACATCTTGTTTTCCGCTCGGAGGTTTTCATTTTTAACTCTTAGAAACTCGGCTTCGTTGTGCTCATGACGAGCCTTCATTCGGGTTCGCCTATTTTGAAACCAGAACTTGATTTGCAAAGGTTCAAGTCCTAACTCTTGACTCAGTTCCATTTTCTGTTTGCCGTCTGGCATAGGGCATGTTCTGAAGAAATCCTCAAGTCTTTGTACCTGCTCCTTAGTATGGCGACGGTAACGCTTCTTTTAACCCTTACCGTTATTGTCCTTATCTTTACTGAGATTTTGGACGTCGTCGGCGAAAGAGCCAGGCTCCATAGGCTCGATCCCAAACATGGCTTCGAACTTTTCCTCTCCCATATTCAGCAGGCAATGATAGCTCTCGGGAGTATTGGGTTGAGACATCTTTGATTTGGTTGATGATTTCTCAAGATTTGCTACTCGCTTTCGGTGTTTTCACTCTCTTTGAATTTTTCTGAGCGATTGCCTATGCCTTAAGACCCTCTTCCGAGCATGGCGTCTCTTTTAAAATTAAACGTGGGTTTAGCAACTGTATTGCTTCTTCCAAGGGTCCGGCCTTTCTCAATCCTCTTTTCTTATCGTGTCTCTTGCTCGGCTCGTCTCCTTCCATCTTTTCGTGATAGGGCCCCTTGTTGTTGTCTCCACCGTCAATTTGCTGGCGAGTTCTTCAATAAAGACGAGTCGTATCTCTTTTCTGCCGAAAATGTCTTTGTCTCCCACTCAGCTTATTTTTTATCTTTTCTTTTTCAAAGTAGTGGCGTCCCGTTTAGCTTTGCCGTAGAGACGTCGGATTTGCTTGGCTGGAGATTGGAGACGAGTAGCGGAGGTGATACTGATAGGGAATGTTAGACAGGAAAATCTAGCCAGTAGAGACTTCCCCTGCAAAAATGAAAGAGAATGCGGCAGTATATGTTCTTCATATTCTAGAAAAATTGGAACGATATTGTTTTACCCTTGTGTGTACTTCTATTGAATTTGAATTGAGGAAGTTCCTTCACTTTGAGCTTGCCACGTAAGTGCTTTGCCACGTAAGTGCTTTGCTTAGTATGTCCCGAGTTGCCCTTCACTTTGAGCTTGCCACGTAAGTGCTTTGCTTAGTTGGGCCTTATTTTCTTTCGGGTTGCCTTGGACCATCATCATTTTCTATGCCATCGGGTCCGTGGACCGGAGGGCTCCTTTAATTTGAAGGTTACCTTCGAGGCAAATGAGTCCTATCGCGTTCCATTGGGTCATTTCATTTTGCGACACTCTTGAAGCACTTTGCGATTCCCTGGGTGAGAATGGAACAAATCCAATTTAGCATTTTGCAACGATTAAGGGTAAATTGGAACGACACACAATTACCCGTCTTCGAGCTCGCCTGGGCATTTCACTTGAAATTTCCCTACGTGAGGCCATTCAACATTTCTCATTATGGCAGTCAGCGACGTTACCACAAATTGATCCGCCCTAAATCTAGCATAAAAAGGGATTCACGCATTCGACGGGATAAAAAAAAATAAATAAATTGCCCCCTTGTCCCTGAATTAAATCGAGACACCTAGAAAGCTGGAAAATATCATACGCAGGGGAATTAAGCATGAAATAAAATGTGCACTTATTCAAGGTCAGTTCTGCCTCTCCTGTGGCTCTTCGATAATCAGCTAGTCTCGTGTTGGTTCGGGTGTGGATGATCGATGTTTGAGAGTCCCTACTCACTGGCTCCTGATCGCGGCTTGGGACGTTTATCAACCCTAAACTGGTTGACCAGGGCAGTAAGCTCATCATCTGGGTAATCTCTTGAACCTTCCAGCAACTGATGCTCGAATTGGGCATTGTTGTTGGCAAATGCTGGCGGTAGATTTCTCATTCTGTCCTCGCCATGAGCAATTTGACTTCTCGTGCTGGAGCCTTCATCATTACTCGAGAAAGTGTGGGGATCACCAACTGTCCTGCTGCCAAAAACTCCTTCCATTCGAGGATTAAAGAAGTGGAAGTACTCAGGATAATTTCTTGTCTGATTCTCTGGCTGCGCAGGCGCGCTGATCATGGGATGAATTCTAGCCACGGGTTGGTGCTCAGACCAAGGAGTCTGAATACACTGCCCCTGCGGTCTATACTCTTGAAGAGCATTAGGGTGATTCTGGGGGATACTTTGATTAACGCCTGGAGGATTGATGGCACGGCTACTGGCTTGGTTGATGATGGGAAGTGGCTCGCCCCATGCTAACCCGCGGAACTTATGGTGGCGAGGAGACTCGACATTCAGGCTTGGATCAGTCCCGCCTTGGTTTTCTTGATTCTGAGCTGCATTGTGTTCTCTTACCCTTTTTCTGTACTTCTGAAGATGACTCGAAACATTTGCTTTAGTGAGTCCCTCTACGTTCATAATTTCCAGTATATGTTGCGGCCGTGCCGAATCGATTCCTACCTGTTGAACTGCATTAACAAACATACGATGCAGCTCGGGAGACCAACTCATCTTCTTTCTCCAATTGCTTGGAACAAAATTGAAGGCTTGATGCTTGTTCTCATGGTCGTGCAATTGCTTCCTTACCACGTGCTGCCATATGTTTTGAAGCATCTGAACCCTAACTGGTTTCGTTACGACGTCTTGGGCCCCATTTAAGACAGCCTTCATTATGGCTTGCTGATCATCGCTTGCCGATATTACGAGGACGGGCATGTTTAATTTAGAATTGATGACTTCCAAGAGAGTGAAAACATCCATGTCAATCCCTACCATGGCGGTGAGGACGATATCAAACTGGTCACCACTCCTCCTTAATATCTCTAAAGCCTCTGTCGCCTTTGCTTGAGCTACAACCTTATACCGGCATTTTCTCAATACGGTAACAAGGATTGACAGAGAGACTGGATTACCGTCAATGGCCATGACCAGTAGACCCTCAGGGTAAGGAACTTCATTAGCTTCGACCAGGGTTGAACATGCGCCCGTTTCCCTAATGCTCGACATATTTCTAGATCTAGGACTGCCGACTCGAGACCGCCTCAGGATGTCTTCTTGGACTTGAGGGATCACGGGATCGTCGATGGTTTCTCGTAACAGGCTTTGAAAGCCGATGCTTTGATGGTGAAGGTTTTGAATTCCTCTCCCACGAGAACTCCTTCCTCTCTATCTTTCTCCTGCGAGTTCTTGCGAATGAACTCTCACTATCAAATGAGGACAAGTTCTCTCTCTGGCAATAGCAACGACTTCCCTCTTCACGGGCAGTGCTATTAGATTTTTCGAGGGAGAAAATCTGATATTCAGCTTTTGATCAAAGGGGAAATCCTTGTTTCTCGCTCAGTTCGTCTTCCTTTTTTCTTTTCATGGTAGAGGGCTCTTGTCAAGATCTCCACCGTCGATTTACTGGCGGGTCCTCCAATAAAGACGAGTCGTATCTCCTTTTCTGCCGAAAATTTCTTTGTCTCCCACTCAGCTCGTTTTTTATTCTTTCTTTTTCAAAGTGGTGGCAGCCCGTCCAACTTTTCTGCAGAGACGTCGGGTCTGCTCAGCTTGAGGTTGCCGCTTGACTGGAATTCGAGCCAGCGGGGGTGTTGCCGACAGAGAATGGTAGATAAAAAAAACTCGACCAATAAGGACTGCCCCTGTGAAATCATTATTTAAATTGAAGCAGATTATCACCTTCGCATTCCGATCATCTGCCTCGCCTCTCTCCTCCTTTCTTTCGTGATCTGCTTTCAAAAATGGCCAATTCTCCTAACCATACCTTCTCCGCCGAAATCCTGGCTGGGTGGGAGAGACTCTACAATCTTCTTGGTAGAGGTTACGCTCATATAGCCCAAAACTCTACCGTTGAGGCTGAAATCCTCGGTTTATTCAGGACCCTAGACGCTGCTTCTGTTGAGGGTACCCAACTGGGGAGGGAGTATCGGAACTTCCCGACCCTCTTCATTAATTTTCTGGCTGCCTATAACCGCGCTTATGAGACGGTCATTGTGACTGCCGTCGTGAAAGCTTATTACCGAGACCGGCACGAGCGTCTGGAAATAGTCACATTTATGGCTGATAATCACAAGAAAGCCTTCAAGTTTGCCAATGATCAGCTTTCGTGGCTAGTTCGTGAGAGGGGAAAGTTGGTGGACCGTCTGGCCTTGGTCCGAACTTACGCCGAACAGGAGCCGAGCAATATTATGATGAGGTGCAAATGCGGTTGGCTGCAGGAGAGACTTGATGACATTACGGCAGATATTGCTTTCGAGAGGGCGGCGATTTCGGACTTGGAGTTTGTTGTCGAGCATTACGATGCCAGTATGGCCCAGGCTAAGGAGAAGCGCGATCGCCTCTTCTTTAGGCTCGCGGAGCTTGATCCTGAGAACGCCCGGTGCACCCGGAGCATCAACTGTTTGGAGAGTCAGTTGAGCTCCTTCGTAATGGTTATCAGGGCTCAGTTTGGCTTTACTTTTCCTCCCCAGTGAGCTGTTGTAATGCTCTTTGATGAATGGAATGAAAGAAAAGCTTCACGTGTTTTTTTTTGTTTAATTTTCCTGCTATCGTTTCTTCCGCATAGCATAACAGAACGATTTGAGGTACCGAAGATGTCGAGGCTTAATGTTTTTCTTGATATTCTTGTTTAATTGCTCCAGACGATGATATCGAGAACATTGATGAAGGGTTCGGCGGTGGCCCCCACTATCCATCTTGAGATCACAAACAATAACACTATGACAACTCGATCAGTGCGCTGGTAATACATCCGGCCACCTGTTGTGTGCCCACTTTTATCCATATTTTATTTCTTTCGGCGTCCACTTGCTCGTGTCGGTCGCCTGTAGCGTCGGGAGAAATTCCTGTGGGCCACGTTCATTAATAGAACCTCGGTCCTCTAAAGCCCTCCGCATGTTTCGGATAAGAGGAAATTTTAAGATCGGTCTCTGGTTCATTTAATCAGGTAAAGGTATTTGTTTCATGGGTTCTGATTATATAATCCATATTGTCTTTCAAAAGACGCGGGATCCTCTGCAATACATTAAATATGCCCCCGTGTTTAATCAGTATAAATCCACCGTCATATCAGAATACACTGCCCATACAAGTTTACGGATTGACATAACTCTGTCTGTCAAAGATGGACAGTGTTCGTTTGCCCCCCGGAATTAACGGTTGAAGCCTCGGTGTTTTTCGTCTTTTGGTATTTCTGGAGATGATTCTTGATATATTTTGAACTTAATTTTTACACCCGTCTAGGGTATCTAGGATCTCCCTGCAAAAGAAAATGATATAATTAGTATGCGACACAAGCAATGTCGGTCCATGACTCCTATATTAGTCCAATTTAATTTTTTTTATTTTTATGAGAAATCAGAAAAAAAAATTCCCTTAGGAAGAAATGGGTTAATACAGAATTTTTTTGCAGATTTATTACTCTTTTTTTATTATTTTTTTAAGGAATGTGACAAAATCTCTTGACGTTTACTAAAATTTTTGAAGGAATTTCCTTTTTATCAGAATAAATTTTCAGAGGTAAATTTGTCAGGAAAATTTTATTTTTATTGAAGCAGGAAAGACATGACAGAAATCCTTTATTGGTTAACAAAATTCCCCCGAGACATTAGTCTAATTTTATTTAGAGAAAATTTTCTTAGAAAAACATGAGCAAATTTCTCGAAAAGAATTTTTGTTGCAAGTTTTTATAATTTGAAAGAATGTGATAAAATCACTTGATGTTTACCAAAGTTTTTTTTTTGAAGGAATTTTTCTTTTATCGAAATAAAATTTTAGAGGAAAATTTGTCAGGAAAATTTCATTTTTATTGAAGCAAGAAAAACATGACAAAAATCTCTTATTGGTCAATACAATTCCCCCGAGACATTAGTCTAATTTTATTTAGAGAAAATTTTCTTAGAAAAACATGAGCGAATTTCTCGAGAAGAATTTTCTTGCAAGTTTTTATAATTTGAAAAATGTGATAAAATCACTTGATGTCTACTAGAGTTTTTTTTTTAGGGAATTTTTCTTTTTATTGAAATAAATTTTCAGAGGAAAATTTTTTCAGGAAAATTTCATTTTTATTGAAGCAATAAAAACATGACAAAAATCCCTTATTGGTTAATAAAATTCCCATGAAGGGATTTTTCACATCATTTTTTCAAAATTTTTTTTAAAAGAAATGAGGGACAAATTTAATTTTTATTTTCTTTTAAAAGAATGGTCGTAATATCAAGCTCAAAAACTGACTAACACCTAGCATGGACCGACAGAAAATATATACAAGATAAAATTAGAGAACTTACTTTTACCTTGGAGAAATGCAAATCACATAGTCATGCGCATGACTCAAGTGAGGAGTGAACTCTAGAAAATAAAAGAAGGAGAGACAGGGTATGGACCTAAAAGGCCCACACTATCTGAATTGACAACCTTACCCTCCGCGCAATCAAATCACAATGGGAAGAATTGTCAATTCAGATAATGAGCGGGATAAAATATGGTCAACCCGAGCGTAATCGACGCAAGAGCTTTACATATTCGATCCCTATCTATGGTTTTGTAGGAAGAATTTCGCGACTTGGGTTTAGACGCTTGTGTGTGCAGGTGTCGTGATCCTCAGAGTATGCAAGACATGCACAACAATTGATATCAAAACAGCGCTTCTAAAAATATGCGAAATTAAACAAATAAACCAAACACCGAGCCTGCAAAACAAAGGGGTTAGCCAAACACTCCGCCCCTTATAACTCCCATCCTGCAAAAACATATAACACCTATAGAATGAGTCCCAAACAATATCGCCAGAAGCGAGATATGCATGAAATTTTCATTGGCCTAAGTCCACTAAGACTCTTAAAATTTCGAAAAAATTTAAGTATTCCAATTGGTATCTTTTTTCGAAAATTTAAAAATCTCTGTCCCCAGCGGAGTCGCCAGTCTGTCGCGACCCTCTAAAAAAATTTTATATTTCTTAGGAGTTAACGGATTATTAGGTTAATTAGATTTGACTAACCTAACGCGGACCCTCCCAAGCCCTACCGAATCGCAACTTTGGTTTTTGTTTAAATGATTTTGAAATTTGGAGTCGCCACTAATCGTTCTTGGTAGGTCGATTAGAAACCTAAATAAATTAGCGGGAGAACTAATTTATTCCTGCGAACCAGAGATTATGAGCTCGGGGACTTGGTTACACTAGTTAATTAAAACTAATGCCCTTTCGGTACCTTAATTTCATGGATATCCTAATTCGGCAACTCAGGCTTGGTTTATTCCTAAGGCTCTAGTAGGGTATTCTCTTTTGTGTTTTCACTTTTTAAATAGGATGCATTGGTGGTATATATTTTTATTTGTTATATTTTTTTAAGTGTTAAAGATTCCCTGAAGCCGAAAGAGGGAGTGTGTTAACGACTTCTGTGCAGTATTACGACCTACTCATCTTTTGAGTTTGATGATTCAAAAATTAAATTATAGGAAGTACATGACAGTGAATAAACACCTCCAATGAGAGGCCTAGCATTGGCTTGGCTCTTCCCTTTGGGATTTAAGGTACAGGTATTTAAGTTGCAAGTATTTAAACTACTGTAAGTAAAAACCTCCAATGGGAGGCTAAGCATTGGCTTGGCTCTTCCTTTTGGGATTTAAGGTACAGGTATTTAAGTTGCAGGTATTTAACTACTGTAAGTAAAAACCTCCAATGGGAGGCTAAGCATTGGCTTGGCTCTTCCCTTTGGGATTTAAGGTACATGTATTTAAGTTGCAGGTATTTAACTACTGTAAGTAAAAACCTCCAATGGGAGGCTAAGCATTGGCTTGGCTCTTCCCTTTGGGATTTAAGGTACAGGTATTTAAGTTGCAGGTATTTAACTACTGTAAGTAAAAACCTCCAATGGGAGGCTAAGCATTGGCTTGGCTCTTCCCTTTGGGATTTAAGGTACAGGTATTTAAGTTGCAGGTATTTAACTACTGTAAGTAAAAACCTCCAATGGGAGGCTAAGCATTGGCTTGGCTCTTCCCTTTGGGATTTATGGTGCAGGTATTTAAATTGCGGATGGACTTTGTCCTCTCCATTCTGGGGTATGAATTCTTTAAAATAAAATACAACGAATTGATTCAACAATTTGAAATTTGTGCGCGCTTGAGGACTCCTCCAAGTCGATTTTGTGCTTCTATAGGGTTGACCATTGATATAAAGCTGCGGCTTCCTGACATAAAATAGAGTGAAGTGTCAGTATACAAAATATATGCCAATCTGCACCTAAAACCAGAAGAGTGGAAAGAGTACTTATCTCCCATTTTTTTGGGAGGGATTTCTATAATTGATTTTCGCTCTCTATGTTCCCAATATAGAGAGTCTCTTTTGAATTAAGAGGGACTTTTAGTCACAAATCAACTGAGAAATCGATGGACAGCTTAGGAGCTTGTTTGGGCGATTTTTGCATCTCTACGAGATTTTTTGCCGTTGACGTAGAGATATCCTTCTCCTGACATAAAATATGGGAAAAATGGAGGTAGGAGAAAGTGTATACAATTTGTGCTAATTTGCTACTAAAACCACAAATAAATGAATAAATAAAAAAACACTTAGCTCGAATTTGTTTGCTCGTTGACGAGGATGAACTCTTGATTTATGTTGATCGATGAAAGAATTTGTGATTATAACCCCTAACTTTAAACTCCCATTATCTTCAAAATTCTCTCTTTTGGTATTTTTTTTTCTCTCTTAAATTTTTTTTCAATCTCTCAAAACCCTCTCAAACATCCAAAATTTTCTCTCCCAAAAAATTCCTCAAACACTTCAAATTTTCTCCCTCAAAAATCTCCCCCCTCAAGCTCACTTCTTCCTCCTTTTATAATCTACTCATCTATCTCCCATTCTAATTTTTCCACTAACTCTATCTCACATTCTAATTTCTCCACTAACTCTTCTTCATTTTCATCTTCTATTCTCCATCTCTATCTCACATTCTAATCTCTCCACTAACTCTTCTTCATCTTCATCTTCCCTTCTCCATATTTATCTCCCATTCTAATTTTTCCACTAACTCTTCTTCATCTCCATCTTCCCTTCTCTATTCTTATCTTCCATTCTAATTTCTCTACTAACTCTTCTCCATCTTCCATTCTCTATTCTTATCTTATTTTCTCCATCCATTCTTCTCCAACTTCTCTTCTTCATCTCCTCTTCTCCATCTTCCCTTCTCTATTCTAATTTATCCACTAACTCTTCTTTTTGTTATTTGTAAAATAATCCTTCAAGAGTTAAGTATTTGCACTCTAGTCCTTGAATTTTAAGTATTTACAATTTAGTCCCTGAAAAAATATATTTCTTTAAGTCCAAATCTCCTCACAATTTTTGACACACCAAAATTTACCACATGTCAAATTTAAGCTCATTTCTTGCCGTTGAAAATAATGCAGAATTTAATTAAAGCCCTTTTGCAAAATTAAGTCATTCTGGGTATAATTGGGCCAAGATGAAAATTTAAAATATTAGAAGACAATGTCACAACTCATAAAAAGTGAAAATTAAAAATAAGTTGACTCAAATTAAATTTTTTTAGGCCCGATTCAAGATTATACTCGTGAAGGAACACGTGATTCGAATTGGATTTTTCTGAATTTGCGATGGCCAATATGAAAATAGATTTAAAATAAAAATATTAACTATCTTTGTGTATTTTTTTGGCCTCAAATGTTATTTTTCCAAAATTTTCAAATATTTTTGTATTTTTTTTTTAAAAAAATTAAAATATATATAATATGAAAAATTATTTTTTGGTCAAAATTCATTCCCTAGGCTTGGCTAAGGTTCCCAAAGTTGATTTTTCAATTTTATGAATTTTTATGGATTTTCTATTAATTTTCGAAAATAAATAAATAAATAATACGTAAAAATACTGAAAATATGAAAAATCATTTTTTGGTCAAAATTGGTTCCCTAGGCTTGGCTAAGGTCCCCAAAGTTGATTTTTCAATTTTATGAATTTTTATGGATTTTTTATTACTTTAGCAATAGAAAAAATGATTAAAAATCAGGTGTCAACACTTCTTCTCATCTAAGAATGGTTTATTGACTCTTAAAATCCTCTTGTTAATTCGACAGTACGGTATGGTTCAATATGCTCTTCGCTCACCGCTTTTGTGTGGAACTTGAAATCAAAAATTTTTGGCACCTTAAGGATTGAGCTTCAAAATTGAGCTTGGAAAACTAAAAAGCCTTCCTCTGAATATGGCCAAGAAGGCTTATTATTGGGGATAACGTACATGTTTTTAGTTCTTTTAAAAAGATTAAATCCACATAAACTTCGAAACTTTAAAAAAGAAGAAGTAAAATTAGATTTGAAAGTTTACTAATTACTAATTTTTTTAACACACTTTTTAAAATTAAATTTAAAAAAACTTGGGGGAAATTAAAAACATAAAAAAATGAAAAAAATGAAAAAAGGGAGGAATTAAAAAAATATAATTTTTTAAATTTAAAAATTTAAAAAGTTCAAAAAGATTTTAACAAAAGAATTCTCACCATTTATTTGTTTTCGGAAATAAAAATTTTATATAGTTACCAAATGAGTTTATATTTGAGAATATAAATTTTTATTTTATATGTTCTGATTCTTTAAAAATTATCTAAAGAATAAAATTAAAAAGTACGATTTTAATTGGAATCACCTTTTTTTTTTTTAATACCAGAATGTCACAGTGTCGGTGCCGGGATGGTCGCGTTCGAATCTTTTTGCTTAGTTGGGTGTTCGTGTTGTGAATTAGCTCCGGCATTATTTCCCACTGAAGTTACTTCCGTTTGTCAGTCGATGGAAGAGAGGGGGGGCGGTGATTCGGCGTCGGGTTCTCGCGACGACAGAACGAAGAGACCCGACAGTCGCGGAGGGTTTTTTGGTAGGGACGCCGCTCCTGGGAGCGGTCTCTGGAAGGATGGGCTCATTTGTGCTTTTGAATTTGTTGGAGCGCGTAGAAGATCGAGTGATCATTCCAAGTGCGGCTCCAAATTGCCGAGCAGAGCGCCGACCAAATTCGATCATTCGAAGGCGCGGGCCGGTGCAAACGGTGGCGTTGTTGAGGCATTACCTCAGGCAGTGAGTAGGGGATATGACAGTGAGGCTGCTGCTGGTGATGGTTATGGTGATCGCCTAGTTCATGAGCAAGGCCAGTTTCCTAGTGTTGACAGGTTGGAGGGTAGTCATTGGGTGCCAATTGGGTGGGAAAGGATCTCCGCTCTCACCCAAACCGTGCAAGTAGATGCCGGTTGGACGATGCAGCTAGAATCGATGGATGGCGAGGAGGACCTCACGGCCGCGGATATGGCAGCTCCTTACTGGGAGAGGCCTGCAGGGCCAATATGGTGGTGTCATTTCTCGGCAGGTCATCCCGTTGTGGAAGCGTGGCTCAGTAACGCTCAGTGGTTGCATCCGGCCGTCAGTTTGGCTCTGAGGGATGAAGGTCGGCTCATAAGCGAGCGGATGAAACATCTACTTTATGAGGTGAATTTTTTATTTGGGTCTAGCTTTGGGTGTTTACTGCTACTGGTAGAGGCAACATATGCTGTTTAGGTGCAAATTCTGAAGGACCAGATGGAATTTTTGTTAGGGTCACAGCAAAGTCCCGTGGAGATTACTTCTTCATCTATTACAACGCCATAGATATAAACCTTCCCGCCTTTCATCTTATGTTCACTTTGTCTTATTGACTCAGACAACATCCTCATCCTGTCTCTGGATACTGATGCCCGTCCGACCAATTTTTAAGATCGAGCTGATGCATTTCTACTGCTCAAGTCTAGAAGTATTCTAATTCTGGGTTAATTTCTCTTGTACTTGATATAGTCTACTCCTACGTTTAGAGTTGTTCATTTTTGAAATTGTCTTACCAGAATATGTTTGGTTTTGCTTCATTTTGGATTTACTTTCAGCAAACTTGGGAGAGGTACCTTTTGCAAATAGTAATTTGTGGACATTATTTGGACCTTGTGCCTGTCACTACTTCATTGGTGCCGTGGCCATCTTTCTTTTCCTGTTAGCCAGCATTTTTCATTTTTGCATTCAAGTTTTTGGTTGAGAAGTGTTCACAGGTCATTGTTGCATTTAGGTTTTGTTGATGGTTCAGCAGTGCCTATAGAGGGAACACCATGTTCTGCATATTTAGTGCTACTGTGATAATCTCTCTCCATAAAATGCAAATTGAAGGACTCTTGCTCTTCTGCAAGAATAATCCATCAATAGTATTTTTTTCCATACTTTTAGCCAGAGGAATGGTAAAAGGTTCTTCTGTGTATGATCATGATGCATGTACGTTTTTTAAGATGCATCGCCTTGTCATTGTGAAGTTGGCCTTACAAGTTGTTCAATCCCCTTCCAGGAAGCATTTCCCTCGTTAACAACCATGAATTCTTTGTAATTCATACTGCTGTTTGCAGGAAAATCTATAATTAACTTATTTTCCCCTTTTGGGGAAAAAACTTCAGGCATTAGTGAGCTACTGAAGTTGATAAGGATTCTGGGATGATAAGCTCATCAAATTTACATTGGATGTGACGCATGAGACTCTGACTTCCAGATGAAGTCTTTTTCATTCGTGCTCTTCTGCATCAAAACCCTCTGAGCACACCTAATGTCTCAAGGGAATATCTTTTTGTGAATTCCAATCTTTCATGGATCACAAAATTGGAGTGATTTATGTGATTACGGCCAAGCCAGCATCATTGACTTCATTTTATCATCTTTCTGCAATGCAGTAATAGTTCCATTTTTACGCATTAAATTCTGAAGCAACAGGATCATTTTAGCTTTTTGGTACAAAACTGTCATTGGTCCAAATGTTCAGGCATGTGTTGTTAGACTTGCCTGAGGATAAGAAATGCACCAATAATCCTATTTTAGTATGTTTCGCGGATTGTGAGGGTTTGAATTTCTTTCTCTGTGTTTACTTTTTCCAGGTCCCAGTTAGAGTAGCTGGAGGACTATTGTTTGAGCTCCTTGGACAATCAGCTGGAGATCCATTTGTCAATGAGGATGACATCCCAATTGTACTACGGTCTTGGCAAGCACAGAACTTCCTGATAACTGTACTCCACATAAAGGGGCCTGTGAAAACCATGAATGTGCTGGGAATAACTGAGGTTCAGGTAGGTCGTAGTTAACGAAACACTTTCCCGAGACCTATATTATCGCATTTCACGTTAATTTTCTGTTCTTATTTTGCTGCGATTCAGGAGCTGCTTCTTGCTGGTGGTTATAATGTCCCAAGAACAGTGCATGAAGTCATAGCACATTTAACTTGCCGCCTTTCTCGATGGGATGACAGGTAACAGTACAACCAATACACAACTCCAATGCAGTGAGTTCTTTTATATGGTTGCTACACCATCTATCGTTTAAGAGGACATGTAATTGTCTTGGATTTTGAATGCACTATCCACATCAGAGGCACTATATTCATCTCAAGCAAACAAACCTGGTGGTCATTGTCCAAATCTGTCCTCTCCACCTCCAGAGTTTTATTAGTTGTCTTGATGCTTTTGGCCAAGGCGATTATGCTTCATTTAATCCTGTTAGATGTTGGTAGTTTGCAAGTCAATTTTGGTATGTTTTGTTGGCAGGTACTGATGTAGTCCCATGGGGAATGTGGTCAATATTTATATGGTGCTCTGCATGCTCAGGGCTAAATGCTCTTGACCATTTGGCCTAGCCTCACTTCGTCCTAAAGCAAGTTACTTAATTTATGCTAATACTGCAATAACAACCATAAACAGTGCAAGAGAAAGTGTAATACATTATGTGACGAATGGGGATTATTATAGATGACCTGGGCTGAAGTCTCAGCATGAGCGTTGCTGCATGCTTTAGAATGTTGACACTCTTTTGGGTTCTGATCCTTCTACCTAAACTTGAAAGTGAACTTTTGAACTAAGTTGGCCTTGACCGATGCACTACTACCGCATGATCCAGACAAGTCATGGATAGGTCTCTATTTGACTGTTCTTTTTCCATTTATTGGTCAAGAATCTGTGGATTTTCCTTCCTCAGGCACATCCTAGGCCTGCCAGTGTGTATTTCAGAATACGAACCACAATTTAGATTGATTTTCATATCTTTATTTGTAATGCATTTCCATGGTGATTTTTCAGTTAAATGTGTTCTTCAAGGAACTTCATTTTATTTCACTGATGAAAGTTGACTTTACAGACTATACCGCCTTTCTTATTTGCTTCATTGCCTTCAATTAACCTCAAGAGGACTAAAACTCTTCGTCTAGGAACTTCATTTAATTTCACTGATGAAACTTGACTTTACTGACTATACCCCCATTCTTCTTCTGCTTCATTGCCCTTTAATTAATTTCAAGAGGACTAAAACTAGTAATTCCGTCGAGCTTGTCTGAGCGGATACTGCTTGCTTCTCCTTGGCAATTTGCCTTGCCTAGAATTGTTTATCCTCTGTGTACAATGTCAAATGTAGTTTTCCTTGACATCATCATTTTACTTAGAACTTTCTTGGCTTTATTCGCTTGTTTTTTCTTTGTTATTATTCTCATCTCTAACTTCTGCTAGGTTATTCCGTAAGTCAATCTTTGGGGCAGCTGATGAGATTGAACTAAAGTTTATGAACAGGTTAGACGATCATAGATTTCTTTTACATCATGTTGTACCTTCATCCAATTCACATGAGTGACTACTAATTTTCTTGGATGTGTAGGAGAAACCATGAGGACTTGAGTCTTTTTACTATAATTCTAAACCAAGAAATCAGAAGGTTGTCCAGACAGGTAAATTGCCCTCTCTTGTTTTGCACTTTTACCTTTTCAATACATCAACATCACCTTTATCCCAAACCAGTTGGGGTCGGCGGTCGATGAACCCAAAGCAAAAAGCTTAAAGCTTAAAATATATTAAAATAAAAGTAAAAATATGGTTACCCAAAAATAAATAAATAAATAAACATATAAATAAATAGAAAGCACTAAACAGGGCATTCTGGAACATAGGAAATCCCCCCTTCTACAATGCGGATAGCTTGCCTCCACTCCGTCCTAAGGCAGACCATACGCCAATCTATTTCCCACTCTAGTAAATCTTGTTTTACTACCTTCCCCCAAGTAAGTTTCGGCCGACCTCGTCCTTTCTTCATATCATTTTCTCGGTAACACACTTCTGTTCTTATCGGAGCAGCTAAGGGTCTACGAAGAATATGTCCAAACCATCTCAATCTATGTTCTCTCATCTTCTCTGCCACCGGTGCTATGCCAACTTTTCGTCGAATATCGTCATTTTTTATCTTATCCATCATTGTATGACCACACATCCATCTTAACATTCTCATTTCCGCTACTCCAATTTTATGCTCATGTTGCTTTTGTACCGGCCAACATTTAGCTCTGTATAGCATTGCAGGTCTTATTGCTGTTCTATAAAATTTTCCTTTTAACCTAAGAGGGATTTTGCGATCACACCAAAATCCAGATGCACTGCGCCATTTCATCCAACCTGCTTTGATTCTATGGCTAACATCCTCGTCAATCTCTCCCCTCTTTTGCAAAATTGATCCCAAGTATCTGAAAGCATTTTTCTTAGGTACCTCCTGTCCAAGCATATCTACAGGTTCTTGATCATCTCCTCTTGTCGTGGCGAACTCACACTTCATGTATTCCGTTTTACTCCGACTTAACGTAAATCCTTTGGACTCTAACGTGTTTCTCCATAATTCTAATTTAGCATTGACCCCAGCCTTGGTCTCATCGATAAGGACAATATCATCTGCAAACAGCATACACCACGGCACCTCATCTTGAATATGTTTTGTTAGTTCATCCATAATTAGTGCAAAAAGATAAGGACTCAGAGCCGAACCTTGATATAAACCTACTGTGATCGGAAAATAACTTGATGTGCCATCACAGGCCTTCACACATGTAGTAACACCATCATACATATCCTTGATTGCCGCTACATACTTTAATGATACTTTTTTCTTCTCAAGAATCCACCACAAAACTTTTCTTAAGACCCTATCATATGCCTTCTCAAGGTCAATAAATACCATATGTAGATCCTTCTTCTTTTCTCGATATCTCTCCATCAACTGTCGTATTAAGAAGATAGCCTCCATGGTAGATCTTTCTGGCATAAATCCAAATTGATTTACAGAGACCTTGGTTTCTACTCTCAAACGATGCTCAATAACTCTTTCCCACAATTTCATTGTATGGCTCATAAGCTTAATGCCTCTATAGTTGCTACAGTTCTGAATATCCCCCTTGTTCTTGTAGATAGGCACAATCATACTCTTCCTCCATTCATTAGGCATCTTATTAGCTTGGAGAATCTTGTTAAACAGTTTAGTCAACCAACTTATTGCCACATTCCCTAAGCAGCGCCATACTTCAATAGGGACACCATCTGGTCCTAAGGCTTTACTAGTCTTCATCTTCTTTAAAGCATCTTGGACTTCTTGTGCTCTAATTCTACGCACAAACCTTCTGTTTAACTCATCAGAAGCGTCCACCAGATTCACCTCGCCTCGATCGCCCTCCCCATTATAAAGCTTGTTAAAATAGCTCACCCACCTTTCCTTCACTTCTTCATCTTTTACTAATAGTTTTTGATTTTCATCCTTGATACATCTAATCTGTGTCAAGTCTTTACTTTTCTTGTCCCTTATCCTGGCAAGCCTATAGATATCTTTTTCTCCCTCTTTGCTCCCAAGTTTTTTATACATATCAGAGAAAGCCTTGTCTCTAGCCTCTCTCACAGCTTTTTTGGCATCTTTTCGTGCCAATCTAAAGTTTTGCAAATTCTCTTCATTAGGACATTTATGCAGACATCTAAAGCTCTCCTTCTTGTTCTTAATTGCCTCCTGCACCTCTTCATTCCACCACCAAGTTTCCTTTGTCTGAAGTCCGTGCCCTTTACTCTCACCTAGCACCTCTTTTGCCACTCTCTGTATGCATTTAGACATCTCACTCCACATCCTATTTACTTCTCCCTCTAGTTTCCACGGTCCTTCTTGAAACATCTTTTCCTTGAAATCGGTATGTTTTCCCTCATTTAACTTCCACCATTTTATTCTGGGATTTTGAGCCATTCGCGGCATATTCTGTGCCTTATACCGAACCTCTAAGACCACCAACTTATGTTGCGTAGCTACACATTCTCCAGGGTAGACTTTGCAATCTATATACGAGGTTCTATCCTCTCTTCTAGCAAGAAAGAAATCAATCTGACTATGATTCTGACCGCTACGAAAAGTAATTAGATGTGACTCTCTCTTCCTAAAGAAAGTATTTGCTAACATCAAATCATACGCTAGTGCAACGTTCAAGATGTCTTCGCCACTCTCATTTCTAGTCCAATAGCCAAAACCTCCATGAACTCTGTCAAAACCTCCACTACTTTGGCCAACATGTCCATTAAGATCTCCTCCTATGAACACTTTCTCCTCACGTGGTATCCCCCTTAAAATCTCCTCCAAGTCTTCCCAAAATCTGTTCTTATCAGCTACTGGCAATCCAACTTGGGGGGCATACGCACTAAGGATGTTTAAGATCAATTCTCCTACTACTAGCTTAATCAAGATAATCCGATCGCCTGACCTTTTAACATCAACAACTTTATCCTTGAAACTTTTATCGATCAAAATCCCAACTCCATTTTGACTCTTCTTTGTGCCTGTGTACCATAACTTGAATCCAGTACCTTCCACTTCCTTAGCCTTCTCTCCAACCCATTTCGTCTCTTGCAGGCACGCAATATTCACTCTCCTTCTAGCAAAAGTATCTGCTAACTCTCTCAACTTCCCCGTCAAGGTTCCTATGTTCCAACTCCCTATTCGAATCCTTACTCCTTGGGCATTTCTTGCCCCCCACACTCGCCCATAAAGTGTGAGGACCCTAGCTTATTTTTCACCACATCCGGGCAATGTGGCGCATCACTTTGGGAATGATGGCCCAAGGCTAGTTTCCTTACCCCTCGCACCCGCCTATCTTGATGCAAGGACCCTTGCCCATTTTTCGCTGCACCTGGGCGCCGATGCAACGCGTCGCTAAGAAGGGTACGCTCTAACGAAAAATCTTTAGGGTTCATCTCATAAGGGGTAGCTCTTTTTTTACGGCCGGCTCACTACGCCTGACGCTAACCCTCCTCCTTTACCTTTTCAATAGGAATGAGATAATTCTCTCTGCTGCTTCATTATTTCAACATCAGTTAGCTCCCAGTGACTTATGAAAATTGCCAGTCCTACTTAGTGTCACTACTGTCATGCTTGTTAGACTCACCCCATCTGTTCTCTGCATATGTTTTGGAAGTCGTACAATTAAGAATGCAAGACTTCTTTTCGGCCAAAAGATTGCAAGACCTTGAAGTTTTACATTTAGAATAATAATATCAGTTCAACCATATTACTATAGATCTAATTGGCTGTTCCAGCAGTCGAGCCACAGATTTCGTTTGAGTGGCATTTTGAGAGTCGTACCATCTTTTGCAGGTCATAAGAGTGAAATGGTCGCTTCATGCAAGAGAAGAGATCGTGTTTGAACTGCTCCAACATATAAAGGGTAATATGACTAGAATTTTGTTGGAGGGAATTAACAAGAGCACCAGGCAAATGATTGATGAGCAAGAAGCTGTCCGTGGTCGCTTGTTCACCATTCAAGATGTGATGCAGAGCACTGTACGTGCATGGTTGCAGGTGAGAATTGCTATTGGCATGGTATAGTATTACCTTCCTTTCATTCTTCTGGTTTGATAGTTTCTCACTCAATCTGGGAACTCTCATTCAGGATAGAAGCCTTAAAGTAACTCATAATTTGGCTGTTTTCGGAGGCTGTGGGGTTGTCCTTACAGTTGTAACCGGCCTTTTTGGTATTAATGTTGATGGAATCCCTGGAGCAAGCAACACGCCATATGCTTTCGGTCTGTTTTCAGCTATCCTTGTCTTTTTGGGGATTGTGCTGATTGCAGTTGGCTTGCTTTACCTTGGGTTGAAAGCACCAGTGACCGAGGAGCAAGTTGAAGTCAGGAAGTTGGAGTTACAAGAATTGGTAAAGATGTTCCAGCACGAGGCAGAAACACATGCTCAAGTGCGTAAACCGCTTGCTCGAAGTAACCTGACACCCACAGCCGGAGACATCTTCTCCAGCGATGCTGATTATTTAGTCATCCGCGAAAGTTAGCAAATACAGGTATGTGGAAATCAAGTTCTCCAAATCAGAATCACTTGATAATAGGTATTCTTTTTTTCGTAATCTAATACCTCCTAAAGGTGATGTCGTTTGTTGACTCCATACAAGTACAGAATGTTCAAGTTTGTCCATACTTTGTCTGTCTTTTGCGGAATTTCAGCTGAAACTTCAGTATCTTTGTCATTCCTTCATCTTTCTGTTAGGTTTGAGAGCTGGACAACAGATAACTTATTCCAGCTTTTAGTTTTCTGATGTTTAGTAACAGCACCTGAACCCTATCTCTATTTTTTTCTTCTAGTTTCGTTACCAAGTACATCTGGACAATTCAGGGTGGTTCAGGACAATTTAAACAGGAGTACTGAAAGCTGTATTCTGAAGTTATGACAGAAGGAATGAGATGCTGCGTGGCAGTCAGGTTGGCAAAGACGGAAGCCCCAGATGAATGCACAAACTAGAGCGAAGAATCTCGGAACTTATCCTTCCTCTCACTTGGATAAACGCACAGCAAATGAATGACACCTGTTTATCATCGGCCTACAAATTGCAGAAGAAGAGGGCGAAACTTAAGTCGACTATTTAGGTTGTGATTACCTTGGGAGGATTCCTTTTCATGAAATCACAACGAGTATGGTTCATTTCGTTGTCCTAACTTGGTAAGACATATGGTCTGTTACTGTCTTCATTATCAGTAACATTGAAGAACTGTGGATGCACAACTTCTTCAAGGTAGATACTGTATAGTTTGAAGCATGAGCCCAGAAATGACTATAAAATTGCACCATTACTATGCCGAATGAGAGTTGGCAATTTCAGATAGAAGTCAGTGACTTTTTCTTTTCCCAACTGATAAGTTGCCACGAATGTTAGTAAAGTATTAAAAGGGTGGGTAGATAGATTGTTGGAGTAGTTGGTAAATTTGAGAATGGCTGGTAATTTTATATGAGTTAGTAACTTTGACACGGTAGCTTTGACAATTTGGGTAAATATTGGGGGGGGGGGTTGGTCTTGGTAATTTCAGAATAATCCAGTAAATGTTGGTAAGCTGTGCAAATAAATGTTGATAAATCAATGTTATAGTTGGTAATTTCAGAAAAAAAAATCAGGCAAACATTGGTTGTGATTCAAATAAAAATTGATAATTTCCTAGAAGAATTAGTAAATTTAACATCTTGGTAACTTTAACAACTAAATACCGACATAATGTTGGAATGGTTGGTAATTTCAAGCAAGCAAAATATTACTTGTAAATGAACTCAAATAAGAGTTGGTAATTTCGTATAAGAGTTGGCAAATTTAACATGCCGGTAAGCTCCACAAATAAATGTTGGGAAATTATGTATAAAAAAATCATTGGTAATTTCAAAACAATCGAGTAAGTTTTGCGTACTTACTTAAATAAGAGTTAAGTATTCACTTAAAGCAGTCAGTAACTTATCCCAAAAAGTTGGTAATTTCTTACGAGAGTTGATAACTTTAACTTTACCGCGGTGGTAACTTCAACAGGTAGTCGTTGGCAAATTATTAGAATTGATAATTACAAAATAATCAAATAAACGTCACCTAGTGAACTTTTAAATATGAGTTGGTAATGCTAACACATTGGTAAGCCAGTAAATGTTGGGAAATTATGGAAATAATTTGTAATTTAAGGGTACATTTATTTCACTGAAAATTTCATAACAAGGAAAAATATTTTCATGAAAAATCATTTTTAAGGAAAATAGTTGGTTTTTATTTATTTGGTGGTTTAAAGAAAATGGTTTCTTTTTACCAAAAGGCGAAGTCTTTTTTTCCCAATCTAAATTAAGTTTTTTTTTTAATCGAGGTGTTTGCGCGGCGAGCTTGTGCTTAAATCAGTGGTGAAGCACGACTAGTACTCGGGAGGACTTGCATACCTCATAACCACGGGCTTCCGGTTAAGTCACCTAGCGCTGAGAAGTTTTAAACCCAGAACCTCTCGTGAAAGAAACTGAGCGCAAATCAATTTAGCCACCAGATGGTGGGTAAAGTTTGTTGTTTTCGATTTATACAAAATGTTTTCCGTAACTCGATTAATTCTTTTGTCATCTAAATATCGGAATATCGTGAAAATAGTTTGTTGGGAACAGCTTTCCTTCTCATAAACAGACCCTAAAAATGTTCAAAAAATTGTTGATACTCTCGTAAAAATATTAGTAATTTATCTGTGTTTTACCAACTAAAACAAGTCGACTCTTAAGTTTTTGCTACCAACAGATTTTCATGACGTGCCTCACATTTTACCTGTAAATGGTTATTTTCACTCTTATTTTTTAGACCAAAAGAAAAACTGATATATCACTTTATATGCGATGGCCAGTAAATGAATTTATGCAACTTTTAATTTGTAATTTCAGGAATTTTTATTTTTATTTTATTGTGTAGGGCGAATTTCTTAAACTTTTGTTCTCAGTAGATGTTACTGGTGGCTACTTGGTACAAAAGCAGCTTTTATTACTGAAGGTTCGGAGAAAGTGAGTACGAGGTTTCAAGTTTATTCCGGGGTAAAAACGGTCATGCCCATAAATAAATACAAAATTTATTACTCGAAATTCAAGCTCAATTCTAAGGTGATCAACTTAAAAACTAACACCGATTGCCATGTCAGAGAATCTCGAGCCGCTCGAGCTAACCCTTCATGACTAGTCTCGTCGCGCCGAAGGAGCCTTTTTTGACACGATGCACGTGAACGAATCTCGCAAATTGAGTGCTGCAAGGGCATTTACTTGCTGAATAAATGTTCAACTTTCGAAACATCAACCGTTACCGGAACACTTCAGACGAAGAAGATCACCTCATTTCTACATTTGATTTTTTTTGTTTTCCTTTCAAATTAATTCTGCGTTACGGCTACAATGGTAACGATACTAATAAAGGTCAAAACGACGCATCGGTTTGGCTAAACGACACGGATGCACCGATCCAGCTCCGAGCCGCACAGAGCGATCAGGTGGGTCCCGTGAAGAAAGAGAGGAGCCGCGTTCACGTGATTTTAGCCTGACCAAACCCCACGCGCCCCGGCGCGTGGCGTAACGGCACCCGTAACCACCTTCTTCCTCCTCTGAACTGAAACCGAAGACCACGTCAACCACGGAGACAGAGAGAGAGATACAGAGACGGGGGAGAGAGAGATCTTCACTCCCATTGCAGCGAAGAGCGAAGCGCATCTCTCTTTCTCTCTCTCTCAGTGGCTTTGTCGGGGACAGATTTCTGCAGATAGTGGCGGCTCGGATCGAGCAGTCGACCATGGACAACGAGCCTCTCCTGCAATGCGCGAGCCCAGGAGTCCGGCCGTCGCTGTTCCCCCTCCCCGAGGACGAGGAGATCGCCCTCCCTCCCCCTCTCACTCCGTCGGAGCTCAAGGACCGCCTTATCTTCGGCCCCTCTCCCTCCCCCTCCCCCCGCGACGCCTCCCCGATCACCAAAGCCGCCGCCCTCTCTCTCCACCCCGCGAGGCCCTCCTCCTCCTCGTCCTCCGGCCCGACGGTTCCGTCGCCGGAGCAGCCGCAGCAGCAATCCTGGTTGATCGACCCCAATTTCTTCTGGAGCAAGAGCAATCTGCACCGCTCCAAGACCGCGCCCGCCATGGCCGTGATCAACGACCTCAATAGGCAGAGCGCGCAGGCGAAGCCACGGTTCGCTTCACCGTCGATTATACGCCAGGCCGTCTTGCTTCTGGTAATGTACTTGTCGCTCGGCGTGATAATTTATTGGGTCAATAGGGATAGTTTCTCTGCGTCGGAGACTCACCCGGTTGCGGACGCATTGTATTTTTGTATCGTGACGATGTGCACGATTGGTTATGGCGATATTACACCGAATAGTGTTGCTACGAAGCTTTTCTCTATAATGTTTGTGCTGGTGGGATTTGGTTTTGTGGATATTTTGCTCACTGGGATGGTCAGTCACGTGCTCGATTTGCAAGAGAACTACATGTTGAGGTCAGTGAAGAGTGATGGAGAGAAGAAGGATTTAGCAAGGACATATATTTTCGATTTGAAGAAGGGGAGGATGAGGATAAGAATGAAGGTGGCATTGGCACTGGGTGTGGTTGTTATCTGTATTGGGATTGGTGCTGGGGTTATGCATTTTGTTGAGAACCTTGATTGGTTGGATTCATTTTACCTTTCCGTGATGTCAGTTACCACTGTCGGCTATGGTGATCGGGCATTTAAGTCGTTGCCCGGGCGTATTTTTGCTTCAATTTGGTTGCTCGTATCCACTCTTGCTGTTGCTCGAGCATTTCTGTTTCTGGCTGAAGCAAGAGTGGATAAGCGTCAGAGAAGGGTGGCCGAGTGGGTGCTAGGCCAGGACATGACCATTGCCGAGTTTCTTGAGGCTGATATTGACAACAATGGATTTGTAAGGTATGCTTACTATCCAGTGGTGTTCGTTGAGGTTGCCTTCTTCAATGAGCATGACTCTTGGGAAGACAATACGCGTCTATGCTTCCTTTTCAGCGCTTCTTTTCACCTTATTATTTGAGATGCTCTGAGCACTTCTAAACTTCTAGGTTCTTAGTAATTGAAACAATATGAATTAGTGGGAATGGGTGCTTTTGGCAGATAAATTAAGTAGTCTGATGATATAATAATCTATAACTATCTGAATTGTGGATATGTGACCTGGACAAGTAAAATTCAATGTATAGTTCACAAAAGGGAAGAGTTGAAGGTCATAGAAAAGGTATCGGGTTATGCCCAACAGTGTAATATTGCTAGTTGAATCCTTGAAACTTTCTCAACCATTTCAAGCAGTTGAGCAAATATGAATTATTCTGTCGTTCAGTTATGAGGAAAATGCTGAAATGAGGGTATTCATTCACTGTAGACTGAAAATGCATGTCTTCTTTAGTAAATGTGGACAGCATCTATGGGCTTTTTTTCTCCTCTGTCACTGAGTTTTTACCACTTTTTTATGACTTTTGGGTACTCAATTTTTAAGGAAAGGAGGAACAAAAAGGAAAACGTAGATTGTGTATGGCTCTCGAATGTTATTGTAGAAGGCCTCATTTCTTATGTGGCATTTAAGAATCTGACTTGGTCTTGCCAAAAAGAATATTACTTTTTTGCATAATGAGTTTAAGAGGAAAGAAGGGTTTAATCCAAGAATAGAAGGGTTGTGGAGAAGATACTACTTTGATCTCACCTAGGAAAACAGTGCATGCAAGATAGAATAGAACTGTATATCCTAACCACATTGCCATCCAAAAGATCTTTGTACAGGACAGCCTTTAATAATCTATCATTGCATGGCCCAAAAATCTGTTTCATTGTTTCATGTAAGGTCAGCTAGTCTACAGTCTATGCAGAATGAGTGATTGAGTCAATATCAAATATAGTCTTTTGCTAAATTTGTGGTAGTGAATGGAAAATGATACTGAGGATTGGGAACTCTTTTCTTCTCTCTAACATGCATCCTTTATTTTCCAAAGAACCATTTCGTTATCTATACTTTCAATGCTTGGATTTTCTATACTTTTCTGCTGTGCATTCTTAGTGCTTAGATAAGATTTGCTTGCTGCCTATTACATGCGGACATTTGTTGTTCATTTTTTGTGAGAGTGACGTAATCACATAAACACTAGTCCTAAGGTGTTCCATACCATCAGTCAAGTGATGGGCTGCTGAACAGTGAGCAGAAGCTCAAAAATCTTGTTTCCTTCCATTCCTTCTCACTCCCTAATAAAAGGAAGAAAGAATCTTTCCCTCATCCGAATTGTGAGATTTTGATTTTCCTCTTTTTGTAAAACTTCGTTCTCCTTTTTTTCAGTTGAGTTCTTGACTAGAAAGTAGCAGGGAGATTTTTGAATCTTTGCATTTAAGGTTTCCTACCGGTAGAATTATAAACCAAAGTGTCTTCTCAGTACTAAGTCTTGAATCTTCTTAACTGTGAGAGGCTATGTGTACCTTCTTCGAAGTTATAATAGCAGTAACATTTTAATATCATAAATATGATCTGCTTATGTTATTTTGGTTTTCTGCACTTTCTTGTTCTGTGATTGTCAGGAATATCAAATTAGGAATTTTCCTCATTCTATGTTGCTTCCCATAGATAATAGGGGAGCCTTGGCGCATCTGGTTAAGGTGTTGCCGTGTGACCTGGAGGTCACGGGTTCGAGCCTTGGACGTAGCCTCTTGCAAATGCAGGGTAAGGCTTGCCTCCATTCACCTTTGTGGTGGGGCCCTTCCCCGGACCGTTGCCTCGCGGGGATGCTATCGTGCAATGGGTTGCACTTTTTTTTTTTTGTTGCTTCCCATAGTGCATGCATGATTTTTTGAGAGATTGGAAGTATTTCTGAACTTAAAATGGAGGTTTAGTGTAGATAATAGGGGAGTATGTAGCTTTAACGGTGAGGCCGAGGATGAGAGGGTACAATTTCGTTGACCAGACCACCGTAGTGGAAGAGGCTCATATGTTAAAGAGAATTATTTGTCATCTGGCTTGCTGTTTGACTGCCCACTCTGGCATAATTGGGGCTTCAAAATCCAAACACACTGAAATTCAGTCGACTGTCTGTCTTATGCTCATGGGAAGATATGTTCTTGATTTAGCAATGAAGTTTGGATTAGAGAGGGTCGGATATGGAGTCTTATTACTGACGATTTAAATAAACAATTTCAAAACCATAGGGAATACTTCAAAAGTGATAATCAGTATAATCACTATGGATTCACTATGCCACTCCATTATAAGGAGTTTATACACTGACGCATCCAAATTTCCATCGTTTTTGACTAAGTGGAGTCTATAGGTTGCTGCATCCAAATTCCCACCATTTTTTTCTTGTTTGAAGCATGTTGTACAATTAATTGCTGATTCTAGGGACAAAAATCCTCTTTGTTGGCCCTTCTTGATGCAGTAAAAGGTTACACTTGTTTGAAGCATGAGATTGAGATCCCCGTTAGTTTAATATTTGGGACAGTAATTGAGGCCCCAGTTTAGTAAGTCATTTTATCAAACCTTTTACAGTGATTTGCATTGAGAAAAGTGTTAGTTTTTATTGATGTTTTCAACGATGCAAAAGTGTTCGTCCAAGTTCACAGTGTGTTACCGAGTGTGTTGTGGCAGCACTAGATGGGCTACGCCATGCAAGGTGCTAGCTCGTTTGACTTCTCACTTGGTATCTTTGTACTTTGCAAGCGCTCTCTCAGAACTTTTGCTGTTCGACTTGGTGGGAGTAGTCTTGAAAATTTGTCTGTAATGGGATTAATTGATCAAATATCCTTCACACGTATATAGGTTGTTGAAGATATGGAGAACCTAAACTGCATGTATGTGATTCTACTCGAGTTTAAGCTTATATTTAAATTCAATATTGCTATAAAAACCTTATTTTGCCAATTTCTAAATGTTTCTATCATACTTGGGGCTATGGTTAAATTCACTGCTTTTTTTTTTGGCAGTAAATCGGAGTATGTCATCTACAAGTTAAAAGAGATGAAAAAAGTATCAGAGAAAGACATAATGCAGATCTGCAATAAGTTTGATCAGTTAGACTCCGGCAACTGTGGGAAGATTTCTCTTGCTGATCTCATGGAAAGTCATCACTAATTGAGATAAGCTCTTCTCTATGCAAAACGCACCTAGAGGGGGAGAAAAAATTGCAAGATAATGCTTATCTTAAAGAAGGCAAACAATTTCTGTGCTGGTGATAGTCAGATACCGAAATCATGCTTTTGGAGATTGCCTTCCTGATTGGTCGATCCCTCTACATTGTGTCCTCATTGAACTGCTTCCCCATATTCTTGTCGATGTGCATTGCATATCTATATTTTGTTGTGCTCACTCTGTCAACCGCCCTGCTGAGTTGTTGACTACAAGTATTTTCCCACGGCTCGGATTTGCCTTCATTCTGCCTTTCTTTGAAACGGGCCTGAGGTAGAGGATGCATAGAGAAAGACGATACAATTTCAAGCGGGAATGATTCTGTACATATTCCTTTCCTTCATTAGATACTAGGTTGAATTATTCTTTGCCAAAGGCCAGAAAGTTAAAGGGTTTTGCCAATTATGTATAGATAATAGTGTATGTTCGGCTACACAACCACCGAACCATCTATTTACCTTATGAAGTGTATGTATTTTAACTAGAAATAAAGTTCTATAGGACTCTCTCTCTCTCTCTCTGTGGACTATCCTAACTTCCTCTGTGGTGATTACATCCACCATTTGATTATGGCTGTTCCGGAAATAGGATCAGTTCTTGCGTGATATCTTCAAGGAAAGTAAGGTATGTCTGTCTTTTCGCCGTTAGCTGCTTTGTTACATTAAGGGGGGTGTTTTCGGAAGCATTTCCAAGTGAAGTGGTGATTTATCTTTATAAGACAATCTCTCGAGCGGCTCCGAGAAGGAAATTTCTCGATTTAAAAAGAAAAAGAGAACGAAAAAACGGTACTCAAATTAGATTTCCATGCGGAGGTGTCGATACCTTATTAGCATTAAGTACATATATCTGGTCGTCCGTCTATGATTAGACAGCTTCTTGCGTGACATATGGAAGGAAATAATTATCACCTACAAATGATTCGTTGCTTTGGAGCTCGAGGAGATAGAAGGAAGGAAATTGAATTATTGCACCCTTACTTCCAGAACTTCCTTCCTCCGTCACTTCTACAGCGATTTGACTTGCAAATGTAATCCTCTTTGGCTCTTTCTCAATTTCCTTTCTCTTCCTTTCCTCCATAATCAACCAAACCAATAACATACACACATATATATTGAGAGAGAAGGGATTCATACTTTTTAAGGAATTCGGTTGCGTTTGAGGTTTTAGGCTACAGGGATTTCTCGAAATACAAATTGTGTTTGGCTAAGGGTAATCTAAAAGTGATTTAAATGGTGTTCGTAAAAATTACAATTGTAAAGAGAAAATAAAAAAAAGAACTCAAAACTCTTCACTAGAGTCCGGCGAAAGGCTTCGGCTATTTGGGGGCCAGATTAGACATCAGCCACCACTGCTTGAATTTGCACAATCTAAGGTGATCCTTCACGATGCCCGCCTGGTCACGCAACCCTAGGGTACTATTGCCTAAAGTCGTGCGACCTCAAGTGAGGCTCATTGGGGGCACGATTGGGCGTCGTTGTCGATGTTGCATGAGCTAGTCGATGGTGAGAGCGTTTTCAAGAATTTCAAAAATTTAGCTATTGCATAATTGGATGTCAAAAAAAAAATGCATTAACATTCTAGAAATGCCAAAACCTATGGACTTCCCTTGGGCTAAGGGACTCTATAGGATTTTGGAAATGCAATATATTTCCCTAAAGCTCTCCAAAAGATTTGTCAAACGCCTTAGCGTTTGGCCAAGGCCTTCAGGAAGCCATTCCAAACACGTCCTTCATTTCTAAAATATTCTAAATTTCTTATTGAAATACATTTCCAAGGTTGGCTATTTTCATACCATTTTTTTGCTAGAACAAACCCGTTTGGTTTAAATTGATTGAACAAATTGGCCTTCAATTTTGTTGAAGCGTGTATAGAAATTTGTTAACACCTTTTTGGGCAAATTGGGGGTGTGAATGATAATCATTTTGTTCATGGGAACAATTTATTGCTAGAAATAGATTTTTTTTTATTTCTATTCCTTGGACAAGTTTCTAAGTATAGAAAAAAACGTGAAATTTCTTTCATTGTAATGAAGGCTAGGGTTCCAACGAGAAGCGGAGCTAAGGTTGGGGCGACAAACATTAGACAGTGGTAAAGAGTAGGAGTGCCAAATGGGTGAGTCAAGTTGAGAATGGTTTGACATAACTGACCCATTTAATCTATTTTAACTCATTTTTATGCAATACAAATCTAAAGGCTCATTCCCAACCCGACCCGTATTGCTAACATAATTTTATATAAAATCCAATTTAGAAAAAAAAAACTAATTTAGTATGATTTTCTTTATCATTTTTTCTTTCTTTTTTTTAGAGTCGCCGAATTTCATTCTTCCTCTATTGGGCCTCGATCAGCGACCAATGGATGATGACTGATTGTTGACACCTGATTTTTAATCATCTTTTCTCTTTTAAAATTAATAAAAAAACCCATAAAAATTCATAAAATTGAAAAATCAATTTTGGGGACCTTGGCCAAGCATAGGAAACCAATTTTGACCAAAAAATAATTTTTCATATTTTCAGTATTTCTCGATATTTTTAATTTCGAAAATTCATAAAAAAAATCAAGAAACATGAGAAAATTACAAAATCAACTTTGGAGGCCTTGGACAAGTTTAGGCAACCATTTTTGAACAAAAAATAATTTTTCATATTTTTTTGTATTTTTGATATATTTTTTAGAAATTAGGAGAATATTTAATAAATAATAGCATTTGAGGCCACCAAAATAAATAAAAACTGTCAATATTTTTATTTTAAATCCCTTTTCATGTTGGCCATCACAAATTTAAAAAATCCAATTTGGGGTCGTGTATTCCTTCACGAGCATAAACTCGAACCGGGCCTAAAAAATTCAATTGAGTCAATGTATTTTTCATTTTTTCACTTTTAAGAGTTGCGACATTGTTCTATAATATTTCAATTTTTCATTTTGGCCCAATTATACCCATAATGACTCAATTTTGCAAAAAGACTTTAATTAAATTTTGCATTATTTTCAGCGACAAGAAATGAGCTTAAATTTGACATGCGGTGAATTTTGACTAAGTATAAGGGAGGTGTGTCAAAAATTGTGAGGAGATTTGGACTTAAAGAAATATTTTTTTAGGGAGTAAATTGTAAATACTTAAAATTCAGGGACTAGAGTGCAAATACCTGACTTTTGAAGGATTATTTTGTAAATAACAAAAAGAAGAGTTAGTGGAGAAATTAGAATAGAGAAGGCAAGATGGAGAAGAGGAGATGGAGAAGAGAAGATGGAGAAGAATGGATGAAGAAAATAAGATAAGAATAGAGAATGAAAGATGGAGAAGAGAAGATGAAAAAGAATGGATGGAAAAAATAAGATAAGAATAAAGAAGGAAAGATGGAGATGAAGAAGAATTAGTAGAGAAATTAGAATGGGAGATAAATATGAAAAGGGGAAGATGAAGATGAAGAAGAGTTAGTGGAGAGATTAGAATGTGAGATAGAGATGGAGAAGGGAAGATGAAAATGAAGAAGAGTTAGTGGAGAAATTAGAATGAGAGATAGATGAGTGGGTTATAAAAGAATGAAGAAGTAAGCTTGAGAGGGGGAATTTTTGGGGAGAAAATTTTGGATGTTTGAAAGGGTTTTGAAAAATTGAAGAAATATTGAAAAGAAAGAAAATACCAAAAATAGAGAAAATTTTGAAGATGATGGAAGTTTAAAGTTAGGAGTTATCATCACAAATTCCTTCATCGATCAACATAAATCAAGAGTTCATCCTCGTCAACGACCAAGTAAATTCGAGCTAAGTGTTTTTTATTTATTCATTTATTTGTGATTTTAGTCTTAAATTATCACAAATTGTCTACACTTTCTCCATCTTCTTTTTCCCCATATTTTATGGCAGGTAAGAAAAAGGGACAACTCCGTATCAACGATAAATTCCATGGAGGTGCAAAGTGGGCCCAAACAAATTCCAAGGTGCCCATCAAATTTGCAGCCAACCCGTCAACGGATTTTAGTTTAAATTGTTGAAAAATTTTGTTGTATTTTATTTTAAAGAACTAAAACCCCAGAATGGAGAGGCAAAGTGCATCCACTGTAGGTCGCTTATTTTCTGCAATTTAAATTCCTGCACCAACAAAACCCAAAGGGAAGAGCCAAACCAATGCTAGGCCGCCCATTAGAGGATTTTACTTACTGTTATTTAAATTCCCACAATTTAATTTTTACACCACTAAACCCCAAAGGGGAGAGTCAAGTCAAGGCTGGGCCATCCATTAGAGGTCTTTATTTACTGTTATTGACTTCCTGCCGTTTAATTTTTGAATTACCAGACCCCAAAGTGAGTAGACTGTAACACTGCACAGAAGTCGTTAACACACTCCCTCTTTCAGCTTCAGGTAATTTTTAACACTTGGAAAATAAAAAAATATCACCCATGCATTCTATCTAAAAAGTGAAAATACAAAAAGAGAACACCCCACTAGAGTCTTAAAAATAAACCAAGTTTGAGTTGCGAAATTAGGATATCTATGAAATTAAGGTACCGAAAGGGCATTTAATCTTCCCCGAACTCATAATCTCTGGTTCGTAGAAGTAATTTAATCTTCCCGCTAATTTACTTAGGTATCTAATTAACTTACCAAAAATGATTAGTGGCGACTCCAAATTTTAAAATCATTTGAACAAAAACCAAAGTTGTGATTCGGTAGGACTTGCAAGGGTTCATATTAGGTTAATTCATTTAATAAACCTAATAATCCATTAACCCCGATCGAAAAAAATTCTTAGGGTCGCGACAGCTTGGTGACTCCACTGGGGAGCTGTTCTTAATTTTCGAAAAAATTTGAGAACCTAGAGGACTTAGGGCAGAAAAATTTCATGAAAATTCATTTGGTTTGAATTGGTTGGATTCTGATTTTTAGATGTTAAATAGTTTTGCAGATGGGAGTTATAAGGGGTGGAGTGTTTGCTTAACCCTTTGTTTTGTAGGTTTGGTGTGTGGGAATTGAAATTTAATTTTTGCATATTTTGAAGCGGTGTTTGAATTTAATTGCTGTGCATGATTAATTGCTTTAGAACTACATCACACACGTCCAAGTCGGACCTGGGCCACTAGTTTTAGGATGGTATTGTGATTTGGTTCTAGCGTTTGGCGTGAGATCACGTCGAAAGTTAGTCCAGATTCAATCCCGAACCTATTTTCAAAAATGAGTTTTAAAATTAGGCCTCAAGCTTGGTAAGATTATCGAAGCGGGAGTTGTAATTTTTGACTCGAGCAACCGAAGTGGAAATGCCCGGTTAATCCTGGTTACGTCGTAGAATTACGGCTAATCTTGATTATGTGCGCGACATTGTCGCATTGCTGTAAGTCTTTCGCTTCAATTTCTCAGCCTTTAGAGTAGATAGGCTAAGATTTAAACTCACGATTCATGTGCATGTCTGTGTAACCTACATGGTATTTTTCACGGTAAAAGTAAGTTTTTTAACTTCATCTTATATTTATTTTTGGTCGGTACATGTTAGGTGTTGTCCGAATTTTGAACTTAATATCATGGTCATTTTTTCAAAAGAAAATAAAAATTAAATTGGTATCCCATTTCTAAATAATGAATGCGGAAAAATCCCTTAGTGAAAGATTTTGTCACATTTTTTTTCTAATACTTCAATGGACTCAAGATTTTCTCAACAAATTTACCCTAAAGATTCATTCTGATAAAAAAAGAAAATTCTTTCGAGAAATTTGGTAAATATCAATGGAATTTGTTACACCTTTTCCCTAAGTTATAAAATTGGCAAGAAAATTTTTTTGAAGAAATTTACCCACGTTTTTCTAATAAAATTTTCTCTAATTTCTCATAAAATTGAAAAATGATCTAGGAGTCATGAACCGACCTCTCTCAGATCAATTGTTTCATCTACTTTTGTAGGGAATCATAGGTATCCTAGGCGGAAGCAAAATTTGCTTCGTTAATGATGGCATGTCAGGAATGACCTTGAAGAATGCGAAAGGATAGGAAATGGCCGACGTCGCAACTGATAATCCTGGGGGCAAGCGAAGAAGTTCCAGAGACAGATTCGTGTCAATCAGTTAGCACGTATGGGTCATGTATTTTGATGGGGGTAGTGAATATATCCGAATCAAGAATGGGGGCATTTTTAATGTATTTGAAGGTTCCTATATTTTTTAAAAGTATAGATTTTGTAATCAAAATCTATGTAGCAAGTACGTTAATCCAACCCCACAACGTCTTTCTGGTTAAATCCATAAAAGGCCTGCCTTTTAAACTTTCTTGGACTCGGACTACGTGGAGAATTTTAGAGGATCGGAGAGTTATTATTGAGCGTGGTCCATAGGCATTTTTCCCGACGCTACAGACAATCAATACACACAAGTGGGCGTCGAAAGAGATAGGCATGAGTAAAGTGGGGCACGCAACAGGTGGCCTGGTTTATTTATTGGCGCACTGATTGAATGGTCGTATCTGTAATAATTCATCTGACCAGCTCGAGGGCCTCAATGTGGCTAGTGGAGCCCGCTGTCAAAAGTTTATTCAACGTTCTCGGTATTATCGTCCTAAGCGGCTAATATCAAGAGAAATATTAATTCTCGGCTCCTCCAGGGTTTTGAACCGTTCTATTTTGTTATACGGAAGAAGATATGGCAAGAAGATTAAAGCACAGATATATGAAGCTTTTCTTTTATTTCATTCATCAATGAGTATTACAACCACTCACTGGGGAGGAAAAGTAAAGCCAAACTGAGCCCTAATAAGCATCACAAAAGAGTTCAACTGGCTCTTCATAAAATTAATGCTCTGCCTACACTGAGCAATCTGGGAGTTGAGATCTGCAAGCTTGAAAAACAGGCTGGTATATTTCTCCTTGTACTTGGCTGCATTCATCTCATGGTGTTCAACGGTGAGTTTTAAGTTGTCGATCAGGTCCCTCTCGAAAGCTATATCCGCTGTTAGATCGTTGAGCCTCTCCTCTAACCACTCACATCTAAACTTCATCACAACGTCTCTCGGGTCATGCTCAAAGTAAGTCTGATTCAAAGCTAGGCGCTCCACCAACTTCTCTCTCTCATGAATCAACAGCGAGACCCGCTCATCAGCAGACTTGACGGCCTTTTTGTATCGAGTAACCGAGCGTTCTGCAAACTCCAAGTATTCAGATCGATCCTGGTAGCAGGCCTTCACGACGCGGGCTAAAGTGACCGTCTTCTGGGTGTTTCGGCAAGTCTCTAAAAAATTGATAAAGATGTGTGGGAATGCCCTGTATTCCCTCTCCAAGTTGGTGCCTTCGATCGAGGAAGCGTTTACCTCTCATAACAAACCGAGAATCTCAGCTTCGACACTTGGATGATGGGCTATGTAAACATAACCTCTGCCAAGAAGATGATAGAGCCTCTCTCATTTGAACATAACGTCAGTCAGGAAGATACGTGTAGAAAGATTGACCATTATCGAGGGGAAAATCAAGGCAGGTGGACGAAACACGAGAGTATTGGAGGAGAGAGTTAGGGCAGACTAGGAGAGTGCGAAGATGGTAATCTACTTTGAGGTAGATATTGATTTCGTGGTGACAGTATCAACTAGTCAGACTTTCCTATCTGTCGTTCCACGTTGGTATCACCTCTGTCGGCTCGAATTCGCTGTTTGTCTGCAATCTCGAGCCAAGCAAATCCAACGTCTCTGCGGAAAAGTTGGACGGGGCGCCACCACTTTGAAAAAGAGAGAAAAAAAAATGAGCCGAATGGGAGACAAAGAAATTTTCGGTAAAAAAAAAGAGACGGCTCATCTTTATCGAGGGACTCACCAGCAAAACCGACGGTGGAAATAACGATAGGGGCCCCTTACCACGAAAAGATGGAAGGAGACGAGCCGAGCGAGAGACACGATAAGAAAAGACGATTGAGAAAGGCAGAACTCTCAGGAGAAGCAATACAGTTGCTAAACCCATGCCTAATTTTAAAAAGAGACGCTATGCTCGGAAGATGGTCTTAAGGTATACGCAATCGCTCAGAAAAAATCCAAAGAGGTTGAAAACATAAGAAGGAGTACCAAACCTTGAGAAGTTATCAACCAAATCGAAGATGTCTCAACTCAATACTCTCGAAAGCTATCGTTACCTGCTGAATATAGGAGAGGAAATGTTTGGTAGGGGTGATCGGTTTCTGGTCCGGTCCGGTTCCCCTCAAGAACCGGAAACCGGACCGGTAGTCCTGGTTCCCAATTTGTCGGAACCGGGAACCGAACGGACCAACCCAGGAACCGGACCGGACCGGACTGACAAATGGACCGGACCGGACCAAACCGGATTGGACAAAAAAAAATGTAACTCAAAATTTTCTCTAATTGTTGAAATCAATAAAATTATAGAACTTCAACATCTATATAAAATGACTTAGTAGCAAAAAATAAGAGGCCTAAGAAGCCGAAAGAAATTCACGAACCAAATTAAGAAAAAAAAGTTAAAAAAAGGACCGGTCCGGTCCGGGCGATCCGGTCCGGTCCTAGGAACCGGGAACCGGGAGCTGGACCGCCCGGTCACCGGTTCCAATTTTAGGAACCAGGAACTGGACCGGACCTTTATAGAACCGGGAACCAGACCACCGGTCTCGGGTCGGTGGTCCAAGTTGCACACCCCTAATGTTTGGGATCGAACCCATAGAGCTTGGCCCTTCCACCGACGACGTCCAAGATTTCAGTAAAGATAAGGACAACAACAGTGAGGGTCAAAGAAAGCGTTACCGTCTCCATACCGAGGAGCAAGTACAAAAGCTTGAGGATTTCTTCAGGACTTGCCCTATGCCAGACGGCAAACAAAGAATAGAGCTAAGTCAAGAGCTAGGGCTGAAACCTTCACAAATCAAGTTCTGGTTTCAGAATAGGCGAACCCAAATGAAGACTCGATATGAGCGCAATGAAGCCGAGTTTTTAAGAGTTGAAAATGAAAAGCTCCGAACGGAGAACGAGATGTATAAAGAGGCTTTTGACTCTGCTACCTATCCCAATTGCAATAGTCTCCTCACTCTTGACGAAAGGCAGTACCTGATGATTGAAAATGCTCGTTTAAGAGGTGAGTTAGACCAGTTTATGACAGGATCAAGTTCTGTTGGGGGAAAGCACGAAAAGACCGAGCCTATGGGGTCATCATTGAAGCCTTCCAGGGAAGAGGAGATATATCACCACCAGGCAAGTGGCATTGACAACGAACTTACTGCCATGATCAACCAGTTCAATGTTGATGAAGCACTAGGGCTATAATGTGCACACGAAGCCTATATTTCAAAACTTGTGATCACGAGTCTTGCAACATGACCAATGCGTACCAGATCTGGAACAAAGCTGGCTGATCACCGGAAGACCCATAAAAGAAATCGAGCGGATCCTGAATGAGTGCATGTGTTTTACTTCCTTACGATGGATTTGTTTTGCTTTTATTGATGTCTGTAATTTGTGTAAAAAAGGAAGTAGTAACCCTTCTGCCTCTTATTAAATGCATGGATCCGTTGTTGCACCAACTTACGATGAATTAATTACGAGTAAAAGAAATCTGCATAAACTTAAAGGGTAATGCCGTATTGTTTCAATTTACCCTCAAATTGCTTCAAGTTTTAAATTGAATCCCCTGCATTTTCAGGGATTTGCAAACGGCCCAGAGAATACAATCATATCCAAATGCGAAGTCCTCTTGTTAAACGAAATTGGGAGCAAATCAATCTGTGGACATTGCTACAAGATGGATGGCTACGAATAAGGAAGAGATGGGTAATTTTGTATCGTTCCAATTTACCCATGATTGTCTCAAGTTCTGAATTATTTCCTCTCATTCTTAATAGGGATTGTAAATTGCCTTGAAAAACACCGTAACGTGAAATGGCCCAAAACCATGTCATCTCGAATATCAACCCCTAAAAGAGAACTCCCATGGAAGCTTAAGGCCCTGTAGACCTGATGGCGTGGGAAGTAACAGTGGGCCGAAGCAATCCAAGTTCGATCCCCAAGCCTTGGTCCAAATGATTAAGTGTCCAACGGAGATTAGAGACAAACTTGACCTAGTGAACCGGATAAAGGGACCATGCGAAACATTCAAGATAAAGGGTAGACCAGTATCGTTTCCAATTTATCCCCTCCAATACCGACTAACATGTCTCCTTTTCTTTTGACAGAAAATGTTAATACTAACATTTAACATATCAAAGAAGACACCCCTAAGCGGCAATTCAAAACTACATTGCTCGATCTGCTCATACGCCTAGGGGCAATCCAAATTTTCCCATTCTTGATATACTTACATATTTCGTAAACATGCATGACGCTTGAAAATTGCCACATCCGTATTATGCTTGCACATGCCATGATTCATGTATGACTATTTTGCATGTTTAATTTTTCCAATTCTGGCTTGGGGCATAAACTGCATATGATGTATCGAATGTGTAGAATGGGGCATGACAGGATGATGAAAGGCGATCCCATTTCCATACACGTCCCATATCTACAGTGAGTTGTGTGCTAAATAGGTTCCGCATTCCCCAAGATAATGGGTTTTCTCGCGAAAGGTACAATACCGAAATGAATAAGGCATTCATTTCTCTATCTTAAACACTATATGTGACCATTGATAACCCATTTGAGCGGCGATTTCACCTCATAACCCCTGTTGAGAACCACCCCACACTAGGGTCAAATGAAGGTAGTCCCAACAATATCACGAGGTAAATGGTTAGAAATTTTCTTGCTCGGACTAATATCAATTTTCGAGTGATTCTTTGCTTTCGACCTTGCACGGTAATTCAAGTACCTCAGGATGACAAAGAGCATTCGTTTCTCTATCCAATGCACTTTCATCATTTGCATCGCCAAATTGAGCCTATATATCCATTTCTTCAAACCCCGTTGGTGATCACCACTTATTTCAAGATGAAGATGGCTCCACCTTAAGGCAGAAGAACTCAGAAGAAGTGAGTTTACATGAAGTCCCAAATCGACTCTTCAAGTGCGCTAAGTCTTTGATATACATGTGTATATGGCACAATTTTTAGAAAAGCCAGCCCCTGGGCGTGAAAAAGCAAAGTGCCAGTCAAAAGCAAGGCCAATGCCTATCCAAATCAATATTCATTTTTGAATGTCTTTGAAAACTCAGGAAACATACTATCTCCTTCAGTAAATCCCCAATGGGATTTGATTGCGAACGAAATTTTTTTGAAATAGTCAAATAGCAAAATATACAATTGAAGTTTACACCGTCCGGGAACAACGACGATATCAACAGAAGTTGACACTTTCCTCATACAATGGTGGTGTCTTTTGGAGCCTATTTTAAGAAGGTCGAAACTGGTGACAAAGATGCGATGATCACCAATGTCAAGCCCACATCATATATTTCCTAGGCCAAAATAAGCCTTTCACTTTCTCAATCTCCCAATCCTAACCTACTCTACAACCCTTAAAAGTCTTTTTTGATTAAGGCACTTGAATTAATGTAAAGTTGAAAGATTTTAAGTATCGCTCGAAAAGGTACAAGCAAGACTATTTCTCTCTCATTTTTGCAGGGTTCTTGACTTGTAAACCCGGAGCAGATGATAAAGACTTTTTGCTAATGACATTGACTCAAAAAAGTCCCCTTTGGTAAGCCGTTGACCCAACCTAGATCGACGTGGTCGTTCCAATTGCGAGATTACGCAGACCCTTGCTGAATGCGATGATGATGAGATCGAGTGATTCCTTTTCAATCATCCAATCAGGATGGACAGCCTTCCTTGAGAGTGAGAGAAAGCCATTTTGGACTGAAGTCCCCCATTCAGATTACAATCGAGGTGCTCATGCGATGATAACCACCTTGAACGGAATTAGAAATGCAAACTTGACAGAATAATTGTGCATGATCCATATATTGATCGATCGCATCATGAGTTATTACACAGACTGCTTCTAATCACTGCAAACTCAACTAAATAGTTTTGCATGAACCAATGAACTCATTGATGAAAATGTTTGCACATGTACCTCTGACATTGCCTAAACAGGTAACAAGTTCCCGATGTTCGAGTTACCTTCCTAGGTCTCAAAATTCATTTGGTGATTATTGAATAAACAAGCCTAATTTTCAAGAAACCACTAGCCGTTTCTTCCAAATCCTCAGGCAGGTATATTTTCAACCTCAACCCTTTGAGGTAAGTTAAGTCGAGTTTGAGCTTCTGTAGGATTTCTGATTTCTCTAGATCTCAGAATGGCTCCCTTTGAGGTAAGTTAAATTGGGTTTGAGCTTCTGCAGGATTCCTGGTCTCTCCAGATCCTAGAAATGGTACCCTTCATGGTAAGTTAAATTGGGTTTGAGCTTTTGCAGGATTCCTGGTCTTCCTAGATTCTAGAATGGCACCCTTCAAGGTAAGTTAAATCGGGTTTGAGCTTCTGCAGGATTCCTGATATTCCCAGTTCCTAAAATAGCACCCTTCGAAACATAAAAATCCTTTCTACAGGCACAAAAAGTCCTTTTTATATGCACACAAAGTTCTTTCTACAGGCATACAGAGTCCTTTCTACAGGCATCAAAGTCCTTTCTACATGTACACAAAGTTCTTTCTATAGGCACCGAAGTCCTTTTTACAGGCACAAAAAGTCCTTTCTACGGGCACATAAAGTCCTTTCTACAGGCACCAAAAGAGGGGCACCTGTTGACACCTGATTTTTAATCATCTTTTCTCTTTTAAAATTAATAAAAAAATCCATGAAAATTCATAAAATTAAAAAATCAACTTTGGGGACCTTAACCAAGCCTAGGGAACCAATTTTGACCAAAAAATAATTTTTCATATTTTCAGTGTTTCTCGATATTTTTAATTTCGAAAATTCATAAAAAAAATCAAGAAAAATGAGAAAATTACAAAATCAACTTTCGAGGCCTTGGCCAAGCTTAGGCAACCATTTTTGAACAAAAAATAATCTTTCATATATTTTTATATTTTTTATATATTTTTTAGCAATTAAGAGAATATTTAATAAATAATAGCATTTGAGGCCACCAAAAATAAATAAAAATAGTCAATATTTTTATTTTAAATCCCTTTTCATGTTAGCCATCACAAATTTAAAAAATCCAATTCGGGGTCGTGTATTCCTTCACGAGAATAATCTCGAACCGGGCCTAAAAAATTCAATTTGAGTCAATGTATTTTCATTTTTTCACTTTTAGAAGTTGCATCATTGTTCTTTAATATTTCAAATTTTCATTTTGGCCAAATTATACCCAGAATAACTCAATTTTGCAAAAAGGCTTTAATTAAATTTTGCATTATTTTCAGCGGTGAGAAATGAGCTTAAATTTGGCATGCGGTGAATTTTGACTAAGTATAGGGGATGTGGTTAAAAATTGTGAGGAGATTTGAACTTACAAAAATATTTTTCTTTAGGGACTAAATTGTAAATACTTAAAATTCAGAGACTAGAGTGCAAATACCTAACTCTTGAAGGATTATTTTGCAAATAACAAAAAGAAGAGTTATTGGAGAAATTAGAACAGAGAAGGGAAGATGGAGAAGAGGAGATGAAGAAAATATGATAAGAATAGAGAATAGAAGATGGAGAAGAGAAGATGAAGAAGAATTGAGGGAGAAAATAAGATAAGAATAAAGAAGGGAAGATGGAGATGAAGAAGAGTTGGTAAAGAAATTAGAATGGGAGATAAATATGGAGAAGGGAAGATGAAAATGAAGAAGAGTTAGTGGAGAAATTAGAATGAGAGATAGAGTTATTGGAAAAATTAGAATGGGAGATAGATGAGTGGGTTATAAAAGAAGGAAGAAGTAAGCTTGTGAGGGGGAGTTTTTGGGGAGAAAATTTTGGATGTTTGAGAGGGTTTTGGGAAATTGAAAAAATATTGGAGAGAAAGAAAATACCAAAAAGAGGGAAAATTTTGAAGATAATGGGAGTTTAAAGTTAAGAGTTATCATCACCAATTCTTTCATCGATCAACATAAATCAAGAGTTCATCGTCATCAACGAGCAAGCAAATTCGAGCTAAGTGTTTTTTATTTATTCATTTATTTGTGGTTTTAGTCTCAAATTAGCACAAATTGTCTACACTTTCTCCATCTCCATTTTTCCCATTTTTTATGGCAGGTAAAAAAAAGGGACAACTCCGTATCAATGATAAATTCCATGGAGGTGCAAAGTGGGCCCAAACAAATTCCAAGGTGCCCATCAAATTTGCAGCCGACCTGTCAATAAATTTTAGTTTAAATTGTTGAAACAATTTGTTGTATTTTATTTTAAAGAACTAAAACCCCAAAATGGAGAGGCAAAACACATACACTACAGGTCGTTTATTTTCTGTAATTTAAATTCTTGCGCTATCAAACACCAAAGGGAAGAGCCAAGCCAATGCTAGGTCGCCCATTGGAGGTTTTTACTTACTGTAATTTAAATTCCTGCACCATTAAACCCCGAAGGGACGAGCCAAGTCAATGCTAGACCGCCCATTGGAGGTTTTTACTTACTGCAATTTAAATTCCTGCACCATCAAACCCCAAAGGGAAGAGCCAAGCCAATGCTAGGCCGCCCATTGGAGGATTTTACTTACCGTTATTTAAATTCCCGTAATTTAATTTCTACACCACTAAACCCTAAAGGGGAGAGCCAAGCCAAGGCTGGACCTTCTATTGAAAGTCTTTATTTACTGTCATTGACTTCATGCCATTTAATTTTTGAATCACCATACCCCAAAGTGAGTATACTGTAACACTGCACAGAAGTCGTTAACATACTCCCTCTTTCGGCTTCAGGGAATTTTTGATACTTAGAAAAAAAAATACTACCCATGCATCCTATCTAAAAATTTAAAATACAAAAAGAGAACACCCCAATAGAGTCTTAGAAATAAACCAAGCTTGAGTTGCCAAATTAGGATATCCATGAAATTAACCAAAAGGGCATTAGTTTTAATTAACAAGTGTAACCAAGTCCCCGAACTCATAATCTTTAGTTCGTAGAAGTAATTTAGTCCTCCCGCTAATTTACTTAGGTATCTAATCAACCTACCAAAAATGATTAGTGGCGACTCCAAATTTTAAAACCATTTGAATAAAAACCAAAATTGCGATTCGATAGGACTTGGGAGGGTCCGTATTAGGTTAATTCATTTAATAAACCTAATGATCCGTTAACCTGATCGAAAAAAATTCTTAAGGTCGCGACACTAATAGCCAGTGATAGGGACACGAGGGAGAGCAAGAATGCATCCTAGATATAAGGAGTAAGCGATGAGAAGATAAATTATTTCTATTTCTGCTCTAGAAAAGTACAAACTTCTCATTTCTATTACAAACTTATTTTTGGGCTAAAAATTTATTTCGAAAATAGAAAAATGAAATTGTGTTGCTAAATGGATTTATGTTTGAAACCTGCTCTCGGGAATAGAAAAATAGAAAAAACATAGAAACATAATAATTATCATGTTACATCTGCAACTTTAGTCAAGATAAATTTATTTACTTCTCCTCTAGAAGAATTATAGATTAACCTTAAAATTAAAAAAACTATAACAAGATTAGATAAATAATGAATTAGATGGGTGAGGATGAGATAGTTCCAGGGCAGAACTTGCTGGCCACACCTGGCCAAGGCCAGCCACTACCCAAGGGTGGTCGTGCCATGCCGACACTATACTGGACTGCCTAGCTAGTCACCGCTAACTGCCCCTATTGTGTCGCTATGGCTGCTCTGCCTTCGTCTCGATGTTTGTTATTGTTACTCATCAGTAAGAAGTAAGTCAACAGCAAGTCAATTATATAGGGCAAATGGAGAAATATCATTATCAAACTTTAGGGATAAGAATATATGTCATTTTCAAGCATATCATTAATGACCATACAAGTGGATTAATTAGACAAAGATACATACCTAGCCTAAAAATAATTATTACACCTAAGATGGTAACCTAAATAAGTGGATCAATTACATAACGATAAGCACCTATTCTAGAAAGACTTGTAAGTGGACCAATCACATCTAAGATAGCTAGACTTTTAAGTGGACCAACATTATTAAAACACCAAAGAAAGGTCATTATCAAAGTAACTTATGAGGAAAGCTAGGGGACCATTATAAATAGGGCTATGATTTCCATTTTTTCAATATACACCAACTCCTTCTTTCCTCCCCACTCTCACACCCACTTGGCCTCTCCCTCACTCTCTCTCATGCCCCCTTCTCATGCCCACTCTCGCTCTCTCATGCTCCTTCCTGCTCTCAAGATCGGTCATGCCAATTCTCATGCTTCAAATTCCTTTTACGAGTAGTTTTATAACAAAATGGTAGATAGAATTACTAGGTTTAACCTAGGGATGTTAGTTTGATACTTCGATGGAGTGAATGCATTGTTATTGTTTTTATAAGTAACAAAACATGTGTTGAAATGTGTGTACAGACTTGGTAAAAAAGAATAAGAAATGACTCATTTGTGTGGATCACATGAGAATCATAATGACGATTAAGAAATGGATCACATGAGAATCATAATGACGATTAAGAAATGGATCACGCATATGCAAGAGTCTGATTAAAATTAAAAGATGATGATATGCCATCGTTTGCTAAAGTGATGATGTAGGGGCTTGAGATGACGACATAAGTTCTGACTATTGCTTACGACAACATGATTATATGTGTATGCTGTCATTTGTTAAAAGTGATACTTGAGGCGATGGCGTAGGCTTCGTTCACCTAACGATGATATGAAATGTATACATCGTCGTATACGTGTAGTAACAATGTCGCCTGATACCAAAAGCCCGATATAAGGCTTAAGGAAAGAAAAAACCCAAAAGTGAAAAGAGAAACGCTCGTTACATTTATTGAACTTGTGCTTGATATTTATGACTAATGTCATATTTGGTTGCTTTTGAGTAATGGATCACAGGATGGCTTTGTGATTTATGACATCAGATGTTAAACTTCTACTCTATCTTAAAGTTAGTAATTTTATCTACCGGGCTGCGTGCGCATTCCTTTAACTTTTCAGAAAATTAGCATCGCTGTACCAGACTTTTGTTCTAGAGTGGATTATTGTGAGTGGGACGTCGTATGCGTCAATTCAAAAACTACATATACAAGAATACAGTATGTAGTCTAGGTTAATGTCAAGCATCATCAAGAGCTAGTCTCGTATAGTTTCATGGTATGGTATCTTAATATGGAGGAAGAATTAATAGGGCCGCTCCTCAAATTCGATGGACCCATTGTTTTTCAGGAAGGGAGATCTCCGATTAGAGGTTGAGTTACCATAGATCCCCAGCCCGGATCATGTTCTAATATATTTTATAGTATATGAGGTTGTGAGGCTTAAGGGCCTAGATTTTTGAGGAAAAAGTTTGGTATGAGTGGGTTATGGATGATGGTGGTAGTGTAGGCCGACCCATTCCCTTCCGCAAAATTATGTAGCTTTTATGGGGAATTCTATGAGATACAAACTGTAGAAGTAGTACAGTAAATAAAAGGGTTATTCGAGCTTAGTGTAGATGTCCGTGAACCAATATTTTGGTTGCTTCTTTTATACACGTCAAATATTTTAAGTAACTTGTATTAAACGTTTGCTGATAAATATAATAGAGAATAACTAAAATAAAAACAGGATTATCCTAGAATGTCACATCTGCATTGGGTGGTATCAAAACCCAGGTTTATAGGTTGGAATGATAAGGTGGATTAAGTGTGTTTGAGTCTTAAGAAACATTTCAATCACAATCCACCTAGATAACCTATTACATGAGTAGAACATATTAAATACATGTGATTGTTTTGATATGCTCATAAACTGGAATTGTTGGTCATCACATTGAAAAAGTAACATTTTGTTCTAGTGTTTGCATCGTTGTATTATTTCTAGATTGTTAATATTAAAAGAAAAAAGGAAACACTCTCTGGCACTGCTAGCACTTTGGTCTAGTGACAAAGGGAGTGAAGGGTTTTGAAAGTAACTGGGGTTCAATCCTCAAGAACGCTATTACAAATGAAAGAATAATAATAATATTTTTTGCTCAAGATTAGAACTAATGTTTATACTAATTGTTGGTGACTGTTTCAGTGTAAATTACATAACATACTATTCAACAATTTACATAATATTTTTGCTCCATTTGCTAAATCTGAAACCAAAATTACATAATATACTGTTTAACAATTTACATAATATTTCTGCTCCATTTGCTAAATCTAAAACCACTATCTTAAGTATGATGTTAATATGTGGTAGAAGATTCCATATACTGTTCAACACCGATGCCACACACTCATTCATTTTCAAACAATTTGCATGGCTAGCCGAATTGCAACCTAAGCCGCTTGAGATTCCCCTTAAAATCTCTATAACATTAGGAAAGATTCTTTTATCTACCTTGCCTTGTGAAGGGTGTAGAAGAACCATTAACGGGGATAGAGCAGGTGATAAATCAAATAGTATTAGCTATGCAAGACTATGATATTATCGTAGGCATGGAATGGCTTAGTGGACAACGAGATAATGGGGACTATTATAGGAAAGTCATCTAGTTTCGCCCACCTAACTACTCTAGCTACGATTTCTCAGGAAATAGAACAGAATGCTCAATACCTCTCATCTCAATACTAGAAGCCTGCCAACTCCTTAAGGAAGGTTGCCAAGGATATTTAGCGATCATAACATAGAAATTAAAGGAGGAACTAAAGTTAGAAGATATTTTCATAGTGCGAGAATTTCTAGACATTTGTCCAAAAGAATTACCAAGGTTGCATCTAGAGTAGGAAATGGAATTTGTCACTGAGCTAACCCTAGAAACAGAACCCATTTCTAAGGGCCCATACCGAATGTCCTTAGCAGAACTGAAAGAATTTAAGGTACATTTACAAGAATTGCTTGATAAAGATTTTATTCGTCAAAGCGCATTGCCCTAGGGAGCACCAATACTCTTTGTCAAGGAGAAAGATGTATCATTACATCTTTGTATAGACTACATATAACTGAATCAGGTTACCATCAAGAAAAAGTATCCGTTACATAGAATTGATGATATGTTTGATTAGTTACGGAGCAGTAGTATTTTCTAAAATAGACATGAGGTCTGGATATCGTCAACCGAGGATCAAATGTAAGGATGTTTGTAAAACTGCTTTTCATACCCGGTATAGTCATTATGAATTTTTAGTCATGCCCTGTGGATTAACTAATGCACCTGTGGCATTTATGGATTTAATGAATCAAGTATTCAAATCATTCATGGATTGTTTTGTCATCGTCTTCATCAATAATATTTTGCTGTATTCCAAGACTTCCGAGTAACATGAACCACAATTGAGGATGGTTTTGCAAACGCTTTGAGAACATCAGTTATATGCCAAGTTAAGTAAGTGCGAATTTTAGTTAGATTGCGTGATATTCTTGGGTCATGTGGTAACTTATGATGGAATATCAGTGGATCCAGGAAAAGTGGAGGCTGTGCTAAATTGGTCAAGACCAACAGCAATAATAAAAGTATGGTGTTTTCTAGGGCTGGCTGGATATTATTGAAGATTTGCTGAGAATTTTTCCAACATAGCGGCTTCATTGACAAGCATGACATAGAAAGACGCTAAATTCGAAAGGACAAACAAACATGAGAGAATTTTTTTAATAATTAAAGTGAAGATTAATGACAACTCTAGTATCGACGATTCCATTAGGATCGGGAGATTTTTGTTGAGAAAAATCCATAATTGATTTTGAAGTTGACAAAATAATCAATTGTCTCTTATATTTTAGTTAATGCAATGAAATACTTGTTTCGCAAATTATCCAAAGGTGTGGGTTACACATTATTTTTTAATTTGGCAAAGAAGGCTCAAACAAAGTTCTAAGGGACTTAGATGCTATATAGAGGTTAGATATTGAGCGGGTTGTGCAAATGTTAGAATAAAGCTCAAGGTTTAAGAGAGTATTTCATGTGCAATGATCAGAATATCTAGAGCTATCTTAGAGATGATCTAATTGATATATTATATCATTACAACGGTCAGAAAATTGAGTTGGATTTTTCTTGAAGATTATCAACCTTAAAGATCAATTAAGGACATGGATTAAAAGAGATAAGCACAACTTACCAAATGAGCAATTTGATCCAACGGGACATTCATTCCTTCGTCAACCTCAACGGCTACAAGATCTCTCTTTTTGATATAGTCTCATTTAAACAAAAGTTTGAGTGATCCTTCGGCGCCTTGCAATGGGCAATCGAAGATAGATGAGTATAAAAGGGAGTCTTAAAGTCGAAAAGCCGCGAGCGCAAAAGAGCCAATTCTAAATTTTTAAGATCAAGAGAGCTTCACATTCTTTATGCACCTTGATCCAAACATTGTATTATTTAGAGATGTGCAATTTAGTGTGAGTACTAAGCGACAAGTCTTTTTACTCAAAAGCTATCACTAAGTTATTCTAATGCTTTCGTGACCACCCAGGATGTTGATGCATTTATTAGGCTCACACTATTATATTGCGCGCGCGCGCGTGTAAATATATTATTAAAATGGTATGCATGAAGAGTAACAGAAGAATCTCCTAAAAACATAGTAAAAAAAAACAAAATAATCAAACATGGGCACATGCATCAAGGGTCGGCCATACATAGGGTATAAGCACACCTGTTACATAAATGCATTAAGTCATGACATCAAATATCTACTTTAAGCTTATATATATCAACTAAGTCTGTTGTCATTACATTTGAGTTCTTAAGTAAACACCTGAGAAACATTAAAAGATAACCTTCGCCGCTACACTAATATCTTCCTCTCACGACACCATTCTTGCTCACAACTAACTATTCTGCAGCTCCCAAAAAAGTATCATCGCTACGTCTATTGTTAAAAGCCTGTCTGTACGTGTCACTTCTTCACTAACTTGTTCATCATTACTACTACTTCATATTATGGTTGTCATCATTGTCATCGTCAGAAGACACCAAAAGTAATGGCCCAAATAGATGGCCAGATGGCTCTCTTATAAATAGAGATATGAAATGGAGTGGAATCACACATATAACATGCCTACATCAACCTAAAGCACTGAAACGAAATCTAAAACTCTTTGCCAAGAAACTCAGGATCATAGTACTCTTCCCACGTATGCAAGGATTTCATAGACACACCATAACGTTGAGTAGGGATAGCGGGAGGAATTAACATACTTACTTATCTAAAAAATAATTCAACTACAAGAGTGAGTTAAAAACCTCAACAGTGAAATAAATAAGTGTTAATACCACGAAAAATTCTAAATTAGTATACATATGATAAAATTAACCCAAACTATTTTTTTGACTATTAAAAATCTCAAATTGGTATGCTTGCGATAAATTTACCCCAAACTGATACATTTGTGATCAATTTACCATTCATTAATTTTTGTTAAATTTAACATCAAATTACTGAGTTGGATGGCACATGGTAGTTCACCAGTGTATCAGTTTCGGATTTCTACCATCTATTTATCATAGGTATATCAATTTGAGATTTTTCATGGTATTAACCTAATTTAACAAAGGGTAAATTTATCACATGTGTAATAGTTTCGATTTTTTCATGGTAAAAAAATTAATTTATGATAAATTTATCACAGATATACCAATTTAGGATTTTTTATGGTCAAAAAATAGTTTAGGATAAATTTATCACATGTATGTCAGTTTAGAGTTTTTCGTATTCAAAAAAGTAATTTGAAGTAAATTTGTTACAGGTGTACCGATTTGGGATTTTTCGCCATATTAACCTAACAAATAACTCAATGACTAATTGGCCATTTAATTATTCAATCAAGCAGGACTTGATTTTCAGAACATATTGACATGAAACGCTAAACGACGCCATATATTCCATGCAATTGGACTTCATACGCATATGAACACACCAATATCTCCAGGGTCATTATTTTGTTATCACTTTGTTTTCGAGTTTATAAGGGACATATACCTCATATTTATCCGTGGGACACAGGTCTCGATTTGTTGGCTCCAGGGCTCCATTCCAACAAGACACAGGCCATAGACTGCTTGAGTTCCAATTAGGCTCTTAGCAGGAATCGTTCAAACATAGGCAAATGTAAAACATCTTCGATAGGATATAGGCCGACGAGATCCTCGGATTATAAATTCAATTCATATGTAACTCCACGAATCAGAACTCATCAAACGACACATTCATTCCACAGAGCTTAAACATACTCTTTCTCACATCAAAACACAACACATGTCTTGATTCTTTCAATGTAATGCAACCTAACACTGTAGCAAGATAATCTGGAAACACTCCAGCATCACATCCTATATGCTCAAAAGGATAAGGTCCATAAATCAAAATCATACACCCCATGCAAACATCACACGTATGGGCAAACCCTCCTTGGGTCAAGTAACTCTAATTCACGCTTAATTAGCAAAAATTCAAGTGGCGGATCGTCAAATCGATCTCACTTCCTAGCTCATGTAAGACAGACTTCCATTTAAGATACCTATTTCCAAGCTATCATATCATGGCATTCAAAAGACAAATCGAAAAGTAAGCAGAAGAGTTAGAAGGACCACTTGTCTCAAAGTCAAGACACAACAAAAATGAGGCAAATCCACGGTCGAACGAAGTTCAAATGGCCTATTTCTCCTTTGAAGTTGGGTGTAGCTAAGAGGAAGAGAGAGACTTTTTTGCAAGCTTGAGCAAGGGGAAAGTAGGTTGAGGCAAGATCTAGGTCAAAGAGGGGTTAGCACCGTCACCATTACTATCGTCAGTGGCTAGTTCGAGCGATCATGCAAAAGGATGTCAAGGTGGGGGTTCTCATAGGCAAACTCATCGAGGAAGGGGGGTTCACAAACGAGAGAGGGAGAGAAAGAGGATAGAGAGAGAATGTGATTTATATAGTGGGGGTGTGAAGGGCGATCAATCACGAGGGGTTTCATGGGCCTTTTGTACTCAAAATTTTCATAACCAACTTGCGTTAAAGTCCATATATGAGTTCAAACATCCAACATTATAATCATAACTTACTTCAAATATATGATGTCTCACCCATAGCTCAAATAATATCCATCGTCTTACATTCACAATACAAACTTTCGTGTATAACTTATTTTTCTCACAAAATAAAAGCTTGTGAAATTCTAGTTGCCATAGTTGTAACTTTTGAGTTATTTACTATTGAAATCCAGTCGATTGATTGCTCACGTGAAGAAGTGAATGTATATTTAAATTAAAGTCAAGCCACTATAAATCCTTTGTGCAATTTCCATATCCCTTAACAACTCCTTATTTAAATTTTGTGATAGTAGAACTATGCTAACTGTTGATTATGACAATATCTTAGATCTTACTTGTGTTGATCGTCTGATAACTAAGCTCTGAGCTTATTCATTTATATTTTTGCATTGATTTTTAAAATCCCTTAAAATCACCTATTTACCATCTCTAGGTGATACCGCTAGCTACAACAACTTTGTCATTTACAGCGATGCATCTCATAAAGGACTTGATTACATCCTAATAGAACATGGGAAAATAATTGCATAAGCTTCTAGGCAACTAAAGTTATTTGAATTAGACTACTCAACTCATGACCTCGAGCTTGTGGAGATAGTGTTTGCCTTGAAAATTTGGAGGCACTACCTTTGTTGAGAAAGGTTTGAAATTTATATTGAACACCAAAGTTCAAAATATTTATTTTCCCAAAAGGAATTAAATCTGAGATAAGGACATTGGATGAGGTTACCGAAGGACTATGATTGTGAGATATTATACCATCTAGGAAAGGGAAATAAGGTTGCTAACACTTTTAGTCAAAAATTCATAATCACACACTTGATGATTAAGGGATGGACACTCTTGGAAAAGGCTTGAGATACAAAATTTATCTCTAGTGTAGGACAGTTGTCTAGCTTGATAGTCATACTTTGAATCGGGCCATAAATCATATCAAGAATCAAGACTTTCCAGCAAAGTACCCCTAAAGTCTCCAAGCTTCAAAAAGAAGCTTTGAATGGGAAGAAACTTGACTTCTAAGTTATTGATAATGGAGTGAAGTTTTATGGACATCTCTGTGTACCTAATGACAAGATACTAAAGGAGGAAATTCTATCATAAGCCCATTGGAGTAATAACAGTGTCCATCCAGGAAATATGATGATGCATCATAATCTTTGTCAATACTATTGGTTGAACGGCATGAAGACGGATATTTCAAAACACATTTTCAAGTGCATAACAAGCTAATAGATAAAAGCACAGCATTGTGAACCCTAAGGAATGTTGAAACCATGTAAAATTCTCAAATGAAAATCGAAACATGTGATGATGAACTTTATCTTAGGATTGCCAAGGACTCAGAGAGGGCACAACTCCATTTGGGTAATAGTAAATCGATCGACAAAGTCAGCACACTTTTTTGCAGCAGTAGTACGATTACATGGAGTCCCACTGTCAATTATTTCGGATCGAGATCTAATATTTATATTAGCTTTTTGAAAAAGTCTTTAAATAGCATCAGAAACAAAACTCCAATATAGTACAGCGTACCATCCCAAACCGATGGTCAATCAGAAAGGACCATCCAAACTATAGAAGATGTGTCACGAGCCTAGGTAATAGATTTTAAGGGCAATTGGGATGAACATTTGCATCTTATAAAATTTGCTTACAATAATAGTTATCAGCAAAGCATTGGTATGACACCATTTGAAGCATTGTGCGACAAACCCTACAAAACCCCAATTTATTGGAATGAAGTTGGGGAATAGCCACTAACAAAACCAAAATTAGTACAAGTGACCACAGTAATGCGATGGACTTAAAATAGTACAAAGTTGAAAAAAGAATTATGCTTATAGAAGACAAATGCTATTGGAAATTAAAGTGAGCAATAATGTGTTCCTCAAAGTTTCTCCATTCAAAAGGTTATTGGTTTTGGCTAGCAAGGTAAGTTAAACTCGAGAATTGTAAGACCCTTCGAAATTCTCGAAAGAATAAGAGACCTAGGCTATTGATTAGGCTTACCCCCCTAAACTTTCCAATATCCATGATATCTTCCATGTGTCCATGTTGAGAAAGTACAAATCTGATCCAACTCACGCATTGGATTTTGAGACAATTGATGTGGATGAGAAGGTAACTTACGCTGAGGAATTAGTAAGGATCCTAGATCGAAGGGAATAGGTACTAAAGAATAAAACCATTCACTTAGTTAAAGTTCTCTCGCAATGTTATGGTACAGAGAAAGCCATATGGGAAAGCAAAGAAATAATGAGACGCAAATACCCATAATTATTTAGAGAACTAGATACGTTTAAATTTTAAAGACGAAATTCCTTAAGGGGAGAATTGTGACATCCACGAATTAGTCAAGATAAATTTACTAAATTCTATTTTAGAGAAATTATATATTAACATTTAAATTATGAAATTATAAAAGGATTATCTAAATAACAAACAAGATAGGCGAGAACTAAATGGTCTAGGAACGGGACCTACTAACCATACCTCGACCGAGGCCAAATAGGCTAGGCCGGCATTAGACGGCACCGGCCAAGTGCCCGACCAAGGCTGGTCATGCCCAAATGGCATTGTTCTAGACTACCCAGCTTGGGCGCGGTATGGCTAACCGTTGGATTACCCTGCCATACTGCTCTGCCTCTATCCTAATGTTCGCGATCATAGTTGTCAATAAGAAGTAAGTCAATGGCAAGTCAATTCGACAAGACAATTGAAGAAATTTCATTATCAAACTTTAGAGATAATGATAGATGTCATTTTCAAATTTTAGGGATAAGAATAGATTTCATTTTCAAGTATATCATTAATGGTCATACAAGTGAACCAGTTAGACAAAGCTACATTCTTAGCCTAAAAGTAATTATTACACTTAAGATGGTAGCTTAAACAAGTGAACCAATTGCATAGTGATAAGTACCTATTCTAGAAATATAAGATGCCTAGACTTCTAAGTGGACCAATCACATTGTGATAAGTGCATAATCTAGGAATCTAGGGCTATTGTTAAGTGGACCAATAATATTAAAACACCACATCATGGTCATTATCAAAGTAACTTATGAGGAAAGCTAGGAGACAACTATAAATAGGGCTATTGATTCCTTTTTCCCAACATCTTCCAACTCCTTCTTTCCTCCCTATTCTCACACCCACACTCCCTCTCCCTCACCCTCTCTCACGCCCCACACTCACACCCACTCTCACTCTCTCATGCTCCTCCATGCTCTCAAGATCGGTTACACCACTTCTTGTGCTTCAAAATCCTTTTTCAGGTAGTTTTATATATATAGATATATATATAAAGGTAGGTTGAATTACTAGATTTAAGCTAAGGATGTTAGTTTGATCCTTTAATGAAGTGAACAAAGTTTTTTTTATAAGTAACAAAATGTGTGCCGAAACGTGTGTATGGACTTGCTAAAAGAAGAATGAGAAATGAGTCATTTGTGTGCGTGAGTATTTATTGCATATGGAATAGAACGTTTCATAGGCCGTGTTGATCACATGAAAATCATAATCAAAATTAAGAAGTGGATCCTTTGTATGCAAGTTTGTGATTGCAATTAAAAGACAAGGATATACCATCGTTTGTTAAAGCGACAATGTAAGGGCTTGAGGTAATGATGTAAGTTCTAACTATTACTCACAACAACGTGGTTATAAGTATATACTATCGTCCGCTAAAAGTGATGCTTGAGGTGATAGTGCAGACATCATTCACCTAACAATGATATGAAATGTATATGCCATTGTACACGTGCCGTAACGACGTTACTCGATATTGAGAGCCCGATGTGAGGCTCAAGGAAGAAAAGTCTAAAAGTGAAAAGAGAAATGCTTGTTGCATTTATTAGATTTATGTTAAATATTTATGACTAATGTCAAATTTAGTTACTTTTGAATAATGAATTACAAGATAACTTTGTGATTTGCGATATCAGGTGTTAAACTTCTACTTTGTGCTTATTCCTTTAATAATATTTAGGTTACTTCCATGAAAAATCTCAAATTGGTACACCTGTAATAAAATTGCCCCAAACTTTTTTTTGACCTAAAAAAATCCCAAATTGATATACTTTGTGATAAATTTATCCCAAACTGATATATTTATGATAAATTTATCCTTCATTAGTTCTCGTTAAATTCAAAGCCAAATTGCTTAGTTGGATGACGTGTGACACTTCACGGGTATACTGGTTTGAGATTTTTACCCTCTATTTATCACAAGTATATAAAATTTAGGGTTTTTTATGGTACTAATCCAATTTAACAAAGGGTAAATTTGTCATACGTGTAATAGTTCAGATTTTTTATCATTAAAAAAATTAATTTGGGATAAAATTGTCACAAATATACCAGTTTGAGATTTTTTATGGTAAATATATCACAAATGTATCAGTTTGGAGTTTTTCGTGGTCAAAAAAATAATTTATGATAAATTTGTTACAAGTGTACCAGTTTAAAATTTTTCGTGGTATTAACCCTTAATATTTCAGGAAACTAGCATAGTTGCACTGGCCCTGCGTCTTGGAGTGGATTATTGTGAGAGGGACGTTGTCTATATCAGTTCATGAGCTACATACACTAGAATAAAGTCTACGATCTTGGTCAACATTAGGCATCATCAAGAACTAGTCCCGTATAGGTTTGTGGCATGTTATCTTAATATGGAGGGATAATTGATAGGGTCTCTCCTCGAATTCAATGAACCCTATAGTTTTCAAGAAGGGGGATCTCTAACTAGAGGCTGAGCTGCCATGGATCCGCAGCCCAAATGGTGTTCTAATAGATGCTATAGTAGATGCGGTTGTTATGTTTGAGGGCCTAGTTGTTTGAGAAAAAAGATTGGTATGATTGGGTTCTAGATGATGATGGCATTGTAGGCCAACCCATCCTTTCCCCAAATATTGGTCACCGAAGTTGCCACTTTTCATTCGATCTAACAACAAACTTATGCAAAGATTGTTCAAAGGGTTAGTCCATTTTTCCATAGATGCCTCTTTATGGGATTGTTGACACATGATCTTTAATCATCTTTTCTCTTTTAAAATTAATAGAAAATTCATAAAAATTTATAAAAATAAAAACTCAACTTTGGGAACTTTGGCCAAGCCTAGGGAGCCAATTTTGGTCAACAAATAATTTTTCATATTTTCAATATTTTTCGGTATTTTCATTTTCGAAAATTAATAAAAACAATTCATAAAAATTCATAAAATTAAAAAGATTAACTTTGGGGACCTTGTCCAGGCCTAGGCAACCATTTTTGAATAAAAAATAATTTTTCATATTTTTTTTATTTTTAATATTTTTCATAAATTAGAAAAATATTTAAAAAAATAATAGCATTTGAGGTCACAAAAATATAAAAGAAATAGTCAGTATTTTTTTTAATCTTCTCTTCATTTTGGCCAAAGAAAATCTACAAAAATTAATCTAGAATCGGGAATTACTTTGTTAATCTTGTTTTTAGATTAATTGAAAAAAATTATAGAAAATTAATTTTAGCTTTGTAATTTTCGATTTTTACATTTCTAGAGTCGTGACATTGTTCTCTAATATTCCAAATTTTCATCCTAGCCTAATTATATCCAGAATGACTCAATTTTGTAAAAGGGCTTTAATTGAATTTTTCATTATCTTCAGCAGCAAGAAATGAGTTTAAATTTGACAAGCGATTGAACTAGACATGTGGTGAATTTCAACCAAGCATAAGGGAGATGTGTCGAAAATTATGAGGAGATTTGGACTTAAAGAAATATTTCTCCAAGGATTGAATTGCAAATACTTAAAATCTTAGGGATTAGAGTACAAATACCTAACACTTAAGGGATTATTTTTGTAAATAATAAAAAGAAAAGTTAATGAAGAAATTAAAATAGAGAAGGGAAGACGAAGAAGGGGAGATGGAGAAGGGAAGATGGAGAAGAGGAGATGGAGAAGAGAAGATGAAGAAAATAAGATGGGAATAGAGAAGGAAATATGAGATGAAGAAGAGTTAGTGGAAAAATTAAAATGAGAGGTAGATGAGTGGGCAATAAAAGGAGGAAGAAGTAAGCTTGTAAGGAGGGATTTTTTTGGAGAGAAAATTTGAAATGTTGAAGAGGGTTTCAGGAGATTGAAAAAAAAATTAGAGAGAAAAAAAGAGAGATAGAATTTTTTTCCAAAAGAGACTCTCGAAGATGGTAGGAGTTTAAATCTAGGTGTTATCATCACCAATTTCTTTACCGATCAACAGAAGTCACGAGTTCATCCTTATTTTTCGAGCAGCAATCTTGATTTATAAGGTGGCACGAGGTCTGAATTCGACAATTAAATCCGTTAAATCAGGTAACAATCCTAATCATTAAAATCTTCGAGAATGTCGTTACCTCAATGGATTGATTTAAATTTCGATTATGTCGTGTCATATTCATGTGTCATATTCGTATTGCAATTTTCTGCATTTTTTGCTTAAAAGATCTCAATTCCAAATTGCGACAGATTCTGCCCCGTACTTAGTGGTGTAAAGATTTCTTTTACTTTACTTTTTGCAATTTAATTTCTACAACATCAAATCCCAGAATGGGAAGGTTGACCTACTCACTGGAGGTCCTTTATTTACTACCTTTTAATTTTCGCAATTTAATTTTTGTACCATCAAACCCCAGAATAGAAATGCCAACCCACCAATTAGTGGTCATTTATTTCCTGCAATTTAATTTTTGTACCATCAAACCCCAAAATGGGTAGGTCGAGCCAAGGCCGAACCCCTCATTGGAGGTTCTTTATTTACAGCAATTTAATTTTCTGTAATTTGATTTCTGTACCATTAAACCCCATAATAGGTAGACCGAGGCAAGGCCGAACCCCTCGTTGGAGGTTCTTTATTTACTGCAATTTATTTTCTGTACTATCAAACCCCAGAGTGGATAGGCTGAGCCAAGGGTGAACCCCTCGTTCGAGGATCTTTATTTACTGCAATTTAATTTCCTGCAATTAAATTTTTGTACCATCAAACCCTTGAATGGGTAGGCTGAGCCAAGGCCGAACCCCTCGTTGGAGGTTCTTTATTTATCGCAATTTAATTTTCAGTACCATCAAACCCTAGAATGGGTAAGCCAAGTTAAGGCTGAGTCCCTTGTTGGAGGTTCTTCATTTACTGTAATTTAATTTCTTGCAATTTAATTTCTGTACTATCAAACCCCAAAATGGGTAGGCCGAGCCAAAGCTGAACCCATCGTTGGAGGTTCTTTAGTTACTGTAATTTAATTTCTCGCAATTTAATTTTCTGCACCATCAAATCCCAGAATGGGTAGGCCGAGCCAAGGTCGAGCCCCTCGTTGGAGGTCCTGCATTTACTTTATGCAATTTAATTTCTCAATCATCAAACCCCAAAATGAGTAGATCGAGGCACATGCTGGAGGTTGCAACACTACACAAAAGTCGTTAGCACACTCCCTCTTTCGGCTTCAGGGAATTCTTAATGCTTTGAAAATAGCAAAAAAATATCACTCACATGCATTCCATCTAAAAAGTGAAAATATAAAAAAAGAACACCCCACTAGAGCCTTAGGAGTAAACCAAGCCTGAGTTGCCAAAATTAGGATATCCATAAAATTCAGGTATCGAAAGGGCATTAATTTTAATTAATTGGTGTAACCAAGTTCCCGAACTCATAATCTCTGATTCGTAGAAGTAATTTAGTTTTCCTACTAATTTACTTAGGTTTCTATTCAACCTACTAAAAATGATTAATGGCGACTTCAAATTTTAAAATCATTTAAACAAAAACCAAACTTGCGATTCGGTAATGCTTAGGAGGGTCTGCATTAGGTTAGTTAATCTAATTAACCTGATAATCCATTAACTTGGGAATTTTCCACCGATCGAAAATTTTTAGGGTTGCGACACATTTTAAGTGTTTTTAGGGACTAATTTGAAAAATCAAAAATTGCATTCTGGTCCTTTTTAGCGAAATTGGAAAATTCTATGGGCTTTTGGACTGGATTTTAATTTTTAAAAAATAGAGGAGGATGACACGACTCTAAAAATGTAAAATTGGAAAATTACAGAGCTAAAATGGAATTTCTATAATTTTATAAAAATAATTTGAAAATTAAATTAACAAATAAAATTTCAATTCCAAATTGAATTTTTCAAAATTTATTCATTCAAAATGAATATAAAATTAAAATAAAAATATTGACTGTTTTTTTTGTATTTTTTTGGCCTCAAATGCTATTTTTATTAATTTTTCGTTATTTTTCTAATTTCTAAAAATATTAAAAATACGAAAAATAACGAAAACTATTTTTTACTCAAAATTGATTTTCTAGGCTAGGCCAAGGTCCCCAAAGTTGATTTTGCAATTTTCTTATTTTTTATTATTTTTTTTATAAATTTTTGAAAATAAAATGCAGAAAAAAAACTAAAAATATGAAAAATTATTTTTTTGCTCAAAATTGGTTCCCTAGGCTAGGCTAAGGTCTCCAAAGTTGATTTTTCAATTTTATAAATTTTTATGAATTCCTTAAAAAATTGCTAAAAATAAAATTGGCAAAAAATAAGTGTCAACAGCTGTCGAAGATGGGGCATGGCCAGCGGAGATCGCTGAGCCTCAGCTAAGGCCACTACCTTGCCGTCTAATGCGATCCCTCTTTTATTTTTCAAAATATCTCAAATATAAAATTTAAATGTTAAAAAAATGTCACGGTGGACATCCGATGAGCCACGTTAGCATTATATATTAATAAAATAAGGCCATGTTAAATTTCCGGTGGATCAAATTGAATTTGGCATTAAAATGATCATTTTTTGCAAAAAGTTGACACTAAAGTGATCTAATTGATTACCTTACCAAAAAAAAGTGATCTAATTGAAATTTTTGGTACCAAAGTGATCTCTGTACATAACTTTTGATAACAAAAGTGCCATTTTCCCTCCCCAAAGTGTGTCAAATCCCCATTGCAGCGAATATAGGCATGAATAATTCAATCTTTGATCATATGTATAATAGACCAACATGTTGAAACGAACAAAAGAATTGTCACTAATTAGCACAATCAAGCAATTAGCAAAAAGTATACATGGCACTAAACATTTAGAGATGATGTACCAATTCAAGGGCAAAAGCTTTGATGTCTAGATCACATCAATGTAATATTCTTTGAATAAAAGAAAATAAGTGAATAAATTGAAAGAAAACATCCTCATATAGGATTGTACATGCTGTTGAAAGCACCAGTTGATCACGAATCAAACGCCAAAGAGGGAGGCAGAGCTAGGTCACAACAACGAAGAGGGAGAGAGAAACTCACCTACTCATGATCATGGGCTAAGAATTGCTAGTTTCCATTCATGAACCGGTAGTTCCGGTTCCAATTTAGGCTAATCAAAACCAAGTCCTTAAATGGTAGTTTTGATTCTGATTTTGAACTGATTGTTACGGACTGGTTCGGGGCCTTGTTCCTGTTCAAAACCAAAAATGGAACCTGTGATTTCGAATCTAGTTTTTGAGTTTCAAAATTAAACTGTAATGGATTTGTAATAAAATTGTAATCAAATTATCAAATAATGAATTGTGAAATAAAAGGAAACAATGAATTATCAAATTATGAAATAATGAACTATCAAATACAAATTGTAATTTACAAGTTGTAATTGGGGAAAAAATTTTCAAATATAAATTGTAATGAAATTTTGGGGAGTAGGGGGAGGGGAAGGAAGAGGAGGGGGGCATGACCTTAATAAATTATCATTAAGCATCTACATAACTTCTTAGGGATAGAAAAATTAAAATATATGTAGTTCTCTTACCTTTGATAACTCAATACGTACCTCATCCTTAATTGTCACTACTCATTCCGATACCGGTATTGGTGGTATCTCTATCATCAAAGAATTTGACTTCATTATTGCAATCTATCTCTTATTGTCTATATTGAGCCTTTGTCCAATTATCAACACAAGCTTGAGCCTCCATCAAATTGGGAGCTAATATTGGGTGTCATTCGTTTAAAATATTGCCTCCTACGTTAAATGCTTGTTCTACCGCAACTATCGAACAATGGGTTACCACAATTTATTTTGCAATTAGAGCAAGAATTGGGTATTATGTGGAATATCTCTTCTTCTAATCCAATATTATGAAATTTGTGCTACCTTCAGATTCATCAACTCAAAAGAAATAGTTATATAGCTCTCTATCTTAAAATTACTTCCTATTGCTCCTTTTTGCCTTTTTTGCCTATGCAACATAAGTTGGTATCCTCTACTAATTTTACCTGTGTTCTTACTTTGTATATCAGTAGATTGAGAAGATCCACTATCACCGGCATTATATGTAATACAAAATTCATTATATAATCATATTATTATGTTTTTAAACTTTGTTTGTATAATTCTAATATTTACCTCATCAATTAAATGTAAATATTCATAATATGTCTTATAATAATCACATAAACCATCTAATTTACAACGTGGATAAAAAAACAAGCAACTAAATAAATAATAGAAGTTTCCCTATAATAATGTAGCCATTTTGTTCGCATGGTTCTAATAGTGTCACTTAATTTATCATCATTTTTATTTTCTTCAAAAACTCCAACAATATTAATACATTCTATCAAAAATAAATGCATAGTATGATAATAAATACTGGATGAAGTATAAGTTGCATCATTAAAAACTTTTAAAACATCCCATTCTTGTGGGTGTAAATTAATTTGAGTTATATTGTCTAAAATAAATACACATAAAAAATTTTATAGGTAAAAAATTCATTGAGTAACTTGTAAGTAGAATTCCAATGATTTAGGAACATCTATTAGAATTTTGTTTTATTTTTTTTTTCATTTTCTCTACAAAATTTTAATCATTGTTTCATTTCTTAGGAATGTTTCCATAAAAATTGAATTTTCATTTTTATGGAAATGAGAAAAATACCAAAAATTTTTAAATTATCTTATACACATAAATTTAAAACATGAAAAATATATTTAACATGAAAAAATTGTCCACAAAAATGGGTTTACAAATTTTTTCTAGTTCAACAATTGAAGCGGTATTTGTCACGACATTATTAAAATCAATTGAAAAATTGTGTCAAGTAAGTAATATTCTTCTAAAATTTTCCTAATTAATCTATAAATATTATTTGCCGTATGCCTATCATAAAAAATCTAAATGCACTAGTTCTTTTTTAAATATTCAAATTATCATCTATCCAATGATATGTTATACCCATATAAGAATGAAATTATCAATAACCATTCCAAATATCGTTATTTATATGCACACTTACATCAAAATTCATAAAAATGTTTTGTAAGTCTTTTTTTCCTTTTTTTTTATAAAGAATTTAATTATGCATTCAAGTGTATTTCTAGAAATACATTTTGATTGTGGAACACATGCATTTTCTAGAAATTGATTAAAACCAAATAATAAATGTTTAACAGAAAAAATTTACTTAATTTTTCTTTATAAGCTTTTTCATTATAACGAAATAAAGGAGGAATATTAGGATTGACATACCCGAAAATTATTTTTGCTTGATGTCAATTCCTACTTTAGTTGGATGTTTCGCCTTAAGATGCCGTTTAAATGTTCCGTATCTGCCTCCACCGATATATTTGTAATTTATCCCACAATGTTTACAAACTACATCATACCTTTTCGGAGTATATCAAATCTTTCAATCTTCATGAAGTGGCCCCATAGGTTAGATGTAAATTCTTGCTCCTTTTTTTGGAGATTTCTTCTTTATCGGGAGGAGGATGAAGATTCTCTTGCCTTTTGACTTGCTCTACATTAGGAATAATGCTGATTTCATTGTCTACATCAACTTCGAGTGCCCAATCTTCATAATTACAAGGACTAGGAGGATAATCGGATTCCCCTACCTTGCTTTTGCATTTGCCACTAGTTCTACTTCCACCTGCTTTTTTTATATAGAAAAAATAAATGAAATGCTGCAAAAAAAATATAGGGTCTGAAAAAAGAAATTGAAATAGAGAATTATTAAAGGAGATAATAAATAAAGAAAATAAGGAATTAAAGAATAAGAAAAATTGGATGAGATGGTGTGAAAATAATGGATTAAGAAAAATTGGAAGAGAGAATGAGAACAATTGAAATATTGAATAAGTAATGAAAAAATTGGTGTGATTGAATAATTAAATAATTGAAGAAAAGAAAATAATAAATTGGATGTTGTGAATGATTGACAATTAGAGAGAATTTGAGATAATTAAGATGAAGAGAAAATTTGTGTGAAAAAAATGAGAGATGAGAAAGGGTATTTATAGGATAGAAATTAGTAAAAAAAAAGATATTTGGTGGGGATTGGTCACAAAAAAAAGAGAGCTGTTGCTAACAACTTTTCTTTCTTTCTTTTTTCTTTTTTTAAATTTTTTATCCCCATCTTTTTCACTATTTGGAACCGACACGGAATCGCCGATTCCAAGCTTGAAGGTTTGAAGAAACCTTAACCGGGCATTTATGCCACAAGCTGGTTCGGGGTTGGAACCACGGGCCCAGTCAACCAACCAATTTCGAATTTGACTTGGGCCGGTTTCGAACCAGTTCTAGGCTCAACCTGGCCCATGGCTATAACTAGACTCACCTTGTTGCGATGGAGGCTAGGTTATGAGTAGAGGTGGAGCTACGAATGTGGTGACAGACAATCAACAGTGGTAGTGAGGCCCTCTGTAGTGATGGAATTCAAGTGAAGAGGAGATGGAGAAGTTTGGCTATGTTGGTGCACGTGAGAGAGAGGAAGCAAGTGATGAGAAGAGTTTTCGTTTTTATTTATGGTCCAAAAATAAATAAATTTTTATTTTTGTTCCAAATCTATTTCTAGGCTAAAACTTTATCTCAAAAAAGAGAAATGAAATTACATTACCAAATGAATTTTTGTTCTAAATATGTTCCCAAAAATTAAAAAAAATAAAGAAATAGATTGGTTATCGTACACAATCAAATGAACCATTGGAGGGTAATTAGTGGGTAATTTGATAAGTGAATTTGAAAAGGGTGTTATTTAGCCAAAAAGGTATAAAATAGTCCCCTAAAAAAAACAAATTTCATCTATGGACAGATATGCGAATGTCAAGCTTTTGAAAATGAAAATCAAAGATACTTTCCATATCTCTTTTCATTTACTCACCGTCATTAAAAAGAATTGAGAAAAGAAGAAAAATCAAGTAGGCTTATCTATTTATATGTTGTATAAATGACATATGGACAAAAGAAAACGATTTTAAACACCGACAAAAAATCCTCGCACGTTGCGCTTAGACAAAAAAAAAAAAAACAAGTTGCGCGTGCGCTAACACGTGTACATATCACGATCTATTTACAATGCACATAGATATGCCAAGCACCTCGACCACAAAATCACAAGTGAGTGTGTCGTATGTTCCATCTGTTATAGTGATCCGGTCTTCGTAATTCATATGTGCTATGCCCTTCAACTCGAAATAGCAAAAAACACCATTTTCATCTGTTTGTACACATGCTGCTCTTGACTTCTGGTTTTAAAAAAGCATATGCAAGTCCCAATAATGCTTATTCATCAAAAGCACCTTTTTCCTTTGACAGAACGACGGGGCCACCATTTGTCAGCTGCAGATTAGTAGATTGGACTAATTTTCAATTGGACAAAAAGCAAACCAGCTAGCCCAACCTTCACAAATACATGTTCTCCAATAGCATTTTTGTCCTTCTTCATCTTCTCAATCTCTCCAGAAAAAGAACGTTGTCCTCCCATTGGACCTCCTTTTGAAGTATGCTATAAAGACAACACTTCCATGAAGCCACAGTGGGTTGAGACTTTGACAGACAGGTCACCGTAAATCCACAGTAATGCAGACCAAGTCATCGGTCTTCCAAATTATATGACTTTATACAAGAATCATTGCAGTACCCTTTTGAATTCTTGAATCATAGAGATAGAATTTTGTCTCACTGACCTTGACTAGGGGAACCCAGAGACAAAGAGTGAGAGAGGAGAGAGAGAGACACTATTGAGTGAATGAGTACATAGCGTTTACTCGAAAGGAGGGAAAAGAAGCATTATTAAAAAGGTGAGCTTGAATTTAATGCACAAATGGCCAGGTCAACTTGTCCTGTTCGCATCTATGACAGTCCATGACTCAATCAAACATTATATTTTTCAAATCCAAAGCAATCTTAATCTAACTATAAAAACAAGGGAGGTCCTTGTCTTTGTTTTTTTCCTTTGCATAGCAGTCAGTAGACTGGTGGGGCACATAATTGCGAGATTCAAATTATCAAAATAATTAAAAAAAAATGTTTTAGTGATGCAGTTGAATGTGAAGGAGGCTGTGGTGGTTAGAATCAGTCAAATGGGCTTCTTAGCCTAGGAAAAAGAATCAAACCCAGTAGATCTTTTCACATCTGAGAAGATTCTCAGCTATACAAACCGTACATTTAATTTGACCAAAAAAAACTGTACATTTAATCAACAAGTGAAACAAGTGATTAACATATTCATCTTTTGTACTTAAGATTTAAATATGTTAAATTATGTCACGAACTTAAGTTCTTAGGCACCTAATCAGTTTGATGAAGTAGTTTCCTAATCTGGTTTGCAACAAGGAGCTTACGATTATATCTGCGAAGGAAGTTCTCTGTCGCTACAAGACAAAATAAGGGTTTCATTTCAAATCACAACAACAGTACATTCTCTTGTAAAAATCACTTACATCGCAATTTATCTGTTCTTCAATTATCCAGTGTGCATGTAACGTGTAGATTTTCGAACGGCAGATCTTAGTTAGACTGTTGGAAAATTCGGACGAAGAGAAAAATTACTAACCATCTAGATGGGTTAGGTGAAAGACATAATCAATGTTGTGCTCATTGTAGAATGCGCAACTTACGCTGCCATTTAACATATAGTATACAGCCAACAGGCTATACTTCAACCTTTATCGGAACATTCCCAGTGGAGCATTTGATGAATAGCGTGACAAGAGCAATTTGACTTTACATGCCAGCAAGTCAAAATAAATAATAGGCATCACAAGATGGCAAAAAAAAGGAGAAAAATTATTTGGGAAAATAAAATGATAGAGGTTTTGGTCAAGGTGACCAATGTGACATGATGTGTCCTTCACTTTCCTTTTAACTATTGCAAAAAAATTCTGTCGACGTTCACAGGTGGAATATGAACATTGGAAATCTCAAGCAGATCTGAAAATTAATAAATTTTTTCAAGTGGGTGATCTTGGCGGTAACTTGATAGAAGGTCCTCAAAATGTGCATTTCTTTCTATTCTATTTATTTCACTTTATTAAGTGAAAGAGGAGACCCCGTGATGTTGCAGTTTGATTATTAGAACAAGTCATGTATGTTTGTCGTTTATATCTATTGTATATGATTGTTACATAACTAGAGATTAAAAAGATGAATTTTGATCACTTTGAATGTTCATGTAGATTAAGAAGGGTCAATCCAGTTTGGTGTGCACGGATTGCATAGTTTGATGGTATAGCTCCCTTCCGAAAAATTGGTCCGTACTAGGAATTTCTCAAATGTGAAAAATCGTCAAAAGGGTAATTGAGGATAATCGACAAGACTGGTTTAGCAGTTAAGAAATCAACTTCTATTTACGTGGATTAAGCACATGCCATAAACTCGATTCTCCGCATTGCTAGGAACAAATAATTTCAGGATCGGGTGATCTCACCAAGATTTGGCCTTGGCCTTAACTGATTTATGAGGCTAATGGGATACTTCATGAACTTAAAGTGTGTTTACTTTAAATTGATTTTCCGGTCATTGAAAAAGGAAAAAAAAAGTCTCAGACTATACAGAAATGCAAATATAGTGAATGAGATCACTCAAGTGATTATATTACTATGAGATCATATGATTAGCGGAAGAGATTGAGGAAACTATTATTTGTGTCGAAAAGAAAATTACTATAAAATGAAGTATTTTTCTTGCCTTACAAGGAAGAGTAGTTTTGAAAAGGCTAATGCACTGTCTTTTGCGCCTTTTCTAGCATTTTAATTTTCCATATCTTTTCAATTTTTTCTAAGTTATCTACTAATTTTTTTTATATATTCCTCCCTCAAATCAAAGTGTCTTTTTTTTTTGTTCTAGTCCTATGCTATTCTACTTCACAAGCCACCATGTGTGTTACATTTGTGCGCAGCTTGCAAAACCTTGCTCCCTCCTCACACGTCCCCACCCCCTCTTCTCAAGTGAGAAGAGTGACCATTGGGGTAAACTTCCAGTGGTTAAATCAAGTATCCTTAGTTTTATTCTTTTGTCACCTTAGTTACTTCACATGGTACGAGCTTACCATTTGATATTGTGCATGTTTTAAGCTTGTTGTTGATGTTATGGAGCATATGATGTGTAGTCTATGAATTATGCATAGTTAATATGGTCTACCAGAGAAATTGGGCATTAATTTGAATCTTGCTAACACAACATATATACATGAACACATACAACATGAAATAATAGGCATTATAAACTTGTTTATGTTGTGTGTTAGGTTCTTTGAGACCAAGGATATAAACATATAATATAGATTCATACAGCTATCTTGTTATCCTAAAAATCCTTTTTTCTATCTTTTCCGCCAATGTTTCTAAAAAGAGTAAATGGTTGAGATATTATTCATCATTTTTCCAATCAAACCCCGCATTTCATTATTCAAATTATACATAAATACGAAGCCGTAACGACATGTAAGTGGAATCTACTCAATATCATACTCATTATTTTAACTTCTGTGTGAAAGGGATCTGTCAAGAAATATGGACACACAGAAGGTGTGCAGTTATTGTTAATGGAGATCAATAGTGCATCCACAACACCTAGACAGGTCAGATCAATAGTGTGATTCTAAATCAATGAAACTATGTATAAGTCTTTTCTTTTTTCTTTTTTCACATCCAAAGATAAATTGGGGACCTAGACCTAGGGGGTGGGGCCACCACTAGCCCTCCCGGTTTTGCCAATGTCGGTAAGCGGTAATGAAAAGAAAGTCGTAACATATGTAGAATTTGATAGGAAAAAAAAGAAATTCTAAAGCGAAATAACAAGATCACCGAACTAGACGATCGAATATAGACTTAGCCAGGCTAACAAAGGTCTAGGTAAGATGATGCGCTCCAATCTAACAACATCTTAAGTACCTTTATGGAATGATGGAGGGCAGTTCACATGAGTTAGGTATCGGATAATTTCACTTTTTGATCCTTAGGAAATTGAAAATTTTTGTATTAAAGCTTCAAACCTTTTTTACGCCTCAATTTGTGGGTTTTTGCCCGCCAAAGAAATGCGTCGCCGTCTCATGGATTGCACACCTAACAAAAAACCTGCCCTCCCTCTCTCTTTCTCATACGAAAGTGACTTCCAATAACCAAATAATTCTAAAAAAAGGGAGGGAAATTAGATAATAAATAAGACCATACTTTTAAAATTTTTCTTTTTTGGTTGAATGTAGACCATACTTTATGTCACGAATAATGGACGCAACTTAGGTCAACAATTTCATGCTCTTTTTTTAATACTAGAAAGTCCTCCCTTCTTAAGCTAACCCCACCATTTGATCAACTATTACTTTCACATACATATCAACGTCCCTTCATCTATATGTCATGCCACATTAACATCTCACACTTCTAATAATCCATGCATCATTCGTCGATATCGAATTTTAATCTGTAAAGTTATTTCATTCTTACATCATTGGTTCAGTCACAGCAAGCCATATGGCAATGCGGAGAGGTTTGTGAGACGTTATCTTGCTCATTACCAAAACCCTTTTACTTTTTAGCATCGAAAACTCACGTTAAACGGATGAATCTTGGGTTCATGAAATATCCATTTAATATTCCGACAAAAAAAAGAGAAATATCCATTTGATATTGTAGATTAGATACGTTAGGAAGCAAAGCTGAGATGGGCTTGAACACCATTAAAATCACACACTATTAAACTGTTTCTATGTTAATCAAGATGAATTTTGGGTGGCTGTCCATTTACTCATATGGGAACAATCTTCTGGTTTATCTTTTCATCAAGACATTTTTTTTTCTTTTGCAGATAAGGACATTCCTCTGGCAATCTAGTGCCCTTGTTGCTCAACAACTAACCATACGAGAAGGTTGGTAGCTGTCACACATTTTTGCTAGGGAATATAGTAGACCTATGGACACCTAAAAAAAGGGGGGGGGGGAGGGGAGAGAGAGAGAGAGAGAGAGAGAGAGAGAGAGAGAGAGAGAGAGAGAGAGAGAGGTTACCAAATGGAAAATGGAGTTTGAATCATTCAACTTAGTTATGTCATTAAATTAGCATTATTAATCACTTTGATTAGATCTATGTTTTTTAGTGCATGGTCAAGTAAATCGCCAATGGGAAGCTTTGATTCTTCTATTCCTCTAAAGCTAAGGTTAGCTTTTTGATGGGCTATGATGGTGGCCTGCTGAAATCTTGATGTTATATGGACACAATTAGCCGCAAATTATGGCGTGGCCATCAATATTTGTCTTTTTAGTAAATTTTAGCACTTGCCTGTCTTCTGCTTTTAGATCGAAAAGACGCTTTGGTCCTACCTTTTTGTTTTCGATTTTTATGTTCTTGATTATTATGGGGACTCTATGCACGTTCTCTCTATAACAAGTATTGCCCGTGACAATTCTCGATCACATCTCCCTGCGTCGGAACCGAAATTCGGAAGATTACTTGAATTTCTCTTCTTTTGCATTAAATTTGCAAGTGACTAATGTCCATACCTAATCGAATTGTGATTACGATTATATAAATACTAAAAGGTTATTCTTAATTTGCTTTTTCTTTCAAGAAGAATGAATACGAACTTCTTGATATATGGTATTATATGTTCCCGAAAATTTATTCCATGTGATTGCTAATTCTCTAAATTCTATCCATATGCATATCCAATCATACGATATCATGAAATTACTTGGATTTCTCTTCTTTTTATGTTAAATTTGCATGTGATTAATGTTCATACCTAATCGAATTGTGATTACAATTATATAACTAGTGAAAGGCAATTCTGTAAGTGTTTTTACTTTTAAGAAGAATGAACGTGAACTTGTCAATATGTCTTATTATACGTTGATTATCAATTTGCTATGGCTACACACAAAAATTTGTTTCATGCGATTGTTAATTCCCGAAATTCTATTCATATGCATATCCATCATTTGATATCTCCTGATGACCACCACTCGGGTTGACCTGATTACCAAACCCTAAGGAATTAACAATTCGACGGCGGCTCCGTTCATTTTACATGGAATCTCCGGATGAAAGGACTTGGTTAATGTCCTTAACATGAGTGTTACTTTAACTTAGCAAAAGGGTGTCTATTAATTCTTAACCTAACTACTTCCTCGCTGCAGAAAAACTGAAAATGTGAAATTAACTTGAGGATTAGTATAAGCTTGTCGCCTTTTCTGATCTTTTGAAAAACTTTTTGGTTGCTCTCAATGACCGAGTCCCAAAGTGAGAGTTGGTTTCGCATCATTTCAAGGTTGCATTTTCCCCCCCGCCTCTCTTTTTTGGCCCTTCTTGGGATTTGATGATTGCCAGAAACTTGTATTATTGTTGACCACATAAAAAAGTTGAGAAAATTTTTTAAAAAATGGTAATTGTTATTTTGTTCTAAAAGGCTAATCATCATTACCTGATTGAAAAGAATGAATGGGATGGTGAAGAATAATCGCAGTGATACGATATCACACGTAAGGAATTCGATTGTGGACACAAACCTAATTGACGATGAGTCATGAGGCTCTGGATTTTTCTAAATTTTTTATACTCCGGACAATCACGTGTCAAATTCTACTCCTAATCTTTGTCTTTCTTCCCATCCCCTTGCTTTAATCAGACTCATACTCACTAAATTAATGCGAAATTCTTAATTTTTAATTTTATTTTATAGGTGACAGGCGTCGATCGATCGACAAGAGATTTCCATTTCAACATGATCTGAAATTAAACAAGCTGTCGCAGGGGCAGATTTGTAAGAATCCGAACTTTCGGGGGGCTGAATAGAAAGTTTCGTGAGGATGACAGTGACATTGCTATCGAACCCTGGAATTTTGCCAGCCTAATAAATATACTTACGGGAAAGTTAGCTCCAGCCACCAAACGAGCAGGCTGTTCTCACGGAGGTGCTAACGTTTACCGACTCAATGGAGCCGTAATTAAGAAAGGAGGAAAATGAAAAGCAAAAAAATTATAAAATAATAAGACGTTTTCATTTCTTTACCCAAAAAAAATTATAAAATAATAAGAAAATAAACTAGTCAAAAGAAGAAAGGACGTTGAACATTTTAATGTCGGTGTCTCACCACAGCTATAGTAAGGAGGACATTAAATCTAAACGTGCACCGCAAATATTTTAAATAGAGAGGAAGATCTCAGTCTTATTTGTACCTCTCGACCTCTCGAATATTATTCTAATTTATGAATGATGTCTTTCTTTTCACAAAAAAAAAAAAGAAGACGAAGAGATGAGAAAATAAAAAAAAATAAAAAAAATTCAAATAAAAGCCTGAAGTGTCTTTATTTTTTAAAAATAAATAATTAAAATAAACATTATTTCAAATAAGAGTTTGAAGTGCTTTCATTGTATTTTTGTCCTTTTATTTTTCAAAAAAATTTCCCCTTTTCTTGTTTTCCTTTTTTTTTCTCTTCCCTCCCATCGCCCCCACCATCACCCTCGCCCACCCAACTGCCGCACAATCTAATTTCAGGTTTGGTGAGGTCATTCTTTGAAACAATAATGGCACATCAAATCCTTATTTAAATTAAGATTCATTTCAGATCTTTATTCGAAAAAATAAAAGAATTTCGAATTCTTATTTAAAAATATTCTCTAAAAAATTAAATATAAATGAGTTAATTTCATCGTTGGAAGCATCTTTTGAATTTACTAGAAAGACTTGGTCCTCATATTATAAATCGATTCCACGTCTACATTCTCCTGACTCCACAATGTCAATGTGATGCATGATTAATTTATATTTTATTGGAATGATAATAATGAAAAAATTAATATAATAATAACAGCGTTCAACGAATAATAAACAAATGGAGAGAAACGATAAGAGAAATGGTAATGACTAGATTGAGACCAAAAGGCGTCACATGGTTCCAGATGTTAGACGGCGACGTTTGGTGCGTGTCAGCTAATGGAAAGTTTGTTTGCTTCCAGTTAAAATTAAGTTATATATATATATATATTATTTTGACTTTTACTTTAAAATACCATATGAATTTTATTCAAACTATAGATGAATTTGCACGAATTTTTTGTATTAACGTTTGTGTACTGTGGAAGTTTCAAGATGTGTCGCGAAATTTGGATTAAGCAAAAACTAAAAAATCGAAATCGATACATACATCTTAAAACCTCATGCGGAATCGAACTTAAATCATTGGCTTAACCACCCCACAGTTCCATTTTGTAACTACTAAATTAATGTTTAGTCATGACTTCTAACTAGAAAAGAAATGTGTAAATTGTCACTTCTTTATTTAGGTAATATCCTCGATTTATCTCAACCTTGAATGAAATTTTCCAATCCAATATCAATGGATGCTTGAGATTGTAAATCTAATAAATTTGTTGTACAAACTCAATTATCCAATGCACATAGGTCATCATCGGGATTTGATTTCGATCCTATGGCTTTGCTTATTTCACAAAAAGTGATCGCATGTTTATTACTTACAATAATTAGTTATTCAAAAATGTTTTCATTACCGACAACAATTTTCATCTAAATATTTTCGCCGACCATGTAAATGTTTTAGGAAATTTTTTTAAAAAATAATTATTTCTCGAGAAACAGACGAAGCCTATGTACGAAACCATTTTGTGCGGCACCGGTGAATTCGATCCCGATGGTGTGACTTAAATATCACACATACCTAACTTTTAAGTTTCATATATAAAATATGAGGCGTTATTTATTTTTTAAAAAAATTGGGCGGAAGAAAAGACTCTATAATGGTGATTGATTCAATCGAAATATTTAAATTTTGATGATTGTGCACATTCGCTGCATATTTTCCATTATAATAAACGACGCCGTTTTTTTTCTTTTTTTTTTTTTAAAAGAAAGCGGGGGGTGGTTTTTTTCAAAATATGACGCCGTTTCATCTGGTATGTCTTTTCCGTTGTGGAAGATTCTCTCGCCCCCCCATCCAAGGGTAAGAGCGGGGGTCGCACCCACGTGCCGGGTCACATGTGGGCTACGGTCAAAATGGCGGTGCCTGCAAAATACACGTGTAAGCCTCATATTCCAAAAGGAGGGCGAAAACAAAATTAGTGAAGTTTGAATCGCTGACCGTCCTTCTCTCAACATCACTCACCAGAAAGGCATTCATTCTCTCTCTTATCTCTCTATCTTTTGCCTTTTGGATTTTGCCATCCATGACTACAATTCGGTGGTCTTCGCTGACTTCTAATTCTCCATTTTCCCACCTTGGTATTTCATAAGTTGGGCAATTGACATTGGTAATTACATGTGTTTTGCAGAGAGAGAGAGAGAGAAGGAGAATGAGGGTGATGGGTCGGTGGATATCTAGAGATTTGGGGCTTATGAAGTTCGCGTCCGTGGACTTTCGAACGTGGCGAGCCCGATGTCGGGTTCGACGTGCTCAGAGGAGACTGGTAAACTTTCAGAAGATTTCGACGACCTCAGTGTCATCGAAAGAGGACGTTTTGCTAATGACCTTGCTAATTCTCTTCGGGGGTAAGATTGTAGTTTGTATGAGAAGGGTTTTCGAAAAACGAATGGCCAATGGAGCATCGGATTGTCATCTTTAGTTGACTATCTTCTATATTGGTGACGTGGGTATGTACATAGGTCGTGATTGATGGAAGGAACATCTTCGTATGTTTAAAATGTATGGTGTGTATTATGCAATTGGCGTGGATAGCTAGGCACTACTAATAAATTGCGAAAAAGTGGTCAAGACAAGGAAATCTCGGACAAAGTCCAAGTTCAACAGATAGAAGGGTTTTGTGTATGGAATGGGAGATGTTTCCACATTAGAAACCACTTTTTGGGAAGGTGTTTTGTCAACCTTCTCTGTAAAGTGACAATGTGGAGTCTCATTCAAAGCTTGAAAACCCTCCTTCATCTCCCAATATAAATCGCCACCACAAGAAAGATAAGAAACCTTTGTGAAAGCCATACACCGCAAACCAAACCAAAAATTTATACAAAGACTTCAAGAAACCTCTCTTTCAAACAACTTCTCCTCCTCCTCCTTGTCCTCCTCCTCCTCTTCTTATTTTTTTCTCCCCTCTCTCTTTTTCTCCTTCCACATGTCTGATGAGCATAGAAACCCTAGTTATTACTATGACCCTTTCCAGAGCTCCCATTTCACCTCTGCTTACAATGATCACCCATACATGAGCTTCACCGATTGCTTGCAAGGGTCCGGTGACTACAACTCATTGGCGACGGCTTTCGGCATGTCGCCATCAGCTTCCGAGGTTCTCTCATCGGTCGAGTATGGCCAACAGAAGCAGGAAACAGGAGGTGGGAGCGATAGCACCAATCACAACCCGGCGACGCCAAATTCGTCGATCTCCTCTTCTTCTACTGAAGCAGGGGGCGAGGAGGATTCAAGCAAAGGCAGGAGATTGGAGACCCAGTTCAAGGAGAGTGAAGATGGAGGAGAAAGCTCTAAGAAACAGTAAGAAGCCTCTCGTCTTTTAGGTTTCTGCACATGCATACCATAAGATGGCGTCCACTGTGATTGGAGTCTCGAACAACATATGTCGTCATGTACCTATACTTGCATAATTACCTGCAAATCTGTAAATCGAACTTATTCATAACCTGAGTATGAATGATCTTGTGTACTGTGGTCTTGTGTATGTAAAGAATCACCAATTAGGCTCTCCTTGGTCCATGCATACTCGATTCAAGTCAGGTCATTTACTGTGCTGTGACTCAGAAAACTATGTGCTTTTTGCATGATTTAAAGTTGAATATAGTCACTTGTAGAGTAATTACATCCAAATATGCATGTATTTTGTTTGCAATAACATGTTACATATTTTTGAGGAAAAAACAGGAGCAAATCAAAGAAGAAGGGAGAGAAGAGAGAGAGAGAGCCACGTTTTGCCTTCATGACAAAGAGTGAAGTTGATCATCTTGAAGATGGTTACAGGTGGAGAAAATATGGTCAAAAGGCTGTAAAAAATAGCCCTTACCCAAGGTATGTTTGGTTTCCCTCTCTCTCTCTCTCTCTCTCTCTCTCTCTGTTGCTTTTTCTCCTCATCTTTTAGCCCACAACAAGATAACAAATTGGACATGAGAACAGACACATTTGGTAGAAGGCAATCAACTTTGTCCTTTCAAAGATTTTGTCCTAACCTATGTTCCGCTTTTTCTTCCTCAAAGTTCACATTGCACCAACCTAAATTTGACCTCAAGTTGGGCCACCAAAGTCAATCATAACCTTCCTCCAATAATTCCAAGAAATCAATCTAGCTTCCTAAATATAATTCTGAAAACTAAATTTTATTTTTGCTCTTTGGTTTGTCTCTATTTACAGGAGCTATTACAGGTGCACCACACAGAAATGCACTGTGAAGAAGAGAGTGGAGAGGTCGTTCCAAGACCCTTCCATTGTGATCACCACCTACGAGGGCCAACACAACCACCCAATCCCAGCGACGCTCCGGGGGAGTGGGGCCGGGATGTTCACGACGTCCATGTTCGCAGCACCCACCACAGCGGTCCCAGGCTACAGCAACCCTCAAGAGATGATGTTTCAAGTGCCTCACATGATGAACCAAGGTGGTGGAAATTTTGCTTATAACCCTCAAGCTTTAACCTCAACACATCACCACCATCATCAGCAGCAATATAACCAAGGCCCACCAGACTATGGACTCCTGCAAGACATTGTTCCTTCCGTGTTCTTCAAACAAGAGCCATGATCTAATACTCCAATCAAGTATCTTCCAAAATCTCTCCTAGTTTATTGTATATATACATAAATATAGCTACAGCCTATAGCCAGTAATCAATTACTACTACATTTTTCTTTTTCATTTCTGACTGGTAACCCTATTCATTAACTTCATCCTCAATCATATGATCTCACTTTTTTGGGGTACTTCCACAAAGGGAAATCAAGGTCACTTAGATTAAGCTATTGGGGTCATTGGTTAGCTTGACGTTTTCCTCTCTCAGTAAGGAAATTTTGCACCAGCTGCTGGAGAAGAGAGAAGAAGATTAGATTAGATTCAAATGCTGGGTGGGTCTTTTTAAATGTTTTGTCTTGTATTAAGGTATTTATATTTCTAGTAGCTTTAAGAGGAGATTATCGATGATGATAATGATGATTGTATTGTTGACTCATGGAGTCACCCGATATGTGTGTGTACTCTCTCTTTCGGGAGCAAACATTTGCAGTGATTTATGGTTATTGGACTATGTGAGCTTAGTTTGAACTTTTTCTTGCTATACAGATCTAGCTCATTGTGCTAAGAAAGTGAAAAAAAAAAAAACTAACAAAGGTTGGCAATGGCATAACTTTTAATCATCTAGAAGTTTGTTGAGAAAATGTAGAGAAGTTTTGATGTTTTGGCTCATTTTCCGCTTGAAAGTTTTGAACTTCTTCGATAAGCACTGTGAAATTTTCAAATTTAAGAAGATGAGATAATCTGCTTTTGTCAAAAAGGTGCTACGATAAAGCTTGCATTGGCCTGTATATAAACTATATAATATAATGTCATGCTCGATATATAAATATCTGTATGTAACAATGATGGATAGTCTCATGTTTAAAAAAATGAAGTGAAGCACAAGACTCTGTCATAGAGTCGATCACTTAGTCTTAATGGAGATTAGAGAAAACATATTTAAGTTGAGAATGATAACATCACACAAGATAGTAAAATAGCATTAAACCAAAGTTATATTGACTTGGTATGCATTCGAAAAAATCATCCTTATTCGTAAAATAATATCATATTATTTGGATATCACATGGATGGACTATCGAAACCTTTAGTCCGACCTGCTGCATAAGGTACGACTCCATCTACGGGCAATTGGCATGCCAGCTAATAGGTCGAAGACGAAAAATGCGTGATTTGAAATACATTTTCCTAAACATAATTGCTTGCATTGCTTGGAATAATTAATCAATAAAAAATATTTTTGCCACCGATACAATTTAGGTCTAAATACTTTTTGTCTATGATGAATATATTATTTGTTCTGTCATTTTCGTAAATGATACGAGCAGTCCTTTTTTGGAAAGCATGTTCACAAATCTTTCGTTTTCCACGAAATAAACAGAGCTTTAGTATTGAAATTAAAGAAATGAGACATAGATGTGCTCTTTATACGCGAATATAAAGAAATGTTGACACCTAAATTTTGACTAATTCATCTACACGTTTATTACATAGAAAATTAGGGATCGACCTCAATCCCTAGCAAAAAATAAGCATCTATTAATTTCATATAGAATTGAATTGCATATAGATATTATGAGCATTTGCATAAAGTTTACACATCTATTGGACCGGCGGTAGATGGACTCGAGTGGATAATTTTGATTCGGATTCGGCCGAAATTTCTAAACAGAAGGGGGTGCCGAGGTGGAAAATTAGTTTATTAGGATTAAACTTGAGAATTAATTTCCGACTAATGACAAGTAAGGAAAACTGAAAAGATTGGCATTATTCTTGTCATATGAGGAAGTAAATATGAAGAGAGCAACACAATTAATTTTGGTTATTGTGGGCAAGATTCGTTCAAATGAAGAGGCAAAATATGAGGTTGAAAAGAGAAAGAGACAAAAAAAAAATGGCAATACATTTTAAAATTTCCCAAGGAGAAATAAAATTTGATCTCTTTCCTTGAAAGCTTTAGCCATCGGCCATCCCACTTATAAAAGCAGAGACCGTTGGGCTGGACCGGACACAATAGAACATTGACGATTCACAATCATCAGAGCACTTAGAGAGAAAAACAAAAAAGTGAGTGAGGATGGAGAAACAGGCCTCCTGGCCGAGTCCCCTCTTTCGGCCGAGACACCCACTTCGCCGGCGCCTCTCTCCGTTTACCCGAAAGGCCGCTGCTTCCCCTCCACGATGAAGTGGAGCTGCCGTCCTCAGGTGCGGTCTCTCGCTGCTTCGACGACAATCGGCGGCTGTCGGAGGTGCCCTACTGACCGACGACGGAGCTGCCTCAAGTCTCTCTGCTTCTCTGTCGGTGATCATCGCGACGACTCAGGCCAGCAAACCAAGCCCTGACGCATCTGCCGCCAATCTGCTGTTCCAACCGTCGAGCTTGTGGCCCTGGGTCCTCGGCATTGCCTCCCCACCGCTGCAAAAAACCGAGCAATAGCCCCAGCCTTGACGACGAGGCTGCTGTCCAGCGGATCCTTGCTCTCCCATGGTGCAGTTTCCGTCCGTTTTACAGGTCTCCGACGTGTCTTCACCACTGGGCACCATTGTCCCAAGAGCAGCCCCGCTGTGACCCACTTCAAAGTCCTAGTTGTGAGTCATCGAGCTAGTTGTCGTGAACAATCCCGTTGATTGGCCGCAAGCACCTCGTCGGCTATTGTCGATCACCGCCGGTCAGTTCGATTGGGAAAGCAATGTTCAAACTTGGTAATTATCCAGTATCGATTTGGTTTCCAACATTCTATTTCCTATATCGGATGGTATAGATATCTAATTGCATTATTGATGACTGCACCATTTACTTGAGAAGCTTTCCTAATTTGCGACGTGCATATGATCTTTTCAGTCTATAAGGCCATCGATTGAATTGTTGATCACACTGCAGAATCAGCATCTTGATGTTAAAGGCCTAAGATCAAGATAACAATTTCAATCGCAATCAATATCAGTTGATTTCGATATGTTTCCATATATGAATGGATGAGGAATATTCTCGCCCCCTCTTACCCCTGGTAGCAGTGATCGGTTCTGCTGGAAAAACTGCCATTCGGGTGTCTTCTCTATATCTTCTGCTTGGAATGTTATTAGACGTAAAGGCAGATCTGTCACTTGGCGCCCCTTCGGGTCTATCACACCCCGTCATGCCTTCCTCTTATGGCTGATAACCCTCAACAGGCTCCCAACTCAGACTCTTTTACTGAAGTATCTCAGGATCACGGAAAGTGTGTGTGTGCTTTATGCCGAGCTAGACCTGACTCGGTTGACCACCTTGTCTTGGTGCAATGGCTCGCGGCAGCACAACTCAGCTTGGGCCCGCGGCCAACAATTTCATCAATGCATTGCCTGTTACTCTCTTGTTGCTTTATGCCATATGATATGGACTGAGCGCAACAACATTATCTTTAGAAATCAGTATCGCATTATCCCTGCGCTCGAGCAACATCTCGTCGAGATTGTCCGGGATAAAGCTCAATTTTAAAGATGTTGAAGCTACTCCCTCGACAGGAGGACACAAACTTCGTGGGGCTGCTCCCCTTCTATTTTTGTTTAGCGGTGGCTGCTTTGCCTTTTGTTTTTGTTGCTTTCGGTTCCTTGTGCCGCTGTTTGGCCCTTGCTCGCCCGGTTGGGCGTCGTGCTTTCTTTGTTTCCCCAACACCTGTGCACCGATGGCTACATTAGTGTCGCCTTGGGTGGAGGATTGTTTTGTTCTGGGATCTTGTAACTGAACGCTTTGATTAGCCATTTATAATACTTACCTTTACAAAAAAAAATGGATGAGGAATATTCTTGTGATTGAATTGATTGGATGCTTATTTGGCTTGATTATTTTCATTAACTAAATAAATACAAAAATTGCACTTAGACTAAGATGGGATCTTTTAGATAGTTTTGTATGCTTAGGATAGATAACAGATTCTAGATCTATTTCCTCAATAGATTAGGGTAATTTCTAGACGATTTTCATCTCTAGATAGATTGTAGAAGATTAAGATAAGGTCCCATATTAAATTGGGATTTAGCTTAGTTCAATTTCTAAATTAAGTTGGATGATATCTTATTCTAGTTGATTAGTTTCAATTATTTATTGATTACAAATTGTAATTGAAAAAAAAAACAAAATGTCATTTGCATGTAGATTGTCCACGTCATCTTTGCTTGCCAAATTATCCATGCCACATCATTATGCATGCCATGTCATTAATTTTGTGTCATTAGTTTGCTTGTCATTTAAGAATTGCATGATAAAAATGTTTAATTAGCAATATGTCACCTAGTTTGCATGTATGGCCTCGTTAAGTTAGAATCATGTCTTAAATTAAATTAGATCTTAATAATTTGAGAGTAGATTAATTGTGTCTTATAAATAACCTTTTTTCATGTTTAGTTAACATATAGTTGATAGAATAAAATTTCCTAATCTAAAATGCAACTTAACCTAAATTATTTCCTAGTTAAGATAGGATAATTTTCATTTAGGTAGTTTTACTTCATCATTTTTCTATTTATGAATTTCTTAGATAAAATTCCAAAATATCATACGTGTGCATCATGGAGTTAGGGTATGCATTTTGATATCATACACGTGTGTAATTTAATAGTTTGCAGACTAATGTAGTTTGACTTTTTTTATCAGAATAAAATTGTCTTTATAGTTAGATTCTTACATGCCGCGTGTCATACTAGAAGAGTTGCATTTAGTCTTAAGTTTGCATTTCATGCATTGCATCTTAGCATAGTTTTCATCTAACATACATAGTTAATTTGCATCTTGGGATCATAACAAAACCCAAAAGATTTTCTGTTTTGTTTTGCCTGATTGTTCTCTCATAATTCATTTTCGGTCAGTTGGGTGTTTAATTAATTGATTGTACACCCACATGACCAGAAACTGAGATTAAAATTAGTCCAAATTGTCTGCTCAAATATTTTCATAAAAAGATGAAAGGTACCAAAAGGGCATCAGATTAATCAGTGGTAGTAGAGTAATTCTCATGTTATTTTACTTAATTGTCTAATCAACCTACAAAACATAGATTAATGGCGACTTCAACATTAAATTTTTTGCATTTTTATATCTAGCCATAAGTCGTGAATTGGTTTAGACTTTGGAGAGTCCAAGCTAGGTTTAAAAAGAAAAAAAAAACTTAGTAATTCATTAGCCGAATCCTAGGTCGGAAACTTGTTAGGTCGTGTCATTACACATGCTTATTATTGTTGGACTAATTGACGCAGTGCGAAGTCTAGACAGAGGCGGGATTTGCTTCTTATTTAAATTTTGATTTGCATCATATACATTGTGTGAATACTCATCTTACCCGTACAAATTTGCATATTCTAAGCCCTGTTTGTACAATTTCTCTAATAATATATATGACTGAAATCCCATGTAGTACTAGGTAGAGACTTTTCTTAATTGGCATTCTCTATGTGTCTGCAAATAAATAGATGCGTGTTGCGGTGGCCCTGGTGACCTCCGCTGGCTTTTGAGAAGATGAACATTGAAAAAAGAAAAATAAATAAATAAATAGACATAAATTAAGAAATTAAAAAAAGACTACAATTTTGGCAATTTTGACTAGGAGGATTATATTGGTTAGAAATTTGCCAAAAAATTTAAGACTACATTGGCCAAATTGAAAAATTTAGGATTGAATTAGCCGTTATATTTAGGACTTTGGGGACAATTATGCCATGCATTTGAAATATATATATGCATATACATATATATGTATGTATGTATATAAAGAGGTCTCGTTAACTAATTACGTCAATGATCTGTTACCCAAATCAACTGTACTCCATCGTGTGCATCACTCCTAAGGTAATTGAATGATCTATGAGAGACGCATCCATATCTCATCCTTCTTATATATTCCAATCAAGTCAAGAAGATAAAGGTTAGCACGAATGCACTTATTTTACTATGGACCAAAGTAGATTCCTAAGAAGCATCACGAAATTGAAAATGAATTTGACTTCCTCTTGAAACGAAACTTAAGGTGGGTTAATCTTATATCAAGTAAAGATGACTAGACATAAGCTTGTTGGGGATATGACCAATGTGTTGATTATTGGAAAATCTCTTATCCTATTTTGATTATAAGAAAGATAATTAAAGGCCACTAATGTGTGTATTGGTGGATTTATACTGTGTGATATATGCACAAAGATAATTGAAGACCACCAATCTTATATCAAGTAAAGATGACTAGACATAAGTTTGTTGGGGGATATCATCAATGTGATGATTGTTGAAAAATCCTTTATCTTGTTTTAATGATAATAACAACAATTAAAAATCATTAAAGTGTGTATTAGTAAAGTTATATCACGTAATATATGCACAAGTCAAAATGCAAATGATATCATAAATAGCAGGAGTGCTCTGCCATTGTTTAGAGTGCTTTGCCAATCCCTAGGGAACGCTACCAATTTTTGAGGTAAACAAGATATTGGGAGTTAAAAATGTTTACTAACTGGAAGGATCCTCAGATAATGTTAAATCTAGAAGAACCTTGATCGAGGGTGAACAAGTTGAAACGAACGGGGATGTTCGTAATGACTTGGAGGTATAAAGATCGGGTGAACAGTTGATGGCGCTTGATAATGGTGAACAAGTCTAGAACAAGAATGTTCAATAAAGTTTGAAAGGACCATGAAGATGAATAGCTCGATAGAATCGAAATTGCCAATATGCTTGGAAGGACTAAAAAAAAGATTGGGTGTAGCTGATTGTGATCAAAGGAGCAGATTGTTAGCAAAGAGCAACTGGCTTATGCGGATGAAGAGAAGGCTATGATGACATTAATAACCAATGTGAGTTCAGCGAAGACTAGGTACAAAGTTGAGTATCTTGATAAGGAGAAGAATAAGTCAAAGATGACGAGGTGTTCATAATAACTTAGAGGTACCATGATCAATCTATGATCAATGTAATGTCTTTGGAAATTGAGATACTCAAGACACACACACTCTCTCTCTCTCTCTCTCTCTCTCTCTCTCTCTCTCTCTCTCTCATTTTGGTATACTAGAGACAAGTATACCTAGAACTAATTTTTGGATCACCAGGAACTCAAAATCGTTACACTCGTGACACATTTGCCCTCGAATTTTGCTATGAATTTATAGGGCTGAATGGCACATGACAATAACTCAGTTGATGTGGTAAGTCCACGTGAAAATTTATAACTCTCTTTTAGCCCTCATTTGAAAACATTTAGGCCTCTCTCTCTCTCGCTCTCTCGCTCTCTCGCTCTCTCTCTCTCTTCTGTAGTTCACTCTGATTCTTCTTCGTCTTCCACTTTATCAAGCACACTCCTTCATTGTTGCCTTCATTGTTGCTGATTAGGTCTCCGAACTCATTCGAGCACATTCTTTTAACACCAGTAATGTTCTTGTCATTGATTTTTTTTTCGTGCACACTCTTTTAGCTCTAGTAATCTTATCATGTTGATTTTTTTCCCTTGTTTGTTTATCGAACTCGGTTGGCTTGGTGTGAAAGAACCCAAGCAAGAGGCTATGAATGTTCACTTTTTAGGCTTGCATGTGGAATTTGAAATATACGAAACAGCTTGTTTCTTGAACTCGATCTTCTCAACTCATATGTCGAACTTCATTTTCACATTTTTGCTAGTTATCCTTGAGAGGTTTTTACATACTAATTGGTTTGTTTGTCATTCTCTTGTAGATGTCTAATAAATCTACAATGGCACTTAACCTAGGTGGAGTCATGAAGTTCGGAGACATCATGAAGTACATAGACCACCAAGTAGAATATCTCCATGGTTGTAAGTCCATGGTAGTAAACTATAATACAATTGTTAAAACTGTTATTGGTCTAGGATACACAATTCAAAAAGTTATGCTACCGAATTTTTTAGTATTCCTTGAGAGATGGTGTTGTGTAAATTTTTGGTGATGATTAAGTGCTAGAATTGGTGGGTCTAGGATTGAGTTTTGGTGTCGTTGAGATATAAAGAAAACAAAGAATTGAGGCGATGAAACCTGTTTTTAATTGATACATTGTAATGTATAAATAGAAATGTCAACACCTATAATTATGCTAAAAGTTATAGATAAAAATAACAATTTAATGTATAAGGAATTGAATAAAGATAAATCAGAAAAAAATCTCTAAAGATCAACTCGTCGATGCTTTGTTTGATGTGTTATCTTCATTTGTTAAAGATTCTACACTACAACAATTCTAACTCCACTTCTAACCAATTAATGGGGAGGACCAGAGACTGAGATTGGTTCGTAGATCGACAAATCTGTCTTGAGTCAATGGTTTGGTGAAAATATCATCAGCTTGCAAGGAAGAGGGAACTTAGCAAGTTACAATAAAACCAAGAGCAATATTTTCCTGAATGAAATGATAATCGATCTCAACATGGTTTGTCCAAGCACAAAAAACAGGATTAGTTGTGAGATGTAATCTCGACGTGTCCGATAAAAGTAAAAAAAGTTGATGTTGGTTTATCCAAATGTCAAGCCGTATGTATGAAATCAAAAGTAAATTCAGCAGCTACAGAAGCAGGAGCCCGGATTTGGCTTCAGTTGTGATGCAGGCCATCATAAGCTGTTTTTTACCATGAAATATAATTTGAGCCCAGAAAAGTACAATAACTAGTGGTGGGACGTCGGGTGAGTTGCCCAATCTACATCGGCAGAATCAAATAAACGGAGAGAACTATGAGACAAAATACGATGCCCAATGTGTAAAGTACCACGTATGTATAGCAGGATACATTTTACCATGTGATAGTGAGCAAGTGAGAGATCCAAACAAGTGACGGTAAAGTACTAGAGAGCGTCTACAGTGCTTCGAAAATGGGTTGGATTAGTGTAGGTATTTATCACCATGTTTGATTGATGGTTGGTTGTTTGGCAGATATTGGAGTAGCAATCGGCTTACATTGCGCCATTAATGCTCAACTCAAAAGATCCAAGAGATTTTTTTGTTGTGTGAGAAAGAGTCCATCAGTGCAACGATTGACTTCAATGCCCAAGAAATAATGAAGAGCGCCAAGGTCTTTCATGAAAAACACTTGTGACCAAGTTCCTGGACAAGATAGTTCAATAATTTCGGAGAATCAATAGTGAGTATTCTATCATCCACATAGAGCAATAAAATTATAATACAACAACAATGATGGAAAAACAAATAGTGATGGATCAATAGTGCTATAAAAGAATTCATATTCAAAAAAAAAAATCGCCACACTTGTCGAGCTATACCTTAAGAGCTTGTTTGAGGCCATATAGCTCACGTCTGAGTAAGCAAACATGATTAGGACGAAGGGAATCACGAAAGCCCAGTTGTTGTTCCATATAGACATTAACGTCTCAGTCATCATGTCCAAATGCAGCCTTGACAACTAATTGGCATATTTTCCAATTCTGAACAGTAGCAATAGATAGGACAATGCGAACGGTGGCTTGTTTGACTACCGGACTAAAAGTTTCTAAGAAATCAACACCTCTCTTGATGAAATCTTTTGCAAAAACTCGAGCTTTCAATGAGTCAGGTAAACCATTTGCATGTGCCTTTGCCTTGTACACCCATTTACATCCAACCACATTCATCGAGGGATGACGAGGAACTAATTCCCATGTTTTGTCGATCGCAAGAGCATCCAACTCCTCAAGCATTGCGACTGTCCAACCAAGGTGTTTCAAGGTTGAATGGACAGAGTGTGGCTCGGGAGGGATGAATGATACTGCCATAATTGCATAATATTGAAGAAATATCTTGTGAAATATTTTTATGATTTCCATACCACCCGAGGTATATGTTCTACCTTGTTATGTGCAGATGTTTATAAAAAATGTTCAAGCGTTATGTAATATCCAAGGCGCACCCATCAGGTGAAGATTGCCTGACATTCGAAGTGTTTTTATGAAATATCACCTGAGGACTTAAAAGATTAGGTAACTGAGGATGTTTATATCAGATACTCAAAGATCAAGTCCCCAGTAATGTTTGTTATTCAACATAGAAGATGTTCGTTGAACAAAGAAGAATATAGTCGTTGCTTGATGGAAATGCACAACAAGAAGATCTAGATTCTCGGGCATAGTAAGCTAGCGCTTGTTAGAATCTGGCAGAGCAGTCAGTGCGGAATAGCAGCTAAAAGCACCTATTTTTGGATAGGATGTGGTGGTTCAGAAAAAGCAGTCGTATCGGTAGTTCTGATTCTGAAACAGCAACACAACTTAACTGTAACAGTTCTTTGGATCTCTGAGACATTTTTTGAAGGAAACGTTGCTGATGTCTACAGAATATCCAAAAGGCCAAAAAGAAGAGAATATATATATATATATATATATATAGAGAGAGAGAGAGAGAGAGAGAGAGAGAGAGAGACTCCAAACATTTGCTCAAAGTTGTTCTCCTTGTTGATTGCTTACATTACTGGAAAGATCCTCCTGATACAATTTTACTGCATTGTGATCTTGCAAAAGTCAGGCGCACATGAGCTAGTTGTGGGACTAAATCTAGATAATGTGACCTGTCATCTGAAGAATCAGCACATACTGTTAGTTTTGTAGAGTGGGCGTTAGGCTTTGCATATAAGTCGAACCACTATATATCTTGTATGTCTATATTGTTACATGACCCTTACATACCTTTACATGTCCTTGCACATGTTTAGATATTATTTTGTGAAACATCTACTCCGACCTAATCTTTCTTTACACCTATTTATTTTTCACATAAATTGAAAAAGTTTCAAATAACCTATTCATCTTCCTCTAGGTTACATTGTTAGCCCCAACACGTAATTCAAGTTTGGCTTCAAGATCCTAATCTTTGAACGTGAAAACATGGGATGCACTGTGGATACGGAAGCTTCAATTTGAGACTTTACTAATTGACTTTCAACTGGCTATGGCACAGGATTAGAGAGAGTAGCAAATGACGCATTTGAGTCTGGTTCTATCTTAGCAAACAATCATGCACGTTTACTTGCAGAGTCATGATATATTGGTGAACAACCATGTTGACCAACTTCAGGCTAAGATTGGGGCATAGTCAAATACTCACCAGAAGCTTTGATTTGTGATGGGCTTAAAGTTGAAACCCATTGCAATAGCTCCTCCCAGTCGTAGTAGTAACTTAAGAGGAATAGGCAAAAGGAAAACAACACTCATAAAAAACAACGTTTCGAGATATATAAACACGACTGGTAGATTGATGAAGACGTTGATATCCGTTGTGCTTTTCACTGTATCCCAAAAATATGCATGGGAAAGATCACTTGTTGAATTTGTTCATCATGTAGTTGCTTAAATATGGATAAAAATGAGAGCCAAAAACTAAAAGAAATTAGCAATCAGGTCCTTCTTGAATAAGATCGAGTGTGGACTTTGGTTGCCCAAAGCAGTTGATGGAAGCCGATTTATCAAATAATTCATTGTTGTGAACGCTTCCACCCACTAATTGAGTGGCATAGATGCCTCAAATAACACAACAAGCTCGAGTTCGACAACATATTGTTGTTTCCTCTTAGCTATACCATTTTTTCTCTAGCTTACCTGGACAAGAGTGTTTTTGTATGCCACATTCATGAAGATGCATGATAAAATATTAATCGTGAATTCACCTCCTCTGTTAGATTGAAAAAAAAAATTCCTAGCAAGTCAATTTTCAACTAATTTCTAAAAAGATAGGAAAATATCAAAGAAATCGGACTTTCACATCAATGGATAGAACCAACAGTATTGGGAGAAATCATCAATAAATACCACATAATATCAAAATTTTTGCATAAAAGAAACTGGACTTGGTCCCCAAATACCACAGTGTATTTTTTTTTTCAACGGATGGGAACACGTAGAATATAGATAAAAAAAAAATGGTAACCCTGAACTTTATATTAATCTAACAACTTGCACATAAAGTAACAATGAATTTATTTTATTGAAATCAAATGATCAAACCGCAAAAGCTACAAAATAAGTCTATTTGGATGGCGTAATCGGTCATGCCACTTAAGTTCATCCAGAATCTTGTTTTTGGAGTACATAGTCTTTAATGATTAGTTCCTATCAGCAATACCCAATATGTCCTGAAGTCCTTCATAGAAAAACTAGAGGCATCAAACTCAACATGATAAGGGAAATCTCGTGCAAATTCAGAGATAGATAATAGATTTTTCTTAATTTGTGGAATGACCAAAAGATTGCTAAGTAAAAGCTAATCAGCCTCGTTGTCAAATTGATCAGTCCCAACATGAGTAATCGACAATGACGTATTGTTCCCAATTATCATGGCCATTGTGAGGAATTACGTAAGATTACATGGATTATATGTCCTATGAGTATTAGCACCAACGTTCGAATGCCATTCTCCATCTCGTGAGTTTGAGATGTGAAGAGCGGCCATGTTTTGGGAGCATATTAATTAGTCTAATAACTGTTGTCAAAACGATTCCAACAAGAGGTAGAGGACCCACGTTTTTGCTATAGATCAGACAGATGAGAGATGACACTCATAAGTTTGAATTTGGTGGTGCATTGACGCTTTTTGGTTTGCTAAGTAGTATAGTGGTTTCTTGAAAAGTGCTAACCATTCTAGTTTGTTTGAGAAAAGCTACAAACCCCTAGAATTAAACGTGGGTCCTCTACCTCTTCCTCTAGGGTTGTTTTTGTAGCCAGCGTTGCGCCGTTGTGAGATAAATGCCATTGAACTGTTTAGGAGCATGGTTGACATGCACTTGTTTCGTAACTCAAAACTTTGAAGTTGTCCAACCACTTTAGCATGAGGTAGAAGCAGAGGCTTAACATAGTCATTTTGAACAACTCATAGCTATCTTCAAGTAATCTGAAGGCTTTTAGCATTTGACAAAGGTTTATCATTAAAATGGAATTGATCCAAATAGATTTAAGTCGCGAAGATAAATAGATAAAGGCTTATTTTCTTTTCGGACGTGTTGAAGTTTTCCAAGGAGGTCAAGTTCACGAGTCGCTGAGCTTTGCTTGAAATGATCAATGAAAGCTTTCCATACTTTTGCTATTGTTTGAAGTCCAACGGCATGTCCTAGAACCTCTTCTAAGAGTATGCCCATGATCCAAGATTTTACGAGGCAGTCACTATACATCCATGATGTATATTCTGGATTACTGACTTTGGTTGTATTTTCTTATGTCTGAGTTGGTGATGGTGCAATTATAGATCCCGAATTTTGATTTTGTTTCCCAAAGTAAAAAGTTATTTTTGTTGAGCTTCAATGTAACAAAATTTGCCACAATGATGCTTGAAGGAAATGAAAATCTCAGGTCTGAAGAGGTAGCAATACGATTATATCGTTGTTCTTTAACAAGAAAATATCAGTGTGCAATTGCGTGGCTCCGATACTATGAAGAAAACAAAGAATTGAGTCAATAAAGCCTGCTTCTTAGTGATATATAGTATCAACATCAATAATTATGGTACCCACCATATGGTGGCCGAGTTGGTTTGCGCTAAGTTCCTTTCACGAGAGGTCCTAGGTTTAAAACTTCTCGACGCTAGGTGACTTAACCGAGGGCTGGTGGTTGTGGGGTCTGTAGGTCCTCCCGAGAACTCGTCGTGCTTTACCGTTGGTTTGAGCATAAGTTCGCTGGCCGTGCAGACACCTTAGTTATAAAAAAAAACATCTATAATTATGGTGGACGTTTAATTATGGTGGAAGTTAAAGATAAAAGATAACAATTTGATATACATGAAAATTGAATAAAAAAACAAATCAGAAAAATTCTCTAATTTATCAATTTGTGGATGCTTTAATTATCTTGATTCTGATTTATAGTAGATTTCGCAGTGCAACTATTCTGATCTTTTGCTTTTTGATTTGTCATTTCAATAAAATATATACTGAAGGAGCTGCTCTAGGTAATGGTAGTAGTTCTTCTACTAGTGGCCGTAATATTGATGAGGATGATAATGAGAGTGATGACTGCATTAAGAACAGTGAACTAGAGAAAGATTTTGGTACATTATCCTTAAGTGATGATGACTAAATTTTTCGGTGGTGGTAACAACGAATCAAGGATTTCTTTCTTGCAAGGTGAATAAGAAGACCAACTCTAATTAGTTTGGAATAAAGGCGATGTTGATGTTGATGCTGATGTTGATGCTGATGAAGGTGAATAAGAAGAGAGGCTAATGCTTTTGTTGCTCTCTGATAAAGTTGAACATTCTTTAATATAAGGATAAGGGTGAAAGTGATGGAGACACCGATCTAGAATAAAGAGATGAAATTTTGAGCCCTCCTAACTCTAATGGCTATGAAGAACCTTAGTGAGGAAAAAAGATCCAAAACCATTAGATATGACCCCAAATATGACCATAAAGAAATACAATTTAAAGTAGGAATGAAATTTGCCTCATGTGCTCAATCAAAGAAAGCCGTACGACTTTTGCCCTGTATATCTATCTTTTATACATGGTAAAAGAGGTAGGCCAAGGATGCACTCAAAGCAACCAACCATTGAAGGAGGGGCATCGAATGAAAGTAGCACAACTGGATCTATAAGGGCACAATGAATTATTGTTAGGTCTAAGAAGAGAAGGGTGAATAGTTCCCTATGAAATGAGGAATGTAACGAAGCCACTACAAAGAAGTTCCAGTGATACAATTCATATGATTGTTAACAATGTTAAAGTAAAGTGTTAATATGGTTTGTCACCTCATAGGTTCCACAAGGATATGGATTTTATGAATCTGAAGCCACTAGAAACTCATATCCGAGGGTGAAAATTTTCTTTTCTTAAGGATATTTTAATCCTGATTAGCATAATGACATTCTTCTTTTTCCCTCAATTTCAAATGCTTGATAGTAATGCAGTACAAGAAATACGTTGAGGTGGTGCAAATCATATAATGGAACTTTCAAGCCAAGTATCTAGATCCTCAGAATCTCGAAGAGACAGTTAGATGTTTGGTATAAAGCTTGTTCATGGCTGGTATGTAATGTTTTTTTTTCTAGTATTATATAGTATTATATAGTTGTGATATAGAGCATGCTGGACCTTTTTTTGTCTATATGGATTGTGCTTTTTTAGCTTGTTGGCTAGTTGGATGTCTGGTGTAAAGTATGTTTTGTAAGGCTTGTTCAAGTATGGTGTATATTGAATCATTTTTGGATGGTTGTCATATAGATCATGTCGCTTTCTTTTTTATGCTTTTTCGCTTTACTAGGGATCACCTTAAGCATTCCCCCTTGATAGGCATAACATGAAAGGTCCCTTTGTTCTTTCTTCAATTATGGTGACAGTCCTCCTTCTCTCTCTCTCCACTCTCCCCAAACCCTAGCCGCCAGTAGCATTTCTTGAGACCTTTCTCTCTCCCTCCCTCCCTCTCTCCCTCTTCCTCTCCCTTTTTCTATCTCTCTATCTCACTACCACCTCAATCTTTAAGATTTCTAATAGTTTTCAGTCAGATTCAAGCACCGAACTTTTAGGGATCTTTTGTGGAGAGTTTCAAGACTTTGTTTTCTTTACCTGGTTTGGATTTTTTTTTTCTCTATCTCTCACTCTATTTTGGGAGCTTTTTTATGTGAATAAATTTCTGTGGCTGATCTTAGATGGATTTGAAGACCAGTTCTACCATTCATATGTTCACAACGTGTCTCTACAATCACTTCGAAATTAGGCTTCTTTTCTCTCCCAATTTAGATTTAGGTTTAGTTTCAAGAGTTTCACTATCACAAACTAGATCTAAATATAGATATGAGAGTTCCTTATAGATATTTGATTTATGTTTTTTCAACATCTTGATGTTGGTGTTACTATTCGACGATGGTGATGAGGATGTCAAATGTAGATGCGCACCACGAGCCATTACAAATGACGTGAGAGATCTCGACTTGTGCTTATCACCGAATCAAGTGATTAGCCACCAATCATTAACGATGAAAGATTTTCTCTTGAAGGATAAGAGTGATGAGAGTTCGCACTTAGCTGCAGTATATGCATTGTCATTTACTTTCTAGGATTTACTTTGTTTTGTAGTTATTTGGGACTTGCTAGACTTGAAGGCCTTCTTTGTAACTCTCATTTTACTTAACCAATGAAATCCTTTTTGGACCAAACAAAAATTATGGCGATAGTCCCGCAATTATTGTTTCTCAAGCATGGGTAATCTTTTTTGCCCTCTTTTTTATTTCCTCTGTCTTTGGTGAGGTTGAAACAAGAATCCAGAACATTAAAGTAGAGATTTATCTAAAATCCTTCCATTGACCCAAAGCAAATGAGATTTACACAAGTTTTCATCGCTTTGACAACATCATTAATTTACTACAACAAGATATACCACCCCCTTCCCCAAAATCAATGTTGTATTTGCAACATTGCTCTAATTGATCCTAAGAACGACAACGACAATTACAACAACATCCGTACACCAACGTTGTTGCAAAATTAAGGCAAAGGATGTTATGTCCTTCTATCCAACTTAAACAACATCAACACACATGACACTGGAAAATTGTCCAAAAAGTTCTCAACTTATTGCACTTTTGCCAATTCAATTTTAAAATTTTTAATTTTGTCAATTTAGTCATAGTCCTTTTCACTTGTTGCCAATTGAGTCCTAGTAACTGAAACTCGTTGACGTGGACACCGGCCATCCTATGTGGCACAACTGATACTGATGTGAAAAATTTTTAACAATATTTTATGAATATTTTATTAATTTCTTCTCCTTGTTTTTTCACATAACTCCCGTCACTAAAAGTATGGCTTTGATATGGATCTTCTCCTTTGATTCCAATTTAGCAATTTTCACCCAAAAGGTGTTGTCATGTTGCTTTAGTTGCGCCCAATCATGCTCACTTCGACGTAGCTCCATTTGTAAAGTTTCGATTTTTTCCCTCACATGCCTCCAATTGACTTCCACCATTTCATTCTCTTATCGAAGGTTCCTTTCTCATGTGATGAAGATTTGGGATCAATACAATGAAAAAAATTCCAGTCACCAACCTATCAAAGAGATGATAAAGCAAGCATTAGAAATATAATGCTAGGACCAACTAGGAAAATACCCAAAACCAACAAACTACCGGCACAACATGTCTTTACATGTCCAATGTACTACCATCACAAGACATCTCTATGAAACACTTCTAGCGTGGCTTGAATTATTTCGAGCTTCGAAGTTCATCTCATTTCCTTCCTCATTTTCGATGCAGGCCCACGAGACAAGATTTGCAACAATACTAGGTGCAAAGAACTAAAAAAGCCAAATCAAATGGCATGAATAAAATCGAGTTTAATGGGAAAATCACTGCTTGAGACATGGAGCAGGGGAGTGAATCAATAACAACAAGCACCAAATCAAATGCGCCTACTCATCAATAATTCATCTATTGCAGAAGACCGGTCAAATGCGCCAACTCACAACCATAATCTCCCATAACGAGCAACGGTAAAATCTCCTTCCATGGATTTTAGGTCTCCAAGAAGGGTAGAGATTCGCAGGTCGACCATACTTGCATAATAGAGGACGAGCTTCGTTGATAAAGCTGGAAGATAATGTGCTTTTCTTTGACCCACTTCCAATTGAAGCCATTGAATATCTTAATTTGGTGATTGGGATGAGTTCACCAGACAAACTCAACAAAAAAAAAAAAACGAAGGCGAGAAGTATGCCGGAGATTAAAGTGTGCTTGAACAAGTTTTGATGTCTAGTCACGAAGACGACGACTATGGTGAAGGAGAGTGCTCAATGAAGAGGAAGACGAAGAATAATCAGAGTACTGAGAGAGAGAGAGAGAGAGAGAGAGAGAGAGAGAGAGAGAGAGAGAGAGAGAGAGAGAGAGAGAGAGAGAGAGAGAGAGAGAGAGAGCCTAATTATTTCGAAGGAGAGTTAACTGGAGAGAGAAAGAGAGAGCCTAATTATTTCAAAGGAGGGTTAACTGGAGAGACAAAGAGAGAGCTATGGATTTTTAAGTCAATTTGCCATGTCAATTGAGTTATTATCATGTGTTATTTAGCTCAATAGCTTTACGATAAAATTTGATGGTAGCTAATGGAGAGTAAATATGTTATAAGTACATTGATTTTTCACTTTTTCATTACACAAAAATTAATTTGGGGTAAATTTGTTAAATAGGTACCAGTTTAGAGTTTTTCGTGATATTAAACCTACGCAAAATTTCCTTTTCTACTTTCATGAAATCCCGATTTTGCCCCCTTAGAAAAGTAACTCGACTTGGAAAGAATTAATATGATCATGTTAGAATTGACACATAATAACACAAAGTAAAGCGTAAAAGTGGTAAGAAATAGGAACCAAAACACAAGATTTTGTCCTAGTTCAACCTTAAACTTGGGTTACGTTTAGCAAAAAACTCTATTATAATTAAGACCTCGCATATCTCATTATATTCCTCAATTATTAAGGAGAAAGAGTATATAGTGTGAAAGAGTATATAATAATAGTTATTCATGAGTCCAAATTCAAATTATTAATAAAAAAAATATGAATTTAAATCATAAAAGGGCTCTGGTGTCCAGAGGGCAATGCCCCCTTAACAACGCCACCGAAGCGACTCCCCCGAACCACGTGCTTTCCTATTGTAAGAAAATATGAACCATATCTCAATAAATCCAACTTTCAGAGTTAGCATGAACATTGTTGAATTATAACTTGAGCTTGAGCTCAAAAAGGAAATCCGATCCAAAACGATTTTTTAGGGTGAGTTTGGTTCAGCTTTCCCAAAACCTATTAAAGTCCCAAAGCTTCTTGGGAAAAGTGCAAGGTTTTTGGCAACCATACTCAAGGGGCTTTAGGGTAAAAGTTGGTATTGGAGATACGAAAACTCAATACTGGTAGGGATCAGCATTGAGCTTCCAGCATTTGGCCAAAGTTGAGCTAGGATTTTTTTTTTTCCAAACCTACCTTCATTTATTTTTTCAAATTTCAATTTCCCCCTCATCTTTTTTGTTATAATACTTTTTAAATAAAAAAAATACAAACCCTAGGTTACAACCGCAAGCCAGTCTTCGATCAACAACTATCGGCCGAGGCTGTTAAGAATGAGGCAAACCCCGGCCACTATCACCTAGGATCGCGCGACCCAAGCAACTACCGCAAGGTGTTGCGTCACCCTAGGACGGCTCTCACTAGGGTCGCGCGACCCTCACCCGAGCTCGCGTGGCCCAGGCAATGATCACTAATGGTCACACAACCCTAGACAGCCCTTGCCAAGGTTTGCTCGACCCCTAGCGGCCATGGCCACCAGCGCCAAATGTTGCTTGCCAATAGTCGTAATTCTAGGGTTTGGATTTTCTTTTTTTATTTTTTATTTAAAAAAATAAATATGGTAGAAAGCCCCTTTGCAAATTTGTTTTGCCAAACACTAGTTAGCCCAAAGCTAGTTTTGAAAGGGCTTTTTTTTACTAAATGTTATTTGCATTTTCTCAAAGCCCATTTTCAAAAATGAACCAAACCCATTCTTAGTTGAATGGTTTCTTAGGTTGACTAGGTTCATCTAAAAGGGAATTTTATTTGGGCTATGAGATTTTGTGGAACAACCAACAATTATCTGAATAAATTGAAGTTAAATAATCTATCACTCCTACTCACATTAATGCTGGACTTTGGCCTAGTGCTAAGTGTAGACTATGGAGGCAAATGAGGGGTTTGAAAAAATTGAACCCAAGAACTCCTACTCTAATAGAATGTGAGATTTTGTGGTATCATTGTCGTCTATGTTGAAAGCTTAACCTTTTAGATAAATGCATGATATAATATTTAAATATTCTAAAATGGATTCAAATCTTTTTTATATAGGAAGTGGGTCTTCTTCTTGAAACTTATCTAAGAGGAGTTTTTGGTGTTCAAGCCAATCAATTTTGTAGAAAGATATGTCCTTTATAAGGTTAAGGCATTGTCCGGGGATGAACCGTGATGGCTTTTTAGTATTGAGTGATTCAAGTGTGGTTGTAATATCTATTGTGTTATTTGATATATTATGGAACGCTTTAATTCCCACTGATCGAAGCACAAAAATCCTTTGTCCAATTTATTTTCTGGTTCTATTTATTATTGTGTTAGATTGAATGTTCTTTTTTTCAGCCACAAGCGAAGGTCAAAAATTGTATGAAATATGCATAATTCTATTGGTATGTGATCAAAAGTACGATATCATTTTTCCTATTGGTAAATTTCAATAAGTAAAATCGAGTGACAAAAGATGCCAATTCCTTCGTCCAAAGAGATCGCAAATAAAGAGCCCAAGTCCAAACATGTCAACACATTCGGTTGACAACTTCAATGACCCGATTTCCAAACTCAGTGTTTCCTCTTTGAGATGATCTTTCCTTTGAACGTTCTACACAGAACCAATTTCATCAGCACCGCCTCTTCTTCCGGTTCCGTAGAGGCTGGCTGCTTCCACGTTATCATCAGTTGACCCCCGTTTCGATTTGCTAGAAGTTTGCTCTTTCCAGACTTACTTGTTCTTTCTTCTAGAGCTTGTGTTTGTTCTACGCGTAGCGGCTCTCCTCGACATTGAGGGCATATTTTCAATTAAATAAAAAAGCGGGGAACAAACTGAAATAATATGAAACATTGCGGCAGATTATGACAATCCAAAAGGCCAAAACGACGATTGTATAAACGCGCCGTCTGCAGGGTAGAGATTGGGCCTTTTAACTTGTTGAGCCGAACAAGCCTCTTAATAGATCTTTCTTTTTCTGGTATGGACCAGATCGTTCTGGCTCAGGCTGAGATGAATTTCAACTTTTGGCCCGCAAATAAATGGCAATTTCAATTTGCCACCCTCAAAATGTCCGAGAACACGCCTTTTTTAGCCCTAAGTGTCATTGCTAATCGGATGATTATGGCAACTTAATCCTCATCATTGTTTTATTTCTGGCGGCGATCAGAGCTGCAGAAAGCCACCACAACATGGGGCGACATGGAGGGGGAAGGGCAACAATCCATAATTTAGGGTTTCAGAGTTGCTACTGAAGACGGTGATATCAAAACCCTAGTTATTATCGAACATGAAAGGAGACACGTCTCCGAGGCAAGTGATTCGTTTAATCTCTCTCTCTCAATTTGACATGCGGATTGCCATGTGATGGTTGGGAATTGTTAATGGCGACCTCTCCGTCTTAGTAACTCAACATGCCTAGTGCCACGTTAGTAGCTAGAAAATGTTAATATCGATCGATGACAAACGTACTTCTTTGCGCTATAGGTATAAATAAAAAATAAAAAGTTAAAGACTGATTGCACAAAAAAGTCAGAGGACCAAGTTATATAAAAGGGAATTGCGATGACCAACCATGACAAAGGGAATTCGCTGTCATAGCCCTCGAGTTGGCCCCATTAGTTGGGGTCTAAGAGATTTCTAATGAGAAATGACGGTCACTTATTCAAATCTCCACAACCGAGTGCAAACTGCTATAATGCTCCGTTCCTTTCATGGAAAACGAGTTGTTTCCTGAAAACATTTTTCAATAAGTCATTTTTCATAAAGATGATAGTACTTTCTAGTGTTTGGCTAAATAATGAAAATGAATTGAAGAATTTTTTCTATCGTTCGGTACGAAAAATCAAATTTGATTTTCCTCTGTGAAATTCTTTTCATAATTTTTTAAATTTATTTTTAATTTTAATAATTTCCATTGATTTTTTAATTTTTATATATTTTTTTATCTTTTTTTTCCTTTCTTCTTCTACCAGTCAGATGGCCAAGGCCATGACCAATGATCGATAGGTAAAGAATAAAGGAAAGGGAAAAATGAAAATGAAATTTTTTTTAAATAACTAAAAATAAAAGTAAGGTGAAGGAGTGGAGGATAAAAATATGAGGAAAAATGTCTTCATCTTTCTGAAAAGAAGAAAAAAATATTCTCCACTTTTGAATGTGTTTTTTCCATTAGTGAAAAATGTTTTTTTTTTGGCAAGGAAATTAGTGAAAAATGTTATCCTTCACTCTTTTAGTAACATGAACGCTCGAAGATCTATAAAAAAAAAAACTTTCCTAAAAGTTAATTTTCGCGAAACAAACGGAGCCTGAGAGTGCTTTTGTTTCATAGAAAACTTCATATTAAAGGAAAATGCTTTTCAAAAAATCATGCTGCTGAAAAAATGGTTAGTTCTCCTTTATTTGATGATATGTCATCAAAATATTTTGTAGTGTTTAGATCTCATTTAGATAATGACTTTATTATCATGATTTTATCTCAAGTTAAAAAAAAAGAAATCAATATTTTTAACTTTCTATTTTTCTTCCATCTTGCTGGTCAGCATACCATGGCAAGGCTCAGCGATGAGCTCACTAGATCTAGTGAGGCTCATCATCTCTCGAGATTAGAGAGGCTGAGCATCACCCAAAAGCTTAGATTAGATGAGGCTCAGTCTCACTCAAGACTGGCAAGAATGAATCTTGCTGGACGAGCTCGAGACTATGCGCTGCCAGGCGAGCTCAAGGTCAAGCCTCATAGGCCTGTGCCTATGGCCAGTCATTGACCATCTCCAAAGCCCGGCAACCAGTCAAGAGAAAGGAAAAAAAATAAAAGAAAAAGGAAAAAGTACAAAAAAAAATTCAATTAAATACTAAAATAATATTATATACATTCAAGAAGAGCAATTCTGGAACGTGTTTTCACATCTATAGATTGGGAAATTCATTTTCCTGATTTTATGCATGAAAATTTTTGTTGGCCTAAAAATATTTTCGATTGACATGTCATTTTAGGGGAGCAAAATGGGTGAAAGTTCAGAAAACAAATTCTCGGTAGATACTTTCACTTACACAAATACACCCTAATCAAGGTCTTTTGCATAGGCTAAAGATTTAGACTTAACTAGTTCACGAGGATTATAGTTTGTCCCTTGGATTTCAAGGTAGCCAAGCCTCTACACCCATGCCCCTAAATCATCCTTGATTGAGCTCGATAAAGCTCAAATGAAATGCTTTTAGGATGGACCTTTGTTTAAGTCAAGATGTTAAAAGAGTCTGGATCCCATAATTCGTGTACCATACTATAATTGATCATAAATTTTTTATACGGACGTCAATTCAATCCTAAATTTTTCAAATTTGTTAATTTAGTTATAAATTTTTGCAAGGAATGCTAATGCATTGAGTCCTAAACTTTTGCAAGAAATTTCAATGTACTCATTTTAGCCAATTTTTCTCGAAAATCGCTAATGTTATGGTGTGACACATAAGATGACCAATAGATTGAGGATTGATTGGGTGATGTTATCTAAAAATTTGTGTTATTCACCATCAATGCACAGCCGAGGAAGACACCCGAAGAGACAGTGATTGCACAATCGATTCTGAAGTCCACACAAAGTCATTCTACATTAATTATTGATCACGAGACATGAGCTGTTCATAAAATCTCTTGAATAACTTTTTTTTTTTAAAAAATGGTTTCTTCAGCAGCACTTCATCTTATGATTAGGTGGGAAGGAACCGAAAGTGAGTATGATTTACTAAACTTTTTGCTTATTGTACCAAGCAAGGTTTCTTTGACTAATGGATTTGACCTTTGTACCTTTCTTAATGACCAATTCAAGTTCAAGATTTGATTAATTTTTTGCACCAATCAACGTGCCAATGACCGCATTTTATTGTGGTTGGGCTACTACATTCATTTCTTATATTAGTGGTTAGGGGCTCCTTATCACATCAAATTCCAAGCTAAACTTGTTATCAATGCTAGAATTACTTTATTGAGCGAACATAACTAATTGTCGTAATAGGGGTTAGTGTGCGTATTCAATATGTTGTAGAGTTAACCCCCGCTAGGCCTTTTAGTTCTTTTAATTTATTCAATCTCGTTCCTATTCTTTTTATTTCACTAAGGTGCTCCCAAAACAATATGCTTTTTTTTTGTTCATGTTAATATTTCCATTAAAAAAAATGGAATGTCAACGTGAACTGTCACATCAATGCCACGTCAGATGTGACTGGACAAACAAGTAATGATATGGAAAAAAAATTTATAATTAATTTATAAAAATATCATACATTGAAAAAAAAAATCCTCAAACCTGATAAGAAAAAAGAAAATGTCGGAAGAAAGAGAGAAAGTTACTAGGGGGCGATACTAGCGAGGCACTGATAACTTCAGCCAGGCCGATGAGGGTTTGCTGGCTTTAGGGTCACCACGCCACACCATCGGCAGCGTCGTCACATTGGCTAAAATCGGCAAGGGCTAAGAGTGCACTTTTTTCTTTTTCATTTAGTTTTCCTTTTTCTATAGTTTGTATGTACTTTTTATTCTACATATTCATTTTATTTTTGCGATTATTTTAAGTTGTAAAATGCACTTAGAATGGCACATTATCAAATAACAATATAACAGAATATTAGCATTTCCATTAGCTTTTTAAATGAAATAATCAATTTTGAATAAGAAAGGTTATAGTTTGGGGATCTCATTAGCAAAAAAAAAAAAGTATAGGAACGATATTGAATAAATTAAAAAATAATAGAAATTAGTAGCGTCAATATCTCAATGATATTATTGGCGAGATATAACATATGTTATTGGCAAAAATAAAATATCTTATGAAAGTAACCTCAAGAAACCAACATGAAGGGCAGGCAAAAAACGGGGCAAATACTTGAAGAAGTTGGAATAAAGACAAAATATTTTACCAATATTTTTATATATAATTAGGTTCTATTTATTTCATGACAAATGAATGATTTGGAATATATTTTCCTAAAAATGATCGCCTGTATCTCTTAAAAAAATTATTCAATGAAAACTATTTTCATTATGGATAATATTTTATGTCTAGATATTTGTGGATGATGAAAATATTTTTCATTCATTCACTTTTGTAAACGATCATTTTACAAAAATATTTTGCAAATTTTTCCACTAAATAATAAGAGAGTCACTTTTGAATTCTAGATATAGATTTTTGCTATCTGAGGTAAAAAGATGTGGCACTTACATTGGTCAAATAATTGACTTTGGAACAAGTTCACTTCTCATGTTTATGAAGGATTGTATTGGTCAATGTTGATGTAGATTTTTTACTATGGATGCTCGTGGTCCGTCAAGCGTCTGACGATGAAGACAACCCTAATGAGAAATGCTAAACTGCTGCTTGGAGGAGCATATCATGGTTTGAAAGATAATAAAACAACTAATGATATTTAATAATTTCGAGATTAATATCGAGCAAACAACAATGTACTTTGTTTAATACAAAAACTTGTTTGAGGTTAAGGTTCCGTTTGTTTTACAAAAGATGAATGATTCGAAAAACATCTTTGTAAAGATGATAGCTTGTGTCGCTTGAATTAATTACTTAATGGAAAATTTTTCATCATTTGTAACGATTCATATCCGAACACTTTTGTGGATGATGAATATATTTTCGTTTATTCAATTTCATAAGCAATACAATGGATTATTTTTAGGAAAAAAAAATTTCAGAGTCATATAAATGCTTTGTCGTGATTTTTTTTTTTTTTGGTATTTGTGCTTGTGAGCTTGATGTTTTAGCAATCAAAATCACAACTTTTATCGGCCTCGCTTGTTAATGCTGAGGGGTACTTACACAGATCAAGGGCATGGATTTAATCAATTCATGGGACTAACAAGGTGCTCTAGGTACTCGCTCGTTCCCTTTGGACTAAGCAAAAATAGAGTTTGTTAATTTTTGACTTGTGACATTCCAAATACCATTGCTTGGTTCTAACACCATTTATATTGTTCCAGATATTATACGTTCAGACAACTTCGGGCTTAGGTAAAGTTATTACTCGATTGCAGCAAATAAGGAAAGTTATTCCGGAACCGGTGATTGGTTCGGTCTCGAGCGGTCCAATGCAATCGGTAAATGAAAATAAAATGGAGATGTATTTAAAATAAGGGATTTATTTGATATTCACATATCTATGTATAATATTCTCGTGATTCACATGGAGATTGTCCATGTCACAGTGAATATTGAATACAATGTTTGATATTGTACATAGTTATGCGAATCTCATTTCTATGTACAATATTATATTTAATGAGAAAACATTTAACCGAAAAATTTTCCCATGTGCAAGTCCTTTTCATTGCCTGCAATCTCATTTATACGCATGCCAATTATAAATTAAAAAATTAAAAAAAATCGGTCCAGATGGGCAGCTCATCGTTTTAGTTCTCCCTAGGAACGGGAACTGCACTACCGGGACACCTGTTCTATCTTGAGGAACCGGGGGATCGAACTGGTGAACTCTAAAATTGGACCAAACAAGTCAGTTCGGGCGGCTCTCAATCCAAGCGGTCTAGTTTGTAATAATACTAAGATGGTCATACGGAATCGCTTATTTGGCAAATGAAAGCTAAGAACGTAATCGCATTCTAAAATCAATAGTACTGTAGATGTGGCCTTGCTCGAAATTCAAATTCTAACGGTCGACCCTATTACAAAATTCTCGAGATCTGGTGACACTGTCCAATCATCCTCCCCCGACATCGCTGCAGACCCAAGTCAGCGAAGAGAGAAGAAGAAATATTTACTACAGGAGGGGAGAAGGTGCGTCGCGTGCCTGATCCGTCATTCCATTTCTGCACCCCCTCCTTTTCAACACTCTTTGGCAAATATTAATTATGTGCTAATAATTTCATAAGCCAAAAAAAAAAATAAAGTTCATGTGTTAATCACGACGCAGTTTGATAAGCTGATTACGTTCCAGTTAAAAAGTCATGTTCTTTGTCCCGACTTGAGCTATGACACACATTGGAATATAATAAAGTTTGGGTGCTCAAAAATACCCATTAAGCATTGATTCTACGTAATATGAGAGTAATCAATATATAAGAAACCGAAAGAATTTCTTCTGTTGGTTGCTTCTAACGAGTGCTCCTGAGATTGTGTCTATATAGTAAAGCGATAAAACTCTATTTTGGCCTTCCGAAAGGTTCTGTTCCTTCCCGATCTTGGTCTTTTCTAGTAAAATGTCCAACAAAAGAAGGGTGACGCTATTTTCACACCCATTTTGGTCAAGAAGCTCCTTTTTTCCTTGTTAACTTACCAAAATACTCTCTCTCTCTCTTGAATTCATTGTTTTCTTTCTAATAAAAAAGCTGCATTTATTTCTATCATCTCTCTCATTAGTTTCACAATACAAATGCTTGTTACACGCATCGCTATATCAATTTACCATATCTCAATATCATTTTTGCTAGAGAATGTTATCATTTTCGATTTATGGTCTCATATTTTCATTCACAAAAAATTTCTATTTCCAACAATTTATGAACACACAATTAATTGCTTTTTCCAAATAGTGTGAGTGAAACTATATATTAAAGTCGATTGTTAAAATTCAATTTAACTATTCAACTGATCTTGATAAAAAAAATCGAAAAGAAAAATTGATCAAAATATGGAAATGGTTAATTTTTTAAAAGAATCATCAAATGTCAAACATATTTATATTTAGGCCATACCTAAATATTAACAAAGTATAAGCACATAAGGGAAAAAAAATATGAAACTTCTTGCCGTTCGACTCTAGCCATGAAAAATGTAATTAATATCATTGTAAATTCAATCTCATAGCAAGTAAATTAAAACTTTAAAATATGCTTAAAAATTTCCCTTAGAAAATCTTGATGTGAGTTTGAACGTGCAAAATGTGTAAATAAATTTTCAACCCCATCTTGTAATTCATGTAAAATATGAAAAGCTCAAATGAAAGCATAAACTTGCGATGTTTACCTTTAGACACCTACAAATTTATTCCAAAAAATCAACTATAAGTCAAAATACACTAGATAATTACATTTGTGAAAAAAGATTTTCTTCAAACTATTTCATGAAAAATAAGCAGTTATTGTGTATTCATAACTCATTATAATCAGAAAATTCTAACCTTTTATACAACTTTTGTAGTTAAAAAAAATGAGACCATAAATTAAAAATAAGGACATTCTCTAGTTAAAGCGACATTATGATGCATGGTAAGACGATATTTTATTGGGTGTAATTTGACATTTATATTGTAAAATTGATAATTTAAGAGATCAAATAGAAATAAAGGCAGTTATGTTGGTTAAATCAATAAAAAAAAAAGAGAAATAATAAATTGAAGAGAGAAGGGCATTTCGGTTTGTTGATTGAAAAAAAAAAAAAGAGTGGCTTAGTCAGAATTGGGGTGAAAATAGAGCCGCCTTAAAAGAAACGTAAAACTTAAAGTCGACAAAAATTGTATTGGTGTAAGGCTCACTCAAATCTTATATTCATGCTGAGGTGAATTGCCACCCTTATTCACGACTCCATAGACCGAAATTATCGTGTGAAGCTTGATGAACTTAGAACTTCGATAATTTCTGAAGCTCTTGCTTATAGAAATCCAATTCATCAGGAACAGGCAAGCGCTGCCTTGACCTGTAAACCATTACTCTACCAAATTCCCACTATAAAACACATCGACTACTTTGAGCATCGAAGGGTCTCTGACGGAACCGATCCTTTTTGGGGGGGAGGGGGGGTGGTGGTGGGTAGTCTTCTTTTTGTTTGTGTTGCACAAGACGACGGGCAAGTCGAAAAAGCTTAATCTCAAGTCCAAGAGACTTGGAACAAAACCATGAAGCTTGGTAAGAGTAGATGTTGCTCCTATACAGATTGGTAAGAGCTTTTTCTCATCTTCATACCTGCTCAAGATAAAGAGTCATAACTAAGCTTGACCAACAGGCCGTATGTTCGTTTCCTCGAAAATTTGTGATGGCTACATTGCACGCTCGATGTCATCTTAGTAAGGATGGGGAACCCATCTTGTCAGAGGCAAAGGGGCACTTGCGCCAAGAAGATGGTTGCAATAGTAATAATGTCGGGAGCACGAATCAAAATTTGAGGGGCTCAAATTCAAGCCTATCAATATATCTAGTTCGTTTTCACTCGGAAGCTTAAATCAATGGGTTATGAGCTAACTTGAATATATTAACTTCTCCACATCATTCTAATTCTCCAAAATGAGACTTCTTTAACACAACTCATGTGTATCTCGACAATCTCTCTCTCATGTGTGAGCTTAATTTTGCTTCCCTTTAATCCATGTATTTTTCTACATCAAGATATCTCTCAACTTGAATTGAGGCCTACCAATCATCATTGGCGTTGATGCCATTCGCTGGGAGCACAAAACAAAAGTCTAATGCCTTCACTTAGGGTGATTGCCAAGATGGGGCCTAAGTCTAAGCTTGTCAACATATTCAGTTGAACCTATCTTCACTCAAAAGTTTAAGATAATAAGTTATGGGCCAACTTGCACGTATTAATTGCTCCACATTATACCGCATCAATTCTCTGATATAAGATTTCTCTAATACAACTCAAGCATGTATGTCAACATGTACTGAATTAGTAAGATGAGGTTTTCCTACAATAGATATCAAGAAAGGCTAAGTGTGTGTATGTGAACATGTACTGAATTAATAAGATGAGCTTTTCCTACCATAGACATCAAGACGGTCTTTTCTAAGAGGGGTGTGGTGCTCCTGTTGCCTTGCAACCTATGGCGACAGTTTGATAGGTATTTCGTTTTATGTATGAAAAGCTCTTTGATCATAAATGATTTCTTTTGAAAAAAAACTTGGAGCATTTTTTAGGGTTGGTTAAACACCCAATTAGGAAGGGGAGATTTTCCTAATCCCTACGCAATCAGAGATCTAAGATCGGAGATTTGGTTATCGTAGTTACTACTAGAGTCCTTTCATTTATCGCTTGGAATTGATTATTATCTAATTTGTGAGTACGAAAGGTTTTAACATTTTGACTCCTAATCATGTTTTTGTCAACCAATAAGTGTTCATGCAAATGTTCTTGTAGGTGGGTATTTTTCATGGCATTTTCTATGTTCAAATGTATTCTTAAAAAAAAGTGCAAAATCATCCAAAGCAAACAAATGGTTAAAAAGATAGTGCATACAAATAATGAAATAATCTAAGAATGAGCAAGTAAAAACCTTCAAATCATCGGGCCAATAATAAAACCCAATTAGAGAAACTCGAGACATGATCGAGGGGTCCAACAAATAAAAGATCGGAGTGGACATCGATGTTATTCATTGTGGAAAGTGATTATACTTTTATCTATGAATTAGTTGAGGAAATATAGGTGTCAAACCAAGTCCACGTTCAGGTAAGTTAATTTGTAACACTCAATTAAGCTAAGAATGCATTATAAGTTTTCATATTGTATCTAGAGGTAAGCATGGTTTCAAGGTAGAACCTGAAACTTGGAACCTAACCTGTGGAGAGCTTATTCGGTTTCAAGTTTTAAAGTATGCATGGTAAGTTCTAAATTTTAAAAATTAGAGAACCCATTCCAATAGCTAGGCTCTAGGTTATAGGTAATTGAATCTGAAACCTTCAATGAATATATGCATTCGCGTGATCCTATGATATTTCATGATGTCTAATGATGAGTATATAATTTGAAACCATTAGTCTGAACTTTCATTTTCGATAATATTTATAATTGATACTTTTACTTTATTAGTGTTTCATATTTATTTATTGTTTAAATATGAGTTGTGGTCAGTGAATTATAGTAGCAAGTTATGATTATTAAGGTTGATCATTCATTGGAATAGTTTAATTAAGAATATAGATGAAACCTAAGTAGACCTTAGAACCAACGATAGCGAAGGTCTCCTGAAATTTGTTTTGATAAGTAGGTTTCAGATGGAATCTATATGGAAGTTGGGACCACTCACCCTTAATTATAAAAACAAAGAGAATAAATAAATTGAGTGACATTACGTTACCTCCTTCCCCCCCTCTCTTTTGGCCAGATCATTACTTTTTCCATGAGGACGAGTATAAACCATAAATGCCCACAATCTCCCAACCGACAAAGAGAATCACCAAGCAAGTATTTGTTATTATTCGACTAATATATATATATATATATATATAATATGTGTGTGACCAAAAAAGTCAACATTTCACCGATTTACCGGCTAAGCCAAACATTTCATATAATTGAATTAGGAAGTATCACCATCAAAGGTCGCTCCACCAACGCTAATAAACATGAGAATGCCAACGTATTAAGGCTGTGTATGGTAACACTCCATAAAAAGTATTTCTGTTTCTAAAGTGTTCCCATAACACTTTACGTCAATGTACGTGCCGTAAATTATTTGAGCATGTGTTGTACATGGGAATATATACCAATATAAAATAATAAAAATAGAGATAATGACATCAATGGTTCTTGAATTTTGGTTTAGAGTATAATGTGATCCTTGTACTTTACGTCAATGTACTTGCCGCAAACTTTTAATTTACTGAATGTGGTTCTTGGATTTTTGGCTTATGTCTAGTTTTAGTTTGTAAACTGTATGAAAATATTCAATATTGTCTTTCTATTAATTCAAGTTCAAGGACGACATTTAATACCATTATATAATTTAAGGATTAAATTGAATACGTATCAAAAGTTTAGGAATTATATCGAATAGTTTAAAAGTTCAAGGGTGATATTGCATATTGGGTTTAAGTTTAGGGACCACATGAGCAAATTAGAAGTTTAAATGCTATATTGCATGTCGGGCCAAAATTCAAGTATTGTTTGTGCTGTTTTCGTAGAAGAACCATTAATTACTAATATCAATAATAGATGTATGGAATTTTGCACATGCTATGGCTGTATTTTAGAAAAAAAGAAAGACCCACGATTGAATCGATTAAAATTTTCGATATATTTATCAATTAATAACTAAGGGTGATCGGTTTTTCGATCTGATGGGGTTCCCCTTAAGAACTGGGAATCGGACCAGTGGTCCCATTTCTAATTTTCCAAAATCAAGAATCGGACTAGCCACTTTGGGGATCAAGAATCGATAACATGATAGAAAATGGAACATAACAATTGAAGTCAACACATGATTGAACCAAAAATTGGAATAGCATGAAAGCTTCTTACCCAAGTACATGAAGAAATATGGAGATTAAAACATAAATTTATACATGATTTTGGCTCTTAGTTTCTCTCTATGTATGAAATAATGTCTAACGTCTCTATTTTGGGAAGCGAGTGTAAGCAACAAATACGTCTCTAGGGTTTGCCAAACAAATTTGGTTCTAAGTGTTCACATAAATGTGTTTTGCTTGAAAGACTACGAACCAATACTAGTGGGACCATATTATGATGATATTTTTTTAATTTTTTTTTATAAGAAAATCAATTGTTCCCGCCCGATTTTATGTCCTTGAAATTGGGAATCGGACTGTCTAGCTACCGGTTTCAATTTTAAGAACCGTAAATTAGACCGCCACCCTCTAGAATAAAGAATTGGACCACCGATTTCGATCTAGTAGATCAAATTTGCTCATCCATATTAATAACAATTCTTGTGTCCTGAAATTAACAAAACCAATACCTAAGTTAACAATAATACGCGTTTGGTAGATTTTTTTTTTTTAATTTTTTGGTCCACAACTTCTTCACGCGTGGTAGATTCACCCCGCTCACATATTATCATAATTTAACTTTTTTTTGGGATTAAATAATGAAATAAATAAATAAATAAATAATAGATAAATTTATTTATTTATGGTTAAATGAAAAGAACAGTGCAACAACGGAGAAGAGAAGACCCTGACCCCCAACCACCCCTCCTGCCCCCATCACACACGTCCGAACCGACGGTGAGCGGCGAGAGCGACGTCTCCTCCGAAACCTGCTCAATCCTTGAAGCAACGTTTCCTACTCTCCCCCCGAATTCGTTGGAAGCTCAGCGCTTCTGGGTGTCACATCGCATGCCCGCTCGTATATATGATCCGTCTCCCCAATATTCCACCCAGTCCCGACTCTCTCCATCCTCGGATCTGCTGCGATTCGCGGTCTCGATCCTCGAGGACCCGGCCGGTGTGCCGCCGCCGCCGCTTCGTCTGTTAGATTCGTGATTCGGTTACCGCTTTCCGGCTCGGTGCTGATTCCGGCGGTTTCGGAATTCGAGGGGTGGAAGGATGGTGGCGTCGGGGCCGATTTCGGCTGGACAGGTAGCGGTTGCTCTTGATTTTTTGCTGTCGGGGGACCTGGTTCGGTGACAATGTGGGTCGTTTTCCTTCGCGTTGATGGGTTGCCAGTTCCCGCTTCGGGGGGAGCTGAGTCTAGTTCGTACCTGTGGAATATGAATGTCGTGGGTGATTTCCCTTTCCCGTCGCGTGTTATGGATTCTTCGTTGTCTTTCTGATTCTTGATCTGTGAGAGCTGCGTTAGGATTTGCCTGCCTGTTGTTGTGATCTGTGATGTGGTGGGTTCGTGTGCTGACATTTGAGGGGATCACTGCGCTCGTGATCCTCGTAGAGGTTGGAACTACTGTTGAGAGAGGCTTTCTGCTTACCCGAAAGCGCAGAGGATACTTTTGGCTTTTGTTTCCCTCCTGGGTCGTGGGAATGGTGTGTGATTCACTGAGCATCATGGGTCTGGCACTTAGCTATTGTGGGGTGCGCCAATTCATAACATGCCACTTGAAATGATCACGTCCCAAGGTTTTTTCCATTTTTTTTTTTGGGGGGGGGGGGGGGGCGCAGTGTGGGGAGAGGATATTATTGTCACAGAAACACGCACCACAGGTTGCTGAGTATGTCCCATTCGATGGAGTTCTGCTATAGTTCGTTGTTGTTTTCCATGTGTTGGGATGAATGAGGCTTCTTTCTGAAAATGCGTGTGATTATTCTAGTTAGGAGCAGTTTTGCACAGTTTCTAATCTGTAAGTGTCTTAACACCATTTCTAGTGTAATCTGGTGTGATGTTGCTACGGAGGGTGTATTTTATTCCATATGCTTCAGGATGACATATGCGATGTTCCTCCTCATTTTTGCTGGATGTTTTTCATCTATGTTTGGAAGTTTGAAGGATTGAGCTGGGCATCTTGGGGTTCTGCCAGTTGTTTCATATCATGATTTAACCTGTTTTTCATTCACTTTTTTTGTTTATGGTTGCTACTTTCCTAGTTTATAAGCATCATGATACATTCATACACCTACTGCCAAGTATTGGTTTTCATGCCTAGTGCCAGATTCATGTGTAGCAAATTATTAGCTGATTTTGGATCTGCTGAGTGGTAGTTTCCTTGATAAGGATTTATATGATAGGTTTAGTCAATTACTTGAGGACCTAGTGAGGATTCTGCTTGCATCAATTAGGACTATTTATGCGAGCTTCTTTAAATGAAATATCTAACTAGCGGTTACTTGTGCATGGCATGTATGTGCGTCTATAGTTTAGCACACCACAGAAGAACACCTGTTTCACTAATGCATTATCATGCTGCAGGTGTCTTTTTTACTTGGCATCATCCCAGTATTTATCGCCTGGATATATTCGGAATTGCTGGAGTTCAGGAAGTCCACTTCGGTTTCCAAAGTGTAAGTTTTTCAATATCATCATTACAACTCTTTCTTAAGGTTGATTGCATACGACTAATGATTGGGTTGTCTTCCAAATTTAAAGCCGGCATGTTATTGATTTCATTAACTTTCCTCCTTGCACTGTGTTTTGTTGAAAAAGAAGTCTGCAATGAGACCTTCACCAGTTTTGGTAAAACAATGAAAAAGAGAAATTCACCTGTGAGCATTCAAAACTGAATCATTGTGACTTCATATAGTTTGTTTGTATTATACCAGAAAAATTGAGATGGGAGAGAGGTGATATCGGAAAGTGGTTCTGAAGATTTTTTTAATATTGACAGTTGGAAAGTCAATGACAATAGTAGGATCCTTCTGGGGTAAGAAAGGCAGTGTGATTGGGTAATAGCTCAGAGACATGGCTCCAATCTTTATCAAAAATATTATAATGGAACAGTTATGATGTTTGTTGAAATATTAATGTAGCATGTCCAAATCTTAAAGCCAGCACCCAGTCCTTTCAATAGTTTCACTTTTTCCCCTTAAGAGCTGGCCCAATTTTCCATTATTCTTAGAATCCTGGTAAGATAACTTAATGCAGCATTAGCATCTCGTCTTTTAACAGTAAAAGCAATTAAAAAAGAAGCAGGAAATGGTAACTTATTTACAAAAGAAAATTCTTGATAGTTGATTTTGGCACATATAATTGAAGTTCCAGGTTAATTTGGAGAAAAAGGAGTAGGAATGGCTATTCAAGTGGCCATCTACCTAAAGAATAGGGGAAGTTAAAATAGCATGTAAACACTGTTACTGCAAGGACGCTGGGGGCACTCAATATTGAGATTCATTTCCTTCCGCAGTTCCCTTTTGACTCGCTAGGGCGGCTTTCTGACCAAGCTGTTAGATCTCAAGATTTAATAGCATGTGTTGCACACGTCTCATGGGTTATGTAGATTTGTGCAACAGTTTTGGATGTGAATGCACATAACAGGTGATTTCTCTGATACTGCTATGATGATATGTCCGTAATTACTTGATACTACTATGAGATGTGTGTGGGCACATGCTCATGCGTTTGTGCAGTTCTATAGGAAATAGTAAGCGGGATATGGTTCTAGCAAATGATGCTGATATGATCTGATACTCAAATGTTGTCAAAATCTTTCAATGAACTATTGAATTGCCTTCAGTGTTGAATAATTTGTTTCTTGGCTATAGCCACTCAGACAATAATTTGGTGGAATTGGGCAATGGTACTATCAAGGAAGATGATCGAGCTGTTCTGTTGGAAGGAGGCCTTGCCAAATCAGCCTCTGCAAAGTTTCATAGTTCATCCATTAAAACAAATTTGATCAGGTGACTCCTTTATTATGCTGTATTATCGTGGAGTTCCTCATTTATTATGTTTTTTACTTACTATATAGCTTCTGAACCTGGTTTAGGTTCTTGACAATGGATGACTCTTTCTTGCTAGAGAACCGAGCAACTCTTAGAGCAATGTGAGTGTAATAGCATTTTTGATCTGGGAATAATTACTCTCTTGGGACCTCCTTGCACATTGTATTGGTTTGAGTTTGGACCAATATTATGCTACTTCTGTATCTGTGATCGAATGAATACATTGATTTGGGAACAATTACTCTCTTGGCATCTTCTTATATGTATGCACATTGTACAGGTCTGAGTTTGGAGCAGTATTATTCTACTTCTACATCTGTGATCGAACGAATATATTGGGGGAGTCTTCTAAGGTAATGATTTTTCTGCTTTCTTTTGCTATATTACTATCCTTGGAACTAAAAGTGGATTTTTGTACCTTCTGAAGTTGTTGTTCTGTCCAGCAACTGTGATCTTAGAAAGAGGTGCATAATTTGTTTCTTTATTTCTTGAGGGGTTGAATGAAATACTTCATCTATTTTGGTAGCATTTGGTTTCCATGTTTTCTAAATAGAAAAATTAGGGCATTGCTGAATGACTTTTTTTTTTTTCCTGAAATATCCAATGAGAGTGGTATCATTGTTGTCTCATATTTTTAGAACTTTACTCGTTGATTGGTGTCATTACTTGCTCAGCTAATATTGTTTTTTCTTTGGACAGAGTTACAATAGGGACCTCTTCATCTTTCTCTATGCTCTTCTCATCATAGTAGCACTGACGACTTCCCTGAAGAAGCATAATGACAAGTCAGCATTTTCTGGAAAATCCATTCTTTACCTTAATAGGCATCAGACTGAGGAATGGAAAGGATGGATGCAGGCAAGTTTTCTTGCGGGTTTGTTATGTCTGAGTCAGATTAAGATGATGCATTGTTTCCTGTACTTAATAAATAGAAACAGTACAATCTGCAACTTATATAAATAAAGACGATACAATCTGGAAGTCAAATTTTTCATTGCTTTATGGCCTCGGTATTGGCTGGTTGTGACTCCCAACCACGCCATTGTTACTTTCACTGAATTATTTGCAAGTGGAGGTAAGCTTGCACCTAAAAAGATTGCGATTTGTGATAAGTAAAGAAGTATGCCATCTGGTAATTCTTACCTCAAAATATGCCCTTTTCATTCTTGATATCTGTTAATGTAGTTTCGTGCACTTCGGATTTGGGTAGGCTTTGTAAACCAGGCCAATGTTTGGGTTTTGTGCGTTGTTCATAAGTCAATCTATAAGTGTGTGGTTTTTTTTTCATTGTTGAGGGCACTTGATTTGTTTTTTTTTTTGGGGGGGGGGTGATTCTATGAATTGACATATCGCTTACCTGAAGGAAGCCGAGGGCTTTATTTTAATGTCGTGTGCCTTTTTTCTTTGTGTTTTGCAGGTTCTCTTTTTTATTAATGTTGCATACCTGTTTTCTTTGTGTTTTGCAGGTTCTCTTTTTGATATATCACTACTTTGCAGCAGCAGAAATTTACAACGCCATCCGTGTATTTATTGCTGCATATGTTTGGATGACGGGATTTGGCAATTTTTCCTATTATTACATTAGGAAGGATTTCAGTCTTGCTCGTTTTGCTCAGGTTATCATTGCTTAGCTTTAATCTTCTTACTGCCTTGACTTGCTCAACTGCTTTTAGTCTACTGAACTACAACATTTTTGTGAATTATTATCAATTTCATGCAGATGATGTGGCGACTAAACTTTTTCGTGATATTTTGCTGCATTGTTCTCAACAATGACTACATGCTGTACTACATCTGCCCTATGCACACGCTTTTCACTCTTATGGTTTATGGAGCCTTGGGTATTCTCCACCAGTATAATGAGATAAGATCAGTCATGATTGGGAAGATATTTGCTTGCTTTCTGGTGGTTATATTGATATGGGAGATTCCAGGTGTATTCGAAATTCTCTGGGGCCCATTAACATTTCTATTAGGTTGGTACCAATGCCTTCTACTGAGTTCTCTTTTGCCTTTGTTGAGGATATTGTTGAGATAACACACTTCAGAGTTCTCTAGCTGCAAATGCTAAAATTTGGACAGTGAAAGATATATATGTGTGTGTATGTATATACATTTTTTTTTCCTTTTGACAAAAGAAAGAAGAAGATATTTTCTTAATGTTTATGTTTTTTTTTTTGGGTCGAATTAATGTTCGTGTGGAATTGGAGTTATTTTACTAGGGACTGAAGTATTTTTTTTTTTTTAACCTTTGATGTAAATCTTTTTACCTTCTTTACCATTATGCTTGCTGTAGGCTCTTATTGTTATTAGTGGAGAGATTTTTTGGCATATGGATTACATCAAAGGATCTTTAAAGAATCATAGGCTGCCCTGAAAATTGTCATACATAAAGTCTTTGACAAATTGTTGTTTTTCTTGACATGATACAATTATCTTTAAGCATTCGCATACTCTGGCTTTCATCATGCACTTCTTACATCTTGAGCAGGGTGTATCTATGTGAGTAGTTGAATGTTAATTGCCCTTTTCCTCTTTGACTGTTTGATGGCATCATGCCATTTCTGCTGTTGCCAGGATATACTGATCCAGCAAAACCTGATCTGCCTCGACTGCATGAATGGCATTTTAGATCTGGACTCGATCGTTACATTTGGATCATTGGAATGATATATGCCTATTACCATCCGACGGTAATGCCTACTTATGTTTTTAGGTTGCTAGGTCTCATTATTTTTGGAAGTTTCAGACTTGAAGCTCTTTTTAATCAATTTAGGTTGAGAGATGGATGGAGAAACTGGAGGAACTGGAAAACAAGAGAAAGGTCACAATAAAATCGGGCATCGTTGCAGTGGCCTTATTTGTGAGTTGAATTATTGTATTCACTGTTGCATCATAGGATCCTAGCGGCTATTTGTTGATATTTCCTAGTTAAAACTGGATTCATGTTGCCCTGCTACTTTTTCTTGCAGCTTTAGTTTTTGGTCAGTTGACAAATGCAGTTAATTTTTAGGTGGGTTACCTGTGGTATGAATATATCTACAAACTGGACAAAGTGACATACAACAAGCTCCACCCTTACACATCCTGGATTCCTATCACGTGGGTGTCGAGTTGCCATTCTTTTACACTCCCGAGCATATTTACAAGTCTCTGTCTATTCTCTATCATGCTCTAATAACTGTTTGCTTCTTTCAGGGTATACATTTGCTTGCGAAATTTCACTCAGCAGCTCCGAAATTATTCATTGACTCTCCTTGCGTATGTTCAACTTATCTTTTAATCTGGATAAACGAAGGATAAAAGTCTCTGTGCTCACACAAAACTTCAATAGCTTCCTTTTTAATTGCATTTCTTGTATTTATAGGTGGCTTGGCAAGGTTACTTTGGAGACATATATTTCCCAGTTCCACATTTGGTTGAGGTGTGTAATGTCATTTTCTGTCCATTGCTGAGTGCTCCCTCCATATGCTTAGAATTTTCTGGGATTTGTTTCTGTGGCTCTGATCTTGTAAATGCTTCTATCTTTTCATTGGGTTATAAATTTGAGACGGTCTATTGTGGTTTATTGAAGCTACTACTGCTTGATAAAGTTCAGTGAGGATTTGAATACAAAAGAATCGATTAAAGAAATAATTATGGCTTTTTCATTCTTCTTGCGGAGGAGGAAAGCAAACTATTTTTTACATAAGTAGAAATTTCCAAGTGTCCAAAGATAAAAGTATGCCTGCACTCTTCCATCATTTTAGTTGCCTTTCCAATTTTTATGTTTTCTTATGCAGATCGAACGTGCCAAATGGACAGCCTAAATGGCTTCTTTGTCTCATCCCAGACTATCCTATGCTGAACTTCATGCTGACAACTGCGATATATGTTCTTGTAGGCCTTGCCTCCCTTGAATTTTAAGTATGAATTTTTTTTTTTGTTGACTGTTCAAATAGATTTAACAATTTGGAATTTTCTTTTATTTGCATTTGCAGGTTTCTTACCGTATCTTTATATTGACCAATACATTGAAGGGAGTTTTTGTACCATCAAAAGACGATAAGAAGCTGCTGTCTAATTTTCTTGCCGGCATAGGCATTTCTGTAGCCCTATATTCCATTTCCTTCATTGTTCTTCACATCCCACATACACCCGTAAGCGCTCTTCCTACGCTTCTCCATTAATAATATTGCATAGAGAAGGAATGATTTTTAGGGAAGGCTGCAGGATTTTAAACCATTTGATATGTCCAGAGGGTAGTCTCATCAAAGCAACATAATAGATGTGCCCATACAAGTCAATCTTATGCAGTCTTTGTTATAATTCCAAATTGTGCTGATGTCTTTCCGCATTATACAGGCCTGAACGAACATTGAAAATTGGTAAAGTTTAGCTGCTGGAGACGATGCAACACGATAGACGAAGCAAATAAGCATGTCGGTAAAAGACGGCGCCAACAATTCTTCAGGCGAATTGCCTGGGATGCTGCGATGAGGATACAAAATGGTAGTGTGAATTCAACCCTGGAAATATCGCATGTCATAGAGGAAAAAGGTGATTGCGTTAATAGTTTGCTGGTGTGGCCTTTTAGAATTACATCCCGAGTCACCCATCATTCATTAGGTCTACTATCAACTCAATTGTGGGTCCACGTTCCGCAAGTTTTCTGGCACCCGCTAATCCGATTTAAGTTTTTTGTTCCTGATGTTTTTTGTTATTTTCCTGTTTAATTGTGAATTAGTTTCTCTAGAGAAAATGTGGAGCCATGGGGATGTATATTTAAAAGAATTCATTTCCTCCGTCCTGCAATCGGTCGATTGAAATCATCAATTCATCGCAGACTCTCGTTTCGTCTTGTTTTGGATCACTCGTCTCCCCTTTGCGTCGAGACGAATGCATTGTTCACCTTCACCCTGTGAATGCCTCGTGGTGCGAACTGTTAATAGAGAAATGATTAGGCAGGGCAGGTCAGGGCGGGTGTTACCTGAGCAAGCACTTTTTGCATTGGGTTTGTTCATTATTGAAGGGGCAGTTCTCCAGGATCCCAGAAAGTGGGAGAACATCTATTAGCTTAAATTACTGGTTATGAACTTATAATCGAGTAATTACTTCACATTGGAAATCAGTAATTTTATAGGACTATTATTAAGTCAATGTTCTTTTGAATGGTAAATGTCCTAACTTAATAAATAAGCTACTAGCTTACTGACAGCATACATTCTTTCTTTATTTATGCGAAGAACTAGAGTAATTAAATGAAGTTTGAACCTTTTGTTTTTTTGGGAGAAATTATTCTGAACGAGAAGTTACCGAAAATCGATAGGTTGGAAATTACTTTTCAGAGTCAGAATTTGATAATCACATGGAGAACTTTCTAATCTTAGTCGATTGAATGGCATGCGCTCTCAACGTGAAAATTTGTTGCTAATTAACAACTGAAAAATTTCTTATTGCAGTAGCTAATCTACTTTTATGTACAAAAAATTGGAGTTATTTGTTTGTAATGGAGTTTTTTTTATTAGTACCTTAATTAGTTTCCTATAGTTCAAATGTTAATTCTTCTCATGGGAAGTACTAATTGCTTGGAGACATTGTTGTCTACAATAGCTAGATATTTGCTTTTCACTAAAAATTGGATGACGTACGGGTACTTACTTTTCAATGGTACAAGCACCTCATGGAGTCAGAACAAATGTTAATTATGAACAAGTTGAAATTACTTTGACAAAATTGCCAAAAAAAATCCTACATATATTGTAATTTTGCTATTCTAGTCATAAATATTTTATATTTATGCAAATTCAGTCTATTTGATCAACTTTGGTTGGCTATCGCTGACTTGAATACCGTTACTAAAGTAGATAATTTTTAATAATATTTTAATATAAATTTTAATTTTTTTTAATTTTTTTTTTATTTTTTTATCTTTCCTTTTTCTATTTATTTCTTTTTCGTCCAGCTAGGAAAATAAGAAAAAAGACAAATAAAGAAAATGATTTGACAAATATTAAAATATTATTAATATCTGACCAAGTTAGTATTGGCCACCATATTTGTCCGTATTGGTTGGTCAAAATTGGTTGGATGAATTAAATTAATTTAAATATAAATAGTTTAGAATTGAATTGATATAATAATATAAAAAAATTTAAAATCAAATTGGCACGAACGAACGAGTGTAAAACATTTAAAATTGAATTGTCTTTTTTATATTACAGCTCCCCCACATAAACCAAAAAGAAGAAGAAGAAAAAAAAGAAAACCACATCGCCGTAGGTTTTCATCCTCTTCCTCGTCGAAAACCTGTGACAAAACCCCTGTGAAAACTCTCTCCTTTATCCCCCAATGCCATGTCGTCGATGCTCTTCTTCTCTCTTTCATCCGCCCCTCTCTCTCCTCCTCGCACTCCCATTCGTCTCCCTCACCCGACTCAGCTCATCCTCCGAAGCCATGTCGGATCACGCTTCTCAGCTCGTCCTCCCGAAGCCCGAATCCTCGCATTGAGCCCGAAGCTGAGCTCAGTTGGACCTGATGGGCACCTATTAGGGCTCCTGTGCGGCGGCGGAAGAAGAAGAAGAAGCGCGGCATTCGTCTCGAATGCGGAGAGCGGGGGGAGCGGCGAGGTTGACGAGGCGGAGAGGGCGGCGCGGGGACAGAGCACCATGCCCGAGAGGTTCAGGTACTTGAACAGAGAAGCTCCTGATCCTCCGATTCGCTGGCCTTGGTTCGTAGGTAGGGGATTGCATTTGCAGACGCTCCTTGCTGTTTACTTTTATGCGTTCTCCTTTAGTGTCTATGGGTGACGTTCAATCTCGGGTTCCATTTCGGCATGTCGTTGCTGTCTGCTTGGGGAGGGAGATTTTGGAATTTCGCCAACATGAATACTAAATGGTTTTGCTTGAAGTAGTGTTAATTCATAAATAAAATAAGAAAAATGAAACTTCATCATAATGAAGTGAAATTTTGGATAAACAAATCAGGGGGCTTTCGATCAGCATCGTAAGCGAGAAAAGTTTTTCTTTTTCCCCTGCTAATTGCCGCAACTTCATTTCTGGAGTATTGCTTTCTATGTGGACGATTGGCAAATAGGAGGTTTTCAAGTGCATGGCGAAGTCCTCATTACTCCTCGGATTGTAATTGCTATCTTATCAGGTTCAGCTAGTACAGCTGTTCGGAATCGACAAACCATTCCGAATGACACTCAGAATTTCTTCGAATAAGGAGTGCTTAGATAAAATCTGACACGACAAGTGGGCCTAATTTTGAGCTATGGCCTCTTACCTTATATCCTTGTAAGATGTATGATGTCAACTTAAGTTGAGTTGGTTAGGATGTCAACTAAGTTGGATGATCCTTATGGTTTGCTGTCTTGTACACATCAAGTTGTCGATTGAGAACAATCAATACTTTCCTGGGCAAATTGCGCCATGCCCCTCCTTCTGGGAGTGAAGCCCAGGCAAGCATGAAGATTTTGATTTGACACCCTAGAGTTTGAAAGTTCCAGCATACCCACAATCAGTTTACCCGATCAATCTTCTGTCTATACCGGAACCTTAATTCAAGTTTCCCTTCGATTTTTTTTTTTCTATTCTCTTATCTCACTTCAGAAGTTCTTTGACCAAAGCCGCAAAGCAGCTGTAGTGGGTAATCTGCTGTTTTGGCCAACTGCTTCAATCAAGATAATGCCAGTGTCAATTTTATGCTTGAGAAAAACGAAGTGGTGCTTTACTCCAGTATAAATGTGTAGAGCTAACCTACTAATACTTATGAATCACAACTTGAAATTTTGTAGAGCAAAAGAAAAAAAATGTTATTAGGGATTAGCAGCAGAAATCACAGGTGAGCAAGATGTTACATTTTAACCACGGGATGACGATTTCAGCCTGCAAATGGGGGAGTTGTCATCATTTACACTATTCCTTTCATGGGACATTTCTTATCGAAGGTTTGTTTTGTATGAAAAGAAAAGTCATTCTCTTTATCTGGTGCATATCAAATGAATTTGTGAATGTTCGATAAACTGGTCTTAATTATTTGTACGTGTTTTTTTTTTTTTTGGCTTGTTAGTTTAGAGCTGTTTATACTATTCGACCATGGTTATTGTTCTTCTTATATTGTCTTTGTTGTACTTCATGGAACCACTAGTTATCATTGATCTTATCATCTATCATCATCATCATCATCATTTCGTCAAAACACCTTTCTAATCAATCTTTACTCAATTTGCAGCTTTGGCTTTCCTTATTTATGCATGGAGAGCAGTTCTCTTTGAACTATCTAACTGGAAGAAGGCTGCCTTGGCAATTGTTGGTTTTGTGGGGTACCTGTTAAAACTCGCCCTAGCCCTTATCTTTCATTTTATTGGCGATTCGATCACTTCCACAATTAGATGTATTGAAACTGCAATCTACTCTGTCCGGGCCTTTTACTCTGGCATAGTAGCATATGCTCCTGTCCCCGAGTTGACTGTGATCATTATGTTGGCATCAGCAGTGGTAGCCATTGGAGAGGCTGTCGTTCCGAACTGTGTTTCTAGTCAGCCATACTCTCTTACGGTAGCTGGATTGATTGGTTATGCAGCTGTGAGAGGCTACATCTCTGAGCCAGCTTTATGGACTTTATTAGTGGGATTATATGGGTTTTCACGTGTTTTTAAGAAGAGAGACGATGTTTCATCTATGTTACCTGCTGCAGCTGTAATGGCTGCCATAGGGGAGCCTTGGGTTAGAGTGGTGGCAATAGCCTCATATCTTGCATTAGCTATATCTCATCATTCAAGACAACTTTCAGAAGGGAAAGAAGTTGAAGAAGTAGTGACAAACAGGAGGCTTCCAATGCCCTTGTTTGTAGCAGCGTTAGCCATTGGAATCCGTGTTGCTGCTAAGTGGGTTGGATACCGCCATTTAACCTGGATGATAGTCTGATCTTGGAGGACTTCTAGTCATTGTGATGGGCGGCAAGTTCAGCAAACCGAGTAATGAGTCGTTTTTTCCCCTTTTGAGGGTCAACAGGCTTTCTTTTGTTTTTGTGTGTTCTTTCTGGAGTCTGTAAAATGGGTTAGATTAGGACCTTTGTCCTCTTAATAGGGCTTAGTGTGATATTAAGGTTGTAAATTTAGGAGACCACAGTGCCCATTGCGCGGTCTGTGGTGGCTTTCTTCTGCAGAAATTTTGCAATGAAATTCAGGTGTATCCTAAGCTTCAGTTTAACAGTGCCAGTGGTATTGCTAAAACAGTCCCACTTTCGCATGCAAGATGAGCTCGGCTGCAATTTTACCCCGTTTGACCCATTTATTGAGAGGTTTCCATTGCTGGTGCTCTAATGCCGTGCAGCAGTCTAGCCTTAAAAGAAAGGGAGTTAATATCACCAAAAATTTCAAACTAGTATATTTTTTATAGGGAGTTAATATCACCAAAAATTTTAAATTAGTATATTTGTGATAAATTTATTTTAAATTTATTTTATGAACATAAAAAATCTTAAATTGGTTCACTGTGACAAATTAAATTTTTGTTAATTTCTGTTAAGTTATACTGTTAAATTGCTAAGTTGGACAACATAAGGTAGTTGAAGGGTGTGTAAATTTGTGGTTTTCACCTTCCGTTTGTCATAAATATATCAGTTTGAAATTTTTCGTATTATTGACCTAATTCAATGAAAACTATTGAGGGTAAATTTATCACGGGTATATTAACTTAAAATTTTTTATAGTCATAATTTAAAGTAAATTTGTCACGAGCCTACTAGTTTTGGGGCTTTTTGGTAGTAACAGAAAAAAAAAAAAAGGGACAAGCGATGGAGGCATGAGTCATTTCATTCTCCCTTTAGTGCAATCTTGTTGAAAAACAGAAATTTTGTCCCCGACATCTTTCCTTTCTTCTCAAATGAATATATTTCCCAACATCCTCTCTTCAGTCCGGTTCTCTTGAAAAGCTTAAACAAATTTCCTCCCCATCAATCTCCAATCGGTCTCAGTTTATTTTGCGAAAGATTAATAGTTTTAAAAATATTTTCCTAAAAATAAGCGTTTGTATTTCTTAAAATGATTAGTCAATGAAAAATATTTTTATGTTGGACAACAACTAATGTTTAAATACTTTAGTAAATAATGAAATTTTTTTCGTTTATTTATTTTTTGTGCCCGTTAAGATCTATCATTTTTAAGAATATATTATTTAAATCATTCATTTTTTTCAAAAAACAAACGTACCCTAGTCTCCAAAAAAAAAAAAAAACTCCCAAACATCCGTCCTTTAATCCCATTGCTCTTAAAAAGCTTCAAGAAATGTCTTCCCCAACATCCTCCCTTCAGTTCAGGGTTCGGCGGGATCAGCAAAACCCAAGCAGATCCGATAAAACTTGCCTCGTTCGTCGGATTTCAATACATTTTTGGCTCCTTCTTCTGTGGCACCCACCAAATTGTTGCCCATCGATTCAGCTCCCCTAGTATATGAAGTTCTCACAATGTAGAAATGTTGACAAGTAGATTATTGATTACATTTTCTTTTTTGTTCAATGCTTGAATAATATTTTAGATGTCGATATCCTAGCCAAGGATCGAGTTGTACTGCATGTCCATATTATCGGCTAGGGTGTCGCCATTTCGAGCTTACTTACGTAGCAAACAAAGCACCCACTACTTTTATTAGAGCATCATCCATTTTGTCAATTTTTAAAAAATTTTTTTTTTTGGCTCCATGAGAATGAGGTGGTACAAGTGATGACGAGGTCGGCCTTGCCCAGCAATAGTGAGATCGAGCCCTTGCCAGTAGTAGGCGAGGTCAACTCTCGCCTCTGACCGGTTGCCAAGGTCCAACAACCAGCTAAGGAAAGAAGGAAAGGAAATAAAGAAAGATAAAAAAAAATAAAGATAAATGGAAAATTTTAACTAAAATCTTATTAATTCTCTACATTAGCATTGGTCACGCCACGTAGGACGATCAATGATCATGTCAGTGATTTTTGGATCGGATGAACTAAATTGATACAAATACAAAATATTTAAGATTTAATTGGCAAAAAAAGAAGAAGATTGAATTGGCATAATTGTAATAAATTTAAAAAAATTTGGTAATTTTTCTGCAATAGAAGTCTTCCTCTTAGACCATCGGAATGAGCTTTCGCCTCATGTTCATGTGGTTTGACATTTCATTACGTTAATTTGAGACTTATTATTAGCTAGTGAGATCCCCCTTTTTATTGGAAAGATAAATCCGTATGACATAATAACATCCTTCTTACTCTCAACTGACATGGAAGATAGACCGTCAAATCATTTCATTTCGGATTAATACCATGAAAGTTCTAAGTTGATATAATTATGATAAATCTATCTTAAATTAATTTTTTTATTATAAGAAACTCTAAATTGGAACACATGTGATAAATTTATCACAACTAATTTTTTGACCACAAAAAACCTAAATTGATATACATTTGACAAATTTACCATCGGTTAATTCCTTTAAATTGGATTAATATCACGAAAAATCCTAAACCGGTACAGTAGTGACAAACAGAGGGTAAAAATCATATACTGATATACCCATTAACTGTCATATATCATCCGACTTAGTAATTTGATGCAAAATTTAATAAAAACTAACGGAGGTAAATTTGTGATAAGTGTATCAGTTTAGAGTTTTCGGCGGTCAAAAAATTATTTTCAGATGAACTTGTTATAGATATATCAATTTGGAACTTTTTGTGGAATTAATCATATCATTTTTGGGGCCCTTTCTCATTGGTTTGAGCATGACTCTAGGAAGATCACTCTACTCGACCCCAAAAATCTACTAAACGTACACATGGGTTTCAAATCAAACATTATAAATGGCTCCTATAAATTGATAACGCTAGGTAGTAAGCTAAGATTGACCTATAATGTTAATACACCGAATGATTTAATAGACTCTTGTTGGGATTGGATATCCTCCGATTGCTTAATGTCGACCTATGGTCCATACATTATTCAACACGGGCTTTGCAGACCCGGTTTCTTCTGTACACATCATTTAACTTGTCAATTCCCCTTCTTTCATCTCTTGTTTGTTTTTTCTTAGCACTCTCTTTAGCTTTTATAATATCTATCACCCTCTTCTAGGTTCCCTCTCTCATCTCCTACAAATTCCAAACTAGTGTACCAGTAACAAATGGAGGATAAAAATCCCAAATAGATAGACCTATCAATTGTCACGTGCTATCCAACTAAGTAATTTGAGGTGAAATTTCATGAAAACTAATGGATGGTAATTTTATCACAGGTGTACTAGTTTAGAATTTTTGGTGGTCAAAAATTAATTTTGAGTAAATTTGTTATAAATACGTCAATTTGGGGATTTTTGTGATATCATCTATTTCATTTTTTGGGGGTACTTTTTCCTTGGTTTGAGCATGACTTTAGAAAAATCACTCCACTCTACCCCAAAAATCTACTAAAGTACATACATGGGTTTCAAATCAAAATTATAAACGGGTCCTATAAATTTGTAACGCTTGGTAGTGATCTAAGACTGAACTACAATGTTAATGCACTGGACGATTTAATACTCTTGCTGGGATTGAATATCCTCCATTTGCTTAATGTCGACCTACGGTCCATACATTATTCAACTTAACACATCAATTTCCCTTATTCTTTGATCTCTTGTTTGTTTCTTCTTAAAACTCTCTCAGCTTTTATAATATCTATCACCCTCTTCTGGGTTCTCTCTCTCATCTCCGACATTATGGGAGAACTAGCTCATCATCATCCCCAGGAACTGCAACCACATGGCGGTTAAGTCCAATTCTTGAAGAATTTACCCATATCAGAATTAATTGAGTTTGCAATTGAATAGAGGAATGAATCCTAGGACTTTTAACTAGCTCATCGACATCACCCTCTTCTGGGTTCTCCCTAACAAGCTAAAACTTTCAACACCATAAACTCCTACTCCTGGACTCTTGATGAATCCTAGGATGTCTAACTTCGGCTTCTACGCCTGGACGAGCAAAAATACTAAAGTGCGTTTTTTGATCTAAGCTTTTTTGTCATCCCCCAATTTCGTTCTTGGGCCAAAAAAGCAAGATCTACCGTCCTTTTATCAATTACGTCGTGAGTCTACTATATTGGTAGTGAATCACACAATCACCGCGGACCAACCTCAACGTTTATGTAAGTTCAAGAAAATCATCCGTTTGCTTTTGGCCAAATGAGTGATGAGGCGTCCTTAATTAATGGCTTTTAGTAGGTAAAGAATAGTAGGTTTAGTGGTTACTTAAGGATCTAACATATGTCGGTTGATAAGGCCACGGTAAATATTTGATTTTCGACAACTTTATATGTTGCGCGGAACAAATGATCGAATAATAAATAAATAGAACAAAAAAATAAATTAAATACTAGATGTACGTGGTTCGGTCATAGAGACCTACATCCATGGGGAGAGTAGTAATGAATTCCACTATAGATCAAGCGATACATGGAGATTACAAACTACACTTAAGTCACTCAAACACTCTTAGTGTTTCCCGACTTTAATTACATTTAAGAACACACATAATATTTATCCCCATAATTCTTAATGAAATAATCTCTCAATCTTATAAAAAAATTAACAAATCTTTATTCAAGATTTCATGGCTAAATCACTCAAATACTTTTCTGATTTCCTCGTGAAGAGGACGTCCATGATGATGCCCACCTTGATCAACTCCTTCCCAAGTTGCCCACGATAAAATATATATACATACACGTGCATGGAGCCCAGTTTGCCAAGGAGTCCCACCAGAAGGTACTTTGCCAAAGAGAATACGGCCAACAAAGTCAACTTTGCTTTTTCTACTTTCCTTGGTCGGCTGTAAAAACTCAAGAAACAAGATATCCATGGATTTCAAATGTAGATTTCATCCGATACAAAGGTCCACAGAATCTAAATTTTAGTCTGATAATATATTCCTTCTCTATTAAGCTTGTGCGATCTTAATTTTGATATCAAGATAAAACAGAAGACATTCAATTATGAATATTTAGATTTTCATTTTGGGCTCAAAACTCGAGACATGTTCTAACAATCTCCACATTGGCTCGACATTTAGGCTATGTCGTAATCACTTTGCTAGAATTCTGAACTTCGCTACTACTCTCCTAACATTCCCAGTGAGCTCAACTGCCATAGATATCATCTAAGTCTAAGCCACGTTTGAACTTTTCCATAACTAAGGACTCATCAAAACATTAACTGCACTTGCAATTTTAACTGCTCCACAAGAATTATCCAACACGATCCCCTCTACCACAAATAAAGCAAAACCATCACTGCATCCATATCTGTCAGGAAACCAAATACGTACCTTGTCAATATCAACAGTTACAGCAACTGTTGGCTCTACAGGCTTCACCTCGCTACAAGCACTATCTATGACTATTACTCTGCTAGTACTCGCTACTTCATGAGTTTCTTTTCTCTCAAACTAAACACCGTTCATATTCGTATGAACACCGCTATAATCACTCCTAACCTGAAATACTAGAGACTCTCAAACGTAGCAGCAAGTGAATTTAATTTCTAGTACCCCAATTGATAACTCTGCTCACCTTATGCATAGGCTAGGAATATGCACTTTCTTATCCTTTCATCGAGCTTATCATCACTAACTCGAACATAACATGGGCAACCAAATATTCTAATAACAAAATAGTCAACAACGTCACCTGATCACACTTCTTCGAGAGTTCGATATCCAATCGCAGTTGATCGAGATCTGTTAAGTAGATAGTTCGCCGTACTAAGTGCATTCGCCAGAAATCTCCTAACCAAATCAGCACGAGAGAGCAATTTATAAGCTGTCTCTAGTAATGTTCTGCTCATCAATTCTACAACATGTTGTGATTCATTGACGCTAGTGCGATGTTTCACTATGCCTTCATTCATGCAGAATTCATTTAATAGCTTTGAGCAAAACTTCATACTTTTGTCAGTCCGCACCTGCTTGATCGATTTACTAGTCTCATTTTCAATCAAAACTTTCAACAGCCTAATCTTGACAATAGCATTAAACTTGTGCCTAAGCACAACGCCCAAGTCATCCTCGAGTAGTCATTAACAACTGTTAGCATAAATCTAGCACTTTTCCTTAAAGGAAACCGTGATAATTTGCGAACATCTAAGTGAAGTAATTCTGTAATTTTCGTGGTTTCTCTGACATTCTCACTAAATTGCACTTTTCGCCATTGGTCTAAATCACAGCACCTACATACATTCATTTCGTTAGCAATATGACCACATATTAAGTTTCTTTCACTTAAAACCTTCATGCTTCTCTAGCTAATGTGCCCCAAACGCATATATCACAATTTTAACTCCTGAACAGATCCACCTAATGTCTCTGCAGCGAAGTCTATTATTGTCTCACCTTGAAGCTCATACAGGCCATTGTGCTTAATTGCTCTCATTATTAGCAAGGCACCTAGACCAATTTTCAGAATACCACATTTTGAAAAATACAGACACCCAACTGAAACTAGGGCATTCAAGGAAATCAGATTTTTTTTTTAACTTTAGAACATGCCACACTCCAGTCAATGTCCTCACAATACTATTATGCATTATGATTCTCACATTACCAACACCTACAACATCGTATTTAGCATTATTCCCCAATTGCACTTTATTAATATCTGTGCACTGATAAGTAGTAAACCAATTCCTGTTTGATGCAGCATGAAATCAAACGATGAATAATCAGTGACAGACAAGACAAAATCAACATTATCCGAATTACCATCAGTTATAGCTGCAACATCATCCGCTAGTTCAGCTCTAATTCCCTTACCCTTATTGTTTTTCAGCTTAAGGCAATCTCTTCTAAGATGCCCCCTTTTGCTACAGTTCCAACAGACGGCACAACCAGTCCTAGATTGACTGTGTCTATTTATGTTCATACTACTTCTGCTAACACTAGTATTAGCTCTCCCTCTATTTTCACCTACTAAAGCAGCAGATACATATTCGCTAGATTGTTTTTTACGGACGTCCTTACTCAGAATTAAATCTTAAATCCCATCAAAAGTTAAACTCATTGATTCAAAAGAATTACTAATAGCAATAATAGTAGTATTCCAACTATCAGGCAATGAGGATAACAAAATCAAAGAACACGTCTCCTTCAAGTCTGTCTCAACTAAACTCAATTGACTAATGATCACATTGAATTCATTGATATAATTAGTAATTGATGAACCTTTGCTCATCTTCAAATTAAACAAACATCACATCAAATAGATTTTGTTGATCGTAGAGAGCTTCTTGTAAATATCTGATAGGGCTTTAATCAAACCCGTAGTGGTCTTCTCTTTGTCGATATTAAACGCGACGTTATTGGCCAACGTCAGCCGAATAACACTTACCGCTCGTCTATCCAGTAATTCCGAATCAGTTTGCTTCGTCGTCTCTGGTTTCTCCCCAAATAGGGGCAAATACAATTTCATCTGATATAGATAGTCCTCAATCTGCGTTTTTCAGAAACCAAAGTCCTTCTCCTCAAATTTGTCGATTTTTACTTTAATTTCTTTTGTCGCCATCGATTCACTTCACTTCAGCCAAACCAACTTCTGATACCAATTGTTACACGGAACAAGCAATCGAATAATAAATAGACAAAACAAGAAAATAAATCGAACATCAGATGTACGTGGTTCGATTGTAGAGATCTATGTTCACGAGGAAAATAGTAATGAATTCTACTGTAGATCAAGCGACACACGGAGATTACAAACCACACTCGAGTCACTCAAACACTCTTAGTATTTCCCAACCTCAATTATATTTAAGAATGCACACAGTATTTATCCCCATAATTCTTCATTAAATAATCTCTCAATTTCAGAAAAGAATTAACAAATCTTTGTTAAAGATTTCATGGCTAAATCACTCAAATACTTCTCTGACTTCCTCGTGAAGAAGACGTCCATATTGATGCCCACCTTCATCAACCGCTTCTTCCCTAGTTGCCCACAGTAGAATACATATACATACAAGTGCATGGAGCCCACTTTGCCAAGGAGTCCCACCAGGATGCACTTTGCCAAAGAGAATACGGTCAACGAAGTCAACTTTACTTTTTCTACTTTCCTTGGTCGGCTGTAAAAACTCAAGAAAGAAGATATCTATGGATTTCAAATGTAGATTTCATCCGATACAAAAATCCACATAATCTGAATTTTAATCTGACAATATATTCCTTCTCTATTAAGCTTGTGCCATCTTAATTTTGATACGAAGATAAAATAGAACACATTCAATTATGAATATTTAGATTTTCACCTCTAGCTCAAAATTCGAGACATGTTCTAACACCGTATACAACCAATTTCCATCTTTGTCCATTTTCCTAGGTTGTAGACTTGAGTCTTACCCATCCACGATTTTCGTCAGATATTTCTGTGGCTCGAGATTTATTGAATGATGGTGAGTTTTCCGTTTGCTAAAGTTAAAAAACTGAACCCATCTAAAGGAGTTAGAATCATGCACAATTCCCAAAATTAAAATTACGGTTTGTCTAATAGTATGCCATTTTTGGATGGATCATGTTGTAGAGGATGTTCACGCTACAGAGGGCGTGGATAATACTCCATGTACCTAAAGATGAAAAACCAAGTTTATATCAACTTGCTCCACATTCAGATTGGTGCTTTGGCCTAATATTAGGATTTCAAATCAACAACAAAAGAAATTCTAGGAGAAACCATATAAGAGTTGCTATTTTTGGTTAGGTGCAGGAAGTGTTAGGTAAGTTCATAGAGGCAATTTGGTCTTATTTCATTCAAAGTACATCACTAAGCTCCAGCTGTATATTCTAATGTGCTGATCAAGTTTACAAGGCTATTTGAAGAATCCAACGGTTGTTTTGAATAATTTTTTTGGTTTATGCCTATGGCCCACAGACGTCGACAAGTGACTGTCACTAGCCCTCAACTAAAAAAAAATTAAAGAAAAAAAGACAAACAAAAAATTTATTAAAAAATAATTAATAAAAAAAATTAGAAATGTCCATGTTAGTGTCGGCTGTGCCACGCGGTATCCATCTCAGAACTTTTTGACCAAAATTGGTCGGATGGACTCAATTGGCACAAATACAAAATGTTTCAGACTGAATTGGAACTAACGCAATATGTTTATGACTTTTTTTTTAAAAAAAAATTTCCCTTTGGATATGCATCAAAATGGTTGTCGAATGTTGCCTGAGTTGTTGAAGGCGCTCTCAGAGCTTGTTCTTACTTTTCGTATTTATTTTTTTTTTTTTATGTTAGGATGCGCGTGTGAGTTGTATTAAAAAAATTTCAAATTGGAGACTTGGTGTGATGTAGAATAGTTAATCTGCGCCCCAACATTTTGAACGAAGAAAAACTGTGATTTCCATTGTAATTCTCCCAAAGAGTGGTGTTGCAATTTGCAATTTTTGCGGAGAGTGCTTTGATGAGTTTGAATACCTGGACAAAATTCGTGAGGCATGTCTCCGAGCGACTCGGAGCAGGAAGTTGGGAACAAGTTTTGCTTAGGAAAATCCAAAACATTTGTTCGCTATCGTGGGTCCTCGTCCTTGAATCTCGTGGTTTCTACGCATACAATCTGGTCCGACATTTTTTATGTTTTGGTCGAGACTGGTCCGACATTTGACCAGTAGCCTTTCTAGAAGAAGCAATTATTTTTGTTTTGTTTTGTTTTGTTTCGTTTCGATCGATGTTTCAACTTCCAAGTGTTCGGTGCAATCAGATAATCCAAGCAGATCGGATAAATTTGCCTCATCATTGAAATTTCAATACAGTTTTTTTTTTCTTTTGTCTTCTTTTTGTGTCCCCTGACGACAACCCTTCATAGATATATGCAAAGAATTTACTCGGTCCAACCCTGGGTATTTGCTTTATGATAAGTTTGACACGAGCTATATTTCAAGTGACCGTTTTTTCAATCATTTCTTATCTTGCCAAATATTGTGTCGACGCTTTTTTGAATTTATTATTTAAGCGTCTTGAATGTTCGTAATATTTAAATACTGACAGATAAATTCGTTCATAATTTTTTTTCATGCTTTTTGACATTTAATAAAATTGGTTTATGACAAAAAAAAGAGAAAAAAATTTCGTTATAAATCTAACGGACATTTTACCTGCTGTAACTTAGATATCTTCATTCGTATTTCTATGGGAGAATTTTCTTGCGGTATTACAAAAAATGAGTGCTTTTATATCTGATATTTTACTTACGAGTCTCACGAATCATTTTTATCTAACCCAAACCACTCTATCCCTTTCCAAGTATACTAATTAGTGACTCTGTAACGTATCAAACCACTCAATATTTGGTTATGGTAACGGCGTTTAATCTGCCTTGGAGATAAGATGAACCTATCTTATACGTTGGATTCATCTAATATGCCAGGGGCATATACTCAGTTATGGTTAAAAGTAGTTTATTAATTTGGTAAAGTGAAAAAGAAAAATCCTTAGATGTCAAATCAGCCATTGCAAAGAATGAAAGTTTTAATTGTTAAAAGAGACGCATCTAGTTAGACGTGCTGTGGTGAAGCAATTGCTTAAAGATGGAATTATATCCATTGAATGTGTGAAGTCGTAAGTGATTTTGGCCGATCCTTTGACTATTCATAAGGGGGAATGGGACTTAAGCCAATTGACAAAAATCAATAGTGATGGTAATCAAACCTATGTGATTAAGGCTGCCTTCGAAAACACTTTGGGGAAAAGTCTTTAAAAAAATGCTAACGATTTTGAGTTGAAGGAGTTTTCTAAAATGCAAATTGTGTCCGGTAAGTTGTAATTTAAAAGTCCATTGAAAAGTAACTTTGAGTAAAATAACGTTTGGAAAAATTATACTTGCAAGGCAGTTTTTTATTTTTTATTAAAAAAAATATCGAAACCCTTTGCCAATCCGAGGATCGACAGGCAGCCGTCGGCGACACAAATTTGGCATCGGCAGCCACCGTTTGAGGTTGAATGATCTCAAGCAGCCCCTGGCAACCACCGACGAGGGCCGCCTAGGGTCGACCAACCCCCAACAACAGTTGCAAACCCATGTAAGGGCCACTGGCGACCTAGATCTGAGGCCGCGTAGCCCTCATCTGAGTCCAAATGACCTTAGACAGCCCTCGACAAGGGTCGCAATCCCATGCGAGGTTTACCGGTGACCAGATCTGACGCTACACCTTAGGTATCCCCGACGACCACCAACAAGAGTTGCCTCGCCTGGGTTTTGCGCGGGTTGCACAACAGGTAGCCCTCACGTGGGTCGCGTAGCCCCTTGTGGTGATCGTGCGAGCCATCGTTGCGTAACGATTGCCGCGAGGGGCCACACGCTTATTTGGGTTTCGCACAAGTCGTGCAACAGGCGGCCCTTCGCAGCCATCGTGCGAGCCATTGCTAGGTTTTCTCAACTTGAGGCGGCCCTTGCTTGGGTCGCATGGCCCTTGCGATGATCGTGTGAGCTTAGGTCCCCTTCGGCCGATCGCCTTCCCCTCATAGCCAGTTGGCCTAGGTGTAAGTGAAGAAGGTGATGAATAGTGATAGTCGACGCCAGAATTGAAAAATTAGAAAATAGATAAAGGTAGTTTCGAAAGAATTTTTTTTACTTACTCGGTACTGTTACTTACCGAGAATGCTGAGATGCCAACGCACCTAGGAAGCAGCCTTAGGCTTTTAGCTTTCTAAAAAAATTTACCAAACACCAAATTTTAGCTCAAGGGGCTTTGGATGCTCAAAGTGACTTGGCAAAGCCAATTCTAAATGCACCCTAACTATCTCAGGGAGAAGAACATCAGGAGTGCCAAAAGTTATGTACAACAATCAATTTAGTACCAAAAGTTTTTCTTGAATCACATAAGTGCCAAATTTTTTGAAAAAAAATAACTTAAGTATTAATTTCCATATGCTTGGCCAAAAATTTGACGTGACATTTTTTTATTAATATTTGAAGTCGCCGTGGCTTGTTGGAGGTTTAGTTAGTAGTAAACAAAAAGGCTAAACATTGAACAAACATTATAAAAAATAAGAATACAAAACTAATTAGATTAAAAAATAAAAAAGATAAAAAAAAATCCATAAAAAGAAGATATGTACACTAGAAGTCCTAATATATGTACAAAAGTACAATTGAGTCCTAAAACTTACAAAAAGTGCATTCAAATCCTCAAACTTGACAAATTAGTACAATCAAGTTCTTCCTTTGACTTTGTTGATTTGGACTAACGAAAAATACTGATATTTTTTAAATATTTTCTCTCTCTTACATGGTAATGATTTGAGTAAGTCGACATCTTTTTTTTGTCAAATCCGATTTTAATCAGCCCTCACCTCCCGATTTCCACAATTACCTTATATTAATTATTTTTCAACTTATTTTTACATTTAATTTTAGTAAAATCTGTATTTTAAAAAATTTTAGTTTTTGCTTATTTTTAAATTAAATTTAAATTTATTGTAATTTATGACATGGAAAGCCATGTGATCGAAAATACTGATGTGGAAGCCCACGTGGACTATTTTTTTTTTATTACAAAAACCATGTCATAGTAAACTTTAATTATAAATATCACGTATTAACTTTGGCTAGAATCTCTCGCTTGAGGCACTTAAGTGATCCGGCTTGAAACTTTTTACACTAAAGTGAATGCCATACACAACTTGTGATACTTCTGGTGCTCTTTTCCTGTGATCCCATGAATTATATTTAAATGGGTAATAATAAGTGACTTTTTGATCTATAATGCGCTATTAAAATTTTTGTCTCTCGTAAAGTGAGATTAGTGCAAGATTGCAATTAAAATGAGGTTGATCTAAGCTCCTCATGAATTTCATAGACATTTTGGTAGTGTATTGAACTTTAGAATACGCCGGATGGAATCCCTTATATTACTATAGAGTGGGGTTGCTCCTATGAGAATCTTTAGTAAAAATATCTAGAGCACTTATGAATAAACCAAGCACGCCCATGCCCTATTAGGGAAAAATCGTGTTGAACGACAAACTTTGTGGGAGTACAATGTGATTGGTGAAAATTATATTTCACAAAAAGAAATTCTTCGTTCATAGAAGTATCAAACTTCACCAATGATTATGTGGATTATATTTCATGCCTTATAAGGCTAGTTCATAGCCTAACAACCACTAGTTCTAATACATTATGTTCCAATAACCTAGCATTCTATTTTTTCTTCTCAGAACTTTTTGAAATATGTGGAGAACCGTTGAATATTTCAATAGTTTTGAAATATTTTTAAATGGCTTTGTTAGAAGTTATGACTACATTGAAAACCATTATTATTTTAGCGGCCATAGTTTTCTAATGGTCGTATAATGATTTTCTAATGGCCTTATGACGCCTTTGTACCATGTCATTTATTTTTTTTCATAAATCATTAATTATTTTATAGTGGCTTTATAATGATTTCTTAATGACTCTATTTTGATTGAATATAACATTGAACTTCAAAAGACAATCTTCAAGATACACCAAAATTTCGAAAGAGAGATTCCTTTTCTTCTAAAAGCTTTCATTTCCTTGCTGGGTCATACACATAACCTTGTTTTTGTTCATTTTAATATTCAATGCAGAGTATAGAATAACGGTTGATGTGTCTTGGGAAAATGGCCGCTAGAAGTCTTACACAACGAGTTTTGCACTCCGAGAGACAGAATAAAACTTAAGGAAAGTGCTCGTCTTATGGACGGGGGTTCCATGAGCTAACCAATCTACAACATGGCTGGGTGAACCCCAAGACTAGAAGTATCTTAGCCTCTAGGGTTTTCTTGAGTACTCTATAATATTTTTTGGGGCGGGTGATACGGTAGATATACCATATTCTAGAATTCTTAACTTTAATGTCAGAAGTTGTTAGATGAGGAAATGCATTCTCAGCCATTAGATCTAGCATTGATCAGTGGTAGTCATTGAGAGACTTCTTATATATATAGGTGTTGACACCTGATTTTTAATCATTTTTTCTATTGCTAAAGTAATAAAAAATCCATAAAAATTCATAAACTTGAAAAATCAACTTTGGAGACCTTAGCCAAGCCTAGGGAACCAATTTTGACCAAAAACCGATTTTTCATATTTTCAGTATTTTTCGGTATTTTTATTTTCGAAAATTCATAAAACAAAAAATGAAGAAAAAATGAGAAAATTGAAAAATCAACTTTGGAAGCCTTGGCCAAGCCTAGGCAACCATTTTTGAACAAAAAATAAAATTTCATATTATATATATATTTTTAATTTTTTTTAAAAAAAATACAAAAATACTTGAAAATTTTGGAAAAATAACATTTGAGGCCAAAAAAATACACAAAGATAGTTAATATTTTTATTTTAAATCTATTTTCATATTGGCCATCGCAAATTCAGAAAAATCCAATTCGAGTCACGTGTTCCTTCACGAGTATAATCTTGAATCGGGCCTAAAAAAATTTAATTTGAGTCAACTTATTTTTAATTTTCACTTTTTATGAGTTGTGACATTGTCTTCTAATATTTTAAATTTTCATCTTGGCCCAATTATACCCAGAATGACTTAATTTTGCAAAAGGGCTTTAATTAAATTCTGCATTATTTTCAACGGCAAGAAATGAGCTTAAATTTGACATGTGGTGAATTTTGGTGTGTCAAAAAATTGTGAGGAGATTTGGACTTAAAGAAATATATCTTTTCAGGGACTAAATTGTAAATACTTAAAATTCAAGGACTAGAGTGCAAATACTTAACTCTTGAAGGATTATTTTACAAATAACAAAAAGAAGAGTTAGTGGATAAATTAGAATAGAGAAGGGAAGATGGAGAAGAGGAGATGAAGAAGAGAAGTTGGAGAAGAATAGATGGAGAAAATAAGATAAGAATAGAGAAGGGAAGATAGAGATGAAGAAGAGTTAGTAGAGAAATTAGAATGGAAGATAAGAATAGAGAAGGGAAGATGGAGATGAAGAAGAGTTAGTGGAGAAATTAGAATGGGAGATAAATATGGAGAAGGGAAGATGAAGATGAAGAAGAGTTAGTGGAGAGATTAGAATGTGAGATAGAGATGGAGAATGGAAGATGAAAATGAAGAAGAGTTAGTGGAGAGATTAGAATGGGAGATAGAGTTAGTGGAAAAATTAGAATGAGAGATAGATGAGTAGATTATAAAAGGAGGATGAAGTGAGCTTGAGAGAGAATTTTTTGGAGAGAAAATTTGAAGTGTTTGAGAGGATTCTTGAGAGAGAAAATTTGAAGTGTTTGGGAGGATTTTTTTTTGGAGAGAAAATTTTGGATGTTTGAGAGAGTTTTGGGAGATTGAAGAAAAATTTGAGAGAAAGAAAATACCAAAAGAGAGAGAATTTTGAAGATGATGGGAGTTCAAAGCTAGGGATTATCATCACAAATTCCTTCATCGATCAATATAAATCAAGAGTTCATCCTCGTCAACGAGCAAGCAAATTCGAGCTAAGTGTTTTTATTTATTCATTTGTTTATGGTTTTACTTGCAAATTAGCACAAATTGTATACACTTTCTCCATCTCCTCTTTTTTTTTTCCATATTTTATGTCAGGAGAAGGATATCTCTACGTCAACAGCAAAAATCTCGTAGATATGCAAAAATCGGCCCAGACAAGCTCCTAAGCTGTCCACCGATTTCTCAACTGATCTGTGACTAAAAGTCCCTCTTAATTCAAAAGAAACTCTCTATATTGGGAACATAGAGAGCGAAAATCAATTATAGAAATCCCACCCAAAAAAATGGGAGATAAGTACTCTTTCCACTCTTCTGGTTTTAGGTGCAGATTAGCACATATTTTGTATACTGACATTTCACTCTATTTTATGTCAGGAAGCCGCAGCTTTATATCAATGGTCAACCCTATGGAAGCACAAAATCGGCTTGGAGGAGTCCTCAAGCGCGCACAAATTTCAAATTGTTGAATCAATTCGTTGTATTTTATTTTAAAGAATTCATACCCCAGAATGGAGAGGACAAATTCCATCCGCAATTTAAATACCTGCACCATAAATCCCAAAGGGAAGAGCCAAGCCAATGCTTAGCCTCCCATTGGAGGTTTTTACTTACAGTAGTTAAATACCTGCAACTTAAATACCTGTACCTTAAATCCCAAAGGGAAGAGCCAAGCCAATGCTTAGCCTCCCATTGGAGGTTTTTACTTACAGTAGTTAAATACCTGCAACTTAAATACCTATACCTTAAATCCCAAAGGGAAGAGCCAAGCCAATGCTTAGCCTCCCATTGGAGGTTTTTACTTACAGTAGTTAAATACTTGCAACTTAAATACATGTACCTTAAATCCCAAAGGGAAGAGCCAAGCCAATACTTAGCCTCCCATTGGAGGTTTTTACTTACAGTAGTTAAATACCTGCAACTTAAATACATGTACCTTAAATCCCAAAGGGAAGAGCCAAGCAATGCTTAGCCTCCCATTGGAGGTTTTTACTTACAGTAGTTTAAATACTTGCAACTTAAATACCTGTACCTTAAATCCCAAAGGGAAGAGCCAAGCCAATGCTAGGCCTCCCATTGGAGGTGTTTATTCACTGTCATGTACTTCCTATAATTTAATTTTTGAATCATCAGACCCAAAAGATAAGTAGGTTGTAATACTGCACAGAAGTCGTTAACACACTCCTTCTTTCGGCTTTAGGGAATCTTTAACACTTAAAAAAATATAACAAATAAAAATATATACCATCCATGCATCCTATTTAAAAAGTGAAAACACAAAAGAGAATACCCTACTATAGCCTTAGGAATAAACCAAGCCTGAGTTGCCGAATTAGGATATCCATGAAATTAAGGTACCGAAAGGGCATTAGTTTTAATTAACTAGTGTAACCAAGTCCCCGAGCTCATAATCTCTGGTTCGCAGGAATAAATTAGTTCTCCCGCTAATTTATTTAGGTTTCTAATCGACCTACTAAGAACGATTAGTGGCGACTCCAAATTTTAAAATCATTTAAACAAAAAACAAAGTTGCGATTCGGTAGGGCTTGGGAGGGTCCGCGTTAGGTTAGTCAAATCTAATTAACCTAATAATCCGTTAACCCCCTAGAAATAATAAAAATATTTTCAGAGGGTCGCGACAGACTGGCGACTCCACTGGGGAATAGAGATTTTTAATTTTCGAAAAAAGATATCAATTGGAATACTTAAATTTTTTCGAAATTTTAAAAGTCTTAGTGGACTTAGGCCAATGAAAATTTCATGGATATCTCGCTTCTGGCGATCTTGCTTGGGACTCATTCTATAGGTGTTATATGTTTTTGCAGGATGGGAGTTATAAGGGGCGGAGTGTTTGGCTAACCCATTTGTTTTGCAGGCTCGGTGTTGGGATTATGTTTAATTTCACACATTTTTAGAAGCGCTGTTTTGATATCAATTGTTGTGCATGTCTTGCATATTCTGAGGATCACAACACCTGCACACACAAGCGTCTAAACCCAAGTCGCGAAATTTTTCCTAGGTAACCATAGATAGGGATCGAATATGCAAAGCTCTTGCGTCGATTACGCTTGGGTTGACCATATTTTGTCCCGCTCATTATCTGAATTGACAATTCTTCCCATTGTGATTTGATTGCGCGGAGGGTAAGGTTGTCAATTCAGATAGTGGGGGCCTTTTAGGTCCATACCCTGTCTCTCCTTCTTTTATTTTCTAGAGTCCACTCCTCACTTGAGTCATGCGCATGACTATGTGATTTGCATTTCTCCAAGGTAAAAGTAAGTTCTCTAATTTTATCTTGTATCAAGTGATTTTATCACATTCTTTCAAATTATAAAAACTTGCAACAAAAATTCTTTTCGAGAAATTCGCTCATGTTTTTCTATGAAAATTTTCTCTAAATAAAATTAGACTAATGTCTCGGGGGAATTTTGTTAACCAATAAAGGATTTCTGTTATGTCTTTCCTGCTTCAATAAAAATAAAATTTTCCTGATAAATTTACCTCTGAAAATTTATTTTGATAAAAAGGAAATTCCTTCAAAGATTTTAGTAAACATCAAGAGATTTTGTCACATTCCTTTAAAAAAAATAAAAAAAAAGAGTAATAAATATGCAAAAAAAAATTCTGTATCAGAAATTAACCCATTTCTTCCTAAAGAATTTTTTTTTTCTGATTTCTCTATAAAATAGAAAAAATAAAATTGGACTAATATAGGAGTCATGGACCGACATTCCTTGTGTCGCATACTAATTATATCCTTTTCTTTTGCAGGGAGATCCTAGATACCCCAGACGGGTGTAAAAATTAAGTTCAATAATATATCAAGAATCATCTTCAGAAATACCAAAAGACGAAAAACACCAAGGCTTCAACCGTTAATTCAGGGAGGCAAACGAACACTGTCCATCTTTGACAGATAGAGTTGTGTCAATCCGTAAACTTGTATGGGCAGTGTATTGTGATATGACGGTGGACTTATACTGATTAAACACGGGGGCATATTTAATATATTACAGAGGATCCCGCGTCTTTTGAAAGACAATATGGATTATATAATCAGAAACCATGAAATAAGTACCTTAACCTGATTAAATCAACCAGAGACCGGTCTTAAAATTTCCTCGGATCCGAAACACGCGGAGGGTTTTAGAGGACCGAGGTTCTATTAATGAATGTGACCCACAAGTATTTCTCCCAATGCTACAGGCGCCCGATAAGAGCAAGTGGGCACCGAAAGAAACAAAACACGGTTGAAGTGGGGCACGCAACAAATGGCCGAATTTATTGGCACACTAATTAAGTGGTGGTAGCTTTATTAATTTACATGATTGAACGCGGGTCTCTAGGCGGCTGGTGGAAAGCCACACTGAATGCCTCTCTAATGTTCTTGATATCATCGTCTACCGCAACCCGCGAGAGCATCATGAAGAAGATTAAACCTAGACGAATACGTCTACTTAGTTTCATCGCACGTTCTCGCCTTTTGTCGATGTCCAAAATTAATGCACAAGCTAGAAGTAATCATTTCCCTTTCCCCCTATTAAATGCTCGGAGCCGTTAACCGCACCAAACTCGAAAAAATTAATATCGAGACGAAATCTGCGTAAATTTGAAGGGTAAATCCGTATCGTTCCAATTTACCCTTAAATTACTCCGGTTTTAAATTTGATCCCTTCTATTTTCAGGAATTTGCAAAAGCGACTCGAGAATACAGTTGTATCCAAAAACCAAATTTCCTGGTCGGGCTAAATTGGGGGCAAATCAACTCATGGACATTACCACGGGATGGACAGCTTCGGTTAAAGAAAAATACAAGCGAAAGATCCGAACAATCTCAGACATGGGTAATTCTGTATCGTTCTAATTTGCACATAATCATCTCGAGTCCTGAATTTTTTTATTCCATTCTTAACAGGGATTGCAAATTACCTCGAGAAATATCGTAACAAGGCCCAAGGTGATACAACAGGGCCGCGTTATCCCCAAGGATTAACCTTTGAAAAGAAAACCCCATGGACACCTATGGTCCAATGGACCGAATGCAGGAATACTCGACGAGTAATACCGAAGTCAATATTTTGCCACATTCTCGGCTTAATGGTGAAGCATCCAACAAAAGTCGAAGAAAACTCAACCCAGCAAAATTGGTAAAAGACTTGTCCAAGGCATTCAAGATGAAGGGTAAATCAGTATCGTTTCCAATTTATCCCTTTTAATACCGGTTGACATGTCTCCTTTTCTTGTTACTGGAAATATTTATACTAACATGTAACATGTTGGAGGAGACAAATCCAAAAGAAAATGATAATCATTTGACAAGATCTATTCTGGTGAAAAATGGGGGGCATTTAACTGCTAAACCATGGCGGTCGTTGTCACTAAACAAACCAAAATGCTCCCTCACCCATATGCCTCATCGTGCAGGGGAAAAACTTGAGACAAACCGCTCCTCGACATAAGGAGTGGGCTTCCCAATTTGTTCAATCCACCCACATACCAGGGGCAATTCAAATCCGCCCATGTTTGCACATTATATAAATACACATGATGCTAAAAATTGTCACATCGGCATTGTGTTTACACATTTCACGAATTATGTATGATTATTCCGCATGTTTAATTTACCAACTCCAACTTAGAGCATAAACTGCATAGGAGACATCAAATGTGCAAAATGGGGCATAACAGAATGAGGAAAGCTAAACCATTTCTACACACGGGTCTAACATTTTAATCTACAGATAAACAGCCTTTCTCTAGAGTGAGAGAAAGCCCCTTCGGACTAAAGTCCCCCATTCAGATTACATTCGAGGCGTTCATATTATGAGAACCTCCTTAAATAGAATTGGTAATGCAAACTTGACAGAATAGTTTTGCATGATCCACATTTTGATTGATTGCATCATGAGTTATCACACAGACTACTTCTAATCATTGCCAACTTAGCTGAACAATTTTGTATGAACCAATGAACGCATTGATGAAAATGCTTGCACATGTTAGCTCTGACATTGCCTGACAGGCAACACATTCCCGGTGTTTGAGTTACCTTCCAAAGTCTTGAAATTCATTTGGCGATTATTGAATGAACAAGCCTGGTTGTCGAGAAGCCACCAAGCATTTCTTCCAAATTCTCAGGTAAGTATATCTTCAACCTGAACCTTTCAAGAGAATGAATTCTGACGGTTGTTGGGGTACTCGAATCCATTGCGGTATATATAGGTATCCACCTTCTTCAATAAAGCATGATTTGTCTTAAGGACAGAAATGTTCGAGACCTTTTGATCTCTGCTTCTTTGGTTTATTCCTAAAGCGACAGGAGAATATAATTTGGGTTTGAGCTTCCGTAGGATTTCTGGTCTCCCCAGATTTCAGAATGGCACCCTTTGAGGTACACCAAGCCCTTCTTACAGGCAAACTAAGTCCTTCTTACAGGCAAACCAAGTCCTTCTTACAGGCAAACCAAGTCCTTCTTACAGGCATAAAGTCCTTCTTACAGGCAAACTAAGTCCTTCTTACAGGCATAAAGTCCTTCTTACTGGCAAACTAAGTCCTTCTTACAGGCAAACCAAGTCCTTTTTACAGGCACAAAGTCATTCTTACAGGCAAATCAAGTCCTTCTTACAGGCAAACAAAGTCCTTCTTACAGGCAAAACAAGTCCTTCTTACAGGCAAATCAAGTCCTTCTTACAGGTACAAAGTCCTTTTTACAGGCACAAAGTCCTTCTTACAGGCAAATCAAGTCCTTCTTACAGGCATAAAGTCCTTCTTATAGGCAAATCAAGTCCTTCTTACAGGCAAACTAAGTCCTTCTTACAGGCAAACCAAGTCCTTCTTACAGGCACAAAGTCCTTCTTATAGGCAAATCAAGTCCTTCTTACAGGCAAACTAAGTCCTTCTTACAGGCAAACCAAGTCCTTCTTATAGGCAAATCAAGTCCTTCTTACAGGCACAAAGTCCTTACAGGCACAAAGTCCTTCTTACAGGAAAATCAAGTCCTTCTTACAGGCATAAAGTCCTTCTTACAGGCAAATCAAGTCTTTCTTACAGGCAAACAAAGTCCTTCTTACAGGTAAACAAAGTCCTTCTTACATGCAAACAAAGTCCTTCTTACAGGCAACGCAAGTCCTTCTTACAGGCACAAAGTCCTTCTTACAGGCAAAGTAAGTCCTTCTTACAGGCAAATCAAGTCCTTCTTACAAGCAAATCAAGTCCTTCTTACAGGCACAAGTCCTTTTTACAGACACCAAGTCCTTTCTACAAGCACCAAGTCCTTCTTACAGGTATCTCCATGGGGTTACCTACCATACGGGTCAAATCTCAATCAAAATTTAATCAGTAGAATCCTTTTATTAGGAATCTACCATGGTACGACCCACCATACGGGTCAAATGGTATGACCCACCATACGGGTCAAATTTTAATTCAATTTTTAATCAGTAGAATCCTTTTATTAGGAATCTACCATGGGTTGATCCACCATACGGGTTCAAGTTCAACCACCCTAAAGTTTTTTTATATAACGAATCCTTAGGTTCTCATTTCATTTTCAGTGGAACATTCATGTCACGACTCTTTTTATTTCCTTGTATTGAGTCGATTAGAATTCAGGTGTCATCTCGTCTTTGAAATGAACCTCTACCGAGCTTCCTTTCAAAGAGGGGCAGCTGTTGACACCTGATTTTTAATCATTTTTTCTATTGCTAAAGTAATAAAAAATCCATAAAAATTCATAAAATTGAAAAATCAACTTTGGGGACCTTAGCCAAGCCTAGGGAACCAATTTTGACCAAAAAACGATTTTTCATATTTTCAGTATTTTTCGGTATTTTTATTTTCGAAAATTCATAAAACAAAAAATGAAGAAAAAATGAGAAAATTGAAAAATCAACTTTGGAAGCCTTGGCCAAGCCTAGGCAACCATTTTTGAACAAAAAATAAAATTTCATATTATATATATATTTTTAATTTTTTTAAAAAAAAATACAAAAATACTTGAAAATTTTGGAAAAATAACATTTGAGGCCAAAAAAATACACAAAGATAGTTAATATTTTTATTTTAAATCTATTTTCATATTGGCCATCGCAAATTCAGAAAAATCCAATTCGAGTCACGTGTTCCTTCACGAGTATAATCTTGAATCGGGCCTAAAAAAATTTAATTTGAGTCAACTTATTTTTAATTTTCACTTTTTATGAGTTGTGACATTGTCTTCTAATATTTTAAATTTTCATCTTGGCCCAATTATACCCAGAATGACTTAATTTTGCAAAAGGGCTTTAATTAAATTCTGCATTATTTTCAACGGCAAGAAATGAGCTTAAATTTGACATGTGGTGAATTTTGGTGTGTCAAAAAATTGTGAGGAGATTTGGACTTAAAGAAATATATTTTTTCAGGGACTAAATTGTAAATACTTAAAATTCAAGGACTAGAGTGCAAATACTTAACTCTTGAAGGATTATTTTACAAATAACAAAAAGAAGAGTTAGTGGATAAATTAGAATAGAGAAGGGAAGATGGAGAAGAGGAGATGAAGAAGAGAAGTTGGAGAAGAATAGATGGAGAAAATAAGATAAGAATAGAGAAGGGAAGATAGAGATGAAGAAGAGTTAGTAGAGAAATTAGAATGGAAGATAAGAATAGAGAAGGGAAGATGGAGATGAAGAAGAGTTAGTGGAGAAATTAGAATGGGAGATAAATATGGAGAAGGGAAGATGAAGATGAAGAAGAGTTAGTGGAGAGATTAGAATGTGAGATAGAGATGGAGAATGGAAGATGAAAATGAAGAAGAGTTAGTGGAGAGATTAGAATGGGAGATAGAGTTAGTGGAAAAATTAGAATGAGAGATAGATGAGTAGATTATAAAAGGAGGATGAAGTGAGCTTGAGAGAGAATTTTTTGGAGAGAAAATTTGAAGTGTTTGAGAGGATTCTTGAGAGAGAAAATTTGAAGTGTTTGGGAGGATTTTTTTTTGGAGAGAAAATTTTGGATGTTTGAGAGAGTTTTGGGAGATTGAAGAAAAATTTGAGAGAAAGAAAATACCAAAAGAGAGAGAATTTTGAAGATGATGGGAGTTCAAAGCTAGGGATTATCATCACAAATTCCTTCATCGATCAATATAAATCAAGAGTTCATCCTCGTCAACGAGCAAGCAAATTCGAGCTAAGTGTTTTTATTTATTCATTTGTTTATGGTTTTACTTGCAAATTAGCACAAATTGTATACACTTTCTCCATCTCCTCTTTTTTTTTTCCATATTTTATGTCAGGAGAAGGATATCTCTACGTCAACAGCAAAAATCTCGTAGATATGCAAAAATCGGCCCAGACAAGCTCCTAAGCTGTCCACCGATTTCTCAACTGATCTGTGACTAAAAGTCCCTCTTAATTCAAAAGAAACTCTCTATATTGGGAACATAGAGAGCGAAAATCAATTATAGAAATCCCACCCAAAAAAATGGGAGATAAGTACTCTTTCCACTCTTCTGGTTTTAGGTGCAGATTAGCACATATTTTGTATACTGACATTTCACTCTATTTTATGTCAGGAAGCCGCAGCTTTATATCAATGGTCAACCCTATGGAAGCACAAAATCGGCTTGGAGGAGTCCTCAAGCGCGCACAAATTTCAAATTGTTGAATCAATTCGTTGTATTTTATTTTAAAGAATTCATACCCCAGAATGGAGAGGACAAATTCCATCCGCAATTTAAATACCTGCACCATAAATCCCAAAGGGAAGAGCCAAGCCAATGCTTAGCCTCCCATTGGAGGTTTTTACTTACAGTAGTTAAATACCTGCAACTTAAATACCTGTACCTTAAATCCCAAAGGGAAGAGCCAAGCCAATGCTTAGCCTCCCATTGGAGGTTTTTACTTACAGTAGTTAAATACCTGCAACTTAAATACCTATACCTTAAATCCCAAAGGGAAGAGCCAAGCCAATGCTTAGCCTCCCATTGGAGGTTTTTACTTACAGTAGTTAAATACTTGCAACTTAAATACATGTACCTTAAATCCCAAAGGGAAGAGCCAAGCCAATGCTTAGCCTCCCATTGGAGGTTTTTACTTACAGTAGTTAAATACCTGCAACTTAAATACATGTACCTTAAATCCCAAAGGGAAGAGCCAAGCAATGCTTAGCCTCCCATTGGAGGTTTTTACTTACAGTAGTTTAAATACTTGCAACTTAAATACCTGTACCTTAAATCCCAAAGGGAAGAGCCAAGCCAATGCTAGGCCTCCCATTGGAGGTGTTTATTCACTGTCATGTACTTCCTATAATTTAATTTTTGAATCATCAGACCCAAAAGATAAGTAGGTTGTAATACTGCACAGAAGTCGTTAACACACTCCTTCTTTCGGCTTCAGGGAATCTTTAACACTTAAAAAAATATAACAAATAAAAATATATACCATCCATGCATCCTATTTAAAAAGTGAAAACACAAAAGAGAATACCCTACTATAGCCTTAGGAATAAACCAAGCTTGAGTTGCCGAATTAGGATATCCATGAAATTAAGGTACCGAAAGGGCATTAGTTTTAATTAACTAGTGTAACCAAGTCCCCGAGCTCATAATCTCTGGTTCGCAGGAATAAATTAGTTCTCCCGCTAATTTATTTAGGTTTCTAATCGACCTACCAAGAACGATTAGTGGCGACTCCAAATTTCAAAATCATTTAAACAAAAACCAAAGTTGCGATTCGGTAGGGCTTGGGAGGGTCCGCATTAGGTTAGTCAAATCTAATTAACCTAATAATCCGTTAACCCCTTTTAAAATTTTAAATTTTTTTTTAGAGGGTCGCGACAATAGGGAGCTCTCTCCCTCATTTGTATCATCTAGCATTTGAGCAATACAAACCATTCTCTCTCAAGAGCTTTTCTCTCTAAACACTTTCTTTCTTTACAGTTAGTGTGAGCATGCGAGCAATCCTTGGTTGGTGTTCTAATGATACAATGAAGCCTAAGTCACCAGTTTGATCCCAAATAATCAGCCCGTCACACTCGCACACCTCAAATAATTGATCTTACTTTTTTTCATCTTTTTAAATAGATTTCCAACAATTGGTAATTTTCATATTATATAATATTTTTCCAATGGGATTTATGTGCACCACTGGGGCATTAGCTGGTTATGGGCTTGTTCTATCGTTGAGGCAACTTTGCATCAGAAGGAAGGAGATGTTTAGGGAAGTTTTAGACGTGATTGGGTACTAATCTTTAAAGTCTAGTGTGATTATTGGAATGACCTTGGGAAGGCACTATGTGATGAATTTGGTCGGGATGCCAATTCCTTGGCAAGTGTTCATGATAGGCGCAGTCGGTTGATATCCGATGTATCATCCTTGCTCTCGAGCTCGATTAGTGCTTGTGGGGTTGCCAATTGTGCCCATTTAAGCAGTGGTGTTTTTGGAGAGAGAATGGATGGGGGTCAAGGTGATTGCCATGATCTTGGCCATTTGTGGGTTTGTTTCTTATGTGCACCAACATTATTTGGATGATGCCAAGTTGAAGGGTCAAAGGAAGAGTGCTGATGGGGATGAGGTAAGCCTGAGATCTCCCCTTAGTGCTCCAATTGCAAGAGGAGGTGGATGATTAAACATGTAGGAGTGTTTTAGTTTGTGTGCGGCCAAGTCTTAAGTGTAGAGACGCATTTCTTGCTTTAAAACCGTTTGAAGGGGAAAAAAAAATACAATAAGAAGAATTAAAATGTTGTTAATGTTTAATAGCTTTGCTTTTTTTTAATTATTAAAAGAAAGCGCATTTTGTCTTTAGTGCCCATTTTACAATCTCATTATGAAAGGTAGGTACTTACATGTTATCTGACTAATACGACAAGTACTAGCAAATGCAAATTTATTGGTTTTTACTGGGATTAAATTATTAAACATGCTTAAGAGTAGATAAATTGCTTCGAATAGAAAATAAACAAGAGCTGGGTGGTTCCCAATGTCCTACCAATGGATTGGAATACTTTTCTAGAATTCTTGAATTCAAGGGATTGACGTTTTGGGACCCCGCAGTTAATTGTGTTTTTCACTTCTTTTCAGATACAAAGACTTCCGGAAAATATTGAATACACTCCTCACTTTTTATTCCATTTTCAACTTTCATCATTTATTTTTGAAAACACCATTTTACGTTAGTGAAACCTAACCCCGACACTCTGCTTCCCAAAAGCCCCAAATGCACGGAACGCCCTCCATCAACGCCAGCCCGCCATTAGATGCCGCCGTAGAACGGTACAATCTCAATACATCGTTGACGGTGTGGATACAATTACTTTTGGAAAATATTGAGTACCTTCCTCTCTTCTCATGGCTCGACAACAGCATAATGCTTCCCACCTCTTAGGCAGAGAAGTTGAATCTCTAGATCTAGAGACTTGACATCTCGTCCACAGCACCGGAGCTCAACAACGCGGTCAAGGTTGGACTGCCATGGAGAAGCCACGAGCTTGAGCCCGTAGTGTGGCAAATTCGGAGAGAGACTACAATGGCGAGCTGCTTGGGGTTGGCATGAGTGAGGACAGGAACAATGGTTCCGTAATTGGGATTTGCTTTTGAGCGTTTGGTACAAAAGAAGACGGTTTTGTAAATAAATGCAGGATGCTAACTGATGTAAGCTACAAACTAGTATGCAAAATGAAAACACAGGATGCAAAGTGGTAATTTAAAAAATAGAGGATGGAAAGACATAATGATGTGAAGATTGAGGATGGTTTTTGGTGTTTTTTTTTTTTTGTGTCACTTGGCCTCCTTTATAACCTGGCAAAAAGAATTGCATCACTTGTGTAAGGTGACAACACAGTTTCGCGAATTTTTAAATCAAAACCAAACTAGACTAGAAAATTTCTAATTCCTTCTTCGTATTCAAATAGAAGGCTACTTTTTTTTTTTGTCCATAATGGAATCACATTCTCGTAATGTGAGATATTTCTTTAATGGATTATAATGTCGGGAACCGAAATGACAAGAAACTCTTCCTTTTGCAGAGTGAAAATTGGCACCTCATTAATCTAGTTTCCCTGCATATTTCCAAATCGCCTTTAGATACTGCGCTAATTCAAAGTGTAAAAAGTTACCATATAACTCATTTGCGGACAGTGTGTATATTTTCCCAATGGGATAAGTTAAGTAATAGCAGGCGATACCTAATAAGCAAGTGATGTTAAGAACTGGGCGTATGGCTAGTGGAGAGCAAGCATGGCATGTTGGGTGGTCAATATGCTTGGAAGGATCTAAATGCAACATGTGAAACAGATTGGGATTTGGTAACATAATCAATTTTGGATAGATCATGTTGTAGAGCATGTTCACGTTACAGACAAGGTGGATAATACTCCACATACCTAGAAATGAAAACCCAAGTTTGTATCAATTTTATTCATATTTAGATTGGTGCTTTGGCCTAATTTTAGGCTTTCAAATCAACAGCAAAAGAAATTCCAGGAGAAAACCATATGGGAGTTGCTATTTTTGGCTGACCCTGGGAAGAGTTGGGCAAGTTCACAGAGGCAATTTGGTCTTATTTCATTCAAAGTACATTGATAAGCTCCAGGTATTTGGAAGGGTGTTTGTAGAATCCAATGGTTGCTTTGAATAAAATTTTTGGTTCATGCCCTCGCCTGCCCAATGCCAGCAAGGGTCAATGGCTCTCGTCTATGGCCAGTAGGGGTTGGTCGCCGGCCCTCGATAATAAAAAGAGTAAAGAAAAGAAGAAAAAACCAAGAAAATATTTTAAAAAAGTTTATAGAATTATATAAAAATGTCAAGATCAACGCTAGTCGTGCCACATCAGAACAATTGGCATCTACATCAGCAATTGCCGGCTAAAATTGATCAAATGAACTTAATTGGCATAAATATTAAAGATTTAGGATTAAGTTGATACAATTAAAAGGTTTATGATTGAATTGATATAAATGCGATAGATTTATGATTTATGTTTTTACTTTTCCCATTGAATATGCATCAAAATGGTTTTTGAAGGTTGCCCGAGTTGATCAAGGCGCTCTTGGAGCTCCTTCTTACTTCTTGTGCTTATTTTTTTTTTAAACAAGAAAATATTGTGATTCTGATTGTAATTTTCCGAGCAAGTGGTGTTGCAATTATTGCAGAGTAGGTTGATGAGTTTGAATACTTTGGACTAAATTCACGAGGCATGTATCTCGGTGACTTGGAGAAGGAACAAGTTTTGCTTAGGAAAATCCAAAAAATTTTGCTGGTTATCGTGGGGTCCTTCAGTGGAAAATCACAAAACATTAAACCAGCAGCCTTTCTAGGCGAAGTCCTTTAGCGGGCAATTTTTTTTGTTTTGATTCGAGGTTACGGGGTTCGGTGCAATTGGCTAACTCAAAGCAGATCGGATAAATCTTGCCTCATGGTTGACATTTCAACGCAACCTTTTTTCTTTTTTCCCCCCAACTTCTTTTTGTGTGGTACCCACCAAATTAATTGCTTTATGATAAGTTCGACCACTGGGACTGGATTCATGAGCTATTTCTCAAGTGACTTTTCTTTTATTATTTTATCTTCTCGAATTTTGTGTTGGACTTGAACTTGTTATAGATTTGAGCATATGAAATTTTCGAAAGGAAGTTTTTGTATTATTGACTCAAGCTCATCGTGAAATCCCACTCCGCATAATGTTGAGGTACTTATGACAGAACAAGTCAACCTCATTTTTTGTAATATCGTAATAGATGAAAACTTATTAGCAAATTAATAAATCAGTTCAACACAAAATAGATCATTTCAAAATCACATATACATCACATATTATGGATCAAATAAAGGCTCTCGAACCAGAATTTCGTGTTGGATTTGCATTTGTTATAAATTTAAGCATTTAAAATTTTTGTAAAACATAAATGTGGACGTGTAAATTTGCTTATAATTTTTTTTGAATTTTTTAATATATGAACAAACTTTAGATTCCAGAATTTTGTGTTGGATTTCAATTTGTTATAAATTTAAGCATCTGAAATTTCGTAATACATAAATGTTGACATGTAAATTTGCTTATAATTTTTTGAATTTTTTTAATATTTGAACAAACTATAGATTTTGACAAGAAAAAAAAGTTTAAAAATAATTTTATAAACCTAAACCAACAATTGATCAGTTGTAACTTAGATATCTTAATTCCTACTTCTTTGGGATATTTTATTGCTATATTAAAAAGAATGACGGCTTTGATATTTCACTTGCGAGTTTCGCAATTCATTTTTATCTAATCCAAGCCACTCGAACCCTTTTAAAGTACACTAATTAATGACTTCATGAGATGTCAAACAACTCAATATTTGGTTTATTATTGTGACGGCTTATGTTCTGCTTTAGAGATAAAATGAATTTATCAATTCATTCAATTTATCTAATATGCCAGGGATAAGTACACTGAGAGTTATGGTTAAAAGCTATGAAGCATTGATATGCCGAGGAGGCCGCCGCGTCGGTGTCGGTCACGGACACGCGTCCGACACATGGGGTCCGACACTTGATCAATGCCAACGACATGTTGGGGACACGCGAGCTGTTGAGAAAGGAGGGCGAGAAAAGCATAGATCTGGAGGGTGCCTATGTCCCGGGCCATGAGAGAGCTGAGGGACAAAGCCGGGGCTGCATGAGTCAACGAGGAAGGAGGACGGTTAAAGAGCGGATCTGGAGGAGAAGCAAAGTCATAGGTGGAAGGGGAGGCAGTGATATAGAGAATGGGCTTCGTGCGTGCCGGAGGACAGAGCGAGAGAGCGCCATGGGACAGACGAGGTCGTCGTTTGCTTCGCAAGACAGAAAGGAAAGAGGGAGAGGTGAGGCTTGTGAGAGATTTTTCAAAACGCAAAGAGAGTGAAGGGGGAAGGGAGAAGACGTAGGATGAGAAAGTCAAGTGTCCACCGTATGGTCTATCAGGCGATGCTCGCAGACCAGTATTGGACGGCTAAGATGGGGTTTGAGGGGCCGGAGCGGGATGAGGGGCGTCGGATCCGAAGGGGAGGGATCAAGGGAATGCTCGATCGAGGTCCCTCTGGCCTTAATGGGATGGCATGGCCTTGATTGCAATGGGATGGCAGACTTTTCTGTCTAAGATATTATTGATCCCATTATTAATTTTTTTAAATAATAGGAAAGAGAGAATCAGAAAATTTACCTTGGTCCTCACAGCGACACGTAAATTCACATCTGTTTCTGATTGGTTGAGAAGCATGTGACTTGGACTTTCGAAAGAACACTATTTTCTTGGTCAAGTGATTTAATTTTCTTTTTACTTTATTATTTATTTATATTTATATGGGCTAGGGTCAAATTACATGAGTATCCACCATAGAAAATTTCTTTTTTATTATAAGAGCTCTTATTGTAAATTTTCTATTTATATAAAAATCATAAAATTATTAATTTATCATGCATATATAAAAATATATTTAATATATAACGTGTCCCTACTCGTCAAAAATCTCTATTTTTTAAAAATGGCATGTCGTGTTCTATCATGTTGTGTGTGTCGATGTGGGTGCTACTTAGGTAAAAAGTAGTTTATTAATGCCCTAAAGTGAAAAAGGAATAAGGCTTAGACATCTTACAACTAACTATCTTAAAATTAGAAACTCTTTTGATAAACTTATTTAAGAGTTAATATCATGAAAAATTATAAACTGACACACCTCTAACAAATTTATCTCAATCTAACATTCATATCACCAATGAAAATTAAATTAATACTTATGTGATAAATTTTCCTTAGATTAAATTTCGAGTTACTAAAAACTTCAAACTTGTACACAAGAACGTGTTTATGCTCTATATACTTTTTGTCAAAGTATTTAGCCTTGCCAACTTTTATAGCGAAATGACTAAGTTGTGGGTAAGTCCATGTGGAAGATAATATTAGTTTAGAGTAATTTAGTTTAGAGTAAATTTGTCACGGGTGTATCAATTTAGAATTTTTAATGACTTAAAATATTAGTTTGAAATAAATTTATCACGAATATGTAAATTTGAGATTTTTTTTGTGATATTAATCTCATCTTTTAAAGTCAAACATATACTTCTTTGTTTGTTATTTATTCCTTTTTATTATGAATATATCTTGTGGATGCCATTCACTTCATCTTCTTGTGGATTCAATGGATGGACTCTTAGTTTCTCTACACATATTAAATGCTTTGTTGATCCAATTCATGTATCAGCTCTCCTATAAATAGTGGATTGTATAAATCATTTGTAAGTTCGCTGAAAAGCAATAAAAGAGTTCTCCTGTTCCTCTTATTGTCTTTGTTTAGCTTCCGTTCTCTCCTCCGTTCTCTCCTCGTTTACAACACTTTTCTCCTTTGTTGTATTGTAGGGCGAGAGATGATCCATCCCCACCATCTTGGCGCATTAATGACGATGACCCCTCCCCAAACTTTCGCATAAATAGCTAGTTGGAAAATGTGCCTGTCTTGTCTTTATTTTTGATATATTTTTAAATAGAATCAAGCCCCACCCAAAGAACCAGCCATAGGTCGGTTTCGGCCTTACTTACACCAGAAACAAAACGCAAATTAATTTGAAGTAAGACCGCAACTTCATTATTTCGTGCATATTGCATCGGTATTCACATAGAGAAAAATCTCTGTTTATTTTAAAAAATAATTAATTATATTGCTTAAAATAATTAATTAAAAATAACTATTCTTTTTTTTATTATTACTAATTTATTTCTGTAAATAAAATAAGCTATTATTTTTAAAAAAATAATTTTTTAATTGCTTATTTTTTGCGAAATAAACAGGCTCTTAAGTATACACATGTGTCTCAAATAATGAGTCATCTCGGATTAGACGAGAGTACGAACAAAAGTGTGGCAACAGATGGAGGGAAACGCCGGGCAGAAAGCTTGGAAGGCCAGCAACTACATGAACATGATCAAGCAAAGAAAACTCTACTAACCATGCTTTTAACTCCGGATGGCAAGTTATTAAAAAGAAAAAAAGAAATAGTTCTGATTTGATGAAGAGCCCATTTTGCAAGTCATGAGCAGGATCATCTTAAGGTCTATGGGTCCCATGACAAACTCCATTCCAGATTGCTGCGAAGTAGAGTGGAGGTGTCGGAGACGAAAGGATGAATACTTCAATGGCAAATACCATTTTGTCAAATGGCGTTCATTAATAAAACGTTGCAATCATTTTTGAAAACCGTGCCGTGGATGCCAAGGGACCGTACGTAATTTGCAGGCGAGGACAAGACGTGATTTCCCATATAATACACCTGATTACTTAAAAACAGAAAGGTTTGAATATGGAATTAATTTGGATTGACCCATTACATCACATATCAATGCTATACTGTGTCACAGTTACATAAAAGGTCTCCTCCTGCATAGTAATTAAGCTAATCTGTCATCGCTACCGACCTCCTTTGAATCATGCAACACCACGGTCTACCAATCCTCCCGTCACTATGTTCGCAGCATCTGCCTTGAATTCGAGTCTCAGCATCAAATCCAAGGTTTCCGGTCTTAGGCAACGCTAGATTGGGGGAGAGAGAGAGAGATCTTAGATTTGGAATTTTCAAGGGCAATTACTGAAAAAAAAAAAATAATGGTACTACGGAGTAAGTTTACATGGGGCAGGTATTATTTGAACCGTCGAGGGTCTCTATCGAAAGTTAATTGCAGTGCCCGCTGCATGTGCAGCTTGAATGTTTTACCCAACAATTTGGAAGCTGAATGTTCGTCACTTACAATGCGACTACCAAGTCTACCAGTACAGGACAGAAGAGTTTCACTTTCCCTTTGAATGACCCAAATTTCGTTTCCGTGGGCGAAAATGAATACGTAGCAGTTATATATGTTGGAGAAAGAACAATGCGGGACACGTGCGTCGATACAAACCTCCTCCTCTTTTTCTTCTTTCATCTCTTGTTGGTTTCTATCTTAGCTCTCTCTCTCTCTCTCTCTCTCTCTCTCTCTCTCAGCTTTCATCCCTGCCATGGGAGAACTAGCTCATCATCCTCCTCCTCCTCAGGAGCTGCAGCTCCACATCGTGGGTAAGTCCAGTTCTTGAATCAACTGAGTTTCGCGCCGGAATTTTGTTCACTTCTCTCCCTGCTACTCTCTGTTTCTTCTCGTTTTCAATGTTCTTTTTCCGCCATATGTTGAAGATCCAGGTGGTTAAATTGTTCATGTGAGGAAGATAAAACTTTCAACACCATAACCTCCTACTCCCCGGAGTTTTGATGAATTCTCTAGGGACTTTCTTAACTTCTGCTTCTTCGCCTGGACAAACGACAGTACCAAAGTGCCTTTCTTTGACCTGAAAAGGAATTCCATAGCCTATTTATCAACCATGTGAGCCTCCTATGCTCTTGATTCATTTCGTTTTTCTGTATCTCCCATGCAACAGATCTCCGGTTTTTAGGCGTCGGTCTCAGATAAGTGGTCCATAGCCTCTATTTCAAAAAAAGAAAAAAAAAAGAAAAAAAGAAAAATAGTTATGTTACTGTGCTTAACCCATTTTTCTTAATCTAGTGGTGACTAAAAATTGGACCAACCTTTACCACCCGCTTGCTTTGGACCAAATGAGTGATGAGTCGCTTCTAACCGATAGCTTTAGGAGGGAAAAAAAAAACATAGTTGGGTTAGTTGTTCATTAAGAATCTAACATATGTTACGGATGCGTTAAGTTCATGCTTGAGTCATCGTTCTGGGTTTACACTTGAGTCTTACGCGTCCAAAAATTTTCTTTGATACTTCATGGGTCGATGGTTATGGGATTAAGGTAACCTCAATCGTTGTTATAGTTAAAAAGAAAAGCAAAAAAAAAATCAGCCCATTTGAAGGAGTCGGAATCATGCATTTATTGTCATTTTTAATCTTACCGTTTGTCCTTTTTTTTTTTTGGGGGGTCGAACTTACAGTTTGCCTAGCTGAAAGTATGTCAATTTGAATTTTTGCCTATTATTTTATTCTAAAATGCGTGGAACTGAGATCAACACCATAGTCATTCAAGGATGATCAATAGTAAAAATGAGAAAGTATTTCCCGGGAAAATATATGCCTTTGCATCATACTTTTTGCAGCAAATTCCATCCCTTTTAGCATGAACAAGATCATCTCGTGGGACGATTCTGATACCAAAGGCCTTAAATTTGTGGTGGAGCACACGGCCAACACCTTTGACGAATGAGCTCGTAATCATCCATTCAATGAAAAGTCATTCTAGTGTAGCGGGGTAGGTCGAGCGCACCTAAGAACATCAACTTTGCCAGATATCATTCTCAATTGAAAATGGGACCCAGGTGTGATTTTATATACACGACGTGATGAATCTATTAAAGATGGCATTGAAACTTATCAATTGAATTGCAATTTATCAATCCTAGCTTCTTCCCCAAAAGATAGAAGGTCGAGTTCTTCAGGTAAAGAAAGATAGTTGCGACGAAGTAACTCAAACACCTCGTTTTGACACATGCTACTGTGTTTGCACATATATTACCAATGGATAATTAGTGAGGCCCTACGTTTGATATAGATGCAATGTACTCGCTCAAGTATGAATGCGCTTGCAGTCGTAATAATTGCTATTCTGATTTATGGTGACTGGTTGTTGGACTTATTTGGGCCTCGATTCCGTTTTTGTGCCAGTTATGTTATTTCTCGCTTACTAATTAAAACCCTTGATGAATTTGCTATCCAACATATGACCAGGTGATCAAGAAGCCAAAGAAAAGAACTCATCCCCCTCCGCGCGCATCATCACCAATAGTCAAGCAACAATAACCCCTAAACCCAAGAACTTCTGGTGGTGGGCTAGAGTGGCTCTTTACTCATTCCTTTTGCTCTCTAGCCAAGCGGTGGCCACACTCCTTGGGAGGCAATACTACACTGAAGGAGGCAACAGCAAGTGGGTTGCTACACTTGTCCAGCCTGTAGGCTTCCCCATCATCTTCCTTCTCTACTTCATCCCCACACCCAAACACCCCAATAACCCTAATAACCTCCACATCCAAACACACCCACAAGATCGATCCCAATCACAATCAACCTCTCTCAAAAGGCTTGCCCTTGTGTACCTCTCTCTTGGGATAATTCTGGCCACGAATTGCTATTTATACTCAGTTGGCCTCTTGTACCTCCCTGTCTCCACTTACTCCCTCATTTGCTCCTCCCAATTGGCCTTCAATGCCCTCTTCGCCTTCTTCCTAAATGACCAAAAGTTCACCCCCTACATCGTTAACTCTCTAGTCCTGCTCACAATCTCCTCAATCCTTCTTGTGTTTCAATCAGATTCAGAAGATCCCAAAGGGGTCTCCACAGGGAAATATGCACTAGGGTTTGTGTGCACCATTGCGGCATCCGCTTTTTTTGCTCTTCTCCTATCCTTGACCCAACTCTATTTTAAGAGGGTCATAAGGAAGAAGACGTTTAGGGCAATTTTGGACGTGCTTGTGTACCAATCTTTGGTGGCTAGTTTGATTATTGTGGTGGGGCTCTTTGCGAGTGGAGAGTGGGAGCACTTGGGGAGAGAGATGGATGGGTATAAGCTTGGGAAGGTTAGCTATCTAATGAACTTGGTCGGAACGGCAACTGCTTGGCAAATGTTTGGAATCGGTGCAATTGGATTGATACTAGAAGCGTCTTCTTTGTTCGCGAACTCGATTAGTGTAGTTGGGTTGCCGATCGTGCCTTTTTTTGCGGTCGTGTTCTTTGGGGATAGGATGGATGGGATCAAGGTGATATCTATGATCTTAGCCATATGGGGATTCCTTTCTTATGTGTACCAACATTACTTGGACGATGCCAAGGTGAACGCTCAAAGGGAAAGTGTTGGTGGGGATGAGGTAAGTGTAAGATCGCCACTAAATGCTCCAATTGCAAGAACTGGTGAATGATTAAAGTTGGTGGAACGTTTTAATTTGTGTTTAGCTAAGTAGTAGAGACTGGTAATTTCCTGCTGTAACCACTAAATGCTCCAATTACATCTTGTCTATAGTGCCCATTTTGCTATATCATGACGAAAGTTGGGTTCCTACTTGTTAATTGACTAATATGATGGTAATAGCGAAGTCATCGGTGTTTACTGGGATTGTAATATCAATTTGGGAACAGAAGAGATACTTGATTTGCTTCAGAGTTGACTAAAGTCTTGACAGGTTGTCTCCAGTCCTTTTCTTTTCTTGTGCTACTTAGCGGAAGGTGTAATATTTTTTTTTTTTGGCATCTTCACTAGTAGACAAATTGCACATGTCCTTCCCATTGATTGCACAGCGACTTCGGAGATTTTGGGAACTTCGGACGGGCAATCATTGTATTGGATTTCCATTCGTATCTAAACGCTCTGTGAAAAATCTCAAGGAAAATATTCCCTAAAACTTTTAAATTATGCTCACGACATATTTATTCTAAACTTTTTTTTTTGTTACACAAAAACTTTCAAACTTGTACTTGTTTGGCACGTTTACTCTCTATCACAAATTTTGTCAATGAACACCGTTAGAAATTTGCCTACAGGGATGACGGAAGGCAAATAATATTATCACGGCGCCCACGTGAAATGAAAATAACGTTATTTTGGATGAAAAATAATTTAACGAAGGGTAGATGTGTCGAAAGGGTACAAGTTTGGAGATTTTAATATCATAAGAAAAAGTTAATGATAAATGTGTTACAATGGGCGCACTTTGTGAATTTTGTTATTACGAAAAACAAAAATCGAGATGACTGTATTGCCATAAATATAGTTTGGGATTTTTGAAGGCATTTTCCAAAATATTCACGGCAACGGTGTTAAAACCAAATCATATCCCCAAACTGGAATACGAACCGAATGGTTATCGAATGAACATTGTCATTGTTTTGGTTTGGTTTTGGTATATACCCGAACGGCAGATATCACACCCACCACTTTGCGCGGCCGCCGTGGTGCCAATAGCGATCGCAACCGCCGCGCCGCTCTTTGCCATTGACCGCGAGACCCCAACACCTTTGCCCCCTATCAGCTTGCTCTCTGTAACTCGATTTGCTTCATCTCTACCAAGCTCCATGGGTCCTCCATTCCCACTAGATCTCGGCCTCGATATCCGTCCTGGACGACCATCGAGAATTAGACTGTGTTTGGTTGTCGGGATAATGACTAGACTAACGATGGTAACAAATGGGGTGGATTTGTTACATTCTATGTTTTGCTTGGTAAAATACCGCATGCCATAGCGGTTGATATCATTTTTTTTTTTTTTGAGAAAGGTGGTGATAGTTGCAGTAACGATGTAGCGGTGCCCATTTCCCCTCTACCGTGTCCAATCATTAATCCCGATTACCGCTGCAGATCGATGACCGGCTTCTAATAATTGTTTCTATTGTAGTGGTCGCACAAACATAGACAGATAGTAGTTGAAATCCAGGTCTAAGTCTGGATCTGAGTTGGAAGGGCGACCTAAACAACGGCCGTCGCCGAGCGAGTGGGGTGACCACCTGCTACAATACGTTGCTTATAGATGGCGACCACGGCAACCGTGGTCTCAGGGGCCGATGCGGTGGTTGACCGCCCATAAAATCAAGAACATGGACGAGGTCACCTTGAGGCTCAAACCTCAAGCGATCACCACAAAGATGGTTGCTGGAGTTGCGCAACCGCCGTGACAACTGGCCCATAAGGGGGGGCCGATCACCGCGAGATGCTTTGCTGATGACGCCGCGGCTGTCCGCGCCACCTACGTCTGTTTATTTTTCATGGGTCGGCATCAGTGTTGATTTCTGTACTTTGGCTCAAAAGTAAAAAACTGTCCCTATCTATTGGGGTGATCACAAAGCATCTCTCTACTCTTGGACAGTGCCACTCATCTTCTTTAGATTGGTCCAGTGATTAAACTTGCTGATGTGGCATTAACACGGTTAAATTGTTGGTCATGTGGATGTCGCCTTATGCTGACACTTTTCAAAATTAAGTGCATGGTTTTTAAATAAGAAGCAAAAGGTAAAGTGGCAAATTTGATTTTCGGGTAAAGTCGTGGACAATTAACTTCTGATTAAAAGTTGATTTTTCTACTCCTATTTCTAAGAAGAAGTTGATTTTTCTACTTTTATAGAGAAATTTTTTATTTTTATTTTTTTCAAGTAGCTCCAAAATTATTTCTGAAGTTGAAAAATGCTATGGAGATAAAAATATATATATGAAGTTGCGTAACCTAACGAATTTTTTCTACATAAATTATGTTACCAAAAGAATTTCTACTTATGAAGTACTTTTGTAGTATAAATTCTACGCTAAAAGTATTGTCATGCATGCCCTTAGCTTTTGGTAGTTCATTTTCATCCCCGTACTCTATTTTTTTCAATTTTGTTTCTCAACTTCCCCAATTAAATTCTATGTAGTTCCTCCTAAAAATTTAAACGTTGTTAGCAGAGTTAACTTGCTGTTAATTTGTACACCGTAGCCTTTACATACTCTCAAAATCCAAAATGTATGCACCATCACCGTCACTGGTTCCTCTCGCCATTACGTATGCCCCCACCTGCTCCGAGCCACCACCTTTGCCCTGCCACCGTCCTCTGCCCGCCGCTACAACTGCCCATGATGGCCTTAGTCGATAAGCACAACGATGACATAACTCTACCATCAGCAAAATCGGGGCGAATATCACACGCTGGCTCAGCCAGAACAAATCGAACCCCACTAGCACAACCAAACTTGTCCACCATTACCATAAGCATCACCAGACCCAGACCCAGACCCAGCCCCCGCCACCACAACACTCATCCGCCATAACCGAACCCATCCAACCAACATCATAAACAGGAAAAACTACCAAAAAGGAAATTAATGTGTTAAATAACGTGTATATATGTTAGAGAGAGTAGCATCAGAACACGCGCATACATAGAAACATCCTCTTCTTCTTTCATCTCTAGTTTGCTTCTGTCTTAACACTCTCCCAGCTTTCATAGTACTCTCTCTCTCTCTCACATTCCCCGACATGGGAGAACTAACTCATCATCCTCAGGAACAGCAACTCGACATCCAGGGTAAGTGCGATTCGTGAAGAACTTACCAATATCAGAATAATTTGATTCCTCCAATGGAATTTATACATCAATTGTTAGATGAAAAATGATAAATTGAAGGGCGGAAGAATAGCTGCCACGCATATGTTCATCTCTCTCCCTGCTACTCTGTGTTTGATTGTTTTATTTGAAGATCCAGATGGTCAAATGCTTCATATGAACAAGCTAAAACTTTTAACATCATGATCTCCTACTCCTGGACTTCTGATGAAATTCTGGGACTTTTAGCTTCTGCTTCCTCGCCAGGACAAGCAAAGACTACAAAAGCGCCTTTCTTGACCTATTAAACTTTTTTGTCATCCTTTCAGTGCCGCAGATCTGAAGCTGTTAGGTGTCGGTCTTCGGTATGTCGTCCAATGAATCGCCTTTCTTTTAATTCTTATCTTGGTATGGATGCCCACTTTCTTACCAATAGTCGATATTTTGTATGAACTTCTGAGCAAACGATCTCGACCAAACTCAATGTCTATATCAGTTTAAGAAAATTAAGCATGATGCACTGTGCTTTATCCAGTGATGACTTAAAATTGGACCTACCTTGAGCATCTATTTGCTTTGGACCAAATGAGTGATGAGGTGCCCTCAACCGTAAACTTTAATAGCGAAAAAGCATCGTTAGTCTAGTGGTTAATTAAGGATATAACTTATATTTTTTTTATGCCATCGTATAATTCGATTTTTGACAACACTAATTAAGGATCTTCCTGGGTTTAGAATTGAGTCTTATGCATCCGTGTTCCGTTAGATATCTCATGGATCGATATTTATGGGATAAAGGCGGACTTTATCGTTGTTAACGCAAAAAACTAAACCCAATGCAAAGAACTGGAGTCATGTGTGATTGACAATTTTAAAATTATAGTTTGTCTAATTGAAAGTATGTCAAATTGGATTGGTGCTTAATTAGTTGCCCATTATTTGAGTCTAAATGCTTGGAACTGAGACTAACATCATAGAAAGAAAGTTTTGATGCGTCAATATACATGATGTCGACAAGGAAAAGAGATATGGAGGTGTGAAGCTTCCCATAGCATTTGGGTGGAAAGCTGAAAGCTTGGACATTGGATAACGTTGCAGGAAACATCATGGCTAATAGCTCCATATTGTTCGCTGATGAAAAAATTCCCCTAGAAAAAACGAGGTCTGGTCTCTTGATCCTCCACATCGATCAATATTCAATATGATAAATAACTTTTTTACGGTTAGCTCTGCCAACTGATTGAAAAGTCCTGTGGGAAAGTATGTTCCTTTGCATCATCTTTTTTTGCAGCAAATTCCATCCTTTTTTGCATGACTAAGGTACGTAGACGGTTCTTATACCAAGCCCCTCATTTTTTGATCGAGTACACGTACTTTTTGCTTTGTTTGACACCAATCCAATGCTTTTGGTAGATATTTATGGATGGCCCTTGAAGAGAAAGGATGTAATCATTCATCAATTACAATAAATAATGCCCATGAAAAAGTTTTTGTGGGGAGTTAGGTCAAGTGCACCCTAAATCAACTGAGGCAAGCATTATTGTCAGGTAGACATGGCCACGGTTCCGAACCGGACGGTTCCGGTTCGCCCTCGGGGCCGAACCGGAACCGGAATCGGCCCGGTTTTTTTTTTTTTTACTTTGGGAATTTTGATTTTCAAAATCAAATCAAATTTTTAAGTAATAAAAATTCAAGTAAAATTTTACAAAATTGTAATCAAACTTAGAGGAAAAAAAAAGGGAGAGAGAAAGGGCTTGACTTAATGAATTATCATTAAGTGCCTACATATCTTCTTGGGGATAGAAGAATCAAAGCCCATGTAGTTCTTTTACCTTTGATAACCCCATACTTACCTCATCGTCAATCGTCGCTTCCGGCGGTGGTTCCCGTCACGGTGCTCGCTCCATCATCGAAAAATTGGGCTTCTACGTTGCGATCCATCTCTTGTTGTCGATATTGAGCCTTCGTCCAATCATCGACACAAGCTTGAGCCTCCACAGAGTGCGGAGATAATCTTGAACGGTGATCGTCCAAAATGTTGCCTCCAGCGCTAAAAGCTTGTTCAACCGCAACTGTTGAACAAGAAGTTGCTAAAACCTGTCTAGCGATGATAGAGAGAATTCGATATTGACTCGAATGCTCCTTCCACCACTCTAAAATTTGAAAATCTGTGCCACTTGCAAATGAGTTAGTCTCAAAGTTAGTGCTTAAATAGTGATCAAATTCGGAAATATCCGTGTGCCCCCTTTGTCTTTTTTGCCTACTCATTAGCATTTTATACCCTCTACTCATTTTACCTTCGCTCTCGTTTTTTACACGACTAAATTGAGAAGAAGATCCAATATCAGTGGCATTATATCTATTATAATAATCATTATATAATGCTACTATTGAGTTGCTAACCATCCCTTTTAATAAATTAATATCTAAATCCATTTCTATATGAAGACATCCATAATACATAGTCAAAAAATCTTTTACGCCTTCTAATTTCGTACGTGGATCGAAAACAGAAGCAACCAAATAAATAAAAAGAATATGTTTATAATAAGTTAGCCATTTTGATTTCATTGCCTTAATAGTTGCACCTAATTGTTCATCGTCTTCATATTCTTCAAAAACACCAGCAATATTAACACACTCTATTATAAATAAATGAGTCGTAGGATAATAAACACCGGATAAAGTATAAGTTGCATCATTGAAAACTTTTAAACAATCTAAAATTTTTTGGCAAATATTCCAATGTTGTGGTAATAACTCAAGTTGAGGAACATTAGTAGAAATAAATGCACATAATAAAACTTTATATTCAAAAGATTGATTAAGCAATTCGTACGTGGAATTCCAACGAGTTGGAACATCTCTTGAAAATCTTCTTGGCATTTTTCCATTTTGTTTACAAAATCTACACCAATCTTTCATAATTTGGGGATGTCTCCATAAATATTGGATTGCGATTTTTATTGGGTCGAGAAAAACGTTAAGAGTTTGTAAACCTTCATGTACACCTAAGTTTAAAACATGGCAAGCACATCTAACATGAAAAAATTCTCCACCAAAAGTGGGTTTACAAAGTTTTTCCAAGTCTTCAATAGGAGCGGTATTTGCCGCGGCATTATCAAAACTAATAGAAAAAACTTTTTCAACCAAAAAATATTCTTCTAAAACTTGTCTAATTAATCTATAAATATTAATTGACGTATGTCTATCCTCAAAAACTCGAAATGCAATAATTCTTTTTTGAATATTCCAATCGTCATCTATCCAATGACACGTAATACCCATATAAGAATGAATTTGCCAAGAATCGGTCCAAATATCACTACCTATATGCACACGTCCATTATAATTCATAAAAAATATTTTTAATTCTTCTTTTCCTTTTTTATACAAATTAAAAATTTGGCGTTTAAGGGTATTTCTAGAAACGGGTTTTGCTTGTGGAGTGCATGCATTTTGTATAAAATTATTAAAACCAAATTTCTCACCAAAATTAAATGCTAAATATTCTACGGCCGTAAATCTAGCTAATTCTTCTTTATAAACATTTTCGCTATAACGGAATAAAGGAGGAGCGTTAGTTTTGGCGTACCCGGAAATTTGTTGTTGACGAGTGTCGATCCCAGCTAGCGTTGGATGTTTTGACCTCAAATGCCGTTGAAATGTTCCATAGCCTTGACCACTTACGAATTTGTAATTTTTTCCACAATGTTTGCAAGTAAGTTGATATTTGTTTTCTTCAACGCACGTCTTCGTGAAGTGCTCCCATATCGAGGAAATGGATGACCCCCCTCGTTCCATCGTTATTGAAGCTTCTTCGGTGGGAGGATTCATGCTACCTTGTGTTGGAACGAGCTCCTCAACATTTGGAATATTGTCGATTTCAATTTCGTCATCGTCGAAGCCATAATATGCATAATCTTGAGGATTATGAGATTGAGGATAATTGGACGATCCCATCGGTGCCATCGGGCTCTTACCCCTCCCGCCACGGCTTCCACTTTCCATTTTTCGAGAATTTCCAACAACAAAGAAATGAAGAATTTCGAGAGAAATGAAAGTGGATCGAGTATCGCGACTTGAGAGAATTTGAGAGAATTTGAGAATTTGAGAGAAGAAAATTGAGAGAAGTTGTGAATAAAATGAAAGGGGGAGGGGGGTATTTATAAGAAATTTTTTGATATTAAATTTAATTTTTAAAAAAAGAACAAAAAAAATATAATAAAAGGGGGGCAACGGCTAGTAGCCGTTGGGCCGGCGGTTCCGAACCATCGAACCGGCCGTACGGGCCGGTTCGGCGGTTTTTACGGGCCGGTCCCGGGCCGGAACCGGCCCGTGGCCATGTCTATTGTCAGGCGGCGATGAACTTGCTTTGGTCCCACGTGTGATTCTATATACACGTACTAAATCTACTAAAGTTTTTCTTCGTCAAGGTAAATCTACTAAAGTTGGTATAGAGTTTTTCAATCTTAGCTGTTTCGGACGGAAGATCGTAAAGAAAGATGGTCACAGAGTAGCTGGTGTAGTCGTGTATTACAGCTCATTGTGACTAATGATTGAACTTATGTGGACCTAATTCTATTTTTGTACAATTTATAATCTTTCTCTTTTTACTTATCAAAACCCTTAATTAAATTGCTTTCCAACTTTTGAGCAGGTGATCAAGAAACCAAAGAAGAGAACTTATGCCACCGCACAAGCACCATCACCAATAATCAAGCAACACTAACCCCCAAAACCAAGAACTTCTGGTGGTGGCTAAAGTAGCACTCTACTCGCTCCTTGGAAGGCTCTACTACAACAAATGAGGCAATGGCAAGTGGTTGGCCACATTTGTCCAGCTTGTGGGTTTCCCAATCCTCCTCCCTCTTTACTTTATCCCTACACCCAAATACCCCAATAACCCTAATTACCCTCACATCCAAACAAACCCAGAAGCTCAAACTCAATCTCAATCATCCTCTCTCAAGATCCTTGCCCTTGCGTACCTCTCTCTAGACACAATTGTGGCCCTAAATTGCTATTTTTACTCAATTGGCCTCATGTACCTCCCTGTCTCCACTTCCTCCCTCATTTGCTCCTCTCAATTGGCCTTCAATGCCCTCTTCTCTTTTTTTTCCTAAATGCCCAAAAGTTCACCCCCTACATCACCAACTCCCTAGTCCTCCTCAAAATTGCCTCAACCCTCCTTGTGTTCCAATCAAACTTAGAAGACACCAAGGGGGTATCCAAAGGGAAATATGCACTAGGGTGTGTGTGCACCATTGGGGCATCGGCTGGTTATAGACTTGTCCTATCCTTGACCCAACTTTGCTTCAGGAGGGTCCTAAGAAAGGAGACATTTAAGGCAGTGTTGGACATGATTGTGTACCAATCTTTAGTGTCTAGTGTAATAATTATGGTGGGATTTTTTGTGAGTGGTGAGTGGGAGCATTTGGGGAGAGAGATGAATCGTTATGAGATTAGAAAGGTGAGCTATGTGATGAATTTGGTTGGGACGACAATTGCTTGGCAAGTGTTCATGATCGGCGTGGTCGGGTTACGTGTCATCTTTGTTCTCAAACTCGATCAGTGTAGTGGGGTTGCCAATTGTCCCCATTATGGCAGTCGTGTTTTTTAGGGAGACGATGAATGGTGTCAAGGTGATTGCTATGATCTTTGCCATTTGGGGGTTCGTTTCTTATGTGTACCAACATTATCTAGATGATGCCAAGTTGAAGGCTCAAAGGAAGAGTGTTGGTCGGGATCAAGTTAGTGTGAAATCACCACTAAATGCTCCAATTGCAAGAGTTGGTGGATGATTAAAAAGGGTGGTGTGTTTTAGTTTGCGTTTAGCCAAGTTCAATTGGGGAGAGAGGTAAGTTCTTGCCGCAATCATTTGGAGGAAAAGAATAAGGAATGGAATAAAAAGATTGAAAATGTTGCTAATATTTAATTTCTTCAGTGTTTTCATTACAAGAAAGGGGATTTTGCCTTTAGTACCAATTTTGCAATCTCATTATGAAAGTTAGGTACCTATACGTTATTTGACTAATAATGCAAATTAATGCTATATAATGAGATTGTATTAGTAATACATGGGACAGCAGAGATACTTAAATTGCTTCATGCAAAAAATAAAAGAAGAGTTGACTAGTTCTTGTCTAGTTGCCTCCATTGACGAAATATAATCCCATCGACAAACGTTCTCTCTAAACTAATGTCTATTGGAGTTGATCAAGTGGAAGGAGGCAGACCACCATAAGCTGCTTTGCAATCTCTTTATCGGGATAAGTACAGTATAAGTCTCATAACTTTTGTATGACGCTCGCTTGAGTGCCATAACTTTTTTTCGACCACTTGAGTACCATAACTTTTAAATATCGATCACATGAGTGCCATTGAAAATTTGGATCACTAGAAAATCATAAGTAGCATTAAAATAATATAAAACGAGCTGACATGGCTTACTGTCGCGACCTTCTAAAAATTTTTATTTTCTAAATTGTGTTAACGGATTATTAGGTTAATTAGATCGACTAACCTAACGCGGACCTTCCCAAGCCCTACCGAATCGCGACTTTGGATTTTTATTTTAAACGATTTTTGAAATTTTTGGAGTCGTCACTAATCGTTCTTGGTAGGTCGATTAGAAACCTAAATAAATTAGCGGGAGAACTAATTTATTTCTACGAACTAGAGATTGTGAGTTCGGGAACTTGGTTACACTAGTTAATTAAAACTAATACCCTTTCGGTACCTTAATTTCATGGATATCCTAATTTGGCAACCCAGGCTTGGTTTATTCATAAGGCTCTAGTAGGGTATTCTCTTTTGTGTTTTCACTTTTTAAATAGGATGCATGGATGGTATATATTTTTTATTTATTATATATTTTTTAAGTGTTAAAAATTCCCTGAAGCCGAAAGAGGGAGTGTGTTAACGACTTCTGTGCAGTGTTACGACCTACTCATTTTTTGGGTCTAGTGATTCAAAAATTAAATTACAGGAAGTACATGATAGTGAATAAACACCTCCAATGGGAGGCCTAGTATTGGCTTAGCTCTTCCCTTTGGGATTTAAGGTGCAGGTATTTAAATTACTGTAAGTAAAAACCTCCAATGGGAGGCCTAGCATTGGCTTGGCTTTTCCCTTTGGGATTTAATGTGCATGTATTTAAATTGCAGGTATTTAAACTATTGTAAGTAAAAACCTCCAATGAGAGGCTTAGCCTTGGCTTGGCTCTTCCCTTTGGGATTTAAGGTGCAGGTATTTAAATTGCAGGTATTTAAACTACTGTAAGTAAAGACCTCCAATGGGAGGCCTAGCATTGGCTTAGCTCTTCCCTTTGGGATTTAAGGTGCATATTTAAATTGCAGGTATTTAAACTACTGTAAGTAAACACCTCCAATGGGAGGCCTAGCATTGGCTTGGCTCTTCCCTTTGGGATTTAAGGTGCAGGTATTTTAATGACCTCCATTCTGGGGTTTGAGTTTTTTAAAATAAATTACAACAAATTGATTCAACAATTCAAGATTTGTGCGTGCTTTTGGGACTCATCCAAGCCAATTTTGTGCTTCCGTAGAATTAACCGTTGATGTAGATCCGCGACTGCCTAACATAAAATAGAATGAAATGTCAGTATACAAAATCCGTGCTAATATACACCTAAAACCAGAAGAGTGAAAAGAGTACTTTTCTCCCATTTTTTTTAGGGATTTTTAGAATTGGTTTTCATTCTCTTTGTTCTCAACATAGAGAGTCTCTTTCGAATTAAGAGAGATTTTTAATCACAGATCAGATGAGAAATTGGTGGACCCTTTGGAATTTGCTTGGGCCCATTTTGCTCCTTCACGGAATTTATCATCAATACGGGATTTTCCTTGTTACCTGCAAATTGAATAACCCAAGGGAAAAAGAAACGAAATCCAGCCAAGATTAAACCATCTGACAGGGCCAATTGGCTTCTTTCCTTGTAGCTTCATCCCCTGGGTCAAGTTCAACTATTGCATCAAGTACAGGGACTTCATCCGGCGCACTTTTGCTTATAGGCCCAATTGAGTCTTGGCGTGGTGAGATTGGAATAACGCCTGCCCGACTAACGAGTCCCACAGTGGGCTTGAAACCCAAAACTGAGTTATGATCACCTCACATAAGGATTCAAGCCCAGTCCAACTCAAGCGCACCAACTACTGGGCATGTCAAAGAACCGGAGCGAGTACAACTTGCTTAAACTCGCCGGGGTGGTCTCGTTACCACCGCCGGCAACTACCCGAGGCCGATTGGCGTCGTCGGCCTGATGGAGAGCGTCGAGGTTGAACTCGAGGACGCAGCAAAGGGAGGGGTTCAGGTTTTGAACTCGGTCCCGGTAGAAATGGACGAGCTGGCTGGACGTCTATCTTGGGCATAGGCGAGGTGGGTGGATTCAATGGTGGCTTCGTGGAAGGTAAACTAAGGATCATCGATGGCCATGATGACGGAGAAGAGGAAGAAAAGAGAAGGCGGCATGGATTGGTGATGGACAAGGGCTCCAAAACAAGCGCAGCTGCCGAAGGTATTTTCCTCGAAGGAGAGAGAGCTTCCGAGTGAGTGGGTAAGGATTCGAGACGAAAAGAGAGGGGTGAAGAGGAAACCCATGAAGAAAACGACCGAATTGGACTGTTCGTGAAGGACTTCACAGCCTCCTCATTGTTTGTCCGTCGTCCAGTGTATGATGTGATCTTTTTAAATTGTGTATCTTCTTCACAGAGCTTACACGTGAAGGTTTCTCACTCTCCCTAGGCCTTCAAGAATATGATCTTTGCCAAAAAAACCCCCTATTTTTTATTCAACCTCCCCCCACTCTTTTCAATTCTTTACTCATCCTTCTTCATCTTTTATTCTTCATGATTCCCCATTCACGTAACCACCATCCTCTTTTCTCTTTTGTTTTTATTCCTTCTCCCCTCTCTCCCCCATTTTTTATTCATTCTCCCATTTCTTCCTCCTTTGCCGTTCATTATGAGCCTCTCTTCCACTTCTTTTAGCTCCACGTCCGTGTCCCCTTTCCTTCGCCTTTCGGTGCCCCTCATAAAATAATCATCCTCCAATTTTTATTGTCCCCCATGATCTTTTGTTTGCCACCCTTTTCATCTCCCTCTATCGTTCTTTCTTTTGGTCAGTCCATCATCTTTTCTTCGTTTTGTGAAGTTCTCATTAACAACGACGCATCTAACAACAACCCTGACAATTTGCCCCTCGATTTGTACGTGCGGAGTTCCCCAGTTAACCTATTATACCATGCTCTGATTACACCAAGACGACCCCAACCTAACCGTTTACCAAGTGCATGTGGCCTTTAGGTTACGTGAACTTTTGGTTGGCCAAGTCAACTAGGCAACCAATCAACATTTCATTATTTTTTATTATCTTCTTTTATTTTATCACCAATTTGAGCTCCTTTTGCGGAAAATTTGATAATTCCTAGAACTCTTGGACTGAGATGAAATTTTGTGAAATAGTGGGGAATGTCACGACTGCAAATAAAAAATAAAAAATAAAAAAATAACGATTATAGTGCTAAAATGAGTTTTTTTCTAAAAATCTTTTCAAATGACCTAAAAATGAAGTTAATAAAGAAGCTCTCAATTCCAAATTGAATTTTTTAGAATTTATTCGGCCAAAATGAAGAGAAAATTAAAATAAAAAATACTAACTATTTATTTACATTTTTATGGCTTCAAATGCTATATTTGTTTTCAAATATCCTCCTAATTTTCGAAAAATATTAAAAAATGTGAAAAATATGAAAAATTATTTTTTGTTCAAAAATGGTTATATAGGGTTGACCAAGGCTTCCAAAGTTGATTTTGCAATTTTCTCATTTTTTTCTTGATTTTTCATGAATTTTTGAAAATAAAAATACTAAAAAATACTGAAAATATGAAAAATCATTGTTTGGTCAAAATTAGTTCTCTAGACTTGGCCAAGGTCCCCAAAGTTGATTATTTTTAATTTTATGAATTTTTATAAATTTTCTATTAATTTTGAAAGAGAACAGATAATTAAAAATCAAGTGTCAACACTTACCGAAAAGCTGAATCAATAAATGAATTGCCAAACGATGCCACATACTTCTCTTTTTAAAGAACCATTTTCTTACTTCAATAATTTGGGAGAAAATCAAATCTGAAAAATCTTAACCTACCCAGCCGAATCTGAAGAACACTAACCCAATCAAGCTAAACCCCACAAATTTCAAATCTTCAAATCGCTCAAAATCAACTTGTCAAATTCATAATGTGGAGCAGAAGCAAGGCAAGTGCCTCACGAATACATGAGTGAAGCTAAGATAAAGCTCCATGTTTTTGTTATTGTGGGCGATTGCGAAGTCTAACAAAAATAGCTTGGACAAGAAATAATCCTGAGAGAAGGTTCCATGGATACATCAAGTATAGAGAAGACTTCAATTGTGGATATTTTAGGTGTCCATTACTCTGTTATATTGATCTATCAAATTTATTTTATGACTTTAGCCATGATTTTGGATTTAGGGTTTCTTTGTTTATTTTGAAGGATATCTTAGGCTACTTTGCCCTGCTAATGCAACAAGCATAGATGAAATTCTCTTGATAACTCATTATATTGTTGTTAGCTATCTTATAGGTTTGATGCGAAATTCTCGAACAAATCAATGGAGGTTATCTTGGAACTACTTCAAGAACGAGATGAATGTCAACATATATTGACAAATGAGTTGGATGATGGCAACTCAATGGCAGCAAAGATAAAGGGTCTACAATATTTGCTGAACCATTGGAAGAAGAAATTTTCAAGGATAAAAAATCAAAGAGATAATTGTCAAGTGTTTCTTGTGATGTTATTATTGGTGGGTTTGTTCTGATTTATGGGCTTACGTAACCTTACTAAAGAGAAGGTTCTTCTGAGTCTACTGCAATTGAGGAACAATGATACGGTGTTCTTATATTTGGAGCACTAATGTGAAACGTTGGAATGTTTTTATACGAAGAATGTTGTTACTTTTTACTATTCTGTGTATGTTGGGGAGAAGGAAATGTTGAATAGCCACTATTGGAAATAGATGATGCAATTTGTGCATAATTCTCCGGTGCAAATGCAATTTTTTGTATAAATGATGTGCAATAAGAGCACAGATGATCACGCATTTTGTGGTTGGTTTTCTCTATTTCAATATGGTGTTTAAGGATGGAATGACTGCCAATAACGTTACGAATGATCTTTTGAGTACCATAAATTAGTTAAATCGATCACTTAGGTTACTCAACTTTCGCAAAGTTGCCACTTAAGTACCATATGTTTTTAAAAGTTACAACATAGGTTCCTCAATTTTTGAAAAGTGATCACTTACGTTCACTTTTTTAAACCATTCATTGATCTCGTCTTTAACATATATAGCTTATATTTAGCTTATGTTAGGTTCACTTTCTTTCTTAAACTATACATGTTGTGCTGTTCTTCTCGTGTATCAGCTTTAAGCATATATATTATACCAACAGATACAACAAACCCAAATTTGCTCTCGCTTTGGGCTTATATCAAATACAATTGCACAAAAGGAACAACAACATAATCATTGCTACTCATTATGGTAAGCATCTATTCTTACATCAACAACAATAGCCATAAGAACCTGTCACATACATAAAATTGAAAAAATTGTTGCTAAACAGACTAGCAGAAAATGCAATAGTAAAAATTCTAAAAACATTACTGCAAAACACATAATTAACCACAATGCAGCAATAAACACATATCCACATTGCTACAGATGTCTATTCAACCAAAATGTAGTAATATGGCACTTAACCACGTTGCTGCAAAACATATATCAAACCAAAATGCAACATTAACATCAAAACACAACTCTAACAACAACTTGAAAATCCTAATGAAAAGAAACATTAACAAACATCATTTTCGCCATTAGATCCCTCATTAATCAAGCTAAATAGGCCACTTCCTTTGAACTTTCCACAGCTTGCAATCATAAAACCCTCAATTACTATATTAATCAATCAAATGACATATCTTAAATACATAACACTCACTGTTGTAAATCTTGGCATTGCAATAGTATTTTGTGTAGTCACATTTGTACATTTGACTGAGATGGAACTATAGTTGGGGCAGCATGTGGTTTTGGAGTTGGTCTTTGTTCCCTCTATTTTGGAGGTGTCATTAGTTTGCTTCTTTTTCACTTGTGCTCGATTAACCGTTGATTGGTTTATCAATGCCTCCCATTGGCTTCTTCTGGTGCGATCGATTCTTAACTTAGTCTTTCTTAAGATATCAAGATCTCTAAACTTCTCTTAGACTGCAATCATATAACCTTTACTTTCCATATCAATTAACCAAATGATATATCTTAAATGCATAACACTTAAAAAAAACTAACATGCAAAATCGTCATGCTAGTATTCGTGTCTAGTAACTGCCCATAGCCAATTTCCCTTATCCTTTTTCCAATTGCACTATGTGTACTTTGTGGTGCACAACTTTTACAAACATCTTCGGTTGGTCTTCTTCTAACCTGCAAAAAGACATAAAGCAATAAAGTTAATGCACCAAGGATTTACATATAAAGCAAAGATAATAATAAATAGCTTACTAGATATTTCCTCCGTCATTGTACACTACTAGATTGAGTTGGGTCTGGAGTTGGTCTTGCACGATTGCTTGGGTTGCCTTGCAATGCCCCCGCATGATTAGCCTATGTTATCTCCGACTGTTATTGCTGTTGTTGCTTCTTAGTTGAACAACTAGCTTTATTGTGCCCTTCCTCATGGCAATTTGATCATCGAATTATTCCACTAGCTATGCTCATTCTATTACCATTGCTCCCAATTTCCTCCTATCTCCTTTGTTTTTTAAACCTCCCAATTTACTTTCTCAATGGTAGAGGTTTTGGGGGTTGATGGTTTGTTTTCTCCCAAAATTTGCTACTCCTTAGTGGTTGCATCATGAATTGGTATGAAATAAAAAAAAACTAGCCTTTTTTTTATAACAATTGTCTATATAATCCTCTACATTGAGGTTCTTCCACTGGATGGCACAAATGGCATGTGGACATGATATTTTAGTCAATTCCATGACCAATAAGAACATTTTCTCCTCTCCAAGTGGGTAATATACTTGTTAGTATTATTCATAATCTTGAATCCGTCGTCCCCATTCTAAATCGGATGGAAAAACTTACTACCACTTATACTCTCCTCCAATTTCTTCACAATCCTAGGCCCATATTGTCTAGGCCACTTTACACATTTATCTCTTTATCTGTGCAACATAGTCATAACCATAACTCTAATGCCTTCAAGCATATTGATGATTGATTTGCACATGGCTACTATAATCGTGCCGTTGAATGCCTCACAAAGATTGTTATCAACGATACTATACTTAAATTCTTTATTGAAGAAGACCCTACACCAATACTTTGCTTCAGTCTTCAATGCAGAACAAGTTTTCAAAAACTTCAGCAGACAAGTTATATAGAACTTGTTTGTGAACTCTAAATCAGCCATATTGGTGCTCTTTGCAATAAACCAAAATTACTTCTGTAATTGATCACATCTGTACTTTTTCAACCCAATTTGCATATATGTGCCGAGCACACATTCTGTGCTTAACATATTTCATCAATTTAGTCATAGCTGGAACAAATTCCTACAAAACAAAACCAACAAGCATTATTAAAGTAAAAAAAAATAAGTGTCATTACAAAAACAATAGTTCAATGAAAGTATGTGTTACGGTCATCCAATGACATCTCCTTAACCTCTACATGAATTCTATTAGGCGGATTTTGAAGCATATGCTCCCTAGCATAGTCTCAGATCTGTGTGTATTCTTATTTGTACATACCCATCAATTTACTCATCATCTTATACTAAGCTCTTTTGCAATAACTTCTAGACACATTCATGCCTACTTCCTCTTTGACCAGTTGTTTCAATTGAGTAGTATTCATTTCTAGCATGAATTTAATGGTGTTAAAGAAATGCTTGACCAACCACACATTTGTCACTCTTTTATTATGAAAATCAATAGCACAAGTGTGTTCCTCCTAGAGTGACCGAATATGGAATGAGTCGGTTTGCCTACTTAATGCAGTGTATAACATACATAGACAAACTATTTTGTGCACATTTCACTCTAATATAACTCTTTGTATTTTTAGTGAACTTAAGATTTCTTTATTAAGTGATTGAGTACTTTATGATAACCTATCTTAATTGTTTTACATTATCAAATCTCATAGATAAAAAAAACGTAGGATTTAGACTAGCTAAATCATAAGAAGTGTACTTACTTGACCCTTTTCTTCTATATTGAAGTGCAACATCTTCATTGTCATTATTGTTTGAGCTACTGCCAGTATCCTCACCACTTTCCTCAATTTCTATATCATCACCATCATTTATAGGAGCTCCATCTTCCCTATTCATAGAAGTGCCCTCATCCACTACCTCAAGTTGTGCTTCCATCCTTTGTCGATATGCTATCATTTCTTCTCTTACTTGTGCAATCTCTTCATTATAAACATCGCTTAGGCAATGTTTATGTGGTATTACTTCATCATCTTCATCACTAGACAATACGACTTGCCAAGAGCTCAAGTTCATTCTACTCGATTCTGCAGGCCACGTATCTTCAACAATAGCTATGCAACTAATTCTCTCTACTTACTTACACAGCTCTAACAGACGAGTCATATGGAAAGCATAAGTATCCTCTGCTCTAAGATTTCCTTCTAAAATAGGTCCATGACCACTCGAGATTTCAACACTAGCTTTCAAGATTATTCCCTCATCTCCATCGCTAGCATATTCAACATACATTAACAATTCTTAACCATGAAAATAATAGTAAACAACATCCTTAACACCATTATCATCATATATGTACCGCAATCCATCCTTAAGACTCTTATCAAGTACTAAATAATATAATTTACCTATTTTACATCGCAATTACTATATTATATGTTAGGAGTATGCCCTAAAGCAATCAAGTGATGGTCACATATATGGCGTAAATATTATACTATCGATATTTTATTAATGGCAAAACGCTTGTTTATTCATCTTGTCCCTTTATTTTAGATGAATAAAGTCCATTAGATTAGTTAGAACTAATACCCATTCTTGAAGCATTAAGAATGTATGTGAGAGGTCATCAGTTGGTCTCTAATATTCAAATTGGTTCCTTTTTGAAGGATTGTGGATTGGGCATTCACGAGTCAGCTGAGAACAGTGTGTTCATAGCCTCACTATTGAGCATTGGATGCCCAATAGGGATGACGAGTCATAAGTCATCTGACGTTAGACGTCTAAGCTGGAACACAGGTGTTCGTATCGAAACAAGTTCGATCGAATCTACTGAATGTGACGAAAGAGCGATTGATTAACATGGACGCTTCGTGCTTGGTCAATCTCTTAATCGCTCTTAGCTTTGGTGTGCTAATGGTCCTCAGACTTGAGCCACGATGCTGGCTTGTATATTGGATGGCTGTGGTTCACAGGTACGATATTGGCCGATCATTGATCCGTCTCTGTGCATGATGGTCACAATCCTCTATATACGAAGTTACAGGCGTGGGCAACAGTTGGAATCTGTCTCCTCATTAGGTGAGGTTGATGTCCTATACGATCTATGTGTGACAGTGCATTAGAAAGTCCTTGGCCAAGACAGAAGTCGAGAGGAGTCTCGCTGAATACACGTCAGATAGATTTCTGCATATGATCGAATCCGTGGATCTGTTTCCTCATTAGATGAGGTTGATGTCCTATGCGATCTATGTATGACGGTGCATTAGAAAGTCCTTGGCCAAGGCAGAAATCGGGAGGAGTCTCGCTGAATGCACGTCAAATAGATTTGTGCATATGATCGAATCTATGGGTTTAACTCAAATATCCATAGCCCTCATTCGATCGAGACATGGTAAGACAGAATGACTGAATAACACCAAACCAAGGCCAACAAGTTCACTTTGTCCTCACACTTCATTCTCACTGCCAGTTTAGGGGTGAACCTAAGGATGTCACACGCCTTAACCGACATCTGGCGACATCCATAATGAAGACGGGATCGCGAAAATGTGATAGAACTATTTGGATAGTCAAAAGGAGTTGAAACCAATTGGATTCATTTCCTTTTTTTCTAATGCTCACTAAAGGACAAAATAGATGACACGAGCATGATGTCATGGATGAAGTAATGGTTACATCATGCCTACATCATTGTTGGATAAGATTTATTATAAAAAAAAAGATAAGAAAGGTTATCCTCTAGAAAATGTCAAAAGTATGATAGGATTTTTTATCCGTTTGACAGAGATGTTTGGCATGTCAAACGACGTGATTTGATCATGAAACTCGAGGAACTTGAAGTTTAGAATGTCTAGAGCCCTTGGATGAGAATCACCATCGAAAACAATGCCAATTGGACCACCTAAATGGGTGCCCAAAACTAGCCGACGAGCTGGTCAAAGGTGGCAATGCCTAATAGGCGGGGCCTACGTAGGCCAGTTGGAAGCCCACGTAGCGACCTTACATTGGCCACCACGTGAGGCGGTTTAGAGGAGCGGTTTATAAACCGTCCCTCCCCTTCATTCTCTCCCTCTCTCCAAACCTCTATAAATAGGGGTCAAGGGGCTCAATTTTAAAAGGTTTAGAAATGTGTGAGAGTCACACATATATGTACCAAGTTTCATGAGAAAGTGAGCTCAAGAATCTACCAATTCAGATACACAAAGCTTGTGTTTCCATTGGTTGAAAATGAGGGGTTCGGATTGAGACGTCGTGAGGATTACTAGCATAATCCGAGGGCCGTTTCTCTGAATCTCTGTCTTCAAGGTCGCACAAGTATCGTGGCATATCTGAACTAGAGGCCCGACACCTCTTGGGCTCGAGGGCAAACAATAGAATCGCATCCAATCTCTGTTATCCAGGGACGTTTCTAAACTAACTTTAAAAAGTTTGATTTTCGATTAAAGTATACGAAAATTTCTAAGACGATCTAGGGTAGACATGGCCACGGGCCGGTTCCGGTTCCGAACCGCCAGCCCAACGGCTAATTAGCCGTTGCCCCCCTTTTATTATATTTTTTTTGTTTTTTTTTAAATTAAATTTAATATCAAAAAATTTCTTATAAATACCCCCTCCCCCCTTCATTTTATTCACAACTTCTCTCAATTTTCTTCTCTCAAATTCTCAAATTCTCTCAAATTCTCAATCTCAAATTCTCTCAAGTCGCGATACTCGATCCACTTTCATTTCTCTCGAAATTCTTCATTTCTTTGTTGTTGGAAATTCTCGAAAAATGGCAAGTGGAAGCCGTGGCGGGAGGGGTAAGAGCCCGATGGCGCCGATGGGATCGTCCAATTATCCTCAATCTCATAATCCTCAAGATTATGCATATTATGGCTTTGACGACGACGAAATTGAAATCGACAATATTCCAAATGTCGAGGAGCCCGTTCCAACACAAGGTAGCATGAATCCTCCCACCGAAGAAGCTTCAATAACGATGGAACGAGGGGGGTCATCCGTTTCCTCGATATGGGAGCACTTCACGAAGACGCGCGTTGAAGAAAACAAATATCAACTTACTTGCAAACATTGTGGAAAAAATTACAAATTCGTAAGTGGTCAAGGCTATGGAACATTTCAACGGCATTTGAGGTCAAAACATCCAACGCTAGCTGGGATCGACACTCGTCAACAACAAATTTCCGGGTACGCCAAAACTAACGCTCCTCCTTTATTCCGTTATAGCGAAAATGTTTATAAAGAAGAATTAGCTAGATTTACGGCCGTAGAACATTTAGCATTTAATTTTGGTGAGAAATTTGGTTTTAATAATTTTATACAAAATGCATGCACTCCACAAGCAAAACCCGTTTCTAGAAATACCCTTAAACGCCAAATTTTTAATTTGTATAAAAAAGGAAAAGAAGAATTAAAAATATTTTTTATGAATTATAATGGACGTGTGCATATAGGTAGTGATATTTGGACCGATCCTTGGCAAATTCATTCTTATAAGGGTATTACGTGTCATTGGATAGATGACGATTGGAATATTCAAAAAAGAATTATTGCATTTCGAGTTTTTGAGGATAGACATACGGCAATTAATATTTATAGATTAATTAGACAAGTTTTAGAAGAATATTGTTTGGTTGAAAAAAAAATTTCTATTGGTTTTGATAATGCCGCGGCAAATACCGCTTCTATTGAAGACTTGGAAAAACTTTATAAACCCACTTTTGATGGAGAATTTTTTCATGTTAGATGTGCTTGCCATGTTTTAAACTTAAGTGTACAAGAAGGTTTACAAACTCTTAACGTTTTTCTCGACCCAATAAAAATCGCAATCCAATATTTATGGAGACATCCCCAAATTATGAAAGATTGGTGTAGATTTTGTAAACAAAATGGAAAAAGGCCAAGAAGATTTTCAAGAGATGTTCTAACTCGTTGGAATTCCACGTACGAATTGCTTAATCAATCTTTTGAATATAAAGTTTTATTATGTGCATTTATTTCGACTAATGTTCCTCAACTTGAGTTATTACCACAACATTGGAATATTTGCTACAAAATTTTAGATTGTTTAAAAGTTTTCAATGATGCAACTTATACTTTATCCGGTGTTTATTATCCTACGACTCATTTATTTATAATAGAGTGTGTTAATATTGCTGTTGTTTTTGAAGAATATGAAGACGATGAACAATTAGGTGCAACTATTAAGGCAATGAAATCAAAATGGCTAACTTATTATAAACATATTCCTTTTATTTATTTGGTTGCTTGGTTGCTTCTGTTTTCGATCCACGTACGAAATTAGAAGGTGTAAAAGATTTTTTGACTATGTATTATGGATGTCTTCATATAGAAATGGATTTAGATATTAATTTATTAAAATGGATGGTTAGCAACTCAATAGTAGCATTATATAATGATTATTATAATAGATATAATGCCACTGATATTGGATCCTCTTCTCAATTTAGTCGCGTAGAAAACGAGAGCGGAGGTAAAATGAGTAGAGGGTATAAAATGCTAATGAGTAGGCAAAAAAGACAAAGGGGGCACACGGATATTTCCGAATTCGATCACTATTTAAGCACTAACTTTGAGACTAACTCATTTGCAAGTGGCACAGATTTTCAAATTTTAGAGTGGTAGAAGGAGCATTCGAGTCAATATCGAATTCTCTCTATCATCGCTAGACAGGTTTTAGCAACTCCTTGTTCAACAGTTGCGGTTGAACAAGCTTTTAGCGCTGGAGGCAACATTTTGGACGATCACCATTCAAGATTATCTCCGCACTCTATGGAGGCTCAAGCTTGTGTCGATGATTGGACGAAGGCTCAATATCGACAACAAGAGATGGATCGCAACGTAGAAGCCCAATTTTTCGATGATTGAGCGAGCACCGTGACAGGAACCACCGCCGGAAGCGACGATTGACGATGAGGTAAGTATGGGGTTATCAAAGGTAAAAGAACTACATGGGCTTTGATTCTTCTATCCCTAAGAAGATATGTAGGCACTTAATGATAATTCATTAAGTCAAGCCCTTTCTCTCTCCCTTTTTTTTTCCTCTAAGTTTGATTACAATTTTGTAAAATTTTACTTGAATTTTTATTACTTAAAATTTGATTTGATTTTGAAAATCAAAATTCCCAAAGTAAAAAAAAAAAAAAAAACCGGGCCGGTTCCGGTTCGGAACCGTGGCCATGTCTAATCTAGGGTGCTGTTTGAATTTATTTTTTTCCGCTGTGCATATAACATGTTTTCATGTATGTGACGTGTGCCTGGAACCACTAGAAACCAATAAGTGGTATCAGAGCCACGCTTAGAACTCCCGTATACTTGATTGATTCGATTTTTGACGATACTTGGAATATCGTCGTTGGGTCTTCAAAATTGGTTTCGAAACTTCATGAGCCCGACCCCATGAATGTCTAGACTTGACATAAGTCCCCAAGGGTCATTGGACGGCCTCGGTTTGGCGGTAGGATAGCTCGTGTCTCATGGCCAAAAGGAGTGAATCGCCAAAGACCGTGAGGGTCAAAGGCGGTTCCACCGACTTTGACCAGGTCAACGATCAAAGGCGGCCATCACCTTTGACCAAGTCAAAGTCAACGGTCGAAGGTAGCCACTGCCTTTGATCAGGGACATGCACGGTAATTTTGTAAAATTGAATTGTTTAGCTTTGCAAAAGACGAACCGGATCAATTTGATCGAAAATGTTCAAATGAACTCAGAATGAGCCCAAATTTAGTCGAGCACTCGAAAACGGGGCTCTAACCAAAAAGCATTGCCTTTGGCAATGAGCTATGTCAGATTTGGGCATTTCATGGTCATCTGGACTTATTTTTGGCTATGTTTTTCCGGTTATGATATCGGACATCGCAAATTGTTGCGAATTAATGTTTTATTGCGCTTTTCATGTATCTGAGCATGTTTTATGATATGTATGTGATATATATGTGATGTCTATTCTAGCGGACGAGTTATTATCTGTTTGGAGGATATGTATGCTGCTTCTGGTTGCTATTAGGACTGGTAGAAATGGAATAGACATAGGTGAGACCTGTTTTGAGACCTAAAATCTTCTCAATTAAATATCAAGTTGTAACGAGTATTAGACTCGTGGCCTACCACCGTCGTGGACTTAATGCTCTGCCATAATGAGTTGATTAAATCGTCATGGATACATGGGGGTCAATTACCGTCTATGATAGAGAACGAATCCATAAAAGCATTGGATGCTGTGGATATTGAAACCAGGCGATTCCAATAACTGTTAGGTGAGGAATCGTCTGTATTTCAATGTCTACAATTGATGATGAGTTAGACTTGACTGTGGTCATGAGGTCAATAATTGTTAAGTGAGACCTTCGTGACCCAAAGGCCGAATAATGATTGGGATGAGCATAAGATGTCTGGATAGGTTGATCTACTCATATAGTTCATATCGAACGCCAATAACTGTTAGGTGAGGTAGACCATGAACTGATGGGACTCCAATCTCTACTAGTAGTCTGGCCCTACGAGGACTACCATTTCTCACTAGAGGAGTGTGAGATTCGATAAATTTAGTGGGAGCCTATTTCATTTAAAGGCCAAAATGAAATAATAGGCAATTAATAAACAATACCTAACAACCTGATTTTCTGCACCAGATTTTTGACATACTCTATGAAAATGGTGAACACAAACCTAATTGCCTCAATTCTAGATAAGAACTACCTGACTGGTCCAAATTTCAATGATTGGCTTCGAAATTTGAGCATCGTCCTCAATATGGAGAAGCTCGGATATGTGCTGGATAAGGACTTGCCAACTAAGCTCCTTGATGGAACAACCACAGACGAGCGGGACACTTATGAGAAGTGGAAAAAGGATAACCTAAAAGTTAGGTCGTACATGTTGGCATCCATGAATAATGAATTCCAGAGGAAATATGAGAACATAGACAGTGCAAGATCGATTATTATTCATTTGAAAGAGTTCTTTGATGAAAATAGTCGAACCGCTAGATATGAGGCATCCAAGGCGTTGTATATCATGAAGATGCCAGAGGGTGCCTCTGTCAATGATCATGTTCTTAAGATGATCTGGCATAGAGAAGAGCTTACAAGACTAGACCTCATTGTGGATAATGAGCTAGCTATGGATTTGATCCTCCAATCCTTGCTTGAATCTTTCTCGAGTTTTGTTTAGAATTACCACATGCATAACATGCAGAAGATTCTGGCAGAACTTCATAGCATGTAAGTGGTATATAAGAAAGAAATACACAGCAAAAGGCCAAATGTAATGACCATTACTGAACTGTCTTCCTCGAAGAGTAAGATTTCTTTGAAAAGGAAGAGAAAGTTCAACAAAGCTGTGCGAAACCCAAAAGCAGACAAAGGGACCTGTCATTACTGTGGGGTGGATGGACATTGGAAGAGGAATTGTAAGAAGTACCTCACCAGCTTAAAGGTTAAGCAAAAGGACCATCCCCGTGGAGGTATGATCTCTATTCTTATTGAAACTAATTTTATGATTAGTTCACAATCCAGCTTATGGGTTCTAAATTCAGGTGTGACGTCACATATTTGTATGTCATTATAGAATCTGGAATTAAGCCAGGTGCTAGGGCAAAATGAGACGGTCCTGACTTTTGCGAATGGAGCAATAGTTGCTGCCATAGCTATAGGGACTTGTCGTGTATTTTTGCCTAGTGGACATATAATGGTATTATCAAACTGTTTGTATCATGAAAAAGCTGTACGGAACATAATATCTGTATCTCGTCTAATAAAAGAAAATTATGAATTCTCCTTTACAGACGATGTGTGTTCCATCTTTCATAATAGAGAAATCGTAAGTTCAGCTCTATTAACCAATGGTCTTTTCACCATTAATGTGTCTGGTAATGTAATTACCATTCCAAATAAGCATGATGATATTAATGCCATTGAGAAACACCAAAGCAATGGTCCTAATCCTAAATACCTGTGGCACCTCTGATTAGGTCATATTAGAGAGGGCAAGATTAACAAGTTGAGTAATGATGGATTTATCAATCCATCTGGTTTTGAACTATACTTAACTTGTGAAGCCTGTCTTCAAGGAAAAATGACCAAATTTCCCTTCGTGGGTCAAAGAGAGAGAGCCAATGATAAATTGGGATTGATACATACAGATATATGTGGGCCTATAAATGAAATTTCTAGAGGCGGGTTCTCATACTTCATTACCTTTACCGATGACTATTCAAGGTAAAGCTATTTGTACTTGATGAAGTACAAGTCTGAACCCTTTGAAAAGTTCAAGGAATTCAGAAATGAAGTTGAGAAACATACAGGAAAAAGTATTAAGACCCTTCGGTCAGATCGAGGTGGAGAGCATCTTAGTACTGATTTCATGGATTATCTCAAGGAAAATGGCATATTATCACAATGGACACCTCTAGGGACTCTTGAACACAATGGTGTGTTAAAAAGAAGGAATTGTGTTCTATTAGATATGATACGATCCATGATGAGTTATGCCGATCTACCCATCTATCTCTGGAGATATGCTTTAGAGATCGCCGCATACATACTGAATAGAGTGTTGTCCAAGTCTGTCCCTACCACACCATATCAGATGTGGTATGGTAGGAAATCAAGTCTTAATCATCTTAGGATTTGGGGTAGGCAGCTTTTGTGAAAAAGCTGAAATCAGACAAGTTGGAGGCAAGGTCTAAACAGGGTCGTTTTGTAGGATATCCGAGAGAAAGTCTTGGATATTACTTCTATTTCCATTCTGACCAAAAAGTTTAGGTCAGTAGGCATGCCACTTTTCTAGAGAAGCAATTCATCCAAGAAAAGGGCGAAAGCCGCATAATAGTCCTGCAAGAAGGAAATGAAGAGGTAATGACTCCACAGGTTCAGATACCGATCTCTGATTCAGTGGGAGCTTCAGACACACCGCCTCTGAGAAGGAGCTTGAGAGTGTCTCATCCTCCTGAACGATACTGTGGGAATTTGGTTGATGAAATGCAGTCCCTATTTATGGTAAACGATGGCGATCAACCAAACGATCCTGAGTCGTATACAGAGGTTATGTCAGATAAGGATTCTGACAGATGGCTAGAGGCCATGAAATCTGAAATGGACTCGATGTATTCCAATGACGTACGGACATCAGTTGGCCCACCTGAAGGTATCGTGCCTATAGGCTGCAAATGGATCTTTAAGAGAAAGATTAATGCAGAGGGTCAAGTTGGAACATACAAGGCTATGCTGGTGGCGAAAGGTTATCGCCAAAGAGAAGGTATTTATTATGATGAAACCTTATCTCCAGTCGCCATACTAAAATTCATTAGAATTTTATTGGCCATAGCTACACACTTGGATTATGAGGTATTCCAAATGGACGTCAAAACGGCATTCTTTAATGCACTTCTTGAAGAAGATATCTACATGGAACAGCCGTCTGGTTTTGAGTCCAAAGGTGAAAAGCATAAAGAGTGCGAGCTTAAGATGTCCATTTATGGACTAAAACAAGCCTCGAGGAGTTGGAATATCCAATTCGATGAAGTGATGAAATCATTTGGCTTCATGAAGAATTCGGATGAGCCCCGTGTGAATAAGAAGCTCAGTGGAAGCGCTATTGCGTTCCTAATCCTGCATGTGGATGATATATTATTGATTGGTAATGACATATCAATGCTATCATCCATCAAGCTGTTCTTGTCGCAGAAATTCTTCATGAAGGACTTAGGAGATGCCACCTATATTTTAGGCATTAGGTCTATAAGAATAGATCCTAACGATTACTTGCTTCTCACAGTCCACCTACATAGATAAAGTGTTGAAAAAGTTCAACATGGAGTATTCCAAGAGAGGGTTGTTATCCTTTAGACATGGAATATTTCTTTCTAAGGGGCAGTGTCCCAAGACCCCTAAAGAGAGACAGAAAATAGGAAAGATACTGTATGCTTCAGCCATTGGCAGCATAATGTATGTTATGCTATGTACGAGACCTGATATTGCTTATGTTGTGAGCATTACAAGCAGATATCAGTTGGATCCAAGTGAAGAACACTGGATTGTAGTCGAGTACTTAAGAAGCACTAAGGATTTGTTCTTGATATATGGAGAAGCAGATTTTAAAGTTGAGGTATATACGGACTCTGATTTTCAATCAGATCTTAATGACTTTAAGTCAACGTCTAGGTTTGTATTCATAATAAATGGTGGAGCAGTAAACTGGAAAAAGTTCCAAGCAAGATATAACTACTGACTCCACCACTGAGGCAGAGTATGTGGCAACTTCAGAAGTTGCAAAGGAAGCAGCCTGGATGAAGAAGTTCATTGCAGAACTTGGAATGGTTCCTGCTATCGAGGAGCCGATCCCATTGTTTTGCGACAACAATAGAGCGATTAACCAAGGTCTTATCAGAAGTCCAAGCACATCAAAAGACGCTTCCATTTCATTAGAGAGATCATTGGGAGAGGCAACATCACCGTGCAGAAGATCGCTTCTGCAAAAAATATAACGGATCCTTTTACTACGGCGCTACCCCAGGCAAGATATGAGAAACGCATTAGTAGAATGGATTTAAGATATAAACATGGTTGGCTTTAGTGGAAGTGGGAGGTTGTTAGGAGTATGCCACAAAGCAACCATGTGATGGTCACATGTATAGCATAAATATTGTACTATCGATATTTTATTAATAGCAAGGCGCTTGTTTATTCATCTTGTCCCTTTATTTTAGATGGATTTTAGATCTGTTGAAACTGATACCCATTCTTGAGGCGTCAAGAATATGTGTAACGGGTCATCTTTTGGTCTCTGATCTTCAAATTGTTCCTAATCGAAGGATCGTGGATTGGACATTCACGAGTCGGCTGAGACCAGTATGTTCACAGCCTTGCTATTAAGCATTGGATGCCCAATAGGGATAACGAATCACAAGTCATCAGACGTTAGACGTCTAAGCTGGAACACAGGTGTTCGTATCGAAATGAGTTTGATCGAATCCACTAAATGTGACGAAAAAGCGATTGACTAACATGGAGGCTTTGTGCTTGGTCAATGTCTCAATCGCTATTGACTTTAATGATCCTCAGACCTAAGCCACAATGCTAACTTGTATATTGGATGGCTGTGGCTCACAAGTACGATATTGGCCGATCATTTATCCGCCTCTGTGCATAATGATCACAGTCCTCCATATACGAAGTCACATGCGTGGGCAACAATTGGGATCTGTCTCCTCATTAGATGAGGTTGATGTCCTATGCGATCTATGTGTGATAGTGCATTAGAAAGTCATTGACCAAGGCAGAAGTCGAGAAGAGTCTCGTCGAATGCACGTCAGATAGATTTGTGCATATGATCGAATCTGCGGGTTTGACTCAGATATCCATGGCGCTCATTCGATCGGGACATGGTAAGATAAAATGACTGAATAACACCAAACCAAGGCCAACAGGTTTACTTTGTCCTCGCACTTCATTCTGACTGGGTAACCATGATATATTCCTAAACGTCACTCACGATTTGTGGAATCTAAGGATTGATTTGGGACGATCAATTTCTTGAGAAATCTCACTGCTAGTTCAGGAGTGGACCTAGGAATGTCACACACCTTAATCGACATTTGGCAACATCCATAACGAAGACAGGATTGCGAAAATGCGATAGGACTATTTGGATAGTCAAAAGGAGTTGAAACGGATTGAATTCGTTTCCTTTTTTTTTCTAATGCTCACTAAAGGGCAAAATAGATGACACAGGCATGACAGCATGATGATGTCATGGATGATGTAATGGTTACATCATACCTACATTATCGTTGGATAAGATTTGTTATCCAAAAGAAAGGATAAGATAGGTTATTCTCTAGAAAATGTCAAAAGTAGGATAGGATTTTTTATTCGTTTGACGGAGACGTTTCGCATATCAAACGACGTGATTTGATCACGAAACTCAAGGGACTTGAAGTCTAGAATGTCTAGAGCCCATGGATGAGGATTGCTGCCAAAAACGATACCATTTGGGCCGCTCAAATGAATGCCCAAAATTGGCCGACGGGCTGGTCAAAAGCGGTAAAATTGCCGTCTTTGACCAGTGTCCAGCTAGTCACATGGGCTAGCTGGAAGCTTACATGGTGGCCTCCTATTGGCCACCACGTGAGGCAGTTTAGAGGGGCGGTATAAACCGCCCCCTCATTCTCTCCCTCTCTCCAAATCTTTATAAATATGGGTAAATGGGCTCAACTTTAAAAGGTTAGAAACGTGTGAGAGTTATACATATACGTGCCAAGTTTCATGAGAAAGTGAGCTCGAGAATCAAGCAATTCGGATACACAAAGTTTGTATTTCCATTGGTTGAAAACGAGAGGTTCGGATTGAGACGCCACGAGGATTACTAGCATAATCCGAGGGTCGTTTCTCCGAATCTCCATCTTTAAGGTCGCACGGGTGTCGAGGCATGTCTGAACTAAAGGCCCAACACCTCTTGGGCTCGAGGACAAACAAGCAGAGCCGCATCCAATCTCTATTATCCAGATACATTTCTAAACTAGCTTTAGAAAGTTCGATTTTCGATTAAAGTATACGATGATTTTTAAGACGATTTAGGGCGCCGTTTGAATTTATTTTTTTCCGCTGTGCATATAACATGTTTTCATGTATGTAACGTGTGCCTGGGACCATTAGAAACCCAACATTATATCCTTCTCAAACAATTCAGAAATTACCACCATATAAAACTTTAACGGGTGCAGAGGTATCACCCGTTTTAACACTGCACCAAAGAGAAAACAATTATTTCTATAACATGGACCACATTACAAGACAATTGTTAACACAACACCAAAGATAAATTGTACAAGAAAGTGCATATGGCAAAGTGACAAGCACAGAAAATATCTAGCTAGTTAAATTTATCTGCACTAAAAATAACAAGTCTACAGGGACATAAGGGAGAAAATAGGAATTGTAGGCATTCTAAGGATTTTTTCATTCTTTTACCATTCACTTTCATGACATATTGCAGGAGTCCATCAATTTCAACTGTCATTATATGTAGCAAGCAAAGTAGGCTAATAGCAATAAAATCATACAATTGTTTTAAGAAGCCAAATAGCTAATAGAAATGCTAATTTCCACGTCAGACTAAAATATCAAATAGAAAATTCACGTAGGACGTTTTGCTAGAAGTGGTACTCAAGTGAACAATTTTGTTCCGATTTGGTACTCAAGTGAGTGAAAAAAAATTTGCCACTCAAGTGAGAAAAAAATTATGGCACTCAAGTAAGTGCCGTATGGAAATTATGGCACTTGTACTATACTTACTCTTTTATTTTTTACTCTCTTTACATGTATGTTAATAGAAGATATTTACCCTTCGTTTTATAATTTTCTTCCAACATTTTTCTTTTTATTTTATACAATTTTTCATACACTTAAACACGAGAAAATTTTTTAAAAAAATCATACAACAACAAATTCACCCCACTTTTAGTTGTTAGGTTCAGTCATTTCATTATTCCTCGGTCTATGCTCGGTCTCGAGAAACCTTGGATATTCTGCGAAAGATAGGTCTAGACTTAGGTCTATCACTAGTTTTGGCTCGCCATTCGCATTGTGGTGACTGGTGAGGTACCGATGACAGGCTCGTTCAGTGACCAATGCTTTGGGGGCACATGTACGACCTTAAAATGAAAATGATCCCGTGGGTGATTTATAGTTGGCCAACGCTATACACCTTTTTATGCTATAATATATGTGTAAAATATCAGATTAATAAGCGAAATGGAACTTCCAGCAAGGTCAGTTGACCCTATTGAATCAATCCCTACATTGCCCTTCCATAAGATTCGTCTAATTGGTAGGGAAAAGTACCAAAAAAGTCCTAAACCTTTGGTCTTGGTACCAATTCAGTCCTAAACTTTTCAATTGGACCAATTCAGTCCTAAACCTATTGTATTGGTACCAATTCAGTCCTAAACTTTTTAATTGGACCAATTCAGTCCTAAACTTTTTTGTATTGGTACCAATTCAGTCCATCCGTCCAATTTTGATCGGAAATTACTCACATGGACGCCGGCGATGCCACGTAAGACGACTGATACTGGCGTTGATATTTTTAATAATATTTTTTATAAAACAATTTAATAAATTTTGCCCTTTATTGTCCTGAACTTTAATTTTGCAGAGAAAGAGAGAGAATAAAAGGTGCAAAAATTCAGGGAAAAAAAGGAAAAAATTATTATTTTTTTATAAAAATATTATTAAAAATATCCACGTCAGCATCATTCATCCTACGTGGCATCGCCGGCGTCCATGTCAGTAATTTCCGGTCAAAATTGGACGGATAGACTGAATTGGTACCAATACAAAAAGGTTTAGGACTGAATTGGTCTAATTGAAAAGTTTAGGACTGAATTGGTACTGATACCATAGGTTTAAGACTGAATTGGTCCAATTGAAAAGTTTATGACTGAATTGGTACCAAGATCATAAGTTTAGGACTTTTTTGGTGCTTTTCCCCTAATTGGTAAGACATAGACTCCGGGACTTGTGTGTGTAGAATTGACTCATACTATTTTAATTTTCTTCGCCATTTAATATGAATAATTCCTTGTCTAGGTTATCCATCCAGATATTGGTTTGCGACATACTTGGTTCACGAGATTGGTGGAGCACTTTATGCTTGAGATTATCTTAAGGAGGAGCCACATTTTTTAGAGTTGCGTATGTGCCTACACTGACTTTTCAAATTTCATATTTGTACATATAAGTATCTTTAGCATATGTGATTTTATGAGAAAATTGTCCAAAAAATCCAAAATCTATTTTATTTTTGCTAGACATGTCAAATAAGTGGGTCGGTTTAAATTTGGGTCGGGTCGACTATGGTTCAAGCCATATTTACCAATTTAACTCGTTTTGACTTATTTTCATATAGTACAATTATAACGACCCATGCTCGACCCCATCCATACCCAACCTTTACCAGACCTGACCAGTATTACTATTTTTTCAATTATTTTTCTTTGCATTAAAAATAAATTTACAATTTTTTAATTTTTTTAATTTTAAAAATTGTTTTATTTTTTTATTTAAAAAAATAAAATTTCCTTTTTTTTCATTTTTTCGAGTGATAGCGGGTAGCGGGGGTCTGGTGGACGATGATGGTAGATAGTAGCAATCAATCATAGTGGATCACAGTAACCGGCGGCTTGGACAGTTTTTGCATTTTTCTAATTTTTTAATTTCAAAAAAATTAATTTTTTTTTTAATTTTTCTGGTAGTTGGCGACCAGCGGCAACAAATGACAACAGCAGATGATGGGGTTCTGATGGAGGACAATGGTGGGCGGCGGCAATCGGCGAGGCAGCAACTTGAACAGTTTTTACATTTTTCTAATTTTATTATTTTCTTTCTTTTAATCATAAAAATATAAATATAAAATATAAACTAATATACTTTAGGCCCATTGACCCAAGCCTACCCTACCCAAGTAAAAAATAAAAATATTTATAAATTATAAACTAATATAATTGAGACCCATTTATAAGTAACACTATGGCTAAAAATGGGTTCAATTTTGAGAACTATTTTTGACCCATCTAATTCAACTTAATTTTTAGAACCATTTTAACTTGGTGCTTTAAAATTTAGGTCCTGTATATAGCCCATTTGTATAAAATATTAGTCCAAAAGTGGGTCATGGACCCATATTGACGTATCTAATTTATGTCAATTCAATCATAAACTTTTTAATTTTGTTAATTAAATCCTCAACCTCTTCACATTTTTTTTTCAGTTGAGCCCATCAAGTTAATTTTTGTTGGAGATCATTGACAAAGACATCAGCCATCCTAAGTGGCACGGCCGGCGCTGACGTGGATAATTTTTCATAATGTTTTAATATTTTTCAAATTTTTTTAATTTTTTTTTCACTTTTCTTTTCTTTCTTGGAAGTGGGTCCGCCAAGGGTTGTCGATCAGAAAAACATGAAAAAGGTTATAACTCAATTGGCCAAAATAAAAAGTTTAGTGTTGAATTGACAAAACTAAAATAGGTTTAGGATCTTTGGATAATTTTATGGTGATTTTAACCTCAACACTTCTCTTGCTTTGATCCCACTAAATTCTTACATAACAAATCTACCCAAGAACCTATACGACATAAACAAAAAAATATTCAAATCATATTCTCGTTTTGAATGTTTAAATCAGATTTGCACAAAACTTTAATTGGAATATTATGGTTGGGTTATAGATTTCTGATGGGTAAATCACCAAAAAAAGTCTTAAACTTATTTCAATTATTTCAATTCAGTTTTAAATCTTTTTTTGTACCAATTTACTCCTAAAACTTTTGCATTTGTGTCAATTCAATCTTTCTGGATAACTTTGACCAGTTGGCATTGACATGAATAATTTTTAATAACATTTTACTTTTTTATTCTATTTTTTCCTTTTTTACTTTTATTTTATTTTATTTTCTTTCTTCCTTAGGCCGGTCGCCAATGAAGGCAAAGCCAACCACGGTGAGTTTGGCCTTGCCTAGATCATTGCTCGCTCGGCCATGGCAAGGCCGACCTAACCCAGCCATGGCAAGGTCCAGTATTGCCCTGGAACAGTGAGGCTCGGCCTCACCATAGCTGGGCGAGCTGCCCCACGCCAAGCTTCTATAATTGCAGGTGCAGATTGAACTTAGAACTCACATATCCAATGATTTTTCACTTTTCCAAGCATAACCTAGGAACATGAGCTTTTATAGGGAAGAAGCGATAGAGGCCCTTATTGAGGCACCGTAGAAGAAGGATTTTCTTGATAGTCATAGGAAAATTCTGCACTAAAGCTTGGTTGCAAGACAACCTCGCCCAGATCTAGCAAGGCTAACCTCACCTTGGCTAGAGGAAGAAGGTGAAGACAACAAAAAGAAAAAGAAAGTAAAGAGAAAAAAAAATTCAAAAAAATATTAAAATATTACTAAGAATTATTCATGTTAGCACCGGCATCTACATTAGCGCTTGTCAGCATCCACGTCGGCATTAGTTGACCAAAATTGGCTAAAAGAATAGAATTAGTATAAATGCAAAAGGTTTAAAACTGAGTTGACATAAAAAAAAAGATTTAGAATTGAGTTGGCATAAAAAAATATTTAGGACTGAATTGATACAATTTGTGATAGATTTAGGATTTTTTTTTTTGGTAACTTTCTTGATCTCTTATACTTACTCGAATATAATCTGTGTCTCATTTCTAAGACATGAGCTGAATCCCAAGTTGTTTTTTTTGGCTAATTTAGAATTGCTTATAGTGTTATCTAACAATATGTTATTTAGCTCCATCCTATATATGCGGAAACCGTATTCCGTAAAACATACTGATAAAGATTATTGGACTAAATGTAATATGACAATTACGCTCTCTTCTTTTGTTAGTTCTCTCTTGAACATTTCTTTTATGGGCAAAAGAAACAAAGTGGAGGGCGTGGGCGTGATAGGTTGGCCACTTTGAATGAGTTGGGAAGCCACGTGGTCACCTTTTAATGGAGAGTGTCCATAAGTGAGTAGACCTGTCAAATGGATGTGTCAAGGTCGGGTTGGGTTTGAGTCAAGTCATACACGATCTAACCCAAAAATTGATATATATAACCTGTGTATGACCTATTTATTGCAATGCAAATTTCTCGACCCATACCCGATCTAACTAATACTCAACCTGATTTATATTCCTAAAACATTTTCACATTAATCAAATTTAGGAAAACTTCTTTCTTAAAATTTTAGTGTGTGTATATAAACATTGTGGATTTAACAAATCATGATTTAAAAAAATAAAAAAAATCAGATTTATTATTTATTTTTATTTTCCCTTTTTTTGCGAAGCCTCGAAAAAAATAAATGACTTTTTTTTTATTATGTCTCACTTAAGATAGCTATGTAACCCATTTAAAACTCATTAAGTTGTTAAAGGCACGCATGGTAATACTTCTACTTTAGAAATCAATTTTTGATCAGTAGTTTATTTTTCTACTTCTACTCAGAAGAACAAGTTGGTTTTTCTACTACTGCTCCAAAAGTTGATTTTTGATAAGAGAAAATCATTTGGTAATGGTTAAAAATTTCTACTTCTGAAACATTATTAACACAAAATCTTCTATGAAAAATTATTGTTGGCGGCCAAAAAATTTCTATTTCATTTAAACTATTTAAATTTCTTTTAAAAAATAAATTTTATTATTGTAAAATATTATTTGCTTTTAAAAAAATAAAAAAATTTATTTTTTTACTCCCCCGGCTGGAGACAGCAACTTGGCGACAGTAGATTGCACCGACAAGTGGCGTAGTGGTCAAAGGATGGTGGTGATAGTCGACAGTTAGAGGCGATCGGCGGCGATTAGCAGAGGTAGGCAGTGGGTAGTGGTCGGCAAATGGCGATGGTTGGGGGCGGCAATGTGTGGCGGTTGGCAGAGGTTGGTGGTGGGTCATGGTTGGTAACAAGGGGCAGTCAACGGGTGGTGGTGGTTACAAGCATTGGTGGGTGACGCTTGACAAAGGTCTACTGTGGGTGATGACCCTTGACAACAGTGGTTAACGGTTGGTAGGGATAGTGGGTGCGGTGGTTGCAGGCGACAATGGTTAGTGGTGGGTGGCAGTAGAGGTCGGTGGAGGCAAGTGTGGTCGAAAATAGAGTGATGACATAATGAAAAGAGGATGAGGCGAGAAGCACTTCCTGAGTTGAAAAGCAATTTTGTTTAGCTTCTCAAATTGGAGGAAAAATAACTTCAAAAGTGAAAATTTATTTTAGAAGTAGAAATTTCTTTCAAAAGAAAGAATTTTTATCAAATGGATTTCTGCTTCAGAAGTTACGTTACCAAACGGATTTCTGCTCCATAAATACTTTTGGAGTAGAAATCCACTTCCAGAAGTGTTACCGTGTGTACCCTAAAAAGTTACCCATTCATTATCCATTTAAGCTTGTTTTTAAATTTAATGCATCTCATATGTTGATTCTAGATCCATTTAATGCAAGCGCAAGTACTTCCTTATAACTGATTGTTTAGGCCTAAATTTACGAGGACTTTAATGTGCCCATGTTATTGTAATTTCATAAATTCAGGTTCGATTGAAATTAAATAACTTTTCACAAAGCACCTTTTCATGTTGGTTATTATCATTAATCGAATGACGAGACTAATATATAAGTTTGTATACTGTAGAATTCTTCTTCAGTCATTTTTACTAATATTTTTCAGAATGAGGTCTATTAAAACATATTTTGGGAATGTGAATTACTCTTCATTAAGCAAGATTAGAATGACGAGGGAGAGCTACTTCCCTTACAAGACCGCATCTTCTCAGTTACATCTTTGCCACCTTCCAGGAATGAATCACTCTTTCAGGTTCACCTCAGACCAGCACTGCAAAACTCCAGCACCAATATGCCTGGCCAAAGGCTTTAGAAAGGGCCACATTCTCAACATCTTTCTCCAAGCACATGCATGATCTGCTTCAACAGACAAAAAAACTAATACACTTTAGCAGATAATGCTTAATCCAAGCGGTCCCGACGGCATTGGCTCGCAACAAAATTTCGCTAATGCTTTTTCAAGAGTGCCGGCAGTGTTTCAAGGTTCCAGACTTTGCAAAGTATAAACCACCTTCAGTCTTTAAAAAGACACTTGACACCATGCTGCTCTAGCTCCACTGGCTTTTTCCAATCAGCACACATCATCTCAACAGCTTTAATCCCTCTCTCCGGCAAATGGAAAGCCAGACTCCAAAAGTTAGTCAAGCAATAGACCGCAGCTTTTATCTATTATAGTATTTGAGCAGAACTCAGGTGCTCTTGCATTCCCTATCAGGAAGCTCAGCTTTGTCAAAACCACTTACAGCCTGCAAAGTAGATCTCCGTTTTCTCGTGGTTTAGCTTTAGACTAGACAAATGCTGAATATCTAGAATATAGCAATCACCTCAAATATGCACAAATTTTCAACAAAAACCATAGAAAGTTTATTCTTTCATCAAGTTAAATAACCTCATTATGGTCACTATCTTCCTTTCACCAAATATTTCATCAGTTACCCTTTTCGTTCATGAAGCGAAATGTCCAATATCTGCAATTTTTTTTATGGAACTACATAAATTTATGTGGTCTTTTGAGCGAGACAATGTGGGTCGAGTCAATCGAGCAGAGACAGAAGGGGGGTGGGGGGCGGCGGCCGTTGGGGGACGATAGGTGACACTGTGTGGCAGCGGCGGAGGTGCGATTCGGTCATGGTGGAGACGGATGGAGTGGAAAGCGAGGGAAGTTAGGGTTCAGATATAGGTTCTTCGGGTGAATTTTCTTTTATGTTGAGAGGTATTTTGATTTTCTTGGGGTTCCTTCTAAGTATAGGCATACCAAGATACATGTTAGGCGACTAAAATAGAAAGTATCGCTATTTCAACCCAATGACCGTCCCTCATGATGCGCACAATTATTACGTACAAGAAACTATATTTCCTCATCACATACATTTCTTTTTAATTTAGAAATCGGGTTTTCTTCGATCAGAAGTCCTTTGGAATACCTTAAAAAGGGATAATGACAAATAATTTCAAACTTTGACTCAATGTGTAATATATTTCCTAAATTTTTAATTTATATAATGTGATGCCTGATCTTTATCTCAATATTCAATGTCGTCTCTCAACTTTTAATTTATTCAATGTGGTCCTTGAACTTTTGGTACATGTTCAATTTAGTTCTTAAACTGTATGAAAATGTTCAACGTTATCCTAATTGACAGTTAATGGATAACATTTAACAATTTCACACGACTTATGGACTAAATTGGACATGTATAACATAACCATAAATCATATTAAATAAATTAAAAGCTCAGAGACAACATTGGACATTAGGCTAAAGTTTACGCACTATTTTGAATAAATTTAAAGTTTAAAAATCACATTACATATTGAGTTAAAGGTCACGATTTATATGTGTGATTCACCCTTTAAAAAGAAAAAGGAACGTCTCCACTTTCGAGAAAAAGAGATGAAATTTTGTAAGGAAGTCTCTAGTCGACACCAACGGAACGTGACGAAGGAAGGAAAGCGAGAGGAAAAGTGAAAAAAAAAAATTGCAAAACGTAGGAAATCACAGAGCTGTCGACAATTGGCAATATCGTCCGCCGATTACGGTGAAGGATTTTAACCAAGTGCCCGTCTCTTTCACAGACAAAGTGCCTCAGTTTTCTAATGTCTCCTCAGGGCTAAGTCAGCAAAGATATTGATGTTCTTCCGATAATGGATGGGACGATTCTGGTGACCCAGGAAAAACAAAAAACAAAAGAAAAAAGAAAGTATCTTTTCGGGAAAATTTTCAAATAGCTCTTATTTTTTTAAATAATAGCCTAAAATGCCTTCATCATCTTAAACAAGGGCTTGAAGTGGATGTTGTTTCAAATAAAGATCTAAAGTTGCCATATTAGCCTCAAAAAAAGAGCCTCTCACTAGTTTTTTTTTTTTTGTCAAATGCTCTCACTAGTTGATTAGGGATATTTTCATCATTTTAACTTCTTTTTCTCTTTTTTTTTTCCTTTTTATATTTTGTAAGAATTAAAGCAAAAACAAAAAAATGAAGAAACATGCCACGGGGCCGTTGGGATCGCCAGCACTTCGGTTAGGGCTAGCATGTCCTCGCCTTTGGTTAGCTAGGTCGCTAGCCCTTGCCAATGCGTCCACAACCCCACAACCATTACCGTCACCCATCAGTAGTGGGGCGGTAACCTATGTAGCACCGACACTTCTATTAGGTGTGCGTATCGTGTCGGACACCGTGTCCGACACCGACACTCGTCCGACACTTGTCGACACCCGTTCGACACTCGTTGACCGCGTGTCGGGATTTCGACACTCGGTCAACGCGTGTCGGACGCGTGTCCCTCGTGTGTTTAGCGTGTCCAGCGTGTCGGACACGACTATTAAAAAAAAGAAAAAATTTTGGAACCTTGCCGGTTTTGAAGTGATCACGGAAATGTGTGCAATGAAGGAGAAGTTCATTAGATAGAGTTTGAAATCCATAGAAAAAAGGAAAAATAAGGAGATCTCATAGACTTCTTGGTTTCCATTGCGCTCGGGAGATCTGAAAATTAACGTTCGATGGAGCGTTCATGGAGGGAGAAGCTAATGGCGCGGTGACATGAGTATGCAGAGACTCCTCTAGGCTATTGGTTGAAGGAGCAGCGAGGTCTGTGAATGTTCGATTTTCCCTTCATGCTAAAACCCTAGCTCTATTGGATGCTTTGAAGTGCTTGAACTCACATGGGTTTGCAGACAGAGTGCTTAAAGAGATAGATTTGGAGTCAGACAGTATCTATTTGGTCAAAATGCTCCAAGACATAGATATAGTCTCATGGGAAATATAAGCGTTGATCAAGGAATGCTCAGACTTGTTTTCAAAAGTGAAAAGCTATGGCTAACCCATTGTGCACGGACCCAAAACAAGATTACTGATTGGGTTGTTAAAGCGCAATTTCATAATACTCTTCCACCTGACTAGGTTTTTAACCCATCTCAAACCCTTTGAAATTTGTTATACTTAGAAGCACATATGATATTCTTTTTTACTTTATAATACGAATCAAATGACCTTTTCGACAAAAAAAAGCTCCTGAGTTTATCAAACTTCACATAAATAGAAGCTTGCCCTCTTCGGTTCAAATTAATGTATATGACACATGTTTTGGCTTTATTTATTATTTTTATATTTAAAAATATATTTAATACAACGTGTCCTCGACGTGTCGGAATTTTCTATTTTTGAGAAATGCCGTGTCGCCGTGTCGTGTCGTGTCGTGTCGCGTGTCGGTGTCGGTGTCGGTGTCGGTGTCCGTGCTACATAGGTGGTAACCATAGATGGGAGGGTAGCCCTCCTGCATGTATTTTTTTGTATTTTAGTTTTTTTTGTATTTTTTAATTTAATTTAACTAAAAATTAAGTTAAAACGTATTTTAATAAAAACGCCCTTGTTCAGCCAAAATATTTAGCCTCTCGATGAGCTCTTCTTTTTCCATTTTGATAATTTCTAAAAGAGATAGTTAGTGTAAAAAAAAACTGTTGATAGAAAAAAAAAATTATCAGTTGTGTCGATTATTCGTTGGTGACTTAACACACTTTTATGAAATAACCAACTTTTATTGATGGTTCAACTTTACTCATATTTTACTAACTTTATTGATGGTTCAACTTTACTCATATTTTACTAACTTTTATCTTTCTCTCTTACCATCTTCTCAAATATATGAACATATATGAATTAACCAATCTTTACTTTAGTTACTTATTGGATTTTTCGAACTAAACTACCAATTAATTTTGGGTCACCAACTCTAACTTGAGTTATTCAATGACATTTATTTGGTTTTTTAAGGATCAATGGTAGAAAGCACTACTTATTATTTACCGATCTCTCTTATGGAAATCTCAAATTTATTAACTCTTATCTAAATCCACTGATCTTTTTTGTAATTTATCATTTTCCTCTCATTTCTTTATTGACGTCTTTTGGTTTATCAAGTTTGATTTGATTAACTTATCAACGTTTATTTTATTTTTTGGGGGCAAATACCATAAAGATCTCAAATTATGTCCATTGTGACATAAATACCCAACTTTTTTTTATCACGAGAAAACCTAAACTTATGCATGTACGACATATATACCCTCTATTATAGCTTCATCTATAGTATATTTGTCACATTGGTATAAGTTTGGAAAACTTTATGACACAAAAAAAATTGTGATATTTCTGTCAAGAGTAGTTGGTAATTAAAAATATATAAACTCGGCAATAAGCCAAATGAAAGTTGGTAACCTAAAACTAGTTGGTATCTTAATAATAAAAACTTGATAAGTTACCATAGCTAAGGTTGGTAATTTTTTTTTTTAAAAGTTTCAAAATAAAAGCATTATTAAGAAATGTAAATAAAATTTTGTAAATGACAAAGAAAGGATGTAAATCAAATAAAAAAGAAAATGAACATTGGTAAATAACTCAAATAAGAGATCGTCACCTGATTCTAGTGACAATTTAATGAGAGGAAATTTAATAAATCATGCTAATTTAGGGCGGCAAACCCTAAATTAAGTTAGTAGAAAGGTTTGTTAACGCAAGGCAAATAAAAATCATAACTCAATAAGAATAGTTGGTAAGTTAAAAAAAAATGTGAGCGTCAATAAGTAACCTCGATAAGAGTTGATAGTCCAAAATTAGCTTTTAATTTAACATGACAAAAGTTCTTAAATCACCCCAATTTAACTTGGCAATTCTGTATAGAAGTTAGTAAATTCGAAGTGGCAGTAAGTTATGCGGATAGAATTTTGTTCAGAATTATAAAATTGCTGATTTACAAGGAATTAGAAAAGTTGGTAGTTTCATATAAGTATAGGTAAGCTACCAACAATGGAAAAATTGCCCAAAAAATCCTAAACCTATTGCATAGCGGCGAAATTAGTCCTAAACTTTTTAATTTGCCAATTTAGTTCTACACATTTTGACAGCTTACTAGTCTAGTCTTAAATATTTTGATGATTTGCCAATTTATGTCTAAAGATTCTAACAATTTACTAATTCAATCCTTTTCGCTAATTTTAGCCAGAAAGCATTAACACCGCAGTCTAATCAACGCCAATAGTCCTATGTGGCACGGCCAGCGTTTACGTGAATAATTATTTGTAATCCTCATTTTTTATTTTTTTTATGATTTTCCTTTTATTGTTTTCTTTTGTTTCTTTTCTTTCCCTCTTCCTCTGGCGGATCATTAGGCCTCAGTGATGCTGGTGACCAACCAAAGGCGAGGTCAACCTCACTAACCTCGGGCTAGGCTTGCCATCGCCAGATGTAGCGAGGGTCAAGCCTCGCTAGGGTAGGGCAAGGTCGACCTAGCCGATGCTTACTTCTAGCCAATCGTTGGCCATTGCCAAGGCCTAACAACCGACTAGAGGAAGAAGAAGAAGTAAAGAAAGAAAAGAAAAATAAATAAATAAATAATTCAAGAAAATAAAAAAGACTGCAAAAAAAAAGTAATCACGTCAATGCTAGCCATACCAAATAGGACGGTCAACACACACTAGGCCGTTATGTTAGCGATTTTCGATCAAAATTGGCTGGAAGTACTAAATTTGCAAATAATTAAAAAATGTAGGACTAAATTGACAAATCATCAATAGGTTTAGAACTAAATTGACACAATTAAAAGGTTTAATATTAAATTGATATGTTGTTAAAAGATTTATTGAAAAGTGTAAGACTAAATTGGCCACCTTACAATATGTTTATGACTTTTTGGACAATTTAACTACCAAACTTATTAATATTTACCTGTGCGAAAAGGAATAATCCGTAGTTTTTGGCACGGGGTAATAGAATTCTGTTAATGGAAACCATATACTTGATTTAAAAAGAATTATCATTTTGAGCAAATAAAATATCCACCAGAAAATTATTACACCATCGTCAGAAGAATTTTCAAGGCCTTGCTTATCACCGTCGATCAGCCACCATCACTTCCGCCTCCAGGACTGTCCGAGCCGCGCTAGACTTGGTGGTCGAAGCCACCATGCGATTGAGGATAAATTCCATTATGACGGTGGGTCATTGCTATTACCGCTCACATGTTTAACTTTGTGTAAATAATAATGTCAATCATTCTAGAAGATTTTCTAAAACATGGTTCATGAACATGCTAGATTGTGAGATCTCAAACGGTGCTACTTCTCCGGCGAAATGATTTCTCAAGAAATGCTTTCGCTTTATGGAAAACTCAAGAAATAGTACGACAAATTCACAAATTTGATTTTAGAATAAGTGCATTAGAAGTAGGGGTGAGCAAAAAAACTATGATCCAACCAAACCGAACTGGACCGTACCCAACCGGCTAATTTTGGATCGTAACCGACGGGTACAGTTCGGTTTTCGGTTCCAATTTTCCAAAACCGGTGGGTATCGATTCGGTTCTTGGTTTCGGGTGGGAATCATCCAACCGGCCCAACCAAAACGGTTTTTATATAATATAAATGGACCAATTATTTTAATGAAATAATCTCTTAAATGCTTAACCCATCCGTCCCAAATAAAGAGCCTAGACCTGCAAAATGAAAAAAAAAAAAAAAACCTAACTTAATCCAACTCTCTTCGCACTCAATCGCTCTTATTGTACAATTTAATTGCACATTTCTTTCTTTTTCTAGTGCAGTGGGCAAATTGTCACTTAGCCGGTGCCCTTGGATTATTGAGAATTTTGATTTACAAGGTAAAAAAAAGAAATGAAAGTTCTAAATCTACCGTTATATAGCTTTATTGAGTCTTATTTGTGGGATTAGTATTCAACTTAATTTTTTCATGGAACGAGCGGGTAATGTGAGGACCGTAACCATGATCCAACCAAGAACCGGACCGGAGCGGTGGTTCAGTTCTCGAGTGGATTCATGGAACAAACGGTAGGTTTATGGTTCGTATTTTGCAGAACCGGTCCCTAACGGGTGGTTTTCAGTTCTAGGATTGAACCATCCATCCTATGAACCGATCACCCCCAGTTAAAAGTCCTAAAATTTATCGGGAAAGTGTTATTGAGTCCTAAATGGGGTGAATGAGTTCTTCCCTTGATTGTACTTCCTAAAATTTTAGGACTCGATTGCACTTTTGTAATAAATTTTAGAACCTGACTGCACCCTTGAAAAGTTTCAGGACTCGATCGCATTTTCGTAAAAAGTTTTAGAACTTATTTGCATTTTTGGAAAGTTTTAAGGCTATATTTTTTTGCGAAAAATGTGACGTTTTCGAAAAAGTTATTTTGCAAGAAAATGACAATATTTTTTTGTGTTTGGTTAAAATATGAAAAAAAAAACCAGAAAATGTTTTCCATCATATGGTATAGATAATTGGATTTGATTTTCTTCTATGCATTCCTTCCAATATCTTTTTGTTCTTGTCATTTTTTTATTTTTTTAAATAAATTTAATTTTTTAAATTATTTATCTTTATCTTTTACTTTTATCTTCTTCTTCTTCTTTTTTAAGTTTCGACCTATCACTAGCCCTAGGTGAGCTTGAGGCTTGCCTATGGTGAGCGAGCCCAGAGCTCGCCAGATCTAGGCGAGCTCAAGCTTGTCCAAGGCCGGAGAGCTGCAGCTTTGCACTGTTTAGGATTGCAGTGTTTACTACTTTGATTCGAGGGTTCTCTAGAGAATATGGTGTGTTGGCTTTACATTTGTGTTGTTGCATGGGATTTGTGTCGGTGTAAATACCTATGGCTTAGTTTATTAGGAGGACAACCGCGACACATGTGGGCGTTACTCGCTTTCGTGCACATGCATGGTCTCGGGTGTTTTCTTGGGCGTTACCATTATAAAGAGCAGCATTGATCGGGGATATTAAGCTTCTTTTCATGCATCTGATTGTCGATGTCTTTCCAATTCTCTTACATGGCATCATGTCTTTATACGTTGCAAGTCAGTGCTCACTATGGCGATGCCAAAGCTCGCTAGCCTCGAGCAAGCCCCAAATCGCCAAGAACTACCGAGCCTTGAGCTCATCGCCCACATTATGGCCGATCCTTGAGCTGTCATCGGGGTTTGTAGTATGAGGAGGAAGGAGTCCCGAGCGAAAAAGGGAGGGAAAAGGAGAAAAGAAAAAATGAAAAAACGAAAAAAAGAAAAAAAAATTTCCTTACAAAAAAAAGGAGAAAATATAAAATATAAAATATAAAAAGCAAAAGAATAAATGAAAAGTAAAATATATTATAAAAGAAAATCAATGTAAAGTAATTGAGAGAGTAAAGACGAGGAAAAATATTTTTCCTTTTTTTAGAGGAGCTTTTTCATGAGTGAAAAATATTTTCCAGACTAGTTCATTTTTCACGAAATAAATACTAGAAAATCTAAAAATTATTTTTGGCGAAATAAATGGAACCTAACACTCAATTACACTTTTGTATAAGATTTAGAATTTTCCGTGCACATCTCTTTGATCTATTGATTAAACAACTGAAAAGCACCTTTATTTTAAATGCTTTTATTGACTGCCTTCCGCTTAGTGGGGGAAGCAGAACACAGCCGTCCACTAGGCTGATTGAAAAGTGACATCATGTCTAGGAGGAAAAATCATTATTAACTCCAAAAATCAGTGCAATTTGTCTCATTATGGTGCTTTCCCATTTCTGCTTAGTACGTTAAAAAGTGGAAATTAAATAAATGAAAGAAGAGGATAATTGCAAAAGGGCACGGGCGCTTGATTAGCCACCCATTGAGGGATGGTGCATAGACAAGACATTATAAATCTATCAGCTTGAAACATCATCGGGGACACTGCAGAGCAAGCCCCTCTGAGGAGGATCAGTTGACAAGTTTCCATGGGTGAACAAGTTCAGGAGACTCAACTCAGCATCAAGGGTAAGTAGAGACTTTCCCAAGTAGGAATAGAACACCAGATGAGTGTTTTCAGATGAAAGTAGTAGTCCTTTTACTTGAATTCTGGATAAGGAGGGTCTTTTGGGTAACGCTCTTGTTTCTCTGATTATCATTCTTTTGTTTCCGAAAACAGAAAAAAGATTATAAATATGTTTGATAACATTAGTTAATTTTTCTGCTCATGAGAACAGATTAATGACCAGGGAGCAGATTTGGAACATAAACAATTATATAAAAAAAAAGTCTACTTATCTGTTTCGAGGAATATAATTAGAAAAATTTATTTATGCTCAGAAATTATTTTTGGAAACAGAATTATTGCCAAATAGATCCTAAGTGTCGAAGACTTTTAGCTCTCGTTCACCCACCTTTTGCCATGGAAACTAGGACTCCTGTACATTTATGCTTGTGATCTGTGTTGGGTGTCGGCAGGTTTTATGTTCTTTCCAGTTTCCTTGACTATTACTGACTGAATAATATTTCCCTTCATGGGAAAAAAAAATGGAAGCTGTCTATTTTTGTCTTGTGCAGACTAGATAAACTTGTTTACATACATTAACTGGATGATGTCAGCTGTCATTCCTGTTGGCTTTGAGTGTCTTTTCTTGTGCTTAAGTGACTTGCTTTTGTGCAACTTATTGCTGCCGATTTCGTTTGCAAGTGTTCAGAAAGTGTAATCTGCACCGCACTCTAGTACCTAAAACTTTAGAGCAAATGGCTGCGCACTCCGGCTTTAGTCAAAATCAAATCTGAAAGTTGCACTCTAGTGCCTAAAACTTTAGAGCAAATGGCTCCGCACTACGGTTTTAGATAAAATCAAATCTGAAAGTTATGTGCTTGTCACGCAATTCTGAAAAAATCGCAGGCCAAGCTCAGTGGTTTAAGGTTGAAGAGGATGAGTCAAAATAAGACGACTGTTGTTGTTGTTGTTGTTGAATGCCTTGAAAAGATCTAAATCACATGCAGTTCATCTCATAGAGCAAATTCTCATCATGTGCATGATACCAGATGAAGAATCCAGAGAAACAAAATCACCTGCCCACATGAACGGCGCCGGCAAACCTGAGGCTGCCCCGTCTCCGGCAAGGAACTACAAGTGGTGGCTGAAAATCGCGGTGTTTTCACTATTTGTCCTCTCAGGCCAGTCAATAGCCACAATCTTGGGGAGACTCTACTATGAGAAAGGAGGGAAGAGCAAATGGATGGAAACGCTAGTTCAAATTGCAGGATTCCCAATCCTCATTCCTTACTTATTCTTCTCACCAAACAAGCCCTCTTCCACCACAAAAGCCGCTCTTGACGCAAGATTGCTCGCGCTCGTTTACGTTGTTTTCGGCATAATCTGTGCAGCAGGAACTATGACGTTCTCGGTCGGACTTCAATACCTCCCCGTGTCGACTTTCTCTCTAATCACCGCATCGCAACTTGGCTTCAATGCCCTACTCGCCTTCTTCATCAACTCACAGAAGTTCGCTCCCTTGACAATCAATTCGATAGTGCTCTTGACTATCTCATCCACCCTCCTAGTGTTCCAAACCGACGCAAATAGTACTACTACCGTGTCCACCGGAAAGTACGTCGTCGGGTTCATATGCACATTAGTCGCGTCGGCCGGAAGCGCATTATTCCTAAATCTCATGCAGGTTTACTTCCGGAAGGTCCAGCGGAAGGATCCGATTTACATGATCTTCGAGCTGCTGATATACGAGTCCATGGTCGCGACATCCATCATCTTGGTGGGGCTATTTGCTAGCGGGGAGTGGAAGGGACTAAAGGAGGAAATGGAGGAGTTTTCGCTAGGGAGGGTTTCTTATGTCATGACCTTGGTTTGGACGGCGATAACTTGGCAGGTGTTCGCGATCGGGATAGGAGGACTGATCTTCGAGGTGTCGTCGGTGTTCTCGAACGTGATCGCGGTCGTGGGTTTGCCGATCGTGCCGGTGTTGGCCGTAGTGTTTTTGGACGACAAGATGGATGGAGTGAAGGGGATCGCCATGGTGTTGGCAATATGGGGGTTTCTCTCGTATGTGTACCAGCAACATCTTGATGATGTTGCTTCCAAGGCTCAAGATAAAAGTGATAAGGAGTCCGGCCAAATTCAGAATGGGAGATGTTAATGCGCTAGGGCATTGGGAGTTTTTTTTTTTTATCTTTAATTATGCTTAGTGAAGTTCTCGATTTTGTTTTTCGTTTTAGTCGTTGCTTTCGATTTTGCTTAAACATTATTAATCATCTTGTCTCTACTGTATCCGTTGATTAGACCAAAGTGTGTTCTCTTTTTCTTTTTCTTTTTTAATTTTTTTTATCAAAACTTCAATTGAAATCAAGAGTGAGCAAATCGGACTGATTGGATCAAGAGCGTCAAAACTAGATCGGGATTGGTGGTCTGGTTCTCAATTCTAAAGGGTGACGGTCCGGTTCACGGTTTTTAAAATTGAAATCGGTGACTAGGCTATCCAGTTCTTGATTCCAGGAGTCCAAGACCAGATCGAACTGCCCAATCACCCCTAATTGAAATCTTCCATATTATCTTGGGCATAGAAAAGGTATTAGAGATAAGATTTTCCATATTTCTCTTGATTGCATATATATATATATATCCCTTTAATTATACATAGTCTTGAATGATTATAAATATATAATGTACTCTTCATTACGAGATATACAAAAATCATAAAGTCTTTTGCCATATTCTTATCTTAATAATGTAAAATGAAGAAACTCTATATTTAATTCAAATAAGACTCAAATTTATCAACACTGGAATTAACTATGTTAGGATCAACGCACAATAACATGAAGTAAGCATAAAAGTGGCAAGACATAAAAATCGAAACACGAGATTTTATCTTGATTCACCTTAAACTAGGATTACGTCTAACAGAAAATTCCACTATAATTAGCATATCGCTTCTCTTGTTACATTCCTCAATTACAAATATATATATAGTAACAGCTATTCATAAGCCAAACTTAAGCTACTAATGAAAAAATATGGGCTTAAATCGTAAAAGCCCTATAATATCTTGGGGCATTACCTCCTTGAGACCTCGCCTGCTCAGTGTAAAATGAAAAATCACGTGTTTTTCTGTCACACGGAGTTTGAACCTCCCAACAACCTAGACATAAGAGAAAAGAGAGTTTCCTCACTTGAACCTTGATAAGAATAGTTCTGAAACTTGTTAAGCAAAGTCAATGATTAGAGGCACGAACACGAAGCCAACGCGTCTTCAAATGAGCAATTTGTGTCCTCCCAAGAGGGGTGACCACCGAATCTGGTTCGACCGGTGTTGCACCGGACCAAACCGGCTTGGACCACTAGAGTCGCAATATCTACTCGAACCGGTTTAGAAGCCTTTTCTAAATAAATAAACTAAAAAAAAACACTTTCGCATCTATTGAGAATCGACCCTTCAACATGAATAAATAATCACAATCAATTAATCCACTTATGTTTTTGTAGTGACATTGTGCAACTTCTTGTTATATATATTTGGTTTTTTTAACCATCAATTCTCATTTAAAATCGGGATTAGAATCGATTCTGCATAGACCAAGTCGAGAGTCGACTCACCATAAATTAATCATCCCTGCCTTCTAGGGATGATTAGTTTAAGTTATCGTGGACGATTGGTGTCTTGAGAGATAATAGAAAATTTCGGTTGCGCTACTTATTATTAGGGGTGAGCAAAAGAACCGAATAGAATTGAATAAAAGCATCCAATTTCAAGCGATTCACGGGGAATTGGTGAATATTGATTCGATTTCCAGTTTCATATTTGGACCTATCCATTCGGAGCATCGAAATCGGACCAATTTTTTAATTTTTATTATTTCAAAATTTACTACCCTAATTCACATTCTTTTCTTACTCAAATTCAATCACGCACGCGCGTCATCCATGCCTCTCACTCTTGCTTCTCTCAATCTTAGTCACACAGTGCTCGCTACTACCTCGCAGCTCGACACCTTCTATTAGCATCACTCATCTAATAGTTTAGACTATGCAACAACGCTTCTAGTCTTATAGGGAATAAGCAAAAGAAAAAAAAACGATCGATTCTTGAACTCCATGACCAGATAGGCCAGTTCCCGATTTCAACCGGTTCCCAATTACACAAATTAAAAATTGATCCTTCTAGTCCGATTCCTAATTTTAGAGTAAGAACCAATCACCCTTAGCTTAGCTTATCACATATAGGTGCATTTCTTTCGGACCGGATATCTTCTTACATCAATGTTCTAATTGGTGATTCGATCTCACATCGATTCTCCCAAAAAAACCTTGCTTCAGATTCCTGCCGCTAGAGCTGCACTCCCCTACGCTAACCCTCATCAAACTCCCGTATGGACCCCATCGATCTCCCACCGTCGGATCAGCATAACGTCTGCGGAAATCCGCCTCGCAACCGCGACCAACCGTTGTTCTCCTGTACACCCGCGCGCACCGTAACTATTTCTCCGATGGAGTGAAAAACGAAAAGGAGAGCGAAGATTCGAAGCCTCCTGAACCGCGATGAGTGTACTAAGCGCCACGTCGGCACTGGCCATGGTGGCTGCTCGGTGAAGAAGACACCGTTGGTCAAGCATTGCGATCGGGCTCCAATGGCCGCGGCGATGTCCACGTGCTTGCTGAGTCGGGGGCTGAGCGGACCGAGCCGGAGGGACTCGAGCTTCCCGCGGTTCTTCGCTCCGCCGGCCTCTCACCGCCGGGTCCCCCCCGCTTCCTGCAAGATGCGGCAGCGCGGTCCCAGGTACTCCGCCTGGCTGATTTCTCGATTTCCGCGGGTTCCGATTCCGGGCGTGTGAAGAAGCGTCGGAGGTTGATTGTTTCGTGGTTTCTTGGGGCTGGGGCGCGTGTTGTGATTCTCACTTTGTTTTTGCGTAATGATTAGTTCTCGGAGTAGGAGACCGCAAGTTAAGAAGGCTTCGCCCGATAGGCCGCCTTCGATTGTTGTTAATGGAGAGGGTGAAGGCGGTGGTGCTTTGGACGAGAGTGTGCGTAGCGCCGCTGATCAGGAAATTGTGTCTGAATCGGAGGAAGATGATTCTGATGGAGTCAGGATTGATGTGGACAACCAGAATGCTGATACAAAAGAAGTTTCTACCAGTACGGTGTTGGAGACGAATTTGGTATTCCTCTGGAAGCATTTCTAGTGCATTCTTGGATTTTTTTTTTCCCCTGTCTAGATATGCGTTTGCAATGTGCACATCGATTCTAGTTCATGAATATCTCGCAAATTGGGAAGTGAGAGTATGTTTGACTGTATTTTTCTTGGGAACCTTTTGGTTGTGTATGTTTCTGGCATTTGACATACTTTTGATTACATCATATGGTGCCTATACGTTGGTTCATTTGTTGACATTGACAGATAGATAGATTGCGGAATAATTCACATAAGACTTTGATGAAATGTGATGAGCTCTAAATTTTCATTTTCCTGTCCCACCAATTTTGCATTCACTGAAGGCCATTGTCAGTGATACGGGACAGCAGTTATCCAGTATTCAAGTTGAGGATCTGATGGGCATGATAAAGAGTGCAGAAAAGAGTAAGAAATTGCTAGTTCCTTTTTTTTTCCCCCTTGATTGGAGTTAAGTTTTAAAGAAATGATGTGCTCGTGTATGTGATCTACTTGCTAGATATTCTACTCCTCAACCAAGCCAGGGTGAGTGCACTTAAGGATCTCGATAGCATACTCTCTGAGAAGGAAGCATTGCAAGGAGAAATTAACACTTTGGAGATGAAGTTGGCAGAAACTGATGCACAGATAAGAGTTGCTGCCCGGGAAAAGATGCATGCAGAACTTTTAGAAGATCAGTTAGAGAAGCTACGGAGCGAATTGATACAAAGAAGTGAAACTGAACGGAGTGACCTTAGCATTGAAAAAAATGAGAATGGTATTTATGAGAATCAGACCATCCAATTGAGTGCAGAAAAACCTTCATTGTATCACACTAGCACTCATTTCCTTAATGAGGAGCTTAGCTCCCTGAGGGCAGAGAATATCTGTCTAAAAAGTGACATTGAAACCATTAAGGCAGAGCTTAATTTTGTTAAGGACACAGATGAGCGTGTGATTGTGCTGGAAAAACAAAGGTTCCATCTTGAGTCAGCTCTAAAGGATCTAGAATCTAAACTTTCAGCTTCTCGGGAAGATGTTTCCAAACTTTCATCTTTAAAGTTTGAGTACAAGCACCTATGGGAAAAGATAGAAAATTTGCAACTGTTGCTCGATAAGGCCACCAAACAGGCTGATCAAGCTATCGTAGGGTTACAGCAAAACCAGGAACTGCGGAAGAAGGTTGATAAGTTGGAAGAGACTCTTGAAGAAGCCAATGTCTACAAGGCATCATCAGAAAAATTGCAGCAATATAATGAACTGATGCACCAAAAGATTAAGCTATTAGAGGAGCGTCTTCAAAGCTCGGACGAAGAGATTCATTCTTATGTTCAGTTATATCAGGAATCCGTTAAGGAATTTCAAGAAACTCTCAATAGCTTGAAAGAGGAAAGCAGGAAAAGGATGCTCGATGAACCGGTGGATGATATGCCACGTGAATTTTGGAGCCATTTATTGTTGAAATTTGATGGTTGGTTGCTTGAGAAGAAAATATCTGCTGATGATGCTAAGCTTTTGAGAGAAATGGTGTGGAAAAGGGATAGAAACATTCGTGATGCGTACATGGCATGCAAAGACAAAAGTGAACGCGAGGCCATGGCCACCTTTCTGAGACTTATATCAGCACCCTCAAGGTATTACCTTGTACTGAAAAATTTTGCTAACTCCGTTTCTGTTGTTTAATTTGCTCCTTCTGTTGAATTTAGCCCAGGACTGTATGTCATTCATATAGCTGCAGAGATGGCACCTGTTGCTAAGGTAAAGCTTGAGACAGCTACAAAATTAAATGCTTGATCTTTTTATGTATTGGTGAAAAATTGGTTGCAATTGCGTTAATTTCAGCTGTTACAGTAGTTACCCTTATGTTGAATGGTTTGTGGTAGTTGTCACATGGCACCACTAATTTTGTGGTAGGTGTCGCAGCGCGGCAGGGTATTGGTTGTAGCATTAGCTTTCGTATTAGTCTTGTTCCTTTGTTTTTGGGTGACACTTTTGTTAAACTTCTTCATAAAGACTACCTGTGGCAGTTATATGACTGAGAAAAAGATGCAAGTCCTTTCTCATTGTTTATTGTACCTCCAAAGGAAGTTCATGACTAGCACCTATATAGTTTCTGGTTAGAAACTTTCTCCTTTTTAGTCTTCCTACTGAAGTTTCTATGTATGCATCTTGGATATGTGGTTTTTTGAGTACGTGTCCACGCAATCTGATTAATCTGGGTTGAATCATCATTGCAGCCTTACTGAATAATTATCTGCAAGAATGAAAGTAGATGTTAATGGACAGATACGTAACACAAGCATGGCCATGACTGAGTGAAAATGGCAAATTGCATGACTACTAAACTGGTTAACACTTTGTACTTTTTGTGACTCCTAGTTTAAGTCATCAGTTGTTGTCACTTGTCACCAATAGCATCAGATTAACAAAGAAAGATGCCCCATTCACATGACTTCTCGCGTTGTGAGGTCAATGTTGTAGATGGTTAACATGCAGCCTTTCCCTGCTGGATAGGCTCTTTACATGATGTTCTTTTGGACCAACCATAATGTCGCACCGATACTTGCCCTCATCATCCAAAAGTGCCAGCTTGAGCTGAAATTTTTAGAACTGGAGTTGTTCCTAAAACTATGTCATAATAATTATTCTCCTGATCTTTTTGTCTCTTCATTGGTTCATAGCCACTTAGCATCTTCATTCATGGCTTTTTGATGAGATGATGATGTAAAAATGTTTGGCAGATTATGGAACATGTGAGGTCAGATCTGGCTTATTTGTATACTGATGTTGAGTTTCACTAATATGTTAGATAAAGTAAGCACTATTCTAGCTCTAAGGCATGAGCAGTTCTGCTGACAACGATCCAACATCTAGTGTTGTGAGCATTCAAACAAATTATGATGTGGTGCCAATTTGAATAGCCTTTCTATTAGGCCACCTTGACCATTTAGCAGCTAAATTAGGTATCTCTCATTCCGAAGAAGGAGAGGAGTCATCTTTCTGTTTCTATGAACATGGATAAATTTAGCAGTGAAACATCGTGTTATCTTTAAGCATCTTTCATATGTTTTTGTTGCATTGTTCACATTACATTCAGAATGAATATGATTACTCCTTTTGCAAATATGTCAGGTCGGTGGGTTGGGGGATGTCGTGACTGGGCTCAGCAAGGCACTTCAGAAGAGAGGACACCATGTTGAGATTATTGTTCCGAAATATGACTGCATGCAATATGACCGTATGCTTGACCTGAGGGTAATTAACTCTGTGATGTTTTGAGTTAATATATGAAGATCTGCAGTTCACTTAACAGATTATGTTCAACTTATCTTATGCAGGCCTTAGATGCTGTTGTAGAATCTTATTTTGATGGCAGACTGTACAAAAACAAAGTCTGGGTTGGCACAATCGATGGTTAGAAATCTTTTATTATCTCTTGCTCCTCAATTGATCTTCGTGTTCATGTGCTGATTTGACTTCTTCATCCAGGTCTTCCTGTTTATTTTATTGAGCCTCTTCATCCCGATAAGTTCTTCTGGCGAGGACAATTCTATGGAGAGCATGATGATTTTAAGCGGTTTTCATTTTTCAGTCGTGCGGCATTGGAGTTGCTTCTTCAATCTGGCAAGAAACCTGACATTATCCATTGCCACGATTGGCAAACAGCTTTTGTTGTATGTCCAATTCCAAATGTTGTCGGTATAAGTGTGCTTTTCTTGAGAGACTCGCTTTTGATTCTCATACCGGCAATCGTCTCCAATCATAGGCACCACTGTACTGGGATTTGTATGCCCCAAAAGGCTTGAATTCTGCAAGAATTTGCTTTACATGCCACAACTTTGAGTATCAAGGGACTGCACCTGCTTCGGAATTGGCGTCATGTGGTCTCGATGTTCAAGAACTAAACAGGCCAGATAGAATGCAGGACAACTCTGCGCATGATAGGGTCAATCCTGTAAAGGTATCAAAATTGCTTCCCATTTTTAGAAAGAATATAAAGTTCAGGTCTCGATGTAACGTTTGGTAGGAACTTCTCTGAACTGGAATTAAAAAGTACAGACTGAACATATGTGGTCTCTCTTTTTAGCAAATCTTGGAGCTTTATCTTATACCTTTTTTTTTCCCCTAGATTTACATGCATGCTCAGCACAATATGTATTTTTCTCTTCTTTTCTGAGTTTAGGTTGTTGAATCTTGGGGAACTTGTCTAGAATATGTCTTCTGCTTTCTGAGTATATTTCTGTGAAAGTTCCATCTCATTCATATATGAAGATTAATTTCTTCTTTTCAAATCATGTTATATAGGGTGCAATTGTCTTTTCCAATATCGTCACAACGGTATCTCCAACCTATGCACAGGAGGTCAGGACAGCTGAGGTATGGTCATTGGCCTTTACTTTTGCTTGCTCCCATTTTCATGCACTTGTTTATTTTCAGTTTTTGGGCTGAGGAATCAAATCATAATTTGTTCAGCAGATTAGTGGAAGGTTGCCTCTATAACCATCAATAACTAGTTAGTTGTAATGCTAATAGGTATTATCAATCAATCTTAAGTATGTGTTGGAAACTGTGCTTATGCATCAGCAATTGACGTATAAACCTCCTTAACTCTCTGCTCTGAGTAGCATGTTAAACCTTAGAGGCAGTAGTCTACATCTAGTGGTGGTGGTACTTGATGTCTTGCATATTATATCGTCATAGTATGAGCTACGTATCAAAGAAGGAGAAGGGGGAATTATGGCTGACGTTAGAATACTAATTGAAGCTTTCTGCATTGAATATCTGTTAATTTTTTATCCTGGATGATGAGGAATCCCGTCACTGTTGGAAAAACAGTAAGTTTAGGAACAAAATTTCAGTAATGTCAGGTAGTAAAAGGAGTAAAAGGGCAGTAGCTTTCTTGAGAAAATAAAGACTATGATTAAGTTGAAGACTCTACTGCATCCTTTGGTGTTACTAATTTGTTTTCAATTGCTTTTGGCTTAATTAACTTTTCTTTTCAACATTTGATATCTGCCATAGGATAGATATATCTGCATAGTCTTGATTGTAATGACCACTTCCATTATTAGAGGAAGGGTACACCTTATTGTGGTAATTGGATGTATTTATCATTGCAGAATAACTAACTTGGGAAATAAGAAAGAAAACATGATTCCAGAATGCAAAGAAATGAGAGCTAAATTATACAGCGATCAGGTGCATCTAAAGGATTCAATCTAGTGTATTATAATTAACATTGGAGAGTTTTCTGCCACATGCCAAAATATGGACACTTGTGATCATTAGATAAAAAAAATGCATTCTCTAAAGCTTTTAATGTTTTGTGTAGTTTTTGTTATGTTGTTCTTCAGCAAGCTACTGAAGCTTTCTACACCATAAAATTTCATCTTTATTAGTTTTTTGTCCCAGTGAAGATTGCATCTCACTGAGTCTCTGTCCTCATCTTTCTCTTTTCCATATCTTCTCCCATTTTATTGATTGTGTAACTCTTAAAGGTAGATTAGTTTAATGGATGAGGGCTCCATTGCATAAGCATTATTTGTGAAACTACATGTATAACAGTGCCATTTTAGACTAGTTTTCAATGGAGTAGGTTCTAGAAAGTCTGAAGGAGATATCTTAAGTTTCCAATTCTCTAGAAGTCTGACAGAACTGTTCTAGCCACTACTACTGAGCCTTTTTTGCTGGGAAGCAATGTTCTGTGCTTGAGAAGGGTAAATGTAAATGTTTTCTGTCTTTCACAGGGTGGAAAAGGTCTGCATTCAACACTGAATCTCCATAGTAAAAAGTTTGTCGGAATTCTTAATGGCATTGACACAGATGAATGGAATCCTGCTACTGATGCTTTCCTTGAAGTTCAGTACAGTTCTAATGATCTCCAAGGAAAAGCAGAAAATAAACGAGCAATAAGAAGGCAACTAGGGCTCTCTTCTGTGAATGCCTCAAAAGCAGTGGTAATCAGTCACGAGCTCGCTTATCAAACAAATGATTCTTGTTTTGTATAAGAAGCTGATTTATCATGGTTGATTTAAATTTCCTATATTTGATGGCAAAAAGGGTGATAGGTTGCTGGAAAATATATCAATGTGTCTACAGCTTAATCTTTTTTAATACAACAGCTTGCCCCTACAATTAGTCTGGGATTCAAATTCACAGAGCGGTTTATATGTCGTCTGCATTGCTCTGTGCTATGTGTAGGATCTGACTTCCTTACTTGCCATTGTTAATTTACGGAATGGTATGTTCATGAAAATAAATGGATGAAACACAAATTCAGTGATGGTGCTTTAGTAATGTATTCAAGAATGATAGATTTCCTTGATCTGTCATTTTTACTGGAATTTTCTTCCTCCCGCCTATGCCCAGACAAGTCATTAAGTATTTTTCACGGGTTTCAAGTTGAATCCAACTGATGGATCATGTTAATTGCTTCTTTGGTGGTTCAACTATTTTTTTTTAAATAAAATCATGTTGCTGTACTTTAAGTTCCGCCCTTTTGAAATCATGTTAAGCCCAAAGAACTCAAATTTTTCAATGTAATATTTCTGTCAATGGATTCGGTCAATCCAAAACTTGACATAATGGCTGTAAACTGTCAAAAGATTTGTAAGTGGTTGTTAGTGGAACATGGCATGCCATGTGGATTTAGAGAAAGTTCAATTTGTTCTCCAATTGAATTAAGCACAAGTTCTTGATATGGTTTTGTAAAATGGTTGTTGAAGTAATCCATATGAAACCATCTAGAAAGTAATGTGACTTGAGAAAGTTTTGGAAGTGTGAAGAGATGGAAAGTAGCCTAAAGTTAGATGACTCGTCATGTCAGTTACCTTCTTGAGAAACAAAGTTTTCATCTGTTTTTTTTTTTTTTTGCTCTTTTTGGCTTTTCAATTTCCTTTTCTGCACGTCTATTTTCTTTAATTGGAAATGGATGAGATGATAGATTTTATGTATTCAACTTCTCTGGTTTGGTTTGATTTCCTTGTTTATATTTATGGTTGACTGTCTTTTTCTCTTTTCCCTCTCTTGTACCCCTTTTGTAAGTTGTCACACACGGTGCTTTTAGATTTAGCAAATTCCTTTTTGAAATTCCAATTCCTTTTCTTTTATTGTACTCAGTCACTCATATCTGAATTGATCAGGTGGGCTGCATAACGAGACTGGTGCCACAAAAGGGTGTACATCTTATTAGGCATGCTTTGTACCGAACACTGGAGCTTGGCGGGCAGTTTCTACTACTTGGTTCAAGCCCTGTGCCACATATTCAGGTAATAATTCACTTAGAGTTATACCTTCAGTTGTTGGTAATTTTACAGGGAATTAGGTGCCATTGTGGAACTTCTGTGAATCCTATGCGACTTACCCTCTTAGAAAAGTCTTTTGGCTTTGGGGATCATGGGTTCTAACGACTAATATTTGCTTATTGAGATTTAAGTTACGAATAGAATCATAGTTTGGTGTTATGGTAACAAAAATGAAAGAACTCCAGTGGAACTGTGGTGGTGTTGGATAGAGTTTAGTTATAGTCAAATGAAGATGTCGCTTACTGGGTTTTGTTGACGTAGAGCTTTTGAATGACATAACAGGTTAATAACTCAAGACTTGATATGGTAGCTAGTTGTCCAACCATCTTATTTTATTGAAATAGTAAAATAAATAGTTGTCTAATTAGCTTGTAAAGGTCTAAGAGCTTTTGGCTGATCTGTCTGAGGGTGCATGTTGACAAACATTTTTCACCATATTTCGTACAGTTACTAATAAAATGACTCTGTCTATGGACTTTTGCAAACTAAATTGGAACTTCTCTAAATGTGAATCCATCATATGAGGTCATCTTTTGGCATCTAGCCTTGTCATCTGCCGGTGGACCAATCCTTTAGGATTTTGTGTATGATATTTCTTAGCAAATTAGTCATTAAAGTTATGCTGCATGCATTCTAATAAGATAGTCCCCATCTGATGTTGGATTGTATTACTATTCTTGATCACAGTTTAATGTATAGTGCTTTTTCAGTTCATTTCTTTTTTCTTGGAGAGTCGCTAAAACCATACTTCCATTTGATTGCTTTTGTTTTAATAAGTAGGAATAGTAGCAAAAATCCCTGTTTTCAGATATTTCTCCAAGACCTGTCGTTTGCCTCCCCAACTGTATCTAATTGTCCTGCTTTATTTTTATACCAAATCCCTACTTAAGAGTGACTCATTTTGCAGCTTAAACTTTTAGAAAATTAGACAGATCTCATAATTTTTGTGAATGCAACCTGGGTATTTCAAATGAGTTACTTTGAATTGTGTCCAGAAAATCTCTGACACCTATCGTTTGTTCCTTGCATTTCTTGTGACTATCAGATAACTTATACATTGTTAGGTGTGAAATTTGGCTCTTATAACACTGATGATACTCTTTTTCTTTTCTTAATGTGGGACCAATTTTTCCTCCGTTGATCATATATTCTCTCTTTTATCTTTTGCCATTCTTATGGATGGAGCTCAGTTTATGTTCATGCACATACGCATGTGCGCTGCGGTGCATATATCATAAGAGAATACCAAATAAGGATGTAAAAGTGCCTTCATTTTCTTAAATAAAGGTCCGAAGTAGATCTTATTTCAAATAAGGGCCTAAACGGCCCTCATTGTTTCAAAAAAGGGCCTGATTGAAAGGCATCTCCATCTTTTGCTTTTTTGACAAGTTTTTCATTTTTTTTTTCATTTTCTGTTTTCCATTTAGTTTCGTTTCATTTCTTTTTTTTTTTTCCTTTTTTCCCTCTTCCCTCACTAGCCTTAGCCAGACTCAAGTGAAAATGGAAAAGAAAAAGAAAAAAAGAAAAGAAAAAGGAAAACAGAAAAATTGCAAAAAAGTAAAGGATGGAAATGCCCTTCTATTAGGCCCTTTTTTGAAACAGTGAGGGCACTTCAAACCCTTATTTGTAACAAGGTTCACTTCGGGCTCTTATTTGGAATTTTCCCTATCATATATATATATATATAGAATTTTCCCTGGTTGGGGCATTTTTACTGTCCCCTTTTTTTCTGGGAGCCTTGTGCAATGGGACATCCTTTCTTTTGCATTAAATCAAAAATTTCATGTATTGTTCTGAGGGCCAGATTTGCTGCCATGCTCTCAACAGATTGATTGCACACAAGTATCTGGACATTGTGGCTCATAGTTTTAATGTCTAATAAAAAACTGATATAATTGAACTTCCAACTTTATATTGTATGTTCCTTTAAAGTAAATACTCCTTTATCTTAAGCAGATCAGTTACTCTATGCCATAAGCGAGATTCCTTCTTACTTTTAACTCATTTCATCATTAGGTGGACCTGCATATAGTCTAACCAAGGAGTGCAGTTCCATGTACATCATACAAGTTTTAGGAAGTTGAAGATTTTGGTGATGCAAATGTATCACATCAATGTTCACTAAGTGTGAAGTAACTTCATCACATCTATTTCTTTAATATGATCATATTCATTCTGTAAGCTGCAAGTTCCATTTTATATTAAACTGGAGTTCATAATTGTATGCGTGCATCTTTGTAGCATGGAGACATTCTCAACTTATTATAGTTTCCATGCTTTGAATGTAATCGAAGTCATGATTACGGTGAGTTAATTAATGAACAAGTGTTGAAAAATGTCGGAGTTATCATCTGCCTAAAAATGGTGCCACTGGTATGATTAGCCAATTTCATTCCCTTGTATGGACTGATGTTTGTTTTTTATTGTGTCTCTTGGTTACTGTGAAAGCAGAAGGAGTTTGAGGGTATTGCAAACCAATTTCAAAATCATGATGACATTCGGCTGATATTGAAGTACGACGAGTCTCTTTCCCATCGCATTTTTGCAGCATCTGATGTGTTAGTCATTCCATCAATCTTTGAGCCTTGTGGTCTCACCCAGGTACATTCCACACATATTTTGCATATACGCAAATTGTTTAAAAGATGAAGAAAACCAGTTAGCTGTGACTAACTAAATAACTCATGTGGCGTTTTCCTCGGAATAATTTTTTAGTAACTTTTAGATCTCTGGGGCCAGCTTATGGTCTTCAGATGTTTCATGTTTATGGATCCAAGCATCCTTTACATGCACAAACTAGAGCTGTTTTCTTGTTATATCTAAGAATTTTTCCTTGTGCAGATGATAGCAATGAGGTATGGATCAATACCCATTGCAAGAAAAACAGGTGGACTAAATGACAGGTGGGCCTACTATAAGCTGCTTTGTCGGTCTTCATGTTTCTTGGTTCCATTGATGGGAGATTACTGATGGAGGATCGTTTGGTTGCCTTTTTGTAGTGTTTTTGATGTAGATGATGAAACAATACCTTTGCAGTTTCGAAATGGATATACATTCTCGAATGCCGATGAACAGGTAATTTACCTTGCTGTCTGCTAACTCTCCTGCCTCTTATTCAAATATCATTCTGATAGTTCCTGGAAACATAGGGCTGAGAAAATGATGGAGGCAGCGCTAGGATTTGATAGTTGGGAAAATTAATTGCAATTTTTTTGGCCAAAATTTTAAGTACAGCTTACTTCGTGAAGTTCTAGGTAAATTTAGTTTTGCCCCATGAAAATTAGTTTCTGTCAGCTTGCCTCATGAATTTTGAATTGCCTCTCTTTTCTCTCAAATTTGTATGCTAACTCTTTCGCAAGTGATACTTGTGCCCTCCTAGCACATTTTCCACTTCGACAATGAGCATATTTGTCAAATGCATTACTTCGTCACGAACGACATGCTTCTTAGAGCTGCAAAAGTGCTCCATTCTGCAAATTCTTCTACTCACAACCTGAAAAGGGAATGAGCACAAAGAGTGCCGTGAAGTTCTTGCATTGGTGCAAATTTTGGAAGGCAGTTTGATGATGATTGAAGGATTCACACGAGAAACCAGTTTCAGGCTAAGAAGCATGTCGTTGGCACCGAACTGATGAATCTGGGTAAATATGATACTCATGAAGCTGGAAACTAACCATACGAGGGAATCATAATCTTTTGGGCGAAAACTTGTTTTATTTTACAAACTTGGGACAAAGGAAGGCCAGGTGTTACTTGACTTCAGCTATGAACTTTTTTGGCTTTAGCTGTGGGCTTTTATTGAACGTGCAATTAAGAAGTGGTAGCTCACGAAATTCTCATTTCTGTGCTGATAAAAAAAAATCTTATGGAACTTTATTCCAGTTTGCTCAAGAAAGCAAGTTTTTACTTGGGACGGGACAGTTTTTACTTGGGCCGTCTTCTTCTGGGTGGGCTTTTGTTTGGCTTTTGATGCCAAATAACCAAATTGAAAAGCCGGAACCCAAAAAAAGATGCAAAAGGTTCCTAGAATAACCTCTCAAGGAGTTCCCTAAGTTTTGAAGCAAATTGACACTGTTAGCTTTTATCTAAACTAAGTTTAAGCTGTTACCCTAAATCAGACCACTATTGACTCTTTTTTTATAAAGTCGCCGTTGACTAAAATTTTGTCTTACAAGCAATCAAAGAAACATAAACTCTTGAGATCATTTTTAGCCCTGATTCCATATAGAGTACTTGTTTGGGTATAAGCTACAAGTAGTGTGACTTGTGGCACCGGAATCATCAGATAGGCATAACCTGTTGTTTTCCAGGAAAAGTTTTGTATTGTCTTGGTTTTTTTGGTGATACGAAGATGCACAATTTTCAGGGAGTGAACGGTGCTTTGGAACGTGCATTTAACCACTACAACAAAGACCCAAAGAGCTGGCAGCAGCTAGTTCACAAGGTCATGAACATTGAGTTCAGTTGGGATCCTTCAGCGTCACAGTACGAGGAACTCTACTCGAGATCTGTGGCAAGAGCCAAGGCAGCACGATGAAGCTAAGATTTCTCGACAATGGTTTGTGATGAAACAAGTGCTTGTTCTGTTAACCAGAGTATTCACGATGGCACGGTTTTCTACGTGGTGGTGCAGGATAAATTTCAGTCAATGGATGGACATTCGGAAAGATAGATAGCAATCTTGCACAGCCGAATGGAGAGTTCATCCTTGATATGTTCTCTCATCATTTTTTGACAAAGCAGTGCCATTCATTGGTACATACTTGCAGCACATTGTAGCCTCTGCGATTTGTGTTCATATTCTTTAAATTATTCTTTCACTCACTGTATGGCAGCGGGCAATCTCTGTGCTGCTTCTTTTAACTTTTAAGGTATAAAATATGAAAAGTTGAGCGTATATGTAACTGTATAAAGTATTGTAACATTTTGGATATGAGCATGACCATGTTCTTTTCATTGGTTCTACTTCTGTTGTGGCTGTATTTTGGATCTTCGGTTTGATCTACTGACATGCAACATTTTCATGCGCATTGAATTTTCGATGAAGTACTCGGAGACCCTGGAAAGCGTGATAGCCAATCGCCAGTCAATTGAAAAAAGAATTATCTAGCGGTCCTGGTCATGAGCCCTATGCTGCATCTATCTTCTCTGAAAATGGATTCTTGCTCGGTGAACTAGGCAATGCATGAGCCTCTTATCAGTTCAAACAATGATAAAGATTATAAATTGGGATTCGAAATCTTTCGATGCTTGTGAATTTATCGACTCTATAACCAAAGATTTGACAAAATTGCACTTAGTTATGCTAATTTATCCGAACAACGATGATGCATTTTTCCTCCTCTGATGGCCCTGCAATTCGACTTTTTTGTGTTGATTTTATGTTACACGTGTTATTTTGTGAATAAGTATTTCCAGCCTATTACCGTGTCCAAGCAAAGCATTAGTCGACTGGAAATCATGAGAACGAAAAAAACACAATGATCACTGGATTAACAACCGAACTCACATTAACCTCTCAACATGATTTGCACAAATTTACATCACAACATTTAGAGCACACTTGAGGCGAAAACATGTTACTTCATAAGCTCATTTGCCGGGGACGAAGTTGGTGGCATAGGCCCAAGCATTGTTGTTGACTGGGTCAGCAAGGTGATCAGCCAAGTTCTCCAATGGACCCTTTCCTGTCACGATGGCCTGCACGAAGAACCCAAACATGGAGAACATGGCGAGCCTGCCGTTCTTGATCTCCTTCACCTTGAGCTCAGCGAAGGCCTCGGGGTCATCGGCCAGTCCCAACGGGTCGAAGCTCCCGCCGGGGTAGAGCGGGTCGGTGATCTCACCTAGCGGGCCGCCAGCAATGCGGTAGCCCTCGACGGCTCCCATCAAGATGACCTGGCAGGCCCAGATGGCTAGGATGCTCTGGGCGTGGATCAGGCTGGGATTGCCTAGGTAGTCGAGCCCTCCCTCGCTGAAGATCTGGGCACCGGCCTTGAACCACACGGCCTCACCGAACTTGACGCCATTGCGGGCCAGGAGCTCGGGGAAGACGCAGCCCAGGGCGCCGAGCATGGCCCACCTGCAGTGGATGACCTCGAGCTCGCGGTTCTTGGCGAAGGTCTCGGGGTCGGCCGAGAGGCCAGCGGTGTCCCAGCCATAGTCGCCGGGGAACTCGCCGGTGAGGTAGCTCGGGGGCTCTCCGGAGAACGGGCCCAGGTACTTGACGCGGTCCGGGCCGTACCACGGGCTCCCGGAGGAGACGGGCTTGCCAGTTTTCCTCATGGAGACTCTCCCGTTGCCGAGGAGCTCGGGAGTGGAGGGGGAGAGCTTCACCGCCTGTCCGGCGAGGGATGGGGAGGAGAGAGCCATGGTGGAAGCTGCCATCGTGGAGTGGATTTGGGAGCTTGATGTGATGTGTGCCTAGTGTTAAATGAGACAGGTCGAGATGAAGTGGTGATGGTTTCGTTCGGCCTTTGTTGGGCTATATAGATAAATACGCGAGGGTCCTTATCTTGGAGATCTCTATCTGAATTCCTATTGGCTCTGCAAGTCAGTTCGATTTTTTATCTATCTACTTGGCGCTCCCTACACCACTAAATATATCTTCCGATACTTCGTTTTATTTTTATTTTTATTTTATTTATTTATCTCGAGGTTTGTTTATATCAAGTAGTGAAGAAATTTCAGAGATAATTTTGTCGATTCAGATATTTCCAACCAATGGGAGGGTGCCACTTGGATTAATTTGGATAACCCTTATCTCTGCATGAAAATTCAATGTTCATCAACTGGGACCGCCCAGCTTCTCGGTTCATAGAATTTCTTGCACCAGCACGCCGCGAAAATGATTTAAGGGAGGACGTTGGTATCCCTGGAAATATTGATTGGCGGCAAATTTGGTATTGTCGATTAAAGGGATATATTTAATCTGGGTTAACTCGGTCTATATCTCTATGGTATAATCAATGCCATGCATACTTATGTTCTTGATGATATGCACATCCAATGAAGGTTACGATGATGGAAGTCATCGATATCATTACTCAAGCGCTAATCAGTCCATCGTTAATCGGAGCTTCTGCTTATAAGAATTGATTTAGAAGAAAATGGAGAAGAAAAATCGGGGGTTGTTAAACAGGAGAACGGCTTTTTTTTTTCTTTTAACCCCTCGATATTTTCAACAAAATCTAGGCTTAACATGTGTCCCAAGTAACTTTAGAAATTGTGATTTAGGTGCACGAGCACAGAGTTTCAATTACCAGGAAGCACGTAAAATGCTATCCTATGTAAGTCCAATTTATTTGGCCATCACAGATGGGCATCGACCTAGAACGGATGAAAAAAGTACTAAAAAAGTCATAAACATATTGTACTGATATCAATTCAATTATAAACAATGAATTTAGTTCTAAATATTTTGCATCAATTGACATCTATTCCATCTGGCCAATTTAGGCCGAAATCACCAACGTGAACATCGGTCATCCTATGTGACGCGGTTGACGGTGACATGCATATTTTTTTTTTCTTTTAATCATTCTTTTTTATCCTCTCGCTTTGACTAGCAACCATTAGGCAAGGGCCTTCGAGGCTGCAAAGGCCCTTGCCCTAGGCCATCGTCACCTCCATCGGCCCTGGCTATTTATTGTTGAGGGCTGGTTGGCCCTTGCCCAATGGCCCAAAGTAGTCAAATTGAAAAGATTATGACTAAATTGATACTACTACAATAAATTTCGATTTTTTTTTTCACAGTGGAATTGGAACAAAGTAATTTCCGATTCTTGAGGTGAAAAATCTCATGCTGGGTTTGATATCTTGTCTGCACATCATATTTCACTTAAAAAAAGACATATTGAAAGTTCAAACTGCCACTTTGCTTGATTTTTGTAATTGATTTGATGCAAGAAACCATTTCAGCCCAACAAGTCAGACTGTTGTTTTCACACTGTCTTGAAATATCTCCTTGAGATCTATCACAAGGTGTGCGTCGCCTTTGTGACATGAGATGTTTGTAATTGATTTTGATGAAACATACATAAGATGTTTCAATTCCACTATCAGACTAAATTTTTTGTCATCGTGTTTATTTGTCACAAGGATACACAAAAGCAATATTTTATACTGAAATTTATTGTTCTTGATCTTTATCTTACTATTTCAATTGTTTTTCCATGATGAAGAAAGCTCAAATTTACACTGAATTATACGTTGCCCATCATATACAATTGAAACCCTTCAGCTCTCTCTCTCTCTCTCTCTCTCTCTCTCTCTCTCTCTCTCTCTCTTTGGGCCCAATTTTAAGAGCACAGAAAATCTTGGGTGGATCACAGAGTGCCAAGAGGACACAAGAAACCAAAGCTAAAATCTTCAACTCCCAATGGAAAGATAGATATAGATATACCAAGATAAGAGACTCGTATCAACCCCAGCATATAAATGCCCCTCTAACCTCACCACCCTCTCAACATCTAAACGTTTCTAAACACAAGGCAAAAAAAGCCCCACTTCGAAATCCCATGGCTGCTTCCACCATGGCTCTCTCCTCCCCATCCCTAGCCGGACGGGCGGTGAAGCTCTCCCCCTCCACTCCCGAGCTCCTCGGCAACGGGAGAGTCTCCATGAGGAAAACTGGCAAGCCCGTCTCCTCCGGGAGCCCGTGGTACGGCCCGGACCGCGTCAAGTACCTGGGCCCGTTCTCCGGAGAGCCCCCGAGCTACCTCACCGGCGAGTTCCCCGGCGACTATGGCTGGGACACCGCCGGGCTCTCGGCCGACCCCGAGACCTTCGCCAAGAACCGCGAGCTCGAGGTCATCCACTGCAGGTGGGCCATGCTCGGCGCCCTGGGTTGCGTCTTCCCCGAGCTCCTGGCCCGCAATGGCGTCAAGTTCGGCGAGGCCGTGTGGTTCAAGGCCGGTGCCCAGATCTTCAGCGAGGGAGGGCTCGACTACCTAGGCAATCCCAGCCTGATCCACGCCCAGAGCATCCTAGCCATCTGGGCCTGCCAGGTCATCTTGATGGGAGCCGTCGAGGGCTACCGCATCGCCGGCGGCCCCCTCGGTGAGATCACCGACCCGCTCTACCCCGGCGGGAGCTTCGACCCGTTGGGACTGGCCGATGACCCGGAGGCCTTCGCTGAGCTCAAGGTGAAGGAGATCAAGAACGGCAGGCTCGCCATGTTCTCCATGTTTGGGTTCTTCGTGCAGGCCATCGTGACAGGAAAGGGACCATTGGAGAACTTGGCTGACCACCTTGCCGACCCAGTCAACAACAACGCTTGGGCATATGCCACCAACTTTGTCCCTGGAAAGTGAGAGAAAGTCTTGAGTGGGACTGGCATTTCATCGATGCGATGTGGATTGGTGGGAAGCGATACTTTCAAAAGTGTGAATTATATGTAATGCTGATAACTTGAGTGACGTCTTCAATCGTCTTTTCCTTCCCTTTAAGACTCGACCCCCGCATTTCTTCTCTATTCCTGATCGTAATTATTAAAATAATGAAGTTTCGCTAAAACAGAAGTCTCAAAAGAGGTTTTTTACCTCTTTGTATCTACTGAAGAATTAGTAACTGAATAAATAAAGAAATAAACAGAGGTGCAATAATGTCTTCTTCTTGTGAATGCAAAATTTTGAAATGGGAAGAAAACCAATAAAAAATAAATGATATTATTGTACTATTTTGTGTACAAGAGAGGAGTAAAGATGCACTTTAAATTATTACCAAATGTTAATATAGCTAGTATTGTTCTTTCCTATGGACACCCCTGCGGCCAACTTGATCATGGCCTAAATGTGTCAAAATTGAATTTTAATTCATGTTTAATAAATTGATTGTTAATAAGTTAGAGTTGTAAAACCTAATTATTGGTGAGTTGTAAATGGGCTTGTCCCTAAACCCATTCACAATCCATTTAACTTACAAAGATTATTAGTCAAGTCAATTCGTTTATGAAGCCAATAGGCACGTAGTCTTCTTGAACTTTTAGGCTAATTAAATGAAAAGCCGAAACAAATGCCAAACATCGGCATGCAACTAAGAAAGATGGGATTCGGTCAACAAACAAAGGAAATTAAAACCCCTTCAGTTCTTCTTGCTATTCTCGTCCTTCACAAGGGCCGACCTCGGGTTCTGTTGTGGCATCGAGCTTAAGCCCCCAGATCGGGAGGGCTCAAGCTTCATTGCAGTATCGAGGCCGAGATCCAGAACCAGCAGCTCTGGCTTCATGCCGTGGCAGAGGTTGAGGTCAAAAAAAGTAGTCGGGTCAGAAATTTCAGAAATTATGACGAAGGAGAGGAGGTCCATAGGAAAGAAAAGAGTAAACGATATTCAGAAATTAGTTATTGATTTATTGCTTGAATAATAATAATAATGATACATTGGAAAATATTTTTCATCGTTTGGTGAGTAATCTAATTTGATTTTTCGTATCATTATTTGGCCGAAACGTATTATGCGATACGATCAGCGCTAACGTAAACAATTTTTATAAACTTAAAAAAAATCTACTTTTTAAATATTATTATATTTCTTTTTCTTTCTTTTTTTTTCTTCTTCCTCCAGCAACGGCCGCACGCAAGCTTGAGGATCATCGGCCTCGGGCACTCATCTTTGCCATGGCTGGTGACCAGCCGAAGGAGATGGAAAGAAGAAGAAAAAAAAGAAAAGCAAAGGAATAAATAATTAAAAATAAAAGAAATATGAAGGAAAAGAGAGAGGAAAGATTAGTAAAAAAAAATTTAAAAAAAAATCATTTTCCTCACTTTTAAAAATGTCTCTTTCGATGGGAAGGAAAATATTTTTCTGAACTAGTTATTTTATGTGAATCAAACGTCTGAAAATTCGGGAAAAAAGAAAACAACAACAAGAACAACAGAGACTTCATTGCTACTTTCGTTGAGTGTGAATAAGTTAATATCATAGACCAATCGTTTTGGTGGGGACAAGACTTATATAACCAAGAAGCTGGGCGGTCCCACTTGATGAACCTAATATTTCATGCAGACCTAGGGTTATCCGAATTGGCCCCAAGTGGCACACTCCGATTGGTGGGAAAAATCTGAATTTACAATAACTATCTCTGGAATTTCTCCTCCATCACTTGGTATACCCCCAAAAATAAAAACAAAAAATAAAACAAAAATCTCCGAAGATATGGTAAGTGGAGTAGAGAGCGCCAAGTAGATAGACAAAGATCGAGCTGACTTGCAAAGCCAATAGGAATTCAGATAGAGATCTCTAAGATAAGGACCCTCGTGTATTTACTATTTATAGCCCAACAAAGGACCAACGAAACCATCACCACTTCATCTCGACTCTCTCGTTTGACACTAGGCACACATCACATCAAGCTCCCAAAACCCACTCCACAATGGCAGCTTCCACCATGGCTCTCTCCTCCCCATCCCTCGCCGGACAGGCGGTGAAGCTCTCCCCCTCCACTCCCGAGCTCCTCGGCAACGGGAGAGTCTCCATGAGGAAAGCAGTCAAGCCCGTCTCCTCCGGGAGCCCGTGGTACGGCCCGGACCGCGTCAAGTACCTAGGCCCGTTCTCTGGAGAGCCCCCGAGCTACCTCACCGGCGAGTTCCCCGGCGACTATGGCTGGGACACCGCCGGGCTCTCGGCCGACCCCGAGACCTTCGCCAAGAACCGCGAGCTCGAGGTCATCCACTGCAGGTGGGCCATGCTCGGCGCCCTGGGCTGCGTCTTCCCCGAGCTCCTGGCCCGCAATGGCGTCAAGTTCGGCGAGGCCGTGTGGTTCAAGGCCGGTGCGCAGATCTTCAGCGAGGGAGGGCTCGACTACCTAGGCAATCCCAGCCTGATCCACGCCCAGAGCATCCTAGCCATCTGGGCCTGCCAGGTCATCTTGATGGGAGCCGTCGAGGGCTACCGCATTGCCGGAGGCCCACTCGGTGAGATCACCGACCCGCTCTACCCCGGCGGGAGCTTCGACCCGTTGGGACTGGCCGATGACCCGGAGGCCTTCGCTGAGCTCAAGGTGAAGGAAATCAAGAACGGCAGGCTCGCCATGTTCTCCATGTTTGGGTTCTTCGTGCAGGCCATCGTGACAGGAAAGGGTCCATTGGAGAACTTGGCTGACCACCTTGCCGACCCAGTCAACAACAACGCTTGGGCATATGCCACTAACTTCGTCCCTGGAAAGTGAGTGCGGGGACGATAAACACAGTTCGGTTTCCATTGAGAGTCTTGAGTGAGACTGCCATTTCATTGATGTGATGTGTGGATTGGTTAGAAACGATCCATTAACAGGCGTGAACGACGTGCATTGCTGCCAGCTTTAGTGGCACATTCAATCATCTTCCGTCGCTTTCAACTCAACTCTCGCGTTTCTTCACCATTTGCGGCTTAAGATTCGTACATTTATCTGCAAACGCCATCCTCGAAAGCTTTCTATCAGAATGAAGGGACTCGCCGGGCGCAGGTCTGCTGTCGAAACAAAATGATCCTTTTTGACAGTAAATATAAACACATGATAATCTAATCAGATAATACGTTCTAGATCGTATCAGATGTGAGCATGTTCGTATTGCAGATAAGAGATGCCCTTTCACCCAAGTTCATGAACAACGTAAATGGATAGCGCACGTCTGGGCACATGACTCTTCCGTGTGAGATCTTCCAGTGAAATATGTAAAGCCTTGCTTTGCCACATTAGTTCCGGGGATCGGCGGCCATCGCCCACATTCGGTATTCCAGTGAAATGCGAAAAGCCATTTTGTCTATCGCTATCAATGCACCAGCTAATCATCCCTGAATCTTTCATCCTCCGCATCAGAACATATAGACATCGAGCTCTTCATGCAGTAAAACAAAATCTGTCTAAGATAAGTCCATTTACATCTCTGCTCTCTATGGTAATTATTAAAGTGCGGAGTTTCGCCAAAATAGAAGTTTTGAAGGAGGAGCGGGGGAGAATCAGACCCCTAAAATTTTAGCTCTTGGCCTCTACTGAAGAAATAGTAATGGAATACACCATAACGTCTTCTTCTTGTGAATGGAAAAATCTGGAATGGAAAGAAGCCAATAAAACTTAAACAATATTCATTGTGCATTTTTATACAAGAGAGGAGTAAAGATGCACCGTAAGTTATTATCAAATTGTCAATGAAAATAGTCGACTGCATGTTTTGCCCTCAAAATCTTACTTAAAATTCGTTTTTACCCCCTTTTAAGAGTGAAACCCTAGAATCATCATCATCATCATCATCATCATCTTCTTCTTCTTCTTCTTTTTCTTTTTCTTCTTCTTCTTCTTCTTCTTCATCTTCAGGGTGATCGGCGAAGATTCCCTAGGGTGGCACAACCCTAGGTAGCCTCCAATGACGATCGCCGGCGTCGGATCTGGCTCACCATTGGCCAAAGCCGATTGGCGAAATTTTTTCTTTTGCCAAACACTACTTAGCCCAAAGTTACATTTTAAGTTATTTTTTACCTAACGCCATTTGCATTTCCACAAAACGGCTTAAGCTAAAGATATTTGCATTTGCTTAAAGTGCATTTCCAAAACTGAACCGAACCAAACGTATCTTTATTCTTTTTAGGAATATCCCGATGGTCAACTTAATCATGGCCCAAGTAGCCATGCGGCCCTGTCAAGCCAACGGGCATCGGTAGTCCACGGGCTTGTCTTGCCCTACTGCTAAGAGGTATTGCCATAACTAAATAACGTGATACATGCTACTTATGTATATTTTATTTGTTTTGTTAGAAATAAATAAATTGAAAAATATTTTATAAAAATCAATCACTTTGTATCACTTGAAATAATTAATCAATTTAAAATCTTTTTTTATCGATAATAATGCATGGCTAAATAATTTTGTGGACTTTCTTTTGTAAGCGATATATCGATTATTTTTAGAAAAACATTTCTTAAATTGCGTGATTTCCTCGAAACAAAGGAGGGGGATTTGTTTGTGGTTGGGTCACCGTCCCTCGTCCGCCGTCCGAAGGATGAGCTCCAACTACTTCTCTTCACTCGAGCGAGTCGAGAAGCGACTCAAACTCGACCACGGCCAAACACCGCAAACCACCGCTTCATCATCACTCGACCATTCTCCGACGTCCCCTCTCCACCTTCTCTCCTCCCTACCCCACCACCACCAAGCCCTCGATCCTCCCCCTCCCCCTCTTCAAGATAGCAGCGAAGCACCAGAAGCGTTCCTCTCTTGCTCTCCCCAGTTCCATTCTCCGCCCAAATCTCCTCCGCCGGCGGCGACGGAGATCGACGCCGGTCCGGCCGACGACATCGACCGGTTGATGCGGATGCTCGGTTTGGGGAACCCCGAGCCGAAGCCTCGTGGAGGAGGAGGAGGTGGAGCGGGTTGCGGAGACGCCGGGGCTTGCGAGTGCGAGGGAGGGTTCTACGAGCGAATCGCCGGCGTGAAGGGGCCCAAGTGCCGGAAGGAGGCGGAGAGACTGGATAGGTGGATTGAGTGCTTTTTGAACGGCGGCGGCGGTGGTGATGGGGATGAGAGGGCGGAGCCGTTGAGGTTGGTGCATTTGCTTCTGGGTAAAGCCGCGTCCGTCTGCGAGGGCGGTGGTTGCGGCTCTGGCGGGTTGGTGTTTCCTTCCACTGTGGATGAGTTTCTTCGTAACGATCCTCCTGGTCCTGATGGTTGAGCCCCCAAAAAGGTACAGAAAAGATGACATTTTGAGCAATCTTTGCAAGGTTTTGCAATTGTTTGAAGTTGATCCCCGTGATCATTTTAGTTATTTGCGAGGAATTCTCAAATTCTTTGATGGTTTATGTATGAGTTCTTGTTTGTCGGAATGTGATGCTCTGTAGAGAGTGAGGCTGAGTTTAATGCAACGAGAAGATATATTTGTGCAATTCTTGTTTCTGGGCTTTTTTCTCTGATCAATCTCTGGACTACTTGTCATTCGCCATCTGTTTTCCCTCGTTCAATCTGAAACTGCGATGAAGTAAGCCCGGGACAAGCAGCTGGATTCTCTTGTAAATAGGCTGTCAAAGTTCTTCAAGACTCGATTGAGATCTTTTATTTCGTTATGCCGAACCTGCTAAAATTTTCAAGAAAGGGGACGAAATGAGGTCAGTGAACGTAATCCTGCTTCAAAATTGGTTCTGCGGGTACAAGAACTAGCAGGGTTCAACTAACATGCTCTTTACAATGCTTCCCATAACTCATAGCATCAAAAGTTTTCAGTTTTAGCCTGCCTTGCCCTTCATTTTTATAAGGACAGCCAGGACCTCATCAATATCTGGTCGGTTTGCCGGATCTGGAGAAGTGCACTGATGAGCCAATTGGAAAAGCTTTTCTGTGGTTTCCTGCTGCTCCTTGGAAACATTTGCAGCTAGAAGAGGGTCCAAGATTTGGAAAATCCCACCAGTTCCGCTTTCAAGAGCCGTCTCTGCCAGTTGATGCAAACTGATTGGGTATTCATTCTCCTGAGTGAGTGCAGTCGGTCTCCTTCTTGTTAGCAGCTCCAGCATTATCGTTCCGAAGCTAAAAACATCCACCTTAGTTGTGACTTTTCTCATGTAGGCAAACTCTGGCCAAATAAAGAAGAAAGAAGATACTGACTGAGTGAGAGATAGCCAGAGTTGTTATTTACGGGTTAGAAATTGCAGCAGAAAGATCATGAAAGAGAGTTCAGAGGAGGAGGAATTATAGGACATTTCTCAGTTCTTATGCAATCCGTTATCATGCTAATTGGAATGAACATGTTGAATGCCAGCTTCGACGATTTGTGTTTCAACTCTACAGTCGACATTTTCGATTATATACATGCATAAATATATTCCGATGCTTTTTGCATGCTTACATACCCCCACCCACTTTTCGCTTGCATACATGTTCAATTATGTCATATTATGAGTATGAACGAATGAGCTGAATACCAGCTGATAGTGTTTTGGGTGCAACACTGCAGTCAAGATTTCAGCTTATATGCTTGCAGAAGCATGCTGTTGGCTTTGATACTTTTACCTTGTGAAAAAGCCCAAGGAGAGTGAAATCTTTGGGCTTATCATGCTCAAGAAATGTTCAGAACTCAACTGAAATGAAATGGCTACTTGGGATGTTTTGCCTTAAATCACATGGCCATTGACTTGTATGAGCAAGATATTACCTGGTGCCATGTAGCCGATCGTGCCTTGGAAATCTGATGAAGCAGTCACGCCAGTCCCATTCTGGAGATGAATCCCTAGCATCCGAGCGGTTCCGAAGTCGCTCACATGAGCCTCCCAATCTCCATCCAAAAGGATGTTAGAAGGCTTCAGGTCGCAGTGTATTATGGGGAAACCATATCCAGTGTGCAAGTAACTCAATCCGCTCGCGATGGAAATACAGACATCAATTCTTTTAGACAGCGACCACCGCAACCCGTCCATCTGAGCGTCGTGTATTATGCTATCCAAGTTTCCATTCTCCATGTATTCGAGGACCAAAGCTTTCAATTTCCCGCTTTCCCAAGCATAGCCAATCACCTTAACCAAATTTCGGTGCCTCAGCTGGCTAAGGATCTTTACTTCTCTATTGAAGCATTTGTCGGATTCTGCGGAAAATTGATGTAAATTCAGTTTCTTCACAGCAACCACCTTCCCTTCTTCCAAGAGGCCCTTGTACACGGTGCTCAAACTGCTTGCACCGATAATATTGTCCTCGCCAAAAAATTCAGTCGCAATCTCGAGGTCTTTCTGCTCAAACCTCTTGAGGTTCATTGCGGATGCATAATGTGGTTCTGTATTCTCAAGCTCTTGTGACTTTTTTCTGCATGCTTTGTACTTGACGATCAAAAGTATCAGAACTAGTGCAAAAAGTACAGTGACAGACCCCAGTGCCAATAAAATTCGTATGGTTCTCTTCGACAATTTCTTAGAACTCTTATTGTCACAAGAGCCGAGAGATTCGATTCCACACAGAGCTTCATTACCTGTCAAACTCGACGCATCGATGTTCATAAATATGCCTTTCTCTGGCACGTGGCCTTCAAGATGATTAAAGGAAAGGTTGAGGTGCTTCAAGCTAGAAAAATTGCCAAAGCTTTCAGGGATCACGCCCATCAAATGGTTGTAAGAAAGATCAAGCAAATTCAAATGCTTCATCTTTGGGAAATCATTGGGGAGTGACCCATTTATCTCATTTTTGGAAAGATTGAGGCTTGTTAGGGAATCCATTCCTGTAAAAGCTTCAATTGGAAGTGGGCCGGAAAGTCTATTTCCTGAAAAATCAAGAGAAAGTAGGTTTTTGCAGCCGCCGAGTGTTCTAGGAATGGTTCCTGATAGTTTATTGTTCGAGATATCAATAGCCTGTATCATTTCCATTTCACCTAGCTCATCTGGCACACTTCCCGTGAATGAGTTGCGTGAAAGATTCAGATATATCTGCATTCTTTTCATGCTTCCAATCACAGATCTGGGAATTGAGCCAGCAAGACTGTTGTCGGAGAGATCTAAGGTCATTACCCGTGTCAGCATCTCCATCTCTCTAGGAATTGACCCACTAAACATGTTTCCACTGAGGCTTAAAAGAGAAAGTGATTGGAGTCTTGAGATTAAAGTTGGAATCGGACCCATCAACCTGTTGCGCTGCAACTGCAAGTTCGTCAACTGTTTCAGTTCAAATATTTCATCAGGTAACGCACCGTTCAGGGCATTGTCATGTAGAGAGAGACCCTGGAGGAGAGAGAGTCTCGAGATTTCTGGAGGAATCGGCCCGGAAAAGTTGTTTTCAGCCATCGACAGAGTGAGTAACTGGGTCAAATTGCCTATCTCGGGCGGAATTTCACCCACAAAAGAATTGTTAATGATTTTCAGAATGCGGAGATTAATCAGGTTGCCGATGCTGGGCTTTACGAATCCGCTTAACTTGTTGTCGCTTAAATCAAGAGTGGCAAGTCTGGAACAGTTGAAGAGATCATCAGGGATTTGACCAGATATATTATTGAACGAGATAGATAAAAATGTAAGATTTGACAAATTTCCTAAGCCTTGCGGAATTTCTCCACTCAGATAGTTCATGCTGAGACTTATGACTAAAATACGGGTGCAGTTGGTAATGCTAGCTGGTATTGATCCCTCGAGAAGGTTGTCATAAAGGGTCAAGTTCTTCAAGTTGTAGAGTGACCCGATATTTTTCGGAATCTGACCTGTGAGAAGATTGGAGCTCATAGACAAGTATGTTAAATTTGTCAAGTTTGTCAAGGACGAAGGAATAGCTCCAGTGAACCTGTTGGAATGAAGGGTCAGGAGCTGTAAAGATCTCAATGAACCTATCTCAGGAGGAATACTACCAGTCAAATCGTTCTCGGAGAGTCCTAATCTGGTCAGTGACTTAAGCTGGAACAGAGATGTTGGAATGGTGGAATTGAACCTATTCTTATACAAATGCAAGCTTTTCATTTGAACCAAATTCCCAAGCTCCGGAGGAATGGAGCCTGTGAAGGAGTTGATGTATAATTCAAGTGCGACAAGGTTGGTACAATAGCTGAGTTCTTTTGGGATTTCTCCAACAAGGGCATTGTCAAATAACTGGAGGTATTCCAAATTGGACAAGTTGCCGATTTCTCTAGGAATGACTCCTGACAATTGGTTTTGACTCAAGTCTAACGCTTGGAGAGATTCCAGTAAACCAACAGAACTAGGTATAGGACCAACCAAGTTGTTTCCGAAAGCTAAAAAGAGCTGAAGATTGGTCAAGCGTCCTATTCCGGCAGGAATCCTGCCGGTGATATTGTTGCTGATGAGACCAAGCGCCAACAAGGATGTGCAGTTGCAGATACTTTCGGGGATACTTCCACTCAGGAAATTGTCGCCCAAATCAATTGACTGCAAGCTCCTGAGATTCCCTAACTCTCGCGGTATCGGACCAGATAGAGAGTTCTCATAAAGGGTCAATTCCAGGAGCTGCGAGCATTTTCCGAGTTGCGGCGGAATTTCCCCTGTGAAGTTATTCAGAGTTAGATCAAGAACCTGCAAGGCTGAGAGGTTCCCTAGGAATGGCGACAGGCCTCCTGAGAGCTGCTTATCCACCAGAGAAATGGACACGACCTGTTTCGACACCGGGTCACAGGTAATCCCCGACCAGTTGCAGTGAGAATGACTCACCCCATCCCAATCGTCAAGAGCTCCGAATGGGTCGCTGGTGATGGAGCTTTTGAAGGCTTTCAGTGATTGAATCTCAACCTGTGTGTTTGTTTCTAGAGAAAGAGAAGGAAGAACCAGAAGGAAAAACGCGATGAACATCACAAAATCGAGACCAAGCATCCTCATTTTTTCCCTGAACTACTTGGAAAGTGAGTGAGCTGATGAAACACCCAGTGCAACGCCTCTTATAGTAGTCATAGTGGGAATTAGAAAGGCCTCCAAATCATGTGAAAGGAAGTCGTCTTCTTCCCACACATGGTCAAGCCTAGATCAATGCTAAGAAGACAAAAATGGTGGTTCTTGGACAGTGAGATGAGCACCAAAGTTTGACTAGATCAATTTGAATGCTGTCACAAGACTCCATTGGACACTAGCTGCCTAGCTGGAGATGAAGATAAGAGGATGCCCCATCGATCGAATTTCTCAAATCTACACGGGAATAAGATCTAGAACCTGGCCTACCCACCTAACTACAATGTGAAATCTCTCGTATTCGTTGCGTGTTTTTTAGCTCTACCCTAGATCATTTAAATGTGAAAAACAAAGAATGTCTTCCCTTTTAATTTTCAGAAAAGCGATATAATCAATCATAACACGCAAAAATCAAAATAAAAAAACACCTCGAAAAGTATAAGTTTCTCCCATGATCGTTGACCAAATCCTCTGTATATTTGACCATTAACACGGCATGGCTTGCTTGATGGAATCTGTGGGGCACATTTTACATTGCACCCGTGATTAAAGATTCCTTTCAGTGGGCAAGTTGGGTGGACACTAGACATGGCGTGGGGGGGAAAAAGGCCAAAGTCAGCCACTTGCACTGCGAGGACCAGCAGACGAACATAACAGATAGTGCTCGTCGACCTGCCGAACGCGTTTGCTCTTTCGGCTGAGGCAGTGTGGATCGAGAGTTCTGCAAATTGATTGTCCAAAAAGTCCTGACCCATTACATTCTGCCAATTTAATTCTAAACCTTTTGAGTTTGCCAATCCATTCCTAAACGGTTTAACTCCTCGCCAATTGAGTCTATCCAGCTAATTTTGGCTAAAAATCATTGGCTTGGACACCGACTGTCCTATGTGGCACGGCGCAGCGTTGACATGAATAATTTTTAATGATATGTTAATATTTCTTTTAAATGATTTAATATTATTTTCTTTTCTTATTTTTTTTTATCTCAACAGCTGGCGAGGGCCGCGACACCTCGTCGACAGCGAGTCAGAGTATCGGCCTTCCCTCAGCAGCCGGCGAGGACTAGGCAACCCTTACCAAACTGTCGGAGAGGGCCTAGCCACACTCAATAGCCGTAGAGGGAAAAAAAATTAGAAAAGGAAAAATATTTAAAAATTTAAAAAATATATATTATTAAAATTATTCACGTTAGCATAGCATTGCCAAGTAGGATGGCCAGCATCCATGGTAAAGATTTTCGACCAATCGGACATAATTGGTAAAAATTGAAAAAGTTTATGAATGAATTGGTAGACTTAATCGGTTTAGGACTAAAGTGACAAAAGTAAAGTAGATTTAGGACTTTTTAGACAATTTTTCTAATTTGTCATAATCTTTTGAAAACTGACATAACAATACCTAAACTTTGGCCCAACGTGCAATGTTGTCATTGAACTTTTAATTTTTTTCAATGTCATCCTACACTTTCAAATAAGTCTTTAAACTATATAAAGATGTTCAATGTTGTTCCTAAATTTGAACAAATAGAAGGATAATATTTAATATTTTCATATATTTCAGGAACTAGATTGAGTTCACGAACTACATTGAACAAATTAAAAGTTCAAAAATCACATTGCACATTGGGCTAAAGTTCAACGATCATATTGAACAAATTAAAAGTTCAATGATAATATTACACATTGGCCAAAAATTCAGGGACCATTGGTATAATTATCCCTATTCTCTTCGCATCGTACCTCTCCTGAACTGTGCTCCTGCGGCGAATCTATCCTACAAAAACTACCGAAGTCAATATCAGAAATATTCCGCCAATTATTTCTTGTTTTTTCCTCCTTCTTCTTCTTCTGTTCTCAATTTGTCATTTACGAGAATAAGGAATTCTACATCGTCCTTTAAATTTTTCAATCTATTTCCGAAGAAGAATTACTTCATTAAAACTATTTCAAATGCAGGATCCCAATCTATATCTCTTGAGAGAAGAATTACTTTGATCTCAATGCATCCCTTTGTCTCCCATCACATTTTCTAAATCGTTATCATCAAACTTCTAAGTCGGCATATTCTATTTCATCTCGACTGTCAAACCTAGGAAAAGAAGGGGTTCCCATTTACCAATAATTTTGAGAAAATTGTTTACTCCTTTGGCAGTCAGATATTCTCCATCGTTCGTGCTTTCACCATGTATGTAGCTAAAGAAGCTCTTGGCATCCCAGGGTCGATGAACATGGTTTCGTCACGGATGTGCCCCAGTGTTCTACTCAGATTATCAAGAGCTGAATCAGTCTCCAAACTTTTGACAGAAAAAAAAAAATGCAGAGATTACCCACAAATCAATCCTTTTCGAATTACAGCTTTTCAGTGCCAATCAGATGATACTACACGCACGTCGTGCTTCGAGACCTGCACTCGACACATCAGAAGATCCAACGCGGACAAGAGAGGCTCGCCCGGTGCTTCATGGTTATATTTTCTCCGCACCTGTGTTGGACAGAATATATTACCTGATCTCACATATTTTGTTCTAGTGAATTCGATTAACCATATGCAGACGATATAATATTTAAATGTTAAATCACGTTTTTATCTAACAATTTAAACTTTTATAACTATTGGCAGTGATCTTATAAAATCTCACAAGTTATCAAAGTAGGGGGATCTGAGGTTAAATCTTCTTGCCTCTACCAGTGAAATATTTACAAAAAGGAACTTTGGAACATGCTCTTGTGCATCGGTTGTGAACTGGAAAGGAAAGCCGGTAGTTCTAACATCAGTAGGTCTTGTATTGTCTGGTCCGTGGCTTCGACTAGTCCGTTTGTGGCCCCGGCGTTCGCGGCTTTGGCCAAGTTTCTTACCAAACCGACAGTGCCGGTGTTGCCCAGTCCAATATCTTCCCTGTCTTGGCAATGCTTTAGAGCACACGTCTGTCATTTACAATATTTCAGGTGAGAATGTCGGCGTCAAAAAGAGTTCTGTGAACCATGAGTGTCATCAACAAAAAGGGAAACCGCTTAGGCCCTATCGGTCAATGTAGGGAGTCGCCCTCGTGCTTGAATGTTAGATAACTTCTTCTTGATGAAGTTGAGAGTACCTTTGCAATGAATTTTACTAGGAATGTTTAGGAGCTAAAAATTGTTCAAAAATGAAAAATCTGCGCCTCTAATTTTCGCTAATATCTCTGTTTTCAGTTGTCAATAATTAATCGCGGCTTTACTAGAACTACCCCTACGATATTTGCCGACAAAGGGCGGCGAAAATTGCCAACAAGAATGGCCACTTGCACCTTTTCTCAAAATTTTGACAACAAACGTGTCTTGAGGAGTCCAAGTCCAAGGTCCTGGTCTTTCTTAAGAATTATCGAAAAGGCATAACTCCCCATTGATAATGTCCTTTTAGAGCACCGAAAGCTGTTCATGGAACGTCATCCCTTGCCATCTTGATTTGCCGATGGCCACTTTTATCATCATTTTCGAGAACGAGGAGGTACCCTCTACCGTGTTAAATAAGGCTGTTCTGCTGGGAATGAATTATGCCGTCAAGAACCGGATCATCGTTAAGCTTTCTGTGATTCCGGGTTTTCCCCTCTTTCCTTCGAGATGGTATCGAACCGTAATGCAGGACTTGTGCTTGATTGAATGAGCTTCTTCGCTAGCAACTCATCCATTTGTTTGGCAAATTCTTGAATGTCCTTAGGAGCGGGTGTCACTTGTCGTACTAGGATCCTTGTCCTTGGATTTACGAGTTCTATTCTTACTGTCGAAACAGCATGATTTGAAAAATCACGTGTGCGTGTTCGGATGCATTGCGATACAATCTTTGAAATCGATTTCCAGTGATCATCTCATGATTTGGCTGATCTATTGCCCATAACTTTCGGATTACACATGCACCTCATTCGTTCTCATTCTATTCCTAGATTTTCTTCCAGTGGCCTTCTTCCCGAAACACGGGGAACAACCGGTATCTACCACTGGTATTAATTGGTATTTCCTACATTAATTTGCTCTCTTCCAATGTATCTCGCAACTGCTCTTTTCTTCTCCCTCGTGAATTGGTTCACTCAACATTCTATAGTCCTAGTCCTATACCTCTCCTACCTACATCAGTTCTACTTGGTTCTGAAGTCTCACTTTCGTCCATCTAATTCACCATCCATGTTTCAGATTTGTGCTTCTGTGTTAACGTCACTCACTACTACTCAATTGATCTCTTATCATCCTAGGCTGTCTGGATGAAGAAGTTTTTTCCCCCCAGTTCATAGCAGCAGCACTGATGCTAGGACCAACATTACCATAAAAATAAATATTCTAAGTAACTTAGAAGTTCTCCTGATGTCGGTTGGGTTGTCCAAACTTTCTATCAGCCCAGTATACTTACGCCTATTTCTTCAGACGACCAGTATTTACAAGCTCTCTTTCCTTTTGGTCAATAACTTCTTCCTTTTTTTTCCATTTGGGCAATTGTTACAAGTTTTATTCCGGCTTAATTCCCCAAAAAAACCTCAACTTTGGGTCCAATCCTAAATTTACCTTGAACTTTTTGCACCTAAAAAAAAATATCAACTTTAGGTCCAGTCCCAAATTTGTCTCGATCTTTATTGTCTTTAAAAAAAAACCAACTTTAGGTACAGTCTCAAATTTGCCTCCATACTTTGTTTTGTCTAAAAAATTCAAAATTTTTCATTGTATTCTCAAATCTACCCCATGATCCGATCCCAACTTCACATGGCATTTTCACTTCAATTAAAAAAAATCCACATTAGCAAAGTAACGAAGTGATAAGTATGGACCGACGTGGCATTTTCACGTGGATATAAAATCCACCCTAATGAATAAACTCCCCAAAATGAAACCGTTCTAGAATATGAAAATTAAGAATGACTAAAGCTTTTTTTGGACAAATGGCTAATACGACCGATTTGAGATTAGAGAAAAAAAATTGGTGATTTTTTCTTAGAGAAATAAAGTTAGGGGTAGATTTGAGACTGAACCTAAAGTTGGGGATTTTTTCTGAAAAAAAAATGTTCAGGACAGATTTGGAACTGAACCCAAAGCCGAGTTTAAAAAAAAAAATGGGCACAGATTTCAGACTTGACCTAATGTTGGGGGATTTTTAGGAGTTAGACCATTTTATTCCTATGCTTTTCTCATCTTTGCCTATTGAAGGAGTTCTTCCTGCAATACTTCTCTTCTTCTATTCTTTCCTCTTCTTTTGTTCGTAATCCCCTTGTCGCGCAGTATCCTAATCAACCTTAGGTTTTGCCCTTTGATCTTTCCAAATTTTCTTCCTTTGTAAACACTGAGCATCAGCCACTCTCTCTTCTTGACACAAGGTGTCATGCTCATCATTTGCCCATCGTTCCATAATCAAAGCACTAATGGCATCCTGCAACTTATAAAAGAAAATTAACATATGTTGACTGCTTTGCCCTAGCTCTTGATTCTAAGGGGAAAACTCACAAAATGTAACTTTTTAAAGTAGTTCAGATCACAATTTCATATTGTTTAATTTCGCAGCTATACCTTTTTTCATCATTAAATCCGAATTTTGCTCCTAGCAATTTATTTATCTATTCCTGCACAAATTTTAGCAAACAAATTTTAGCAAACATTGCTTCCAGAGTGACCTGGGTACGAAACACAGCTTTTTCTTGGCTTCTGAGATTATCATACCAATCATAAAAAATTCCAGAAGAAAAAAAAATCCTGGGTATAATTTAAGAAGTTTCCAAAAGTCCAGCCATTGTCAAATTAATCTCCTATATGTTGTTTCAGCAGACGACAAAGTATTCAAACTGCGTAGGTTGTGCAGAAACAGCTTGTATATGCACGGGGCAAATATGCAAATGGAGTCCTAAAAGGAAAGTCTAAAGGCCGATAGCGCTCTGCTTCCACAGGAAAGTGAAAGAGGTATTCGATATGAAAAGCGTCTAAGGTTAGATGGACTTGTGTAGGAGGTGAACGACTTGTAGAACGAGAGTCGTTAGAACTCGGATGGGGGCAATAAAAGGTGAACAGCTCTGTAGAGCCAGAAGACTTCAATAGGCTTCGAAGGACCAGGGTGTAGAAGGTGAACATTTCAGCATGAATCGTGAAGACTTCAAGGATGTGACACGGGCCGAGGTCTTCGTGCCCCAGCCGGTCGATCATCAGGCCGAGAGATACCCCAAGACTTGCTATGTCTGGGTCCCCAAGGGTTTTTCTAGGGTTTTCTCTATAAGTTTCTAGAATACTCCGGAGATGAGTAATATTGTAAATATCCCTAGTTTCCAGAATGTTCCGTACTTATGGCGGTGGTTAGGAAGTCGGTAAACTAAATCTGAGCCATCAGATCTAGGAGAGATCCAACGGTTGTAATATGAGGCCCTCTACTATATAAAGAGGCCTCCTCCTTCTCATTTCAAAAAAATGGACAGAAACCGACATAAAATACAAAATGCTTCTCCCAGAGTCTCTCTCTCTATAATTCCTCTCTCTACGCAATCCGGGTTAAAACAGGCTTAGCTTGGGCGCTCTATTGATCCAAGGACGTCTAAGTCGCCGCATAGTCGGCCCTCCGCAACCGGCCCGTGACAAGTGGTATTGGGCGCTCCATCAATCCAAGGACGTCTAAGTCGCCGCACGAGTCGGCCCTCCGCAACCGGCCCGTGACAAGTGGTATCAGAGCAGCCCCGTAGAGACGATGGTTCGTGAGATCGCAGAGCGTCAACCTGGTCGAGAGCATGGCCAACCAAGAAGAAATTCAAACCAACATCATGGAGGCGGAGAACCCCCAAGAGATAGTGCCACGGGAAAGACGTGAAAGATCAAGATGACGTGAAGAGTCAGCGGAAGCGTTAGTCGCGCTCAACGAAAAGTTCTCGAAGATGAGAGCCACGATGATGGAGCTGGTCGACGGTCTTGACGACGTCAAGGATCAGATTGCCGAAGATGAACAGAGCGATCGGTCCGCTCCAAATGAAAGATGAAGCTCTCGAGGTATCGATCGAAGCCTTGAAGCTCAATTTACAGGAAAATGATATGTCCCATCAAGCGGAGATTGAATTGCTGAAGATGGAGATTGAAGGGCTCAAGACTGAGCTGGTCTTGTGCAAAACCAGCTGTTGACACCTGATTTTCAACCACTTTTTCTCTTTTATAATTAATAGAAAATTCATAAAATTCATGAAATTGAAAAAATCAACTTTGGGGACCTTGGTCGAGCTTAGGGAACTAATTTTGACCAAAAAATGATTTTTCATATTTTTCGCATTTTTTTATTAGATATTCATCTTGTTTAAAAAAAAATAGAAAGAGTGCGTAAAAATTAATAAAAATAGCATTTGAAGCCATAAAAATGTATATAATTAGTAAATATTTTTATTTTAACTTTCTCTTCATTTTGGCCTAACAAATTTTGAAAAAATTCAATTGAGAGATTTTAAGTCATCTGAAAAATTTCTAGAAATTTCATCTTAGTTTTATAATTTCTGGTAAGCCTTCGGTTGGTGGAGGGCACTTGGGTGATAAAGATCCACTAACGCAAGAAGCTCATCCATTATAAAAAATAAAAAAAGGTAGAGGAATGTTAGGGAAATGGTTTGGCTCCCTCAAATGCTCGACAAGGTGTAGTAAGTGGAGAATAAAAAATGAATTATCAACTAAAAAGTAAGGGGAGCATTAAAAAATAAAAATAAAAAAAGGAAGAAGATTGGACATTCTTTCTTCATGATGCGGTCAAAACCGCAAGAAACAATGGGACAAAGAAAGAATATTAAAAGAAAAAGGAGAAGATAGGGTGGATGGACGGCTTTGGGGGACTCTAAACTTCATCTCTTGGAGATTCCTCAAATACGCCATGAAGCTGAGCTCCCCGGGGGACTGAGCGGGGTGTGCACGCATCTTTTTTCCCTCTCTCTTTTGCTAACGAGCGAACAGAGAGTCAAAGGAATCAATTTTTCACAGACCCATTTCTTCGAATGACTGGTCTTCCCGAAAAACCTGGCCTTCCCCATGGTCCCTTTGTACATTGTCCAAAAAAAAAAGCTCGCTTTCGGAATCTCCATCTGGGGGCTCTCCAAGTCTGAGCTGGAATCCTTTGGGCGAGACTTTCCCCCGAGCACAAGGCGTTGAACTGAACGCTCCGACCTCCGACCGGAACCCAACTCATTCTCTTAAGGCTGTGATGATCGATCTCATTTTGCGGATGTTTGGAGGAGAGAGCGTGTGTGTGTCTGAAAAGGAAGATCAAGTCGGCCCGTTTTGCAGACGGAGCGATCACTGAGTAACCCGTATTTCCGGTGGCGGGGCGACCCGGAGGGTCGGGCGTAGGGACGGCGGTCTCGTCGTCCGTTGTTTTCGCCAGGCAACCGACGTTCGCAGCCACGGTGGGTCGGGTACTCCATGCTTTCTCCCTCTCTCGTCCCTTTTGCGGCATTTGACACGAATCCAAATTTGATCTGAGCCTGACCCATGATTCTTACATGCTCCCGATTTTGTTCTAAAAAAACATCGTCCTTTTGTGGTTAAGCCCTTAGCGCGGTTGCTTCATCGTTTGTTCTGTGTTGACTGGGCTATGCGGGGGGAGATCGGGAATTCAACTCGGAATGTCTATCACCGAATATATTGACCAGTATGGAGGCTTAAACTAGTGAATCAGAAACTTCTAGCTGGTCTTGGCAATGGATGTTCCCTCTTATGTTCGTCTCATCTTCTCGTGAACGCTAGCTGGAGAGGAAAAACAATGGCGAACGGTGAAAAACTTGACCATTTTCTTTTTTTTTTATGGATGCAAAAACCCATGTAGTAAGATAGATTGGCGTTTACAAAAATTTCGAAGGGTACAATTTCTTACATTTGTTCAATTCTTTTTTCTTTTAATGCAGACTTCAATGAACACGGCTTGTGTGTAAACGCAAAAAGAACTTTTTTACTTCTCACCAAACTCATAGTATTACTTGCATTTCAGAAAATTATAAAAATATTTTAGGTAAATCGATGTGTCAGCATTTGAGTGTTGTGAAAATTTTTGGAGCCTGCAATTTAAATAACTCACAACGTGCGAGTTGCAAGAATTTTTTTTTAGTCAAAATAAGTTACAGAATTTAGATTAAACAAAAACAAAGAGTGAAGGTCAATCAAGACAAGCCCAACCAACAATTTCGGACGCGATAGGGTAACCATTTAGGATTAATTTTATGAGTCAGTTGAGTTTGTTGCACAGGGGATGTTATTCTTCTTGTAATCCGTACATAGCCTTTCTGTTAATATAAAATTCTGAGAATAAAAAAATAGTAATAATAATCTAGAGAATAAAAAAAAAGGAAAATGTATAGAAATGCTCCTGTTTGCTCATTTTGCCTAAATCAGAATTTATATGCACGGTTATTGGAGTTTTTGCCACATGAATATGTTGGTAAATTGTTTCCTAATGCTATATTATTAGATAAATTAGCATGGTAATTCGAGTTCAATTCGAGACGCTCGGTTTTATCGTTTTACTTCGCTGAACTTTGCTAACTATTTATTTTGAGTAAGTGCATGCCCCAAATGCTGGATGTACTAAATTTATATTTCAGCGTGGCGATCAACGGCGATGTCCATGAGGATGATGACCATTGTGAATTCATTATTCAACAATGGCGAAAAAAGAGTATAAGGCCTCGGAAACACTGGAGCCTGGATTAAAAAACTAACTCAAGGTGTGAATTAACACAGATCTTCTACCTTGCCCATCCCACTTCACTCTATTTTATGTCAGGAAGCCGCAGCTCTATATCAATGGTCAACCCTATGGAAGCACAAAATGGGCTTGGAAGAGTCCTCTAGCGCGCACAAATTTCAAATTGTTGAATCAATTCGTTGTATTTCATTTTAAAGAATTCATACCCCAGAATGGAGAGGACAAAGTCCATCCGCAATTTAAATATCTGCACCATAAATCCCAAAGGGAAGAGCCAAGCCAATGCTTAGCCTCCCATTGGAGGTTTTTACTTACAGTAGTTAAATACCTGTACCATAAATCCCAAAGGGAAGAGCCAAGCCAATGCTTAGCCTCCCATTGGAGGTTTTTACTTACAGTAGTTAAATACTTGTACCATAAATCCCAAAGGGAAGAGCCAAGTCAATGCTTAGCCTCCCATTGGAGGTTTTTACTTACAGTAGTTAAATACCTGCAACTTAAATACCTGTACCATAAATCCCAAAGGGAAGAGCCAAGTCAATGCTTAGCCTCCCATTGGAGGTTTTTACTTACAGTAGTTAAATACCTGCAACTTAAATACCTGTACCTTAAATCCCAAAGGGAAGAGCCAAGCCAATGATTAGCCTCCCATTGGAGGTTTTTACTTACAGTAGCTAAATACCTGCAACTTAAATACCTGTACTTTAAATCCCAAAGGGAAGAGCCAAGCCAATGCTTAGTCTCCCATTGGAGGTTTTTACTTACAGTAGCTAAATACCTGCAACTTAAATACCTGTACTTTAAATCCCAAAGGGAAGAGCCAAGCCAATGCTTAGCCTCCCATTGGAGGTTTTTACTTACAGTAGTTTAAATACTTGCAACTTAAATACCTGTACCTTAAATCCCAAAGGGAAGAGCCAAGCCAATGCTAGGCCTCCCATTGGAGGTGTTTATTCACTGTCATGTACTTCCTATAATTTAATTTTTGAATCATCAGACCCAAAAGATGAGTAGGTCGTAATACTGCACAGAAGTCGTTAACACACTCCCTCTTTCGGCTTCAGGGAATCTTTAACACTTAAAAAATATAACAAATAAAAATATATACCATCCATGCATCATGTTTAAAAAGTGAAAACACAAAAGAGAATACCCTACTAGAGCATTAGGAATAAACCAAGCCTGAGTTGCCGAATTAGGATATCCATGAAATTAAGGTACCGAAAGGTCATTAGTTTTAATTAACTAGTGTAACCAAGTCCCCGAGCTCATAATCTCTGGTTCGCAGGAATAAATTAGTTCTCCCGCTAATTTATTTAGGTTTCTACTCGACCTACCAAGAACGATTAGTGGCGACTTCAAATTTCAAAATCATTTAAACAAAAACCAAAGTTGTGATTCGATAGGGCTTGGGAGGGTCCGCGTTAGGTTAGTAAAATCTAATTAACCTAATAATCCGTTAACTCCTTTAAAATTTAAATTTGTTTTTTAGAGGGTCGCGACACCAGCATCGCAAACGGAGCAACCACTATACAAAACGCCCCCAGGCCGAAAGACTTCAAAGGCGAGCGATCAGCAATAGAGGTGGACAATTTCGTCTGGAGCATGGAGCAGTATTTCTTGCCATAGGTATAAGCGACGATACAGCTAAGGTACGAGTTGCTTCATTATATCTCGCTGATAACGGCATGTTGTGGTGCGAGGAAAGACTCGTCCGACTACATTGAAACCTGGGACGAGTTTGTCCAAGAGCTTAGGAATCATTTCTACCCCGAGTATGCTCCCCAAGAAGCTCGCAGCAAGCTGTATCGCCTAGAGCAAAAAGGAACAATTCAAGATTACGTGAAGGCGTTTTCCGAGCTCAAACTCCAAATCCCCAATCTGTGTGAAGAGAAGGCACTTGGAGCCCCAATCTGTGTGAAGAGAAAGCACTTGGAGTGTTCATGGACGAACTCAAGCCGTGGGCGCAGCTCGAGCTAAGACGACGGGATGTGAAAAGTATCACAAAAGCCGTCTCCGTGGCCAAGTCACTAGTCGATTCCGATCTGTCCAAGCACAAGGGCAACGGGTGGAAGTCGATTCCTACCGTGGTAGATAAGTCCATGGTGAAAGAGAAAGAAACTGGGGCGAAAGTTCATCTAGGCCTTCCTACCAACACCAGGTAGCCGAGCCCAAAACTACTTCAACTAGGAGGACAGGTCTAAGCATCCTCCCTCGCAGCTGTGCAGAATCTGCAAAAAGATGAGCCAAGGGAAGTGCGGCTCAGTACGATCCAGAAGATCAGCGGCCTGGTTCACCACCAAAACCATCCTCGAGCGCGCAAACTTTATACTTCGTGAACGTCAAGGTGTATGGGAAGACTCTCCAGGCCTTGGTGGACACGGGGGCGACATACATTTTCCTCTCGAGTGAGGTGGCGAAGTGGCTGAAACTTCGCATCGATCCATTCGATCGTTAGTACAAACCAGTCAACGCGGATGACATACCAACTACCAGCGTTGCTCGAGGTGTCAAAATTGAAGTCAGCGACTGGACAAACAAGCTTGATTTCGAGGTAATCCCGCTCGACGACTATGACATGATTTTGGGGATGGACTTCTTTGACAAGGCAATAATCGATTTGAGAACCAAGTCGATCATCATAACCGACCAAAAATGCCCGACCGTGGTGAGCCTGCGCATCGGGGTGAAGGAGTCAAAGCGCATCTCCACGATCCGACTCGTGGATGCCAAGCAAAGAAATCCGACGCCAACCAACCCGAAGCACGGGTTTCGACCAGTGCAAAAGCCACAGAAAGAGTGGGAGCTGCCCATAAAATCCCAAAACAAAATGCCAACCCAAGTGCTGTTCCCAGAGATTGGAGCGGCTAAAACAAAGAAGTAGTTGCTGAAGACTCATACAGCGGTCGAGACATCGACCAAGACTCAAATCCCGAAGCCAAAGAAGAAGCGCTCTTGTGGACGGAAAAATAGAAACCAAAAGAAGCCGACGACTCGAGGAAAGGAGGCGGGCGGCCAAAACAAAGCTGTTGCTGCAAAGTTCGACCCCAAGCGAGGAGCACCGAGGGCGGCGCTCGAATGGGTGGGGGAGAATGACACGGGCCGAGGTCTTCGTGCCCCAGCCGGTCAATCATCAGGCCGAGAGATACCTCAAGACTTGCTATGTCTGGGTCCCCCCAAGGGTTTTTCTAGGGTTTTCTCTATAAGTTTCTAGAATACTCCGGAGATGGGTAATATTGTAAATATCCCTAGTTTCCAGAATGTTCCGTACTTATGGCGGTAGTTAGGAAGTCGGTAGACTAAATCTGAGCCATCAGACCTAGGAGAGATCCAACGATTGTAATATAAGACCCTCTACTATATAAAGAGGCCTCCTCCTTCTCATTTCAAAAAAACCGACATAAAATACAAAATGCTTCTCCCAGAGTTTCTCTCTAGAATTCCTCTTTCTACTCGATCCGAGTTAAAACAGACTTAGCTTGGGCGCTCCATCGATCCAAGGACGCCTAAGTCGCCGCACGAGTCGGCCCTCCGCGACCGGCCCGTGACAGATGACTGAGTACTTTGACGAGGTATTTGCTGTTGTAGAGAGTAGTCATCTGTACAGTTTTGTGTAGAAACAAGACATCTGCAAGCTGCAACAACTCATAACGTTACTCGTCCATTCCAGCCTAGCTCGTGGCTATTAGTTGGAAAGAAGCGAATATAGGCCAATTGCACATTTGTTTTTCATTCTACAAGAGATGATTTGCTAGTCCTCCATGAAAAAGGTTATAATTTTCTTAAGACAACCATTTCGTCCCTCGGTGCGTCAACCTTACAACAGCTGCTACTCCGTACATTCCAAGAAAAATTCCTGCCTCTGTTGCAAATTCCGAACGCTTCTTCGTACTTTTTTGCACGATCCATGTTGAAAATATGACCGGTTTATCTGATAACACTTCCTTGTAAATGGAAGAAGATTTGGGAGTAAACCCATGTTAACTCTCCATTTGTTTCACAGAAAATGGCTGAGGGAAAACATTTTCCAGAAAGTTATTTTTCAAAAAAATAACAATATTTCCCGATGTTTGGCTAAAATTTAAGAATGAATTGGAAAACAATTTCCATTGTTTGGCAAGCAATTGATTTTTCGGAGGCCGGCGACCGGTAGAAAATGATTTCCTCTTTTTGAAAAGAAGAAATCGTTTTCCATACATTTCAAAGAGATTTTTCCATGAGAGGAAAATATTTTCCGAGGTCAGCCTATTTTCCGTCCCCTAAACACCGGAAAATCCGAAAAACATTTTCCAGTAAGTCAATTTCCGTGAAACAAACAGAGCCTGAATCCTCTATAATTCTCTTGTTTAAGAAAGCATAATCATCTTTTCTACTATGCAATCGAAATCACGACCGTCCATGGGTGGCGTGGGAATTCGAAGTCTGGCCAGGAATGTTTTTGAAAAAAAAAAGAGGTTTTTTATTCATAAGTCCACAAAGATAACTAGTACGAAGGTGCTAAGAAATCACCAGAGACAAAATCCAACTATGAAATTAATAACTTCAACTAAAGAGGCACGGAAGTTGTATCAGAGTGAAAGTGAGGCCTTCGTTTTGTAGTGGGGTTGCTTTCTTCAATCACATACAATCAGATGAAGCAAATGGCCAGAAACAAATTCACATATGGCGAAACTTCTGGGCCAATTCTTAACTTGATTATGTAGCAATTAATAGGAAATTGCGCAAATGGATCTACCTTGCTAGGAGCTTTAATTTCCACAGCTATAATAGCTCAGAGCAAAATGCACTTTGGCAAGCCGAGAGGTTAGGAAGGGACAATGATCACTTGCGGACCCCCACTAACCAGAAAAACGGGGACTCCCCATTGTTATAATGCAAGAGATTGTAGAATGGAAGAAGCCAACAGATAATAGCAACTTATTGGACTTATTAGTGCTCTATAAGCACAATTTTAAGAATGTACCCTACTGATAAACAAAGACTAGTTACAGTACCCCTTCTAATGGAACACAACTTGATAAATGACAGTGATGCCTGCGAGGCACCGATGGCAAATACGTTTTATTTTACTGTCTACAAGGCCAAGAGTCGAGACAGCTACAACATAAGAAATCTGCATCTTACACAACATAAAAATGGTCATTTCTCAGTCTCCCTTCTCTTCAAAGCAGCTAACTAGGGCTCATAGTCCCAACCTCCTAACAACCATTCGCATACACCGAAACAGCATCTACAAGCTAGCAAATGCATATTATCAGCAGAGAGAGACAGAGAGAGAGAGAGAGAGAGAAGGGGAGTGCTACCCATATGTAGCAGCTCAGTCCCAGTGCCATAGCATGGATACCAGTCTAGTCCTTAAAAGTCTCCAAGCTTCTCTGCTTCGATCTTCAAAGTCTTGAGGTATCTAACAGCTTCATCAAATAAAGTGACAGTGCTCATCTGACTGCCACCAGGAATGATCCCTCTCAGCGCCTTTACCATCTTCTTCATTTTCTGCTGCTTGGGTTCATTGCTCGAACTGCTTGCACTGCCCGAGGACTTTTGGAGAAGAGAAGAGATGCTAAATTTCCTAGTCTTTGATCTGTAGCTGGAGCACGAATCAGGGGACGAGCTCCCATAATTGCCATTGGTCCTTGCAGTGCTCACCTCATCCTCGTCATACGCTTCTTCTTCCTCCTCTTCCAAGCTCAGCAAAGCATCAATATCATCTGAGTCCTCTTTATCAGAAAATGAAACCTCCCTTTGCTCACTGAAAGCACATTTTATCTCATCTTTCTTCTCCACATAGGTCGGATAGCTTTGAAAGCCTGGATTTCCAAATTTGGGGGCAATTGCCGGGTGAAACATGATCCGACTCTGGTAAGCAGTCTGGTCAAATACAATGAAATTCTTCGGGCACAAAGTAGATGGTTGGAATTGAAGACCATGGACCGGTGGAAGATGTTCCATGGCCTGTGGTGGTGGCACTGCACAAAATGCATATGCAGCAGGAAAATCCATGTACTCACCACTCATTTGATTAGTCATGGAATATGCTTCCCTTTTGGGGGGCAAGTGGTCGTTGCTCTCCATCAGTGTTACAATTCCTACTAATAATCGTCTGCAGTGAAGATGTAAATCTTCGGCTGTTCGAGCTTGTAATACTGAATTTCAAGTGGCTGAGAAGGTAGTTAAAGTGACGACAGTCACAGAACTAAATACTAGATAAGGCTACTGTAATGATTATCAGAACCAAATATTTCACTTTCACGGCATCACTCCTGCATATACACAACCAGAGGACCTCTCTACTCACCCCAATGTCCCAATTCCCAGAGCTTAACAGGGTGTGTGAGACTACGTAACAGGCTTAAGCAACTGACGGAAGTATTCAGCCTGTTGTATAACATGGAAACAGGGGATTTAGGCTACAATTTTTCACTTTCAAATGAGACAATCAGGTTAATGCAAAAATGCATAGAGAATGCAGTAAGAACATGTAGCCAGTATATAGACAAAAGGTGCATAATCCGATGAAAGGAAACCAAATAATCAAGCATATAACAAAGAAAAGGCAGTTAGCTTTTATCCCATATTTAACATTTAATGCTGTATTAACATGATAGAGACAACTTGGGGGATTGAAGGAAGGCATATTGGTGATGCGTGAGCTGATCACGGGCAATTAAACCAATTGACATATAGGAAATGCGAAGGGGAATTCCATTTTATCCCTGAACTTTGGGGTGGTCTGAGTTTGCAACACTAAACCATTAACTTCAAAGCCTGGCATTTTCACCCCGTCAACTATTTAGCATGAAATTTTTAGCACGTCATATTTTACATCGTCGACTTCAATAAATGTGGAATCCCACAAGATAGTTGCTTAAAGGATTTGTATTACTCTACGATGGAAAGTGCTAAAAACCACACATTTCAGGTTCGTAGAAGCATCACATGAACTGCAAAGTGCCTAAACTAAAATGTCCATTGAGATAGTGCAACTTTTAAAAGTTTAGGGTCGTACCACAGAAAAGCTTTCAGTGAACAAACCACAGTTCTCCCAAACAGTACTGAAATGCATGCCCAGAAAAGGATTGCAGGAACTGATAAACATTGGGCCCATGGTGCACAAGTAGATCACAAATATCATCATGACGAAGCAATAGTGTGGATTTAAAACATTTACAACTGCGCAACCAAGCACAGGAAGCGAATATGACATTAATTAACTCAAAATTCTCTTTCATTGCCATTTGACTTAAGATACTGAAAAGCAAAGTGGCAAATGTTAGTGAGGACAAGAACATCACTCAGCAGTAACCAAAATGGCTACATGTGGGCAAGCACATTCAGTAGGTTCAAGGTAAACACAAGGAGAAACAACCTCGTAAGAAATTAAGTTCTTGACCAAGCAAACATCAAAATGAGCACTTCACCTGACAAACTTGCATCAATTGGTAATGGGCAATCAATCCAACACTCATTTTAATTTTGCCAACTTCTTTCACTGCTCGATATCTCTTCAAGGTAACTCCAATGTACATTCTCAATTATCCCACAAAATCCAAATCGCCAAACCGGATGAATGTGTTGCTTTACTTTGGAAAAACTACCTGCAAAGGGAAAACCAGGAAGCTAAGCAGAACATAGCCATTGTCTTGCCCACAATGCCAAAATGTAGTTGAGAAAGAATTTAACAAGAATAAACTTATAATCTTGACAGTCGTTACTAATTGTTCTACTTCATAATGGCTAAAACGACCACCTTATCACTTTTGGTGTGAGGTAAAGCATACGGAAACCGAAGACCTTCAGCAACTAAAATTTCACAAACAGAACACCATCAATCGTAGAACAAATTTCCCTTCAAGAATCCCACACTCCCACCCCATTCAATATTCCCAACTTCTTGTGAACAAGACAAATCACAAGACAAACTAAAAACAGAGTGCAGAACTTGAGAGCAAAAGGACTTACCGACTCTAATGAAATTATAGGATAAAAAAGAAGGCAACCAAGCGAACGAAGTTCCTGAACATCCACGGCATGTTGATCCGCTTTCTTTCAATCTGAATCGACATGGAAACAAAACGACACGTCTCGTCACGGAAAAACATCAACAATGCAACGGGCATAAGAAGCGCGATGATGGTCAACAGGAAGGAAAGAAATCAAACAGAAAGAACCCCCAAATTGCGATTCCGGAAACAGACTCGCCAAAAACCCATTCAACACCATGTACCGCACATAACTAAAAAAATTCCAAACTTCAGTAAACAAAGACATGGCATGGCCAAACAATCCTCACGAAACGAACAAGGACGAGATCTAACGCGACGACAGAGCAACGAAGCGCGAAGTTTCCCAAGAGAAGCTCGACCAGAACGATTCGAAAGATCAACGTCTCCATCGACGATGCGGATCGAAATCACAGGCGGAAACGAAACGGAAATACTAGGGAGGGCCAAAGGGACGAACCTCACTCCGATTCTTCTCAGGAAAACGAAGCCCTAATTGCGAAGATCTCAAACGCTCGGAGAGAGAGAGAGAGAGAGAGAGAGAGAGAGAGACTACAAAGTGATGAGATGCGCAGAGAGAGAGAGAGAGTGCACACCAGGGGAATTAATATTTCCTTCCCGTTACTATTTTTATTTTTTATTTTTGTTGTTTGTGTTTTTATATATTTTTTTTTTTGGCTGGGTTCCAAGTCAAACGCGGGGAATCTGGGCCGTCGGATCGGGGGGCATCGGGAATGCTTTTTCCGGGTCCAGCGGGATGGTGTTCTGGCCGTCGGATCGAGCACGCGTGATGCGAAAGGTGGGGTTGTCTGTGGGGCCCGCTAGCTTTGACAAAATCTTGCGGCATCTTCGAAACTGACAGCAACCCCACTCGGGAAAAGTAGAACCCCCACCCCCCGGCCCGCCCTTCTTAAAATAATATTCTCCATCTATACAACGATATGCGCAAAAAAAAAATATTTAAGAAAAATTACAAAAAAAAATTGACCCCAATTGCCCTCATTTTATCAAATAAAAACCTAAAATAAACTTTATTTTAAATAAGAATCCGAAATATACTTATTATCTCAAGTAAGAGCCCGAACTGGCAATGATCATTTCGAATAAGGGCCTAATTGTTTGATTAAGGGCTTTTCTTTTAAAATATAAATTTAATCTAATCTTTTTGTTAAATTTAATTTAATAAAAAAAATAAAAGAAAGTAAAAAATAATGCGGGATTTAATTTATTTCAAAATCGCTTAAAACGGAAAAATAAAAAAATAAAATAGTAAATGATCAAAATACCCCTAACTAAAGTGACTCGGGGTTTTTTTTTATTAATATAGTCACTTCATGCCCTTATTTGAAATAAAATTTACTTCAATCCCTTATTTGAAAAAATGATGGCACTTGAGGCCCTTATTTGAATTTTTTTCCAAATATTTATAATAAAAAAATTATACAGAGATACACATTATAGTGAAAACATCATACCCAACAATATATTATATAGAAAGGGATTTTTGTAAAATTACATATTACAATGACAAGAAATGCCTCGTGTTTATTAATTATTTTTTATAAATATTTCATTCGACTTATTTGGTTAGACAAATTCATTGTGGTAGCCTATTTAAGTGCATCAGATAAGATTTCATCTATGAGGATAGCAAACGTGGTCTAAGAGATAATTTTGAGTAGGAAAATTACGACAGCCGCGTATACAGTGTGGGTATATGCCTAGCAATTATGGTATATCATAAATATGAATTTGCTGAGAAGTGAAATGAAACTTGCCTCTTGTAATCTTTTTCATGTATATGTCAGGTTGAAAAATAAAAGGAAATATCATTTGAAAATGATTTATTTAGGTTCTATTTATTTTCGCGAAAAATGCAATGTTTTTTGGGACGTCTTCTTTTAGGAAATGGCAACATTTTTTGGTATCAAGCTGAAACATGAAAATGATCTAGAAAAATTTTTCTGTCATTTGGTCGAAAATTACTATTATGGACCCGATCATCCTGTGTGACATGGCCGGGGGTAACGTGAATTTTATTTGTAACTTCTAAAAAACACTTTTGCATTTTTCAATATTTTTTATTTTTGAATATTTGTTCTTTTTTATTTTCCTTTTTCTCTTTTATTTTTTCCAATGGTGGCAAGGCTCGAGATCAATGGCCTTGAGTGAGGGTGAGCCTCAGCGAATCTAGCAATTGGTAGAGGAAGAAATAAAAAAAAAAGGAAAGGAAAGGAAAGGAAAGGAAAGGAAAGGAAAAAAAATAAAGAAATTCAAAAAAAAAGAAAAAAGTAATGTGAAATTGTGTAGGGAGGAAAGAAAAGGAAAATGATTTTCTTTTTTTATGGGAAATGTTTTCCTTAACTAATTTATTTCCGTTAATTAAATGTCAAAAAATTAGAAAAGTATTTTTTTTAGAAGTTGTTTTTCGCAAAACGAATGGAGCCTTAGTCAATATAACTTTCTTGATGTTTGGAATGAAACCAACCATATTTTCATTCAGAAAAAAAAAACTTAAAAAATTGAATGCATATAATAACAAAAATTATATAAGAATTTTTTTTTTATAAAGAGTCACTTTAATCTAAGAATCACATAAAATGACTTGGAAAGCTATTGTTCATTTCTTTTCTAATATAAGAATAATGCGAAGAATAGATTTGAGGGTGTATTTTGAGCCTATGTATAATGTTTAATAAGTAGACCATTTTTAAGATTTATCAATTAAAATATGTACAATTATACAGATAAGTGCAGTCTTGGGAAAAATCCCTTTTTAAGTTTATTTATAATTTCTCAAACTAAGACAACATGACAACTCAAGTTGACCCGAATGGGAAAAGAAAGAACATCATCTTCAATCGCAATCGAAAAACATTGACGAGTGCAAGATTAGCTTCAGATGCACACTCAAATGTGTACGATACAGCCTGTGCACTTCAGAATCAGCTAGCTCTGATAAGGCTCCGCTTGTTTCAAGAGAACAAAAAAGTGATTTGAAAAGTACTTTTTTAAATGTAATCATATCTATCGCTAATAACAATTTGACAATGAAAAATATTTTTCATTTTTTTATAACAATTCATATCTAAACATTTGCGTAAGTAATGTAATCGATTATTTTTTGGGAAATGCTTTTCAAATCACTTATTTTTCTCGAAGCAAACGAAATCTAAAATAAGAATAATGCAAAAAATAGATTTGAGCAACCTCAGTGTATTTCGAGCCTATGTATAGGCTTTTATAAGATGACTATTTAAGATGATATAGTAATCAAGATACGCGATTCGAAAGAATCCTTCTTAAGCTTATTTATAATTTCCCAAACTAATGACGACAGGTCAGCTGAAGTTGACCACAAATGGAAAGGAAAGAACATCCTCTCCAATCACGATCGAGTGACCGCCAGATGGCAACACCCGATTCGCGCCGGAGTCGACTATTGCCAGGCCCTCACAGCCATTGATCTCGAAATGAACCTTTTGGCTACCTCCGGCACGAACGAAGACCCTCTTGAACCCGATCACTTGCTTGACGTGCGCGCCCAAGATCCCATGAGGAGGCTTGGAGTACACCAAGACGACGTCGCTCCCGTCCGTGGTCCCCGCGTTCCTCACTTCGACTTCGAAGTCGATGCCGCCTTCGCGGCAGTCCAGGTCCTCCACGAGCGCGGCGGGGCAGGACGTCCTCTTGACGCCATGCGCGTAGTCGAGGTCCCGGCAGTGCTCGAGATTCGCCATCGCGATGTTGACGGACCGCTTTGCGGACGCTAACGAGTAATTGAACCGAGTGTAGCTAAGCCCGTGGCCGAAGGGGTACACGACGGAGCCCTTGAAGAACTTGTAAGTCCGTCCCGGGTAGCCCAGGGAGCTGACCGGCCTCAGCTGCATCGATGTCATGGGCAACATATCGGCGTAATCCGCCGTGTGCCATGTTAGCGGTAGCCTTCCACCTAGTAAATAAATCAACATAACTCACCACTTTCAAACATGTGGAAATTTCGTATGTTTTGAATTTGAAACATGTTGAAATATATGCATCGTGAGATTTAGATTTAACATAAAGTATAATTCAAAATATATCCACCATGATATGGTAGTATAATTTCCTATTTACCCGGGTTATATGTGCCGAAGACAACATCGGCGATAGCTTGACCACCTTCCTCTCCGGGATATCCAGCCCACAAGATGGCGCCGATTTTCGAATTCTCCTTCGCGAACGAGATGTCGACGCCGCCGGCCGACAGAATAACGAGGACGACGGGGCCCTTGGCGACCTCCGCCACTTGATTGATGAGCTGAGTCTGGTAGCCGGGAAGAAGGAGGTCGGTCCGGTCCAGACCCTCGGACTCAACCGACAGATCCAACCCCGCCAAGATTATTGTCGCGTCCGCGCGCTTGGCAGCTTCCATGGCCGGGAAGACGAGGCTCTCGTTCTTGCAAGCGACGTCTCCACAGCCCGTCTTGTACTTCACCTTCCCGTACCTCGCGAACCCGTCGACCGGCGCGATGAATCGGCACGGGACGCCTGAATTCGAGTTTCAGCATCACAAAGGTAGATGGAAACCGGAAGTAGTGTAGTACGAGCAGCTCGGGGTCACGTACCGGCGTAGTTTCCGATCATGGCCTCGGTGGCGTTGGCGTGGGGGCCGACGACGGCTAGGGTTTTGACCTTGCGAGAGCTGAGGGGGAGCGTTCGGTTCTCATTCGTCAAGAGAACGATTCCTTCCCTCGCCGCTTGAGCGGCCAACTCGATGTTCGCCTTGGAACAAACGTCGTTCTTGCCGAGAGATTTGTACTTTGGACTTCCGTCGAAGAACCCTAGCCTCATGAGCACGACGTAAAGATGCTTCAGCGACCTGTCGATCTCTCGCTCTCCGACCTTCCCTTGCGCCACCGCACCGACCGTGAAATTAGTGTAGTAATCTCCACAATCCAAGTCCAAACCTGTTATTGTTAAAAAAATATATATATATACACATATATATGACAATAATAAATTAGATAAGGGCAAAAAAAACCATCAAAAATCCCAAATTACGCTTACCGTAACACATTTAACATATTTTTTTGTGACATAAAAAATTCCCTAGACTTGTACATACGCGATATATTTACCCTCCGTCAAGATTCTGTCGACAAGCACTTTTAAATTTTTTTCGTATATGGATGTCGAAAGCAAATGGTGTTAATGCCCACCTACCTTAATGGAAATAATAATGACACTGCTTGGGATGATTAAAATAATCCGATGAAATTTCAATGGAATTGTCGGTAAGTATAAGTTTGGAATTTTGTATGTCACAAGCAAAAATTTCGGGATAAATATGTCACATTTAGCTTAGAGGTCGCCACAAAAAAGTAAATTAATAAATTGAATTAATAAATTGGTACTTAAACGTTAAACATAAAAAAAAAAATTGGTGAAGGGAGATTAGCCACAAACTAGCCTGCTTTAAGTGTTCTTGCCACGGCGTCCTCATTTGTATCACTGAGGAATTTGTGATTGTCCACCATCACTTCGATTGAGTCGCAGTCGGAGACTATATACCTGAAAAAAAAAAATTAATAAATTAATAAAATAAATCTCTAATAAACAAAAATAATACTGACAAATAAGAAAATATACCCATGAAGATCCCACTCTCCTCTAATCTTATCCTTCAAGAGGTTGGGATCGGCACAAGTGGGAATTCCATCGACCCTGTTGTAAGAGCACATGACGCTACTAACGTCGCCGTTTTTGACGCACATCTCGAACGGCCTAAGAAATGTCTCCACCATGTCTTGCTCATGCACCTTGAAAGAGAAGAACCCGACGTGATTTTTTTTTTTTTTTGCTTCTCTATGATCGAAAAACGGGCGGCTTCGCGATCGGTCGACCGTGAACCGTAGGCTGCGAAAGAGGGACGGGAGAAGGAGTTTTTTTTTTTTCTCAATTAAAGGATTACCCTCGCGTCGAAATGGAAGCGATCGACCCGCATCCAGTTGTCGAGGTCGTAGGCCGCGTAGTGCTTGCAACACGAGGAGACCTTGAGAGGCCTTTGGTTCGGGTCGGCGGCGTCCTCGGCTCCCTCGACGTCTTGCAAGCCGCGGACGTAGTTCACGGCGTACGTCCCGACCACGAACGGGTCCTCCCCGGGGGTCTCCAGGGCTCGTCCCCACCGAGGGTCTCTTACCACGTTAATGTTGGGGCTCCAAAACGTCAGCCCGGTTCTTCCTAGGTTGTGCATTGCTCTCGCTTCGGTCGAAACGGCCTGCGTTAAGCACGCGATGGTGTCGTTTTGGGCCTCTAGTTTTGCGATCGTTAAGTGCGTTTTGAGTGCGTGTTTCGCTCACCTGGCCAATACTTTTCCATAGAGAGTCGTTGAAGGAGGCGGCCGTGAGGATGACGGTGGGGAAACTCGTCGCGCCGGGGACGACGTGGTCGAAGAAGGTCCCGAAGCCCACATCCGAGACGCCGTGGAGTGCCTCGGACCACCACTCGTACTTGGGAAGCCCTAGCCTCTGGACGCCATGGGCGTGGTTGCCGAGCTGCCGCACCTTCTCGTCTAGATTCATCCGCTTCACGAGATCCGTCGCTCTTGCCTCGTAGGGCAGCGAGGCATTGCAGAACGAGAACGTCGACATGTCGAGGCCGAGTTCCGCGTAGCGCGAGGCATCGCACACGTAAGTGTAGTTAGCAGCACCCGAAGAAGAAGGTGACGTTTTAGTGGGCTTTGTTGCTTTCGTAGCTGTTCTTGCGGCCGCACAGGCCGTGCAAAGAGCGAGAAAGATGAAGGCGATTGTGGTGAAATGAGGCATTTCTGAGTTTTCTGATGCAAGAGTGACTTGGAGATTGGACTTGACTATTGGAGAGCTGAATTGGAGAAGAACCTAAATAGAACAGATAAAATATGTGCAGAAGAGAAATGGGTTTGTATAATTTCTCAAAATACGAGGTATTTATAGGTGTTAAAGACGAGTAGATAATGTACATTACCCATTACCATGAATAAGATCAATTGCACGATAATGTGACGAGAGATACGAAGAATCAAGTGAGATACACGAATGTCCCGATTGGGATTTAGATAAGTTCGATGAGCTCATCGACCTCTCATGATAAGATTTAGCTTGGTTTTGCCAAAAATAAAAAAGAAAAAAGAAAAGAAAAGAAGTGAATCTATGGCGATAAGATCACATTCTCTAGAGCACTACAGAAGAACGTTGTGTTTATCCCTTTTATGCTCTGCTGAGAGCAAGGTAAGTCATGACGAGAGGATCTAGTTATAATTAATAATAATTGCGATTTACCAAACGCATTACTTACTATTGTTGACCATAATTGTCTTGATTTTGTGTTTTAAGTTCGGTTTTGGAAGGTTTTACAAATCGCGTTTGTCCCCTTCATGCTATATAAGGATTGATGACTGGGAGATTCATGAAATGGATTTCCCCGATGTGATTCTAGTGTATTCGTTAGCGATAAGGTAAGCTTGGGAGGCTAACCTTGCTTAATTTGTTCCGTTTAGTTCATCGCCAACGCATTTGGGTGCGTTGTTCATTGTCTCTAGACCCAAAACTAGTAGACCTGATGACCGTCGATTTTGAGAGATCCACAACATCAAAGATTGGGATTCATTCGGCCCCGATGTTTCATTGCTCTTGGATTACGTGTGGCAATTAGTTGTCAGGATAAAATTCAACATAGGATAAGATTTATCGCACCCTATGTTTGGTGCATGTTCAAGACAAGATAAAATCGGATATAATGGGGACATAAGCCAAATAAAATTTTCCCATCGGGCGGCGAGATGAAGGTGACTAGAATGTCTAATATGTATAATATCAAAGTTGTTTTTCTTGAAATTAATAAAATCAAAATAATTTTTGAAGTGTTACAATATGAAAAATTCAAACTAACCAAAAAAATAAAACAAATTTCATTCTTATTTATTCCTATTTTTATTTGCATATTTGGATTTCTTTCTATCTTATACTACAAATTCAGTATGTAATCACACACGCATATATATAGTATTTGTATTATTACATATTTTAGGTATTTTAGGTATTTTAGATATATTAGTGTAGTTTGCCTTCTAATAAAATCTTATTAGAGAATAACGGAAGGACAAAAAAGAATTTTAAAAAAAAAGTAAAAAAAATAGATGAAATAATAAAAAAAAATGAGCAAATAAAGATGAAGTAGCCAAAAGTGTCATGTGAGATTTCTATCATCTTCATTTTGTGTAATTTCTAGGTCATGCCGTTTATACAAAACAGTGGACATGATAGGGTTTGAAAACATCTAGCTTCATTACAGTGATGCATCAAACGGTGGATATGATACCGCAAAATTTATGAATTTCGTATCTCATCCCGACTAATCATGTCCTGAGCAGAAATTCCTACGACCAAGCGTAAGTCTTGCTACATTTGACGTGCTTCACTTCATTGTCCGCGCATCGTCTACCGTTCATTATGTCTGGATCCAAAACGATCGGACCCAACGTATCTCGACCGTCGATTTTGGGGGACCCACAAAATCAAAGGTTGGGATTCTCTCGGCTCGACGTGTCATCCCTCTTGCTCCATTTGATTCTGTTTAGTTCATTTTCTGTGCATCTGCGCATATTGTCCGAGATGTCTAGACCAAAAACTGGCGGACCCAATGTATCTTGACCGTCGATTTTAAGGGGCCCACAAAATCAAAGATTGGGATTCACTCGGCCCGAGTTTCATTACTCTTGCTTTATTTGTTTCTGTTTTGTTCGCGGATCTATATATGTGTATTGTTCACTGTGCCTGGATCCAAAACAAGCAGGAGAAAATTGCCAAAAAAAAAATCCCAAAGCTTTTGTATTTTTGTCAATTCATTTCTATTAACCGAAAATTACTGACATGAGCATTGGCCGACGCTGATGTGAATAATTTTTAATAGTATTTTAGTAATTTTGTAAAATAATTTTTATTATTTTTTATTTTTTGGCTTCAAAGGCTGGCGGACCTGTGAATCCGCAGGCCATGGGTCACGGCCCTCACTACGCCGTGGCCCATGAGGGCTTCGCGGCCCTTGCCCAAGGTCCAATAGGGCCGTCGGCGTTTGAACTCGAAAAGGAAAAGAGGAAATAAAAAGATTAAAAGAATCAAAAATTCAAAAAAATATTAAAAATTAACTAAAATTTATCAATATGAACAGCCGCGGTGCCACATTAGATGGCTAACGTTCATATCATCGATTTCTACTCAATAAGATTGAATCGGCCAAAGGTGACACGGTTTAGGATTGAATTTATAAAAACTCGAAAAACTTAGGACTCTTTTGATAATTTTTCTAATGTATCTCGACTATTGATTTTGAGGGATGCACGAAATCAAAGATTGGGATTCACTGGGTGCAATACGAATCTCTCCGCAGTCGGAATGTCGGATTTGGGTGAGGGTTTTTCATGTTTTGAAGTTTAGGTTTGGGAATATGGAGAGTAATCCATGGATATTAGGGGGTTCTCTTCAAACTGGTTATCTGTGTTTGGACCTTGGCAAACTAATTCAGCTTCAACGTCATGACTGATGGTGCCGGCCGAAGGCTGAGCCCCGGCTGTTGCGTTACGACCGGGGAAGGGAACCATTTCTTATATCATCGCTTTCTGTGAGAGAGAGAGAGAGAGAGAGAGAGAGAGTCGCCCCGCCGCTGGCGCCGCCGCTTGAGGCTTGCCCCGTCGCTCGCAACGTTTCGCCCTGTAGCTCGCGGTGGCTTAGCGCTCGCCGCTCGCCATTCCCTTGCGGCGACAAAACACCGCACCATTTCCCGCGCAAGCCCTGCCGTCGTCGTTGGACCCTCAGGTTACCCTTGCCACCGCCGCCGTGGCTCTCTGTTTTCCTTTTCGGTGCGTCAAGTAAGCTGATTTTCTCTCTGGAAGACTGTATGCTGCTGAGTTGGTCAGTTGTGTCAAAACAGGGAAACGTTCAGAAAAAATTGATGGAAAAATTGTTAGCCAAAATTTTTGCCTCCGACGGGGCGGGGGTGCCTTGGGCGGGGTGATGTGCTCGGGGCGCGGGGCGGTGGCGGGACAAATTCTTCCATGGCAGGGCGGGGGTGAGGGGATCCCCATCCCCGGCCCGCCTCGCTCCGCCCCATGCCCATTCCTAAGGTCTGATATGTTCCTAGAACACCAAACCAGGTTGCTAGAGACATCTCTTAAAGTGGAATGCGATCCCATTTACTTTTTGGTCTCTTCACTCCTTTCTGCTAATATCCAAATTAATTACATGATCGACAGTATTCGAGATGAGATAAGAATTTTTTTTTTTTGAATTTGATCCTTATATTTAGGGTAACGGGATGCAATTATTTGTCTAGACTTACTAATAAACATATTCCGATGATTGACTCTCTTTGAAGTAAGAGTTCCTTATTTACTTGTATTTGCCTAGGATAGATGCAAGTGCAACCAGTGATATGCACGTCGCCCTGATAGAATTTGTCCAGAGGAAAAAGAATTTATCTGTCTTGTGTTTTATGCAAATAGTTTCTTAACTAATTTCAGTTTAGTGCTTTCTCATCTGATGTACATGAGATGGATCTATCTTTCTTCTCGGACAGATAATCAACACATGGGATGGAAGGAGCTATTTTACTTCTTGATTTTTGCGTTTGCTAAGTCGTGTAAGGACGGAAAGATGTTATGTCCTTGTGTTGAATTGTGTCAAGACTTATTAAGCTAAATAAATGTATTTAGTTAAAACTAACTAGTTGATATTTAGTTTATCGATGTAACTTGCGATTGAAAGGTTTTTTTTTTGGGTAAGGTTTAAAATTTTGGGTAAGGGCGATTGAGAGGTTTGGTCGCAATAAAATAATAAAAGTTATAACTAGCATTCAAACATGACATATGTTGTTTAGTGAGAACGATGTCAATTAAACATCTAATTCCTTGGCTTAGCTAAATATTTTTGAAATACAATAATGCAAACTCAAGCTATATTTAAATTGTTGTACCTTTCTCCTACTAACAAGAAAAAGTTTACTACTTTGATGCTATTATCAAATGCTATAGCGTTAATGTTTTCATAGTCAATAATCTATCCCAGTTTTGGGCTTTTGAAAAACAGAAAATTATACTTTTCGAGGTGAGGTGACTACAAGTCTAAGTTATAGGCATAAATTTAAGTAGGATGGTTTTATCGTGATTGCAAACAAAGCCACCTCTGTTCTATCTTTATAGTGCCTGAAAGTTGAAACTAGTATTGACCTGTAAACTTGAGAACTCCAAATTTACAATTTGCAGTTATGGAGTTGATTGTAAAGATTGGGGGAACTTGCCATGCTTAAAATCATTTGGTGTTAACTTGTAGCTAGCTATGTCTCTTAGTTGTATCTTTGTGTGGACAAAAAATGTGTGAGTATGGTTCTTTTTTTGCTTGATGTGTTGATTTTTTAACTTCATCATACGATTTATAGAAAGAGGTGATTTATTGGAGTTGAACTACTTTTCTTTTTGCTGATATCTCCACCTGTTAATTTATAATTTTTTAATGTGTCAGTTTCAACAGCACCAAATATTGCCTGTTTACATGCAGAACCAACACTTAGAGGACCTTTAGTAACTGTGGTAGTACTCCAGCCATCGTTTAGGTTTTTTTGGCACCCAGCATTGCTGTAACAACAGTTAAACACACCGGCAGATGCTTTTCAGGTGCTAAAATAGCATAAAAAGCACCCAATAGTGCTGTTCCTGTGGTGTCTCAACCTGAACGACACCCTTGGTGCTATTCTCGGGCTGGCCGAACAACAACCTTTAGTGCCGTTTCTAGTCTGATATTAGGTAAACTCTAGCATTTAGCACTCAAATTGATCCATTACTTGATTTGGTGAAGCAACCATTTTGTAAAGACTAACCTTCTATTGTTTGGGAAGATTTCTGGATAATGCCAAGGTGAAAAAGAAAAGGAGACAGAGGCATTGAGATAAGTGCAACAATTAAATAGTGGGATGGGGTAGCTCACAGGTTGGTTGATGTCGTCTCCTTTGATCATGTCATCAAACTTTGTGGATTAAAAGCCATGCTTTTTCACTGTTTATTGAGTTATCGCTAGGAGATTAAGAAAATGGAAGAGCTTATTGTGTAATCAGTGACTTCATTCAGTCAAGTCCGTTAGAAAATCAGTTAGTTTATTAGGTCATGTCTATTGTAGAGCAAGGTGAAAGATAAAGGCAAATATGTGCATTTGCAATGATCGAGAAAGAATGTCACACGTGTGGAGATTCCATGCTGCTTTGAAACTGACTTTGGACATGTCATTTTCTTTTTACAATATGATGCACGGTTGTACTTATTCCTTGAAGTGGGACCCTTGCTGTACTACAGGACTTGCTAGGATTGTATTGTTGTAGGTTTCCTAAAGGAAAAATGCGTTTTATATGCAATACAGGTGATTCATACGAAAGGTACTCAAGTGGGGCCCTTGCTATACTACAGGACTTTGCAAAGCATAATTGGTTACAGGTGGTCACCTGTGTTATACAGTGACTCACGGTGAGTTCCGACACAGCAGACGACCTTCCAGATGTACCTAGCAACATAGTCTCATCAATGGTAGTGGGAAGTCTAAAGCTATGGACTGATCTGGTCATAGAAGGATTCCAAAAGTCACTCAGTGTCGGCAAGTTCCTTTGCCTCCTCCATGCCACCAACACCTACGTCTGCACTCCCGTGTTGGTAAAAATCGAATCATCATCAAACACCTCGCAGTTTCAAATCCATTCCCTTTTTCTTTTTATGTTTATACCAGAAACACAGAATGAGAAATTTTTAAAGGAAATTCTTTAGTTAATGGGCGTTGATGATTCTATGTGTCGCAGCCCTACGGCCCAAGCATGCTCCCGACCCTGAACTTAACTGGCGACTTGGTCCTTGTGGAGCGGGTCTCCACCTGGCTCGGCAAAGTGGATCGAGGTGACATGGTGCTCTTGCGCTCTTCAGAGGATCCAAGGAAGACTGTGATCAAGCGCATTGTGGGCGTGGAAGGCGATACTGTTACTTACCTCATGGATCCCGAGAACAGTGATGCATCAAGAACTTGTGTGGTACTTCGGACCAGCTTTCTTGATTTTGTTCATTTTGATTTCTTTGCTTTGGATTGGATTCTGGCGATTCATTGGAACTAGTTAGTGATGTTTGCTCAGCTCTAAATAGTATGTGCTGGTTGATGAAGCTTCTTGATGAATTTTGTATGTCTTGAACCGTTATCGTTGTTGTTTTAACGAGAGGTTGCTAGGTACTATGGAACAAGTTGACATAATTCGCAGTTGCTCTCCTGTCAATTCCACTTCCTTTTGGAGAGGCGTGTCAAGTTTTCCTTTATTTTGTTATTTTCTGGTATGCTGTTAAAATTGATGTCTTTGGTTTCCTTGTCAGAGTTATAAAGATAGTGTCTGGTTCATGTTATTTTTTTTTACTATTCTCCCTGTAATATCTCAAAAAGTTTACTTTTATTACTCCACTTTGTCTGCATTTTTGCCCGTGTATTGTGATTACAATAAGTGAAATATCATCTGGAGTCCCCATGTCTATGTAGGTTCCTCAGGGAAATGTATGGGTTCAAGGAGATTACATATATAATTCTAGAGATTCACGAACTTTTGGGGCTGTGCCCTATGGTCTTGTAGAAGGCAAATTATTATGGAGGGTGAGCATACTTATCCATTGGACCATTTCGGCATATTCTTTTCTCTTTTTCTCCAATAATTCTGTTTTACTATTATGTTAAGGCCTTGAAGCTAGTACTGTATTGATTCCTCTAGATCTTTCTCTATATTTAACTTTTGTATAGCTTGCAGATATTTTTGGAGATTGTATAACTTGAGATTTTTTTTAGAGTGATATCTGGTAAGTGGATTATGGGCAGAGAACATCTGTGAACTTGCATTTTCTTTGTACGAGAAGAAGTTCACGCAGTCATTCTCTGGTTGAACAAAACTATAATGGGTGTTTAATTAGGAAAAAGGGTGCTTTATGATAGTATTCCATTGCCGTTGATCTGTCTGGCCAGCCTCAATTGAAACAAAATCAATGTACCTTGCTAGATGGGTAGCTGCAACTGCATGCAGATTTGTGTACTAGACTTAGAGATTGAAATGTCATCCATATTGAAAGGCGATGAGGGACAACTCTATAGAATTCCCTTGGTACAGCATAAGTTATGGGATTGGTACACTTAGAGATTGAGATGTCATCCATATTGAAAGGCAACGAGGGACGGCTCTTTTTGCATTTCCTTGAGTGCAACGGCAAGTTCACCACCCCTCACATGTTTCCTCATATTTGACTCATAATAATTGGCAGCCCTTGGAAAGATGGAAGATCATGCTGTATCTTCTGAAATGATTTTGATATTATAAGCCATAATGTCAAGGGAGCCAAAAGACATTTGAACTTGAGCCCATGTCTGTGCACGAGGGTGCACACTTATGTGGAAGCGGGGTGTTCTTTTAGTCATTAGAATGCTGTCTTCCCCAGATTCCTTTTGGACCATGTAGTGAAATAGAGTAATTCAGTTTTCTCCTTTGATTTTTTGTAAGCGAACAAAAATTTTCTGGAATGCTTATTCTCTTTAAGATATCTAACTTTTTTGCTTCCTTGCATGAATATGTTGTTTGGGCCAAGAGGCCTCTTTCCTCATTGCTTTTCTTATGCGCAATTAAAACTTCTGAGAAAAATGCATTGATCTCTACTTGATCCTGCCCTATGCACCACTTAATTGAAATGATTCTGTCAGCAGATATTGCCACTCAAAAACTTTGGCTCTCTACATGGAAAAGCCAAAGAAAATTCGTAGGCCTTTTGAGGTACGTTTTATTTTGTTTCAACCTATACAGGGATTGCTGCTTTTGGATTTTGATTAATTGATTTAGCTTGTTTTATTATCATCAAGGTCTGGTGCCATCCTACTTTGGAGTAAAATCTAGATTGAGTTTCTTGTAAGATTATTATAGTGCATATCCAAAGATGGTGACATACGCTTGCTTCAAAATTCTCAACGTTTCTTTTTTTTTTTTTACATGATAGATAAGATTTCATTAAGAAGGTACCAAGGGGGCACCTCCCTATCCACCATAAGTGTATGAATATGTACTTTTTGGCTGTACCTGAGTGAAGAGTATAAATTTACTTATCCCTAAAAGAATCTAAGATGATTAAAATCCTTGAAATGCCTTTTTGTTCCTAATCCTCTCTCTTTCTCCAAATGAGCCAAAATACGAGGAGAGGAATCATCATGCTGTGATGATGTGTTTTTTTTTTTTTATGGGTCATTATCGTATAGGTGCTTTTATTCTAGCTCGTATGGAAAGACAAATGCTCTCTGCTTCAAGCAAATGCCACTATGATGTCTATGACCACGCAGGGCAGTATTAGCCTTAGCGAAATCCTTCTTTAATTTTTCCCCCTTTAGGTAACTAGATAAGATGCAGTAAGATGAGATCATTGTACACGTCTCAAGTCTGGTACATTTTGGTTGGACGTTGTGATGCGTGTTCTCCTCCTTAGCGAAGTTATACCATCAGAACACTTGCGTAGTTTCATGGGTACTAAATTGCCTCTTCCCCTACTCCAGCTGATGCATTTCTGTGCAACTAATCCTTGTGCTTGAATTGTAGGCATGGGAGGAAGTTCTATTGCCGAGAAGATTGTCGCCGATATAGATGATGCCTAGTTCACATATGATCCTAAATCGTCAGCACATATTCTCTCCCATGAATGCAATTTTTCCTTACAAACTGTTTCTTTCATAGAGATCCCTGAGGATCTAAGAGTTAGGGAACGATATTCAGGAATTTCCATCATTTGAATTGTCAAAGTTTGTTCTAAATATTCCATTAAATAAGATTAGAAATGTCTAGAAAAAGCCATAGATTTGTTCCATATTAGAAATAACTAGAAGATTATGTGTATATATATTAACATATAAATTTACGTATTTTGAGGGTAGACGAAGATTAAAATCAACTTTTATCCGGTTCTGAAATCAAATTCGATGAATTGTTCATCGACTTAGATTGACCACGATGCTCATGGTAAGGGAGTTATTCCTTAAATTTTAAAAAGTGAACGACTCATCTATTTTTCACATGAAATGGTTATTTTATTTCTATTTGAATAGCTAAAAATTATATGGATTAAAAAGGATCAGTTTCTATGTTAGAATCATACGGTCTCGTGCATAATGCATGTACTTATCCGCAAAAATCTTTGAGGGTGCCCCGCACTAATCAATTTTTAAGTTCTTTCGAGCAAAAGTTTATGTTCAAATATCTGACTGTTTGGGTGAAACATCATTCAAGGATCTATTAGTCTTCGTTAGAATCAAACTTGTATTTTTGTTTCTGTAATTGACAAAGTAAAAGGAACAAGTAGCAAAAGTTGAAGTCCGAATGTTGTTCAAGGATTGCACATAATAAATAAACTTGAATATCAATCACCATCTGCAAGATAGGCTTTATTCTTTGATCGCAGCTCTGCTAAGTATGCCGAAAAAAATTGTCGGTCGAACACAATGTGACCGTTATGTTGAGTAATTGCAATCATCAGAGGTCTTTCTATCTAATTATGCCTGAAAATAAGATATTTGAGTCTAGGGTGAACTTGTTTTAGTTGGGGGCGAATGTGCATATCATCTGCTTATGTATCGCTTAAGTCAAAATCGAGGTATATTCGATGATTGAATGAAGTGATTAGTTTCTAGATTCTCGATGATTAAGTACAACACCTACTTATCTTAAAAGTGCAAAGGCACCGCAAGCTAAATTTTCGAAAATGAACTGAATTTTCTCACCCAATATTCGAGACAAATTGCGACCGCGATGAACCATTTCAGGAACAAAAAGGATGAAGATTCTACTACCAAGAACTAGTTAGATGCTTTACTAGTATTTTCTTCAATTTCTCAAATGATGCACTTGGCAACTCAGGCTAATGTGCTTCAAGCTCCTCCACAGGTCTGTCCCACCAACTGTCACTTCCACTTGAGATGGCCACGGTTCGGAACCGAACCGTTCCGGTTCATGACCTATCATGAATCGAAACCGGACCGTTCCGTTTCGTGGTCCTGATAAAGGGATCAAATGGTATAATTCTTTTGTTTTGTTGGTAGATTGGAGGATTAGAAACATGACTATTGCTTTCCAATTGGCTGTTTTTGCATTAATTGCTACTTCATTAATCTTACTGATTAGTGTACTTGTTGTATTTGCTTCTCCTGACGGTTGGTCGAGTAACAAAAATGTTGTATTTTCTGGTACATCATTATGGATTGGATTAGTCTTTCTGGTGGCGGTTTCGGTTCCAGTTCACAACAGATTTTTAAATAAAAATTTATAAAATAAAAAAATAAATTTTTAAATAATGAATTATGAAATAATAAATATAAAATTATGAAATAATAAATTTTTAAATACAAATTGTAATCAAATTTGGGGATCGGGAGAAAAAAAATTGGGGGGGGGGAGAAAAGGGATTGAACTTAATGAATTATCATTAAGCACTTATATATTTTTTTAGGGATAGAAGAATCAAATCCCATGTAGTTCTCTTACCTTTGATAACCCCATACTTACCTTATCGTCAATCGTCGCTGCCCGTGTCGATGGTACCTGTGACGGTGGTATCTCCATCATTGAGGAATTCGAATTTTTTGTTGTGATCCATTTCTTCTTGTCGATATGTAGCCTTTGTCCAATCATCGACACAAGCTTGAGCCTCAATCGAATTCGGAGCTAATCTTGAACGTCAGTCATCCAAAATATTACCTTCAGCGCTAAATGTTTGTTCAACCGCAACTGTTGAGTAAGGGGTCACTAAAATCTCTTTTACAATGTGAGCTAGTACTGGAAATTGAGTTGAATGACTATTCCACCACTGTATAATTTCGAAATCCATGCATTTGAATTGAGGAAATTCAAATATAGTGGTTAAATAAATCTTTAGTTCGAAAATATTTCCCATTATTCCCTTTCGTCTTTTTTGCCTATTTATTAGATTTCTAGATCCTCTACCTTGGTGTCTGCTTTGCATATCACTAGCTTGGGAAGAAGTTCCACTATCATCAACTACATTATATCTATTGCAAAAATCATTATACAATTTTACTATTATATTTTTAACTTTTTTTTTCTACATTTCTAATATTCACAGTTTCGGTCAAATATAAACACTCATAGTAGGAATATAAATCATCAAGTAAGCCATATGGATCTAAAACACAAGCAACCAACTAAATAATATGAGTATTGGTATAATATTGCATCCATTTCGTTCACATTGCTATAATAGTCGGACATAATTGATTATCGTTTCATTTTTTTCAAAAATACTAGCAATATTTACACACTCTGTTAAAAATAAATGCGTAGTAGGATAATAAACACTAGATAAAGTATAAGTTGCATTATTAAAAAATTTTAAAAAATATGAATTTTTTTTGCAAATATCTCACTCTTGTAGGTATAAATTATTTGAGAAATATGATTCGTAAAAAACATACATAATAAATTTTTATATGAAAAGATTGATTAAGCAACTCATATGTAGAATTCTAATGGTTTGGAACATCTCTTAGAAATTTTTTTGATTTTCTTTCATTTTGTTTACAAAATCTACCCCACTCTCTCATATCTTGGAGATATTTCCATAAATATTGAATTGCCGTTTTTATTGGACAGAGAAAAATTTCAAGAGTTCATAAATTATCTTGTACGCATAAATTTAAAACATAACAAGTACATCTAATGTGAAAAAAAAGTTCCACCTAAAGCAGGTTCACAAATTATTTCAAACTCGAAAATAGAAGCGGTATTTGCAGAAGCATTATTAAAATTAATTGAAAAATTTTTATTAACCAATAAATATTCTTCTAAAACTTGCTTAATTATTCTATAAATATTATGTGCCGTATGCGTTTAATTAAAAATTCGAAATGTAATAATTCTTTTTTGAATGTTTCAATCGTCGTTTATCCAATGACATGTAATATCCATATAATACTGAGTTTATCAAGGATCACTCTAAATGTCACTACTTATATGCACATGTTCATTGAAAATTGCAAAAAAAATTTCTCAAATCTTCTTTTCCTTTTTTTTATAAAGTTTAAAAATTTGGCGTTTAAGCGTATTTTTCGAAACAGGTTTTGCTTGTGGAGTACATGCATTTTGTATAAAAGTATTAAAACTAAAATTTTTACCAAAATTAAATGATAAATGTTCAACGACAGTAAATTTAGTTAATTCTTGCTCATAATTATTTCTATCGTAACGAAATAAAGGAAAAATGTTAGAATCGACAAACTTGAAAATTTGTTGTTGCCTAGTATCGATCCCGAATTTCGTTGGATATTTTGACACCAGATGTCGTTGATATATTCCATAGCCGCTTTCACTTGTAAATCTGTATATTTTTTTTTGCAATGCTTACAAATGAGGCTGTAATCATTTCCTTCTATATGTTGCTTGGTGAAGTGTTGTCATATGATGGATGCACCCCCTCGACTTATCTCCTGTGCTGTTGACGCTTCTTCGGTATTGTAGTAGGATGCAGACTTTCTCACGTTGGGACGTGCTGGATATTAGGAATAACATTGATATCGTTATCGTCATCATCTCCTCAATGTGCATACTCACGAGAATCATGAGAATAATTGGATTCTTCCGAAATCATCGGACTCTTTCCTCTTTCACTTGCCATTTTTTGAGAGAATTGAGCGGGAGAAAATTGACAAAATTGAGAGAATATGAGAGAATTTGAAAAATGACAGAAATGAGAAAATTTGAGAGAAATTGTGAGGAAAAAATGAAAGACGAAGATGGGTTCTTATAATAATTAGGATTACTTAATAAATTAAAGGAAAAAGGTGAGATTATTTAATAATTAAAAAAACTATATAGCTAGCCATTTGGTTGACCACCCAAATGGCTGGACCAAATGGTTACATAGCCGTTTGGGCGGTTCCGAGCCGATTCCCAAAAAGAACAACCCGGAACCAGCCCATGCCACACGGGCCAGTTTCGGTTCGAAATGAACCGGCCTGGTCAACGGGCCGATTTCGGGTTTGACTCGGGCCGAAACCAGCCCGTGACCACATCTAACTTCCACGTTGGCCTTACCTTGGTCATTTGCATAGGCATTTTCTGGTCAAGTGATATCTAGAAAGCTTTTTCAAAGGAATTGATTGATATTTGAGACGATGAATTGTCTTCATTACATGAGGTGGACGTCATAATGGGAGGAATCCTTTAGCCAAATAGACACACCATAAAACGCCATAATGAAAATCAAATCAAAACGGAAAGCAAATAAATAAAAATGCTTTAACTATATCGATAATCAAGAAATGCGTGATTTTTTGGATAAAAAGATTGTAGGTTCATAAATATCGCGATACGTATTTCAAGGATCTATTTATAGCTGTGGGGCTCCCTTGACTTTTGGTGATTGCATTTTTTTGGGAATTTATTTGTCCGGCTATTCTACATCATCTTCCCACGTTTGTTTCTCGGCTTTCACTTGATCAGCCAGCTCATCCTACTTCTCCCCAAGCTCTTGCATCCTAATTCTCTTTCCTATGAGCCTCCACGAGTTCATCATGTGCAGCTTCATCCATGAAAGTACCTCTCTCTTCCGAAACCTTGTTAGCCATAGCTCCAATTGATGGATGGCCAAATAAAAAGGGGCCACCGGTTGACGGAAAGGCGACGATTCTGGCTGACTCCTACATGGAACGGCAAGCTCGCTCACTTTCTTGTAGATACCAGCTCAACATTTAGAGAAGGTGACCCCATGTTTGATCCTCTTCAATTCGATCTTTTGAGGCCCCTCGTCCACTTACCCTCCAGTAGGGGTAAGCATGGTCTGAGTTGGTCTAATCCTCAAGAACCATGTACCAAATCGAAGGCACTGGTTCTCAATTCCAGAATCTGTGGACCGGACCGAATGTCCTTGAAATTACAGACCGAATGGATCATCAGTCTAGTCCAATTCGAGAGCGGTCCAATAGAAACATTAACATGAAAATAAAAAATAAAATGTAAACAAAAATATGAAACTCGAGTTTGACAGGATAGTTTGAGCATTTGGGGACACCATGTACACCAAAATGAAAAGTCATATGTGCATACCAATTGCCCCCTAAAGCACTAAAATTGGCTCCCACAAACAAGTCATCATCTTCATCATGTGTAATGGCTCCAAAAATGAAAAGTTCTTGCTAATGCTCCAAAGCACAACAACAATTCCAAATGCATCCTCAATTTGACTTGTGGGATTAGGTTAAGGTAAGGAGTCAGAAGCATATGAAATATTAGGTTTTCTTCTTCTTCTTCTTTCTTTTCTCAGAAATGAATAATTAAGTTATGTATTTAAAAAATAAAATAAAAATTTGTCGATCCAGTTGGGCGGTCCATTGGTCTAGTTCTACTCTAGGACCGAGAACCGGACCGCTCAGACATTAGTTCCACCTTGAGGAACTGGGGACTAGACCGATGACCTTTGGAATTGGACCAAATCCGTCGGTCCAGTCCAGGCAGTTCCTGGTCCGAGAAATCCATCTTGCTCACTCTTACCCTCCATGACAAATTGAAACCGGTTTAAGAAAAATGGAACCAAGGACTACGAATGCACATTGTTTCCCCGTGGACATTTTATAAAAGGCCATCTATGACATCCAAATGTTTCGATTTCCATAAGTGAGATAAACAAGACTTATAATCTTGACTTAGATGTATAGAACGTTTACAAATGTAATTCTAATTAATTTTGTTTCTTTTTCAAATATGTTAATAGGATGTCTTACTCTAATTAGTCACCGGTGGATTGTACGGGATTTCAGTGGGTTCCTATGATCAGTTCTTACTAATTAGAGAATGTCATCTCCTCCTATTACATAACAGCGTCCCTTGTTCATAGTATTTTCCCAAAGAAATTATTTTCAATATTTTGACATGAATGATTTTTTATGCGATAATTACATCAAAGTTAAAAAGAAAGAGAGTCATTTCAATTGAGTTTATTGAATACAAATGTATCGATTGTTCATTTTATACATATCATTCCGGTGGATTTCAGATCATCTTTGTTTAACCCGATGATGCTTATTGCACATGACCTGAACTGCAAATCGTTTTGTTCTCCCTTTTATACTCTGAGCGGTTTGCTTAAATTGCTTTGATTGATCTTATGCAAATTATAAACCGAGTTGACAAGGAATGTGTTCTGGAGTGAACGTCCATTGGATCTACAGAATATGAATACCTTCTGTAGAAGGCATTGATGTTCAACAGACTGCGGGCGCAAATTGTTCTTCGAGCTACTTGCAATCGTACACTTCGCTCTGATGGAAATATGTGTTATGCAAGTCTTGCTGTTCTTCTGACAACCAATTTATAACATCTCTCCCAGGATCCTCCGCTAACACGAACATGAGGTACATGTGATGTTTCATGAAAGCAAACGTAATTTAGATAAGATAGAACTGCCACAGAATCCCATATTCTTCGCTTTGATATCTCCTAATCGACAGGATATATCCCAAAACATAAGCAGAAAAGAAACAATAGAAGCAAAATCTAACTCTTGATATCAGTAGGTTGCATACCAAACCGCATGGTGAGAACTGTGGCTGCGGTCGTCGTTCCTTGAGGTCTGATTAAACACTCAGAGAACAAGTTGAAGATATAAACGATAGGTGGTTTCTAAAGCCAGCTACCCAACAAAAAATGCTAGAGTATATTTTTTTTTACCAGTGACCCATGTTAGATTTGCACCCAACAAATGAATCATATGATTAAGCAAAACTATTCAATGGAGGGTCGAGCCGAACTCTGGAAGCAAAAAAGCAAACTTATCTTTTACTTGGGCCGAGCTACCAAAAAGGATCAACCTCTCGAGCCCATCAAACCCATGATCAGGTTGTCCATGCCTAATACCGATGGTCTCTTTTCCCAGCCTTGCAACCATTATCGAACCTTCTGTAGACCTGTACTCATTTCTACTGATAATATATCAGCATTTGTCATTGGATTTTCAAGAAGATCCCTGGAACTATTAGCACATCAAAACAGTAGATAAAGGGATGGCACACCGAAATGACTAACAAAGAGCTACTTCCGACAATCATGTGTTTTTTGAAATGGACTTTGGACGAAAGGCCTGATATATTACAGCCAGAGGAGAAGGTAAGCAATTTATGAAAAACCATCTACTGAATGTAGAGAACATTTATCTTTGTCATCGTCTTGCAGGAGCAAAACAACTATGGGCTCAGACTAGATCGACTTTTCCATTCTCAAGAAGCTTCTTTATGCGCTTGAATGGTATGAAAAACAATTCACCTGGCTCCATCTCCATGACCAGATCCGCTGCCAAGGACTTGTTGCTGCCAGTTAGGAAGAAATCCATCAATGGACAACATCAGATGAAAAAACAAGCTAAGGACATTCAGCCACAAGTAAAACTCTAGATATGGTAGGAAATTTAGATTACCTGTCTTGTAATTCAGAAGGTCCAACATATTCCCTGGCTTTGCATACGACGAAAGTGTCCATCTGTGGCTCGGGGACTGAAAACAGGAGCGATTGCTTATTAAAGAAAGACGAGTGCAGCTGCTATCAAGTATCCACTAAGAAAAGCTTAAATTAAGCAAATCTAAGCTGAAACTTAGTGAGCTTATTGAAGTTAAAGAGAAATATTCAGAAACTTATTACAAAATTAATGAGTTACAAATATTACTAACAGAGAGATCTGTATAACAGTCAGACTAATTCTGTATTTCTTCTCTTTATTGGTTCTAGAAATCAATGCAATCAAGAACAAGTAAAACCCCCGAGTTCATTGACCAAAAATAGAAATCCACGAGTTTAGTATGAGTGACTCTTCACTGTCTTGAAAGAAAAGGGTCTTCCCTGGTAAAAGCGGAAACTTGCGATGACTAGCTTAAGTCTACCAATGTTATGGCTAGTTCTGGCACCAACCGCTGAACAAGCAGATTCTCAAGTGGCCACTCAAGACTGAAGAGTTACAAGCACAATGTTCTCAGATTGAGGTACTGAAGAAGTGGAGGTTTTGTTTGTAGACATGGAAGTAGGGCAGGGGTACATGCAGCTGTGAATTTCTCAAAAGCCTTCACATTGTGAGAAAAAAATGTTAAAAATCAGGTTACCATTCTGATCCCAACCAAAATGGAAATCATGATCTTAACAGATGCAGCAAGATTTAGGAAAATTAACCTGAAAATTTCCTAGGTATTTCCAGACTGAAAATTCAGAATTAAGGTTCTTTGAGAGTTCTGTATAAACAGATTACATATTTGAAAAGATGGAAATTCAGTTCATGCAAAGGCAAGTGCACTGACATAGATCAAAAGGAGCAAATCAAGAGTTAAGTAAAAGCATAAAAAATATTGCAGAACTCATATTCTTTAAATAGGAAGAGATAAAGAACCAGGAAAGAAGATCGCGTTACCCATGTCATCCTCTTCGCTAGTTGTTGATTGCCTGATTAAAGACTGGTAATTATCAGGCAAATTCAATAACACACTTTCCTCAAGATGTTTCCCAATAACTTCAGAATATCTGCAAACATGAAGTGAGGGCTTCAATTTCAGAAAAAACAAAAAAACTGATAACCCTGAAGTCATGACATAATGAAAATGTCGCCTCTTTCACCTTCTTGTGAAGTTTTTCTCTTGTTTAGAGAGCCGATCATGCAATTCATTTGTCTTCAAAATGTGGAACATGAACTTTTCAATCTGCAAAAGGATACCACTTACCAGAAATTAGTAGCTTGACAAAGAAATGCTTAATGTCATAAAGGCTTTGGAAACCAGATTTTATTCACACAAGCATTATATTTGTAGAACAGGATTAGTCTATATGGTCATAATTATCCCTACTAAGAAGCACAGGACTGGTAGAAATGATCAGAAGGAATACAGATTCCACCAGTAATTCCTATAGTCAGGATAAAACACCTATTTTCTGGCATAGTGGAAACCAATAGTCAAAGTTTGGCAGATTGAATTTCTTCAAAGAAAAAGGAACAATGCTGGAGGGGGTCGCTACCTTTTGGAGACGAATCCGGAGATATGATCTCAATAAGAACTGTGTCCTGTCCAAGTCCATCTGGTACAGAGACACCGTGAGAGGATCTATGCCACTTTCTACAAAGTCATCCACGGTTTCTTCCTGGACATGCATAGAAATTGCATTGATGAACCAAATACAAGCTGATTATTGTTATCGAAAAACTAAAATTCGATTGCAATGACAATAGATCTTCTAAAAATGATTGGGAAAAAAGGAAACATGTAGAGCAGTGCATGGAGGTAGTTTGACGTGTCCAGTCAGCACAATTCACCAGTTTAGAAGCCTATAAATGCGGCTAACAAAATCCACACACTCCAGGAAGAGTCAAAGAGCTGGAGCAAGAATTTCATCAGACTTGTAATGGAAAAATTAAAGAGTTATACTGCCTTGAAGGAGCTTCAACTGCAGATCCTTCGGAAGATAACATGGAAACAACAGGACATAATACAGGATCTTGACGAACTCTGGACTAGGTTGAAGTCAGGAAGTAAAGGTCTGAGGGAGCCATACTTAACTATGATTAGAAGGAGACAGAGCATCGTATGCATCAAACACAAACAGGGCAACTGGATAGAGGGGAGGGAGAAATGGAAAACTGTTTGTGAACAATCTCTCCTCATTTGAGTATATCAAATACAGAAGTTCCTCATGACCTGGAGCATGGAGGATCTAATGACACCAAGCATTACAGGAAGAAAATATCTGCATCTGTGTTATACCTCTAATGGAGAAGATTTGGAATGCTTACAAGCAAATGCACTCACTAAAAGCCCCCAGGACCTTGTGTCTGATATTCTTTATAGAGTTCTGAGAAGGTTTATCAGATCAGGTTATCAACTGGATCCAGAGTTTCTTTATCAACAAATTAATGTCGAGGCAGTTGAACCAAACACACTCTTCTATCCCAAAATTTAGGTAATGTGGTGATTTTTCCCAATTCTTCCCTATCAGCTTGTATAACATGGATTTTAAGGTGAATGCAAAAACCATTGTCGGTAGACTTCGACTTGTGCTTGAGAAATATCTCACCCTCTCATACTGCCTTTATTCCTTCCACATATCACAGGGAATGCAGTTCTCCCTGGAAATAGTCCACTTCATCAAGAATAAGGTAGAAGATTACTGGAGATCAAAACTAATATTGAGAAAAAAATATTACAGATGAGAAAGAAACCTTGTCTCACTGCCAAGAAAACTTGCTTTGAACCAAGCAAATTGTGATTTACTTCTTCAATGAACTGCTATTGTCTCGTATGAATTTTATCAAATGATTGCTCCTAAGGATGCATGGTGTCTCAAAGAGGAGTTGCACAAGGAGATCCCTTGTAAAGTTCATAATCAACTTACACATGTCAAGAAGAAGCAAAAGCATCCAGGTCCCGCAAATCTCCTATTTCTTAATTCAAGGAAAACAGACTATTTGGCATTCCAAAGTCAATGCAGGGGTACAAATTTACCACTACAAGAGCAAAATAACATCCTGGGCTGATGGATCGACAACGTTGAAAGCTAAGCTACAAGCCACTCCATTGAAAGTGGTATCGACTCTTAATACATGCCTATGCAACCACTCGCCAAATTAGACTCTTTTGATGGTGGGGAATACAAACCGATAAATCTCATCGTTTTAAGTTCGAAAAAACTGGGAATACACGAGCCAATCAAAGGTTTGGGGGGGAGATCCCACTTCGGAAAATTGACTAACTTCGTTCGTTGGCTAGACGGGAAGGGTCGTGTTTTCTGAGTGGGGATTGGAGCAAGCATAGATGCCGGCACGGAACCTCAGACACCACGGACTCATAATTTCGAACCTCAACCCAAGCAGGACATACATTTGACTGTGTACCCATGCGGCTATTACTCAGAATTCGGCTCCCAGCTAGGAACTAACTTCACTAATGCAAAATGCAAGCGAGAACGGAATTAAAAAGGAAAAAGAAGAGCAAATTGCAGCAAACCCCAAGATTTGACTAGAGAAAAAAGGGCGAAGAAAGGGAAATTAACCATCAATTGGAGCTGCCCAGTGACTCGATCGATCAAGTTGGTCTCGAAGCGGAGGATCTCAGGCGCCGCCTTCTCGTTTCGCCAAGCCCGCTTCAACAACTCCACGTCGGTGGTCGAGATCAAGGTCTCGAAATCTTCCATCCCATTGCTCGGCTTGTCGCTCGAGCCCGGCTCGGACTCCATCCGATTCTTCCCGTCTCTTTCAGCGAGCCCGGTAATGCCCTTTGGCTTCAGACGATCCGATTGCTCGTTCCAGTGGAGATCGAGATCGACTGAGGCAGGGGGAGAGAGAGGGGCAAGGACCAAGGAGGGGCAGTATTTGGCGCCAAACTCGAAAAGCTTTTGATGAGGGAAAAAAGGAGCAACCTCGGTGGTCGATCATGGGCCCCACATGTAAATCTAGATTAACGGTTGAGATGCTCCCGATCCATTGGGGAGCATCGTAATTTCAAAAAAGGACTCGAATGCCTTTATTTTTTGGGTCAGAAGTAAATTTCCTTTCAAATGAAAGCTTGAAAGTACTCAAACTTTTTAAAAAAAGAAGGGCATTTTTGTCCTTTAATTTTTTGATTTTTTTTAAAGTTTGTCTTTTTGACCTTTCTTTTTTGTTTTTCTTTTTCGTTTTTTCCCCCACCCCTCCCCGCCCGTTCATCATCTCCCACCGGCACATCTTCTTCGTGGGGACATCGTCGAAAGACCTGCAGAGGCCTTCTTCTCCCGCTGTCAATGCCGGTCACCACGTCCACAAACGAGTGGCGTGGTCTGTGCTGCCGCCAACATCTTTGATCAGGTTCGGCAAGACTGACATCTCCTATTCGCTGCCCGGGGCGCCATGAAACTTTGTTTACTTCGCCGTTGCTGTTGTCCTCAACGTTGCGCTCTGGTGGCTATTCTATGTCGACTAAGCTACTATGACAGATCCCGGTGACACGTATGAGCGGCAATGCCACTTGCTGCCCAACAATGATACCACCTCCAGCCGCGATCCTTGCATCATGACCAACACCGAAGCTTTTGCTCTCTGTTTCGTCTCACTCAACTCTGTCGTTGAGCCCCTAGCTTCTTGGCTAAAAGAGACGACAAAGGATGAGTCGGACCAGCTTTACGGTGAGTGACAATGACAGCAGTAGGTCGAAACTTGGACAGGGAGCGTGCGTGGGTGAGCACCGGGACTCACTCCAGCTGCTTTTCGGGTTTTTTGTTTTTTAATTTAGGTTAATATATTTTTTACCACTTTAGGATGGAAAAAAAGTGCCACGCAGGTAGTGCCGCGCTGGGCCGGGCGGCCCAACTCTTTTTTTTAAGGTTTTTTTTAATACGGTGTAATTATATTTTAAACCTTAAATTTATATAAATCTTGAAATGTAATATTTTTAGTTTGATGCTTATTTTTACAACATAATTATCAATAATTAATTAAAAAATTTAGTAAGATATATGTAATTAGTTTAATTAGTAGGTAAATAATTATTCATAAAATAAAAATGGTAGGATATGTAAAGATCTCATATTCAAATTAAAAGAACATCGATAACAAGCTTAATAAATTAGTACCGCCGCATGGGACCCTTGCGGCCTTATTTTCTTTTTTTAATTTCGTAATTTTTAACGTTTTTGTAATAATTTCAAATTTCAATAAATTTGTATATATAATTTTTATTCATTTCCAAACTTAATTTTATAACAAAATTATCAATATTTAATAAAAAAATTTATTATTATGCATGTACTTAATTTGTTGAGTATGTAAATAATAAATTAAAAATATTCAGAAGGCCAGTGATGCAGCTTTTTAATTTTGTAATTTTTTACTAATTTTTAATAATTTTTTTCTTTATATAACTCTGTAAATATAAATTTTTTTCCTTTTGAAGCTTATTTTTATAACATTATTGTCAACAATTAATTGAAAATTTTATTGATATGTATGCAATTACTTTATTTAGTATGTAAATAATTTTAAAAAAAATATTCAAGAGGTTGGTGCAGTAGCTTTTTTTAAAATTTCATATTTTTTACATGTTTGTATAATTTTATTTTTACATAATTTTGTAAATATTTTTTTCCTTTTGAAGCTTATTTGTATAACATGATTATCAGTGATTAATTGAAAATTTTATTAAGATGTATGTAATTAAATTATTTAGTATATAAATAATTAATAAAAATATTCATGAGGCTGGGGCGTTAGTTTTTTTAATTTAAATTCGTATTTATTTACGTATTTTTATAATTTTATATTTAGATAAATTTGTAAATATTATTTTATTTCCTTTTGAGGCTTACTTTTATAACATAATTATCAATAATTAATTGAAAAATAAATTAATATATGTAATTTATTTATTTACTATGTAAAGAATTAATAAATAATATTTAGGAGGCCGGCGAGGTAGTTTTTTTTTTAATTTTGTATTTTTCACTTCTTCTTATAACTTTATGTTTATATAACTTTGTAAATATAAATTTTTTTTTTCCTTTTGAAGCTTATTTTTATAACATAATTAACAATAATTAATTGTAAATTTTATTAAGATGTTTGTAATTAAATTATTTACTATGTAAATAATTAATAAATAATATTCATGAGGTTGGGGTATTAGTTTTTTAAATTTAATTTTGTATTTATTTACATATATTTTTTTTATAATTTTATATTTAAATAAATTTGTAAATATTAATTTTTTTTCCTTTTGAGGCTTACTTTTATAACATAATTATCGATAATTAATTGATGAATGTATTAATATATGTAATTTATTAATTTACTATGTAAAGAATTAATAAATAATATTCAACGGCGCGGTAGTTTTGTTTTAATTTCATATTTTTTTCACTTCTTCTTATAACTTTATATTTATATAACTTTGTAAATATAATTTTTTTTCCTTTTGAAGCTTATTTTTATAACATAATTATCAATACTTAATTAATTATTTTATTAAGATGTATGTAATTAAATTATTTACTATGTAACTAATTAATAAATAATATTCATAAAATAAAATATGTAGGAACTTAATTTATGCCATATCTACAAATGGAACATGGGACCTTAATAAATGTCACACAATTGTGATATTATAAAAGAAAAAAAAATTCATATATCTAATTTACATAATTCACACAAGTAAATTGAATATGCAATACATATGTATTACATTCCATGTTCACACACTATCTAAATTTTATTCTTAAGCCGATCTGTATGCACAAGTTTGCCTGTTGTGCCCAAATTTTCCACAATTTGTGCAATGATTTCGCGCAATGCTACTGCTCGGCGTTCTCCAGTCCATCTCATTTCGCATCCATTATGCGCGAGGCCTTCCTTTCTTCCTAATTCGATTTGGGTTTGACACTAATGGTAGATCGTTAGGTTCAAGCCACTAATTGGGATTCCCCAATAGATGGAACATGTATTGATAGCATTGAAGTGTTCTATCCAATGTATAGAATTCATCAACGTACGCATTGTAATCAATTCCAATTATTTAACATGCTGCAATTACGTGGGAACATGGGATTTTTATCTTTTGAAAATTTTCACATATGCACGTTCGCTCGTGTAGGTGTACTATATGTTTGTGCCCCCTGTTCCTCTGGATCTATTAAATCCAGTTTTGACTTCAAAGACTTCTTTATTAGAGTCGAATTGTGTCACTTCATGCCTATTTACAACTTGACTATTTTGCCTGATCGTGTTACCGCAAATTGAGTATATATGTATCCATCGCATTCGAATGCAAGTTTGCCTGATCCATTTTGTATTACTCTACCTCCCCACTGCACAATCGCAAAAGATCTAAACGACATTCTGGTAAATAAGGAAATTACAAATTATTTTGCATATAAAAGTTAATAAATATTTTCTCTTACACATTAACAAATTAACATTATAATTATGAATTTAACATATGAAATAAATTTCATAATAAGATAAAAATTAATAATACGACAAGTGATTCGGACCAAGGCATTTCGTATTTGCCCTCGATTTTTGGGAATGTTTATAAACTATTACAATATTTTCCTACTACTTTTTGGAATTGTTGGAAATTTCCCTTTATTTACTTTGAACTTTATTTATTCATTATATTTCCAAAAAATTGATTCGGATAGGGCTATCACACCTATATTTGGGCAGGTGTACAACTTGGCTTTTGAAAGCTTGGTCTATGACAAAAAAAAAACTACCATTGAGCTTGCCCCAATTCTTGTATTTTTATTGCATTTTTAAAAGGCCAAAAGCAACCCGTATGTAACATAAAAATATCACAATATTTTAAATATTATGAAAACATTAATCATGAAGATATTCTAAAAAAGTTTAGAATTTTTTAAATGATTTGTCATTTGAGAGCCAAAATTGTCATTTCTAAAAAATTTGGGGTGCAAAATCACAAAATAGGAAATTTGGCTAGTTAAACTTGACCTTTTTTTTCATTTTGTGATAATTTTAGATAATTTTTTGTGATTTAATCAAATATGATTTCTAAAAAATCATATCTTCTTAAAATCGATGACATATGAGATATGGTTTTTAAGAAACCATATCTTGATATATAATTACCTATATATATATTTTACAAAAAAATATCTGTTGACACCTGATTTTTAATCACTTTTTCTCTTTTAAAATTCATAAAAATTAATAAATAAAAAATGAGAAAAATTAAAAAAATCAACTTCAGTCTGTCAAAAAAAATTCCTAAAAAATTTTAATGGTGTTTTATTCCCTGGCGTTAAATTAATTCGTGGTAATATACTGCCTATAATTTTATTTTATTTTATTATATATATATTTGGGATTTTTTCTACAGAGTCAATATTAGTTACTCATGCTCGTAGTTATATAAAGTTGGTTTAAAAGTTGACTAAATTGAAAATATAATATTGTCATTGGTCTGGGTAATACTTATGGTCCTGGAAGACGTTTAATGTGTCATTAATGATATATATTAATGTGTCATATAAAATTCAATATAAATCTGTATTAATTTTGGGTTTATTGAGCCTAATAATCGTGATTAAAAAGGTACCACCCATTTTATTTGAACTCATGATAACTAATATTAGCTTAATTATTAAAAATGCATTATTTTAATTGTCTAGTATCATTTTTATATTAATAAATAACTAATATCATGACCAATTAATTTATAGTGTTAATCTTAATAAGTTATCGATGCAATTTAAACCCATTTTATAAAAATATAATGGTCGATAACTTATTAATATGCCTAGTTAAATATATCATGACAACTCAAATAATTTAATACATCGGTTTAAATTTACTACAAGCATAATATATAACTAGCCATGTTTTAAACCTATATATATATGTCAAAATCACGAATCAACACCTCAAATAACATGTAGTTATTTTAAATATCTATATATATTTTCAAAGTTAAATTGCCCAAAGGCAATTTAAAAATATAGCATTTATATAGTAGACATGATTGGTCATTTTAACTAATATCATGACCAATTATAGAAATGCGTTTTAATCTTAATTTGAAAATCTTCTCATGATAAAATTTAATAATCTAATTCATTTGAAAATAACTGAATCACAATTTTCTATTAAATTGGTTTAATAATTAACCCGAAATGATTATAAAAAGTTTCACCCTTTACCACCTAGCTTCAGACCCGATGCTCATCTTGGTGCTATTGAGAAGGCTACATGTTTTATAATTGATGATCTGTGGTACGGCATCTTTACCGCTAACAATCTAGAAACAATTGTGCGAGCAAATGCAGCCTTCATTTTCTCCGTTGAGGATCTTAATATGAACAATATGACTATCTCAGTTAGAGGAATGGGTAAGGTTAGGGTGGTTGAAAGTATTGACTTACAGTTCACAATTGGTAGTCTCGTTGGATAGCAGATTGTCAAAGTCAAAAGAAGTTCTGGTTGGACCGCCAGAACAATGATGCACACGCACGTGAACACGAGGAAAAAAAGAATGTGTTTCTTCGGGATTGTTGGCTGGTAGCTGGGGTTTTTTTTTTTTTCAGTCCTCCTACTACACTTAGGCATCTCTCCATTCAACTCTTTGGGAGATAGACGCCAGGTAGCTCAGGAGTTGGGGGGGAAAAAAAGGATAGACGGGGGGCGGATTAGAGAACACGGAAAGGAGTTAAAAAAAGAGGTCTGGGGGGATGGATTAAGCAGAAATGAAGATGAGGGAACAAAAAAAGAGAGAGGGGAGAACGCATGGAGGAGCTGGGAATTCATGGCCATTTTCTTCGGCAACCGATCGCACGAATCAAGCCCTACTTGGATCGCCGACGGTTTTTCTTCGACAAAATCTCATCCATTTATTCCTAGACTTTTAAACTCTTTCTCATTTCTCTATTGCCAGAATGATCATTGGTATCATTTTTCTTTCTTTTTCTTCCTCTCCTTAGCCATCACCGTGGTACTTGTTCTCTTTAGTTTTTTGGGTCACAATTCTGGTCTCTTGGACCAAATAACGGACTGTCCGCTCCACCCATCAAGTTATTTGACCATGCCTAGGTTCTAGGTGGTTCCAAATTGATGGAAAATCATCGTTCTCGGGTCACGAAATCAGAGCTTGAATTGATGAACTAATGTTCACGAGTCAAGACTGGGACATTATCAGCGAGGAGTTGGGTCAACGAATTCCATCGAGCCCGAAAGGTCATGGTAAAAGGAATTCCACTTTTAAAATACGCACTTCGTTCAGTTTCCGAGAGCTCTCCTAGTTTTGCTTCATGGACAGTCACGCAATATCGTAAGTGAAAAATGCGAATCGAAAATCCACAACCTTTCTTTTCTAATCATTTCTCACGACTTGGAACTTATTTTTCTTATTATTTATTAATTATTATTATTATTTTTACTTTTCTTTTCTCTTTCGAGATTTATCATTTCCTCTTTGAAATACATTGGATTGGATAAGTGACTATCTACCTCCTGGTGTTTCTGCTTTCTTCTCCATCATATTTTTTTTTCCATTCAAACTTGGCTCTTTATAGTGATTCATTGCCTAACCATGTGATGTTTCTAGTACGATGAGCCATCAATTGCTACTTAGAAGTTTTTATGGAGCAACTCATCTTCGCTCTCTTTCATTCTCTAACATTGCTGTTGTTCGTTGGTACGTGGTTGGATTCGATTTTCGACGGACGTCTAATAACAATGTATGCCCACTTCCTTCGAAAGTAGACCATGGCTGATGTGAGCTCTATCGCTTTTTCCTCCATGAAAACTCCTCACTTTAACTCTGTTACACCACAATTACCAGCTGTTGAAATCGGCTTCCGCACAATAATTCGTGTGGTATTGACATGCAACTCGCACGATATCGCGATTGTGATTGTTTATGAGTGTCTTTGCAAAAGAAAGTAAAAGAAAAGAAATGAAAAAGAAGGATAAAACATTCTTTTTGTAGTTTCAGGATTAGGAAAAACTTCTAGTGTTTATCCTATTGCTTGCGGATGCTAACAACTGGACCAGACCAGACGCTCATTTCTCTGCCCATGTGCTTATTTATTCTCTCTTGTGAGTTTTTGTATAGTTATATAAAGATTGGTGATAGATAATCTTGGATTCTTTTGTTTGTTTATGCTCTTTCTTGTCCATATGTTAGCTAGTTTTTTTTTTCTATGGGGTCAGACTCAGTGGGTTTATTCTAGCTTGAGTTAAGATTTTGATTATCAGGACACCAGCTAATCTTTGTAGGAGATATGTTATAAGTTCTCACGAAACACGCATAGTCTAATAAAATGAATTCATCTCACCTGACCCCTATAATTGGAGTGTCGGTTTATTTTTACTTTCTTTTACTATGCCCTCCACCCGCATTTATTCCATCACAGAACTATGGAAGGCATTCTTCCGTGGAGTACATCCTTTCCTCTTATCTGTGTGTTGAGGTATTTGCTGCCATTTGTCCCTGTGATGAATTTAATAGCATCAATGCACGTTTTTTTATTGGGAATCTTCTCTCTCTTTAACATTTAAAAGATGCTCTCAATTGGATAAGTTGCGGTTCGCCACTTGGAAAGGAAAAGGATTGTGCAATCTGATTATATGCCCCTATAGACTTGATATTTGAAAAGTGACGCATGAGATAATGCTTAATGCTGGATATGAGAATATAAAAAAATTGGACCATGGATGGTGCTGGGTGGATGGGCTGTTAGAGAGTCAGTTGAGCCCGAGTCAATTGGTGTTCGAGTGGGTTAGCCCAAATTTTTTTTTTTAATTGGTGCGAGATTTAGGCCCAAATAAGCCAAGATAATTAAAGGGGGAAGGAGCTAAAGCAATTTGCTAGTTCTCGCAACAAGCGCAGAGCTAAGTTCTTTTCTTTTTATTTTATTTTATGTTAGTTTATTATCCGCAACGCTGACTTTCTACACATTTTCCTCTCTCCCTTTTTCCTCATATTTTTATGTCAGGTAAAAGGAAGACTTCACATCAATGACGAGTTTCGCGGAGGTGCAAAATCGGCCCAGACAAGCTCCTAAGCTGTCCACCGATTTCTCAACTGATCTGTGACTAAAAGTCCCTCTTAATTCAAAAGAAATTCTCTATATTGGGAACATAGAGAGCGAAAATCAATTATAGAAATCCCTCCCAAAAAAATGGAAGATAAGTACTCTTTCCACTCTTCTGGTTTTAGGTGCAGATTAGCACATATTTTGTATACTGACACTTCACTCTATTTTATGTTAGGAAGCCGCAGCTCTATATCAATGGTCAACCCTATGGAAGCACAAAATCGGCTTGGAGGAGTCCTCAAGCGTGCACAAATTTCAAATTGTTGAATCAATTCGTTGTATTTCATTTTAAAGAATTCATCCCCCAGAATGGAGAGAACAATGTCCATCCGCAATTTAAATATCTGCACCATAAATCCCAAAGGGAAGAGCCAAGCCAATGCTTAGCCTCCCATTGGAGGTTTTTACTTACAGTAGTTAAATACCTGCAACTTAAATACATGTACCTTAAATCCCAAAGGGAAGAGCCAAGCCAATACTTAGCCTCCCATTGGAGGTTTTTACTTACAGTAGTTTAAATACTTGCAACTTAAATACCTGTACCTTAAATCCCAAAGGGAAGAGCCAAGCCAATGCTAGGCTTCCCATTGGAGGTGTTTATTCACTGTCATGTACTTCCTATAATTTAATTTTTGAATCATCAGGCCCAAAAGATGAGTAGGTCGTAATACTGCACAGAAGTCGTTAACACACTCCCTCTTTCGGCTTCAGGGAATCTTTAACACTTAAAAAATATAACAAATAAAAATATATACCAACCATGCATCCTATTTAAAAAGTGAAAACACAAAAGAGAATACCTTACTAGAGCCTTAGGAATAAACCAAGCCTGAGTTGCCGAATTAGGATATCCATGAAATTAAGGTACCGAAAGGGCATTAGTTTTAATTAACTAGTGTAAGCAAGTCCCCGAGCTCATAATCTCTGGTTCGTAGGGATAAATTAGTTCTCCCGCTAATTTATTTAGGTTTCTAATCGACCTACCAAGAACGATTAGTGGCGACTCCAAATTTCAAAATCATTTAAACAAAAACCAAAGTTGCGATTCGGTAGGGCTTGGGAGGGTCCGCGTTAGGTTAGTCAAATCTAATTAACCTAATAATCCGTTAACCCTTTAAAATTTAAATTTTTTTAGAGGGTCGCGACAATATCATATGAGATTTTCTTTTTGTGAATTTTTGGTTTTTATAAATGAATTGAAATTCAATTTCTGAATTTGCTAGCAAGCCGTGATGAATTTTGACAAGAAATATTCTAGAGAAGAATTTTGAAAAAAATTAAGTTATTTTGATGCTCTCATACAATGGGTGTTATGGCAAAGACACATGAAAATATGACAAAATCAACTTAATTTAATGTAAAAGATATGCAAATATGTTTAAAAAGTCCACAATTTTCTCAACGTGCAATTTTCATGATGATGTAATTCATTCAATAAAAATATGCAATCAAACATTCATAATATCCAAATAAGGTGACTTACGTAGTTTTGAAAATTTATATTCTGAATTTGGATTTCGTTCCACAATTTTCAGCTGAAGCTCGGTGCTTTTTGGATGGGTTTGGTGACGATGGACCACAACAATGAACGGCATTGCAGAGCTAGATTGGTAGTGAAAGAAAAATAAAGTCTTCCCAGAATCAATCAACAGAAACAAAGGATATCAAGAAAACAACCAAAAATTAAGAATTCATGAAAAAAAGAGAGATAAAGTCACTCACCTTTTCGACTAGATCTGGGGCCTTTTGAGGTGGGTCCTATTAATATGCATTGGGTAAATCTATATCTGAGTAATAAGGAGCAATAAATTACGAATAAAGATTTGGCTGATAAAAGATTCTATCATTTCTAGTCCTCCCTCTCTCTTCGAAAATCATTTGTCCACATGAAATAAGTCCCAATGAAGGCATATTTGGCTTTTGAAAGGTTACACAAACATGAAGGAACATCAAAAAAATTTTTTATGTAAACATCTTAGTTATAGTTGTCAAACACGTAAGATTGATTTTTTGACACGGTAACCCCTTTTTAGTGCAAGTGAAGGTAGACAATTGTCCCATGACGCTTTTGGACGCCTAACGAAACGTACAACACAAATAATTAAGCAAATTGACTTTTGTGATAAAGAAACTAACCTTGAACGAACTAGCAACTTTAGCTGCCAAATTTGAACGAAACTCGAACTTTACGATCGAACGTTCAGTTGAACAACTACGAAAGTGAATCGCTTTTTTTTAGCATAAAAACAGTAAAGAAACAATAACATACATAGATTAAACTTAAGCAGACGTTCTATGGATGTTTGCTTTATGTAGGCATCCATGGAACGCCTGCAGGCATTCAATGGGGCCCTAATTTTAGGCCCGCGTGATGCATGCCAAGCGTCTGACGAAGACCTATTTTTAGACTTTTTTTATGGCCATAGGTTTCGTGATGCATGCTCATACGGGTATCCATCGACGAAAGCTTATTTTTAGGCCTCTATGATGTTCGACGGGCATCACAAAGGCTTAAAATTAGGCCCGCTCATGCAGGCATCTAATAATGGATGCCTTTATGAGGGGTCCAATAATGGATGCCTCAGGAGGCGTCCAAATTCCACGTCTACAGAGGAATCCAAATTGTTGACTCCTCAGCAGACATAAAATGAAATATTTTTGACTCTTCTGTGCAGTTTCGCGCCGAAAGCTATCGCATTAAAAGTTATCGTGTGACTGCATAAAGTAGTCGCCAATTATACAATTTGACCATTGTAAAGGCTGAAAGTTGGGATACCTGTATTGCGAACGTTGAAAACTGTCGTGCCTGGATATGGGCGATTGCTTTTTGCAAGTCTTGTCTGCATAAAGCAGGCGCACAGTGAAAGTTACTGTGCAACTACATTTTGCAGATGAGTCTGCAAAAAGTGAAAGCCACTATGCACTTGCTTTATAATATGCACGCAACTGCTCAACTTACTTATTTAATTCAAAGTCTATGTTTTGCTTCATTCAATTTGCCGAACTCTCTCCCTTACGTGTTTCATTTGAGATTACGTTTTTTGGATTTCTATCCCGAAGGTGTCCTTCTATCACTCCATTTCCATCACTTGGTGCGTGCTCTCCCTCGGCAATTTATCGTTACTTAGTGCGTGTTTTCACTTGACAATTTAAAGTAATTTTTCGTATTGTTATTTTTTGTCAGTTTGTTAGACATAGATAGTGTGTGAATATTGAATGTAATATATCTGATTCGCATATTGAATTTAGTTGTGTGAATTATGTAAATTAGATATATAACATTTTTTCTATTATAATATCACACTTGTGCGAAATTTATTAAGTTCCTATGCTTCATTTGTAGACATGGCACAAAGGAATTACATACAGCTAGGACCTGAGAATGATTCGCTACTTACACAATAAGCTCAACATAGATCAAAGGCCATATGGGACGCTGAGGTAATTTAAACCATTTAATAGTCGATATGTCATTTGTAACAACTATATCGTAATGAAATTGCTAGTAACGGTTAATGTTATATTTTATAGATAGATGAGAATCAAGTTCTCCGATGTCAATGAGGTGCATCAACGCTATACGTGGATGAACTTGACGATCGCATTGTACAGTACCTGCGAAATTCGGGATTTTATGTCATGCCCCGAACCTGGCGAACGCATAACATCCCTGTCGTAGATCAAAACCTTATCGTCTGACCAACCTTAGCGACAGCCCAGGACACGTCGCAGCCAAACGATGTCTAACAGAATGCTACAACAAAAGATCTTACCCCTATACATACAATAACAAAGGGATAGAAGAGACATAGACACAAATTTTCAAATGCAAAGGGCTTCCATTAAACTGCCAAGGGTCACATACTACAACTTTTAAATAACAACAACAGTACAACATGCGATAACATAATGTACCCACGGCGACTACAAAAGCAGGACTACTATCATTTACTAAGATTAAGCTCCCCTAAAAAAGGATCACGCGGGGAGGCTAAAACTTTAGGCATCCTTTGCATCGCTCCTATAGGCAGGTGGGATCTTCTCAAGAAGTGGGCCAGGTGGGTCTATCTCCATGTCAACCTCCATCTGGTTCTCGTCAGGGTCGTCAGCATAGTATACGCAGGGACCCTCCTCCCAAAAACTATCCTTGGACTCAGACTATGGTCCACTCGAATGGTCCACCAACACACCATTAGGAGGGGCAGCACTAGGATCTTGGGCATGAAGGACCTCGGGTGGAATGCCGAAGGGCCTCAGACAGGTCCTCCTCCACCCTCAATCTCCATGCCTCATATTGGTGTCTCTCCCAAACGACGTCACCCACATCCACCCAGAGAGTGGTCACTTGTCAGACGTAAATACTGCCATCATCTACTAAGTATTCAGTCCTGTCAATCTGCGACTCCATGGTTATCCCAAAAACTTTCCGCGGTCCACTCATACTCAAGGTCAGGGGTCTGAAAGGGCGATTAGCCCAAAGCGTGAGTCTTAGACCCAATAAGCAAAAATCTAAGCTCAATTTAGAAAGCAGCATGCAACAGAGTCAAACGCGTTAGACGATATACTTAACTACAATACAATGATCACGCAAACCATGCCAGAATGTCAACCATCACACAAGCATTATGATATCACGTCAGGCAAATATAACAGGCTCCAGATATACCACGCGTGACATCAATTCAACATTCACAAATGCAGCATGTTCAAATATTTAATGGGGATCCACCGGTGGCTCAATAGCCTTCTCGGACTTTCCAGGGGATCTAGTGGCCCGGCCTCCACTGATCCAGGCCCTGCGTTTTACACGCCTCGGGCCCGTGCCCCGGACCTGGTAACTATGTCATTAGACACCCTCAGGTCGGTACTCTTATCACTTCAGCTGCCTCTTGCCAAGCATGTAACAGGCGTCGGTACCGCTACTGTAGCCCAATAGCTCGATGGCCGGTACTCCTTATACTCCCAATTCCTGGAAGCCCCCTAAACACATTCAGGCCCACGTGCGCGATTTTTATGCACTCCACCAAATGCACATTTCTCCCATGGTATCATGCGATGTCTCAATATCACAAACAGGTGATTCATAGTCATGTTCTGCTCACAATGTATCATTTCACATTGCATTTACCAAATGCAAGATTTCAAATGTACGATTATGCAGGCACGCAATTATCCATGCAAGTCAGCTTTATTAAAATGCGGTCTCATCATGCACGTGCTCATAAACACACATCTTAAGCCAATTAAATTTGATGTCATCAATCATGCATGGCGCGATCCAATTTACACTCTTTCAAAGTTTAGATTCCACCATATAAACTGTCAGGACTCAAGGGCACACTTCCCTAGGTTCGTGCCTAGTCTTGGGTCTCACAAAATGTCCATTTTGCCCTTTCATTCCGCCCATAAATTTTATGACCAGCGCACGCATACATGACACACACAGCCTTCGGAGCATAAATCTCATGTTTTAGGTCCCCATTTTCATCTCGAGTTGTCTTGACTCTTAGACATGTAACTCGACACCCGAGATCAACTCAAGAACTCATAAGATGACTAATATATCCTTGTGAACAGCAAGCAACAAGAACAACCAGCAGCTCATTTTATATCGACGGGTCCTAAAAATACAATCTTTTACTCTAATGTCGACCCTAGAGCGAAACCCTAACACATACTCCAATCTAAGTTAAGATTAGAGGTTCGCTTACCAAATGCTCTAGTTCGGGGACCCACGAAACTTGAACGATGTCGCGGCAGTCCACGGCAACCTATCATATGCACGAGAGAGTGTGAGAGAGAGCTCATGAATCAAATAGAGAGAGAGAGAGAGAGAGAGAGAGAGAGAGAGAGAGAGAGAGAGAGATGTCTAAGAGACACTCCCTCGGGTTTAGGGTTGACCGGGGCCAAAGGTGGCTCTTTTAGCCATGGCGTGGACAAGGGAGGTTGCCAAGACATCGGGGGTGAGGGTCATGATCATTTGGGGGGCAATGGAGGTAGTCGGGGGCCGGAGAAAGGTGGTTGAAGGCGACGGAAGGGATTACTGACGGCGGCGATAGGATTGGAGCAGTCAGCTTCGGGGAGCTGTTTCGGCCAACTCCAATGGCTGTTTGGTGAGAGTAAGATGGCGTTGGAACAGGATTGAAGAGATGAAGAGAATGGCGGTAGTTTCATGGCAATCGAAGTACTATAGAATAAGTTATAGCCTTTGAAAGACAGGTGGTGCAAGGAGAACCCGAGAGAGAAATTGAGAGGTTTTAGGAGGAAGAGTTTCTTACCAAAGCTTGGGGGAGTGAGGGCCTTCGATTTGTGACTTGAGGACGATCGTGGGGTGGTCGGTGTGGCGGAACCCCGACGGTGTGGCGGTCCGGCGACGCAGCAAGATGGTGGCCAAAGGAAGAGGAGGTTGTCTTAAGGTGTGAGGAGCAAGGAAGAGAGAGTAAGAAGAGAGAGATTATTGTCCCTTTGGTTAAAGGAGGAAGAAGATGGAAAAATTAAAAATTGAAAAATGGATGTGACTTGGTCTTGGGAAGGGGCATACATTAATGGGTGAGATGACAAAAGCACTTGCTATAAATAGAAGAAATCATGGAATTTTGGACAAGACAAAAGTAGATTTGATTTGACTAGATTTCTTTGAGGAAGGTGAGATGTGACATTTGCCCGATTGATGTGATTGATGTGACACATTTTCTCGAGAAACGTGCCATCTGGACCGGGTGAATGCCTACTGCTCGTGACACTCTTTACGAGGTCATTCCAGTTTAACTCTCTAATTCCTCAGAGAAGATTCTAATCTCACATAAAATATTCTAATCGAGATCCATGGAGTCTAAATCAGGCCAGGGGATTGCCATTACCAATATCAAATTCACTTTTGAAATCAAAGACTGAGTCTTTTGAGTGCAGAATTACTCGAATCATTTCCAAATTGCCCCTGTGACATTTCTGGAAATTTGATCATCCAAATTCAAAATTCCTTTCACAGCCACATTCATTTAATAACGACTTTAGTAAACACTCAGACCAACGGGTGGCTGTTAGGCAATACGAGTATCTGTCCTAGGTAGCCATTCCCTTTCGGTTAGTCATCTCGAGTTGATCAGTCTCGAATGAGATTTATCTAAAGCACTTCAATGAAATACATCCATTCTTTTATTAAATCCCGAAAGTGGGTCAAAAATCCAGACTGTCACATTTTACGAGGTTTATTTAATGGGATTTTGGCAAGTTGATTAGCATTTGATTACAGCTTTGGTCGAGCGGTGGAGGCCCGAGACTCACACCTTCCATATGCCAGAAGGTGAATATACGATCACGCTGCAGGATATCAAGATTCTAATAAGGCTTCCCATTGATGGAGCTGCAGTTACAGGCTCTACTAAAAGGAATTGGGGCACCTCGAGAATCCTACGCCATACAGTTGCGGTTCATTCTTCGGTTACTTGGAGGATCTATCTTTTCCGACAAATCAGATGCGAGGGTTAGTTTGATTTTCCTTACACTGCTAGAGCACCTTGAGAATCCTACATCGTACAGTTGGGGTTCAGCAGTACTTGCGTGGTTGTATCGAGAGTTATGTAGTGCGACCGATCTATCAACACACCAAATCGGTGGTGCTATACATGTTTTACATATTTGGGCGTTAGATCGCTTCAATTTTGTTTGTCCATCCGTCACAAACCGTGATCATTTACCACATGCACCTCTTAGTAGTTGGTATATAATCTATTCCTTTTTTTAGTTCATGAGTCATAAATTCTTTCTAGTGCGTATATTATATATTTATGTAACTGTTCTTATTTTTTATTTATGCAATTGGAGTCAAGCCCGATAGATCACAAGGATCCCCACACATACTTTGCCACATCTACGCTACCAATTTGATAGAATGACAGCTGCAGATGTAAATAGTGATACAAACCACCGAGTTCAATGTAATTTTAGCTTCTAAATTAATTCTTCATTTAATTTGATATGTTTTAATACAATAACAGATTATTTGGGAGCCCTGCGATGAGATTGTCCATACTCTATCAGATTACTGTCTGTAAGGAGAAAACGTTTGGAGGGCTCGTGTCCCACTCATTTGTTTCCACATCGTTGAGTAGCATTATGTAGATCGAGTATTTCATTAGTTTGGTAAGCAACAGTCAATACCTACTCCTCCTTGTAACCATACAGCCTTTCATGATATTGAATTAAGGCCAGTTACAAGGAATTGGGTCGATTTGCATAGATAGTAGATTGATATATGGAATAGTCGTCTTGACCATATAGTGCATGGTGTTCATGCAATGGAGCCACTTTTGTATCATTCATAATATATGGAGTGGTACTGTAGACAAACACAGAGGTGGATTTCTTGTAGAGGAGGTGCAATGGGTGCTGTAGTATGTACAAATACTTATACTTTACTTCATTAATTTTCTTTTAGTAGCATAAGTTATTGGCATTTGATAACTTCTATTGACTTTGATTTTATTAATAGGCCGATGGCCTGCAACAAAATTTTCAATTATGTTCCAATCCAGCTCGGGAGAACATTCGGACTATAATGAGGATAGATAGGGAAACACTATATGCCTTCAATGAGGAGAGGCGGATAACAATGATTCCACCACCTGAACCACCACCTACATCAGTACCAAGTGGGCCGCACAAGGATGACCTACCTGAGACTGTTCACTCGACCTGGCGGATCACTCGATCTCATACAATTACTGATGCCATCGCTAATCCCTTGTCCTACCATACGACAAATTTTACTTGAGAGTTCACTCGAGAGTTCAACTAGACCGATTGCACTCCAGGGTTCAGCCAATTTGTTGGCCTATCTAATAAGGGATCATATTTTTCCTTCCATGATAATCAACAATCACAGACTCCAGCTAATTCTCCGAGTTATTATGGACATGATTTCTCCCCTCTTTACCCATCTTCTCCTACAGTAGGATTTGAACCATTTGATCGTGGGATATTTTTTCAATTTCATTATGCATCCATATTACAACCCTACCTCCCATCACAAGATATGCCATCATCATCTACACATCCTACTCAATCGGAACCGCATCATCGTTCTCCATACAATACTAGACCTGTTGAATGATGGAGACAACCTCGTTGCGAAACAAGGGGTCACATAGGAAGACGATATTATCAGTAAATGTACTTAGAGCTGAGAATCGTTATATATTATTACAACTTTGAATTGTTAGATGTTTTAGAATCATCATTTGTTATCCACGTTCTATTAAATAAATAACGATTAAATAAATTAATTACATAGTTTAAATAATTCCATGCTTATCTGATCCAAGGAAACGAAAAACCGTCGACTCCTACGCGATGGGTGGCAGAGTTTTTCATTTCAAAGCTCACCATTTTTTTAAGATTATTCTCCCCATTATTAAGCTTGTTATCCACGTTCTTTTATGATTGATATCTTATGAATTTTATTTTATGAATATTTTTTTTATTAATTTTCTAACTAGTAAATAAATTAATTACATATATCGTAATTAATTTTTAAATCAATTCTTGACAATTATGTTATAAAAATAGGCTTCAAAAGCAAAATATATATATTTACAAACTTATATAAATATAAATTTTATTGATATAAAATAAATATATAAATATTAAAAAACTGAAATTAAAAAATTGCTGCCGCACCGGCCCCATGAATATTTTTTATTAATAATTTACATAGTGAATAAATTATTTACATATATTTTAAAAATAATTTTATTAATTATTGATAATTATGTTATAAAAATAAGCTTCAAACGGAAAAAAAATTATATTTAAAAATCTATATAAATATAAAATTATAAAAATAGTAAAATTTATTAAATTAAAAAAAGTTATCGCACCAGCGTGTGAATATTCTTTATTAATTATTTACATAGTAAATAAATAAATTGCTTATATGTTAATATTTGTTTTTATTAATTATTGATAATCATGTTATAAAATTAATCTTCAAAAGGGAAAAAATTATATTTAAAAATTTATATAAATATTAAATTATAAAAATGGGTAAAGATAATGAAATTTTAAAAAAATTATCGCACCGGCCCCTGAATATTCTTTATTAATTATTTACATATTAAATAAATTACGTATGTATATATTAATCAGATTTTCAATAAAATATTGATTATTATGTTATAAAAATAAGCTTCAAAAGGAAAAAAATTATATATTCAAACTTATATATGTATAATTTTATAAAAACAAGTTAAAATTTTCAAAATTTAAAAAAACAGCCGCACTGGCCTCATGAATTTTTTTAATTAATTATTTACATAGTCAATAAATTAATTACATATATCTTAATAAAATTTTCATTTAAATTGTTGATAATTATGTTATAAAAATAAGCTTCAAAAAGAAAAAATTAACATTCACAAACTTATATAAATATTAACTTGTAAAAACAAGTGAAAAAAATACAAAATTACAAAAAACAACTACCGCACCGGCCTCCTCAATATTATTTATTAATTATTTATATAGTAATAAATTAATTGCATACATATTAATAAAATTTTTAATTAATTATTATTAATAATTTTATAAAAATAATCTTCCAAAAGAAAAATTTTATATTTAGAAAGTTATATGAATGTAAAATTATTAAAATTACGTAAATAAAAACATAATTTAAAACAAAACTACCGCATCAGCCTCCTAAATATTTTATTATTAGTTATTTGCATAATTAAATTTTTTATTTAATTATTAATAATTATGTTATAAAAATAACCTTCAAAAGAAAAAATTTATATTTACAAATTTATATAAATATAAAATTATCATAAAAACATAGATTAAATTATGAAATTATAAAAAAAAAGCAACTACACGGGAAAAAAATGCAATGGTACTAATTTATTAAGTGTGTTATCCATGTTCTTGTAATCTGAATATGTGGTCTTTCATATCTTATTAATTTTATTTTATAATTTTTTTATTTACATACTAAATAAAATAATTAATTATTTATTAATAAATTTTTAATTAATTATTGAGAATTAAGTTATAAAAATTATATACATATTAATTTGAAAAGAAAAATTAATAAATTAATTATATACATATTAATTTGAAAAGGAAAATTTACATAGTCAATAAATTAATTACATACATATTAATAAATTTTTTAATTAACTATTGATAATTATGTTATAAAAATAAGCTTCAAAAGGAAAAAATTATATATAAAAATTTATATAAATTTGAAATTATTACAAACGCGTCAAAAATTACAAAATTTATATAAAATGAAGGTTTAAAATTAAGAAAAATGAAAAAAAGAGGGCTCAGTCGGGCCGCCGGGCCCGCGCGGCACTTAAAGTGCCGCTCTGGGTAGGGCACGGCAGTCAGAGTGCCGAGGGGGCCTGTGCGATAGTAAGACTACTGCGCTCGGCCTGTGTGGCACTTTGAGTGCCGCACCCAACCCAAAACCATAAAAAAAAATTTCCAACATAAAATGGTAAAAAAAATATTAACCTAAATTAGAAAAAAAAAATCCATGCTTTTCACCAACAGCACCATTGGATTCTTTCTATGGTCGTTGTCGTGCAGCCGTTATTGGTGCCTTCCACCAGTATGCAACTTTCGTCATCCATCCCAGTACGTTCAGGCCTGAGTCACTTGGTTGACTGCCACACTTGCCTATGGTGAACTCACCAGCTCCCTCCCAATTTTCAGACACAAAAAAGGAAAAAAAAAAGATAAAAATGAAGAAGTTGCGGATTTGAGCGCAAGTACAAATCCATCTTCTCCTCTCCAAATCCCATCCCATCGCCTCTATTTCTCCTCTCTCTGTGACGCCGTATTAGCTTGAACCGCGACTGCATTCCATGGCGTCCTCCACCATGATTCCACCGCCTTCGGCATCCTTCGTCACCAGTAAGGTGAATTCCAATGCCGGTGCCTTTCATCGTCACTAGCAAGGCGAGGGGACCCTTACTGGCCCAATGCCATCCAGGTAAAAGCGTTTGTGGCCGTGGTGAGCAACGTCAATCATGGGAGAAGGCGGCTCTGACAAGTAAAAGCTTTGATGTAGGTCTTTCGGCGATGTCCTTGTGAAGAAGACGTGCGGGGTGAGATGATGAATAGGGAGGGAGGGGAAAAAAAGAAAAGCTAAAAAGAAAAATAGAAAAAAATCAAAAAATTAAAGGACAAGAATGCCCTTCGGATAGGCCCTTTTTCTGAAACAATATGAGCACTTCATGCCCTTATTTAAAATGAGATTCACTTTATGCCTTTATTTCAGAAAACGAAGGCACTGTGAGCCCTTTTTTGAAAATTTTCCTAATTTTTTGATCGATCGCTTGAGTACTATAATTTATCCTTTTGAAAAGTTCATCATAAATGCCATATCACATTGGATTTATGACAATTGTGGCGAACCCTTTTTTTTTTTTAAGTTACAACACTTAGACGAAGTGTTCAAGTGTAGTGCTCAAGCGATCAATCAAAAAATTATAGCATTTAAGTGAAGGTCATATGAAAGTTATGACATTTGTGAAAAGTCATTGAACTACAGTCGATTTCCACTCCTTTCATGCAATGCTAACATTTGATAATTGATGCATTTTGTCGCGACCCTCTAAAAAAATTTTAAATTTTAAAGGGGGTTAACGGATTATTAGGTTAATTAGATTTGACTAACCTAACGCGGACCCTCCCAAGCCCTACCGAATCGCAACTTTGGTTTTTGTTTAAATGATTTTAAAATTTGGAGTCGCCACTAATCGTTCTTGGTAGGTCGATTAGAAACCTAAATAAATTAGCGGGAGAACTAATTTATTCCTGCGAACCAGAGATTAGGAGCTCGGGGACTTGGTTACACTAGTTAATTAAAACTAATGCCCTTTCGGTACCTTAATTTTATGGATATCCTAATTCGGCAACTCAGGCTTGGTTTATTCCTAAGGCTATAGTAGGGTATTCTCTTTTGTGTTTTCACTTTTTAAATAGGATGCATGGATGGCATATATTTTTATTTGTTATATTTTTTTAAGTGTTAAAGATTCCCTGAAGCCGAAAGAAGGAGTGTGTTAACGACTTCTGTGCAGTATTACAGCCTACTTATCTTTTGGGTCTGATGATTCAAAAATTAAATTATAGGAAGTACGTGACAGTGAATAAACACCTCCAATGGGAGACCTAGCATTGGCTTGGCTCTTCCCTTTGGGATTTAAGGTACAGGTATTTAAGTTGCAAGTATTTAAACTACTGTAAGTAAAAACCTCCAATGGGAGGCTAAGCATTGGCTTGGCTCTTCCCTTTGGGATTTAAGGTACATGTATTTAAGTTGCAGGTATTTAACTACTGTAAGTAAAAACCTCCAATGGGAGGCTAAGCATTGGCTTGGCTCTTCCCTTTGGGATTTAAGGTACATGTATTTAAGTTGCAAGTATTTAACTACTGTAAGTAAAAACCTCCAATGGGAGGCTAAGCATTGGCTTGGCTCTTCCCTTTGGGATTTAAGGTATAGGTATTTAAGTTGCAGGTATTTAACTACTGTAAGTAAAAACCTCCAATGGGAGGCTAAGCATTGGCTTGGCTCTTCCCTTTGGGATTTAAGGTACAGGTATTTAAGTTGCAGGTATTTAACTACTGTAAGTAAAAACCTCCAATGGGAGGCTAAGCATTGGCTTGGCTCTTCCCTTTGGGATTTATGGTGCAGGTATTTAAATTGCGGATGGACTTTGTCCTCTCCATTCTGGGGTATGAATTCTTTAAAATAAAATACAACGAATTGATTCAACAATTTGAAATTTGTGTGAGGACTTCTCCAAGCCGATTTTGTGCTTCCATAGGGTTGACCATTGATATAAAGCTGCGGCTTCCTGACATAAAATAGAGTGAAATGTCAGTATACAAAATATGTGCTAATCTGCACCTAAAACCAGAAGAGTGGAAAGAGTACTTATCTCCCATTTTTTTGGGAGGGATTTCTATAATTGATTTTCGCTCTCTATGTTCCCAATATAGAGAGTTTCTTTTGAATTAAGAGGGACTTTTAGTCACAGATCAGTTGAGAAACCGGTGGACAGCTTAGGAGCTTGTCTGGGCCGATTTTTGCATCTCGACGAGATTTTTGCTGTTGACGTAGAGATATCCTTCTCCTGACATAAAATATGGAAGAAAAAGGAGATGGAGAAAGTGTATACAATTTGTGCTAATTTGCGAGTAAAACCATAAATAAATGAATAAATAAAAACACTTAGCTTGAATTTGTTTGCTCGTTGACGAGGATGAACTCTTGATTTATATTGATCGATGAAGGAATTTGTGATGATAACCCCTACCTTTAAACTCCCATCATCTTCAAAATTCTCTCTCTTTTGGTATTTTCTTTCTCTCAAAATTTTCTTCAATCTCCCAAAACTCTCTCAAACATCCAAAATTTTCTCTCCAAAAAATTCTCCCAAACACTTCAAATTTTCTCTCTCAAGAATCCTTTCTCAAGCTCACTTCTTCCTCCTTTTATAACCTACTCATCTATCTCCCATTCTAATTTTTCCACTAACTCTATCTCCCATTCTAATTTCTCCACTAACTCTTCTTCATTTTCATCTTCCATTCTCCATCTCTATCTCACATTCTAATCTCTCCACTAACTCTTCTTCATCTTCATCTTCCCTTCTCCATATTTATCTCCCATTCTAATTTCTCCACTAACTCTTCTTAATCTCTATCTTCCCTTCTCTATTCTTATCTTCCATTCTAATTTCTCTACTAACTCTTCTTCATCTCCATCTTCCCTTCTCTATTCTTATCTTATTTTCTCCATCCATTCTTCTCCAACTTCTCTTCTTCATCTCCTCTTCTTCATCTTCCCTTCTCTATTCTAATTTATCCACTAACTCTTCTTTTTATTATTTGTAAAATAATCCTTCAAGAGTTAGGTATTTGCACTCTAGTCCTTGAATTTTAAGTATTTACAATTCAGTCCCTGAAAAAATATATTTCTTTAAGTCCAAATCTCCTCACAATTTTTGACACACCAAAATTTACCACATGTCAAATTTAAGCTCATTTCTTGTCGCTGAAAATAATGCATAATTTAATTAAAGCCCTTTTGCAAAATTAAGTCATTTTGGGTATAATTGGGCCAAGATGAAAATTTAAAATATTAGAAGACAATGTCACAACTCATAAAAAGTGAAAGTTAAAAATAAGTTGACTCAAATTAAATTTTTTTAGGCCCGATTCGAGATTATACTCGTGAAGGAACACGTGACTCGAATTGGATTTTTCTGAATTTGCGATGGCCAATATGAAAATAGATTTAAAATAAAAATATTAACTATCTTTGTGTATTTTTTTGGCCTCAAATGTTATTTTTCCAAAATTTTCAAATATTTTTGTATTTTTTTTAAAAAAAATTAAAATATATATAATATGAAAAATTATTTTTTGGTCAAAATTCGTTCCCTAGGCTTGGCTAAGGTTCCCAAAGTTGATTTTTCAATTTTATGAATTTTTATGGATTTTCTATTAATTTTCGAAAATAAATAAATAAAAAATACGTAAAAATACTGAAAATATGAAAAATCGTTTTTTGGTCAAAATTGGTTCCCTAGGCTTGGCTAAGGTCCCTAAAGTTGATTTTTCAATTTTATGAATTTTTATGAATTTTTTATTACTTTAGCAATAGAAAAAATGATTAAAAATCAGGTGTCAACACATTTTTGTTGGGAAAATTATTTAAAAAAATCCTAAACAGTTTACAATAGTGTCGTTTCAATCCTAAATTTTTTTTAAAATCAATCTAGCTTTAAACTTTTTTTGTATTTGCATTAATTCAGTTTCTTTATCCAATTTTGGCTAAAAATCATTGACTTGTATGCCGAATGTGTCACACTTAATGGCAGACGTTGACGTGGATAAATCTTAATAACAATTCAAGATTTTGATTTTTTTAATCTTTTTTTTTGTGGACTTAGACCCTTGCCGACCACCAATGAGGCCAAATCTAGCACGGCGAGGGTGCCATGGCCAGATTTAGGGTGTCGATTCTCACTCTAGAATTGAGAACCAGATCGAAAGGGCTGGTTTTTCATTTGTGGAACTAGGAATCGGCCCACCTAGTCTTGAGCTCACTTGAGAACCAAATCAACCGGTTCAATTCGCTTCTCAAATGGGCCCAGAAATCGACCGTGAGTGAAAGGGAGCATGAGAGACCGACACCCGGGGGTCTGATCCTCCATTTCCCTCTCGTCTACACCATCCAACTCATCCAAAAGCATGAACTCATCATCGTTAACCTTTAGAATCAAATCCTCCTCACAATCAAAAGCATCACAATTAATAGGCAGTAAATAAACATACCCAAGAGAAGTAATGTAGTGAAATATCAAATTCAAAGGAGCATTCATAATGTTCATTCAGTATAGATTAAAGCTCCGTTTGTTTTACGGAAAATAACTTCTTGAAAAATATTTTTCAGATTTTTCGGCGTTTGGGGGACTTAAAATAGGCTAATCATGGAAAATATTTTCCTCTTATGAAAAAATCTCTTTGAAAGTGTGGAAAATGCTTTTCTTATTTTGAAAAGAGAAAAATATTTTCCTTATCTTTTCATTCTTATTTCTTTCACACTTCTTTCTTTTTCTTTTGTCGTTTTTCCTCCTTCGCGGATGTTCCTTCCTCCATCGCCGCCGCCAGAGGCGGCCTCCGCTTGCCAATCGCCGAAAATCAATTCCTTGATAAATGACGAAATTATTTTCCAGTTCATTTTTAAGTATTAACCAAACACCGAAATTTTTTTTTATTTTCTTGAAAAATAACTTCTTGAAAAATATTTTCCAAAAGTATCACATTTTTCATGAAACAAACGAAACCTAAGTACAGGAACCTAATCCGCAGTCATGACTCAATGAGTCGATGCAACCAACCAAGTGAATAACGAAAAAGGAAAGCTCCGAACGCGCTGCAAAAAACAAAAAACCACGAATGCCAAAACTTTAATATGCGAGAAACGAAATGGTACCTGAAAAACTGTCGCTTTTTCTTTAAATGTTTAGCGAAAGGAAATTTGAGAGACTAAAAGTGAGCTTGACTAAGAGTGAGCATGAGGCTGCGAGAGGCATGCGTCGGAGAGAGAGAGAGAGAGATCGTTCGTCGTGAATAGTAGTTAGGGTTTTAATTCTTGTGATGATGAGAATGTATATAATGTCCGGTCCGTGTGGTCCAGGTGAGTGAGTCCACACCTGGAAGGGAAATGGTATAGAATGTGTAGAATGTATATCACATCTTTCTTCATCACTGAGCACAGTAAAAATTCTTATGTTGCTACCTACATGGACGACGGAAAGGGAAATGGTGCCGACGTGATATCCATGTGGCAAAAATATGCCAACTTACCATATGTTTTTCTTTCCTTTTTTGTCTTCTTCCTTGATTTACCTGGCCGGCATGTCTGCCTCCGCCGCCGTTACCATCGCCATCACCAACGTAGATTTCTCTTCGGCCATTTTCTTCTGCATCTCGCAATCAAGAGAGACAATAAAACTAGTCCTCCATCAATTGTGTATCCTTCAGTTACTTCATATAGCAGATTATCAGAAGTATCCGTAGCAGCATATGACCAAAGAGATGGTGTTAATATAGGCGGATAACCACACTTAAACAACTATCTTCAGATACGTAATTGGTTAATTCGGCTCTCTCTTTCACACAATACACCACCACCACCAAGAAGCCAGGTGGAGTTGAAATGCTTGTGCTAATTAGATAGGCTCTATTTGTTTTGCGAAAAATGAATAATCTAAAAAATATCTTTTTTTTAAAAAAAATGGTCACTTGCATTGTCTACGAAAATGAAAGAGCGAAATATATTTTCATTATACACGAAAATATTTAAATATAAACTATTATTGAGAATGGAACTATTTTTCATTGACTATTTATTCTACGCAATTCAAGTCATTATTTTTAGGAAATTTTTTTTTTCAAATTATTTATTTTTCATGAAATAAACAGAGTTTAAAACACTCTTAGTCTACTAAGGAGCAGCATCACACTTAATCTCATCTCCTAAATGTGCACAACAGAAGGGACAGATCCAACATGAGGTTGGAGAAAGAAGAGAACGCAAACAATGAGCAGTACACTACCATCATCCTTATCAGCTGTTTAAGCATGATAAAGAAAAGAGAAGTGAGGAGAAGACCTGCTTGGTGGTCAAGAGTGCACTGACGATTGAAGTCGTCCATGAAAGGAATTGGGGTTGTCGTGGGTGGAGGACGCAGCTTCTTCGTGCATCTCCATGCCAATCAAGGAAGAAGATGAAGGAAGGAGGAAAAAAAAAACACACATATTGAGTTTGGCATATGTTTGTCATGTGAGCATCCCATCAGTACCATTTGCATTCCGTCGTCCTTGCAAGCAGCCACATAAGATTTTTAACTGTGGTCATTGACCTTATCTTAATAGAAGGTAAATGTGTTATACTGGTACAAATTTTGAGCTTTTTTGGTGTTAGAAAAAAATTAGGCTAAATGTGTCGCTTGGATAGAAAAGAGTTTACGGTAAATGTATTCCAGTGGGAATAATTTGAGGTTTTTGGTGGCTTTTATCTCTTCACCTTGGGCTGGCTGCATGACAATTCTAGTTTGACACAGTACTACTGTCTTAAAACATGAAAAAAAAAAACAAACAAATTGCCAACTCACATGACAAAATAGGCTCTCCAAATACGGTATTGTCTCCTCTCCAAGTTTCTCTCTTTCGGTAAGTGGGAAGGAAGGAAAAGAGCCAGGCAAAATTGGAAAATGCTTGAGGGTAAGTAAAAATTCTTGATAATTGCTGGATTCATCCTCAGCATCCGTTTATGGATGGTGTCTTTCCAAATCAAGACATAAGCGAGATTATCACATTCTTGAATTCCAGGAAAACAACACTAGAAATTGCGATTAAGGCTAAAAATTCGAATATTATTTTGACTAGGTCGTTCCATTTTCTTACTAATATGACCCAAATTTCTTTTCATCATACTTAATTGTATTGCATTCAGATACATTGATTCTACAAGAATAATTTGAATTTCAAGGTAGGGAACACCAGCAAAATACGGTGACAGAACCAGGAGTGCACAACATTGGAGAGGAGGAAGAGAGACATTGGATAGGAATAACCTAAGTTTTGTTTAAAAAACAGTAAGGAATCATTGGAGGTTGATCATGTTTTAGTCGCACAGAATTAAAGAACTTGCCTTTCGAGTAAACCCTAATCCGAATATGGTAAGTAGATTCCAAAACCCCGTATTAGGAATCTCGATCTCCTCGAAATGGTCGCTATATATATACACACGTCTCGAGTTCTTCAGATTGCATTCTGCAATTGATCATATTGAGAGATCGTAGGAGCTTCGCACCGAAGGAATTGATCATGGGTCGGCGCAAGATCGAGATTGCAATGGTGACGGACAGTTGCACAAGGCAAGTGACTTTCTCGAAGCGGAGAACCGGGCTTTTCAAGAAGGCGAACGAACTTGCAATCCTGTGCGCCGTCCAGATCGCGATCATCGTGTTTTCCCCCGGAGGCAAACCCTTCTCGTTCGGGCATCCGAACGTGGAATCTCTCGTCCACCGATTTCTAAATCAGGAAAAGGCACCGGATGAGGGCACAAGCCAAGCTGCCGAACCTCGCGACAAGAGCACGACTGAGGATAATCTGAACCAGCAACTCCTCGATCTACTCAAGCAATTGAACGCTGAGGAGAAGCGAGGAGAGATGCTCGAGAAGATGGTGAAAGCGAAACGAGCTGCCAAGGGCCAACCTCCGGTTGATCAACTCGGATTGCCTCAACTCGGAGAGTTGAAGAGCTCATTAGAAGACCTTCGGGAGAAGCTGAAACTTCGTATGATCGACCTGGAGGTGTGCTCAGCGATGTTGCTTCTCGCAGCGCAACCACCGAAGATGTAAACCACTCAGAGATCTGGGTTTAGAAACTTGCTATTGTATATGCCGTGCCTTCCCAATAAAATGAATTTGGTTGCAAGTATTAAGTCGTTCCTAAAGATTGCTTTCCATCAATTTAGTTGTGATTTTGTTTTCCTGCTAAGGTTTTGGAGCAAGATAATCTTGGTCGTCCTCACTCAAGCGTGATCTTTCTGTGCGAGGAGAACTGCAAAAGCTTCATAGGTGAACAAATTTTTCTAGACGATGTAAGCATACACGTCATTTTAGGCCGATGCTGCTCATCACCATGGTCTCGAAAGCACAACTTTTTTTTTTTTACTACCATGCCAAAAAAAAAAAACAAAAAGGAAGTCTCAGTACTTATTAAGTACATAATTTGAAACAAACAGAAAAAAAAAAAATCAACGCTGTAATTACAAGGAGAGATCGATTGGAGAGATTGAAACTTTGTATGGTAGAATATCCGGGATGCTCTTCTCCTTTACGAGAAAGTAATCCATGGATCCAACATTAGAATACGTATCAAGTTTTAGCCCACCGGTGAAATACAAATCGAACCGGAACGAGTGAACTGCTCGGCGTCCGACACATACCAGACGTTCAAAAGCACGACAACGAATGTCCGAGTTCACGTGTGTGATTCCCTATTTGGAATGTCCGGTCATTATCCAATGGACATCCAAATTGGGAAAGACAAAAAGAGGAATCAGATTAGTTGCTATATTGGGAATGTATATCCAAGTTGAAGTCGGCAACATAAATCGAAAAGGGAAAGTGGCTATATCTTGAGGAAGGGGAAACTCGAGGCAGGGGATTCCGCTTGATGGCCGACTTAGGTTCCGTTTGGCAATGGCTTTCCCAAAGGCCTTTCGGCCTCTAGAGGCCATTGGCTCAATGCTAAGGCGTTTGGCAGATTTTTTTAAAGAGCTTTGGGAAAATGTATTGCATTTCCAAAATCTTCTAAAGTCCCTCGGTCCAAGGCAAATTCGTAAGAACTTTAGGTTTTAGCATTTCTGAAATACTAATGTACATTCTTTTCTTTCTAATTTTAAAGAGATACAGGGAAATATATCAAGCATGATCATAGTTAGGTTTACTTCAAACAATGGCAAAGCAATGATTTGAAAACTGCTAAGCAAAGTGGAGGAACCTTAATATTGCGAATAGTATACATTACAATAGCACATTGGAGAAACACGTTAGAGTCCAAAAGATTTACGTTAAGTCGGAGTAAGATGGAATACATGAAGTGTGAGTTTGCCACGACAAGAGAAGATGATCAAGAATCAGTCAATATGCTTGGAAAGGAGGTACCTAAGAAAGATGCTTTTAGATATTTGGGATCAATTTTGCAAAAGAGGGGAGAGATTGATGAGAATGTTAGTCATAGAATCAAAACAGGTTGGATGAATGGCGGAGTGTATCAGGGTTTTTGTGTGATCGCAAAATCCCTCTTAGGTTAAAGGGAAAATTTTATAGAACAGCAATAAGACCTGCAATGCTATACGGAGCTGAATGTTAGCCAGTACAGAAGCAACACGAACATAAAATTGGGATAGCGGAAATGAGGATGTTAAGGTGAATGTGTGGTCATATAAAGATAGATAAGATAAGAAATGATGATATTCGACGAAAAGTGGGAATAGCACCGGTGGTAGAGAAGATGAGAGAACATAAATTGAGATGGTTTGGACATATTCTCCGTAGACCCCTAGATGCTCCGATAAGGACAGAAGTGTGTTATTGAGAACACGATATGAAGAAAGGACGAAGTCGGCCAAAACTTACTTGGGGGAAGGTAGTAAAACAAGATTTAATGGAGTGGAAAATAGATTGGCGTACGATCTATCTTAGGACAGAGTGGAGGAAAGCTATCCACATTATAGATTGGGGGATTTCCTATGTTCTAAAGTGCCGTGTTTAGTCATTTCTATTTATTTATATTTATATTTATTGTTTATTCCTTATATTTTTTTTCATTTTTTATTTTATTCTATTTTTCATTATTGTTATTAAAAAAATTTTGGTATCCATATTTTTTCTTTTTTTAAGTATATTTTAAGCTTTTCACTTCGAGTTTATCGACCGCCGACCCCAACTAGTTTGGGATAAAGGTGATGTTGATGTTGATACATTACAATAGCAAAAATCTCACTATTCCGCAAACTACATGCATCCATCATAATGATTATGCAAACAAAATCCGCAAGAGCAAGAGATAGAATGAGAATCAAAGAATCGATGAGTAAACCTAGGATAGAAGTTTTGATTGGGTCGCCGATCCAAGAACGATGGTCACGACCAAGATGGAGAATCGATGGAGAACCGAAGACCGAACCTGGAAAAGAAGGAGAAAATCCATGAAGAAACTTAATCATAATTCACATTCGGGGTTTTTGGGTTTATAAGATTTTACCCCTTTGTTACCATGTTGCATATTTTTTGATAAAATTGCCCTTGCTCTAAGTGCCAAAATAAGTTGGCTGACGAAAATTTGGCCACTTATCTGAAATTTACTTGGCCACTTCAGATCTTTAATCAAGACATCGTTCACTCATTGTCCTTTTTGGAAAAACGGTTTGACTTTAACCTCTAATTGGAAGTTTCTCTATGGGTATCTTTGTTTTGCCTTGTTGATGTGCCGTTGATGGAGAGTTCTCGGGCCGTGGAACTGTCGTGCCGGTGGTGGAGAATAATACATGAATTACACCTCCACGAAGTTAGTGTTCAAGCCAGGAAAATCTTATGGTTAGATTTGTAAAGAGATTGGGAGATTATTTTTTGAAGCATTGCGAGGACTAAGTATCGTATCAGTTATTTAAACGTAATTAGGGCCATCTTTTGAGAGTTTTTGAGTAGCTTGAGTGTAGTAGGGCTCGAGTGTAGTTGTCATCTCCATTGTGTAGCTTATCATATAGTGAAATAATGTGTTGTTCTCCTTAGAAATTGGACGTCTGATTTGTTTCCTTATTCTACCTATTTTATTACAAATCTCGTGTTTTCCGCAACCTCCACAGAGCGAATTTCTACTTGTAATACTAGAAATTTGTTAAGGTAAATTTGAGCATTAATTGACTTGCTACCACGTGAAATGAAGAATCCATAGGATACTTTCTTGCCTTTAGCTTAATGGTTTGACGTTTCCAAATTTAAACACTAGTTTTTTGTTTATTTTTTTTTTAGGGAAGGAAAATTTTCATTTCAATTCAAAGAGAGATATGAATTTCAAGATAAATATAAAAAGTAAAAAAAGTAAATTTGAAAGATAAATTAACTTGGTATAACTTACGGAGACTCATTCATTCCACAAAAATGGGTTGGTCATTGCATTAAAGTACAACCGGTAGCCGGTCATTAATTCTCACATTAACATCAGTGATGAGTATATGCTAAGATTTTCTTCTCCAGTAGCTAGGCTTTGTCTAAAGGCGGTGCGCACCTAAGTTCGGTGTCCCTCGCACCATTACCATATAGAAACAACAACAACACTAATAGGTTAAAAGAGCATAAAAATCGCATCGTAAATCTCACGTCTATTTTTAGTTAGGAAACCGACTGCTGAATTTCAACACTAGTGGACCCGCCACTTTATACTCTTAAAAGGCCTATAGAGATGCTTGTAAAAATAACATTTTCACAAGCATTGTAATTGTATATTCCTTTTCCTTCCAATTCCAGCGAACTAGTGATACAAGTAAATGACATGTTAGATTAGCAAAATGAAATTGAATAAACGAAAAGAAATTGCTGGTATATGTCATGAGTTGGAGCCCCTAAGCGGGATCCGAATCGAAAAGTAGCATGTGGACCGCTCGAAATCCTGTGCAAGTCAAAACATCCAAAAGCATGGCAACAAAAGTCCGAAGTCACATATAGTAGATTACCTGTTTGGGATACCAGCATGTATCCAATGAACGTCCAAATTTGGACATTAAGAACTTAAAAGGAAAGTCCTTGTCGTGGCTTTTCCCCCGGGCTTAACTCGAGGGGGCCAGAAACAGAAGTAATGTCAAGCGGGAATGAACGGTCCTGAATCTGGAGGTGCTTGTCCTCGTTTGGCACGGGTTGTCCTAAATCTTTATCTTGTGTGACATTGGGGACATTCGATAGATTTTGTTCTATTTATATAGTGCTATCCTATTTGGAGTTGCCTCTAGCTATTGGGGCCGGTTAGGAGCCGAATGGAACACTAGAGGTCGCCAATTTTTACAAAAACTAGATATGCTAAATTCGGGAACTTTATTACATTAATATCCACGAGGACCTCTCGAAAGATTACCCGTTTAATCTCACCTAGTTGGGACCACCATGGATTGGCGATTTGACCCGTCCACTTGTGGCTCGTGGTGAAGTCCGAACCAACCTTAGCCCGTTTTCGATGAGGGAGGCGAGAGTATCCTCCTAATAATCCCTTTTCTCTTTTATGCCAAATAGTTACTGAACTTTTATTCTGAGGGATTATCCACTAAAATCCTAAAAGAAATCCTATGCCTAATTCCAAAGCTATTCCGACCTAGTCTATTAAAATATTCAAGTGACTCTCCTAAATCATTGGACTGATTCTACGCCTTAAAGACTACGTTTGGTAGTTAGGATAACAGTCAGAATAGGAAATAATTTATCTCATCTTGTGTTTGGTACCTACTATGGACAAGATAAAGTGGGTTATACGAGGATATAATCTGGATAAAATTACCTGATGGGTAGAAATGAACAACCGGACCAAGTTTACCTGGAACTTGAATCGGACTACCCGAAATATAGGGCTGCTAATCGGTTCGGGAACCGGTTCCAATTTTTGGGAATCGGTTGAAATCGGTCAGGTTTTTTTGTTCCAGATGAAGACCCACCTGGATCGATTTTAGAACTGGTTTTGTGGTTACTGTTTAAAAAAAGAAGCCCTAGTCTCGTTTGCCAGCCTTGGCTTACCTCCTCTGTTTCATGTTTCCTCTCTCTCTCTCTCTCCAATTCTTGTTCCTCTGAATTTTGAATCGAAACCAGTAGTTCTGGAAATCATTGCCATGACTAGGTCGACCTATGGCCTCGCTTGTGGGCTCGCCTGCTCTTTTCTCGACTTAATTAGGCATTTTTCTATTTAATTGAGATTTTACTTAAAAGGTATTTTTTCCTTAACTGAAGTTTAGTGAGTTGAATTAAGCTCTTAATAGGCCCTAAGGCCTTGTGAATTTCGGCCATACCTTCCCTATGCCTTGGCCGAATTTTCCATTAAGTTTTGGCTTAGTCTGCGCGTTTATTTCAAGTCTGTTTTCGCCACCATCTTAATTTAATGTAGATGCGATGTAGCTAAAATTAAATTAATCTAAATGTAAATCATATAAAAAATGATTTAAATATTTTTTCTAAAAACTAAGGTTAGTTTCTAATTTTATATGAAATTAATCCTAAATGGTGAGCCAAATTTAGGTGTTAATAATTAGTGATGCTAAAGACTATCCTAGTGCCCTCTAGATTAATCCCAATCCCGAAGATCACATTAGAATTATCATCCACCTCAAATTGGGCAGTCACATTAAAGTCTGAGCCCTCCACATTTCAAAATTCACCAATGCATAGGGTTAATTAATTAACGCGTCTCCTAATCATGACTATCTCCAGACATGTTTATTAATCAAATGAAGGTCAATGGCCACCATGCACAATTTGGAATGGCAGCACATTATTTCATTTTTGACATTTCCAATTAAGACGTCCCACTCCTAAGCACTAGGAGATTAAACGATGGTTACATCCACTCTTACGATTCATCAAAATAAGCTTCTGGAAAAAATTAAAATTCACCATCCACAGATTCAAGCTGCCATTGAAAAGCATGTCTCAAGCAACACAAGAAAAAAAAGAGAAGCAAATTGTGTTTTCCACCAACACTTCATTAAATTTTAGTTTCGAGCTTTTATAGGTCCTAGCTTAGCCTATTTTGGTTCAAATTTGATGGATCACCCATGATTTCAAAGCTTAGGAAGTCTATTTCAAATCATTAGTTAACAACCTTTAGGGATTAGGTCTAGGGATTTTCGAAATTAGAGATAAGCCCAACTAGTCAAACTAGTCAAATTAGACTATCCTTGGAAGGCCCATTTGATCCATCAAATAATCTCAGAAAATGGTGAGCCTGACAGGTCGAAAAGCTTGAAGTCCTCTAAAACTCTTTAATTTACGACTTTTTAAGATTTTATCATTTGACGTTCGTAATATTAGAATATCTAAAAGATGTCAGTTGCACCCCTTAACTCGATTTTATTGATTGTGGCCTCTATCACAAGGGCCCTTTGCCTGAACAAATGAAGTCGAACTCAAGCCACAACCTGTCAAGCCCGAGTGTCCTCTATATTTTTATTGGTCGAGGATTTTCCTTAATTAGATTATTTAATAAGTTATATTATATAATTAATATAGCATGCTCTTAGGACTCCGAGTCGGAAAAATTCGCTTAAGCATTTCCTCAATCATTGAGTGTCCTAGACCTCCCCATTGATTCATTTAACTTCAAATTAGATTCATTCAGATTGAAGATACAAGCAACAGTCTCCATCCTTATGAAGCAATTAAGATCAAGTGAGACAATCAATTTACAAGAGATGTTGTCATTGAAATGAGGGCACGATGGTTTGAGGGGGTTGCCTCGATGGGAATTGCAAGAGGCAGCACTCTTGAAATGTCAAAGTGCTTTTGTAGTTTGAACTCGTATTTTGTTTGTGGTTTGAGTTTGAACCCATGAATAGCTTCTAAAATATATAATCTCTTTCTCTTGTAATTGAGAATTATAGTAGAAAGGTGATGTGCTGATTATAATGAAATTCTCTACTAAAGCCCTAGTTTAAGGATGAATCGGGATAAACCTTATATCTCGATTTCTCTTCGTCGTATTTACTCTCTATTTTGTTATGTTTATGCTCCTAATCCTAACAAGAGAATTAACACATGATCAAACTAATTTATCATCACATGCACATAAATGTTATTAGGGTTAATATCTCAAGAAACTCTAAACTGATACACTTGTGATGAATTTACTCTAAACTAATTTTTTAACCACAAAAAATCCACAATCTGGTATTTCTGTGATAAATTTATTTTTAGTTAGCTTTTGTAAAATTGGGTTAATACAACGAAAAGCTCCAAACTAGTACATCTATGATAAATGGAGAGTAAAAACTCTAAACTAATACTCCTTTCAACTGCCACGTACAATCGATGGTAAAAATTTAATGACAACTAATGGAGGGTAAATTTGTTAAACGTATACCAATTTAGTATTTTTGTGGTAAAAAAAATTAGTTTATGGTAAATTTGTCCTATATGTATTAGTTCGGGATTTTTTGTGGCATTAACCCATGTTAGTATCATCAACTCCTCATCCAATTAAGCTCAAATTGACATCATATCTAACCTATACACTCACGAGCAGCATGACATTTCTCTTTCCAGCAAATTCTAAACGTTGCAATGACCTCGTTTCATTGAAAAATTTATTCATTACGACAATCTATCACACATCACTACATGCCTATATGATCAAATCAATGACCATCTAAGGCTAAATCGACATCAAATTGACATAGGGCAGCCATGATCAACATGCGTACATCGAATTTCAGCAAGTTCTAGGTTCAATCATGGCTTCATTCCTCTTAAAAATCAACACATACTCGTCACAAAACATTTTCGTGCAACAACATGCACTATCACGATCAAGATAGTACCAAATCAAATGAAACATCCTACAGCCGGACTTAAGACTCATCAATATGCAAGCATTCTTCGAGACATCCCAGTTCACAGTAGAAAATTGTTATTCAAGTAATATCGCTGCTTAAGCCTCAGAGAATGATTTTCCTATCCGAGCATTAATCGTGATGAATCAAAATAATGAAACTTGATTTTTAAAGACCACACAACTCTGAAATCCTTGGAAATGAAAATTAAGTAAGAACGAACCTACCTTTGCCCAAAAAAAAAAAGTTTGAATAAGCTTGAATAAGTCGGTGGACTTGCTGGAAATTGAAGGCAAGCTAGCTAGAACCGAATAGGGGTCGGTGGGAAATACGTAATCGGTGATGAACTAAAGGCATGATCGGATCATGGAAGCCCCGAAGAAGATGATGGACACTAAGGAGACTTGGAGGCCACCGGAGGTGGGCCGGAAGTTTTCGAAGGCAGAGAGGATTTGGAGAGCTTTTTGTCACTCTTGAAATGTAAGTATGTGACCCTATTTGTGGAGAGCTGCTTGAGAGAACTTTTTTGAGAGAGAGCTCTAGTGTTTCTTCCCCTTGACGGACGTGAATGGAGAGTGTCTAGAGAGAGTTAGTGCCCACTTGAGGATTAGCCAAGAGAGAGGGAATTTTTGGCTTTTAAATGGGGAGATTAGTGGGAGGCTTGCCTAGCGAGCAAGATTAATTTTCATTGGATGGAAAATTTTTTAGAAAGTTCTTTGAATTCTCATTGGTTGGCCAATGATTGGAGAGTAAAAGAATTGATGACTTGGCAAGGCATGAGTGGTGAGGATTTCTACTAATGAAGGGCTAGATTAACGGCCATGAGGGAATTAATGGGCTGGCCACGAGAAAATTAATCAGGCCGGGCCCGGGCCTCCATGAACGTTCCTTGTTTTCAAAAGAGGTGCATTGAGTAGTGGTACATGATTTTGTGAATTACATAATGATTTGAATCCGAGAATGTTTGGTAGCCAGTAAATTTGTGGTAAGATATGAGATTGACAGATTGTTTCACGAGGAATTATGAAAGTTGAATATTGTATGAGTTATTGGGGGTACTTAAGGTTGATAATGAAAATGAATGAATGACTTGATTGTCGTTCCAAAACTTATGTTTATCTTTCTGTGATGCATATAACATTGATCGAATGACATAATCTTGTGTTCAATATTTCCCTTTTTTGTAGTTTATTATTAAAATGACCGATGTTTTGCCTACATGACAAACATTTCCAAATATGATAATAAATCCCTTTTGAAAATAGGTTTTTCCCCCTCTTTTGGTAAGTGGGAAGGCAAGAAAAGAAGAGTAGGGCCAAATTGGAAATGATCGAAACTCAAAGCAATATTCATCATTCGCATTCTTTTATGCATAGTGTCTTTCCAAATCAAGATTTAAGCAAAATGTTGAATATCACAAAAACTAACACTAAATATTGCAATTACAGGTTAATTGTAGTATTACCTCAACTAAGTCGCTACATTCTCTTACTAATTTAAGCTATATTTTTCTTTCATTATATTCAATTCTATTTTCATCCACATTTGAAGATATAAAATCTGCAAGAATAAATTAATTTTCAAGTTGGAACACCTTGCCAGTAAACCCTAATTCATATATGGCAACAAGGTTCCAAAATCAGTATTAGTAATCTTGAATGTCTCGAAATAATGGTTATATATAGATCTTAAAATGAATCCTCAAGTTCTTCATATTGTATTCTCTATTCATCGAAGTAAGAGATTTTAGAAACTTCGCAGTGAAGGAATTTTAATCATGGGTCGACGCAAGATCGAGATTGAGATGGTGACGGACAGTAGCACGAGGCAAGTGACCTTCTCGAAGCGAAGAACCGGACTGTTCAAGAAGGCAAGCGAGCTTGCAGTCCTATGCGCTGTCCAGATCGCGATCGTGGTGTTTTCCCCCGGAGGCAAACCCTTTTCGTTCGGGCACCCAAACGTCGAATCCATCATCCATCGGTTTCAAAATCGGGAAAAGACTCCAGACGAGGGCACGAGCAAAGATGCCGAATCTCGCGACAAGAGCACAACCAACGATAGCCTGAACCAGCGACTCCTCGATCTACTCAGGCGGTTGAATGCCGAGGAGAAGCGAGGAGAGATGCTGGAGAAGATGGTGAAAGCAAAGGGAGCTGCCAAGGGCCAACCTCCGGTGGATCAACTCGGATTGCCTGAGCTCGGGGAGCTAAAGAGCTCATTAGAAGACCTTCACCAGAAACTGAAAGATCGGATGAACGACATGGAGGCGACGTCCTCGCTGTTACTTCTCGCAGACCATCGGCCGATTATGTGAATCGGTTTCAGAGATCTGGGTTTAGAAACTTGCTATTGTATGTACGCTGTGCCTTCCATATGTAGGAATAAATTTTGGTTACGAGAATTAATTTGTTCATAAGATTTGTGTGCATTAATTTAT